>CM029667.1:19778712-21202098 GCA_017311315.1 Dendrocalamus latiflorus
CATTAATGCACAAAAAACTTGTGAATTGAGGCATATCATTCCTTTCAAATGTCAAGCATAATATTTACAAATTTTGTTCCATACATGATTAATTATTTTACTGTAGGTAAGATATGCTATTCGCAATGTGTTCTATTAAGTAATTGTTCAGCAGGGGTAAGGCTTTAACAAAACAACTTAGACAAAATATATTTATGTCATCTAGGAAAATAATTATCTAATGCACAATTTCAGCCTAAAGAAAAAGATAAGAGGTGCTCTACATGGGCAAGATCAAACTCGACAGGAGTTGTATCTATACTATTGATGCTACTCATGTAGAAAAATAGCATACAAATAAAGTTAAGGGATAACAAGGAGAATGCTACTAGTCTCCATATTTTTCACCGTGGGCATATTCTTGCTTATGAATGCACTTGTTTATTAGTAATATATGTGTTACCTAAACTTAGTCCAAAGACAATATGGTGCAAGACAGAAGTAATACTCGGGTGCAGACTTCTAATCCTATAAACAGAAGTAGATACTGACAAAGTGTCTATAGGAACACCAGTAACATTTTACAGGTTTGTCTATCCTTTCAGGGAAGGCCCTTATGCCCAATAGATCAATCTAAATCATATAGTCATCCTTCAAGGTAGAGTAGACGCAATACCTCATAACCTACAAAGTTTTTGCCTTTCGGTGGTAAAAGAGTACAGCTACATCAGCGTCAGGCTTGACAGTGGTATGACTATGACAATGAAATAAGCCTAGATGATAGATGCCCAAAGTCCTACAATATTCATGCAATTTCCTGCATGCTTACTGCTGGTAAGTAATTTCAAGTGCATGAAATGAGTGCAAATAGTAAAGGTTTACTTTTATCTATCCAATACATAATTTATCATTTCCCTGATTTTTCCTAGCAATATATGGGATCTTCTGATAATTATTAAGTCATTTAAGCAATTTTCAGAATTACTAACCCATTAAATAAATCCCTAAACACACAATGCCAGGAAATAAACTATAAAAGAAATATGATGCTTTCAAGGTGTACTAAGGTTTCACAAATTTACGGGAGCTCATATACCTAAAACCATGCTTAGGATTTTGTAGAATTTTCTAGTAATCTTTAATGAATTTCTGCTAAGTAATAAATAATTTTCGATATTACTAATAAGCAGAAATAATATACTGAAGAAAATAAATTCAGAAACACATAACAATACCAAAGTGCTAAAAAGATTATAATGAAGCTCATCTAATGTAAAAATTATTTTCTTTAGGAAGAAACAAGTCGACTGGGATTTGCCTCAATATTGATGATTTTTCAGGGTTAAATTCAAAATTATTTTAGTATGTTTAGCAAATATTTACAATTTGCTGAGACTTTGGGGGCTATTTCACAAAAATGTCGATCGATTATATTTTCCACCCCTTTTTCTTTCTTAGGCTGGAAGTGGCCCGTCTGGCCTGTGATGGCCTATTGGTCCAAGTCAGTCGGTGGTGGCTAGGTCTTTTAAACCCTAGCCACTGGGTCATATGGCTTTTGGCAGCGGTGGTTACAAGCGCATGGGGTGGCCGGGCGTGGGACGACCCGGCATGGTGGGCTGTTGGGCGTGGCGGCCAGGCACGACGGGCGGACCATGTGGGAGAAGCTGAGCGGTCGCCTAGCTAGCTTCGGGCATGGGTGCAGGTGCAGCTAGGGAGGTGGCGTCTTAAGGTACGCCGCCGACCGTGGCGGCAGCTTCGGGCTGGAGGCACGGGCGTAGCGATGCCGGTGGGGGGACCGAGTGGCGGCGGCGACGGCTTCGGACTAAGCGATGGCGCCCGAGGCACCGGCATGCAAGTCTTCGGGTGACAGCTGCCAAGGGCCGGCGTGTATGACTTCAGGCGGCAGAAAATGAGCGGCGACAGCTAAGGCGCCAATGTGCAAGTCTTCGAGCGATGGCGGTCGAGGTGTCGGCATGGCGCTAGTATGGGCGGCCAGCACTAAGTGATTGCGGTGCAACCCTAGCGGAGGCCCCAGGCTTCAGGGCAGCCAGTCCTGACAGCAACATCATCTTCAAGCGAGCAGGGTGACGGCTTTTGGCAGCCGCCGGTGCTTGCATCACTGAGCCGAACGTTGTGCGCAAGATCATCTGATTGTAACACCAATTGGTTCCTTGTTTTAGATCTATCTATGCAATCTTTGTGATCTAGATTCTAGGTATTCTACTACCAGATTATGTAGATGAATGATCGTATGAACAAATCGGTGATTAATTTGTGATTATCATAATCAGTTTACCGGGCATAGATCAATAGATAATCATGGCATTGTAAACGAATCTAATTTCAATCTAGATTGAACTATGATATTGCAATGCATAGTAGATTGGTTGAGGTTTGCATACCTTGTAACTTGTGGAGCGATTCGTGCTAATAACATGTTGAGAAATAATGAGAATAACCTCTAATGTAATTCACACAACCAATCAACAAAGAATTGACAAAGAATAATTAAGAGAGAACACCAATGAATCGAAGTTTTTATTAATCTCAAATCTTTTCTTCATGTACATAAAATTGTCTATTTATAGTTAAAACCTTTCGATGGTAGATTCGGTATTTGCCTATAACGCAACCTTCTCGGTTTTGTAACACAATTTTCTTCTTTTTTCTGGGCTGTTCTTTTTGTGGTGTTAGCATTTTCATTTTTTGCTTTTGTTGAAATTATTTGTATTGGACGACGATAATGATACCGTTAGAAGAACAGAAAACATGGTGACATTTTAGTATGTCTTTGTTGAAACTTGTTTCACGCCAATTTTTTCCTTGCTCTTGTTGGCTTCGGACTTCTTACCAACACGAATTCATATGGGCATCCTCTTTTCAGCCGATAAAGGATGTTTTTTTTTTTGCTTTTTATACAGTGACTAGTTTTTAAATGAAGTGTCTTTTTAAAGTAGGATCTATTAGTTGATTGTAGTATATACTGTAGCGACTTTATTTATATCGGTAAACCATACGTGAGTTTCTGTTATTCCTTACTCTCTCTCACAAACAGTCCAAAAGTCATAAGCCGCAGCCATATACCAAAACTAAAAGAAAAGGCCCATAGCTTCTCGAAGTGAATTCTTCACTTCTCTCGCTCCAATGATAAGTTAGGGGTCATAGACGCATCATGTACCTTATTTTTCTAGCTCTCGTCTCACGCACATATCTAATTTTTACTTTTTGCACTACTCGTCTCCTCTTAAAAAACCATTTCTTTCAGCTACTATTATTTATTTTCAGTCAAAAATCTTTAACCGTAACTAAAACGCCATCAATAGAAGCTAATACAAATGCCATTTTGTCTTACATAGAGCTTGGACGTACGATTTATGTGTTCAGTGCATAACCTTGATAAGATGGCGCGGAGTATAGTAAATGTATCGGATGTATGTTTTTTTACAATCTGTCTAAACCTTGGTGAAACTAGCCTCGTAGGCGCGGCGCCACGCCGCGTCAGCCACCGTGTGTACCGAAGTAAAAGAGACGATAATTCGTGAGGAGTTTTATAAAAAAATCGAGGGAAAATGTGTATTTTTGGAACAGTTAAAGGTATTTTTCGTAAAAAACCGAGGACCTGTACGTAAATAAATGGGCCTGTACGTAAATAAACGAGGACCCGTACGTAATTTAGGAAAACGCGGGACGCTATCCTGCAAAGTGGAGGGGTAAAAAAAATTGGCAGGGGCCTGTTCGCGAGGAAAAAGGACCTTTACGTAATTTGCAAAAAGTAGAGGGAAATTGGCTCCCCGGCCGTACGCGAATTCTGCGTCCACGCGCCGGTCGAGGGAGCTCCGGGGGCGACGTGGATGAGTATATACTGTAGCGACTTTATTTATATCGGTCAAGCCATACATGAGTTTCTGTTATTCCTTACTCTCTCTCACAAACAGTCCAAAAGTCATAAGCCGCAGCCATATACCAAAACTAAAAGAAAAGGCACATAGCTTCTCGAAGTGAATTCTTCACTTCTCTCGCTTCAATGATAAGTTAGGGGTCATAGACTAATACAAATGCCATTTTGTCTTACATAGAGCTTGGACGTACGATTTATGTGTTCAGTGCATAACCTTGATAAGATGGCGCGGAGTATAGTAAATGTATCGGATGTATGTTTTTTTACAATCTGTCTAAACCTTGGTGAAACTAGCCTTGTAGGCGCGGCGCCACGCCGCGTCAGCCACCGTGTGTACCGAAGTAAAAGAGACGATAATTCGTGAGGAGTTTTATAAAAAAATCGAGGGAAAATGTGTATTTTTGGAACAGTTAAAGGTGTTTTTCGTAAAAAACCGAGGACCTGTACGTAAATAAACGAGGACCCGTACGTAATTTAGGAAAACGCGGGACGCTATCCTGCAAAGTGGAGGGGTAAAAAAAATTGGCAGGGATCTGTTCGCGAGGAAAAAGGATCTTTACGTAATTTGCAAAAAGTAGAGGGAAATTGGCTCCCCGGCCGTACGCGAATTCTGCGTCCACGCGCCGGTCGAGGGAGCTCCGGGGGCGACGTGGATGCTCTCGGGGGGCAGAGAGTCCCCTGGCTTTGTTTTGGTTATTATGTACAAATGAGGCAAATGAGTTGTTGCGCATAGAAGCTTTTACCGGCGGCCATACAGATCAGAATCAACGGTCTCAGCGTATGTTGGAACCGATGGCGGCCCTAGACTGCGAAATCCATCCCAACAAGCACAAAACACATAAGAGACATAAAAATTTGTTAACGAGATTTGGCAATGTATATATCCCAGGAGCCGAATCACAGTGGCTCTATCTGTAAGAGGAGTTTCTTTTTCCCGATTAGAGTTACAAAAGTTTGGCGGTATATATTTATATCCTGATTACATATTCGACTTGGACTTTTCGGACACAACCCCTTCATTTTACTTTGCCATATATGAGCCATACACAATAGGCTGTTTAGGTGAAACTTAAATTAGAAGACCACATATAATGTCAAGCGAGGAATGCTTGCTCTAAGTTTATCAAATATTTTGTTTCCTTCGTGGCATCTTTTTGTGCTTGAATTTTAAGAAACAAAAAGAAGGAAAACAAAGAAGGCTTTGCCTTTCCCAGATGTGATCAGCAGCTGCAAATTGTCCACAGCCCCACTGGATTTGAGACGTCAAAGTGCCCTCTAACTAAAATGCCCCCCTAAATTAACTAATTTGGCTCCTCAATCCAGTAGAATCCACTGGTTTTCGGCCTCCAGTTTTGTAGGAAGCTGCTATGTGCACCAATATTTGACAAATGCTATTTAGCGGGCATCCGCCACATGCGAAGTGGCTAGCGTACACCCACCTGGAACAGAGACATGGCAACAGCAATGGCTCTTCCGGGTTCATTTGGGAACGAATTTTAGTTTGTCGGGTGGGAGAATGAACCCGGAACCGTTAACAGGTTGACACATACAAAGCCGGAGTGTTCCCATGTTTTCTCCATGTTAACTCTTCCTATGGGAGAACGAATGCCCTATTCCATTCTCTAGTTGGGGAATTACCCGCTAAGGAACAAGGAATGTGTTCCCATTGCTTTTACCAAAATCCAATGTATTCCTAGGAAAACCAGGAGATAAAAGAAGAAGAAGAAATAACAATTGATGCCTGACATGTAGAACGCAAAGGGCAAGAGGAAATCATCGGTAGAAAGGAAATGCCATTCAGGCAACAAGAAAACCGAGGGCATGCATGCAGAATCGTAGTGTGTGTTCTGTAATTTCTCTGCTTTTTTGTTTGTGTAGAACAAGAGAAACACTGCTGCTTCTTTCTGCATTTCCTTTTTCAGGTGTTGGATGGGGTGAAAGTGAAACTGAAGCGAAGGAATATTAGATCTCGAGGTTGTTGCTCCGCGGGACAAGGACCTGACTTGGGCGTACGCCCACACGTGCGGGGAGCATGCGGCTGCACGCGCCATCCCCCCACCCCCTCTCATGTGCGACCTTCTTTAGTCCTATATTCACTTCTACACTGTCAAAAATGATAACAAAAGCCAAAAGGGACCAAATAACTTGCCATGCATGCAGTGAGCTGAGACCAGTGGCGGTCCGCCACAATAGTGCATGGGGGGTGCATTTGCACCCCCAAATTTTTTGCAAAACAATTCGTATATATCTTCATAATATACAAAAAATATACTACACATACTAACATACTCCTGGCAACATATTAGGCCCAACAGATCTCAGGAGAGAATCAACCCCAAGCTAAACCCAAGTGCCATCCTCACTTCCTCAGACCAATCCATGATATACATTGGCCAGACGACAATTTCCCAATCGGCAATCAGCCAAATCCTTCCTTCAGGCTTCTACCCTAGGGTAAGCATGCCTTAGCTAGCAGCCGAGCTTGAGCTCGGGCACACATCTCACATGTAGGCGCAGTTCATCGCCGTCGTTGCGCTCCCCGAAGGCTCATTCTGCTCAAGCTGAAAAGGCATAGAAGCATCCCAGGAGCAGCTGCTATATAAGTTTTTTGTGTTAACTTTTATATAGTCAAATTTGCAATGTAGTAAAATGGTACTTTTGCATATTATTTAATTTCAAGTCATTTACTTGTCATCGATGAATCTAACTTCTGCTCATCCCTTGAATTATAAACCGCATATGAAGCTGCTACAAAACAGCATTCAATATCAAAATTCAAGGGAAATCAGACAACTGCTATGCTAGTGTCTATTAAGGTAGTAAATCATAACAGATATGTATATTTCTTTTTAAGTTCCCTTGAGCTAGTTCTTAATTTTGTCATCTTTTTAGCTCTATCCTCATCTTTATAGCTAATTTAAGTTCCCTTGAGTATCTTTGTATAGAGAATACATGTTTACATATAACCACTACTACAAACGGGTTATCACAGATGGTTCAGAACTTTCATCACGGACGGTTTTCTAAACCATCTAAATTTATGGGTCAGTGATAATTTGACGGTTTGTGAGCCGTCTGTGATAAATACAGCACAGACGATTTATAACTAGAACCGTCTGTGATACTCTAACATCACAGACAGCTCAAAGTAAAAATCATCTGTGATACTCTAACATCACAGATGGTCTAGCTACCAGCCGTCTGTGATGGACGAATATCATAGATGGTTGTAATATAAAATCATCTGTGATAATCCTTCATAAACAATTTATACCACAAAACCGTTTGTAATAGTTTATATTATACCTAAATTTTTCTGTTTTTTTGCTAGCCTCAAGAAATGTCAGCTATGCCCTTTGAAAACAAGTAAATACAGCAGCAAACACACCAGCACATTCTATCAAAATCCACCATTACAACATCATAAGATAATGAGCAGGTTATTCATCTAACACAACAAGAACATGACAAGAACACATCTCTTACACTTGGCAAAGACACATATCCTAATCCTACGAACTCATGGCAAAAACATAGAAGAAGGAGAGATCCTAATAGCGCGCGAGCTGGATGTCCTAGACGCTGACTTGAGTACCATCTTGGTAGTTAGCTGCTTCCACGGTGCCTTACAATGAAGGAGAGGCGGCGGTAGCATCACTTTTTGTGTCACGATGGTAACACTGCACAAGATACTCTTATGACACTTACGACAAGAGTGTCTTGTGCAGTGGACCGTGGTGTCACAATGGATGCGCTAGCTCATGGTGGTAGTCGGCATCATCGAAGAACAAGCTAGGAGTGGATGAACTAATTAGGAGTAGCCGGTAGAACTCACACATCTTGGAGTGAAAGGGAAAGATGGAGTAATTAATAAGGGGTGAGAGGTGGGAAGAACCGTGCTTGTTGTTCGATGTGGAGAGAATGGATGGGTGAGATCAGAATCCTAGAGGAGATGCCACGGATCGGTATCATGACATTATCAAAAACAGTTTGTTATACGAACCGTGTGTGATAATGCACATATCACAGACGGTTCTTATAAATAAACGTTTGTGAATTATCACATATGGTTATTGATACGAACCATCCATGATGTCTTGATTTATCACAGATGGTTTGTATAAATAACCGTCTGTGAAAATATTACATACAGTTATTAGTATAAATTGTCTGTGATAGTTGCAGCATAGATGTTTCATAGGAACCTTTTGTAATGTAACCGTCTAGCATAGCCTCTTTTGTAGTGGTGAACAAGATTATTTATCCCAAATGATAATTTTTAGAGAGATTTTCAACAGTAGTTTGGCAAAATTTGAGTATGAAATTTGAAAATTTGTCTCTAAGAAAACCAACATGTAATAACAACATCTTTGTGGTGTTGAAGTATATTTTAAATTCGCACATCCATCAAAAAATTTCTGACTCCGCCACTGACTGGTGTTTCAAAAAGCAAAATCAGTAAAAATGTGCCAGGGCAAATGAACGGTGTGGTTTTGAGCAATGCCACCGTCTTTGAGATTGAGCCAACAACATCTATAGACATTCTCCAAAATGTAAAACTTTGCAGAGGCACACATCTATAGCAAATTTCCCTTTAATTTTCAGTGTTAGCTCATTGTATTTCCCTACATTTATGTATGAATTGGAAGTTTGAAACCACAATAACCTAATTTTTCACATAGCATGCAAGATTTCAGCCTCATCTACTCATCTACCACTATCCATGCCAATGTGTTAGCATGTGCCTAGAAAATCATTCCTCCTGTAAGGCTAGGACACGTGGGCGCAGCACGCACGTCCTATGTGCACACAGTTCAAGTTGGAAGTACGTACCAAGCTGACAAATACCATAATGTGTAAATATTATGTGTGGCTGTGATGCCTGCCCATCTCTTTTATTTCGAGATCTTCGACGTACCTGCGCGCGTCCATGCCGTGCATGTGTATAGTTTAGTTCCTTTCAGTTTTTAAGTTTTTTATCTATAGTTTCTTTCACGATCACTATTTATCATATTAATAAATTGTAACCAAAGGTTGTAAGCTGCAGCCTCAAAAAAATACCATCTATATTGATCCACTCGTGCTACTGCCATGACGCTTGTGTGAGCCATGGGCCATATCATAAACCATCAATCTGTGTGCTTGCTAGTACTAGTAATTTAGCTATTGATATCTTTTTAAAATATTTAGATTAGACGCATAAAAATCATATATATGTGTGTGTGAATTTGTTTCAAAAAATATTATCATAATATTATAGTTTTATTCGGTTTTCTAAATATATTATAATAAAATTTAGTGATCGATATTGTGTTTTGGGGGCTATGTTGATAGCCAAAACGAGATGTTTATCTGACAGGGAGAAGTTTAGTTCATGAGCTTATATATAGGCTGCCGTGTCAGCATTACTTGTCACTTGCCAGGGCCTTGCTTATTTGATCTCCGCATGACCATACTCCATGCGTGACAGGCATAGGGATGAACGATTAATTGCAATCTGCAATAAATAATGCACGTACGTAAAGTTACAACATATTTCATGCACATGAATTTCGCGATAATTTCATAGGAATTTTGCACAAAGCAGAGCAAATCCCACGCTCTAAAGGGGATGATTTGATTTCTTTTTTAAAAAATAGTGGTACATATTTTCTACCATGTGTTACTAGTTATATTACTAGAGATTTTTTTTTACTTAGCTTGATTCTTCCACAGAAAGATGCAGATTAATTAGGTTAGAAAAATTAGATCTGTTATTCATGGTACAAATTGGATTTGAAGTATTGTCGGTGAAGATCGATCAAGCATGCACGGAGATGAGCACATTTACCATTAATTTAATCAAGATATTGACCGATTTGTTTTGCTTTTAATTGTTCTATTTGCATCTTGGAAGCATATAGATTAAATTCAGGTTGCGACTAAGAAACTGTGCTCTTGTTACTTGTCTTCTATTCTCGATTAATTAAATAAACACGCATGCAGCAGCAACTTGGACTTAAATTCGATTTAACAAGGGGCAGTTTATTTTTTTACATTAATTTGCATCTTGCAGTACTGCTTGGTCAAACCACATACAACACTTCATATATATCGTCCAATTAAGTGTACTCTTTTAGTAATTTTATCTGTTCAGAGGTCAGATGTACGGAACAGGTTTTAGTTAGTTCTCAATTTTCTAGTCTGCTGTCCTGCTCATTTCAGCTTCAGCTTCTGGCTTATTTTTCACTATTCATAAATTTCGTCTTTTTTCTGAACTTTTGGCTTTTTTGAGCTTTTTTGCCAGTTCTTTTTTTCCCTGTATTTGTTTGCGTTGTCCGTGATGAGCTAGCATATTTTTCTATTTTAAATTTAATTATGCCAAATAAGTCACCTTCAGCTACAGTGTACTTTCAACTATAAGCCATAGCTTTTCAGCCCAACCGAGCGGGGCCAGTACTGACACATTTCTTTTGAGTTTAAAGTTGGCTTATACTTATACTGTTTATAGTAATTAACTTTTAAATGGTGTATTTTTTAAGATGGGGTTGATAGGAAAATTGTAGTAAAAAGTGTACTAAGTTTAGCTGTACCGGCCAAAATCATATGCGACTATTTCCCTCTCGCGAACAGTCAGGATTTAATTATATAAGCCATAAACCATAAACCATTAGCCCAAAAGAACCTACCCTATATCAATACTGTGTAAAAGGTGTGCGCTCGTCGGATAGAAAGATACCACTAAACAATTAATCATTATACGACAGATTAATAAGAATTTAATGGACAATTATATATTATAATAATATATTCATTTATATGTAAAAACTTATACGGTAAAATAATTTATTTATTAATATTGTAATAAGTTATCATTATAAATAGCATCATTAGCCATAACTTAAATTACATAATTTATGTTTCAAATCTATTTGATACATATTGTTTATGTCATTGCATAATATTATAAAATGAATTAGAAATGATAAATAAAAAAATTTGTTTTGACAATTAAACGGAAGAAACGGCCCATTAATCGGGAAAATGCTGATTGATGGGTAAAAAGGCCAATTAATCGTTTCAGACCGCTAAATCCTCTCCGCATACACTGTAAGAAACGGTTTACCGACCGCCAACAATTAATCGGCCGGTGCAGCCATTTTTCACAACAATGATCTATACATGATTTTTTTTACAAGAAAAATATACATGCAAGCCTTTACATCCCAAGATTGAACTAAGACTAAGGGTGTGTTTGGTTGCCTGAATCTCCTTCGTCCTGGCTGGGTGGATCCGTATAATCTGAGAAAGAGCCTGTTTGGTTGCCTGTATGAGTGGATGCAGCCTGCATGAGCAGATGCAAAAATACGCTCTCATCCTGGATGGGTGGATACGCTCAAAATGAGCTTCACTGGCCATCCTGGATGGGTTGATGCAGTGTATCTTATGCGGTCCCACGTGTCAGCCTCTCAGGTTTGGTAGACTGCATCCGCTCATACAGGCAACCAAACAGCATCTCAGTTTTTTTGCATTCGCTCATGCAACCTCACCAAACATCTTCTTTTTCTAAAATACGATTCCACTCAGCCTGCATCCACTCAGTCAGGATATACGATACAACCTCCATCCACGAACCAAACACACCCTAAGAGATCTTTAATTTTCAAGAACAAAAATGAAGGGAAAATATAGTATATGCCAGAAGAAATGACGTAATGTATATAGTACTTATGTACAGAGTATGGAAGCAGATCTTTCCTATAAATGTCCCTCATTTTACGTGGACAATTTATCCTTGGCCGCCCGATCGATGGGTCGTACTGAATACTCCTCTATTCAAAGTCGTTCATACTTCCCTGTTGATTGAACAAATATTGAGCTATAATGTATGCTTTGGCAAGACAATAAACAAAATGAGATTGTGTGTGTGTGTGTCTAGGATGACTAATATATCCATTTAGAAATACGAACGTGGAAACAAACAGTGCTAATTTTAATTTTTGGTGCAACGGTGTATTATTTCATACTTCTCCCAAGGTAGAGTACTACAGTCATTTTAATTTTGGGGCTTCGACCGTGTGTTCTTGGAGACGGACCGTCAGCGGTTCGTTAATCAGCTGCGGAACACAAATGGAGGGCATCGTGCTGCAATCCAGCCGATTATTGCCGTACATTTGTGCAACCAGTTCACGCTTGTTGCCGTACGTCACGAAGCTAATCATCAGGCGAGCAAGTTATGCCCGACTGAGTATCGAAGCACCGCCGTTTTGTGATGGGCGTGAAATTTGCTAGTTAAAGAGGCTTTTAGTTAGGTGATCATGGAGCTGGATTGTCAGGAATTAGTTAATCTCTGAAACGACAGTCGAAGATGCAAATATGTGATAGATGCAATTCTTCGTAAAGTCTATAAGCTTAGTTCTGGTTTTGTGCGTTTTGTAATTCGATTTGCTAGAAGAACAACAAATTTTGCGGCTCACTGTTGTGCTAAGTATGCTTCTACATGGTGAGACTAGTAAGTTTGGTTGCTCTCTTGCTCGTAGTTTATAGTTCACAACCTAACGCGGTGTTCGTAATGGCTTTTACTGATGACTTTTAGTTGCGGCCGGTGACTTTTAGTTGAAAATGAATAAGTAGTGGCTGAAAGAAGTGACTTTAGAAGAAGGGGGCAAGTAGTGCAAAAAGTAAGTGAGAGATGTATGTGTAAGATAGGAGCGAGAGGATGTGCCTGTGACCTCTGACTTATCCTCGGAACGAGAGGGCTGAAGAAGCAACTTCAAAAAACCATATATTCATGTTGATGTGAGCAGGATCTAAAAGCCGGTTGTATCTAGAACTCTTCTTTTTAACAAAAACTCATAGCTTCCTTAAAAAAAAAAAGAAGGCGTCGGCTAGTGTTCAGTGGGGTGCACAAGGTTTGCTGGACCACCAGTTTTTCTCCCAGCATCTGTGAGCGGACTATATTGTAATCCTGATTATTGATTAATAAAAGCCTGTTCTTTGTTGGGTCTCAGTCTCTCAGAAGAAAAAAAATCCGTATGATCAATCTACTGCTGCATACACGCCAAATTGCGTTGCTCAATCATTCCGGATCGAATACGGCTGTCAATGGGGGCCATTCGGTATACGAATACTGTAGGCCTGATATCCAACGAATACGAATACGAATACTGTAGGCCTGATATCCAACGAATACGAATACGAATTATCCGAATAATACAGATTCGGATATCCGAGATTTCAGCCCAACATTGCCTAACCCAAGCCAGTCTCTCTCATCTCCCCTGCAACTAGTCCACTAGCAAATATTTATGCTTACTAACAATAAATTTAGTATTGTCGGTAGATTAAAATTTGTACCGATTAAATTAATGTACTGCCGTTTAAATCATTTTGATGCAAATTTAAATTCTTAATTAATTTATTAGTCACAAATAAATGGTAGGAATCCATTAAGAATTATTTAGGACTTTAGAAAAAATTAACTGCCATTTGAAGATTTAAAATCGGTGCAATGGTATGACTATTGTGGATAAAAAATATTTATGCTTGTTTAGATTTCATTAATGTTTTGATAAGATAAACTATTTATGTGTTTTCATTGATTTTGGATGTATAGTTTAAGGGGTTTTATGTTCCGATAAATATTCGTAACAGTATTTGTTTCGATTCGTATTCACTTTGTATCTGTATTCGATATTATTCGTATTTATATTCGTATCTAAGGTATCCATATTTATATCCGTATTTGAGAAAAAAAATATGAAAGTAAATATAATAAAAATATTATTCGTCTCGATTCGTTTGCATCCCTATGAAAAGAAAAACGTAACACCGGCTTCTCCTGCTGCATACACGCCAAAACGCATTGCTCAATCATTCCGGATCGAATACGGCTGTCAATGGGGGGCCATCCGGGCATACGCACGCAACGGCGCAAATGATTAATTGGGCGGCGCCTACAAATTCTCCGGTGTGACAGTCGGACGGCCGGCCCGACCAAAACAACCTTTCCGGCGCACGTACGTGCGTGTCCATGCGGACCCCGTCTGCTCTCTTCTCTGGACGTGGTGCTGGTGGACTTACAAAGCACGGACATGTTATTAGCTGAATTTGAAGGGTGGCCGTTCATTTCAGTTTTAGCTTCTAGCTTTTGGCTTATTTTTACTATTTATAAATTTCATCTTTTCTGAACTTTTGACTTTTTTAGCTTTTTTACCGGTTCTATTTTTAAAATTTTTAAATTTAATTACGCTAAATAAGTCACCTTCAGTTATAGTAAAATTTCAGCCATAAGCCACGGCTTTTCAGCCCAACCGAGCCGGGCCAAAGATAGCTTTTAGATTCAGTTTATGAAAAATAATGTGGGTTTTTTTAAACTACTTCTTAAAACGGTTTTACGTGTGGCATCCATATCAACATTTCTATCGTCCACTACTATCTTAAAAAATACAATAAAAATCATTAAATACAGTCCAAAAAATAAGACCATACTCTACTTATTGGGCTTAACAACTTTCATTCCCATAAGTAACGTTTTAAAATTTTGGAATAAGACTGTGCGACCAGGTATCGCAAGGCTAATCTTGTTCTTGCGAAGAGTCCTGGTGACCTCTACGTAGTATAAGGGCAATTTTGGGTTGGCTACGGTACTTGCCTTAGACCATGGAACCGCAGAGCCATTGTTGAGAATTCTGAGAATTCTAGCCTTGTATATTTATTTTTTTAACTGATGATTAGCTACAGGGCTTGATCAGTACTTCGACTATTGATAGCACTCTGTTTATGAGTTGTTTTCGTTCTACATGCACTTCTAAATCGAATAGGTGACAGATGTCGAGCCTCTTTCTTCTGTTTTAATTTTTTTTGAGACTTGGGTGGTGAGCGATTTATGTCGGACAATAGAGAAGCAATATAGTTTGCCGAACTGGTGCAGTAGTCCAGGAGTTGACAGGTCGAAACATACTGCTCATGCTGCTTTCATTGGTGATGCAAAGGATGTGATGGCCCGTCTAAGTGAAGTCCGGGTGACGAATTAGCTTCTCTTTTTAGTTTAGTTTTGAAAAAGTCAAAAATAATATAAATGTCTAATTTTTTAAAATAGTTTTTTGACTTCTCTTCTTTCTATCTTACTCCAAGTATAAGGCGGGAGGTTATGAGTGTCTTACCTATCCCACTCCTCTCACTCATGTCTCACGTACGTATCTCTCCTTTATATTTTTCACCGTTTGCTCTATCATTTTAAAAGTTACTTTTTTTAGCCAGTACTATTTATTTTCAGTTAAAAAATATGCACCGCAGCCAATACGAATACCCCAAAGGCTAAGGAATCAAAATAAGGTAGCTCAACAAGGCTGATGTTTTGTGAGTTCGGTTGTTTGGCTAGCAGGTGTTCTTAGTTATGGTGGTGATCGGTTCGGCTGAAAAGCTCGTGGCTTATGGCTGAAAACACTGTAGCTGACAGAGGCTTATTTAGCATAATTAAATTTAAAAAAAATTAAAAATAAAAAAATATGCTAGCCCATTACGTATAATGCAAACAAATACGGGAAAAAAAAAGAACCGGCAAAAAAGCTCAACAAAAAGCCAAAAGTTCAGAAAAAGACGAAACTTATGAATAGTGAAAAATAAGCCAGAAGCCGAAGCCGAGTTGATCGGGGCCATTAGCAGGAGTTCCTCTGTTAAAGCAATAAAATCCCTCTTTCCTCGGAACAAAAAACTGGTGCAGTAATTATAGTACCTCCAATTGTTCCATCCTTTGACTCTAGGTGATTGACGATCAACTGGATAACTAAAATTAACTACCAAGAGCAAGTGCCAAATGTACTTGTAATCTCGATGACAACGCGAATATAATTAGCAATATTGGAAACCTGAGCCTGAGCTTGTAGACTTTGGCCTATGGTGGATATCCCATTCTTTAGTCTATATGTAAGGGATCACACTAATTGTATGATGACCTTTTGAGAGGATAAAAGTAATAGCAAAAGAAAGAAAGAGTTCCTCACATTGGTGCCAATTTTATTAATTCTGTATTTCTTCGTGTGTGATTCTTCTTCCATCTACGAGGTGATCGATCAGACTGAACTCGCTAGCGACGGTTCTTCAACACGTTATCAACACGAATTGCTCTGCTGGATTGAAAGCTAATCATCAAGCATGATACTCGTAGATCAAACCGATTTCTAGATTGTTTTATTCCGTACAATTTTGCATTCTAGATTGGTTCGCTTTCACAATGCAAATTTCCTCTAATCACCACGAGTTGACTTGTAATCGCCGGCACAATGCTGATTCGATGATTAGAAAAATGACGGATTATTGATTGCATCGCGGAAAGGAAAGAAACAGTTGGGGAGCCACTACCACTTGCACGCGGCACCCTCCAGCAGCCCGCATGTCGCACGTGCCCGTGCCACCACGCCCTTCGTCGCCCGCATACAGCCGCTTCCTGTGCACGCTTACGCACCGCCTGCATGCAGCCATGCCCACGTGTGCGCTGTCGCATCGCCCGCACACGCTGCAACCATTGCGCCACGCCGCCTGTATGCAGTGTCATGCCACCCGCATGCAGCCGCGCCATCAAGCCGCTGAAGTCACGCCGCCCGCACATGGCTTCACCACTGAGCTACCATGGCTACCTTGCCGCCTGTACACGGCTGAGCTCAGCGTCGCGTGCTGGCCGAAGACACCTCGCTCACATGCGTTGCGGCCACCTCACTGCCCGCATGCGACTGAGCTTCGTGCCGCTCACACACGGCCTCGAAGTTGCACTGCCGCCTACCTCCCACACGAGGCATGCGTGATGCCACCGGCACGAGGCTATGCCACCTCCCGCCTCCTGCATGAGGCGCACGCGATGCCACCTGCCCAAAGCTGCGTCGCCGCTCACCTCCTACATGAGGCGCACGTTACCGCCATTTTGTGCACCGTCGCCCGGCTCCCCACTCGGCACCACCGCCGTTGCCCCGCTTGAGGCCTACACTAGGGGTGGACATTTGGTTTGAGGCTTGCGAGCCGGCTCGGCTCGTAACGAGCTCGAGCCGGCTCGGCCCGGGCTCGTAATTGATTCAAGGCAAGCTGAGCCCAGTGTCTAGCTCGTGAGAAAAACGAGCCGAGCTCGAGCCGCTCGCGAGCCGCTCGTTGGCTCGTGCGAGCTCGGTCGGGTCGGGTCCCAGTCAGCCCAGCGAATCAGTGATGCCGCAGTCGGCCTAGCCCAGTCCGATCGATGTGGTCGATAGTCGATGCGATGCGTCGATCGGCCAAAGCGATGCGAGTCGGCACATGCTAACCCTAACCCTTCCCGTCGCCGATCGGCGATCGCCGCCACGCGCTCGACCGCCGCCCACCGTACTTCCCCACGCCACGCGCTCGGCCGCCGCTCGCCGTCCTTCCCCCGTTCCTCGATTCCCTTCCTTCCCCATGCGCTCGGCCGCCGTCCATCCCCGAACCCCTTCTTCCCCACGCGCGCGGGCGGCTTCCCCAATCCCCATCCTCCCCGAGTCCAACCCCCTTCGGCCTTCGTTCCCGATCCACAACGCGGCCTCCTCCAAGGCTCCAACCGACGTGCATGGGCCGCGAACGGAGCATGGAATCGCTCTCCGTATGCTATGCTGTTTCTGCTACGCTGCTCTCTGTGTTATCTGTGAGCAGCGAGCCATTTTGGCTTGTTCAAGCCGTTTTGGCTCGTTCGAGCCATTTTGGCTTGTTCGAGCCATTTTGGCTCGGTGGACAACTGCGAGCTATTTTGGCTCGGTCCGGCAGTGGTGAGCCGGTTTGGCTCGTTCGGGCTCGCGAGCCGGCTCGAGCCGAGCCTCTCGCGTAGCTCGTTTCCGAAACGAGCCGAGCCGCAGCTTTGAGCGAGCTCGGCCGAGCCTGGCTTGAGCCGGCTTGGCTCGGCTCGTTTCCAGCCCTAGCCTACACGCCCGAGCCACCAAAAAAGGGAATAGGGTAGGGTTCCCCACCATGCGTTGTTTTGGGCTGAAACGGGCCAAGGAAGGAGAAAAAATAGGGTCTAGTGCCCTAAATTTTGCAAATAGGCCCTTCGAGTTCTGAAAATCACAGAAAGGTCCTTCGAACTTCATGGATAAGCCCTTGTTTTCTGGAAAATTGCGCGAAAAAATTTCTCAGCAATGAAATTTAGGGGATTAGCCCTTGAAAATTGCAAAATTCACTGAAAATTCGTTTTCCATTATAAAAAAGGATTGGGAACTTAGTTTTGAATTTCTTTAGCATGTTTACCACTATTATTAGTTTTTATATGCTTTACTGTATTTATTTACTATTTTGATTTATTATAATTATTTAAATTGCCTTTGATCAATGAAATTAGCAGTAAACTCATAGAAAAATTCATAAACAATTATGGAACATTACGAGAGTCTTTTGTGCCATTATCCAATTTATTTCATGCATGTTTACCTGTAGTAAATTTATGTATTTCTTTCAACGCATGTAGATGATAGGTATCACGAATAGGAGTTCGAGGAGTTGGCCCAACATGGCCAAAACTATTTGACTTGGTATTCCGATGTCGAGATTATACTTGGAGCCAAGAAGCTTTGTGTTGCTATTGGGATTGGTGCATCGAAGGATGCCAAACCCACCTCTGAGAAAAATGATTATGCACTTCACTTCCTCAAGCACCACCTCTGTCTCACACTCAAGAATGAGTACATGGTAGAAAAGAGCATGCTAGTCTTGTGGACTGCACTAAAGAAGCGGAAGCTAAAGTACACTATTCTTCCTTAGGCAATACAGTAATGGATCCAACTAAAATTTACCATCTTCAAGACGGTTGGAGAGTACAACTCTGCTTTGCATAGAATTTATAGCAATCTTCAACTCTGTGGCAGGTAGGTCACAGATGAGTAGAAGATTGAGAAGATCCTCTCCACCTTCCACCGAAGTGTAGTGCAGTCTGCACATAACTATCATCAAGACAGCCACAAAGAATATACTGAATTGATTGATATTATGCAGGTTGTAGAGGCTTAGGATAAAGTTCTCTACACGAACTTTATCACACAGCCACCTAGGAGCTTCAAGGTGTGAAAGCCTATAATAAAGAAAAGGGGAAGGAAGGGCAAGGCCGTAGCTCAGAAAGGCAAGCCAAATGCTCCACAAAAAAATAAGACAAGCAAACCAAAGCAAAACAATAAGCCCTATGGCCAACAAGACCAAACCTACTACAAGTGTGGCAAGTGGGGGTACTGGTCATGGATCTATATAGAGCTGCAGGACATCATCGATGATTTTTAGGCCAAAAGAAGAAGGGCAGCATGAAACTCACTTTGTCTTTGTTGAGAGGGAGGACTCACAGCAGCTTCATGCACCGATAGAGGTTGACTCCACTCCTGCAGCCGCACCCCCTTGATATTGCAGCTACCGCCACCATGATTTCCTACGAAGAGCATCTCACCCATGAGAAGATAGCAGCTGAAATCTTTGACTTCTTGGCGGATTCAGTCTAATGCACAGAATGCATTTAGACTTTAATTCTCATTCATTTCATGTGTGGAAGAAATAAGTTAGATTTTGCATTAATGATACTCAAACAATTTATTTTCTCATGATAGTTGGATGATATTATTTAAATTCATTCATTTATTCAGTTAATACTAGCATGATATGTTCTGATATTTGAAGTACTTTGTTCATGTGTTGATTGTCTTCTACTACATATTAATAAAATACTTTATATTAGAACACGCGTGGCACCCTATAGAGAAAGTATGCTTAGCTGATAGCGGCACAACGAATACCATCTTGAGAGATACAAAATTCTTTCAGTTGACTAGCAAGAATGCTAGTAGTCTTATGACAATCATGGGTAGCGATACTTGTATAATAGACTCAGAAAGAGCCACAGTTATACTCCCAATGTTCATAACTTTGGTCATTAAAGAAGCCTTGTTGTACCTAGAATTGACAAGAACTCCCATAAGCTTCATGGATATTCGTGCTAACGGTTTCCATGTTGAAACCGAATAACAATATTGTAATAGCCCAACTGTTTATTTCAAAATTTTCAGTAAAAACAAATAATAAATTAATTTAATTTAAAATAAAAACAAGTGTTTCTATGAATTTTTCTAAAATTGTTAGCCTTTATTTGCTATTTTCTAAGTACTTTTGAAGCCTCCTAGTATTTCTGAAAAATATAAAATGAAATTTAACCTGGGTTCATCTCAGGCTAACATGTGTCAAGCCCAGATCAAATCCACCCCTCCCAATTTAATCTCGACTGCCCATTCCCACTTACCCCTCCATTTCTTAGGCGATGGCCTTGATTTCCTCCTTGCGCAACATGGCAATCATCCACCCGCATGTCAGCTCCTTCTTCCTCCTCCCTTTCTTCAACCTCCGGCTGAACCACCATTGCCGCACTCGCCCGAGCTTCATTACTCCACCCTTGGTCCATTATTCCTTGGCATTAATGGCCATTGAGTGCCCCTCATCACTCTCCATCAACCTCCATCATTTCCCTTCTGCATTAAAACCCCATTTCGCCATTATGCGCCATTCATTGCCACCTTTACTCTATCCAGTAACAGTCAGCATTACCCTCACCTCGAGCTCCTATAAAAGCCTCCCCCTCTATTCCCTCCTCACGCCGCTCCTTTCCCCTCCCTCAATTTCTCTACTCCGTGCCTAAGACCCCCTAGGACCTGCGCCCTTGTCACTAAACGTCGAAGGTCCTCCATCAAGAAATTGCCACCACCACAGTCCGCGCCAAGCTACACCGTTGCCGTCTTCTACTTCGTAGCACCCGTGCGAAGCTCCCCCGCCCCTCCATCGAGCAGGTCCTCCACTGGAGAGCCTCCATCGCTGATGCCCTTGCACCGCTGCCACCAAACCTTGCCGTCGGCCCATTTCTGAGCCCCTCAAACTCCGCGCCAAGGTGAGCCTGCCTCCCTGTCATCTCTTCTCGCTTTTGCACACCTCGATCATTGCCACCAGGCATCGGAGCGCCGGCGAGCCATAGGGCTCTGTGCGCCACCTCCGGCTGGCGTGGCCATGTCAGTGCTCGAGCCCACGTGGCAGCCACGTCAGCTCCGGTTACCCAGTCAGCCGAAACCACCACCACGTCAGGAAATCTCGTGATTTCCCTTTGAAAAATAAATCCACCAAAAATCCTAAATCTGACGCTGACATCATAGATCGAATTTCCAGTACAAAAACAATTCTAGAAAATCTCCCTTTTCTTTTTCTTAAGTTTTAAACTTCTGGAAACCCATTCTCCTTCATCCTAGCTCTGATTGAACCCATTCAAATTTCTAAATTCATTCTATGAACAAAGCTACGATCTAGCTCTTTTCTTTTCTTGTTACTATGCATCACTTCCCTTCCTTGTATTCCCTTCTCCCTATTCATCTTCTTCCTAGCCGAGCCAATCCTGCCACACTCTCTCCTCTATTTCTTCAAACTGAAGGACCACGCCATGCATGCAAATCAAACCTCTCAACTAAATTAATTGACACGCATGGAGAACATCCTCATTCACGAGACATCATTGCTTCTTCTGTTTTTAGCCATTAAAGTCATCAGTTTTCAGTTTCTAGCCATTAAAAGTTGAAAACCATCATTGTACTTAATTCTACTGAATTAACTTATTCTTGCCCTATAAATAGGAGTCATTTTCCGTGCCATCCCCAGGCTCTCTTCTCTACCTTGCGCAAGCATCACCAAAGCCACCATCGCCCCATCCACCTTGCCACCACACCGTTTGCTGCTGCCCACGGCCACTGCCTCTTGTCCGTCGATGGCCGACCTCCCCTGGGGTTCCATCAACCTATTTTGCACCTTGGCACTGCCTCTACCGCTGCCCAACTTTTGGCGATGGCCAATGCCATGAGTCGTGCCATTGCTCTATGCTATAGTAGCTCTAGTGTGTGTTTCACGTATTTTTCTTTGAGCATAAGACACAAAGTGTTGATGGTTTGGTGGTGTAGGAACCTTTCTCTTGGAAACCTTGGTCTTGAGATCAAATCCATGAATGCAATTGTTTTTCCACTCCATAGGTTCTCCAATTCTTCTGCTTAGAGCCAATGTCAAGCGAGACCCACATGTCATACACTCAAATAAATCCAACAATCAACCAAAAATAAGATTTCAGAGAATACTCTCTCGGTTTTGCATTTTTTGAAATTTCCAATCCGTTCAATCTTTCGATCGGTCGTTCTATACCATCCGAACTCCCCGAATCTAGTGGTTCAAATTCCTAAATTCATCTAAATTCATAATTTATTGCCCAATATATATTTTATAATTTTTATATTTATTTGGATTTATTTTTGTTTGGTTGCTTTTCACATGTAGACTGTGATGTCCCAGAAGAGCGCAATTTCGACAGCAATTCTCACCAATTCGCAGAGTAAGGCAAATTACACTCCTTGATCATGTTGATCCTAGTTTACAAATAAAATTATGTTGTTTTAAATTATTTTGCATGCAAATTTTTATTCAACGTATTTCATTCTAGTTTTAATTGTAGTTATTGCCTGCTTATTAATACCTCCTTTGATATTGATTCCCGAATACATTGTCACTCTAGAATAAAACTCTAGTTAGTACACTAGTATAGACTAGAGAATTTTGTATCAAATGTTTAGACGTGCTTAGATATAATTTTTGTTTTAGGATAACCTTTTTACATAAAATGATAAGCTTTTAAAATGTATTCTTTACTTCAGTGAGTCAAGAAAAGCTAAGGAATATTTCAAAACAAAAATATAAAACTTAGTTTAGACTTAGGCAAATGGTTAAGTGGTGGGTGATTGCTGACTTGCATCGTTGTTCGGTGACACAATGTTGATTGGTAGGCACAAGGGGTAGGTGGATAGTGTCTAAGTCAAATTAAGTATCGGTCTGTGAGCGTGGCTAATATGAGACAATCCTGACTGACTAATTTGCAGATCCCAAGCCGAGTCTCGTTGTAGGTTGAAAGTGAGCGTGGCGTAGGCCATGGGAAGTCTCACTCTGCTCAACAGGGGGTTCTTGTCTGGTGGATTCCTTACTAAGGTGAAACCTTAGTATTGGCTTGGCAGGTTGAAAGCTTTACATTGTAAAGGTCTTGTCATGATCGCTTAGTCGCACACCTTCGGAAGTGTGTCAGACATACATAATAAGTTGATCATATCTTGTGGGTAAAATTGTACATCCTCTATAGTGTGTATAATCTATTCTAGATAGTCATGCCTACGGTCATGGGCAAGATGAGTAAAGTTTTTGACAGATCTGACTTTCTTTTCAAATATAGTTTACAAAATGTTTATGAGTGGATGGAATCTATATGAGATCTTTCGGGAATGATGGTCCAGATGGGATGTCCGTGGTTAGGTTAGTGTCAGGTTAGAGCTTGTGCTAATGATATTCTTTTGCATAAATTACTATTTTTACTTACTGTATGAAATTCAGCAATTTCAATCTATTTATTGTATTTCTTTAAATGTTGTTTTATGCTCAACTAACCATATATCACTACAGAAAAAGAGTCATCACAGACGGTTCGGAACTGCCATCATAGACGTTTTTTTGAATTGTTTGGATTTATGCGTCAGTGATAATCAGAGGTTATCGCAGACAGTTTGTGAGTCGTCTGTGATAAATACAACATAAATGGTTTGTAACTAGAGCCGTCTGTGAAGAACACTATCACAAATGGCTCGAACTGCGATGTGTGAGCATCACAGACGGTTGTAATATAAAACCGTGTGTGATAGTCCTTCATAGACAGTTTATACCACAAAATCATCTGTGATAGTTCATACTATACCTAAATTTTTCTGTTTTTTGGCTAGTCTCAAGAAATGTTACCTATGCCCTTTAAAAACAAGCAAATACAGTAGCACATTTCATTAGAATCCACCATTTCACATCACAAGATAATGAGCAGGTTACACATCTAACACAGCAAGAACATGGCAAGAACATATTCTAATCCTATGAACCCAACTCTTAAACATGGTAAGAACACATCTCCTAATTCTACGAACCCAACTCTTAAATATGGCAAGAACACATCTCCTAATCCTAAGAACCCATGGCAAAAACATAGAAGAAGGAGAGATCCTAGCAGCGTGTGAGCTAGATGTCCTTGATGTCGACTTGAGCACCGTCTTGGTAGATAGCTGCTTCCGCAGTGCCTTGCAGCAAAGGAGAGGCGCTGGTAGTGTTACCTTTGTGATATGATGGTGAGATTGCACAAGACACTCTTACGATATTTATGAAAAGAGTGTGTTGTGTAGTTGATCGTGGTGTCACAACGGGGGCGCTAGCTCATGGCGGTAGTCGGCGTCGTCAAGGAACAAGATAGGAGTGGATGAACTAGCTAAGAGTAGCTGGTAGAACTCATGCATCTTGGAGTGAAAGGGAGAGGGGAGTAATTAATAAGCGGTAAGAGGTGGGAGGAACCGGTGCCTGTCGTTCGATGCAGAGAGAATGGATGGGTGAGATCTGAATCCTAGGGGAGATGCCATGGATCAGTGTCGTGGCATTATTAGAGACGGTTTTTATATGAACCGTCCATGATAACGCACATATCACATACGGTTCTTATAAATAAACATTTGTGAATTATCACAGACGGTTATTAATACGAACTATTTGTGATGTCTTGTATTATCACAGACGGTTTATACTAACAACCGTCAGTGATATTTTCACAGATGTTTATTAATAAGAACTATCTGCGATGTCCGGCTTTATCGCAAACGGTTCGTATAAATAACCGTTGGTAAAAATATCATAGAAGGTTGTTAGTATGAACCAACTGTGATAGTTGCACTATAGATGGTTCATAGGAACCGTTTGTGATGTAGCTGTCCAGTATAGCCTCTTTTGTAGTAGTGTATGCCTCCACTTGCCAATCTTGCTTTATTGTGCATTTTCCCGTGTAACTTGCAGAGTATATTTTATGTCTCCTTGCTTAATTCTATTGCTAGAGAACTATTTTGACTTCGATGAGGATCAAGACGTATAGACCGTGTCTTACTGTCGTTTGCCTGTCGGTATGCTCAGTGGGTTTCTTCCTCTTCGATTTATTTTTTTCGCTACTTATATTTAAATTTGGCATATGGGTTGTTGATGTAAACTTTGGCCATCAGGCCCATATTCAGTTAAATAAAGTTTATCATCATGTGTGAAATTTGTCTTTGTTATCCATTATGTGCGCTAGCTAATCCTGGACTAATGCGATTTACATAGAGGATCCAGGAATTGTTGCTCTGGGGTCTGACAAGTATGGTAAGGAATAGCTGCTCATTACAAAGCGTGAAGCAAGTGGAAAAAAGGGTATTAGAAAGACTTCCTTTATTTGAGACCAAGCTATACCACACTAATGTTAAGGCGCCCACAGCCTATATTACCCTGAAAACCATATTTAGATGGTCTAAACTTTTTTTTGTCTTTCGCATGATATATTGGGCCACTTAGGTCTTAGGATGATGAGAAATATAATTAACAATTCACAGAGACATAATATCGATATAAATAATTTTCTGAATCAAGAAGATTTTGTGTGCCACACATGTGCCACTGAAAAATTAATTACTAGACCCCTCTGAAAGTAAAAGGTGAAGTCTCTGCATTCCTGAAATGCATCCAAGGAGACATTTGCAGTCCTATACAGCCTCTGTTAGGGACATTTAGATATTTTATGGTGCTCATCGATGCTTCCTCAAAATGATCGTACGTATGTTTATTATCTACAAGAAATCATACTTTTGCAAAGTTGATCTTATAGATAATTCAAATTAAAAATAATTTCCCTGATCATCATATAAAGTCCATCAGAATGGACAATGCCAAAGAATTACTTCGTAGGCATTTAACGATTATTGCATGATAATGGGAATTAAAGTTGAGCATTCTATACTGCATGTCCATACCCAAAATGGACTATCAGAGGCATTAATTAAGAGGATTAATTGTAATTTACCAACGACATGTTGGAGACACGCAGTCTTACATGCAGCAACTCTATCAAATTTAGACCATCGGCATATAACATCCATTCACCTATGCAACTAGTGTAAGGGTCAGCATCGAAAATTTCTCATCTTCGCAGATTCGGTTGCAAAGTATATGTACCTATACCCCTACCACAGCATACTGCAATGGGCCCTCTCTGACAGTCAGGGATTTACATTAGTTATGAGACAATATCCATAGTCAGGTATTTAGACCCTATGACAGGAGATTTGCATACCGTCCATTTCGTTGATAGTATATTTGATGGGGATAGTTTCCTCATCATTAGGGGGGAAAATCAACCCCTTGATGAAAATATTGAAAAATTACCTAGCAAGCCACGGAAATCCATGCACATGACCCGACCCATGCACTAGTGAAGCAAACAAAGAAGTATAGAAGATCATTGATTTACAAGTATTAACGAATCAACTACCTGACCACTTTAGTGATTTGAAAAGTGTGACCAAGTTATATGTGCCTGCATGCAATGCACCGGAGAGGGTTGAAATACCAAACAAAATTGAAGGTATCCCAAATCCCGTCCAGACGCCTTAGAATAAAAGGGCGAGAACTCTGCCTCCTTGAATCCCAAATAGCTGGGGACGCCTAGTGAAAAAGGATAAGAAGAACTTAACACAGCCAATTACCGAAGTTTGAACATTCCCACGAAGGGAGAAACCAGCATGGATGTGTGCGGGCGCATCAGAGCAAAAACTAAAGGAACTTGCCCCTACAATTGGAAGAAGCAGGGAGGACGTAGAAGTACTAGAAGGATCAACCCATGATAAAATGGCTATAAACTATGTCACCACGGGAGAATCCATGAATAGGACAACAGCCAATATTGACATTTATTTTGAAAAAAAATTGCCACAATTGTCGATCTTGATGCAGAGCCTGCATCGCTCACTGAATGTAAGAAAAGATCAAATTAGGAGGATTCGAAAAGAGCAACAGAAACTGAATTATTATCTCTGAATAAAATAGAGGTGTCTAGGCCTATAAGCTGCACACCTCCCCATGTGCATCCCATAGGATATAATGGGTATTTGTTGGAAAGAGAAATGAGAAAAATGAAGTTGTAATATACAAAGCAAGGCTCGTTGCACAAGGTTTCACTCAATGCTCAGTAGTTGATTATGAAGAAACCTATTCCCCAGTCATGGGTGGTATTACCTTTAGATATTTAATCTCGATGAGAGTGAACTTGAATTTAGAAATAAAATTGATAGATATGGTAGCTGCATATCTTTATAGAAACTTGGATTAAGACATTTATATGAAGGTGTTTGAAAGTATCCCTGTACCGAATCAAGATAGAGCAAGTAGAAACTTGTATAGTGTGAAACTCAGAAAATCACTGTACGGACTAAAACAATCTGGCTGGATGTGGTATAATCGCTTAAGCGACTTTCTATGCAAGAAAGGCTACGAGAACAATGAGAATTGTCTCTGTGTATTTATACGATGATCTCAGAATGGATTTTGTATAATCTTAGTGTATGTAGATGATCTGAATATCGTCGGAACCTTGAAAATATAAAGGTAGTGAGCTCTTACCTATAGTTAGGGTTCGAAATAAAAAATTTAAGTAAAACTAAATATTGCCCAGGCTTGCAGCTTGAGCATATCCCTGAAGGGATATTAGTGCATCGGTCAGCATACACTCAAAAGGTGTTAGAGAGATTCGGCTTTGAAAAGGTGTACCATCAAAAGTACTGATGGTTAGGAGATCTTTGCAGCCAGATAAGGATTCGTACAGACCTAGAGAAGAGGAAGAGGTAGTCCTGGGACCGGAATTCTTGTACTTAAGTGCAATAGGAGCACTTATATATTTAGTAAATTGCACTAGATCAGATATTGCATTTACCATAAACCTATTAACGAATTATAGTGCAGAACCTACCAAAAGGTATTGGCAAAGAATAGAAGATATCTTTCGATACCTCCAAGGAAGTAAAGATCTTAGACTATTCTACAGAAAGAATCAAGACCTAAATATGACTAGCTATGCAGATGCCAGGTACCTATCGAACCCGTATACAACCATGTCACAAACAGGCTATGTATTCCTGTGTGGTGCAACTGCAATTTCATGGAAATCATTTAAACAAAGTTTTATATCGACTTTGACAAATCAATCAAAAATCATAGCACTGTACGGAGCTGCGCGAGAATGTGCTTGGCTTTAGCGGATGATTCACCACATCTAGCAGTCGTGTGAATTGAATACCGTACATGCTCCCACTATTTTTTATGAAGATAATGCGGCTTGTATTGCACAAGTACAGATATGTCAGGTGAATAGTCATTCTCACAAAGCAAATCAACCCTAAATTCTTTTATGCTCATGAAGTACAAAAGATGGATGAAATTAAGATACTGCATACTAAGTCATGTGAAAATCTTGCAAATTTATTTACTAAGTCACTTTCAGCATCTAACTTTGAAAGGTGTATACGTGGAATTGGAATGATGAGATTTAGAGACATGCAGAATTCAAGGGAGAATCTTCACGAACCTATCATTAAAACTTGATCACGAAGATCAAGTAGCTAAAGAATAAATCATAAAGATTAAATGAAATTTGGTGGATTGTACTCCTTTTCTCTTGACGAGTTTTCCGAAAGTTTCTTGGCCAAGGTTTTTAATGAGGCAATTCGTGCAACGCAGTATAACATGTATCATGTACTCTTTCTCCAAATTTTTTCACTGAGTTTTGTGGAGTTTTGATGAGGTATAAACATTTCAAATGAGTGCCCAAGGGGGGTGTTGGGAAACCTAGACCTGGACCGGTAGGCCTTGGCCCATGGTGGGTGCCCCATCATTTAGTCTATATATAGAGAGTCCAAATGATTGCATGATGACCTTTTGAGAGGAGAAAATTAATAGAGAAAGAAAGAGTTCCTCATATTGGTGTCAATTTTATTGCTTTTGTACTTCTTCGTATGTGATTCTTCTTCTATCTACGAGATGATTGATTGGATTGGACTCGCCAGCGACGGGTCCTCAACAAGCAAGATGAATAACACACGAAATTGCATGGTGATCTCGAAGTTAATGATCTCTGCCCGTGCCCTCTTTTGCGTTCGATTGGCCCTGCTAATGCGTGCAAGTAGGTAACTTTGGTCTTATTTAAAAATGTTGTGGTTTTTAATTTTTAGTTGTGGCTTTTAATTAATTACGAAAGATATTAGAGAAGTAAAAGACATTTATATTGAGAAACTACCCTGTTTGAAATTTTTTTCTTTTAATAAAATCTCATAGCTTCCTTTAAAAAAAAAGCGTCGGCTAGTGTTCGGAGGTGTGCACAAGGTATGTTGGACCACCAGTTTTTCTCCCAGTATCTGCGAGTAGTATAGATTGTAACCCTGATTGTTGATTAACAAAGCCTGTTGTTCTTTGCTGGGACTCAGGAAAGGAAAAACGAAACACCGGCATCTCCTGCTGCGTACACGCCAAATTGCATTGCTCAATCATTCCGGATCGAATACGGCTGTCAATGGGGGGGGGGGCCATCCGGGTATACGCACGCAACGGCGCAAATGATTAATTGGGCGGCGCCTACAATTTCTCCGGTGTGACAGTTGGACGGCCGGCCCAACCAAAACAACCTTTCCGGCGCACGTACGTGCGTGTCCATGCGGACCCCGTTTGCTCTCTTCTGTGGACGTGGTGCTACGGTACCACGTTTTAGGTTGGCTACGGTACTTACCTTAGAGCAACTCCATCCCATTAGTCATTTCTCCCTCTCTATTTTCTAGGATGAAGAAGCTAGCTATTATTTTCAGCTCTCTATTTGAGTTAGCATTCCAATGGCCTAGCTATTTGAGAAGCGAGTGAGGAGGCGCTCGCCAAATCTAGCTAGCGGCCGGGAGAAAATAGCGACACGATAAAAATGAAGAGGAGGATAAAGAACCGGTTGGAGTCCATTTCTTGAGTCATATTAGGTAAATATACAATGAAGAGCAGGATAAAGAACCGGTTGGAGTTGCTCTTAGACTATGAAATCGCAGAGCCATTGTTGAGAATTCTAGCCTTGTTGTATATATTTTTCTAAGGAACTGATGATTAGCTACAGGGCTTGATCATTACTTCGAGTATTGATAGCACTTTGGTTATCAGTTGTTTTCGTTCTACATGCACTTCTAAATCGAATAGGTGACAGATGTCGAGCCTCTTTCTTCTGTTTTAAATTTTTTGAGACTTGGGTGGTGAGCGATTTATATCGGACAATAGAGAAGCAATATATAATTTGCCGAAGAACTGGTACAGTAGTCCAGGAGTAGACAGGTCGAAACTGCTCGTGCTGCTTTGATTGGTGATGCAAAGGATGAGATGGTGTGTCTAGGTGAAGTCCGGGTGAGAAGGCTAAGAGCCCGTTTATTCCGAGTGTTTTTTAGCAGCTTCAACTTTTAACTATTGATTAAAATTGTATTGTAACGGCTATTAAGTTTTTCTGAGTCATTCAATTAAAGAAAATAAAGAAAAAAAATACTGCTATATCTTCACAAACATTGCAATAAAAGGGAAAAAAAGAAGAAGAAAAGCAAAAAAGCAAAAAAAAGCCAAAATTAAGAAGCATGCGTGTTCATTCCGGTTTTTGACTTTTGGAAGCGAGAAGTTGAAGCCAGAATGAACGGGACTATGGAGGGACCAGAATAGGGTAGCACATGAGCTAGGTCAACATGGCTGATGTTCTATAAGTTCGGTTATTTGGCTAGCAGGTGAATCCTATGGACACGGCACAGCCGCTGCACGCGCTGCTTCTTGGCCAACCGATCAAAATCCGACTATTGTGAAGCAAGGCACGCGCATTTCGTACAAAACCCCCCACCTACCGTCACAGCTTTTCTAATTTGCCTCCACCCAAGAGTGAAACCCTACTGGCAATGTTCCCCATCTCCACCCCCAAACCGCATCGCTCCCCATCTCCATCCCCAAACCAGACCAACAAGCGATGGCCGTGGCTTTCCCTCTCCCTCTCCCATCCCTTGGCCACAACGACGACGAGAGAAACCTGATGCCGCCTTAATCTTCCTTCCTCCACTCCCCTGACTCCTTACATCGTGCACCCCCAAATCCCTTCTAGGGTTTGCTATTGGCAGTGGCAGCAACTGCCATGACGACGGCAAGGCCATGACCCTCCCTCTCCCTCTTCTATCCCTTGGCCATAGGGACGACGAGGGAGACTCGATACCACCTCTATCTTCCTTCCTCCACGCCCAACTCCCTCCAACCGTGCACCCCCAAATCACTTGTAGGGTTTGCTATATGCGGCGTCAACTGCCACGACGGCAGTAATGACAACGACAAGTAGTTCCACAAGAAGGATGTCATCCTGATATTTTGGCTATTATCAGTCACTTATATAGTTGTATTCTGGCTTCCTAGATAGTTCCACGTAAAATATTTGAATGCAATTGTTCTTATCGGTGAGTGAAAATTTTGAAATGCAGATTGTAAGCTTGTTCTGGCTGTTGTTGTTGTTCTGGAATGCCAATTTTGGCTGCTTGTTCTGGAATGCAAATTTCTGGAATACAACTGTTGGCTACTTGTTCCGGAATGTAGGTGTCATTGTAATCAAAAGAATGTAAGATCTGTGTGTCATTGTAATCAAAAGAATGTAAGCAATTTTTGGCTTCTTGTTCTGGAATATAGGAGAAATATGCATTGATTCAATGATCCTTATACGTAATAGTACCAGTTCTTGTGACACAAATGCATTGTAAATTTGTACTGAGAACAGATAGAGAGGGAACAATAGCAATTTAGCATCAAGAGTGGAGTTCTACTCTCAATTTAAAAGAGATTCAAATGTTAGTTAATGAAGACATTTAGCTTACTGCAAGAATATTCATAAAAATCTACAAGGTTGAAAGTTGTACTACTGCAAGAATATTCATAAAAATCTAGAAGGGTGAAAGTTGTACTCCAAAAGCGATAGCTCATCAATGTAGTTAGCTAGGAACTCAAGATGCAAAGCTGGGGCTTGCAGAAAGAAAAGGTTGAGTAAGCTGGAAGAGCACATAGTACTGGCTAATCTCAGACCAACATCTGAAACACATGTATTTGTAAATGGAAGATGACATGGACATAGCTTATACCATTCACATCATGTCAAGCAGATACAGATCACTTTAGATCCTTTATCTTATCCTTGTAAAGGCCAACCCAATATTCCAAGAATGTACACAATTGCATGTGATCCCAACAGGAGATCCAACAATTTTTTTCTCAATACAGGCTTGATTTCTAAGCTTCTAGATTTCCCAATAGACAACAGAGAGACCCATAATGTGCACATCTCTACATGATGGAAATGAATGTTAATCAACCATAGGTATTGATTAAAAGACAATGGTCGACGATTAGCACCAATCATCCTACCAATCAAGCTCCAATGTATTTTGCAACCATGCAACCAAAAAAAGAAGTGGTTGATAGTTTCAGGTTTAGAACATAAACCAAAATATTTATGCCAAGCCTCTTCTAACTACCTTCTGAAATTCAAAATATTTCTTAATGACCACATGAACATTCATTTGGTTTTGCTCATTACAAACATCATAAAGAGCACATGAATAAGTGCTTGATAATTTCAAGTTTTGATCATTACAAATATCATAAAGAGCATTCCACATGACCACATGAACAATAGTAGAATTCCACATGAACGTCTGAATAGTAGCTAAGGTAAATTACAAACTGGTAGCCAGTACAAAGTACAACATAAATTATAGAGGGTTATGGTTTCTTGTAGGTTTCTTTGGACAATTATAGGCATCATGAAGCACGATTTGCTTGCAAATCTTGCACAAGCATGGCACATTTTCCTTGCCTCCATGCTTCTTACTTGCTTGCCTTTCCTCCTTGCTTTTCTCTCTCGAATGAATATCAATCGGTGGGTGTATGTCAACTTCAGTAGGAATGTTGCATCCAATGAAGGCCTCATATTCCTCCTGCCTTGTGTTCTTAACAGCGAGGACCATTTGGTCAAGATGTGCCTTTAGGTTGAAGACACTTAATATCAAGTAGTCAATGCCTTCATTCGAGTGCTTAGCCTTCTGATGCGATCTTCCAATTTGTTTCATACAATCAAAATCTTCTTTCTCATTGCGGCCTCCAAGGATATTCAATGGGCTTCTCTTCCATAGGTGCCCTTGTCTATCATAGACACTTTCCCTGAAAAAACTTGCAGGTAGTCAACTGATTTTGAGAAGAGTAAGAACATGAAATATTAAGTAGATATTTACCTTTTGCACCTTTTCTCCTATCTTTTCATAATGTAGATATTCGGTTACTTATTTTGTTTTTCACCTCTCAACACTTGAATAATTTGGCGGCATGGGATTCCTTTTGCCTCAAATAATTTGCATGAACAATTAGCCATCATGGTTGATATGTTGCAGCAAACCTCTCTATCTTTATCTTTATTGGGCTCACAGTGATGGTCACAATTTTGGTCACCTCATTCTACACAATGCCCCGAACACAAAAATCGTCCTTAGCAGCAATAATCTCTTCTAGAAATTTCTCGAACACGTCATGTGTGAATTCTACACTACCTTGTTTCTCCATGGACCATGGTGTCATCGATTGGGGTGTCATATGGATGCTGGTGTTGTCTGCTTTCAACTCCTCCTGACGATGGCATTCCAAAGCTATGTCAAACCTAAACCAAAACTCAACCAAAGCGAGCTTGTGATGAATGAACTAGTTAAAAAATGAATTTGGACTCTATGGCCTTAAAGTGGTTATGAGAATCCAACTCGTGAGACGAAGAGGCACATCTAGGAGCCGAAACGATTGAAGGTTTGCTTCAGGGAGACGAAGCACGTAGCATGCTACATATCACAGATGGTTCCAACCACAAGCTATCTGTAATACACAACTATCACAGACGGTTTATATTAATGTCCGTCTGTGAACTATCACATACGGTTCTAATTAAAAACTGTCTGTGATGTCTGCAATTATTACAGACAGTTCGTATGAATAACTGTCTATGCAATATCACAGACGGTTATTAACAAGAATAGTCTGTGATAGTATGGTATCACAGATGGTACATGGATCATGCTTGTAAAACTGTGTGTGATAATTATAACACAGACGGTTCGAGGAAACCGTCTGTGATGATGCGTCCACTATAGCTTTTTCTTGTAGTAGTGTTGATTGTGAGTCTTATTTTAAATCTTGGCTATGAGGCTCATATATTTCTTATTGTAATCTTTTTATGGATACTCAGTTTGACATGTAAGAAGAAAATGATCAGAAAGAGACGGTTGAAAACATGTATGCTTCAAGTATACCATGGTTAAACAAAATGAAAATGCACAAAAAGTGCACAAATAAAAAAATATACTTCAAGTATGCCACCATTTAAAAGAAGTATGCTACAACTATGCCATCATGAAAAGAAGTATGCTAGAAGCATGCCACATGCTTAAAAATTGACTGTGAAGCAATAGGTTGTTATATGAGACTGCTAGCTTGTCCAGATTTAAAGTTTGCTTCAGTTTTAGGGTTTGACTTTTCATTGTGATATCTCATTGTGTTCTTTATAATTAGTTTGGTTATTGCTGTGATGCCTGTCATTGATATAAATTGCTTAATAATGCTAAAAGATTTGTTTTAATATTGCTTATAAAATATGATTTTATATGATCTAGGTAGCTCTACTAAAAAAGATGGCTTGGTTGAAAATATTAAATCAATGCAAAATAACTTGGATAATCTACAAAGCTTCTTGATTTTTACTCTCACTGCTCCTTCTTAGAATTATTCGTTTTTTAAAGTTCTTGATGATTATATTACCAAAGGGGAGAGAAATTGGAGAAAAATGGGAGAAATTGGAGTTACTTGCTAATATTGCTTCTCTTGTTTGAGGGGGGTTTTTATGGGTTTTTGCCGAGAGTATGCTATTGTGGTTTGTCAAATTCTTTTCTCTGCAGTTCTGAAACTTTCTTTTCGCAAATTTTGTTTTTTTTTCAAAACTCAACTCATTCGAGAGATTTTGAGATGTTGTCAATATATTCATCAAGGGGGATATATGCGCTATTGTTGCTGGAATATTCAGGATGGAAGGTCTAATCGGTCTTGTGATGGATGGTCCAATCAGTAGATCGACCACGGTAGAACGACTACAGCAGGTCGACCACGGTAGAGCGACCATGGCATGTCGACCATGGTAGGTCGACCACAGCAAAATGACCACGAATGGTCGGAGCTACATTGAACCGATCTGAGCTACCTATGTTGAAGATTTTGAGTACATACAAACCGGTCAAAGATCAAAGGCTGAAGCGGTTGTAGTTTACGACTGGTAAGGAGTCTTCGATAGCTGAGCACTCGAGCGAGCAGTTGAACATCGAGCGGTCTAAACCTTCATTGAACACGTGGAAAGGGGTCGAGTGAGTGGTTGAGTGTCTTTCGATGAAAATCTACATCTATTAAGTTAGGTTGCTTTTCTTCTAGTTTGAGATTTGTTTTCAGGTATCAAAAAACAAGGGCAATCATTCACCCCCCCCCTATGATTGTGGTAATCGATCCTATAGTCTTCCTTCTTTTTCTCAACCTGTGCCACAAACATTGAGCATCTTCATTTCTGATTTTTTTAAACTAAGGTCACGATAGTAATTCTGCAACTCTCTCTTTGTGCATCCGACATTATCAAAACCACCCTCACTAACTTCAAGTAGCTTATAAGCCTATGAGGTTCCTATGCTTACTTTATGGCATTGTAAGTTCAAACTCTATTAAGTTGGTTTTGGTGATAATGATGAATGCAATTATGAGACTAATTTATTTATTAGCTATGATTTTACCTAGTCTCATTTGGATGTGATAAATGACAAATGCTATCTTGAGACTAACGCATTTATTCATTATGATATTATTTAGTCTCAATTGCATAAAAAGGTGAAAATCACAGAGGTATGCATTTGACATCACATTCTTATAACTTAGTGCATTACTCGGATCTAAAATATAGATTAAACTCCATAAATAGTCTTACTTGAATATGTGCATATGTCTTTGTTATACACTCTTGTTTGCACACATTTAAGGGGAGTTCACTTTATGTTTTGAGGTTTCATTAGTATTGATCCATGTTTCTTCTTCTACATATTAAGGATCATTACTTCGAAACATATCCCTTGAATATATATATATATATATATATATATATATATATATATATATATATATATATATATATATATATATATAACTTGTAGTTCAAATATACTCATAATCGAGTTGTTATCTAATTCCTCCATTATATGTTAATTGTTGAATGATTAATAACAACTAGATGTGTAAGCTTTGCTAGTAATTAATCTCAAAGATAAACACTCGCATTCAAATGAGTTAATTACTTAAGAAGCTTATTTGAGAATATACAATTGTTGTGTACATATTGTATACTCGCAAATTATTTTATATTTTATTGTTTATTGAAATTGTCATGAATTACCAAAAAAAAGAAAAATTATAAAATCTAGTCCCTCCATTATGAATTAATGGTGAAGTTTGATAATTAATGGCAATTGATTTGTGGACTAACATTTTTCATGAGTTAGATGAATAGGTTAAGTTCCACAAATAGAGTTGCCTTAGGATGACTTCATGTGTTGAAGATCATTAAGTTAATATGCGAGATAGAAGATGGCTTCATGTGATCATCAAGTTAATATGCGAGATAGAAGATGGCTTCATGTGTTGAAGGCCATCAAGAAGAGAAGATGCGTCATGAGTTGATGCATGCCCAAGAGGAGATGATCATGAGTTGATCATCAAGTCAAGATAAGACCCATCATGTGTCAATGGAGTTCAAGTGAATGACCCGGACTTAAAGTGAAGATGTGCGTCATCAAGCTTCAAGAGGATGATCAAGGCAAAAGTATGACTAGATAAGGCTAAGAATGTGTTCTTAGTCTTTTGCTGGCCTTGGTATTTGGTTGGAAGACTAGATTGCTAGTATAGGGCATGTTATTTTCCTCCGAAGCTGGCGGCTTTTGGCTTTTGCTACAGTACCTAACTTTCAATCGGAGTATTTTTCTCAAGACGGGGTCTACAAGTTAAACGATGTACACGGAAAAAGCCCAACATCTATACTAGCCAAAATCGTAAGTGAGTATCTCTCTCTGTAATATGTACCGTAAACAGCCAAAATTCAAAAATTTCAGCTAAAAACCATAAGCCACAGTCGCAGCCAAACAGGCCCATAGGTTGCCATACTATTAAGATGGGTCATATCTAGTAGGTTGAGTCTCATCGTGTGTTGATAGCTCAACCTTACTTACTCTAATTGTCCGTAGCATGATGCTTATATTTGTGAATGTGTTTTACAAATTGTTGTGGCTCATGTGTTGAATTTTTGTAACATGGGACCATACATTGCAAATGTGTTTTGCAAGTGTTTGAAGTCCATGTTTCCTACCTTGTGTCATGATTCCAAAAGTGTGGAAATGTATTTTGTAATTTGTTGGGAATCATGGTTAATCCTTGTGAGTATGATACCATAATTTGCAAATATGATTTGCAAAATCTGTTGAAGTGTATGCACTTCTCAGGAAAATCAGAATTACCACAGTGTATCATGTGGTACTACCGTTCAACGAAACTACCAGCGTTATGATCACGGTATTACCACATTCGTTAGTGGTCGGAAGACTAGAGTAGTCGAACCAACATGATCGAAGACAAGTGTGGTCAAACCAAGGTGGTTGAAGACCTGTGTGGTCGAAAACTAAAGAGGTCAAACTAACGTGGTTAAAGACCAGTGTGGTTGAACCAAAGTGGTCAAAGACCTGTGTGGTCAAAGAGTATAGTGGTTGAACCAACGTGGTCAAAGATCAATGTGGTCGAGAACCATTTTAGTCGAACCAGCGTGGTCAAACCAACGTGGTCGAGCCGACATGGTCGAACCGGCGTGGTCGAACCAACGTAGTCGAAACCAATATGGCTGAGACCTATGTGGTCAAAACCAACATGGTTGAAATGACATGATTGAAACAACGTGATCAAAGATCAATGAGGTGGTCAGAGATCTGTGTGATCGAAAATTGATGTGGTCGAAGATCGACATAGTCGACGTGGTCAAGACCTGTGTGGTCGAAACCAATGTGGTCAAAGACCAGCATGGTCGGAGACCTATATGGTCGAATTAGACAACGTGGTCGAGAACTAGTGTGGTTGATGATCGATAGTTTCGACTCTGTGTGAGTGGTCCGATCGAAGAATGGTACTACCGGCTCTGTGTGAGTGGTACTACCGAGTTGCAGAACGACCGCTTGTGTAATGGTACATTTTTTCCAGAGAGATACCTTCGTGGGAGTCTTCTCCTCCCCATGAGAACAGCAGTTCCACATGTGTGGAGCCGTACTACTGTAGAACGGTAGTACCAGACTTTGTGTGGTGGTCTACTAGATGTGGTCGAGGACCAGTGTGGTTGATGATTGTTAGTTTTGCCTCTGTGTGAGTGGTCCGACCGAAGAACGGTACTACCGGCTTTGTGTGAACAGTACTACCAAGTTGCAAAATGACCGCTTGTGTAGCAGTACATTTTTTCTAGAGAGACACCTTCGTGAGAGTCTTCTCCTCCCCGTGAGAATGGTAGTTCCGCACGTGTGGAGCGGTACTACTGCAGAACAGTAGTACCAAACTTTGTATGGTGGAATTACCAGATTTGCTGAATAATAACTAGTTTTTTGACCATTACGAGGAGAATGGTAATTCTGGCCTTATAACGGCTGTACTACCGGAAATCCTGATTTTTGCGGTTTTGCTTTCAACGGCTAGTTTTTGTGTCGGGGTATAAATACTCCCGTGTGGCTGGTCGAGGTAAGACTTGGTACCCCATTTCACTCTCTTGAACTAGTGTGAGGTTCTCCTCTCAATTGTACATGTGTTGCCCCTTGTGAGCAAGGTGAAAGGTTCTAGATTGTATGTGTTGCATCTAGAGGTGGATTTGGTATCTACTTGAGCTTGTGCATTCATTGCATGTGGTGAGAGTCATGCATGGGGCTTGACTTATTACTCTTGGAGGTTACCAACTCCTAGACGACGTTGGAGGTGTCATGTGTGGTGATCTTCTCAAAGAAAGTTGCGAGAAAACATGACAAGTTGTGAAGGTTGGAGCTCACCTATCCAGAGTGAAAAAGAGTTACCACTAGTGGATTGAGGTGATTGGCTTAATTCGTAGAGTTGGTCCAATTCATTTGGGCTTACCTCAACCGTAGCATTGTGGTTTGTTTTCTTGTGCTCAATTTACATCCAAGCAATTTATATTCATAGAATTAAATTGATTACTTGTCATCATAAGATTGCAAACCGTGACATAGACTTAGGGTTTCGGTGCACTTAGGTGAACCTAGTACATTTAAGCTTTATTTGTGTAAAACTAAATTGAGTTAAGATTCTGCATTATATACTTGGTTTAGCCAAATATTGGATAGAAGAGAAATTTTTAAGACTGCCTATTCATCCCCCCTCCTTTAGTCGGCCTCCTCGATCTTACATGCATGTGTACAATGTATTCTTTGCTCTTTTAGTAACTCCATGATTCAATCTATTCAAAGGAAGCTTATCAAGCAACACAAGGCCGTGATTGTGGTGCTCAACCATTGAAACTATCTTATACTTGTTATCACCAAATAGCTTTACAAAAATGTGTGCATCACATCCACATCTAGTTTCCTTCAAATTACATGTCTTCTTATTAGAGGGATTAGCAAGCTCCTTGCTTTTCTTGGACGTATAACCTTGTCTTGAGCACATAAAATGCTTGCATGAAGCACCTTATTCAATAACTGCTGCTGCCCAACACGAACAGAAAAACCCACATTATGTGCATACAACTTGTAGAACTCCTCCACAGACTCGATATCTTCAAAGTCCATCCCTACAGTAGGCTTCAATTCGTCCTCACAATCGAGTGTACATAACAAACATTGCAATAACACAAACTAATTGATGTGAAATAATGAACATTGTGTTGAAGACAACTTAGTCAATCAATAAAGCTACTCATACTCACAGAGGGAGGCATGCTAGCTTTCCTATTGGGTGTATTGAATTCACTGTTAGTCCTCAGTAGGGATGTTATCTCAACCAACGATTGGGAATTGGCACATTCTTGCATTGGTAAGATATTGATAGATGCCATTGCTACATAGTCGGTTTCATCAAGGTTTGACATGACAAAAATATGAACAAATCCAATGTACATGGCATAAATCAATTTGTTTAATACCTGAATCACTTGGACATCGTGGGGCAGCACTGGAAGCCATCCTTCTCGGGAATTAGTGCGCGAGATTGATTCATCCAAGAAACAAGCAAATTTGCACGGCATGAAGCCACATCAGATCGAGAAACAACCCTTCAAACCTTTGCCTCAAACCAAGCAACCCGCCACAAGAACATAGCTGCAAAACTCCTACGCCTCCAACCACTCCAGCCACGCTGAACCACTTGAACAGGATTGACCCATGGACTTGAAGAACACCTTAGGAACCCCTATAAATCCAATCTTTCACCCCACCAATCTTTCGCACAGAAAACGAGAGGGAGAGAAAGCAGGCCCTACCTCAGGGGAAGAGGGACCGGAACAGAGGCCGACTCTGGCATAGCTATCCGCGCCCTCGACCCAGTGCAGTCTGAGGCTGCGATGGCTAGCGAGGGGGAGAAGAGGCCAAGATGAGAGAGAAAGCGAGATCTTAGGGAGGCTAATTAGAAAATTGGCGATGGCAGGCGAGCGCTTGACTACAAAATCCGCGCGCCTCTCTTCGCAACTATTAGATTGAGATCGCGCGGTCGAGAAGCGGTGCGTGCACGTATGCAGCAGTTGTGCCGTATGCCTTGGATATGCCCTCGTTATATTGAGCACTTGGTGCTCGAAGATTGTAACAATTCCCTTGTTTAAACAATAAAATCTCTCTTTCCTCGGAAAAGAAAAAAAACTGGTGCAGTAGTTGTAGTACCCCACTTGTTCGATCCCTTGACTCTAGGTGGTCGACGATCAACCAGATAACTAAAATTAACTACCAAGAGCAAGTGCCAAATGTACTTGTAATCTCGATGACAACACGAACATAATTAGCAAGACGAATAACTCATGGAATTGCAAGGTGATCTCGGAGCTAATGATCTCTGCCCGTGCCCTCCTTTCCTTTGCGTCCGATTGGCCCTGCGAATGCGTGCAAGTAGGTGACTTTGTCCTCGAAAGACGCGCGGCATGTGCAGCACACCTTACCGATTTCGCTTGATCCCTCTTCATTTTTCCAGAATTTCTTTCACCTAGGCACTACCGAAAATTTCTAAAGTCTATTGGCTTCTCACTTATTGGTATATACTTACAGAAGCAAGAAGTTAATAAGGGCCTGTTCTTTTTTGCTGCGGTTTGTGGCTTTTGCCTGCGGCTTGTGACTTTTGGGCTGTTTGTTCGAGAGATTATAGAGTAATAGAAACTCACATGCGGTTTTTGCCGATATAAATGAAGTCACTAAAGTATGTACTACAATTAACTAGTAGACCCTATCTTGAAAAAATACTCCATTTAAAAGTTAGTTACTGTAGAAAAGCCGAAAAGCAGCTTTTAGAAACTGAAAAGAACAGGGCCTAAGAATGCAGGTTTCTCAAAATAATTTTTTCACTTTTTCCGTTCTGAGGATAAGGTAAGATGTATTACGCATCCTACTCCTCTTGTTCATGTCTTACACACGTATTTCTCTTTTACTTTTCTCACCAATCATCCTCTCTTTTTAAAAACTATTTTTTAATTATTACTATTTATTTTTAATTAAAAGCTATCAGCGGTAGATAATACTATCACTTCCTATGTACACGTACACGTGCCTGAGAAAAACGGATACTGACAGGTAGGCCACGCACCAGCGGAGTCTCAGGAAGGCGGCCTCTCAACGTCAACTGCTGTCTACGCGTCTGTATATTAGGCATGGGTCAACGGGCTTTCACAAGAAATCTCCAACTGCGCCTCAACAAATGGCAATGGAACAAGATGCACGGTGACAACAGGCTATGCCACCACTTGCTCTGGGGAGAATAATATTCGATCTATAACCAAAACTTTCGGAACCTTCTTGAAAGATCAAAGGGAGAAGAAACAGAAGAAGACAAAGGGGATCAAGTTAGGAACACACTCCATTCAACCGAGGAGAATATGGTTCTCTAGAAGCTTTACAAGTTTGAGGTAAGCCAATACCACAGCATATTAAAGCCTAGCTAGGCAGCCTAGTCCTAGCATTGACATGACCTAAAGGCCTGAAGATTTAGATCCGCTCATTTGGCTTAAGATTATGGTTTTTGACTTATTTTCTACTATTTTTAAATTTTATTGTTTTCTGACTTTTCAGTTTTTAAGCTTTTTTGTATTCGTTTGCATTATACAATATGGGCTAATATGTTTTTCTATTTTTAATTTTTTTTAAATTTAATTATGCCAAATAAATTACTATCAGTTACAGTGTAATTTTAGCCAGCTACAGTAAAAATCCAGCTATAAGCCACTAAAATTCAGCTCAACTAAGCATCCTGTTAATTGAAAGAAATGCAGCTTAAAGCTAATTGATTAATTAAAATATGTGGACATCATCTTTATAGTTTATAATTTGTATAGTCCTGTTTTAAACATGATATTTTTTATTTTTGGCAGAAATAAATTATTTTCTTCAAAACGTTTTGCAAAATTTTTATGTTCTATAAGAGCATGTACAATGCAAGATGCTTATATATGAGTGCTTAAAGAGAGAGAATATAGCCACATCATCAAGCATCCATGCAAAAGTTATTTCCTCCAATGCAAGCATCTCTTCCATAGGTGTTTAGATGCTATATTATTTATTAATAGATATAGTTATACACATAAGCACCTACTAAGCACCGGTGCTTATTTAAGCATCGATGCTTCAAAATAAGCATCTTATCTATCCTATGTGGCAAGAAAAATCAGTTTTTTATTACTAAGCATCTCTCTAAGCACCTGCATTGGACATGCTCTAAAGCGCCTGCACCTCGTATATCTTTTATAAGAGCCTATTAGGAGACATAAAGCGTAGTAATAAAAAATGTAGGATTTGGTTGTCATGTCTAGTGCAATATATGCTTCAGGAATTAAAAACACAGGTATGACCTCACCCCACGCCGTGTAACTTTGTTTGTCGACTTTTTAGAGGATTTGGCACTGTTAGCGATGGTATTTACAAAAGTAGCAATATGTGCATCGTATTTGCAGAAATGTCACTTTTGCCTTCTGGTGGGCGGGCAACAGCACAGGCGAGGCAACACGTGGGGGCCACCGACAGTAGGCGCCTGCCACCCCTCCAGCAGACGGTAGGCAGCATGCCACCCAGTGAGGAGACAGCAGGTGATTAAGCCGACTGATTAGCCAGCTTAATTATTTGCCCTAATTTTTTTGCTTAGTGTTTAGTTGAATTTTTAAATATATCAAATGAGCTCCACAAATTACAAAAATTTATCTACAGCCTCCCGACGTAACATACTTGATAGTATAATTTTTAGGTAATTTTATCCATTGTGAATGTTGCTAAAAAATTCATACAATTTTGATAATTGTATGAGTTTTTACATATAGCAAACGAGCTCCAAAAATTACGAAATTTTATGTGAAGCCTCTTGACACAATCATAATTATTGTGTAATGTTTTAAGAATTTTATGTGGTCCAAATTTACCATGTTTATTTGGGTTAATTTAATCATGAAGTTATGAATATTTCATGATTTTTTAGAATTTTGTACATAAGTACTACTTGTACAAGTAAAAGTAAATGTAGTAGTAAAAAATGCATCATACTGGATGCGATATAGCTCATCCATCTGAGCCACTGCTACCTCCTTGTCATGTCTGCCTCCCCGTACGTGGCCTTGTCTTCTGTTTAGCACGAGCATGTCCTGTGGGGTACGCTAGTCGATCCGGAGGTTGCGTCTCAGGTCAGAAGATGTATAGAGACTGTTCTATTTGCTCAGTGGCCAGCGGTGGTCCAGTAAGCTCAAGTACAATAGGCTAGATCCGGTAAGGGTCAATGTCCTCCAGCTGAGACATGCCGAACTGCGAGCCGCCCGTAATAATGTTGTAAATGAAGGACTCTAAAAATCCCCATCATGATGCAAAGGAGCTCTTGCCTTGACTGTACAATGTGGTAACGAAGCTGGAGGAGCTCTACCTACCGAAGTGTCCAAACCCTGGGTATGTTATGAACGCTGAGCTCTGCCCTACGTACGCTGTAAACCCTGTCGCTGTGTAGTGCTCTCTAGAAGCATCTGAGAGGCCCGTATCGTCATCGGTGGACTCGTTGTCACCGCCACGTTGATCGGGGTACGTACCACTCCAGGTACTCGTTGTACGTCTGGACGTCGTACAGACACTACTCCATGACAACATCAAGGTGCGCCCTGTCCATCCATGCTGTCATCCACTGTTGCTCTAGTGCCCGTCAGCCCGTACCATGCCGACTAACCCTTGATTGTCTGTATTTCCAGAATCATGGATGTTACATAGCAAGATATATAAAGTGTACACATTAGCCGGATGGAGTCCAGCACAGACGGGCAGTAGTCCACTGGATGCCCATAGTGGGCCCGTCTGTCAGGTCGGCAAACTCGTCGAACGGGTGCACTAGCGTCACGACTGAAAATGGAATGTGTGCGTCTCGGACCTCCACCTGTCCACCAGTGCCACGAGCAAGCTGCCGTCGATGGTGAACTTGTGTCCGGTAGAGACCAGCCTCGCAAAGGGCAATAAACCCATGGCACGCAGGGTTGGGACATAGCGCTCATCCAGCGCCCACGGATCCCCCCTCCCCCCGGATCTTGAAGGGAAAAGGGCCAACCGCGTCACCCATCATCCATGAGTGGCAACGGTATTTCTCATCGTACAACTATTTGAGAAGTTCTGGTAAAGCCATACCTTCCAATACATAGGATAAACCAAATATTAGTGTGAAGATTAATAATGATAGTAAAGCTTACTTCATAATACAAACTACATTAATTATGACTAACTAAATAACAGTAATTATGACTAGGACTACGGGAATAACGTCAAAAGCATGCCATAAAAATACATGTCTTTCAGAAGAAGCAATCAGCACTGCCGCGTCCTTAATGAGCTATGCACTAGATCCTCAAAATAATTAGCTACGCACTCCTGATTTTGAGCGACAACTGCGAGAATGAGCTTCTGCAATAAGCGACTGAGATGAGCAATGACAAACTGTGAGAGATTCGTGTTTCTAGCCAAGCGAAAAGTGAATCCGGTGTGCTCACCCCGTAGATTGAGGGCCTATTATCATGAGCAGCACTTTGGGTGAGCGGGGATGACATAATAACACTAACAAATGTGCAAACACACAAAATGACAATTGTGCGAAAGACATAGCAGGAAAGAAAATATAGTACGATCAGACCGACACATGCGCGAAGCACAGAGGTCAAACACTTGAAAAGATGCTTGAGCATCATTAAATTTATGATTAAATTAACTCGAATAAATTTGACAAATTTTGGACCACATAAAATTTCTAAAAAATTACACAATAACTATGACTGTGTCAGAAGGCTTTACATAAAATTTCATAATTTTTGGAGCTCGTTTGCTATATATAAAAACTCGTATAAATATCAAAATTGTATGAAATTTTTAGCAACATTCACAATGGATAAAATTATCCAAAAATTACACTGTCAAGTACGTTGTGTCAGGAGGCTTTACATAAATTTTCATAATTTTTTTAAGCTCATGTGATATATTTTGAAATTTAAATAAACACTAAACAAAAAAATTAGGATAGATAATAGCCGGCTTAATCACCTGCAGTCTCCTCATCGAGCGGCAGGATGCCCCCCCCCCCACCCCACGCATCGCCTCGCCAACGCTACCGCCCGCTTACCAAACAATAAAAATAACATTTCTATAAATACGATGCGCATACTGCTATTTTTATAAATACCGTGGCCATCAATACCAAATCCGCTAAAAATTCTTGTATGTCGGACGCCGTACGTACGTGTACGATGCATGCATGCGCACGCAAGCGCCATGCAGCTACAGCTAGCTCGGCAGTACGCCGCTTACGTGCCGCCGCGCTGGCGCCGCAAGCCAGCCGGGACGTCGCGTTCGTCCGGCTAACGACGTAGACGCGCGCACGCGTACGTACCAACTAAACTCGCTGGCGCGTCGCGTACGTCGGCTCTGCTCGATCGCCTCACTCACCTCTCCGATGGGCTGTGCGCGTGGGGGGCGACGGCGACGTCGCACCCAACCGGCCATCCAGCAGCCGGCCGTCTGATTCTGGGCGAGCGTTTTGCCGTTGCCCCGTTCCCATTAGCATATAAGCACGCACAACGGTACTAAAGCGCTTTGTCTTTAAATGTCTAGGACCATTAAGAGCTAACCATGATCAACGGTGAGTTTTTGTTGAAACTAATCTTCTTGTTGGTTGTATTTATGTGTTTGAGTATTGTGTATAGAGTACTCGATGTGTTCGAGTATTGTATATAGAGTACTCGATGTGTTCGAGTACGGTGTGCTATATGTATAGTACTCAGTGTGTTCGAGTACTGTAGTTGTGTTGAGTACTGTGTGGTCGTACTCGTGTGTTGAGTACTCAGTGGTCGTAGTCGTAAGTCGATGCAGTCGATACTCGGAGGAGTATTGTAGTAGCGGTTGTGCTACAGTGGTCATAGCATAGTAGTCGTGCTATAATGATCATAGCACAGTAGTCATAGAAGTCGTTGTTGTAAGTCAAGATGTATTGTGGTCGATGGTCGGTACTCGCGAGCTACAGTATCCTAATCGTGCTCGAAGACTGGTAGTACCGTCTGTGTGAGCGGTACTACCAGAGATGCTGGTTGACAAACCATGGTCGGTGAAGCAGTCGAAGGCACCATTGTCAAAGGCATTGTGATCGACAAGCCGTGGTCGTGGGCATGGTCGAGATACCGTGGTCGACAAGGCATGGTTGAAGAAGGACTCGAAGATGGTCAGGTTTGTATGCGTTTGTAGATCTGGTAAGGTAGCAGTGTATTTGACGTACCAGGCATATCCACTAACTATTAGTTGGTTAGAGGACCGAGTCGTTCGGGTATTGCGCAGATTGTGGAGTCATCAAGGATCTCGAGCATTATGTTAGTGCGGAATCAATGGGATTGTGGCTAGAAGTTTTGGGCAGTTTGTTTGCCTGTGTAAATTATAATCTGAGGCTATAAATAGAAGAGAAAACAAAAAGGCTGAAGCGGATTGGTGTGGTGCAAACTCTTATGTGTCTTGAGTAGATTCAAGTGTTCATGTGAGTTTTGATCACCGTGTGTGTGTGGTGTTCCGTCCCTGAGCCAACAGGATCAAAGATGTCATGTGAGATGGCTAAGCTCAAGTATGACACAAAAAAGACGGAAAATATTGAAGGAAAGTTCGAACAGTAGGTTGCACCATGTGGCTTGATCGATCCAAGTGAGGTGTGGTCTGGTGGAACCGAAACGGGAGTGACCTGCTAACACGTGGTAAGCTAGTGATACACCTACACGTGGTAAATATGGTGATTACTTGCAATGGAAGGAGATGGATGGGTCAAGAAATTAAAAGGTATTTTGGTAGTTTGACCGAAATACCAGAAACTACCTAAGAAAAAAATCGTGACGTTTGGGAGAGCAGTTTATATTAAGGGGAAACTGAGAAAATCGAGTTGAATCAACATTAAAGATTTAATGCATTCAGGCTTATGCGCTTTAAAAGCATGTATAAAAGTAATGTGTGAGTAAAACTCGTGGGGGGCTATCCTATTGTGCTAAACGGATAGTATTTACAAAGAGTTAGATGGAGATGGCTAGCCAATCTATTTAACGGGTTAGGATGAAGACTTGTGATTAATTATTCAACCATCCTCTATTGAGACCAAGTGTTCATGAGTTCTATGTTAAGACTTAAGAGAAGTTGAGTGATGCGGTGTGCTCTCTTGTCCTCCAGATGGAGAGACTGTAAAACCTCCATTCTAAAGTAGCAATACATCAATTTTTGTTCATCTTTATAAATCTCTCTTGTGTTGATTGATTTTGTTGGTTTTTCCTTCTCTCTCCCCCTTTTTAATCTTGTTATGCTAAAGACGTGTAAGAGATAAAGATAACCTTTGGAAATTAATCTCCACCCAATTAGGCACTTACATGACAAGTTCATGAAGAAGCCATTTTTTGCTCTTTTTGGTCTCTCTAAGTGATTTCTTGATCCAGCTATTTCTACCTTAATTTATTTGGTATTCTAGTTTGCTGTGACTTGTGAAAATACATGTAAAACTATTTTGGCTATTATTCACCCCACGAGCAAGTCATATTCACTATTTTTTACCCATTTTTGTGTAACCTTCATTCAAACAAAAAAAGTCAGAAATTTGGTAATGATTTTCTTGATCGTTAATTTTCTGACATCCTAAAGAGGGTGCATACCAAATTTCAAGTGATTTTGATGTTTGGTTTGAGAGTTAGCTCAATTTTATATTTTAGTCTGGTTTTGGTGCAGCAAAGTTTCATGAATCAAAAGATCCTAATTCTCTCAAGTTCTTTCAAGATTTTTGGTTGGGAGAGATTTTTAAGGTCATGATCTAGCCTTGGTTCTAGTTTCAAATCTTTTGGATCTACGGGTTAAAACTTTTATGGATTTTTGTTTTTGAAATAGTGTTAGATTTTACTGTTCACAAGCTGAAATACTATATCACAACAATTTTTAGAAATTTGGGTTCTGATCTTTATATATTCTTATAACTATAGAATTAAAGAGCTGACTAATACTTAAAGGAAAATTTGAACACAATAATCAACATACTCTGTTGCCATATTGGAAATGTAAATTTTATCGCTGGTATGGAAACGCTTTTGTGGTGTGTTACCACCTTGATCAGAACGAGAGCGTCGGGAGGGAATTTGGTGGAAAATTTGGTAGATTGATCAAGTTAGGACGTGATTTGTTCAGATACAACAATATTCCACACATATCTCCTCTCTATCTCACGCTATACAGAAGTGTTCATATTGATTTTCGCTTCTGGTTTTTTGTTTGAAGAGACTAGAAACCAATGTGAACATATGACTTCTCAAAACGGTTTCCCTACTCCTCTGGTTTTCGCCTTCGTCTCGTTTCGAGGATAAGGTACGGGACCACACATGCATCACGCGTCCTTCTCCTCTTGCTCCCGTTCCGCACATATATCTCTTCCTCTTATCTTTTCTGAATTTTCCTTTTAGTGGCTATTTATTTTTTTAATAATAATAATAAAACATATGATTATTAAAAAACAATACCCACCGTGACACGGTGGTTGACCGTCCCCCTTATCTTCTCTGAATTTTCTTCTTCGTGGCCTCTCGCCCTGTTCCGGCTAGGAGACTCGCGCGCTCTGACGGACGGCAGCCGGGCCGCACGCGCTGACGACCCCCTCTCGCCCTCGCACGGCACCACGCGCCGTTCCCAGATCCAATCGCCGCTTCCCGTGCATGCATGGGCCGTCAGTTTCCCTCCGTCGGCCACGCACACATTAGGCCCACCCGCTCCGTGTCCTAGGGCCGAACCACACCATCTTCGCAGGTTTCAGTGCTGGCCATGGTTGTCATCGCAGGCTCTCTTCTTTTAGAAGTCATCTGCTCGTACGTCGCAACAAAATTTATTAGATAAATAGATAATTATGCTATAGAAGAGGCTTATTCTAATCAGTTAAAAAGTAGAGAGTGATAAGAAGTTGAGAATGAGACGGTTGAAGGAGAAGAGACGTACAACCACCAACTCGTTTTTTTATAATAGTAATGATAACTTGGTATTTTATATTAACTAATTTTTAAATAGAGTTTTCTAAAGTAGGATCTACAAATTGATTATAATAAATATTTTTCTGACTTCATCTATATCGGCTAAAATCACACGTGGATATCTCCCTCCGTGCTCTCTCTCACGAGCAGTTAGAATTTAAAATTTAAATTAAAAACCGTAAATCACAGCTTAAAAAAACCAACCCGTATAGTTGAACGGAAATGAGATAGCAACCATGACAACTGCCTCAACTGAATTTATGGACTTCACTAATCACAAGTTCGCAGCCCACAAGCCTGAAAGTTACTCCCTCGGTTCGCTATATTTGTTCACAGTCCATCATACATATAGATCAAGAAAGTACTAAATCTAACAAATAATTAATAAGAAATTACTATAAATATCTCTATTAAATAGTATGATACAACCACCTAACCTCTTTCAAAACATTTAAATAGTGATAGTGAGTGAAAAAATTATAACAACTACACTCTAGATGTACACAATGGATAAATATATGGAAACACATGCTCCCGAGGCCATAGATAAATGCAGTGAAACGGAGGGAGCCGTTGGAGAAGCTAAATGGCTAATCACTATTTTACTCCTGTCAAAGAAAGCAGGAACGACAACAATGAAAAAAGAAGCTAAATGGCGGGAGCAAAACGGGTAATGTGAGCACCTATTACATGATTAGCCTCAGAACGTGATTAGCCTCCGTTTCTTTTGCTTTTCTATTTGAAAACAAGAAGCTAAAATTGCCGTCAGAACCCGTTTGCCTCCGTCTCTTTTGCTTTCTATTGCTTTTCTATTTGAAAACAGGTTCTAACGATAATTACTTAACTTTTTTATTTGTTTTGCCGTCAGAACGTGATTAGCCTCCGCTTAGCCTATTACACTCATAATTTTTGTTATATTACAATGACAAAGTGCAAGGTTAAAAAATTACAATTGCAAGTTACAATGAAAAAATTACAAGTTTACAACACAAATAGATAGACACTAGTTCTCTTCCGAGCCAACCAAAGTAATGTGAGCACCTATAAATTACTCGTAATCCAAAACAACAACTAGAAAAGCAACAAAAAAAAGTAAATACAACAAGTTAAGTAATTGCCATCAGAACCTGTTTTCAAATAAATTGCACGGGGCAATTGCTCATTGAGATACCAGACTGTCCGGGACCAATCGACACCTCTCATGCTAAGTGGGCTTTCATCATCCGACAATAATTTAATTTCACCCTCCGTTCTTACTCTTTTTACTCAAATAAAGCACCTTTCAGCCAAAACCCTAGCCAAGGACACATCCAAGCCACAGGTCACTACCCTAGCACACCCAAATAGAGAGAGAGATAGAAAAGGGTGACAAAGAGAGAGGAAAGCATCATTACCAAAGCCACCACCCGAAACCTCCAGAGAGCAGCCAGGCTCACTGCCCAACCACCACAGTCACCACCATTGCCAGAACCACTAGAGTCACCACCCTGCCCAGAGACAAGCATAGTCACCACCATTGCCACCAAAGCCCAGAACCAGGAGAGTGTAAGGAGGCTTCGGCTAATAATCAAGATGAAGGAGCCAAGACCGAAGGCCACGAGAAGGAGGAGCCAGGACCGGAGGCCACAAGAAGGAGGGGACCACCACGAGACAAACAATTGTCGAGCCATGTTGAGCTAGGAACCAAAAGAGAAGCACCGTAAACACGTGAGAGTAGGACTACCCCACACATCGAGCCCAACAACACCAGTAAGGTAGCCTAAGCCCTCTACATTCCATTTTGTTCACTTCAAACAGCGAGCTTATGGGCTACTAGGACAACGACAACATGCCATCATTGGCTCATGACAATAGGGAGAAAGACCCTGAGGTGACCATCCATGTGCTCCTGAGGATCCTTGGCATGCTCCCCGGCACATGCAAGGGCCCCCCAGCCCCACCAAGGTTGCTCACCCACATGCACGAAATATTTCCCCTAAAATCTTTTATTCCACATAGTGTAGGCAGGGCAATGACCATAAAACAAACTCAGGATCATATTGAAAACAGAATGGTAATGCCCAATTGTGTAGAAGGAGGATTTGGATAGAGAAGAGAAAGGTTAGGACCGTAATAGCCGAAGAGGTGGTTGGCGACGTGTAGCCGAAGGGAGACGCAAAGCATCGGTGATGTATAGTTGCAGAGACGCCCGGCGTCGGAGTAGCAGCCAGAGGGAAGGCACTGTCGGTGGTGCAGTAGTCGGAAGGCTAGGATGGCAAGGTGTTGGTGGCATGCAGCCACTAGGACGCATAGTGTCAACGGAGGCGAGGAGTCCGACGGGAAGCGCACGATGTCAGTGGAGGCAAAGAGTCCAACAAGACGTGCACGACGGTAGCAGAGCAAGGGTTTCACTAGGACGCAATGTGTCAAGACCAACAGAACCAATGTAAGTTTAAACTCCATTAAGTTGGTTTTGGGGATAATGATAAATGCAATTGTGAGACTAACTTATTTATTAACTATGATATTGCCTAGTCTAATTTGGATGTGATTAATGATAAATGCAAATATGAGACTAACTCATTTATTAATTATGATATCGCTTAATCTCATTTGGCTGAAAAGGTGAAAATCATGGAGGTATGCATTCGATATTATATTCTTATATATTATTGCATTCCTCTAATCCAAAACATAGATTGAACTCTACCAAAATCTAAGTTGAATATGTACATATGTTTTTAATTATACATTCTTGTATGCACATATTTAGAGGGAGTTTACTCTATGTTTTGTGGTTTCATAAGTATTGATCCATGTTTCTCTTTCAACACATATTAGGATCTATACTTTAAAATGTATCCTTTGAGTATTTAAAACTTGTGTAGTTCATATATACTCATGATTGATTTAATTTAAATTAATTATAATCGAGTTGTCATCAATCATCAAAGAAAAGGATTAAAAAATCTAGTTCTTTCATTATGTGTTAATGGCTGGATGATTAGTAACAACCGAATAAGTAAGCTTTGCTAGCAATTAATCTCAAAAATAAATACTCATATTCAAATAAGTTAATTGCTTAAGAAGCTTATCCTATAGTTTACAATTATCGTGTACATATTGTATACTCGCAAATCAAACTATATCTCATTGTTTGTTGAGATTATCATCAATTCCCAAAAAGAAAAGATTGTAGAATCTATTTCCCCCATTATGAGTTAATGTTAAAGTTTGGTAATTAATGGAAATTAGTTTGTGGACTAACATTTTCCTTGAGTTGGACGAATAGGTTAGATTTCACAATGATAATGACTTTAGATGACTTCATGTATTGAAGATCATCAAGCTAAGTTTCGAGATGGAAGATGGCTTCATGAGTTGAAGAGCGTCAAGAAGAAGAGATGATCATAAGTTGATCAATATTTCCAAGAGGAGATGATCACGAGTTGGTCATCAAGTGAAGAGAAGATCCATAATGTGTTGATGGTGTTCAAGCGAAGGATGCATCATGGGTTTATGCATATCAAGACAAAGAGCCGGACTTGAAGTGAAGATGTGTTTCATCAAGATTCAAGAGGTTGATCAAGGCAAAGATATAACTAACTAAGGTTAAGGATGTGTTTCTAGTATTTTACCCATCTTGGTCTTTAATTGAAAGACTAGATTGCTAGTATAGAATTGTCGTACTATTAAGAGGGGGGTCATTTTCAGTAGGTTGAGTCTCATCATGTATTGATAGCTTAAATCTTACTTGCTCTAACTCTCCATAGCATGATGCTTATATTTGTGAATATGTTTTACAAATAGTTAAGGCTCATGTGTTAAATTCTTATAGCATGAGACTATACATTGTGAATATATTTTGCATGTATTTGAAGTCCATCTTTTCTACTCCTTGTGACATATGGCTTATATTTGCAAATGTGTCTTGCAAATGGTTGAAGCTCATGTACAACCCTTATAGCATGTGACTTAGGTTTGTGAATTTGTTTTGCAAACATGTTGAGTCCATGTATCTTACCTTGTGTCATGATTCTGAAAGTGTGCAAATGTGTTTTGCAAATTTTGTTGAAGTATATGCACTTTTCAAAAAAATCAGAACTACCACTATAAGTCTTGCAGAACTACCGCGGGGTGAAACTACCAACTCGTAACACATGGTATTACCGCATCAGTGGTTGAAGACCAGTGTGGTCGAAGATCAACATGGTCAAAGACCTGTGTGGTCGAAGATCAACATGGTTGAGGATCAACGTAGTCAAGGACCAACGTGGTCGAATACCTGTGTGGTCGAAGACCTGTGTGGTCAAAGATCAACGTAGTTGAGGACCGACGTGATCGAAGACCTATGTGGTCGAAGGTCGATGTGGTCGAAGACCAACGTAGTCAAAGATCGACCACCCAACGTGGTCAAAGATCGACCATCCAATGTGGTCAAAGACCTGTGTCGTCAAAGATCGGTAGTACCGGCCTATGTAAGCGATCAGACTGGCCTACGGTACTATCGACATGTGTGGTATGGTACGGTCGGAGTTGCGGTATGACCAATTTATTCGCAATACATTTTCCAGAGAGACACCATTTTAGGATATTTGTCCTCCCCTGGAAAATGGTATTTCGCATGTGTTAAGTGGTCGGACTCTATGTGAGTGGTACTACTGACAGTAGGCTATAACGGCTAATTTTCTAACCATTACGAGGGAGCGGTAGTACTGGCCATTTGCCGGCGGTACTACCGACCTTTTTTATTTTTGCTCCCAATGACTTGTCTCATTGTGTGGGGGTATAAATACCCCTTTATTGCCGGTTGGAGAAATAGAAGATGGACTCCATTTAATTCCTTTGAACTAGTGTGAAGTTCTCTACTCAATTGTGCATGTGTTGCACCTTGTGAGCAAGGAGAAAGCCTCTAGATTGCATTTGTTGTATCTAGAAGCAGATTTCGTATCCACTTGAGCTTGTGCATTCGTTGCAAGTGATGAGAGTTAAGTAAGGAACTTGACTTGTTATTCTTAGAGGTTGCCGACTCCTATATGATGTTGGAGGCATCGTGCGCGGTGATCTTCTCAAACAAGGTAGTAAAAAGACCCGACGTGTTGTGAAGGTTAGAGTTTACCTACTCGGAACGGGAAAAAAATTACAACTAGTGGAATTGAAGTGTTGGATTAATTCGTTTGGGCTTACCTTAACATGGACTATGGGAAACTGACATGTCTCCGAACACTACGGTAAAAAGAAACTGTCTTTGTGGTTTGTTTTCTTGTGCTCAATTTAAATTCAAGTAATTTATATTCATAGAATTAAATTAATTGCTTGTCACCTTAGGATTACAAATCTTTGACATAGACTTAGGTTGTTGGTGCACTTAGGTGAACCTACTTGATTTAAGCCTTACCTGTGCTAAATCAAATTGATTTACGCTTTCGCATTATAAACTTGATTTTAGCAAATAGATTTTTAAAACCATCTATTCACCCCCCCTCTAGTCGGCCTCCTTGATCTTACAATCAAGGCCGACGATACCATGGTTGACGGTTTCGAGAAAGGAGTAAAGCCAAGGTTGTACTATAGTGGAAAAAAGTAACATCAGTAAAGTTAGAGGTGGGAGCACCAACAACAGATTTGGTGAAGAGGACACTGGGACCACCGTCTTGGGGCTTGATTCGGAGGAGTCGTGCCCTGAACCACCACCATAGGGTTGGATTTAAATCGGCGATGAGGGGAGAAGGGGAAATAAGAGAACTCAGCAGACCCGGGGAATACCGGTGACACTGAAGGGGGTGCCAGTCGAGAAGAGAAAGGGAGGAGCACATGATGTAGGCAATGGCATAGAAATTTCGAGGAGGCATGGGTAAGGCACCAGAATTAGGAGAGAAGGAGAAGCGAGGAAGGGGGCTGAAAAGCATGCGTGTATGCGTGCTTGTGAGCAGTACATAAGGTAGAGAGAGGGATAAGGAGAGAGAGAAGGGGGTAGTGAATAGGATAGTGGGCCGGACCGAATGTGAATTGGGCCAGAACAAAAAGAGATGGTACTAAATAAGAAAGAAAAGAAAAGAATGGGTTGACATATATATTACAAACTCATAAAAACACCTAAAAAGAGCCATGAGAATTGGACAAATAACCTTAGATATATTGCTAACAAATCAGTGAAACATATAAATTCTCAAATAATAAAATGATTCCAAAACAATACAAAATATTCAACAAGAGACTTTGCTTCATTCGGAATATTAACAATAATCTTAAATGACTTGGATTATATTTGTCTTAAATAATGTAGAGCCAGAACTGGTCCAAGGGGAAGAGACTAGTCATACTACCATTGAAACAAACAACCTGCATCCAGACAAGTAGGGCAAGCTTTTCAAGCATGTTGTGGTACATGTTGACTAGTTATTTTGCTACAACTATTTTTTCTATGATCACCTTGCATCAAACTAATTTCTATAAAAGAGAGAAAAGTTCTATAAAAGAGAGAAAAGAAGAATGATCTAAAGAAAAAAATATGATAAAAAGAGAAAGATAGCAGAACCACTGAAGGAGCAATGGCTTGCAAAGGTGAGTAATAAACAAGGATAGAGGGTGCTTTATAAGAGATTCAAGGGCAGGTGACACCCTCTACATACAAATATAATATAAGGACTAGAAATAATCTTCATTCTGGAATGAGCCATAAAATCATATCAACCATTTTCTCCATCCCAGATAGGCAAAACATGTTACTCTCTTCTGTTGCTATAAACTCCATATTAGGTAAGGAGAAATATGGATAAAGGACAGAGGTAGGGCCTCAATTGGACTTTGGGCCATAAAAATATGAGCCCTAGGCACATATATTAGCACTGTGGAGTGTCAAATATTCAAATATACTCGACTAACGACCATTTTATAGCTGGTAGAATATATAGTGATGAAAGTTGAAAAAACATTCTGTATTCTGAATTTGGGATCGCATCTAAGGAAATACGAAAGACCTAGTGTCCATAATAATTTTAGAATAGTTATAGATAAAGTGATACAAGTCTGGGCAGTACTTTAAATAAATCATGAATTTATGCTAGTCTCTTGGATAAGAGTTTACGGGAGCCAACTGGGAACTTTCTATCCTCTAGAGTGATTATTAAACAGTTTTGGAAATTTAAAAACTTGCAAACTATTCAAGTAACAAAATTTTGTTTCTAAATAAAGGTCATGTACAAATTTGAATAAAATGAGTATATACGTGCATCATTATTTAAAAACTTGCTAAGTACATTGAACTCACTCTTGTTGTTAAATCTCTCCCCTTTTAGACCCAAACACAGCTGGGTTATACTTAGGGCCTGATGAGGGTGGGGTGGAAGATGGCGACATGTCGGGGTACAAGGTTGACACTAACTGAAAGGTCAACGAGGTGGAGGCCATATACACCAATTGGGACGATTAGATGACCTGTAGCTCACCGCCCGAGGTCAGACAAATACTAAGTTATCTACTTTTCTTTTGTTCAGACTTTAAGTACCATGTATAATTAATTTGTAGAGAACAACTATTATTGTAATAGTATCGTGTTGACTGTGTGCCCAAGACCTTTAGCCCTGCGTGGCTTAGTATTGTAATAATAAGAAAGTACATAGTCTGTAATTATTGTTTAGTTGCAATACTTTGATGGAATTATTATTCAATGAGGTGGTGTCCTCATCGAACAATAATCCATTGATCGTATCATGTTCTGAGTATAATGACACGGAGTGCATACCGCAGAGTGTAAACCTTAACAGCACCTGGCCTAATAGGGTTTCGTTTTCTGAAAACGGATGCTCTTCGGTCTTCAGTACAAATTTTAGACATGTCCGGTATTTCTAATCCTCCAAAGATTACATTCATCGTGTTTAGCAATCCGAGTAATGATGGATTGTAGTAGTGACTAGTGATGTGCAATGTTTCTAATCACTTCAAACATGTTTGCAGGTTGGTTATATTATAGTTCAATCTTTCTGTGAGGATAGATAGGACAGCAAAGGCAGGCATACACGTTGCAACAGCTTATGTTTCTGATACCTTTGTGGTTTAAAAATTTGGCCAATGATATTCCATAGAACACCCTGCGATGCTCATGAGTAGTTACCATGGGCATTGGAATGTAATACAGCTCTCAATGATTAGCATATTATGGTGGCCCTGAGGCAAGATCTGGATTCCTTTCATGTTAGTTCAGATAGATTTACTGTGGTTTCCCTCTATTCTCTTGGCCCTTGCTCACTACTAAGATTGTTAGGATGCTCTTTTTTATGTAGTCATTTGCAACTGCAAAGGCATGGAAATTCTAAGGTTTGGGTGTACATTGTACATTGTAACCACAACCTACAGCATTGTGGGCATTGTGGTGATCAGCTGACCCCAGTATCTCCAGATCAGATGATTCCTCCTTTGTCAGAGTGGCACCTCACATCCGAAGTCCTAATCATCCCTGAACTGGACCTGATCTCTTGCAAAAAAAAGGGGATCTTTTCAGTCCCAAATAATTCATAGGTCCTCCCAATAATTGACCCTGCTTGATCTGCATTGCTTATGTAGCTTCTCCTGGCTCATATGATTGCTGTAACTCCTCTCAAGTTTACACACACAGACAGTGTTAGATTCATCAGAGTAGGAGATGCATGTGAGGCCTTGCTAACCTAGTGTCATGTTAAGGTAATGCATGCATGTGACTCCTAGCATCTTCTTAGCAGGTGATGCCTGCTTGGCTTGATTGTTTAGTAAGAAAGATGGTACTAGTCATGATTCCCTCACTTAATTGCTCTAGCAAAAGATTGATGGATCCATCGGGTCTTCACCATGTTCACATCAACATCGTACTTGTAGTTTTGTAGCCATTTTTGGTGTTAAACTACGTCAGGGGCATGTTAAGTTAGTTACGATAAGTACATTGATAGGATAAGAAACTCCCATAGAGCAGTTAAGATGATTTGAGTCATTTAATAAGTATCCGGCTAAACTATTGTTAGTGTAAGACTATGCCTTTTGTTTACATATATGCTAGAGTGGTTTAGATCTATATATAGTGTATATATAGTTAAAAGAGGGGGATTGCATTTGAAGTTAGTACCGAGGTGGAAAATGACCGCACTGAAAATTTGTACACTTTGTCAGTGGATCTTGTCAGTTTAGTATTCAGGAGACAGAGGGAACTTTCAGCGCATGTATATGCTGTGATTGGCTGGCTAGTTAATCAGATCTGGATTAATTAAATCTTTGTGAAGCTCCCAGCTGCATCATTAAACCGTCATCACCGAGCAGTGAGTACTGCGTAGCAATATAAAATGGTGATCTCTGTATCAGTATTAGCAGCCAAGATTGTTCCCCTTGCATCCTAGATCTCCTTTTTGCTGGCTCAATCATGGCATCAAGACGATTGATTTCATTATACGTATCCATTTGCAGTTACTATTTGTAAATACTCACCTTTGTATGCTATCATTTACATTATGGACAGTTCTTGCATTGTTTCTTTAGCTTAGTTATAAAGGTTGTGAAGGGCAAATCAATGCCAAAACTAGCATCAGTTAAAGAGCCTTTTTTTTAAAAAAAAAAAAGTGTGCAAACCAGTAGTTGAAGTGTGAGTCTGCACTGTACAGAATGCATTGACCGGTCAAACTCCTATGCTGCTAGTATATGACAAATCGCATATTAGTATATTACTGCATGGCAAACATTGGATACTTACTCTCACATTTTCCATTAGTCAGCTTGCAACCAATTAACTATTTTCACATTGGAAGAAAAAGAAATCCTCACTGCTGCAGCCTGTTCCCTCTCAACTCTTGACAGTCTCACTGTAAATTTTGTCAAAAAGAAAGGCCAGTTACTGCAATCTGCAAGTGAGAAATGCCACTGCAAATATGTATACACACATGCCTGCAAAAACTGAAGTGGTTAATTAGCTGCAATTATCACAGCTAGTTTCGTAACAACCTGCTAGTGGAGATCCTTCACCTTTTTTTTATTCAGAAGCCGCGGGAAATCTGCGCTTCATTGTATTTGTTAGAGATATATGTATAGTTTGTTATTCCCTATTGTTATGAGGGGGTTCTTTGCATATTTACCACCTGTATTTTGTGTATATATACCGGCCCATTGGCCTCATATTGAATACAAGCGCTATTCATAACATGGTATCAGAGCGTACCTAGGGTTTTCCCGTCGCTTCGTCGCCTCGCCGTCGCCTCTTAGATCCAATCTGGAGGTCACCGTCTCGTCGTCATCCCGTCGCTGCCGTCGCTCGGAGCGGCTCTATCCGCTGCCATCTGCCGTCGAAGCCGTCGGCCCCGCCCGACTCCGCCCGCTCGCGTCCGTCGCCGACTCCCCCGTCGCCGCCGCCGCCTCCGCCCGCTGGTCGCCGCCTCGTTGGCTCCGCCCGAGGCCGCCCGCTCGAGCCCGCCGTCGCCGCCCGCTCGGGGGAGTCTGAGGCCATCTGCCGTCGCCGTCGTCGGCCTCGCCCGACTCCGCCCGCTCGCGTCCGCCGCCGACTCCCTGTCGCCGCCGCCGCCGACTCCCCCGTCGCCGTCGCCGCTGCCGAAGTCGGCCCCGCCCGACTCCGCCCGCTCGCCGCTGCCGCCGACTTCCCCGTCGCCGTCGTCGCCGCCGACTCCCCCGTCGCCGCTGCCGCCCCTGCCCGAGTCCGACCGCTGAGGCTCAGTCGGTTTTGAGGAGCAGACCGACCGGGGAAAAGAAAAGAAAAGAAAAAAAACGTCGTTCTAACCGCCGCGCCGTCCAGCGCCGCCTGTTAGACTTCGTTGCCTTGGTCGCCGCGCCGTCCAGCACCGCCTACCAATGGGCACCGTTTCCCTCCCTCGCTGCCCGGTGATTTTTGATGGTGTTAATTACACCGACTTCGTGTCTCACATGCGCATCCATATGCGTGGTCTTCGTCTCTGGGGCGTCCTCTCTGGCGATGTCACCTGCCCGCCTTGCCCTATTCCTCCGACGGAGCCTACGCCTGTTGCATTGCCCCTGACAGCCGATAAGGCTGCTGCTGATGATGAAGCTGCCTCTGCCTACCAGGAGGCTCTGGATTCCTACAAGGATCGTCTGACCGTCTACACTCAGTGGTACGATGACGACGCTCGGGCTGCTGCTGTCTTCATCGCCAGTGTCCAGCCTCAGTTTTCTTCTGAGGTTGTGGGACTCCCTTCAGCTTTCCAGATGTGGACTCATCTTCGTCAGCGCTACGAGCCCTCTGGTGATGCCCTGTACCTGTCCGTGGTCCGCCAGGAGCACTCTCTTCAGCAGGGTGATGCTACTGTTGACGCTTTTTACGCTCAGAGTTCTGCTGTCTGGCATCAGTTGGACTCACTTCGCACTGCTAGCTGTCGTACCTGTCCGTGCTGCCTGGATGTACGTGCTGACCTGGAGTTTCAGCGGGTTTACGAGTTCCTTACTCGCCTTCGTCCTGAGTTCGAGCAAAGGCGTGCCCAGCTCCTTGCACGCCACCCTCATGTCACTCTCCTGGAGGCTCTTACCGAGATACGCGCGGAGGAGACTCGTCTGAGTGGTGCTGGTCTGATGCCACTCCCCTCTGTGCTCGCCGCTCGTCCGCCTGCTACACTACCTCCTCCAGCGGCTACCACAGGTGGTGGTGGCCGTCCTCCGTCTGGAGATGGCCGTCCTCACTGTTCCTACTGCGACAAGGTCGGCCACATTGAGTCCCAGTGCTATAAGAAGAAGCGGCATCTTTCACGCCGTTCTTCTACTGGCACTAGTGCTTCTACGACGACGTCTGCATCGACTTCTTCAGCAGCTTCTCTCACCGAGCAGGAGATAGCCAGACTTCGACGCCTGCTTGCCGCTTCAGGTTCTCCCTCGACAGGTTCTGCTACTGACTCTTCGGGCACTAAGAAACCACCCCCTACACAGTCAGGTACCTCCCCGTGGATTCTTGATTCTGGAGCATTTTTTCACATGACTCCTGATCCTTCCACTCTGTCTTTTATTACACCTCTTGATTCTCCTATCAGTGTTCTTACTGCTGATGGTACATCTCTTTCTGTCTCTGGTCGAGGATCTCTTAGCAACTCATCTTTTTATGTTCCTTCTGTTGCTCATGTTCCTCGCCTTACCATGCAGCTTCTTTCTGCCAGGCAGATTACTGACCTTGGTTATCGGGTCATTCTCGACTCTGACTCTTTTTGTGTTCAGGATCGCCACACGGGAGCTCTGGTTGGTTCTGGCCCTCGACGCCGTGACTCACAGCGTCTCTGGGAGCTTGACTGGCTTCACCTTCCTTCCGCTGCCACCATCGCCGCCAGTCTCTCCGCTTCTGCCACTTCGTCTACCGGCTCTTTCCAGGAGTGGCATCACCGTCTTGGTCATCTGTGTGGATCCCGTCTGTCGTCCTTAGTTCGTCGTGGTCTTCTGGGGTTTGTCTCAGGAGACGTGTCTTTAGATTGTCAGGGCTGTAAGTTAGGTAAACAGATTCAGCTTTCTTATCCTCATAGCGAGTCTGTGTCTCAGCGCACTTTTGATCTTGTTCATTCAGATGTTTGGGGTCCGGCTCCCTTCGTTTCGAAAGGGGGTCATCGATATTATATCATATTTATAGATGATTTCTCTCGTCACACTTGGATATATTTCATGTCTTCTCGTAGTGAGGCCTTGTCTATCTATAAACAATTTGCCACTATGATTCACACACAGTTCTCCACTCCTATTCGTGTTTTTCGCGCTGATTCTGCTGGCGAGTACCTCTCTCGTCACCTGCGCAGCTTCCTTGCTGAGCAGTGCACTCTCGCTCAGTTCTCTTGTCCTGGTGCCCATGCTCAGAATGGTGTCGCTGAGCGCGAGCATCGTCACCTCCTTGAGACTGCTCGTGCTCTGATGATCGCCGCCTCTATTCCACCTCACTTTTGGGCCGAGGCTATTTCCACTACCACCTATCTCGTCAACATCCAGCCCTCTTCTGCTCTTCAGGGTGCGATCCCTGTTGAGCGTCTCTGTGGTCTTCTTCCTGACTACTCCGCCCTTCATCTGTTTGGCTGCGTTTGCTACGTTCTCCTCGCCCCTCGAGAAAGCACCAAACTGACCGCTCAGTCTGTTGAGTGTGTCTTTCTGGGATATAGTGCCGAGCACAAGGGCTATCGGTGCTGGGATCCTGTTGGTCGACGGATGCGGTTTCTCGGGATGTGACTTTCGACGAGTCTCGTCCATTCTACCCACGTCCTGCCTCTCCTTCGGTTTCCTCTGTGGAGCCTCTGTCTTTCTTGACCTTTCCAGATACACCTATATCTGTTTTGCCCTCGTCCACCTGTCCCACTGAGTCTCCACATATTCCCCCTGTGGCCTCTCCGCCGTTGTCACCACCTGCGTCGTCTCCTACGACTCCCTAGGCTCCTCCCACTACAGTACCTTTTCCCCCTATCGTCTACACTCGTCGACCTCGTATTGAGATTCTTTCAGATGAGCCATCTTCTCCTGATGTTCCATCTTCTTCTGATGCTCCATCTTCCCCTGATGGGTCATCTTCTCCTCGCTACGCTCTCCGCGATCGCCAATTGATTCGGCTTCCCGCCCGTTTTGCCTTTGCTGGCGCAGCTACTCGTGAGCCTGTCTCCTACCGGGATGCTGTTACTCACCCTGAGTGGCAGCTTGCCATGGCCGAGGAGATTGCTGCCCTCGAGCGTACTGGTACTTGGGATCTTGTTCCTTTTCCATCTCATTCTCATCCCATCACGTGTAAGTGGGTCTATAAGATTAAGACTCGCTCTGATGGCTCTCTTGAGCGCTATAAGGCGCGTCTTGTTGCTCGTGGCTTCCAGCAGAAGCATGGTGTTGACTACGACGAAACTTTTGCTCCTGTGGCCCACATGACCACTGTTCGCACTCTTCTTTCGGTAGCGTCTGTTCGCCACTGGTCTGTTTCTCAGCTTGATGTCAAGAATGCCTTTCTTAATGGCGAGTTGCGTGAGGAGGTCTACATGCATCCGCCACCTGGGTATTCTGTTCCTGAGGGCATGGTCTGTCGCCTTCGTCGCTCTCTCTATGGCCTTAAGCAAGCCCCTCGTGCTTGGTTTGAACGCTTCTCCTCTGTGGTCACTGCTGCTGGCTTTTCAGCTAGTAATCATGATCTTGCGCTCTTTGTCCACACTTCGTCTCGTGGTCAGACTCTTCTTCTTCTGTATGTTGATGATATGATCATTACGGGAGATGATTCTGAGTACATTGCCTTTGTCAAGGCTCGTCTTAGTGAGCAGTTCCTTATGTCGGATCTTGATCCTCTTCGTTACTTCCTTGGGATTGAGGTTACTTCCACTCCAGATGGTTTCTTTATGTCCCAAGAGAAATATATTCAGGATCTTCTTGATCGCGCCTCTCTCACTGATCAGCGTACTGTTGAGACTCCCATGGAGCTCAATGTTCACCTCCGACTCTCTGATGGCGAGCCTCTTTCTGATCCGACTCGCTATCGTCATCTTGTTGGGAGTCTTGTCTACCTTGCTGTTACTCGTCCGGATATCACTTATCCAGTTCATATTCTGAGTCAGTTTGTTTCAGCTCCTACTCAGGTCCACTACAGCCACCTTCTTCGAGTTCTGCGATACCTTCGCGGGACTATCTCTCGTCGTCTCTTCTTTCCACGTTCCAGCTCGTTACAGCTTCAGGCCTATTCGGATGCTACTTGGGCCAGCGATCCCTCTGATCGCCGGTCTATCTCTGCTTACTGTGTTTTTCTTGGTGGTTCTCTTATTGCCTGGAAGACGAAGAAACAGACTGCAGTGTCCCGTTCGAGTGCAGAGGCTGAGTTGCAAGCTATGGCTCTCTTGACAGCAGAAATTACTTGGCTACGGTGGTTACTTGAGGATTTTGGTGTTTCTGTCACTACACCGACTTCTCTCTTGTCAGACAGTACAGGTGCTATCAGTATTGCTCGTGATCCTGTGAAGCATGAGCTCACCAAGCATATTGGTGTTGATGCTTCTTTCATAAGGTCTTGTGTGCATGATCAGGTGATTACTCTTCAGTATGTGCCTTCAGAGCTTCAGATAGCGAATTTTTTCACGAAGGCCCAGACTCGAGCACAGCACAGCTTCTACCTCTCCAAACTCAGTGTTGTTGATCCACCATGAGTTTGAGGGGGGTGTTAGAGATATATGTATAGTTTGTTATTCCCCATTGTTATGAGGGGTTCTTTGCATATTTACCACCTGTACTTTGTGTATATATACCGGCCCATTGGCCTCATATTGAATACAAGCGCTATTCATAACAGTATTAAGGGAAGGAAAGAAACAGCGGGCAACTATTGAGTTTCATGCACCAGTCAATTCATCCAAAAGCTTAAGCTGGATGAGAAAAGATCGGCAATTCACTTATACTTCAAACACCCCCCTTACGTGTAGGCTCTCTTAGGCTTAATACGTGGAATAGAAGTGGACTGCAATTAACTTTTTTTTAATTGCATCAGCCAGGTTTTAAACTCGAGATTTCTTGGCTCTGATACCATATTGAGTTTCATGCACCAACCAATTCACCCAAAAACTTAAACTGATAAGGAAAGATAGGCAATTCACTTATACTTCAATAACAACAACCCTACTTTCTAAGGTAACAACTACTTCACAGAACAGCTGCTGCCTACAGCCGAACTCGACGCAGAGAACCAGCAATAAACCAACACTTCAGGGATCTTCATCTTACACACTACATATACATACATATGGATCAAGTCAACCACCGGCATTGGCCTTGAATGCTAGCCTCCCGGCAGCAGGAAAGGACTGGAGCAAATTAATGGCGGCCATCGACGCATGAGACATGCCCACATTGATCTGTCTCAGGCGCCGCGAGACATGGGCCATGGGCGCCAAGTGATCGATCGGAGAGCAGAGCAGAGGAGAGGAGAGACCGGTCGCCGTCGTTGGCACTGCTCAAACCTGATTGCCCACTGTGTGAGTTGAGTTGCTCAGCCTAGCTTTGTAGTTTTTAGACTTTTGGTCCACACAAACGTCTAAAATGTGGTCTACAAACTAATGCTAGAGAACCTGATGATGGGCAAACTTAAAAAGACAAAAAGAATTGGATTTTGTTGGCACGTTAATTGAGTTCTTATACACGTCAAATTGCATAGGCTCGTGTTAATATACCTAATCCTACACGCCGCAAAAACAATACTAATTCTTACACCAAAATGAAGAAAAAAAAAGAAAGAAGTCCAACACAAGACGCGCGACCCCGTTGCCGGCTGCATGCACTCCAGGACCATCCATTCACTATTGCGAGGATGGCCGAAGCGAGAGGGGGCTGGCAGCGGTATGGCCGATCGTAATATTAAAATTTCTACTATATATTTTTAATTTTTATCTACTTTTATTATATGAATACTATTTCTTTACCCTTATCAAATATAATTACATTGTATAGCTTATCGGGCCTATCACAATATAAGTTTTCTGGCTCCGTCCTGGTTGCTGAGGGAGAAAGAGAAGCACAACACGACACCCTGCAGGCCACAACCACACCATCGCACTATTTATTCAACTCCCCAGCACCTGCCCATTCGTCTCTCCCATGGGCTAGCTTCTCTCTCTCTCGTCGCCTCTCCAATCTTGCTAGCTTGTATCCTCCGAACCGTGTGTAGAGTTATATAGACTACTCGACGACTGTCTTGCATACACATATAGCTAGCTAGCCATTGTCCAGCGTTAAACAGTGTAGCAGATCTTAATTACAACCCCGCGCGCGCATTGCCGGAGATGTCGAGCCGGAGGTCGTCGCGGCCGTCGTCGGGGCCGTCGAGGATCACCGACGAGCAGATCGGCGACCTCGTCTCCAAGCTGCAGGCCCTCCTCCCCGAGGCTCGTCTCCGGAGCAACGACAGGGTACGTCCGTACGTGTGTCTTCAGTTACAGTTGCAAACTTGCACTGCAATCGCACTGTATGCAATTAGGGGCAGAGCTGGACCTCGAGCTGCCGGGGCAATAGTGGGAGGTCTAGATCAAAATTATCCATCAGTCTACATTATAACTAACAAAGGATTAGTCTAGACCCAATGCTTTTCAGTGAACTAGGCTCGAGGCCTAGGTCTCCACTGGCTACGCATCTATATGCAATGAAACAGCTTATTATTTTTTTCTATTACAAAAAGAAATATTTGATGATTTACCCCCACCTTTCATATAAGTTTGATAAAATACCATGTGATGTCTCACTTACATGTGGGTCCAGCGCTCGCATGTAAGTGACACATCGCAGGGCATTTTATCAAACGCAATGTAAGATAAGGCAAATCATCAAATCTCCCGTGCATGTGCAGGTGCCGTCGGCGAGGGTGCTGCAGGAGACGTGCAGCTACATCCGGAGCCTGCACCGGGAGGTGGACGACCTCAGCGAGCGCCTCTCTGCGCTGCTCGCCACGTCCGACGTCAGCACCGCGCAGGCGGCCGTCATCCGCAGCCTGCTCATGTAGCCGGGCGCGCGCGCGGCTGCCCCGTTTTGCGACAGTGATGATACATATGGGAGAATTACATCAAGCGGCCATTGGAAGTTAATTTGTAGCTTAGCGAGAGAGAGTGATCTTGAGGCATGAGAGTACGTATGTGTTTTGCTGAAGACGACTATGCTAATAAATATTTTTTCTTGATGTCAATTAGTTACCGCCCTCCTGATTTCTGCGTACCTCCATCAAATTATTTTTGTGTGTGCCTCATTAATTTGCAACTGTGTCGGAATTAGGGAGAAAGGAACTAGTACTACCCAAGGATGCCTGTGTGACCGTCTTTTCGCCAGACGGGATGTTTTATGAGTTTGTCTTTTCAGACCCTGGCTCACGCGGGAATTGCACTGTTTTCTGTAAAATTCGAAATGAATTTATATCGAATTGATGCGTTTCTCCGTGGCCTTATTGTCGTGCAGCATCAATGATGCATCACCAGTTTTTTAGTTATTTTTCTCCCTTTTTCCGGTGCTACAAATCACTAAGGAGACGTTTGGTTCCCTGTATAGAGTGTAGCCAGGCTCGTTTCCTTGGCTCCCGCCAGCCAGGCCAGGGAGAAACGAAAATCATTTTCGTTTCCGCGCGGCCAGCGTAGAACGTGCCTTTTGCATCGCTGCAGCCTGGGCTGCTTTTGTATCCAAGTAACCAAACGTTGGTGTCTTGTATGCATTCAGCCAGGCCGAGGCTGGTGCAGGCTACAGTGGCGGAGGACGGGAAAAAAATGAGGTGGGGCGGATCGAAGCTGCGGCCTCCCGCCGGCCGCCCACCTTGAAATAGTCATTATTCGAAATTCAGGCATGAAGTGTGAATCAAAGCTAGAAAATTGAGGTTTTCTCGTGATCGCTCAGTTCCAGTTAGATTTTTAAAAAATACCTTGTAACAATAAACCAATCACTCAGTTTTGTTCCTTTTTTATTTGCGCGAAAATCACTTATTTTTCTCTTGTAGGCATTTTCACGAACATCTTGTACCCACACTCAAAACTCCATATGATACGTATCGCCTGCACCATGCATCATCGCAAACACCTCGCGACTTCGCAACCACACGCACGTTCGCAGAACCACATGGAGAAAGAGTAAGCAGCGCCTAAGCACAAATCATGATCCCACAGCGAGACGGAGCACAAGGTTTCGTTCGCATTTCAGCAAGCACGCACCTTTTGAAGCTCAAGCGCCGCTCTCACGCCACCGCCGTGCCACCCGGCCGGCTGGCCCTCGGCTTAGCCTGCTCGCCGTCCACCGCCACCGCCGCCGCTCCCCCAGTTCCGTCGCCGTCGCGCTCCTCAAGGTCTGCCTCAAGCCAGAGCTCGCCCTATCGGGCCCTCCGCCACTGGCAGGCTACCAAACGCGTCGTAATTAACACGCCATTCTAGCAGCTCTTCTAGATACAATCTGAATAGATCCTTAATTAGATGGCCGACGCATGCAAATTGATAAGACATTTAAGCTCGATCGCAAGGGTGAAGGGTGGATCAAGTACTAAGAGTAAGTTTAATAGTATAGATAGCTGCTACCTCCAATACATTTCCATGTCATCAAAAGATAATGATGCAACTAACTCATACAATAAGCTGGCTATAAGTTGTCTCCACAAGAGCTCTCAATCATTTAATACATACATGAGTATTGATAATTTAATACATGCATGGGTATAGCAGTTAGTTCTATTGGTATATGCATAGATAACGCCTCTTTTCCTGTGCTATAGCCTGACTCTTGCATGGGAGCCGACTTGGCTCTCTCTCTCTCCTTTTCTCTCCCCTCCACATAGGACTATACTGACATGGATTCCCTTGTAGCTAGCACAGTCAGCCTTATTAAACTTGCTCTAAGGGCACTCCCAATAGGTCATAGTCAGTAATGTCCATAGCATTAATTAGCACGTCAAGTAGGATTAGTGCTGAGGTGGAGAGAAAATTAAAGAAGAAAGAGAGAGAAGTAGTGTCTCACGCAAGACACTGCTTGGTCATAAAATCCGACACAAAGATATTAGCTAAAATATCCATTGGGGGGAAGGGATGTCTACCGCATTATTTGTTGCACCACTACATTAAACGGTGTCTCATGCATGATATATCAAAGGATGCGTTAATTGGAGGAGGAATGTCTATAGTTGTTTCTAAGTGACGTAGAGGTCTTAGACATTGCTATGCAATGTCTTCCACTGGGAGTACCCTAAGGGCACTCTTAATGGGTTTTAGTCAATAATGTCTATAGCATTAATTAGCATGCCAACTAATATTTTTGCTGACATAGAGAGGGAATTAAAGAAGAGAGAGAGGGAAGTAGTGTCTCATGCAAGACACTGCTTGGGTACACAATCCAATGCACTGTTTGTGGGTCCTGCAGCATTAACATTCGTACCTGCTCCACTCCAGCCCATCGCATCGCTGCATGCCACCCCGCCACATGGGGCTCCATGCCGGACCATCACGCTGCCAGGCCATTGCACCCAACACCCGAGCTCGTTGCCTGTTGTGCCCTCTGCGCCGATGCTACATGACTAAGCTACCGGCCACCACACCCAATCACCTCGCCATGCCTGACTTCATCGCCACACTCAAGAAACATCAAGTTCTTGGGCACAAAATCTCGTCGCCTGCTCGCACGATCGCCATCGTGCCACACTCGCTGGTAAGGGAGAAGAGGTGTCGTGGCCGACAATTTTTCACATATCACTACAACTGCTGCCTCACCGCCATTGGCATGTCCCCAGAGCACCACTCCCAAAACCAGTGAGAGAGAGGGGGCTCAGATTCGACTAGCACCAGTGAGGGAGAGGGGGAGGGGGCTTAGATCTGGCTAGCATCGGTGAGTGAGAGGGTGAGAAGCACTCGAATCCAGCAGGTGCCGGTGAGGAAGTGGAAGAGGAGGGCTTGGATCCGACTGGTGCTGGTGAGGGAGATGGGGGCTCGGATTCGGCCAATGCCGGTGAGGGAGAGGAAGAGGGGGCTCGGATTCGGCCAACGCAAGTAAGGGAGAGAAGGGCTAGGATCCAGCTGACGCTGGTGAGGGAGTTGCCAGAACTCTTTTGAGTGCAATGGTGGGATGCGAGTTTGTGAATCCATCCACCCAAGTTCAAGTCTTACTTCTACAAGTATGAGGGGGAATAAGTCTTATCACATCTCAGCTACCCACCTCGATCATGCTAACCAAGGCTTGTGTGGTGATACTACAAGGGTTTAATGGTATATAAAATTGAGAGAACGAAATTACAGTTACTAGAACTCTCTTAGGGTGCAATGGTAGGCACACACGGTTGTTAACCTATCTACCTAAGTTTGAGTCTCCCTTCTACCTTAAATTTGAACTGTGAGGGAGAGTAAATCTTATCACTCCTAACTTTCTGGAAAAGTTTGTAGTCCAGTCTATGAATTTTTTTAAATAATACATTTTTATTCGAAATTACAGACATATACCTACGCAAATTTTTTTTACAAGAACCAGTCACCCAACCGTTAGAAGAATATAACCTATCGCCCAATAGCCGTGTGACATGAATGCAATCAGTGGGCCATTGGGTGACATAATTGTAGTTGCCGAATGGTGGGGCAACTGCAGTGCAGTCTCCCAACCATTCGGCGGCTGGACGCAATATATTCGACCACTATGCCAAGCCCCAGGCCGAGCAGCCTATTCCAGTATAGCGTGCACGTGAGGAGAGAAGAGAAAGAAAGAAGAAGAGAAGAGATAAGTTCTGCTATTTTTGCAAGGTAAATATTTTTTTATGTTTTAGTCAATATTTTTGCATGGAATAAATAATTTGTTTAGTGTAAAATTAGAATCTATAGAAAATTATAGTTGTAGAACTTTGTTATGAAGTAAATAGTTGTAAGAAAGTTAATTGACATAGTGATGGAAAATTAGCATCTGTATAAAATTATAGTTGTAGAAAATTTAGTAAATATTATAGCTGTAAAAAATTTAGTCAATATAGTTATAGAAATCTAGCATCCGCAGAAAATTATAGATGTAGGGTTAGCATCCATAGAAAATTTTAGTTGTAGAAAAATTAGTCAATATTGTATACAAAATTAACATCCATAGAAAATTAGCATCCGTACATAATTGTAGTCGTAGAAAATTTAGTCAATATTCTTATACGAAGTAAATAGTTCGCTTCATGCAAAACATTATTAGATAACATTTACGATTTATTACGAGTGAATGTAATGTCATTAGTACATTGAAAATGCATGTATATCGTTAGAACTGGCATATTGGCATTTAAATCATTATGTCATGTAAATTATCAAAACCCATTAGAAATAATTTATAGTAGGAGAGAGCTCGAGTAGCAAGAGAAGAGCGGTGTCGGTATGCGTGGGAGCAAGTAGGGAATTGATGCATATTAGGGCGGAGGATAGAGAGCGGTGGAGGTGCGAATGAGGAGGGGTTATGCTATGAGGGTACTATAGTAGTTCAAGATAGGCGAACGGTCATAGAAATGTAGATTACAGTATCGCAGTAGTTCTATATTGTGCGCTGCGATTTGACCGGTAGCAACATTGAAAATGTTTGCAGCAGACATCAGCAATATCAATACCCACTACATTGAAAGTGCATTACGGTGTCGGCACCATTCGTGAAGATCCGAACAGTGTTGACTTGAGCAGTTTTGCACAAGCCACTATAGGTACACATGAATGATGAGAATGCTCAAATGTAGATGTGATGTACTGGCTCACCTGCAACTTCTCCTTGGACCCTAAGGTATGCAGTGTCATCATACAAGGGCTTTGGAGCCAGTCTCCTATGCACATTAGATGGGAGTTGAGACCATTGATATGCACTGTTGCGTGGAAGGGCTTTGTGGAAAACTGTCGGTGCTATAGATACGAGTGCGTGCTACTTGTAAAACCTTGTCCAATAGAAGTTGTACAAGGCCCTGCTGGCGGCTATCATGCGGGTGGTGCGAGCAGTTCGGGTTGACAGCAACAATCAAATTTTGCCCCTGGCCATTGTATTCATCAAAATTAAGAATTATGACAGCTGGTTGTAGTTCCTTCGACATGTGAGGGTAGTAGTTATTGGAGCTCATCCTGGTGTGTGCGTAATTCATGATCACCATGCCGGGATGGTGAAGACCATAATAAAACTTTAGGAAGACCCGGAGGAGCCGTACCCTTGGCCAGATATGAGAAACAGATTATGCATTCGCCACTTGGGGGCCAACTTCTTCAAGCAGTTCTCAAAGCAACTGTTGATGAAGCTGTTCAAGAGACTATTTATGTAGAACTAGATATGCAAATCTGACACTTTATGAGCACAGTTGGATGAGCACAGTAGGAAGCACGTCAATTAAAGGAACAAGGGACCGGCCATACTTGGGGCAACATAACCGAATGCCTCATAGCACTGGCTGAGCCTGACGCAGCTGGTCTGAGGAGGAGGAGCTTGCGGAACATCAAGTGCTTCTCACAGTGGATCGACGCCGAGCCATTGGAGAAGTGGTCTCTGCTGCACGACATAGATGGCACAAGGTACAGCATAATGACGGCCAACCTTGCCGAGATGTACAACTGGATTCTTAGAGGCCTTCATACTTACTAATCGTATTTTAATTCACAATATCATATCTCCTCGTCTTTTCGTATTCAATTCTTCACATACCAAGGCATCCAACATCATGAAAAAAAATAAGTTCTTCTTCATATATGAATTCCCGGTTGCATCACAATATCACTTACCTTTGTACTTAACAATCGTTGTTGTCTCAATCGTTCTTAGAAAAATTTCTGAAAATTTCTTGCACTACAACAACATATGATGATCACAAATTGTTATTGCGAATCTAACAAATTTTGTACCATTTATAATCTACGAAAATCACAAATTGATCATCCAACATTGTCTGCCGTTTTTTCCACAAAATTCAAATCATAGACAGAATTTAGTAAATGTCACCTATCTACAACATTTATCATTCACCCTCATGCGCTGTCAGGGGTGCCAATTGCGCAAAAAGAAAATGCGCAGAGATGCCAGTCGCCGACCAGTCAGACGACTCGACCTACAGTAACCCAACAGTTCGGCGATAGGTTGCAGTTGCCCAACCGTTCGGCGGCTGGATCCTGTCGTCCAACGGCCCACCGTCTGCATTACTGTCGTGTGGCCGTTGGGTGACAGGTTCCAGTCGCCTAACGGTTAGGTGACAAGAGCCTATTCCTATAAAAAATTTTTGTGTGGGTATATTTCTGTAATTTAAAATAAAAAATAGATTATTTTAAAAAATTCTCCGGTCTACAGGGCCTTGGCTCTAAGCAACCTCCGCCACTCGATGCGAGTCCGAGTATAATCCTTAATTGGCCAGTATTCCTTAACAACCTATTTTTGTTCAGAAAGGCTACGAAACGGTATAGCGTCAATAGCTCTTTTTTTTTTGTTTGTTTTTTGGTTTTGCGATCAATAGCTCCATATTTTTTGGGGTGTAAACTTTCAAAACTCAGTTGATCTGAGGCGCACTTCACTTCAAGAAGTTCAGCCGGTTACTCAAGTACCGACAGAAACTAGCAAGACTTTCAGTATCAGATCGTCCCTAGATTCGTAGGCGAAACATTTCGCTTGCAATGGTCGATCAGCGTAAGAAAAAATAAGAAGAAAAAAAAAGGCAGTGAAAGTGAGTGCTAGACTTGCAGTAGTGATTCATTGGTGGTTCAAACCAAGGACTTTGTTTATATTGGGGATCAGATGATAACCTTTTCAAATGCTTCCAGATGGAAAAGAAAAATGAGAGGGAGGATACAAGATATCCTTTTCAAACAAATCTGGAGATCCTGCTGCGTGGATATTTCCCCCACCTCCGACGCAGTCCCCATTCTATAAGCCTGCTAGTCGTCTACTACTCTACTAGCTACATGTTATTAGTCTTATATTCAAGAGGCAAATGTTGCTCCTAATTAATTGCGTTTCTCGTGAGATGCTCTGCCGACGAGGACCCTGCAGGTAGTTGTGCTTACATTGCGGTCGTTTTGAACGCGGAAAGTTCTGTCTGAAACGGTTAAATTTTTGTAGGAAAATTTCTTTGTTTCAAACAGAGTCTACATTGTGACTTCACACAAGATTTTCATTGTTTCTCGTTCCCATCGCCAACTATTGGTGATCCCTAGTAGACTTGCGTTCTACTAACTTCGAATTCAAATGTAAGTCGTTATAAAATCTATGTCTGTAAAATATTATTTAGGTTGACTATCAATATATAAAGAATTACCAAGATTGATAAAATAAAATTGGTATCAATATATCCATCATAAATATACTTTCATAATATATAATCATTTTTATTTGAAATAACATATTTTTATAAAATTTGATGGTCAAAGTGTCATCTTAAGAACCATGTCAATATCCTCAACGACTTGGGTATGGAATCCGAGGGAGTATGTCAAGACACCCTGAACCATTTGTTCGTCGGTTGTTTGTTTGCAAAATCTTGCTGGGATCAACTATGTCCACATAGGCAAGTGGGTCTTTCGAATATAGAATCTCTAGAAAACCTCAGAAACAGCCTTAACTATCACTTCTACAAGGAGATAATCATTTTAGCCTGCTGGGCATCTGGTCAAGTAGAAACAATAAGGTTTTTGAGCAAATTGATCCATCATTGAATAGTTGGAAGATCAAATTTAAGTTAGAATTTGCCACGGTTATGCATAGAGCCAAGAAGTATTTTCGCTAATTCAAGACTGGCTACATAGTCTTTTCTAATTTTTGCTCTTGTACATTCTTTTTCTTTGATCTTGTCCATATATTACCGTTTCTTTTATTATATAATATACATGCAGTCAAACCATCTTGGTCTTACTATTTCCCTGAGAGAAAAAAAAGTATCCTTCCTTTGGTGAAAAACAAGGATCAAATCTAACCAGTTGATTATACTAATTAAACTAACCGCCAGTTGGCAACTGTGTCATGTTTGAAACCACATCTATCTATCTGGAAACAAAGAGCATTGTTGCATAGTAGTGCTCCAAGATAGTTGTCATGATGTTGATGTAGAACAAACATTTGGAAAGAACAATAACACATAGATGTAGTTACCGATAGCCTTATCTCTTTATTGATCTTTTGCCTGTAAACGGTTTTACATAATATTGCAGCCCCTATTTCTTCTTATATAGAAGGAGGTGGGGTGCCTTTTCAATAAAATAGGACTAAAACTATACTAATAGGTCTTGTAGACCGGCTATTCTCTAATACGCTTTATTTAGATAAAGTGTTCATATCTATGGGGCCCCTCGGAAACAAATTGACATACAACAAGCATTAGCTTATAACATACGTGTTTGAATCGCGGTTTGGACCTATCCAGCCCACTATTGAGAATAAGCCCGCCCAAGGTAACTGGATCGCTCTGCCAAATAGGACGGCCCATGGCAGGAAGCCCATTAAGTTTTTACAGCGGCGCCCGTATGTACGCCCCACGTGCGCATAAGGCCCAGCTAGCCTAGGCTCGCTGCTTAGTTCATGTGTCCATCGCAGTCGCAGAGGTGTGTACTACGTGTTGTGTTGCGCCCGTACCTGTTCAACAGTCGGGCCGAGCCTGGAAAAGCCCGGCCCGACATTGTCTAGGCCCGAAGCCCAAATTCCTATTTTCGGAACAAAGTATTATTATTTAATTATTTTTGGAACACAATATTATTATTTAATTCATTTCCTAGAATTAAATGTTAATAACTATTAATTAAGTACCATTGTCACGCTTCGGACCAGACCTACGGGCCAAAATTCTAGTCCCAAGCACGGGCCGAGCCCGGAAAAATCGGGCCGGGCTGCCCATGAACAGGCCACTTGCGTCGTATATACGGCTCGTGAGATCCTAATTTTCGAGCGAGGCAGATTCCTGTTTCCTGCCACGTCCCTATCAATGTCCACTAGAAAAGGAAGCGCGCTTCGCGGCGCTCTACAATATTGTTAAAGTGAGATCATAAAGCAATAGTACAAAATGCATGTAGAGGAACTGAGAGACCATGTGGTCGTGACACCATGTGCAAAAGGCTACATATTCCAGCTGAAAGGAACCTGACAGCACCATGTATATGTAACTCATCGTGTAAATGAAAAGAAACACATCTTAGCACCAAAAGCTATCATAGAGTGATCAAAACAGCACAGCGTGGTCGTAGAAGGCTATGACCACAGTGTAAGTGGTCGTAAGAAGACTTACGACCACATCAAACCGTCAATAGACGTGGTCGAAAGGCATTTCGACCACGGTAAAACTGAAAGAGGCGTGCTCGGGAGGACCTACGACCACGGCAAGGCAAAGTAGAAGGTGATCGAGAGGTTTACGACCACGTTGAAGGAACGCAAAACGTGGTCGTAAACGCAAGACGATGGCGCAACGTGGCTGAACCTCACGCTGGGCGCGAATGGGTCGCCGGAAGCGGCAGCAAACTGCTCGGAGTCTGAGCCCAAGCCTTCTGCCCCACACAAAGTTTTCTCATGTAACTTCTGCATGAGAAAGTTCTTCAGCTCACAGGCGCTGGGCGGTCATCAGAACGCCCACAAGCGGGAGCGCAGCGCCGCGAAGCGCTCCTACCACGCGCAGAGGATGGTCATGGGGCTGCCCCTCGAGGCGCACGCCGCCTTTGTGCAGTCCCTGAGAGTTAACCCCAGCTCGGCTATTCAGAAGTCAAGCCAACAAGCACAGATCAGGACGGCAGCAAGATTTCATGAAGGTGGCATGACCTGGGCGACGATCGCCTGCGAGGAGGTGCCGAATTCGACATGACCTGGAAGCTTCAGGTTGAGAACACAATCTTCAGACCAACCATCAGAACAAAGTAAGATAGACTTGAATCTCAGGCTTTGACAGGTTGATGTACCAACTTCGACCAGTACATATGTTCCTCCTCAAGTTTGTCCTTCTGAATAAATTGGTATGAAGAAGTGATCAATCAGGTTCAGCTCACCGTCAGATGAAAATCATACGACGGTACTGAACTTCGAAGATACTACTGTTCATTTTGTATTCATCGTGGAATTATTGCAATACTTTTGTAGCTAGAAATTACAATGATCATATTTAGCCTAATTTACATCAGTGTGAAAGAATCCACAGATTCTACACTTCCTAACAAGCATCATATATAATGTCTTAACCGCCATATTACATGTTTTGTCAGTTTTTGTTTTCATTAACCTATCACACATGTGTCATGTTCGGGCGTTACTACACGCGACGGCGCAATCAGGCGCAATTAGGCACTGGGCGCTGCGCCTGCTGCTGTGCCGAACACGCTACTGGAGGGAGCAGACGCAGCAGGGAGTATTAAGTAGGCCCATTTCTAACTCTACCCTTCAATAGAAAAGTATTAAGTAGGTACTCTATTGACTGATGGCAGAAAGTGTTACAAAAACAAAGAACTAACAAAGGCAATGGATCAGCATATCAAACATTACAAATTTATGGCCCAACAGAGCAAGGCACCATGTTCCAAGTTATAATACACAAGTACCATTCTACAAAACAAGAGAATGCCTGGCTCCTACTGGTGATTGACTTACTCCTAAATGAACTCCAAAAGCTTCTGCTTAGGCTTTAAAACCCCCCAGCATCTAAATAGCTTCCAGCACCCTTGACTGAGAACCTTCTCTGCAATTGTAATTCTCCCTTATCTCCAGGAGCTCGAGGAGAGCTCAGAGTGGTTGGCTTTACAGTGGTGCAGTCCAAGAACAGCTACTCGGTTAAGTCTTGGAAGTATGACGCAGGGATCTCAACAGGAGGAAGCAACGTTGATACGCACTTGAACTGTTCCAAATGATTGCAGAATTAGACCAACACTACCACCATGGCAATAATCTGAGGAAGGTTACATGAGTGTAGGTGTGCATACCCTGTGTTGCTTGTACTTGTCTCGAATTGCCGCTAAGGATGAACCCACTCTGTTGAGCTGCAAGTCATGTATTGCCGTGATGCAATCTTTCAATTGGGACACCTTGTAGCCTGTCAGTTTCTGCATCTTCTTGCTCTACAACCACATAAACATACAGGATAGTTTTAGCCTTGAGAAGTTGAAATATCCGTAGCAACAATTCAGACTTTGAGAATGTACTTCTTAGTTATTACCCAAGGATTGGTGTCTGGATCAATGGTCAGCCTAGCAAGAAACACCGCTGAAGCAGCAACCACCGATGGCAAGAACCGGAGACAGCTGTAGTCCAGAAGACTCAGCTCAGCAAGATAACTTGCCAGGAACTCCAATAACAAGCTGAAGTGCTGCAGCATGTATCGCAAGAACAGCATCAGACATCAATGCACCTAGCAAACAATAGGGCAAGAATCAAATGGGCGAAGATACGACGGATTACAAGGATTAATGGTCACCTTTTTGTCCTCTTGGGCAGATCTCGTGAACCGCCTGAAATTAGCAAACAAAGCGAAAGCGCAAAGATTCAGATAGGATGCAACGGTTGACAGAAGATTGTGAGCTTTTTGGGTCAGTGTGCTACCTCATGAACGTCTTGATGGTAGGATTGCCCATCTCGAACTTGAGGAGCTTGAGAATGTCGTTCTCCATCTTGACAACCTCCTGGCAGGTGTAGGTGTTGTCGGTGATGTAGCAGAAGTCCTCCACGTGAGGAGGGCTGATCTCCTCGTACTTCCTGCGAACACCCAAACTAACCCGATCAAAAACCTCCCCCAATTCTCCAACCATCGGTGAAGACAATTCCCAAAACAGCAGCATAGCGAGCGGTGGGAGATGGCGGCGCTTACGCAGTGGTGAGCATGGCGGCGACGCCGAGGAGCTGCAGCTTGTTGCGTCCGAGCGGGTTGGTGGAGAGGAAGCGGTCGAGGTAGGAGACAGTGAGGTAGAGCGTGTCGGCGAGGAGCTTGTACTCCTCGGCGACCTCGACGAGCCAGTCGACGAGGATGGCCCGCATGTTGGCCGTCACGTCCAACTGCACCGCCTCGATGTAGTCCGCCGCCGGCCGCCGCCGCGCCTCCACCTACACCCCCGTTCGACAAAATCCATCAGATCACTCGATCCCAAACCCAACACCAGCGAATCGATACAGGCAAGGGTGGGGAAATAAGAGTCGATCAGAGTACCTCCATGGAGCGGAGGTAGGTGTAGATGTCGGAGGCGTAGGTCCCGCAGGGCTCACAGGCCGCGGGGGGCGAGGCGGACGCGGAGCTGCTGCTGTCGACGGGCTTATGGGCCTCCTCGCCCGCGGCGGGCTTGGAGGGCTTGATGGGGTGGGAGGACGGGCGGAGGATGACGGCGTTGGAGAGGGTGGGGAGGTCGCCGAGCGCCACACGTCTCCGCTTGGCGGACCCGGAAGCTGCGGCCGCTGCCGCGCGCTTCGACGCGGCGCGGGTGAGCCGGGGCCCCGCGGCGGGGGCGGCGTTCTCCTTGTCAGCCATCGTCGCCGGCGGGCTCGGTTGCTTTGCTTTGCTCTCGTCCGATTCGATTCGCTTTTGGGGATTCCCTCTTCATACCACAGCCGCCGCAACCTCCCTGCTCCGCTGACTTCTACTCCCCATGCCACCTCCTTGCCATACCACCATCTTTTCCTCCCCATGCCGACGCTGCCACATCCCAGAGAAGCAGGCGATTGGGGCTCGGCGATGACTCCTCTTTTCCTCCCCATGCCGAGGCTGCCACATCCCCGAGCGGCAAGCAATTGGGGCTCGGCGACGACGCACGAGGAGGAGTAGGCGGAGGTTTTTGTCGAGTGGGAAAGAGGGGTGCGGGGAGGACGGAGGTGGGTGGAAGGGGGCGAGCGGCGATTGCGAAGCTGTTGACGGGATGCCGGCGACTGGGAGGAGGAGGGCGGCGGCGTGCCGAAACAGGCGGCGCGACCGGGGAGCGGCGGGGGTGTCGCAGGGAGGGAGAGGCGACGACAGTGCGAGGAGGCGACGGCGAGGGGCTTGGATACAGGCGGCGACGTCGCGTGCGGAGAAGTCGGCGACTGCGCTGGGTGGGAGGAGGCGAGTGGAGAAGCGAGGAGGAATGTGGAGGAGGGATGGTTAGGAGGGAAGGGGAGGGAGGTCACGGCGAGGCCGCGGCAGCGCCCTGCAATCCTCGTGTCGACCTGCCGTTGCTCCACGTCGCCCAAAATTCTGTGAGAGCAGCAAACGGGAGCTGGTTTTAATAACTTCCGATGCATGCATACCGGAGCGATACGTAACGCGCTGCATCATGTATATAGGAGCGAAGAAAAGTTTAGACAAAAAAAATGCTAACACTGACCTTCTAAACCAAATTATTTTTAACTTTGGCGTCAGAATACTTCCTGCTACAAATTGATATACGAAAAATATACGCCCCTTTGTTCTTTTTACTTGATATTTTTGCCTTTTACGGTTTCCCATGTATGGCTTTTACGTTTATTTTTATAAATTTACATTAACATATATTAATAAAATTATAATATTATGAAAGTATTTCTAATGACGAATCTAATGGTATAGTATTTATATAGTTAATATAGATAGCTTTAAATATATTGGTGGTCAAATTTTAGAAAGTTTAATGGTATAGAGTGTAGGACGTCAAGTAAAAAAGAAACAGGAGTACTACAAAATAAATCGGTGGTAGAGTTTTGTCCCGGTGAGTGTATCTTATAGATGTTCAGAACGGCATTTTCGTGACTTGAGATAGTATATGTAAGCCATTTAATGTAGCCCAAGATTTTCATGGAAAAGATAGCATGCCAATACGTGATCCATGCATGAATGGGTGGAGCGTTAAAATCTAGGATTAATTCTAAGTATGCCACTAGAATTTTAGGCCCACACCTAAATGTGTCACTGATATGTAGGGTTGGACCCACATATCAGTAGGACAATCAGTGGCATATAACGGATAAGATAAACTTTTAGTGACATATAAAGAATTTACCCTGAAATCTAAAAACTTATCCTTGGTGAACAAAAGAGAAACCAAAATTTGAACACTAGAAACACACCGCAATTAAGTCTTAGAGCATCTCCAACAATCCCCCTAAATCTCCCCCTAAATCAAATTATTGGGAAATTGTGTAAAAGGTCTTCTCCAACAACTCCCCTAAACACCCCCCCTATTTCTATTCCCCCCAAAACTCTCCCAAAACCCAGCTAGAAACCGGGAACTTTCAGGGGTCCCCTATCCTCGCTCCCGCCGTCACGCGCGCTGGGAAATAAAATTCGCGCCACACTTTTCCTTCACAGCTCGCCGCCCCCGCCTTTTTCCCAGCCACATCTCCCCGCCCGCCGCCCCAAACCTCCAGACGCCGCCCGACGTCGCCCGCGGCCTCCAGATGCGCCGACGACTCGCGGCCAGACTCCCCGACGCCTGATGCCCTGACGCATCGGGAGATCGAAATTGGGCGCGTTCGCCGGGCGACGTCCTGTGCGGTGCAACCTTGCAAAAGATTTCGCTTCTTTTGGTTCTTTTCGAAAGGAAATATTTGCGTCCCTCCGTCCAATGGAACGGTGCAAACTAGTATCCGCAGCTGATGTAGATTTTGATCCGCAGTAGTATCCGCCACCGTATAAATACATGCACGGACGGACGGAATATTTCTTTGAGAACACACTACGTGTACCGATCGGAACAGGACTATGCGTTTACGGAGTTCATGCCTTGTACATGTACACGCGATGGCCGAGTGCAGCGGTCAAACCGTAATCGCATCGTACACGGACGAGCTAGCACATCGGCCGCCAGTGCACGCGGCCAACTCTCCAGATCGCTCACGATCAAAATGAGGTATCGAGCAAAGTAAATGGGCCGGTTGTTAATGTTGGGCCAGATTCAACATACTATTAGGATATATTTAGGGGAGCTGTTGGAGGAGGGGACTAAAATAGGTTAACAAATTTTTTGGGCTGCCCCTAAAAGGTGTCTTTTGGGGTGGGTTTTTAGGGGGATTGTTGGAGATGCTCATACTACATATGACAAAACTCGTAAAGAAGAGAGCACATACGTACCCAATAACCCAAAAGTTTTATTTATAGGAAAAGTAATAAATGAAATGAAACATTTAGGAAAATGTCACCTGGGATTTGAATGCTAGGAAGGCCATAGGCGTCGTCAGCGTTCCATTGGGAAGCTATCACAAACAACGTCCCTTGGATAGTCCTAGGAGTAGGCCTGTGTCATGCTAGCATGTCACGGGCACAACGAGCCTCAGGCCACAGCAGGACAAAAACGGCGTGGCACGGTGAGCTTGCTAGGCCTCGCGGTACCAGCATGGATAGTTGCTGGCAAGGCCCAGTATAGCACAATGGCACACTAGGCCGCTGTCGGGCCATACTAGCATGGGCATGCCACACAACATATGTGTTAAAACTAGACTCATACCTTGGCCACCATTGGCACCATGCTTGTCCACCGTCGGTGATGCGGTTGCCCTCCTCGGACCGTCGAACATCGTCACTGTCACGCTTGTCTGCTGCTGCCACCTCGCGCTTGCTTGTTGCTGCCACCACGCGCTTGCTTGCCTCCACCTGCCTCGCTTGCCACTGCTGTGGTTCCCTTTCTCCACACGCCTCAGCCGTCACCATGCACTTGCCCGCCTTCGCAGGATTGGCTACCTGTGAGCACGGCCATCGTTGCCGAGGTGTGGAGCTGGAGAGAGAAGCCAACTTGAGCGAGGAAGGTAGGAAAGGGAATGGCCTCGTCGGTGGTGGAATTGAGGAGTGCAGGGTGGGAGGGAACAGGCAGACGGAATTGAGGAGCGCAACTGCGCGGGGTGGACTGGCAAGCGCAGAAGCCAAATAGAAGAGAGATAGGGAAAAGAGAGAAGAAAAGGAAATGCTGCAGGAGAGAAGTGGGAAAAAGAAAAAAGATAGCAAGGGAAATGGAAGGGAAAAGAAAAAAGAGGAGGAAAAATAGGAAAAATGGTGAAATTTAAGTAATTGTGCAAAATTATGGACATAGAAATATTTAGGAGAAAAGGTAAAATTTTATTAATATTTTACAGGTATATTGTTACTATCTCGTTAAAAATCTTAGACCCTAGTGTGGGGTTCCCTGATAAGAAAAAGTGTATAGTAGCTACACACAAGCATACATATCTACTACTCCTTGATGTTTAGATCGGCTAATGCCTGCAAGATCTCGGGATCCTCCAATCGGTACTATTGCCACTCATCCATGTTCTACCAATCCTTAAGGAAAGTTAGGGTCTCCATTGTCTCGGACATGAGGGATGATATCCTTTCTTTGATGATTCTCTCAACCATGCGAAATGTCGTTGCGGAAGCGATAGTTGACACCGAAACAAGTAGAACATCCTGTGCAAAAGGGCACAACATAGGAAATATGTGATGATTATCTCTTCACCGTTCGAGGAGCTTGACCTTCCTGGACGAAAGGGTAGGATCGGTGGCTGCAAAATTTTGGGCATGAGAGGATGCTTGCTTTTGCCTTGGCCCCACTGTTGTCTTCTTGTTCTTGCTAAACATATCAAGGGAGGGGGAGAATGGAGAGGGTAAAAAACAAAGATCTTGGTGAGTTGCCAGTGTTGAATTGTGCAAATATGAGATGAGGGGTGGGTTTTGGCCTCTATCGTCGCGGCCCCGGCCACGGTCGCGTCCCCGGCCTCAGCGCCCCCGACCGCCCCGACCCGCGGGAGCGCTGTCGTCGGAACCGCCTTCGATGTCGAGGACGTACCGGCCTCGGCGCGACTTCTGCTGGCCACTCTTGGGCTTGTCGGATGGCTCCTTGCGGGGGGCGTCCTTGGACGACTCCTGCTTACGTTTTCCCTTCGAAGAACCGTCCTTTGACGGATCTTCGGCTTTTGCCGAGGCACCGGCCTGGTTGGTGTCGGAGTCTTCGCCTTGTCGCCGCCGTGCGTCCTCTTCCGCCCTGTCGTATTCCTCCATTTTGTCAAAGAGCTTCGTCACTGTCTTGATCGGCTTCCGCGCGTTATACTCGACCATCGGGCCCGGACGAAGGCCCTGTATGGCCGCGTTGACCACGGTGGTTTCGTTAACGTCTTTGACTTGACAACGTATCTTCGCGAAGCGTTTGAAGTAGTCCCGGAGCTTCTCTGAGGGTTTCTGCTTCACGGCGAAGAGCTAGTCCGCGTCGACCCGCTCGACATAATTGCCTTGAAAGTTGTTGTGAAGGCGGTCGCGGATCTGCTCCCACGCGTAGATGGAGTTCGGCTCTATGGTAAAAAACCAGGAGAGCGCCAATCCCTGCAACGCGAGGGGGAGCCCCTTCGCTTTGGTGGTGTCGTCGCCGCCCGCGGCCTTGATTGCGGTTTCGTACACGCGCACGAACTCGCGGGGGTCCGTGTCGCCTTTGTAGGGCTCGATGACACTGGGGAACTTGAAATCTTCGGGCCACGTCGCCTGCTGTAGTCCTGCCGAGAGCGGGGACTCTAGATCGACGCGCCGCAGCGGGGCACGGCTGGATGTGGGGGCGTCGCGGCTGTCCGCCCTTTCCGGCGTGGGTTCTGGCGCGACCACCGGCGCGGCCTGCTGGCTCCGAGCCTCTTGTATGTCTCGGACGGCCCCGCGAAGATCCCCCAGTTCCTGCTGGAACGCTTTGAGGGCCGCCAGCAGGGCGGTTTCCACCGCCTGCGCGGGCGGGGCCGCCGGCACGCCCAGCGGACGGACCGGCGCGGGCACGACCGCGTCGCGAGCTCCCGAGCTGCCGGTCGCTCCATTGTGGCTACCTCCAACTGCCCGGTCCGCGCAACCGGCAAGCGTCGCGGCGAAGGCGGTGAGGTTGGTTGCTGTCGCGTCGGCGGGGTTGGTCGCCGCGATGCCGGTGACGTGGTTGGTCGTCGCAGCGTCGGTGGCGGGGTCGGCTGCCGCAGCGTCGGTGGCGGGGTCGGCTGCCGCAGCGTCGGTGACGGGGTCGGCTGCCGCAGCGCCAGTGGCGGGGTCGGTCGCCGCAGCGCGAGCGTCAACGTCCTCGACCGCCGCGCCCGCGGCAGCCGACGCCGAAGCCCTGGTACTCACGCGACCCTCCGCCCCAACCGTCTTCTTCCCCTTCGCCGCGGCCGACGAAGCTTTTTTCGGTGCCATCCTCCTTCGAACTTCAGGCTTGCTCCTGTCCCTCCCCACGGACGGCGCCAACTGTTGTGGCTACAGACCAAACAGAGAGAGATGGTAGTAGAGAGTGAGGGAGATGAGTAATGGCTTGGGTCCTCCCCATGGCCTGTATTCCATATATATATACATGGGGGGCTTTTACAACTATACCCTTACAGTTGATCATCCCCTTCAGGGGCATTTATGTCATTACACATGGCTTATTCTGAGCCTTACAACCTCCTACCAGGCCTGCTGGGTTTAGGTGGGGGCCACCCCTACAACAGGTACTATTGCCACTCATCCATGTTCTACCAATCCTTAAGGAAAGTTAGGGTCTCCATTGTCTCGGACATGAGGGATGATATCCTTTCTTCGATGATTCTCTCAACCATGCTAAATGTCGTTGCGGAAGCGATAGTTGACACCGAAACAAGTAGAACATCCCGTGCAAAAGGGCACAACATAGGAAATATGTGATGATTATCTCTTCACCGTTCGAGGAGCTTGACCTTCCTGGACGAAAGGGTAGGATCGGTGGCTGCAAAATTTTGGGCATGAGAGGATGCTTGCTTTTGCCTTGGCCCCACTGTTGTCTTCTTGTTCTTGCTAAACATATCAAGGGAGGGGGAGAATGGAGAGGGTAAAAAACAAAGATCTTGGTGAGTTGCTAGTGTTGAATTGTGCAAATATGAGATGAGGGGTGGGTTTTATAGGCATGGACAGAGAGGATCGTTGCTCCTTGGCTCCTTGCTTGCACTCTGCCTCGTCCATGATTGTTGCCTCATGTGCTCTCAAGCTCTTTTGACCATTTCTCATAGCACTCGCCGTCTGTTGCCATGGGATAACCGTTGGCCAAGCCATCCACCCGATTCTCTCCTTCTCAGTCGATCTCTCTGTTTCTCTCCCCCTCACTCTCTCGTTCTACCTCTCAGTCTCACTCTCTCCCTCTCACTCTCTCGATCTCCCTCTTACGCTCCCTCTCCAGTTCTCTTCTCTCCCTCTCCGGCTCTCCCTCTCTTACTCTTTAGTTCTCCCTGATGTAGCGACGCCTAGGTCGGCTCAGATCTGCACCTCTCTCATCTTGCATCGACAACAACCTAGGCCCAGATCTGAGCGGGCAATGACCATGATGACAGGGCTAACGTGGTTTCCCTCCCCTCTTCTCGACAGTGATATCAGGGGTAGCACAATGCGGCAACGGTGTCCATAACCTCTATCTACCTCCTCTCTCCTCGAAGGTGATAAAGGTGGCAGCACAATGACAACGACCACGGTGAGGTGCCTCTACCTCCCTCCCCTACTCTCCTCCCCTCTCCTTATCCCCACCAACAACGGCCTTGGGGACGGCACAGTTTCCCTCTTCTCTCCTCGATGGCGACGAAGGTGGTGGCATAGTGACGATGACCACGGCGAGGTGCCTCTATCTCCCTCCCCTGCTCTCCTCCCCCAGCCGCAGCCGTCGATGCTAAGTCGCCGACACTACCTTGTGCCATCGTGCTATGCTGGGCTTTTCGGGTAGTGCCAGCCCAAGCATGGTCCAATGCAACATGTGATGTCGTGCCACCCTGCCCGATTCACTAGCCTAGCTCGTACTGTTTTGTGTCGTGCTGTACTGGCCGGGCCTTGTGTTGGCTCAGAATAGCCCAGGCCAACTCCTAGAACTACTTGGGATGCCATCGTCGCTAGCTTCCCTTGGGAAGTGAGTGTGGTTAGCTCCTAGGGGGGTGCGGCGGCCTGAGCGGCAAGGCCCCGCGAGTGCCGCAGATCAGCCTGGTGAGCTAGTTCTTCGCGTGCATGGTCGCCGGCGTGCGGTACGGCTGGGCGCTGCAGCTCTCCCTCCTCACCCCTACATCCAGGTGCGCGTATACGTAGTCGTATGTTTGTGAACGTTATATACGTTTCTTTCTAGGTGTATATGCGGTGCATGTTTGTTGTTTTCTCCAAGAGCTAGCCTTCTTGTTCTGTTTTTTTCGTAGCTTGTTTACGATGTGGAGATATTATTACTGTTGCAATAAGATGTAATCGTTTGTTTGAAGATATTTGAGAGTGTTTAGTTTGACAATTATGTTTGGAAAAAAGTTAGAAACTCTTATAGTATGCAGTATACCTTTTTTTTTTTTGCCAAATTGTCTCTTTGACATGTTTTGGCATGTTTACATATTTGGCTTCCAGATTTGAGTTCTTAACATCAAAATTGTGGTTGTACATTATCCTAATTTTAATCATTTTTGGAGTAGTTTCATTTATTTGTGGTGCTTATTGTACAAAAGGTTATATAGTTATTGCATGGATTAATGTCATTTATTTCATATAAGTTATTTCATAGTATACTAATTTGTAAATGCGATACATCTTGATAATCAATGCTAGTTTTTTTTTTGCATATGCTGTTTTCCATTTAACATGGATGACCTAATTAATGATACAAATCAGTTTTTATTGTGCATTGGTTGCATGGCAATGGATTGCAAGTTAGTGAGTAATTGAGTGGCATAAATTACTTCATTTTCTGCTGACTGCAGCATGGCACTAGAATAGAAAACAGGATAACATTGGAACAAATGACATTTTTGGAACAAATCCAAATAAATGCTCAAATCCAAACAAATGGTCAAATGCAAAAAATGGCCAAATTAATCCAAATAAAGATCACAAGTAACTGATGATTAACAGAATCTGTAGCATTTGTGATGTACAATAATGTCACAATTGTATCTTACCCAACCAAAGGAAACTTATTTTTTTATTTGAATTTATTTATATGCCATAGCCTCCATATATACCAACACTATCTTTGTTTGGAACAGACATTAGGAATTCCTCATGCTCTTACTTCAGTCATGTGGCTCTATGGCCCTACTGATGGCTTAATTGTAAGTACCTACGACTACTGACTCTTTAAAGTGCTTTCATGATCTTGAAAAGAAAAATTGCAAAGATCCATGAGCATAAAGATAATTTTCAAGGTGAACCTATATAAATTTACATTAAACTATAGAAATGATTTGCATAGTCTTTTTCACTTGTCCATAGAAATGTGATATTTAAATAGTACATTCTTAACATAGGTCCTCCTATCTTCAAGTGATTTACTTGTGGGATTTTAATCAACTGAGTTGATCCAAATTTGAGCTTTTGCGCTCCCATCATGCAGGTGCAAAACCAGGGGCGGTTCTACAGTAGTTCATGGGTATTCAGCCGAACACCCAAAATTTTTGACAAAAAACCTAGTATATATGAGGTATATTACATATGTATATATATAACTAGGTCAGTTTAACTGTTTCGGGTCACAATTCTGCTGACCGGCCCGAGGGAACCTGCGTCGGTGCGTCCGCGTGCGCGTGAAGTCAGCCCAGCCCATTTGCTGCGCGCCTGCTCCGCCGGCCCCCATTCCCCCCAGTCCCCAAATCCCCGATTCCTGCCTGCCCAAGCGGCCGACCCGACGCGGTCATGCGGCGACGCAATCCACCTAACCCTAGCGGCGACTCGGCGCCGACCACGCCTCCGGCTCGCCGCTCGCGTCGCCTCCTCCGCCTCACCGCCTCCGCCCTTCGCTTCTGTTTCGCCTCGCTGCCTCCGCCTCCGCTCCGCCGGCGACCACACCTCGTCGCCTCCGCCTCTGGGTTCCGGCTAGATCTGGGCTCTCCGGGACTCCGCCGCTCCGGCCCTCCGCTCCGCCGCAGTCCACGACCGGCGACCCGCGACTGCCCCAGGCGCGCCTTCGGCCATCCACTCCGCGCCTCCGCCGGCAGCCCGGCACCGCGGATCCATCATTCTCTTTCCCAGGTCAATTAAATTCTACCTGTGTGATGCTATTTACTAAATTTGATTAGGGGCTCCCTACTTAACGCATACAACACATGCCGGTAATTCGTTTTTTTGTGCAAATGTTACAGATTGAAAATGAGTGCGGGAATATAAAAAAGATCGCGTAACAGACGGTGACAAATACCTCGAATGGGCGGCTCAAATGGCCATTAGCACAGCGATCGGAGTTCCGTGGATGATGTGCAAGCAATCTTCAGCTCCGGGTGAAGTGGTAACTTTCTGACCAAACTTGTGGTGAAAACCTATACATAAGTTGTTAAATGGATTGTAATTTATTTAAAATCTCAGTACTGTCACAAAACCAGCCATAAAATGTTATATTCAAAATTGAAAGAACATCAGATCTCTTAGAAATGACAAAAGGCTCCAAGTTCTAAAAAGAGTTGTATTACTTTGGTTTGGTTCAGTCTTCTTGCCTTGCTCTCATTAGTTCCCTACTTGCAACGGAAGGCACTGTGGGGACACATGGACGATGCGTGACAAAAATAAGCCTCGCCTGTGGACTGAGAATTGGACTGCACAGTAACAGTAAGTTCAAGTAATCATACTCTAACATTCTACTTGTTTGCCAAAATTTTTGCCATCATTGCTACTTAAGGAAATGCACAGTATGAAGAATGGAATGGAATATGTACCACTAGTAATAAGAAATTTACTGCTTTGGTTAACTTATGGTCATCCAAACATGTTATTGAATATTTCTAGTGTGTGGTTACCAACTATATTTATACAACATCCTAACCATGAATCGTATGGTAATTGAATGTGGATATATGAAGATAAAAACATTTGCCTTTTTTAATATTAATGTCGATTGTTTGTGAACTTTTACAATTATTTTGTAATTTCTTTATATTATTTGATATGTTATCCCTAGTACAAACAATTGTATGTTAACTATTACTACTGTAGATCTTTATGTTTTGTACTGAAAAATATTTTTACAACTTCGAACACCCATTCTAAAATTCCTACGTCCGCCACTGTGCAAAACTGCGTCGGCCACTATATTGACAAGTGCACTTCCTAGCTTAGAAGGCAGAGACTGTTTATCTTTCAGAATGCATCATCATCTGTTTATCTGTGAGGCTAACTTAATCACCTCTTATTCACTTGTTCATCTTAACTGTACTATTTATAAGCTGGAACGAACAGTGTCTTTCGCGAAGTTCTTGCCAGCGCTGACTGATATGTGGGCCCGCTGAATTTCCGGCTCATGCGCTGCAGTCCCACCTAAGTTATCTGATGTTTCCTGATCAAAAGAGCTAAATCACTTGTGCGCTCCGCAGGTCATAGCCATCGGGTTCTCGTCAGACATAGGATATGCTCTTGGTGACATAACAGAACACTGCAAGTAAGCTGCTTATATAGTTATATTACAGAGTATCCATCTGTTCTTAACAATTCGAAAGCTGAAGCTAGCGATCGACCTGAAATCCGATGCGAAAATCACTCCAGGGTTTACACGGGGCCTCGGTACCATGCTGCCGCGGCGTTCGTCCTGGGCTTCTGGCTGCTCGACTTCTCCAACAAAACTGTACACTACATGAGGTCTTATGGAGAAGTTTATAAAAACATACAAAAAAGACAACTTATTGTATGAGCTGTCTTTAATGTCATTTATAAATAACATAAAGAATACTATAGATAGCAGTTATCTATATCAATGTACATATCCTAAACAACTCGATCTGCTCGTTTTCAGTGCTCTGTAACAACTCGATCTGACTTGTGCGTGCATGCATGCAATGTGTGTTCTTCTAGGGTCCAGCACGCGCACTGATGGCAGATCTATCAGGTGATTAATCAGCTGATAGTTTTTATCATCCGTGAGAGGCACCGGTACTTTATCACTAAATTATTTTTAAATTATTGCTGCCTCTTGGTACCTCCCGCCCTTAAACATTTTGTAACTTTTCGTGCTAGCTCAATGGACAGCTTGATCCCCTCCAAAGATGTTAAAAAATCTCTATTCAGCTATCTCATGTCCTGCATGCATGCTACCATGACGACCGTTCAGTCATGAATTTCTGGTTTCTGAATTCCGAAACTTGTGCCTGAAGGGGTGCTCAAAATAGCATTTTCTGAGTACGTTATGACTGAAAAGAACTGTAGCTGATTAAAATTGTACTGTAACTGATGGTGGTTTATTTGATATAATTAAATTAAAAAAATTAAAAATAGAAAAAACAGTTTAGCCCATCACAGACAATACAAACGAATACGGAAAAAAGAATCGACAAAAAAACTCAAAAAAAGCCAAAAAATCAGGAAAAAAATGAAATTGTTGACTGAATAAGTCAGAAGTCAAAAGACTAAACCATCAGCCAATGCGATCTTCTGCTCTTGGATGGCGCTGGGGTACTCCTCTGGTTCCACAAATTACTGGCACACCGCACAAGTGAGTCTCATCTGATCATGCATGTACATACGTTAGTACTAATCACTGTTAATGAGAAGCTTTCTTCTTGACTGAATACTAGCTAGTACGTAACCTGCTGCTGAATTGATCATGAATTTAGGTGGTTCGCCTTCCTGCAAACAAGTCGTCCATGGTGTCTGCATCGCCATGCCGTGGTGTCCGTCCTCAGCGCGTGGTCGCTCGGCGACTTCGGCGGGTCTGTGCAGGACGTCGCCGCCACCGAGAAGGGCCTCAAGGCCTCCGCTCTCGCCGTCTTCGTCTTCCTCGGCTTCCCCTTTGCTGTAAGCACCACCACCATCATTGAAACTTCGCAGAGGTCAGAGATGATATTGTCTCTGCCGTGAAACGCAGGTTCTGTGCAGCGTTCCGTTCGCCGTGACGGCGCAGCTGGCGGCGAGCAAAGGTGGCGGGCAAGGTGAGCTGCTCCGAACTCTGAACATTCAGTCAGTGTACAAGTTGCAATGAACTGACGATGAGAGCGATTTGTGTGGCATGCAGGCTTGTGCACAGGTGTCCTGAACATCGCCATCGTGGTGCCCCAGATGATCATCGCCATCCGCGCCGGGCCATGGGACAAGCTGTTCGGGAAGGGGAACATCCCGGCGTTCGCCGTCGCCTTGGTGTTCGCGCTCTCCGCGGCCGTCGCCGGCGTGATGATGCTGCCCAAGATGTCCAGGAGCAGCTTCCGGTCATGGCTCAACATTTCAGAGAGATTCCGGCAAATTTTCGCTAATTTCGTTCCTTCCAGGGGTACCAAAAGGAAAAATGCTCGGTCAAAATTTAGCTGAATTTATTTTCATTCGAAATTTGTTCAAATTTTAGTTAAATTTTCTTAAAATTAAAAAATGTTTGAATATTTCGTCCAAACTTTTAGCCAAAATGATGAAATTTCATTCGTTTCGTTTCTTCCGCTGCCCTCCAAATTTTTTTGCAAACCAGAAGTTTATTCGCTACTTCTGGTCTGTCAGCATGGGCAGCGGCCACAAATGGTGAATTTTGGACAAATATGGCACTGTTTATTATCAGAATTTCAAATTTAGCCTCCAAACAGCAAAAATTCTATTTCTAGCCCCCTCCCAACCGCACGATTTTTTTGGAGGCGACATGTGAAAAATTGTGCGGTCCCCGACCGCACGATTTTTTTGGAGGCGACACGTGGCAAATCGTGCGGTCCCCGACCGCACGACCACTGTGCACGTACTAATCGTGCGGTCCCCAACCGCACGATTAGTACATGAACAGTAGTCGTGCGGTCGGGGACCGCACGATTAGTACGTGAACAGTGGTCGTGACTATTCATCCATACCTGTCTAATTGTTTTTCCATTTAGTGTTTGCTTGAATTTTTAAATATGTCAAATGAGCTCCAAAAATTACGAAAATATATGTACAGCCTCTTGACACAACGTTCCATGCGGTGTAATGTTTGGGGAATTTTATCCATGACGGATGTCGCTCAAAAATTCATAAAATTTTGATATTTTTATGAATTTTTACATACAGCAAACAAACTCCAAAAATTACGAAATTTTATATGAAGCCTTCCATGCATTAATAGCTATTATGTAATTTTTTAAGAATTTTATGTGGTCCGATTTAGCCACTATTCACCGAGTCGTGTCGGGGACCTGCATGTCTACAATACATACAGAACGTATTTTTGGATTAGCTGCTACGTGCGTTTGCACGTTTGTGTGCTTGTAATGAGATTTAAATATTGTATTTTTGTGTGGATAAGAGTTTACTTGGTTGTACAAATTTTTTGAAATTATAAATATTAGGCATATTCATGTGTAATTTATTTTGTAATTTATGTAAAAACCCATAAAAATATGGGAAAATTTGTTCAGTAGCACTGAAAGATGACTACTTTCGGAAAATACCACTAAAAAATCGGGGTTCCGAAAATTACCACCGAAAGATGCATTTTTCTTCGGGATTTAGCACTTTGGACAAAAATACCCCTCTCCCTCCCCTCCCTCACCTTCCTCTCCCTCCTGCGCCGCCCGTCCGCCTGCCTCCCTCTTCCCCCACCGCTTCGCCGCCGGCCTCCCCGCCTCTCCCTCCTCACGCCGCTCGCCTCCTCCCTCTCCGCGTGCCCCATCCCCGCCGCCGTTGCCTACCTCCACCCCCACCTCCCTGCGCCTCCTCCTCCTCCTTTCCCCGCTCCCCCGCGTCCGGCCGAACCCCGCCGCCGCCAGCGCCACCTCTTCCTCAGGCGATCTCCCCTCGATTCCTTGCACGGAGAGCATCACCTCGACGGCCCGAAGCTCTCCCAACCTCCACTCGGAGCTGCCTTCCGCCCCAGGCCGCCGGCGCCACGGACCTCCTCGCGCCGCCCTTGGCCCCCGCCGTCAGCCCACCTCGGCACACCTCCGGCCCGGCCAGCTGCACGGTGAGAATCCTAGTATCTTCCTCCAGCTCGTGCTTCCCTACTTTCCTTCCTCCCTCCACGCCGGCGCCGCCGCACCATACCACCGTGCCACCTCCCAGGGCTTCCTTCGCGGGGGAGCGGGGAAAGGAGGAGGAGGAGGCGCAGGGAGGTGGGGGCGGAGGTAGGCAACGGCGGCGGGGATGGGGCGCGCGGAGAGGGAGGAGGCGAGCGGCGTGAGGAGGGAGAGGCGGGGAGGCCGGCGGCGAAGCGGTGGGGGAAGAGGGAGGCAGGCGGACGGGCGGCGCAGGAGGGAGAGGAAGGTGAGGGAGGGGAGGGAGAGGGGTATTTTTGTCCAAAGTGCTAAATCCCGAAGAAAAATGCATCTTTCGGTGGTAATTTTCGAAACCTCGATTTTTTAGTGGTATTTTCCGAAAATGGTCATCTTTCAGTGTTACTGAACAAATTTTCCCTAAAAATATTATATATGCGAAAAACACAAACGGATCAACCATTACACCGCACTACAGTTTACCTCTATACATACGTGTCATTCAGGGCTCACTCATCCCTACAAATTTCTTCTGAAAATTAACCGTACTATAACAACGCATGGCGATCGTACCGTTGAGAACATACGAAAATCGCAAACGGACCAGCCTACCTATATTGTCTGCCATTTTATTTCAAAAAAAAATAACAATGTAAAAAAATATTCCTACATGTATCATCTACACTGCGTAAGAAGTTTTCAAAATATATTTCATATTTGCACCTTATCTTCTATATTACAAAATTGTTGCAGGCTCCAAACAAAATATATTACACATGAATATGCCTAATATTTATAATTACAAAAAATTGCACAACTAAGTAAACTCTTATACACACAAAAATACAATATTTAAATCTCATTACAAGCACACAAACGTACAAACGCATGTAGCAGCTAATCCAAAAATACACTGTGCATGTATTGTAGACATGCAGGTCCCCGACACGACTAGAATGAACAGTGGCTAAATTGGACCGCATAAAATTTTGAAAAAATTACATAATAGCTATTAATACATTGGGAGGTTTCATATAAAATTTCGTAATTATTGAAGCTCGTTTGCTATATGTAAAAACTCATACAAATATAAAAATTTTATAAATTTTTGAGCAACATTCGTCATGGATAAAATTCCTCAAAAATTATAGCACATGAAACGTTATGTCGGCAGGCTGTACACAAATTTTTGTAATTTTTTGAGCTCATTTGTTATATTTAAAAATTCAAGCAAAAACTAAATGGAAAAAAATTAGGCGGGTACGAATAAATAGTCATGACCACTCCCGACCACACGATTAGTACGTGAATAGTGGTTGTGCAGTCGGGGACAGAACGATTTGCCACATGTCACCTCGAAAAAATCGTGCGGTCGGGAGGGGGCTAGAAATGGAATTCCTGCTGTTTGGGGGCTAAATTTGGAATTCTGGTAATAAACAGTATCATATTTGTCCAAAATTCCCTAGCAAGCTGAATATGTGATGTGATAACAACAACAACAACAATAATAATTCCTCGGGCTCTTAATCGTCTGACAGATCCCTTTGATAGTGGCTGGCTCTTAAGTTAATCTGTGTTATCAGACAACTTTTGGTGCTTAATTGGTGTTTTGAGACGGCAGGCACCCATTTACATTTGGTTGGATGATGTTACTTAAATTTGCATCACGTCACTAGCTATTATAGCTAGCTAGTAAGGCTGTATATTAGTGAGAACTGGAACCCGGTCATTTCGACTGGAAGGTTTCTGACTTCTAATTTATTTTTTACTATCTTAAATTCTGTTTTTTCTAGCCTTTTAGCTTTTATTGAGTTTTTTTCGGTTTTTTTCGTATTTATTTGCGTTCGTTGTCTGTCATGGGCTAACGTGTTTTTTCTATATTTTTTTAATGTTTTTAAATTTAGTTGCACCAAATAAGCCACCATCACATACAATGTAATTTCAGCCAACTACAGTACAATTTTAACCATAAGCCAACTTATTTTAGCCCAACCGAGCGACACCTGCAGGCTAGTTCAAATGTTGGTGGTTAATTTGAAAACACTTGTTTGTTTTTGTTTACATTTGGAGTGACGAATGAATTTTGGAGCATACATGCACATTTTTATTAATTTGGACGAAGGTGATCGAACTAGGTCGTGATTGATGTGCCGCGGAATCTAGTTAGCTATAGGAATATTTATTGAATCTAGTAAACTTCTGCTGCTATGACTAAGAAAAATATGCTTTCAGCCGACTGTTAATACCAGAAACAAGAAATGTTGGTGAACATGGAAGTTGGCAGAGGGCCACAAACGGGTGGCACATTGGGAAATTTTTAACGACCGATTACCGGCCAAAAACCAGTTGTATCAGTGGCCCTGGTAAAATTTCAAACCAACTCTAAAAAATCTGTTTTGTATGAATTTTATCAAATTTAGAAGAAATTTTTGCCAAAATTAGTTTCAACATTTTTGGCTGATATTTTCAACTAATTTTTGACCGAAAATCGATTATTTCTTAAATTTAAATTTTGATTTGAAAATTTCGGTCTGAAATCCTCCGAAATTTTTCGATTTTCAGTCATACCGGCTCTACCAACCCCTCCGATTAAAATTTAAAACCAGTTTTTTAAACCCTAGTGGCACATGTCAGGACTTGTTTGGATGGACCAGGATCAAACCAGGTAGAAATCCCCGGTCCAGCCTGAAAGATTGTTTGGACGAGGCCGTCTTGTACCACTGACCGCATCGCCGGCGAGAACAATAGGAGGCGGCGTCGATGGGAGCGACATAGCATGGGGGCTGAGGAGGACGTTGCCGGCGGGCGTCGGGGCAGGGGATCGGACGAGCAAGTGGCTGGATGGCCTGGATTCGGGCCGGACCTTTGCAAGAGCAAAGAAAAGATGCTTTGGGTTGAGAAAAACCCTTGCCCAGATTGGCCCCAGAGGCGAAGACGAATCAAGCTGGATAACTCGATGGGAGGCTGCCCTGGAGGCATACGTCGGACAGAAAAGCATAGAGAAGCACTATTTTACGAATGATTACAGTCAAATATGTCATTTCAAACTGGTTAAGTGTTGAAAATCAGGTCTGAAAAAGCTTTCAAAAAATTCACACAAAACTTGCACATACGGAGGAGGGAATGTTACATACATCCATCCAATCCAGCATCCTGCGTGCACTGTGGAAGGATCCAAGGGGGAAGGAGTGGCATGGATCTCTCGCTCTCCCCCCCAACTAACTATAACAAAGCCATGTGCTCACCTTTCACAAAGGCCAACTAGGGCCAGGGCAGGCAGCGCACGGTCGGACTCTCCCCATCAAGATCTCTCTCTTGAGACTGACTGACGCCTTACATGCATAAATGCATTACGCGACGGCCCATACGTGTGTGTATATATATACATATAAGTACATATATATATATACACACATATGTATATATATATATATACATATGTATATATATATACACATATCTACATATACATACATATATACATATGCATACATATAGGTTAGATTCTTTTGGACTTAAAGTTAGCTTATGCTTGTACTGTCTACAGTAACCAGCTTTCAAATAATGTGTTTTTTCAATACGGAGTCAATAGAAAAATTGTAGTAAAAAATATACTGAGTTCAGTTGTACTAGACAAAATCGCATGCAACTATTTCTCTCTGCATACTGCCTATCGCGAACAGCTAGAATTCAAATATTTAAACCATAAGCTCAAAAACCCCGAATTTTTTGTATTTAAGCCCTTTTTTTGAAAAATATTCACATTTAGACCCCTGGTGGTTTTAATTCCGTTTTTGGACCCAGGGGGTCGGAGCCGTGGATCACGGCGCCGAGGTAACACGTCTCGGCGCCGTGATCGATGGCTCCGAGGCCCCAGGCCGGCACCAGCGTGGCGACCCGCGTGGTACCGACGTGGCAGAAGCTCGGCGCCGTGATCCATGGCTCCGAGCTCGGCGCCGTGACTCGTGGCTCCGACCTCGGAGCCGTGGATCTTGGCGCCGAGCTAGCGGCATTTACCCAGGCCAGGCCGAGCCATTTCGCGTCGCGTCTGCCCTCAGCCCCCAGCCCCCGACTCCTGCCCCGCCGCCTCCCCGGCCGCCAGCGCCTCCCCGGCTCGCGCCGCCAGCGCCTCCCCGGCCCGGCCGCCTCCCCGCCGCCTTCCCGGCCCCCGCCGCCTCCCCGGCCGCCACCGCCTCCCCGCCGCCTTCCCGGCCCCCGCCGCCTCCCCGCCGCCTTCCCGGCCCCCGCCGCCTCCCCGGGCCGGCAGCGCCTCCCCGGCCGCCTCCCCGCCGCCTCCCTGCCGCCTCCCCGGGCCGGCAGCGCCTCCCCGGCCGCCACCGCCTCCCCGCCCGCCACCGCCTCCCCGGCCCCCGCAAGCGTTCAAGGTGAATCATTGCGGATATCGTGAATTTTTTTCCACATATGTTACACACTGTCGCTTAATGTTCACTCCATATCTATGGTACCTACGAGAAGGCATAATGATTTTAGACTTTTGGTGTGATTAATACAATATCTAGATAAATATTGGTGGTTCTGTTTGACTCCAAAAAAGACATTGTAGGCGGCATATTATAACTGAAAATCTCATGTGACTATATCTGGATCGTATTAGATATATAGATGTTTGAATGGGAAAGGGTTCATTTAGATATTTTATTGCTTAAACAAGTATGCATGTGATTTATCCAAAATTTCGCTTAAAGGTATTGAGTTTGGTTTTGTGTATGAACTAGATGGACAACGTAGTAACCCTATATCATGGAGGGAGTGTGACAAGTGATGATTATGGAAATGTTCAATTTGTTAAAATGCAAAGGGTGCCTCTGATGTTCAGTGATCGGCCGTCGTTTAGTGAGTTGGTTGCTAGGGCCCGGGAGAAGCTACATTGTCATGGAAACGAGGAGAGCATCACAGTTGAGGGGTTACTTCACTTCGGTTCGAAAGACACAATTCTCAGGCGGTTGATCTTAATTGGTTGTGAGGATGAGTGGGACAAATATGTCAAAGTGGTTATGAGGAATGAGTTAAAATGTTTGGACCTTGTTGTGCGGAAGGTGTCCATTGAACCAACCCCTCACGGTTATTCACCAGAACTAGGTGATCAGGCACCCTTTGACCCTCCGTTACTGGATCTTGCGGTGGATGTGGAAGAAGTGCCTGAGGTGCCCGATGCTCTATCTGCCCCGAACGAGGTTCAGATTTCTCAACCAGTTCGAGTTGACTGTCGGACTGATGATGTCGTGGCGGCCCCTCAGGAGATGGGATTGACCCAGAATCATCCCAGTAAGTGTCGAGCAACACTTTAGCCTTTTGTCGTCATTGCTTTTTTTTGTCTCAATCCCATCGTTTTCGTGCTTATGATGCAGGAGACATTCCTGATAATGTTGGTGTTCCTCCCGTTGCTCCATCTAGCAACGTTGAAGAAGTCTGCAGGGACTCCAATAGTGTGGATGTTCAAATTGTGGATGATCTGCAGCCTTACGAGATCGCAAGGGTCGTTGAATCTGACGTTAAATTGTTTCAATGCAGGTTAAGTGGGAGCCGTACGCCGAGCCGGAGGTGCAGGCCATTCAGTTTAGCGCACTATGCAGCATAGACGAGGCCCTCTACAGGAAGAGGTGCCCTCTTATCTGTTTCTATGCTGTTGAGTATCACCTGCCACATAGAGTTGCACGCCAGTTTGGTATGAGGCAGATGTGGCCAGTAGCGCAGTTCTCCACGTCTGTGGCCTTGCACAAGTAAGTGGCATGCAATTTCAATTCTAACCTTGGAATCCAATTGCACAGAGCTTTTTCTATTTTTAACGTTTGGTTTACGTGACATGCAGATTTGATCGTCGGCGACAGAAGAAGGTCACAGATTTCGAGCAGCACCACCACGTGTACGTTGAGGAGTGGGCACACTTTCAGGACCACGTGGACGACAACGACGAGCCGCACAGCAATGAGAACTTCCGGCGGTACCAAGTTTGGTACCAGCGTGCGACGCGGTCCAAGCTTAAGGGCCAATGGACTCAGGATGACTACGCCGACATTGCGTCCTCGGGTGACGAAGACACGCCGTAGACCAGTCGACTCGCCTTGGGACGCAGGTGGAGACGGCACCAGTCCTGGACCGTGTGGTAATGTTCAATCTCATTGCTTATTTTCCAATAAATATCACTACATATAGTAAATTATCCATTCTTTTGCTTGTTTGCAGGGCAACACCCTGAAGCAGTCCGTACAGGACATAGAGCATTTCTCCAGGACAGTCGGCGACGCCCGGATGCTTACCTTCCTAGAGGTATGCTTCGACAAAGCCACTTACAAAAATAGTACGTAATATCTTCGTATCTTGTTGGTTAACAAAATGTTGGATGACAGAGGCTAGCAGGTCGGCTACGTCGTGCGGCTAGTCGTTGTGGGTGCAGCACCGGCGCGGGGAGGGACGTAAACGTGCCTACGACACGACTTTCAGACCCGACGCGGCGAGGGTCTTACACGGCACAGAGCTCATCCCCCACGAGCGACACTTTCCCTGACGAGGGGGGTGAGGACGACGACGAGGTGGAGCAGCAGACTTACGATGAGATAGGCCCGTCTCAGCTCGTAGGCGCTCCTGAGACTCAGCCTTCACAGCCTGTACCACGCAGACGCCGCCGGGAGCCTAGCCGTTACACTCCAGGCACCGACGCCCTTGGTAAGGGTAAGGGTAAGGCTAGGAGGCAGTGATATTTATGTGTAGGCTTGTGGGTCGTGTTGTAATGAGCTACTTGTTTGTATGTATGTGTATATGTTATATTCATATGATATTTGTGTTCGAATCCGTAGTCTGTACTTTGTTGTTCTATAATTCCTGCAATGAATTTATGTTTACTGCAAACGACTGCAAATGATACGAACTATGAATTTTTTACTTATGAATTTATGCTTCCTGAAAAAGCACAATCGGCTGAAAAGGCAAACGACCTAAAATAAAACAGCTTTGCCCAGTCACAACACGAAACAACACATAGATTGCACGTACATAAAATATAGCAAGTACTACAACCATCAACACAGCAACGACGGTAAACATGGAGGGTACCAAAAAATGACAACAAAACCAAGTACTACAGCCATCAACACACCAACGAACACAACAACTAAAACACAACACAACCATACACCTTCTTACCTACATGCCAAACGAGCCTCGTGGCACCCACATGGAGAAATGCTGAGGGGGTCGCCTCGGACGTGGTTGTCCATCGTGGTAGTGGCATGCACATATGCAGCTCGGGTTCGCGCAGCAACATGTGGGATCATAAGAGCTTCCTATATTCACGACCTCCTCGTTGCCCCTCTCGCGTTGCATCTGTTCGCGGAGGTCGTTGTTCTCCTCAGTGAGATTCTCCATTCGGTACTCCAAGTCCCATATTCGAGCCCATAATGTACCCACATAATGATCAACATACCGTTCATGAGGAGGGTCGATCCAGTGGGAGAAGTCGCATTTGGCCATCTGCACAAAAAATGACGGTAAACTTCGAGGGTCCATAAGCAATACAAAATGTAACATTACTAATTTGTACCCCGGAGCGTGAGCATCGGAAGAAACGTCGCCCGCCATCGTTCGGGGAATCCAAGATCTGGACGACCGCGTACTCATTGTGTCTGCATTTCGGCCACGGTGGTTGAGCACGCCGGCTTGGTATCAATCGGTACTGCGGACCGAACATATCCCTCATTTCTAAGGGAATGTCGTCCTTCGGTGACCCAAATCCCACTGGCCCCTCGACTTCAGACATGGTATGTTTCACCACGAAAGAGAGGGTACTACTTTGTTCGATTCACAATGTCATGAGACCCCAACCCTGCTACTTATAGCCAACAGGGCAGCTTAATGCAGTGACCACCAAAAAAAGAGGCTTTTGCTCAGGGACATGACAACACGCCCCTGCTTTGCTCAGGGACATGACACAAGAGGTCAGCTTTTCCTCAGTGAGAAGACAAAACAGGGCAGCTTTGCTCAGTGACATGACAAAAGAGTTCAGATTTTGCTCAGTGACATGACAAAACGAGGCAGCATATGCCAGCTTTGCGCAGTGACGGAGTAGGCCTTTAGCCTGTACACATATAGGGCGTAGGTCTTTAGCCTTTACAGGAGTAGGCCTGTACACATATAGGGGCGTAGGTCTTTAGCCTTTACAGGAGTAGGCCTGTAGGCCTGTACACATATAGGGGCGTAGATCTTTAGTTTTCTAGGCTTTGAATGGTCCAATCTCTGAAAAGGCTACACTGGAATTAGGAGACTATAGTCTCTGAAAAGCCTACATAGGGTCATTTATTGCTACACTGGAATCCAGGAAAAGCGAAAATATCCTCTCCATGGACTATGCCCACTGCACCAGATAACCTGCCTACATAAAGGCCTCCCTACTATGTCTTTCATACCACATCTCCTCCTCAAGGCATCACAATACTACTATACAACAATGTCTTCCTGGAGGTCCGACCCATTTGGAGTGCCGGAGTGGCATGAGCGCCCGAAGTGCCATTGCGGCTTTAGGACGATGTTGGGAGTCTGGACTGATCGAGTACAACGAGCCAAATACGGCCGTAGGTTCTTCAAATGTCCTGACCTGGATGACGACTTCGTGGTAACGACCACAACTAAATCATTTGTTTCTCGTTATCTTTTTTCAACTTGATCGATGACATCTACCACGCCACACATAGGCTTGCAGGTTCATCGAATGGGTGGATCGGGTGTCGCCGGCATGGCCAAATAACCGGGCAGAGGAGGTGGAAAACAAAGCACAATACTTTGTCAAGATGACTCAGGCTCGCGAGGTGGAACGACAGATGCGGCTTGACCAAGAGCGTCGCGTAAGGGTGGACCAAATCCGTCTGAAGGGCAAGGAGGATGAGCTGCAAAGGAGGCGGGAGCAGTTAAGTATGCGTGAAGCTGCCATCAAGCGTCAGGAGGAGGAGCTCCAAGCTCGGGAGGCAGCTCTCAAGACCAAGAGTGACAGGAAGAAGGATGCAGCGGAGCCATCTTCAGGGCGTGACAAAAAGGGGAAACAACCACGCTACACCCAATAGACAAAATGTAATAGACCCAGCAAGTTATTTTCCCTAAGGCATGCATGTTAGGACTAGTGGTGGAATTCTGAACATTAGAAGTACAGAGTTGCACACATGCCACATGCCTGCCATGTCAAAATATCACTCACCTTCGAAATATCACTTACCACTATATGCATCGATATTTCTACGCTCAATCCTTCGGCAAAAAAATTTAGCTTAATTTGGTTTGCATGTCCAACCTGCAATGAACATAAATTTTTATTACGACTTCATCATATTCGTTCCCATATTACAACTACAAAATAACAAACCTTGCAAAAACCACGGGAATCAAACCTTAAAAGACACTTACCATTTTATATATCGACCGTTCTACGCACAATCGTTCCTAAAAAAAATTACCATATTTTTTTATGCATCTACAACGAGCCAATCAACATAAACTTGATTTACAATTTTTTCAAATTGTTTTGTAATTCACAACTACAAAATTAACAAAACTTATAATCATTACAGTTCAAATTAACAAAATACAACTAGTAATTTTTTTGCGACAACGTTAAAGCCTGATCGGTGCAAACCCTAGACGCCGAGTGTCTGCAGACGTGGCAGGGAGCTCGGCGCCACGTGGCAGGGAGCTCGGCGCCAAGATCCACGGCTCCGAGGTCGGAGCCACGAGTCACGGCGCCGAGCTCGGAGCCATGGATCACGGCGCCGAGCTTCTGCCACGTCGGCACCACGCGGGTCGCCACGCTGGTGCCGGCCTGGGGCCTCGGAGCCATCGATCACGGCGCCGAGACGTGTTACCTCGGCGCCGTGATCCACGGCTCCGACCCCCTGGGTCCAAAAACGGAATTAAAACCACCAGAGGTCTAAATGTGAATATTTTTCAAAAAAAGGGCTTAAATACAAAAAATTCGGTCAAAAAACCCACCCATATACATACATATACATATATATATACACTCTCTCACACACACACATATCTCATGGTTACATGAGACTTAGGTCCGCTTGTTTGGGTTTTAATTTTTGGTTTTTAGCTTCTAGTTTTTTAATTTCATCTTTTTCTGGTTTTGGTTTTTTGACTTTTTTTCTTTTCTTTTTTCTAGGATTCTTTTACATTGTCCGTGATGGGATAACCTGTTTTTGCTATTTTAAAATTTAATTATGTTGAAAAGGCTACTAGCAGATACAGTATAAAAAAGTCTTAAACAGTGAAAAAAAAGGCAAAAGCCACAAATTTAAGTCCAAATGGGCATACCCTTACCTTGCAAAAAAAATTTGCCAAGAATGTGCTACACACACACACACACACACACACACACACACATATATATATATATATATATATATATATATATATATATATATATATATATATATATATATATATATATATATATATATATATATATATATATATATATATATATATATATATATATATATATATATATATATATATATATATATATATGCGTGGCCATCCTACCAGTCCTGTGCTGACCACCTCTTCTCAGCTCAAAAGCTAGCTAGGTACACATTCTTGACGCTTAAACTTGCGCCAATTCCTTTATACATAGGAAAATAAATCCGTTTCTCAACCTTCAGCTATGATCTAAATCCGAATTTTAACTCGTAACTCTAAAACCGTGTAGAACACAACACCCTTCCAAAGCAGTTTTGCCTGCCGCGGTGTCCACATAGACCTGGTTTATAACGCGACAAGGTGCGGCGGTACGGCCAACCTTAACCGTTGAACCACTCGACGGCCCTGATCGATCTGGTAGATGAAATATCGACGCATGTGTGAGCGCATGAGGCATATATGATAGAAGGCATGAGCCAGATCTATCTCTCATGCATATAGTTGCGTACATTTTTCTCTCTCCACATTAGGGGAGAGAGAGAAGGGGAAAGCATGCAAGTTGCTGTCGATCTGTCTCTCACTGTCTGACTTAGCTAGCATCAGTCACATACATGAGCCCATGCAGCACGATCTATCAGCAGATTGCCTAGGAAATGTGCAGAGTTGGAGTTATACCCTGCAGGGTGCATCGACCATGATGCATATACGTACATGTGTGAAAAAGCTAGTGTGATGAGATGTGATGAGGTTGATTGCTCTATTTGGATTTGGAGGCATCCATAGCCGAGGGCATATCCAGCCCATCCAACCTTGTGTGCACGTGCATGTATCCTCTTCGAAATATGATGGAGATAATAACGAAAATTTCTAAAACAATTTTGGTTAGATATATATCTCCTGATGCAATCAAGCATCCTACAAATGTTCAACTGAAAACATAACGTATATTTAGGAGAAACAGAAAAAACAAAATAATTTCAGTGAATACTAGCTTTACGTTTTCTCTTTTTATTTTTGGATTTCCCAGTTGGATTTGTCTATTTTTGTTGCTCCATGCAAAGATCAGATTCAGATTTAAATTTTTGTGGCATGATAGATTGATTTTGTTTCAATACTGTCAAATATTTTGGAATTTTTTATGACTATTTACACCGTGTTTTGAAGAGGATGTACGGGAGTGCACATAAGATTGGGAATGTGGAATGCACCAGATATGCCTTCATCCATACCCTCCCGAGGAAATATCCTGTGCTACCCGTCTTACGATGCTATCTTTGTGTTACCTATCTATAAAAGTTTTCAAAAATTCCAAAAAATTCGGAGATGCACATGGAGAACATGATCTACAATCATGTAAGAAATTTCAAGGTCAAACTAGATTGCATTTGGGAGATGACACGGAGCCATGAAATCAACTAATTTTTGAAAACTTAGGTGACATGGAGGTAGCATCTCTCCCTCCCTCTCTCTCTCTCTAGCTTGCTTGAGTCTTGAGAGATATGATGTGTAATGTTGATTTCACAGGATGTTGCAATCAAGGCCTGAATAAGTCATAGTCTGTAACCTGACTGTTTGAGTGCAAGCAAAGAACTTTCCAAATTAATTGAGTTGCGTACTGGCTAGCTAGACATGACGCTACATGGTTGGGAGTTGGAACCAAGCAATTATTTGCCTGGATTGTACTTGTCTTTTCACTGCATTATGCGTATGATCTTGGCACCATTTAGAACAATCCCTCTCTCCCACGTTAAAAGCATGCATGGTTAGTTGATTGCATCCTATGTTGTATGATGATCGAATTGCACGCATGGGATCGAGTTGGAATGATGGTCTGTATCATTGAGAATTTGGGATTGCAAAGGTCAAGTGTTCTGTAAGAATTGCTTGCCAATTAATGCAGCAGCACTGTCCTACAATTGTTGTACAACAAACTAGCATTAGGGGGAACTAATTAAAATGAAGGTAGAATTTGCCAAAGTGAGCAGCAGAGTGCATCCTTCTTTTCAAGAAAAGGGATTTGAAAAGGTTCTGAAAAAGTGGGCAACAAGAAGTGCAGATAGTACTGCATAAAGAAAAATAAAGGTGGAAATGTAGACCTTGTGGTCCTAGCTTATCTTGGCAGTTAGGTTTGGGCCTTATGTATGGTCCTTTCAATTTGTTTGCAGTACTACAGCATGCACTTGTGCCCCCATTGGCTGCAAGTTTGAAATTAGGAAAGGGAGCGAGTAAGGTGTGGGGTCTGGTTTGTAATAGTTTTATTTTTTTAGTTATAGAAACTACTGTTTTCATAAATCCCTTAAACCTAATTTGATGCCAAGAAAAGCAAACTTGTGATCGACCTCCCGCGAATCTATCGTTCTTGGTAAGTTTGAATTACATATTCAAGAATATATAGGCATTCTACATGCAATGATTTTCTATATTACTTTGTTAGAAAAAAAATCAGGAAATGCTGCAATTCTAGGGAAAAAATATTGTAAAAATTGAAATCCCTGAATTTTCAAGAATTTGGATAGTCTTTTCTCTCTCTTTTCTTTACTTCTGTTAAAAAAAAGATGTGGTTATGTGTGAATGCATTATGAATAGATCATGAACAGTTGCGAGCACAATGTTTGATAACTAGATGCTCTAGAAAACTTATATTAAAAACATTATACATAATAGATTTTAGAAATTTTGTTGGAAAATTGCTCTCATTGTTTATTTGTGGTTAAAACTCCCTCCTCTGATCCTCCCCACTATCTAGGAATTAAACCCTGGCCAAGGGTTTTGCACTCTTGTAGGAACCCATCTCGACATCTTGCATCATTTTCCTAATGAGACTAATGAGGGATAGGAACCCATTTGAGGTGCAAGAATAGCATCTCTTTCCATTACTACAGAAAAGTCATACTAGATATCTCATAACAGACGGTCTTATAGAATCTGTCAGTGTTAAGCTGCAGTGTAGTTATCTCACACGGATTTACTAGAATGACTGTCTACGTTGCAACCGATGGTAAGAATTGTCTGTGATGACCGACTTATCACAGGTGATTTTTTACACAAACCATCTATAATACATCATAGACGGTTCACAATAAAAACGCCTGTGATGACTACTTATCACAGACAAGTTGTGAATGGAAACATCTATGATATTCAATGCATTATTCAATAACCTCGTCCCGACAGATATTCTGTCTGTTAGGTGGGCAACGCTTTGAGGCGATTTGGTGAAAGGGGATTGAAGATTTGAAAGGGTGCTTGTGTATCCATTTGTTCTTGGTGATCTAAGGTTAGTAATTAGTACTATATATAATGAAATGCATTATATTCTAAGTAGATATGTACACAGTTGTAAGGAAAGAGAGATCTAGCATGGTAGTTTTTGCTCCAATTTAAGAGTGGGTCTCACTCCTATCTACTTTAATTCTTGTTAGATTGGTTCATGAATCATAGCTAGCTACTTTAGATGGAGAAATCATGGTGAATGATAATCATGTGTAAGAGCTAGTGTACATACATGTAATAGCTATCTAGGATAGCATTAATCTAATTTAATATTAATTTGTTATATGTGTAGCGTAGATGGATCGAAGCTAGATGTACGTTAAAAACGTTGTGAGTGAAGAGTACATCGATGTTATGTTTGCTTTTAGAAAAGCTAAGGAGCAGGATATATTGAAGAGGGGGTGAAATTCATATAATGTCTATGTATTAATTACGAGAATCTTAAGATATTTACCAATTCAGCACAGATAGAAGCACATTGATTTGAAGGGGTTTCAAAAGTGGGTACATATGTTAGAGCAGTCACAGTGAAGAGCAGATTATACAGGAAGGTAAGAATATCATCAAGGGAGACAACGATATACCAGATGTTGATTGTTCTTTCGATGATGATAGGTTGCACGATGATAATCTGGATCAGATATTGCACAATGCAGAAGAAAACTATAGTGAGAAAGAGTTTGGTAAATTCAAGGGCTTTATAGAGAACTCAGAGAAACCATTGTTCTTGGACTACAAGCCAAAATATACAAGGTTATCATCTGTGCTTAAATTGCTAAAATTGAAGGCAAACAATGGTTGGTCCAATAAGAGTTTAACGACGTTGTTAGGTCTCTTAGCGGACATGCTTCCGGAGAAAAACATGTTGCCCAAAACCACGTACCAAGCTAAGAAAATTCTGTCCCTTGGGATTGAAAGTAGAAAGAATACATGTATATCCGAAAGACTGTATTCTATACCGTAAAGATTATTCAAACATGCATGTATGTCCGGTATGCAAAGCATCCCTATACAAGTATAAGAATCACTCCATTGACGGTGAGGGCATCGAGGTGAAGTAAGGACCTCCTACTAATATGCTATGGCATCTACATGTAATTCTCCGTTTGAAGCGTTTATTTGTAACCTGAAAGGAGGCAACATTGCTGTATTGGCACTCGTAGGAGCATAAGAAAGATAAAAAAGCTAAGACACCCTACTGATTTTGCCTAGTGGAGAAACTTCGATAGAATATTTGTAGACTTCAGTGCAGAACTGAGGAATATAAGGTTTGGGTTGAGTACAGATAGAATAAATCCTTTCGGTAACATGAGCAACCGACATAAGACTTGACCTGTGAATCTATGTATCTACAACCTTTCTTCTTGGTTGTTTATAAAGCGAAAGTATATTTTGATGTCACTACTTAGCCAAGGACCGAAGCAACCTAGAAATAATATTGATATGTACCTAGCACCATTGTTGAAAGATCATGTAACACTATGGAAGGAAGGGGTGCAGGTATGGAATGCGAACAAACAAGAGAACTTCACTCTGCGCGTCATGTTGTTCTGGACCATTAATTATTTTTCTACTCTTGGTAACCTATCAGGCTTGAGTACAAAAGGAGCTAAAACCATGTCCTCATTTCTTAGATCATAACAAGTGTCTGTGGCTGAACAATTTACGCAAAACTGTGTATATGTGTCACCGTAGGTTCCTTCCCAAGCATCACCTATACCGCAAGATGAAGAAATAATTCGATGAAAAGAAGGAGGACGGTTCGGCTCCAAGGCCTTTTAGAGGGAAAGAAGTCTATGATATGGTTAAGGATATTGTTGTTGTACTTGGAAAGGGATATAAATTGAGGACCCGTTAGAATAACATCTGGAAAAAGAGATCAATTTTTTAGGACTTAACTTATTAGGGGTACTTAGAAGTTTGCCAATGTATCGATGTCATACACGTAGAGAAAAATGTATGTGATAGTTTAATTGGTCTCTTACTAAATATTCATGATAAAACAAAGGATGGCGTCAACGTATGGCACAACTTGGTTGATATGAACATAAGAACACAGTTAGCCCCGAAAGAGACCATTAAAGGCCGAACGTACCTTCCACCAGCTTGCTACACTCTACCCAAGGCCAAGAGAAATAAAGTGTGCCAGAGCTTGTATAGTGTGAAAGTTCCCTCTAGGCGGTGAAGCTTAATGAATGAGAGACCAAGCTATGATACTAAGATCGAGGAGGCCGACTAGAATAGGGGCGAATAAGCAGTTTTAAAATTCTTTTGGGCTAAAACCAATTTTGTAATGCAGAAGCATAAATCAATTCGATTTAGCCCAATTAAGGCTTAAATCAACTATGTTCACTTAAGTGCATCAACAACCTAAGTTTATGTCAAAAATTTGCAATCCTAGGATGACAAGCGGTTAACTTAATCTATGAATATAAATTGCTTCAATATAAATTGAGAACAAGAAAACAAACAACAATGACAATGGGGTATTTATACCCCACACAACGAAACTACCCGTTGGAGACAAAAATCAGGACAACCGGTAGTACCACTCACACAGAGCCTGATACTATCGCACAGTGATAGTACCGCTTCACACATGTGGAACTACCAATATCCTTGGGAGAGAAAAACCTCCCCAAAACACATCTCTCTGGAAAAAATGTACCGCGGATAAATCGGTCATACCGCAACTCCGGTCGTACCGCACTACACAGGTCTGTAGTACCGCACGCTAGTCTGAATGCTCACATAGAGCCGGTATTACTGGTCTTCGACCATGTCGATTTTTTATCACATCAATCTTTGACCACATAGGTCTTGGAGCACGTCCACACAAGTCTTCTACCACGTCGGTCTTCAACCACATAGCAGTAGTTTCGATTTCTCTGAAAAGTGCATATACTTCAACAAATTTTATAAAACACATTTATAAATTATAGTATCATGCACACAAACATCAACCATAATTCCAAACAAATTGCAAAACATATTTGCGCACTTTCAGAATCATGACACAAGGTATAGGTACATGGACTTAACATATTTGCAAAATATATTCGCAAACCTAAGTCACAAGCCACAAGAATTATGTATGAGCTTCAACCATTTGCAAAAAAATATTTGCAACTATAAGCCTTATACCACAAGTACTAGGAAACATAGATTTCAAACACTACCAAAACACATTCATAATGTATAATCCCACATTACAAGGAACTATTTGTAAAACATATTTGCAAATATAAGCATCATGCCATAGAGAGCTAGAAAAAGTGAGATTTGAGATATCAACACATGTTGAGACTCAAGCTATTAGAGATGACCTTCTTAATAGTATGGCAATCTATACTAGCAATTCGGTCTTCGAACCAAACATCATGACCGGTAAAAGACCATGAACACATCCTTAATCCTAACTAGTCATACATTTGCCTTGATCATCCATTAGAAGCTTGATCGTGCACATATTCTCTTCAAGCTCGGGTCTTTGTCTTGATATGCACCCATGATGCATACTTCACTTGAACTCCATCAACATATAATGGGTTTTTTCTTAGCTTGATGATCAATTCATGATCATCTTATCTCGGGAATCTTGATGTGCATCAACACATGATGCATCTTTTATTTAGTATCTTGATCAACTTATGATCATCTTCTCTTTAACATGTATCAACTCATGATGTATTCTCTTCTTGATGGCCTTTAACTCATGAATCAATCTTCTATCCCGTATCTTGATTTGATGATCTTCAACACAAGAAGTCATCCTAAGTCATCCTCATTTGTGGAACCTAACCTATTCATCCAATTCATGAAAAATATTAGTCTACAAATCAATTATCATTAATTATCAAAACTTCACCATTAACTCATAATAAAGAACTAGATTATACAATTTTTCCTTTTGATAATTCATGACAATCTCAATAAATAATGAGATAGAAAATGATTTACGAATATACAACATATACACAACTATTGTATACTGTAGGATAAGCTTCTTAAGCAATTAACTCATTTCAATGTGAGTGTTTATTTTTAGATTAATTGCTGGCAAAGTTTACTCATCCGGTTGCTATTAATCATCTAACCATTAACACATAATGTAGGAACTAGATTTTTTAATCCTTTCCTTCAATGATTGATGACAACCCAATTATAATTGATTTAATTTAAATAACTCATGAGTATATATGAACTACAAAAATTTTATATACTCAAATGATACGTTTCATAGTATAGATCCTAATATGTGTTGAGAAGGAAACATTGATCAATACTAATGAAACCATAAAATATAGAGTTAACTCCCTCTAAATGTGTGCATACAATAGTATAATAAAAACATATGCACATATTTAAATTAGACTATTTGATGGAGTTCAATCTATATTTTGAATCCGAAGAATGTAATAAGATATAAGAATATGATGTTGAATGTATACCTCTATTATTTTCATCTTTTCATCCAAATGAGACTAAGTAATATTATAATTAAAAAACGAGTTAGTCTCATATTTGCATTTGTCATTTATCACATCCAAATGAGACTAGGCAATATCTTAGTTAATAAATGAGTTAGTCTCATAATTGCATTTGTCATTATTACCAAAACCAACTTAATGGAGTTTGAACTTATAGCCACACACTTAGGTTTTTCAACACACCTGTGCGCCTTCTCAACTCCCCTTCTCCACCTTCGGCGCTATTGCACCTCTACTTCGCCTCCTCCTCTACTGAGCCACATGCTGTTGGAGATCCACGCGCCTTCCTCTTCATTCTCTTCTTCCCCCATCTGATCTGACTAAGCTCTTACCAGCCCTCAAGGGGTGCCACCGCCCTCTCCTCTGCCGTCTCTAGCCTTTGACGATTGGATTTGAGTGGGAGGAAGATTGGCAGTAAAGGATGTCTTCTAGTTGGTGTCAATTTTTTTCCATGAAAATTCTAGATCTAGAAGTGAACAATGCTATGGTACTTGTTCATGTCAAATTACTTGTTGATGTAGATGCCAAAAATTATTGCTTGTAAATCACAAATTGATGCTTGTATTCTGATCCCTAACCTAGACACAAATTATATGGTTGAAGTGCTCACAAATTTATAGAACATTTATCAATTGTAATATGGTGTGAGAATTGCTCCAAATTTTGGGCAGAATCTGTATGCAATCTGCACATACTTGCCATCTTACCACAATTTTTTCATTTGGTTATGCAATGTACACACAGGGTTGTAAAAAAAGCTCAAGGCTCATGAGCTGCTCAAGCTCGGCTCACTCTAGGCTCGATTCGAGCTCAGCTCAAACTCTAAATGAGTCGAGCTCGAGCTTGATCTTGAGCTCGCAAGCTTCAATGAGCCAAACTCGAATAGCTCATTAGGGATCGATTTAAGCTTGAATACCGACTGAGCTTACTCGAGCTGAGCTCGACCTCGAGCTTTTCTATTGTTGAAAATTAGTGTATGTTGAATTTTTTTACTATTATCGAGCTTATTCTAGCTGAGCTTGAGCTTTTCTTATTGTTAAAAATTAACATATATTAAATTTTTTTAACTATTATCGAGCTTATTTGAGCCAAGCTCGAGCTTAGACCAAGCCGAGCTCAAGCTAGGTTTAGGCTCTGACCCCAACTCAGGCTTACTCGAGCATAGCTCGAGCTTCTATCGAACTCAAGCTTGGGAGGCCAAGCTCGCTCGAGCTCAGCTCGTTTATAGCCCTATCTGCACATACTGATTCTTGTGCTTTGAATTATACATATTCTGGTAGAAATGGTTGTGGTAGAAATAGTTAATTGGAATAGCATGTTGGATGGCAGGATCATGTCAGTGTGGCAATGATATATAAATATCATATAGATGGGCTACTGGACATTAATTAAATTCATACTAAAATGCAATTTGAATGCTTCGTTGATAGCAACTAAGCGAGATGGCATTCGCTCAGTTTTCGGGTTCAGTTTCACTAAATGTGTCCAATGACCAGATCCAATAAGCAAATAAGTGAGAGGACCGAGGTATATCAAAAATGTCTGAGAGCCGAATGACCATCACGGAGGTTAGTTCAGTTGGGGTCCCTCTACAACCCAAGAAAGCCATGGCTGCATTCCGAACCACATGCGGGATAGTTAGAGGCAACGGGTCGGCAACGGGTCCCCCTCACCACACCGAGCTAAAAGTCTCTTACGCGTGAAGAAAAATAGCAGCTTTGGGAGGAGGTCTCAAGGTCCTTAGAGATCAGAGAAGAAGTCTAGGGCCTCATGCGATGACAGACGTTCCTAGTGATGGACAAGGCATATAATTACTTCAAGAGCATGCTTGTCATGAAGTACGTGACATTCAATAATTAATAGATGTTCACATATTTGATTCAACTATAATTCATTCAATTGTAATTCATTCAACTATAATTCACCCTGTTGTAATTCATTTATGAGATCTGTGTAATGATTGTCATGTGCTATAAGATCTGTAATTATCTGTGATCTGCTTGCTTGTTTTTAGATAGCATGGCTAGCATTTCCTGAGGCTAGCCAAAAAATAGAAAAAAAATTTAGCTACTAAAATAACTATCACAGATGGTTTGTAACACATAACTGTTACAAACCGTCTGTGATATGTTAGACATCACAGATGGTTTTTTGTATTAGCCATCTGTGATATTCAGATATCACAAACAGATATGTTTAAGAACCGTCTGTGATATCTAATATATCACAAATGATTCTTGTGAAAAACTTATCACAGACGGTTTACGAGTTGTCTATGATAACCAACTGTTATCACCGACACAATAAATCAGACAGTTCAAAAACCATCTCTGATGAGGGTTATGAAACGTCTGTGATGACTCCATGTGTGGTAGTGTTCATACTAATGTACGACAAAACTTAACCATAAGTTCTGCACCTCAAAACTAACTCTGGTCTTATATTGGAGCACATGAGTTTTTGGAAGAGATTTTCACACAAAATAGTATCTCTATGAAATCTCTGCACTCCAAACAAAGCTTCAATGCGAAAATCCAACACAAGCAGTGCTAAATAGTAAATGGTAAATCATAAATGAAAAGCATATAAGGGCCTACTCCAAAGTGCTTAACCTTCTGACTTATGGTTTTAGCTATTGGCTTTTGGCAAAAATTGCATTATAGTGGCTGTTAGTTTTTTTAGTCATTCAATTAAACAAAAATTTAAAAAGTAAGAAAAAAATAAAAAAAACCTTATATCGTCATGGACAATGCAAAGGAATAAGGAGAAAAAGAAAAGGCTAAAAAGCTGAAAATAAATTAAAATAAACCAAAATTAGAAGCCGATGCGTTCCAAGTGACTTCTGATTTAAATAAGTTGAAAATAAAAAAAAACCAAAACAAAAACCGTTTAGAGCAGGACTGGGATATGTGATCGCCGCATGTTCTACATGCGCATACTAGCTCCCTCACCCATAGGATTTCCAAAACTGGCCGCCTCTCGGGTGGAAGGCATAAACTGGCCCCCTGGCACGCTCCCACCCCACGCAAAGTGACTTGGCGCTCCTCCCTACAACACCAGCAAGCTAGCGTGCTCCCCCACCATGCCAGCAAGCTGGCGCCCTTGCCCTCCACACCACCTTGGCCTGGTGCGCCGCCCGCCCGCGCGTAGGGCTAGCACGGCCCTCCTCCCCCCTCCCCACGTGAGGCACCCTCCTACCAGCTGGCCCCTCCCTCCCCTGCATGCGTCGCACATGGCACCTCCTGCCTACCTGGCCCCCTCTCCTCGCTGGTTGCATGATAAAAAGGGAGGATTGATTCTCTGGAATACATAGCAACGCCATTTCATTCTACTCCAGCCAAGAGCAAAGAACTGAGAGAGGAAGAAAGCCGTGAAAGCATCCGATTTTGTTAGTTTGTTAGTATGAAAAGGCGTTAGTTAGCCTTTTGTAATCAGTCAGTGGCCTTAGTTGACGTTGAAGAAGCAGCGTTGTTAGTGTCGTTATATAAATGCTTATTAGTCACGGTAATTATATGAACGTCGTAGTTGATGCGTAGGTTATTTTGTTTGCACGGGAACAACATTGTATTTTACTGCATTTGGAAAAAGCTAATATGCATTTTGTATAATGTTATGCAGAAACTATTAGACATGCATTTTTTTGGTTAAATTGTTGTGCTTTGTGCGGATTTTTGTACATTACCGTTATGTTAAAAATTGAATATCATTATAATTGTCCACTTAGAAATATAATGCATTGCTGTCAGCAATAATTTATGAATTGTTGAGTGGTACATGCATGATATGCTTAGTCTAGCAGTGCTATGAATATCGAGAAGAGATGTAACTTAATGTTAGTCACTCTGGAAAATTTTGTAGATACGCCATGGCGAGCATTCAGGATCTATTCGTGTTCTATAGGAATGGTATCGTATGTGACGGACTGTACGAGGTGGACCTGTCCAATTGTGACCAGACCATAATCCAAGTACTCGGTCTGAAAGACATCGACCTCTTGGAGCTCAAGAGGTGCGTCCATTCCGCGTTCGATCACGCCATTACAAGAAACAAGCTGCGCATTAAAGCGTTGTTTCTCTCGTTGGTGGGTGATCAAGAGGAGACCTTATGGCAACTTATGAAGATGACAAGCAACGTGTCATGGGCCAGTTACATGGAGGTTGTGTGCAACCTTGCTACTGCAATGTATGGCAGACCGACGTTATATGTTCAGTTCATGGAGCAGACAGAGTCATTCGGCATACCTGGTTCCAGTGCAGGTGCTGTTGATGTAGTGCCTGGCGCAATGAGGGGTGCGCAACATCCCTCGCATGGCGGTCGGGCGCGCCAAGCAGCTTGGCATAGTAGGGTGGTGTGCCACCTCGCTTGCACCCTACGGCTCGATAAAGACTATTTCAAAATTTTCATGTAGAAAAAGGCTAAATCTAAAATTACTCTACCAGGATCAGTTATGCCCAGGCTTCATGAACCACGCGCGGAGAGAGAGACGGGGGGCAAGGAGCCAGACGCATGTTAGCTGTACGTGTGTTAGGTAGCAATCCCTGCACCTCCATAGGACCCCACTCCCATCCTCCCCTTAGATTCCTGCAGCTTTCCTCTTAAAAACCCTATTTTTTATTCTCTGTGTGATTCTCTCTCTAGCCAGCTCATTCCCGCCATTCCCTCTTGATATTTCCTATCCCCCTCCTCTTCCAACATCTTGCATGTTCCAAAATCCCCTTAGATAAAAAAAAGAGTATACGTATCACACTTTTCACCCTGAAGATATTGTTTCTCAAAACCAACTAAGAAATCATAAGAACTCCATATATGCTGTGAAAAACCCGGGTATATAGTATGATCAGTTCATTACCACTCTTCTCTTGCGCCATATATACCAGAATTAGGGGCGTATGTAGAGATCTGAAAAGTTCTCGTATTCTAATTAGGACCTAAGACTTAAAAGATGTTGATTGACATAGTACAGCTATTTCTATTAAAAATAAATATGATCTAATTTTATTAAATATTATCTAATATAATGTATCTGCTAGGTACGGCCCCGCTCATTTCGGCTTGAGCTTCTGACTTCTGACTTATTTTGCACTATTCATAAATTTCGTTTTTCTATACTTTTAGCTTTTTGAGCTTTTTTGTCGGTTCTTTTTTCTCGTATTTGTTTACATTATACGCGATGGGCTAACATGTTTTTCTATTTTTAAATTTTTTTAAATTTAATTATACTAAATAAGCCTCCATCAGTTACAGTGTTTTTTCAGTCGGCTACGGTGCTTTTCAGTCATAAGTTATTAAAAAAGCTCTTTTGAACAGGGTAATTTGTGAGACAGAGGGAGCATAAGGAGCTCTTTTGCGGAAAGCTAAATGTAATTATCAACTTGAACTTTTTTTATATGACACGCATTAAACTAAGTTATACATGTCGATCAAGTGAGCAGGGGATCCGGAATAAACTAGCTAGAAGGTTCTCCAAATCGTTCCTGCAGCTTCTCCCCTCCACATACGTGACGGCCAGCCTCCCCCTCCCCCGGTCGCATGGGACGTACACAAAATTATTCGCAAGAGCAGGCGCCAACAGCTACCAAAACGCTAACTGAACACATGCGAGGATCTCCGCGAGCACCTTTGGAAGGACAATGCAGGATTAGTTTACTTAAGCTACTCCAGATTAAGCAGCAAAAGGTGATCAAGGATTTTTTTTAAAAAAAAATTGCAGGTGCTGTACTTGGGACGATGGTTAGTTAACAGCTAATTAATCATAGTGCTCTCAGCGACCTTCTTATGTATGATTGTGCCATCATCGTCGAATGATGCGGTGGTAATCATCATCGGGGTTTGGAACATCCTGTGATATGCTCGGTACCGATGGATTTACTCTGGCAGAGAATGACCAGGGCAGTATTCATGTTCATTTTGGCAAAGACTTATGATTTCTGACTAAAAATAAATAGTAATGGTTAAAGTAACTTTTAGAAGAAGGAAGCGAATGGCAGAGAAAATAAGAGAGATATGTGTGCGAGACGGAAGCGAGAGGAATGGAATACGTGATGCGCCTGTGACCCCCTTACCTTATCCTCAAAGCGAGACAGGAATAAGAGGAGTGGGACCGGAGACAGGAATACCCTCGTCCCAATAGATACTATGTCTGTGAGTAGGCGACCGCTTTGAGGCGATTTGGTGAAAGGAGACCAGAGATTTTGAAGGATGCTTGTGTATCTATTTGCTCTTGCTGATCTAATATTAGTAATTGATACTATATATAATAAAATACATTATATTCTAACTAGATCTATGCACTTTTTAGTTAGAAGGAAAGCTAGATCTAGCTTGGAAAGAAAGAGAGATCTAGAGTGGGTCTCACTTCTATGTACTTTAATTCTTGTTGAATTGGTTCATGAATCATAAGTAGCTACTTTAGATGGAGAAATTATGGTGAATGATAGTGTACGTTTATGTAATGGCTACCTAGGAGAGCATTAATCTAATTTAACCTTAATTTATTGTATGTCGGCTTTCGAGACACCTTTGTGCGGATGAAGGCTATGGCCGAATTTCAAAAGCAAAGTGCGGTACACAAGGGTCTCCAGGCATAAAACACTCACCCCTATAGACTTGGTACCGTTGGGTACGCGGGTCAAATCCCACAATGGAGGGAGAACGAGGCCGCAATCCAATCAGAAGCTTCCCCGCTATTTGTCGGGATCACAAACAAGTACGTCCAAAACTGGTTAAGACCGAGGTCATCAACCATATCTTCGGCATCGACTCTTTCAAAAACCCGCAACGAGGAAGTGTCCTAATGCTTGATAAGATATGTTAAACTACCTAATTGTTAATAAGTCTATAACTTCATAAGGTCTAAAATAACATGATTACCTCTTGCAGCAAATATTAATTACCGAATCTTTCCAAAGCTCCTTCGAAGCAATCAGGGAGAAGGATATACTATCCATAGCCTTAGAAAAAAGGAACAGCTAGGTCACACGCGAGGCGTTGGGTTTCCTTACTTTGGAGGCAGGGATTCTCAGACGACTCCGATGCATATAGTAGTAGGAAAACATCCAAGGCCGAGCATGAGGAACAATTGAAATAGGAGATTCGTGTAGAATTTCGAGGAGAGATCTCATCATTGAGGGAACAACTGAATCAAATCCTCAACTAATTGCAAGCCGCCCCCGTTATTGTGGGGGCCAGTACTCCCCCTCAACGTCGGAGTAATTGCGTGTCCATGCCACTTTCTGAATATAGCAATGCTCACTTACCTATCGATGATATCCAAGTAATGTACATATTTAGAATACTACATAGATAAACCTATTGGACACCTTAGCTAATCATGTATTGTTATATAGGAGCCCACGCCGTGCAATCTCATAGTCAGGCTTGTTGGCTCCATTCTTGTTGAGGCTAGGCAAGGGATGGTATATCCAATCCTGCCAGGGATGTTGGTGCACGATGCCTAGCTAGGGACCAGTTTCACGAAGGTCCAGGTGGACATGACACATAATATTTTCATGGTCATCCAGCTAGAGAACCCCCTAAATGACAAGATCATGATACTAAGGGATGTTGTTCACACATTCATCCAATGCCCCGACAGGGACATCGCTCTGGACCCTTCCATGTCGGCATCTAGCCAGCATGAATAGCCGCCCTCTCCACGTGACCATGTACAGCCTGAGGCCTCTCTGACCCTCCCTTTGATGTCACCATGTGCACCTGATTCGCGTATGCAGGCCACCATATCACTATATTAGCTCCCATGTAGACCACACCGTGCATAGATCAACAGCGTGCCCAGTCCTCTCCCGTGAAAAGCACATACAAGTGTGACTACAAGACTAAATCGAAGCACATCAAGATGCCTCAATAGCCCTAGACATTCTCGCTAGGAATGTCGTTGGTCCTGGACACGTTCTTACCCAGTCTTGGAATGGGTTGCACGACTTTGCTTGCGTGGTACATTGGAGAGACCAACAAGATGAGGACACAACCCTCTACAGGTTTCACCATCAGTACATGGCGAGGCACTTTCTCTACAAGTCGGGCTACTTCATGGTAGGCTTCGACAATCTGTTCAATCTCTTCAACCTCGACGCCTCAATTTTAAGATGTTGGATGCTGTAAGTGTGTACAATTACAGTCTACATTCATGTCATACCGATAAATGCCATAACTCCTTGTGTATGTATAGACACATGATGCAACAAGCCAGACGATCCCAAGAACCGGTGGGTTTCCTTGACACACACTTAATCTCCGAGTAAAGCATCCAACATAATGCATCCTATGTCCAGAATTACGTAACAAATAGATTGCATGCTCACAATGACAACGAATACATACTTGTACCCTACAACTAGAAATAAGTGCTTCACTTATTACTATACTTATTGATTTGTACTTCATACACAACACGAACTTAGTTTTAAGGACTATGGCAGCATACATATGTAGGTGGCATTGGATTCTAATTGTCATTGTACCAAAGTGGAACAAGATAATATATCTTGATTCCCTAAACAAGATGTAGCACGACTTCATGATTGTGCAACAATTAATCGACAGGTAAACTCATTTCATCCATAGATAATACTATGTACCCTTCATTTGCAATGGCTAAGCTTAATTTTTTTTAATCATGTTAGTCATTCGAGGCATACATTAGTAGAGGAGAGAGAGACATGGAAGGGAGCGCCACACTACGACATGTGACGCGGTTTCTGTACCCGCTACTATACAATAGTCCTATATCACACTTCATAATAGTGCCTCTCAAACTAAACAAACATATGTATGTAATTATATTTTTTTGCAGTACCCCCAGTAGCTACGGGGTAACGTATATGGATTCTACATTTGTCACCATATAAAAGCAATCATGGATGAAAAGCCCAAGGATCCAGAGGTTTATGAATCTCGCAACAATTATTTCTTACTTATCCACATATATATATACACACACACTTACGATTTTACTCTTCCTAGTGATAGAGCATGAAAATCGATAAAGGTATAGTCCATATGAAGAAACTCTCTGACATTCGAGGACAGCTTGCCACCTTCTTAATGATAGAGGTCACTCACCAAAAAGGGGAGTTTCACCCGGATGGGGATGTATAAAATATCTCATGTTTAGTGACAAACAATTTTTTACGGTATCGGTAAATATGTTGTAACGGTATTATCACAATTCATATATAATTAATTGGTAAATTTGTGTATCTGTGATATATCTGTCTATTTGTGATTGATATATGTGTATTGTGTGATATATCTATGATATCTATATATTTGCTTGTTTTCAAAGGGCATGGCTAGCATTTTTTTGATACTAACCAAAAAATAGACAAAATTTTAGGTATAGAACGAACTATCACAGACAGTTTTATGGTATAAACCGTCTGTGAAGGCCATACTATCACAGACGGCTACAACCAAAACACGTCTGTGGTATGTAATACATCACAGATGGTTTTATGTATCAAACGTCTATGATATGTGATGTATTATATATCACAGACAGGTTTTGGTTGTTACTGTCTATGATAGTCGGCCTTTATAGATAGTACAGAAACCGCCTTGACACGTATTTTGTATTTTCGTATACATATATTACAAATTTTGTTTTAGAGTATATACAGTGGGATGATACTAGCTATCCATAACCCTTGACACGTATGATTTCTAATGAAGTGGATGCCATTTACATTGGTATTTTGTAATATATTTCTAATTTTTAACTTATGCATGTACCCCAAAATTACCACCTCGAAATCTATAAAGAATTACAAATGGTATCAACTTAATAGATATTTTGTATTTTGAAAACACATGTGTCCTAACTTGAATCTAGAAATGTGACATGGTAGCCTCAACTCTCCCTTGTGATTCTGCTTTGTGAAAAAGACGCTTATCAAGATAATTTGCCTTTTTCCCAAAAACAGATAAATTGGTTTTGTTTTTGGGGTTGACATAATTTGTCTCCTAATTCCTAGACGAAGCAACAATTCTTATACATATAATTGGTTTTGTTTTTTGGGTTGACACTTATCAAGATGCTATATATATGTCATTAATTCCTATACGAAGCAATAATTCCTGCGAGAATTTGTGTGTAGTACTCCATTTTGTGGAAACTACCAGCTCCAACTGGTAAATGAAACAGTGTTCAAAAAAGGGCATGAACGGGCCCTTCTCATCAAGCTTTGAGTTAACATCAATGTCATAGAAGCAGGAGGTGCCACGTATCGCCTCCATAGCTTTGTACATAAAAGCATCTTTAGTGTATTGAACAAATATCAATTCAAAATCATACCATATAAGCATTCTAGGTACTAAGCTTATTTTTCTCTAATATATTAAAGTGATTCTTATTAATACTGAAAGTCTGAGACCCACATTACATTAAAAACCACAAAATAATAATATGCTCATTCAACTGTACTTTCTTTATATGTAATTGTTTAATACTCATATGAATTATTTAATACTTTGAATCGACTCCTAAGTAAAGTCCGATTCCATGTATTTTTTTGTTAGAATCGACCACTATAATGCATTGAATCGATTCAATACCTTCTCTCGTCTCATTTGAATCGGCTTAAACACAACATTGGAGATGCTCTAACAGTCTCAAACCAAGTTACACCATGCGATTAACCTCCATAGATTTAAGATCTGACTACGCCACTCGTCCAAGCTACACCATCCTATTTGATTCCGAAACGACTTCCCTCCTGATTAATCAACCAATTCGTAGTCACCATAATTTCGTCGGCATATAAACAGTGTTCTCCTGCGGTAAAGCAAGGGAGCTGATCCAGTGGTCCAATATCTGTGTCAATTAGGAAAGCGACAAAACATTGTGGATAGTGGATCCATCTGCTTTGATCATGCGTGTGCCTTCCTGGTAAGCGCCCCTGAATCAAAAATAAACGCTATGGATTTGTCATTGGGTGGCACTTAAGCTAGACATCTGGTTCGATCAAACACCCTCTGATTGGAGCTAGCATCGTGCCGTGCTTAAGATTGAGACGACAACTTATTTTGCTGGACAAACTAGTACATATATTTATCCACACAATTACGTGACTAGATATTATCATATAGTTGTCTTTTATATACAACTTTATTGTCTATAAATAAAATACAATTATATTTGCTATATAACTCTAATATATATATATATATATATATATATATATATATATATATATATATATATATATATATATATATATATATATATATATATATATATATATATAATTAATCTACGTCGTTATATTCTGGCCCATCAAAATAAATGGTGAAGGTGTTTCTCTTTTTCTTGATTAATGTAAGAATTTTTAGAATTTTTTACGATTATTGTGGGATTTTTTGTATTTAAAACGAATGAGATGTCTTGAATCTCATCAATTATTTTTATTTATATAGATTAGCCAATGTTTGTAAATTGTAGCAAATTGCAACATATACATTTGCAAGATATGTAGCAAAGCAAATAGATTTCTAGAGGAAGATAATAATGATGAACTGGCATGCAGTGAGTTGGCACGGGTGTCAGGAACAGGAGCGAGAGTTGGAAAGGAAGGCGAGGACTGTTGGAACTTTCACCTCGCTGTATACGGTGGTAGATGCTGAAATGGTAGCGTAAGAGTAGTCCTGGTTTGGTACAGCGAGAGAAACCGCTGGCTCAGCAAACGTTGCAGCGGTACGACTATTCCGTGGGGGGCCCACGCACCCCTGTTTGTACTACGTGTCAGGTTGATCCATGGAGGAGCGTTTGTCAGTAGCAGCAGCACGGCCTTTTTCATCGGTCGCCTCCTGCTCCTCCCTGTCGGCATTACCATGCATTTTCGACTCTATTCTCTTAAGAGATATAATCATGATCTTACTCAGGTTTTTCCTTTTTTTTTAACAAAATAGCCTATCTTACACGAAGGTGTGTAGGTGCCAAGCGAATACTTTTTTTAATTAGAGAGCACTTAAATTTTTAACTACTAAATCTAAATTTAAAGGAGTTTTAGACATTTTTGGCACTGTGCAGCAAAATAATACCAAAAGTAGCCCCCGGTTGTATGTAATACCATTCTGGCCTCCCTCCCCAAGCGCGGGACTTCGTCCGGTTGATGCGTGTGCAGTCCTGCACACCAGCACCGTAGCACCCGAGTCATGTGGTCCAAGAGCATATGATACCCCCGCATCGATCGCAGCCGCTCCGACCACGGTTGTTCGACCACACTCGCCTTCGACCACCGCCTCCCTCAACTGCCTCAGCTTTTGACCGTTACCACTTTTGACCACCTCCGCTTTCGACCACAACCACTTTCGACCACACCCATGTTCGACCACCTCCGTTTTCGACCACAACCGCTTTCGACCTCCGTCACTTTCGTCCACCTCCGCTTTTGACCGCAACCACTTTCGACTACCTCCGCTTTCGACCGCAACCACTTTCGACCACCACCGCTTTCCACTAAACTCATGTTCGACCACTGCCTTGCTCGACCACTGCCGTATTCGACCACAGTAGTTTTTTGACCACATACAGCCTTAGACGTTTTGCCGGAATAATGCGCTCCCAGACCGCATGACTCGGGTGCTGCGGTGTCGAGGCGCGGGACTGCGCTCACGTCAGCCGGTCAAAGTCCCGCGCTAAATAGCATTGCATACACCTGGGGGCTACTTCTGGTATTGCTGTACTGCACAGGGCCAAAAATGCCCAAACTCCAATTTAAAGAACATCATCTCTCCTTCACAATCATTAAAATTTCACCCTACCCCTTTGGCTCCCCTTCCCTCCTCCAAACCCTAGCCGCTTCCCACCTCAGCCACTGCCATGCGACCCCTCGCCGTCATGCCATCACCGTTCCCGGAGCTGGTGATGCCCGCCAACGAGCCCTTCTAATGAGGACATCTCTACTACATATTCATCTTCTACTTCAACGGGTCCAATGACAAGAGCAAGAGCTAAGCTACTGCAACAACAGGTGCTTTTGTTTCTTAGAGAATTCCCTATTGCTTTGAATGAGAATGGTATACTACCTAATGCAAATATATTGTGTGTTCTCAGATATGAAGCAATGGAAGAACAAAGAGGGAAGGACCAACTGGCTAGCCCCAAGGAGAAAGAGAGCCACGCAGGACAAAGACTAGAAGAAGAGGCCCATACGCCACCCGACCAAGAAGATAAACCGAACTTGTCAATTGAGGAGTTTGCGGGCCTGCGTACCAATGATGGACTGAGATTGTTTAATTCAGCCATGTAACTAGTTAGTGTTCAATTTCGAATTGCTTTAGGACCCGTATTCGTAGTAGAGTTTGTTTCAGTTTCTTCGGGCCGAACCACATTGAACTCGGCCTTAGGCCCAAGTGTGTGCGTGCGTGAGGTTAAGGTTGGCTTTAAGTAGCCGCCACCCCCTCCATTATGTTCAAACCACTTTTGATAATAGATTGATTTAGCAAATTGCTCTTGTTCTTTCTGTTGGCCGAACCAACTTAAGGGAAGAATTGGGAGTTCGTCAAAATCAAGATCGTTCAATCTTTTCGCTGGGAATTGAGAGCACGATAGAACTTCATCTAGTGGTCGTGAAGTTCAGCACGTGTGATTGGGCGAATCATAGAGTGCTAACTTTTGCATTGGCATCGAGGGATTACTACGGTTTTTCAAATCCACGTGAGTATCTTAATCCTACGTCGAGAAGATCGGACAACCCCGTATCACCTCCCCGCCGCCACCGCCACCTCCCTCCCCCGCTTTGGCGAGCTCCCATACGTAACCCACCTTCCTTCATTCCAGCAAGCTCCCCCCGCCACCCACCTTCTTCCACTCCAGTGAGCTCCCCTGTCACCGCCCTCCTTCCTATTCTTTGACTGCTACTACGTCGGATCCGCCACCTCCTAACCACTCGTCCTCATCACACCTGTCGACTTCCGCAGCCATCTTCCGGTCCGCGGCCATGAAGGTGTTGCCACATCCGCCTCGCCGTCGCACTATCGTAGCCACGCCACCGCTAGTCTGCTTTGCCCCTGGCCTCCCTCTAAATTCGGATGGCTCCAGTGAACCTAACCCTAATTCTAACTTGTCGGAGCTAGACAGGGAGGTGGAGCATGGATCTCGAAGTAAAATTCTATGGTGAGAAATTCAAGTGCTCAATCCAAAAAAACGATCAAGTACTAGTTATCAATTCTCATCTTATATTTCCATTTCCTTACCTCTCCCTCATCTCTTCCCACGCACGTTCAACAAACATCTCTATCTCTCTCTAGCTCTCTGGTTGATATACTCCTCCCCCATGCTCCTCTTGCTCCTGCTCCCCCATTGATGAAGCCAATGGCCACCAATGGCGGCATGGCCTCCACCTTCTTCCCCCCAAACTTCCTCCTCCAAATGCAGCAACCCCTCCCTCATCACCACCATCCCCAGCAAGACCACCACGGCCACGGCCATGGCCAGCACCACCCCCACGAGCACCACCTCCTCCCTCCCCCTCCCACGGCCCAGCTCAACCCTTTCCTCCAGGACTTTGGCGTCGCGGGCACCATGACGCCGCCACCGATATACCCCGACGGGGACGACGACATGAGCAACCACCACCACCACCACCACGAGCTAGTACTAGCAGGGAAGGCGGAGCAGCTGCAGGACGGGGCGGCGGCGTCGGACGACGAGGAGGGCGACGCGGCGGGATGCGGCGGGGCGGAGAAGAAGCGGCGGCTGAGCGTGGAGCAGGTGCGGACGCTGGAGAAGAACTTCGAGCTCGGGAACAAGCTGGAGCCGGAGCGGAAGCTGCAGCTGGCGCGCGCGCTGGGGCTGCAGCCCCGGCAGGTGGCCATCTGGTTCCAGAACCGCCGCGCCCGGTGGAAGACGAAGCAGCTCGAGAAGGACTACGACGCCCTCCGCCGCCAGCTCGACTCCGCCCGCGCCGAGAACGACGCTCTCCTCGCCCACAACAACAAGCTCCAGGCCGAGGTATCCATCCATGTCCATCATCTCTCGCCATGCACGCACGCACGCATCTAGCTACCTCAAACCTGCAAGATCTGGATCATCTCCATCGGTCCTAGATTTCTTGGATCGTGATTAGCTGCTAGCTTAATTTGCATTAACTCCAAGAGGAGATCTTGGTTGTTCTTCGTGCTAGCTTAATGATTGAGGTGGTGGATAGGAAGACACTGCTAGCTAGCTGACGCATGGTAGGATCCATGTGGGTTTCAGCGTCTGCAGAAAGTTGGTGTCGGGATCGGTGCCGGCCATATGAGCACTGCGCCTCCTGTCGGATCCTCTCTCTCCTCTGTCTCTGCAAGATTAGCCATTCCATCTACCAACCTCCATCGATCTCCGAGACCACTCATGGCGCGCGCGCGCCTTTTTTTCGCTTGGTGCACTGCAGATCGTGGCGCTCAAGGGAGGAGCGGGGAGGCAGGAGGCGGCGTCGGAGCTGATCAACCTCAACGTCAAGGAGACGGAGGCGTCGTGCAGCAACCGCAGCGAGAACAGCTCCGAGATCAACCTCGACGTCTCAAGGCCGGCGGCGGCGGTTGAGAGCCCCATGAACCGCGGCGGCGGCGGCGGCGCCATCCCGTTCTACGCCTCCGTCGGCCGCCCGGGCGCCGGCGTCGACATCGACCAGCTGCTGCACAGCCACTCCTCGTCCCCGGCCGTGGCGGCGCAGCACAAGGTGGAGCTCGGGAGCGGCAACGGGAAAGTGGACGCGGCCGCCGCCGCCACCAACTTTGGCAGCCTGCTCTGCGGCGCCGTCGACGAGCCGCCGCCCTTCTGGTCGTGGGCCGACGGCCACCACCACTTCCACTGATCGCCCGCATGCATGCATGCACATTAACTATCATCTTGCACGGTGGCTCTTGCATTTCTAGCTTGGCACGCATTGAGGCCTGAGGAGATCAGCCTACACGATGATGGGTTAATCCTTGGACAAATTAAAAGACGATCGCGATTAATTGGGGAGTTAAAATTTGTGTATGCATGATGGATGAGATAATCAAGAAACATACATGTGATCGAGCTGATGATGAGGTGATATGATCCAATTTGAGTTAAGAAGAGGAAGAATAAGTCAGATTCTGAGTGATTATTGGGTATGTTGGATCAATGTAGGTAGGTTTTGGGGTTGAGTAGTATGTGTCTTTTTCTTTTTATTCTTTTTACCTTAATTGCTATTTTTTCTTGTTTCATATAGGCATTAAATTTGTGAGCCAGTGTGCATGGTTATCATGCATAGGATCATATTGTAGTATCAAGTATGGTACTTAAATTAATCTTTTCTTCACTTTTGTGTGTGGATCTACTGTGAAATTGTAATACATAATGAATAATATCTCTGCTCTAAGAATGGCCAAGATACCTTCTTTTTTTAGTGGATCGGTCTCTCTTGTGGATCAGAGTTAGCTCGATATATTGTACTGTGGTGTGCGGTTGGTGTTTGGCATGTGGACCTGATCTTAGAGTCTACGAAACAGACAGCTAGTGCAGACAGGCTGCTATGTTGTGGCCATTTAGTTTCTTACAATTAAATAAAATTAAACAATCGATTTTGTGTACAAATTTACATCAAGAGAAACAATCGATTTTTCAAGCTGGCCCATTTCCCTAAAACCATTTAGATATTTTTCTAAAAAAAATCGTTTTGCTACTATTATCTTTACTATTATAAAGGCAGGATTTGGTGGTGGTGAGTCTCTCATCTACTTCTCCATCTCTTTGAGTTAGTGGGATCTTTTATGGATAAATATATGCACACATGCATATACTACCTAAAGATCTTCTGTGGATAATTAGATTACATATACACGTGGCTTATGATAAGATTCTATATGGTTTATTATTTGAATGCATATTATGTATGAAACTAAGTTTAAAACTTATATTATATTTATTTAAAATCCGTTGTAATGCATGGACACTCGGCTAGTAATCATAGATGAAACACATTGAGGATTAGAATTAATTAAATTTAATTACCACTCATGAGAAAACATGTTCATGGTTGGTTAAATAGTGGAACGGAATGTTGACTTGTTGAGGCCTACGAAAACATGCTTATGTCGAGCACAGTGTTCCCCTCTCACCTGCCGCTATCAGCCGTGCACTGGCTCTCCTTGCCACCCATCTGGCTGCTACAGCTGATTAAACTGGACAATATTTCCTTTTAAAAGTGTTTGTTGGTAACATAGTAACAGAAACTAAAACACAATATGTGAGGGTAAAACAGTAAAAATTCTCCCCTGTGGTGATTTTCTTTTAGTCTACCCCAGTTTCCCTGATATGGGCTGGGTTCTTTTGAAGTTTGTTTATAACTTTTGGTTTTTGCTATAGTAACTAGATTTCGAACGGTACATCTTGTCAAGGCGAGATCTGAAAATCGATTGTAGTATACACTGTACCAACTTGATCAGCTATACCGGCCAAAATCGCATGTGATCTCATGAACAATCAGAATTCAAAAGCCCTGAGCCACAGCCTAAAAGAACCCACCCATGTACACAAGTATTTCTTTCCATATTCTCTCTCATAAACAGCTAGAATTCAAAAATTTTAACTACAAGACATAGCAAAAAAACCCACCAAAAATATGTAATGCATCAGACCAGGCTGTCAGTAAAAGCTTCTGTACTAATAAAAGTTGTCTACCTTTAGCACACCATCAACATCAGCAGTGGCGAAAGTCACTCATTTTCCTATCAGTAGTACTACGTCGATGCAGTATCTGTTGAACATATAACCACACAACATGTTCTACTAAACAAAAAGGGTTTGATGCTAAAAAAAAAGTTTTAAAAACGACGGAAAATCACCAAATATTGATTCTTCTTGATTTCTTTTAGAAATTAGTATATGGGTAATTGTAAAATATCATTTAATAAAGATATGTATTATCCAATAATATTAACTTTTCCATAGACTCAGTGTCTCGTTAGTCTATATGTATAATAGGCTAAGACTTAGTCCCTCTGTTTCTTAATAGATATCATTGTAGGATTTACACTACAACCAAGACATGTATGTAAAAAGACCATATTATTCTCGATAATTAGCTCACTTATTGCTCTTGCATGGTATTGTTACTAGTACGGCCCTGATCAACTCGGCTTCGGCTTCTGGCTTATTTTTCACTATTCATAAGTTTCGTCTTTTTCTGAACTTTTGGCTTTTTGTTGAGCTTTTTTGCCGGTTCTTTTTTTTCCCATATTTGTTTGTATTATACGTAATGGGCTAACATGTTTTTTTATTTTTAATTTTTTTTAAATTTAATTATGCTAAATAAGTCTCTGTCAGCTACAGTGCTTTTTCAACCATCTACAGTGTTTTCAGTCATAAGCCACGAGCTTTTCAGCCGAACCGATCACCACCCTACTCTAGTCCGCACTATTGGCGATAATGAAAATGGTAAAAGTTGCCTCAAAATGGTAAACGGTTTTAATTACTTTAACCCAAGTTACTTAATCCGGTCCTGCGTACTAGACCTAACAATATAGTGCCTCTGTCCCCTAACAGTGTAGCAGGCTAAGCTTTGCGCAAGTTAATCAACCAACTGCACATGCATATGCACATCAACACACACACACATAATACGCAGCCAGTAGATCGGAGGAGCTAGGGTCTCGAGAATTGGGTATCGTTCATGCACCAAATAATTCGCCAAAAGCTTTAAGCTGTTAATAAAAGATAGATAGTATTCTTTAACAATTTGTACAATGCAGTACCAAATATATGTACCTTCTATGTCTCACAATATAATTTCATAGCCCACCATACACATGAACCAAGAAAACACTAAACAAGAGAAAACGTTAATGCTATTAAACCATACATGCCCCTATTAAATTGCATAGTAAAATTGTCCATCCACTTTTTAGCATTAAATTAGGGTTACGTGGTGAAAATATTACAATAACTGTATTTTTGATCTTTCCAATAGACTTGTATTTTAGGGGGCAATGTTTCTTAAGAATAAGGACTTATAGCACGGGACAAAGGGAGTAGTTACAAATATTTGCAGGTGTATAATTTTCTTACTGTTAGATGTTCTTTTTTTCACAATTTCTTTTAGTTTGAGATTTTTTGAGAAAAAACTGTGGTTTAATATTTATCGAGCTAGCTAGTAGGTAGTTGCGTACGATGCAAGATGCACTAAATTATGCATATAACACGTCAGCACTTTTAGTTAATTGCAGTCCAAATTGCGAACGTACGTACAAAATTAAGGAACCTACATATGTGGCAAAGCATTGGCATGTGCTTTTCGGCGATGGTCGATGGTTTTTGTCTCTAAAATAAATATTTCTACGAACAAATTAAATACTGATAAACCGTTTTGAAAAAACTATACTGATAAATCACTTTAAAAAGACGATAAAACAACCATTCCATTTATTTATTCGAAAGGAGTCATAAACCATAAACTGAAAAGAATAGGACAATTGCATGCTCGTAATGGCTAATAGTGAATTTGGTTTGGTTTGGTATAAGTGAAATACATATAACTCATGCATAAATTCTAAACAGTGGTTGCGTACGGACTAGATAGTCAGTGCACGTGTGTGTATTAGCAGCTACAAGCTGTTGGCCCTACAGGACTGAGAACAGTGACTAGAGGTAAAACTGAGAATGGTGACTAGAAAAGAGTAAATAGGAGCTAACACGATTGAAAGGTCGAAAGAAAGCAAAGCTCTTCACTCTAATAGCTGTGAAATTCTATGAAGATCAGACACAAATCACCCATAAGAAAGATCTAAGAAAAATCGAACCAAATAAGCCAAACCTTGCCCAAGTGGTCTAACCGCAATGTACTGACTAGTAAATGTGGTCTAACCGCTGGTCAAGTGCGGTCTAACCGACCTTGACTAGTCTAACTAGTCCAGGGGCATTCTGATTGATCCTCTCTAGACAGAATTGAAAATAGTACGATTTTAAAACCAAGAATTGATACAACTTTTGATTCACTACTCCAAATGACCTGAAACTTAGTATGTACCTTCTCTGGGATATCAAAAACCTATTCCACTCATGGATCGTGACGATCAATAACAAAGTTTCTACCTTTATCCAAGACAGGAAAGGTTGCCCAAACCAAGTAAAAGAGGAAAACCTCGATTTACTCTTACTCGTGAGTCCTAGATGATTTAGATGACTTTAGATGTATTCTCACATGTCATGACAATCTAGATCATAACACAAACTCAAGCCAAAACACTCACAAGATCAAAACTCCAAAATTACCCTTCTCCTAAGCAAAACCGGGAAATCACAAGAACTTGCAAATAAAAAGTGTTTAGATTGATGAGATCTGGACTCCAAGAGATAACATCATCACTTTTACATAATTAGCACAAAGCAAGATCAGGAGGGGAATGAGAAACAATAAAAACAAAGCCAAATTAAGATTTCATCACTTGAGCATAAGAGGATAAGACTGGATGAAGTTTGATCTCTATTGATACTTGGAGATGTATGATCACAACCGCTCTCTAGCCACACACAAGTCTAGGGATGACAAAAAAAACTCAACCACAAGAGTCTATCACATCTCACAAAGGTCTTTTTTAAGAACCCTAACACTTCTCAATGCTAAGCTTGAATTCCCCCAAAACTTAACCCTAACCACCTCTCTCTCTCTCTCTCTCATATATATATATATATATATATATATATATATATATATATATATATATATATATATATATATATGTATATGTATATAGAGAGAGAGAGAGGCTCACAAGAAAAACCATAACCAACACCTCTAGTTAGGTGTCATTCACTTACATGAGCTAACCTGTTATCCAATGCCATACCAATTTTCAGTGTTCAAATTGGCGCTAGGCGGGCAACAAGGTGGGGTCTAGCGCCTAGGGGCCCTAGGTAGGGCCTAGGCGGCTGAATTAAAAATGAGGACAGCAGACCGAAGATGAGTAATCATGCATATATATTTCATGTAAATGGCTAAATGCTTGATGTAAAGTTGTAAAACCTACAGATGTACGGGTCATCACAGACACATAGAATCAAACTGCGAAGAAAATAGACTTTCGGAGGGTCCAACAGAAGAAATTCAATTAGGAAAGGACTATTTTGCAATATCACATAACTCAAAGGACTAAATTGTAAAATTGCCAATCCTCAATCAATTCCCACATCCTGGCTGAATCCCCTTCTCACTTCACCTCTCCTCCCTCTACTCCAGTTGGTGGCGCCTCTCCCCCTCTACTCAAGTCGGCGGCGAGGCCAGGCCATCTCGCCACTGCGCCATCCACAGCTCGCCAGCCAGTACCTCCTCCATATCCTCCTCTCACCGCCACGCCTCCCCACCAGTTTGGCAGGCCACCCCAACTACACTGCGTCGTACCGACCTTCACCGCCTCCTCTAAATCCTGTGCGATCGTCCTCTACAACTCCCTCCACACCACAGCGTTGTCCCTAAAGCTCAGGTTCTTCTTTTCCTCTTCCCTGGCCTCTGATTGCTTCTCTCCCCCTCCTTCGACACCTCCTTTCTAGCTCAGGCGAGCCAGACATGTCTCCACGCGGTGACGACTCCGCCTTTGATCACCTAAGTCCGTCTTTGACCGCCAAAGGCCACTTAAGCAGGTTGGCCACCTAGCCTATCGATTTTGTCCAAGGCGTGGTGGCGGGGCTTCGCCCAGCGCCTAGGCCCACCCAGGCAGGTTCCTAAAACCATCTTCTTGAACATTGCCGGTTTTACACTTACATATACACGCTTCTCAAAGAGCACATACCTATTAACACATTATTGAATCAACACTTGATCCACTTAGCAATTTTAGCATAACCATGACTTAAAACCACTTAGGCCACTACCGTGGTTTCACACATCGCCACTTCTTTGGTATTGGACAATTTATCAAAATGCCCTCTATCATTTCCACTAAGCTTCCCATTTACTTTGCCTTGAAACATTCCCTTGCTTCATCTTCACCATGATCGGACCTGGCTTCCTTGACTATTCAGGACCTTAGTTGCTCCTTGAGCCTAGTCCCGGTCCACCTTGTTAATGCCTGTTATAACCACCACCGGTAGCTCCGCTCCAATTCTTTGTCTTCCCTGCTTGTAACCACCCTGCTACTCTTAGTCATCTTCAGCGTAACCTTGATCGCTCTAGACCTCAACTCCCTAGCCTAGTCTTGATCCCTTCAGCATCACTATAACCTAGTTCTGGAGTTCTACAACCAACCACAATAAGCAAACCATTACGTAGCACCGCACAATACACAAAAGCATCAATCGACACAATTGATGAGCCACGAATACTTATATTTACACCAAAGCATATCCTCACGCTTTGACACACAGCCCGTAGTTCCCAATGACTAGCCGCCTTCATGCATTCGGTCTCCCCTAAACCGTTGCTAGGTGCATCAGCCTCATCACTTGACGCATCATATGCACCAACTCACCTCTCCATGATCATTGTATTCTCTGTGCTCCCTCTTAAGCCACGTAGCCTCACCTGGATTTACATGACCGCTCCGGACATCAACACCCCTACCTAGTCCCGGTCCATTGTCGATGACTGCTACATTCTTCAAGCCACCTGCACATTCAAAGACCAAGTTCCATGCACATGGCCCGCACACTTGCGTAGGTATCATCCTTAAAGTATATTTAAATGATTTGACAATACGTATATGATTTTGTTTTTTTTTTGGAAACCGGACGTTGCATAACTCCATTTATGATATTTTAATATTATATATTATAACAAAAAAAATACTCACTCTATTTCTCAATACTTGTCACATATGATCAAAACTTTCTTCCCCAAATACTCACAACGGAAAAAAGTAAACATAGCATTTTTATCATCATCTTTTTCTTTCATTATTAATTTATTATAATACTTGTTTATACTATATTCTAATAATGCATATCATGCAACTTATATTGGTATAGTCGAGTGAACACTAAATAAAGGGTTAAAATATTTTCTTTTTTGTGATATTTGTTAGCATATTCTCTTTTTGTTAGCGACTATAAACCACTTGTCACACACTTTTCTTATATAATAGATTTTGATTCCTAATTTTTATATATACAAATCAAATTCCTTGCCTTATTTTATTTTTATGGAATTAGCATATTCATGTAATTTTAATTTTAAAAACCAAAATTTCTATTTACCCCTTAGTTTTGAACTAAAAATAGGTGGTAATTTGTTTGATTTTTATTCTGAATTTGCATATTTTTGGATTGTACTTCCTGTTATCTTTGTTTTTCAGTTAAGGTTGAAATTCATACATAAATCTATCTACTATTTTTATTTAGAAATTATGTTATTTTTATTGTACTTGACATAGACTCTTTATTTTAATTTAAATTTTACTTTCATTTAATTTAAAATTTTATTCTTAGGTTTGAATTCGTATACAACTACAATTGCTAATTTTCATTTTTGTAATTATAAATTACAGCTACAATTTTGAAATTTTGTTTTAGGTTAGAATTCATATACAATTTCAGCTACAAATTTTAATATAATTTTTATTATGAATTTTAGTTATCTAGGGGTTTTAATTTGGAGTTTTTATGAAAATCAAATAGATAATTTGCATTTTTCATTACAAATTTTTGCTATTTTTGTTGTTATTTTTATTTAATTTTGAATTTTAGTTTTATGTTAGAATCCGTGTATAAATCCGACTGCTAATCTTTACCTAATTTTTATTCCAAATTTCTTCTATGTCAGATATTTTTGTTTTTTATGAGAATTTTTAGTCTATTCTTTTTTATAGCAATTCTAATAGATCTGTCATAAGCTTTTAATATATAATAGATAGATGTCGTATATTTCTGAACGGACGAGCAGATTGAGCAGTATATATACGTGCACCATTCTGCGGTAACATTGATCGTGTGCAGGGTCGTCATTTCATATTTTACACCGCATTTTGCACGAGCGCTAAAGATTTATTCGGACAGTGACGTCTTGCATGCGTGGGCCATGCTGGTTCCATGTGCATGGACCATGTCACCATCCATTTTTCGTAAAGACTATAGTGACTTTTCGCGACAATTTGAAAGAGAAAACAGATGATTAATTTTGGATCATGGATATCTGTTATTCCCCAAATTGAACTAAGGTGACACGAAATGGCCATTAGAAATCCAGCTTTGATACGGTTGCGTTAAGCGTAACGCACGGGCTAGTTTACGCATGCGCGACTCTTAACTCAGGACCAGTTTGCAAATACTTCAGGAAAAATCAACAAGCCAAACCACAAAAATTAAAGAAGAGAGTAAAAAAACGGTTCCACCGAACAAGCTTATCTTAATCCACCGTGCCATTAAGGCTGTGTTTAATTTAAGGTTAGAATAACCAGGTTAGCTACCTTAACCGAGCTAGGTTATCTTGACCCAATTTTGTGCTTGGCAACCCCCTAGTTAATTTAAATTACTATTTTGCTAGATTACTGTTTGGCAAGATCACATGTGTTAGACGGGTTAGCAGTAGGATCCGGTCTTGTTCTTTTCAGTTTTTAAAAGTTGTTTTTCAACTTTTCTACAGTAACTAGCTTTTAAACGGAGTATTTTTTCAAGATATGGTCTACTAATTAATTGTAGTACATATTTTACTGACTTCATTTATATTGGCAAAAACCGCACGTGAGTTTCTATTACTCTATAATCTCTTGTACAAACAGCCCAAAAGCCACAAACTGCAGCCAAAAGTCATAAACCGCAGCTAAAAAGAACAGACCTGGAAACGGAACTTACGAGGGTTAGTTGCGTCGGGTTAGTTTATTCCACCGATTTAGGGGAGGGGTCAAAAGATTTTGACCAGGTTAAATAAATTAATTATCCCTAATCAAAGAGTGTTTGACGGGTTAATCAAACCGTTAGCCCACCACCGAATCAAACAGGAGCCAGAGAAGGTGGTCGGGTGGTTAAGCAACCAATCGGAGGATCGATGGAGCACATGCATGTGATGGCGGCAAAAGTCAGCTCATAAATCAGGTAAGGAAATCCGCACGACGAGCTCTTAATTAATCGGTTGCCATTTGCAAGGCACGTACGTAGGAGAAGGCGGATAGATATTTCCTCCTGGCACGCCAAGAGGGGAAAATAAGATATTTCTCAAGGGGTGTGCACGTGTTGCCTTCTCTCTCCCCGCCAAGCGCTGATTAATTGAGGCCGTCGCAATGTTGAGTGGTTGTTTCGTCTTAATTTCATGTTTTCATACGTGGTGTTAGCTAAGTGAGCGTTTGTATTAGCTTCTGGTGATGATTTTTTTTGTTATGACCGATGGGTTTTGACTGAAAATAAATAGTAACTGTTAAAAGAAGCGGTTTTTCGAAGAAGAAGACAAGTGATGTAAAAAGTGATGTAAAGATATATTTGGCCAAGAGCATCTTGGCTGGCTTCGGAAGCCGGGCCTGTTCATATTAGCTTTTGCGATGGCGTTTGGCTGCGGCTAATGAATAGTAGTGCATTATTAAAAAAGACAGTGCAACGAAAGACACTACAACATTTGAACTGCTATGCGACTTACGGAATTATAATATAATAAAATACAAAGTATGTTGCAACATATAAAAACGAAAAGTAGTGGCTAATTAATAGTAATGACTGATAGAAACGGCTTATAGAAACTGGGAAGTTCGTATTGACTTTTACTTCTAAAAGCATAAACCAATATGAACAGACCCTATGTAAATTCTAAAAAGCTAAGCTAGCTTCTAGAGTGCAAAAGGTGGAGCCGGAGCCCAGCCAAACAAGACCTCAGTATAATGTTCATTCCAACTTTGTTTGGGGGAGCTTTAAGTGCCTGAGAGTTAAGATGAGATCACCAACGTTTCCAGCGTATCCCTGCAGTAATGCGGATGATTTGTGCTGGAGAGTTGCATGTTACATTCTTCTTGAACCTTAAACTAGTTGGAGGATAGGTTATTTAAAACCAAAGCAAAGGATTGGAGGACTAGGCAGTAATTATCTAGAGTTGTAAGACAACGAGAGTGGAGAATTGAACTATAGTATAGTATAGTAATCGAGGTAGATATGTTAGTTCATGTTCGTGTGGCACGCTAGATTAAATTAAGCAATAGTGGAGATTGCAGGGATTACCGAAACGTGCTTTGCTTAAATGCGTAATGGTCCATGACAGTGGTCTACCAAAAATCTGTAAGGGGCAGGAACATAAGAGTGGCACTCTCTCTCTCTCTCTCTCTCTCTCTCTCTCTCTCGATGTACCTGAACAAATATACGTAGTGGTTTCTGATAATAGAAATTGGAGGTGATTCCCCCTCTGTTTTCGAAAAAAAAAACAAAGCAAATTCGCAATGTTAATAGCAAAGCGAAATATGAATTCCTGGAAGCTCTCGTGGGGTGCAGGTATCCACCGTTCACTTGTACAAAGTACAAAGGCAAACAGCCCCGTCTTACAATATCACCACCATACCCATCTCTTTTTCTTGGGCGTTCAAATGGCCCTTTGGCAAAATGCAAATCCAGCACTATGCGCAGCCTCAGTCGTTGCGCTTGGTCTGCGGTATGGAAGGAAGCATCGGTGAAGCTCAACAAATCCCACAGAACCTGCGCATCAGAAGCACCACAGAACCCTTCAGCCAGGAAATGTCACAACCCTTGATCCAATCCCTTCATTTGTGGTAAACTTCAATTGGGCGGTCAAAACCAGTGACAGTACCCACCAATCTGTCAGTGCAAGGACCACTACATGTTTTAGCAAATTTTCGCGGCAGGGGCAAAGAACGGGACTTAGGCAGACAGAACAGACTTGTCTAAGAAGTATCTCCCGAAATTTCTCTGGACATAATTGGATGACATTGAAGGTTCTCTTTGGCAACCTGAAAACAGGGAAAAAGAGTGTGATATAATTTATATCAACAAGCATGGAAGAAAGAAGCAATTGTCTTATCGAGGGATATAATTTCTACCAGTATGTTCATTCTATTATGCTTAAGTTTACAAGAACAGGGGTTAAGAAAGCAGGTTGGGCGAGAGTTGTACCCTAACATATATGATGAAAAATCCCAGCAAGCAGCTGAAACCAGAGGTACATCTATAACTTCTACACAATTAAGGGGCCAAAAGCAAAACGACTTAATGCAAATACAAGCGCCTACCCTTCATGAACTGAGGTAGGGAAAGAAGCTAGCATCCCAAACTTCAATGCAGTAAAAATAATAATCCAGCATTAGTTAGTCATCAGTCTGACATAAAACAACTACCTCTGAAACTAATCTGATTCTATTATATCAGGTCCAAGGTTGAGGCTCCAAGATAAAAATCCGTCCCTGCAAAACAAGAGAAACCAGAGGTTTCTGTTATTTTTCCTGTTACCATTGACGTTCGCCGAATTTTTTCTATTTAAGCCCTTTTTTTGAAAAATATTCACATTTAGACCCCTGGTGGTTTTAATTCCGTTTTTGGACCCAGGGGGTCGGAGCCGTGGATCACGGCGCCGAGGTAACACGTCTCGGCGCCGTGATCCATGGCTCCGAGGCCCCAGGCCGGCACCAGCGTGGCGACCCGCGTGGTGCCGACGTGGCAGAAGCTCGGCGCCGTGATCCACGGCTCCGAGCTCGGCGCCGTGACTCGTGGCTCCGACCTCGGAGCCGTGGATCTTGGCGCCGAGCTGCGGAATTTACCCAGTCGGCCGGGCCGAGCCATTTCGCGTCGCCCGAATTTTTTCTATTTAAGCCCTTTTTTTGAAAAATATTCACATTTAGACCCCTGGTGGTTTTAATTCCGTTTTTGGACCCAGGGGGTCGGCGCCGTGACCCACGGCGCCGAGGTAACACGTCTCGGCGCCGTGAAGCACGGCTCCGAGGTGCCAGGCCCACTCCAGCCTGGTGGCCTGCTTGGCGCTGACGTGGCAGCACCTCGGCGCCGTGGATCGTGGCTCCGAGCTCGGAGCCGTGGGTCGTGGCGCCGAGCTCGGAGCCGTAGAACGTGGCGCCGAGCTGCCTGCCACGTGGCGCCGAGCTCCCTGCCACGTCTGCAGACACTCGGCGTCTAGGGTTTGCACCGATCAGGCTTTACGTTGTCGCAAAAAGAATTACTAGTTGTATTTTGTTAATTTTGTTACTAGTTGCAGGAACTGTAATGATTATAAGTTTTGTTAATTTTGTAGTTGTGAATTACAAAACAATTTGAAAAAATTGTAAAACAAGTTTATGTTGATTGGCTCGTTGTAGATGCATAAAAAAATATGGTAATTTTTTTTAGGAACGATTGTGCGTAGAACGGTCGATATATAAAATGGTAAGTGACTTTTAAGGTATGATATGTTTTAAGGGTTTGCAATTCCCGTGATTTTTGCAAGGTTTGGTAATTTTGTAGTTGTAATATGGGAACGAATCTGATGAAGTCGTAATAAAAGTTTATGTTCATTGCAAGTTGCACATGCAAACCAAATTATGCTAAATTTTTTTGCCGAAGGATTGAGCGTAGAAATATCGATGCATATAGTGGTAAGTGATATTTCGAAGGTGAGTGATATTTTTACATGGCAGGCATGTGGTATGTGTGCAACTCTGTACTTCTAATGTTCAGAATTCCACCACTAGTCCTAACATGCATGCCTTAGGGAAAATAACTTGCTGAGTCTATTACATTTTGTCTACTGGGTGTAGCGTGGTTGTTTCCCCTTTTTGTCACGCCCTGAAGATGGCTCCGCTGCATCCTTGTTCCTGTCACTCTTGGTCTTGAGAGCTGCCTCCCGAGCTTGAAGCTCCTCCTCTTGACGCTTGATGGCAGCTTCACGCAGACTTAACTGCTCCCGCCTCCTTTGCAACTCATCCTCCTTGCCCTTCAGACGGATTTGGTCCACCCTCACGCGGCGCTCTTGGTCAAGCCGCATCTGTCGTTCCACCTCGCGAGCCTGAGTCATCTTGACAAAATATTGTGCTTTGTTTCCATCTCCACTGCCCGGTTATTTGGCCATGCCGGCGACACCCGATCCACCCATTCGATGAACCTGCAAGCCTATGTGTGGCGTGGTAGATGTCATCGATCAAGTTGAAAAAAGATAACGAGAAACAAATGATTTAGTTGTGGTCGTTACCACGAAGTCGTCATCCAGGTCAGGACATTTGAAGAACCTACGGCCGTATTTGGCTCGTTGAACTCGATCAGTCCAGACTCCCAACATCGTCCTAAAGCCGCAATGGCACTTCGGGCGCTCATGCCACTCCGGCACTCCAAATGGGTCGGACCTCCAGGAAGACATTGTTGTGTAGTAGTATTGTGATGCCTTGAAGAGGAGATGTGGTATGGAAGACATAGGAGGGAGGCCTTTATGTAGGCAGGTTATCTGGTGCAGTGGGCATAGTCCATGGAGAGGATATTTTCGTTTTTCCTGGATTCCAGTGTAGCAATAAATGGCCCTATGTAGGCTTTTCAGAGACTATAGTCTCGTAATAAATTCATAGTTCGTAGCCTTTTCAGAGATTGGACCATTCAAAGCCTAGAAAGCTAAAGACCTACGCCCCTATATGCCTACAGGCCTACTCCTGTAAAGGCTAAAGACCTACGCCCTATATGCGCAAAGCTGGCATATGTTGCCTCGTTTTGTCATGTCACTGAGCAAAATCTGAACTCTTTTGTCATGTCACTGAGCAAAGCTGCCCTCTTTTGTCATCTCACTGAGCAAATGCTGACCTCTTGTGTCATGTCCCTGAGCAAAGCAGGGGCGTGTTGTCATGTCCCTGAGCAAAAGCCTCTTTTTTTGGTGGTCACTACATTAAGCTGCCCCGTTTTGCTATAAGTAGCAGGGTTAGGGTCCCATGACATTGTGAATCGAACAAAGTAGTACCCTCTCTTTCGTGGTGAAACATACCATGTCTGAAGTCGAGGGGCCAGTGGGATTTGGGTCACCGAAGGACGACATTCCCTTAGAAACGAGGGATATGTTCGGTCCGCAGTACCGATTGATACCAAGCCGGCGTGCTCAACCACCGTGGCCGAAATGCAGACACAATGAGTACGCGGTCGTCCAGATCTTGGATTCCCCGAACGATGGCGGACGACGTTTCTTCCGATGCTCACGCTCCGGGGTAGAAATTAGTAATGTTACATTTTGTATTGCTTATGGACCCTCGAAGTTTACCGTCATTTTTTGTGCAGATGGCCAAATGCGACTTCTCCCACTGGATCGACCCTCCTCACGAACGGTATGTTGATCGTTATGTGGGTACATTATGGGCTCGAATATGGGACTTGGAGTACCGAATGGAGAATCTCACTTAGGAGAACAACGACCTCCGCGAACAGATGCAACGCGAGAGGGGCAACGAGGAGGTCGTGAATATAGGAAGCTCTTATGATCCCACATGTTGCTGCGCGAACCCGAGCTGCATATGTGCATGCCACTACCACGATGGACAACCACGTCCGAGGCGACCCCCTCAGCATTTCTCCATGTGGGTGCCACGAGGCTCGTTTGGCATGTAGGTAAGAAGGTGTATGATTGTGTTGTGTTTTAGTTGTTGTGTTCGTTGGTGTGTTGATGGCTGTAGTACTTGGTTGTGTTGTCATTTTTTGGTACCCTCCATGTTTACCGTCGTTGCTGTGTTGATGGTTGTAGTACTTGCTATATTTTATGTACATGCAATCTATGTGTTGTTTCGTGTTGTGACTGGGCAAAGCTGTTTTATTTTAGGTCGTAGCCTTTTCAGCCGATTGTGCTTTTTCAGGAAGCATAAATTCATAAACAAAAAATTCATAGTTCGTATCATTTGCAGTCGTTTGCAGTAAACATAAATTCATTGCAGGAATTATAGAACAACAAAGTACAGACTACGGATTCGTACACAAATATCACATGAATATAACATATACACATACATACAAACAAGTAGCTCATTACAACACGACCCACAAGCCTACACATAAATATCACTGCCTCCTAGCCTTACCCTTACCCTTACAAGGGCGTCGGTGCCTGGAGTGTAACGGTAGGCTCCCGGCGGCGTCTGCGTGGTACAGGCTGTGAAGGCTGAGTCTCAGGAGCGCCTACGAGCTGAGACGGGCCTATCTCATCGTAAGTCTGCTGCTCCACCTCGTCGTCGTCCTCACCCCCCTCGTCAGGGAAAGTGTCGCTCGTGGGGGATGAGCTCTGTGCCGTGTAAGACCCTCGCCGCGTCGGGTCTGAAAGTCGTGTCGTAGGCACGTCTACGTCCCTCCCCGCGCCGGTGCTGCAACCACAACGACTAGCCGCACGACGTAGCCGACCTGCTAGCCTCTGTCATCCAACATTTTGTTAACCAACAAGATACGAAGATATTACGTACTAATTTTGTAAGTGGCTTTGTCGAAGCTTACCTCTAGGAAGGTAAGCGTCCGGGCGTCGCCGACTGTCCTGGAGAAATGCTCTATGTCCTGTACAGACTGCTTCAGGGTGTTGCCCTGCAAACAAGCAAAAGAATGGATAATTTACTATATGTAGTGATATTTATATCTATTGAAAAATAAGCAATGAGATTGAACATTACCACACGGTCCAGGACTGGTGCCGTCTCCACCTGCGTCCCAAGGCGAGTCGACTGGTCGTACGGCGTGTCTTCGTCGCCCGAGGACGCAATGTCGGCGTAGTCATCCTGAGTCCATTGGCCCTTAAGCTTTGACCGCGTCGCACGCTGGTACCAAACTTGGTACCGCCGGAAGTTCTCGTTGCTGTGCGGCTCGTCGTTGTCGTCCACGTGGTCCTGAAAGTGTCCCCACTCCTCAACGTACACGTGGTGGTGCTGCTCGAAGTCTGTGACCTTCTGTCGCCGACGATCAAATCTGCATGTCACGTAAACCAAACGTTAAAAATAGAAAAAGCTCTGTGCAATTGGATTCCAAGGTTAGAATTGAAATTGCATGCCACTTACTTGTGCAAGGCCACAGACGTGGAGAACTGCGCTACTGGCCACAGCTGCCTCATACCAAACTGGCGTGCAACTCTATGTCCCAGTCGGTGAGGCAGTGGATGTACATCCACGACGCGCTGTCCCCCGTTCCGTCGGGGAAGAGAACGCAGCCAAACAAGTGCAGGATCCATGCCCTGCAATTATATGTGAAATGATATTAAATCAAACTATGTCAATTTAATCAAAAAGCTCGATTAGACGACGAGTTGGCTCGATATCCACCCCTACCTGCAGTAGTAGGCAACTGTCTGCTCGTCCGCGTGTGCAGGACACTCTGCGAAAGTCTGCCGGAGCCATGTGATCATAACTGCAGAACTGCGATGGACTGGCTCAGCAGGAAGCTCTGTCCCGAGAAAGGCCTCTACTCGGGCTCTCCAACCAGCAGGCACGCACGGTCCGATCACTGGACGGCCGTGAATGGCGACACCAAGTATCTTCTGAGTGTCCTGGAGCGTAATTGTCATCTCACCGAAAGGGAGGTGGAAGCTGTGAGTCTCCGGCCTCCACCTACATGATACAAAAAAGAGGACTACATGTCAGAGAATTTGAGGCGCACATAGCCGACGAACAATGAACATGCAAGTGGAGCAATGGTTTAGGAGAATATCTGTCAATCAGTGCAGTGATGGCCGGGGGGTTGAAGGTGGGCAATCCACGGCGAACCTAGTAAGAGATGGCGTCTAGGCCAGCCCTCTCCAGGAAGGGAGTGTACCTCTCGTCGTACCGCATGTCCAGGAACCCGTCATGGGTTCGAGGACGAAGGATGGGCAGCTCCTGTATAGAATAGACCAATTTTTGTAGTTAATGCATCAATATAAACTCAAATTGTACAGAAAGTGATGAAGGCAATACCCCCCCTCCGCGGTGAGCCGTCCTCGGTGGCTCTCCTCGTAGTACTGGTCTAGCAGGTGGAATTGCACCATCCTACAAAAAAATTGAATTTGTCAGTCCAACATACAAGTAAACAAAAAATTGAACATGCATAAAATATGGAAAGAATAAGAAATTAAATAAAAAACATAGCAAATTACATATGAAAAAATAACTAGACGAACTATGAAACATAACGAATAACAAGCACTCGCACCTGACTAAGTGGCCAATGGCATGTGCATGAATTGTGGCCAAGTCTACCACATCTGCTACATTGGTTCTGCTCGGGGTTAGTAAGAAAGGGGGTTGCTCTCCCTCGCCTCGTTGTTCCTTGAAGCTGATCCATAACCATCTTGTGTCTCGTCCTTTTCCTGGTTCCACGTTTGTTCCAACGGCTACCCGTATCCGCAATGTATTTGGGCCCGGTGTACGGTGGCCACTCTCCCTCATCCCGATAAGGCTCGAAACGGGGAGACCACGTAAGCACAAGGTTGTCAACACTGAACTCCCAAGGTATCTTGCTCTCGTAGTCAAAGTTGCGATGCCTCGCTGCTGCCACATAATGAGAACATGGAAAGTGGTACTGCCTCGGTTTACCACATGTGCATGAGAAATCAATAAGGACAACCTTATGCCTCCTCGTCGGCCGGAGCTCTCCATCGGTCGTTGTACCACCCCTTTCTACAACCTCGTAAGTGCCCGTGGAGTTGTCAAAACAATGTACCTCATGTGCCTCAGCCCTCGCCTTTGCCTTTTCAAGGTGACGCTTCGGTTTTGGCGCCCATCTCTCTTGTTTACTCTGTAGCGCCATTGCATGTGTGTGTCTTTCGTTGAACCAGGCAACAAGCTTGTAAAAGGTGAGTGATACTATAGCATTGACGGGCATACCACGTATACCCCTAAGCAAGTTATTGAAGGATTCGGCCATATTGCTTGTCTGAAACTCGTACCTCCAGCCACCATCGTCATGAGCCCTTGTCCATTTGTCGACATCTCTCATCAATCCCGACAACCACTGTCTACCTTCTGCGTTTGTTGCAGTATTAAGCTGCTCCAACTTCTCCTGGAAGAACTTGACCTCAAGCATTCGAGCGACCTCCTCGAACAGAGGAAAGTTATCCTTCGTACCATCCTTACGGAGTAGATTCTCGGCAAGATGCTGAGTGCACCAACGGTGGTGCAAAGGTGGATACCCTGGTATCTGCTCTTGTACGGCAGCAAGTATGCCCTGGTGTCTATCAGATATGACACCCACCTCCCTACCAGGGCCGACCACGTGCCTCCGAACGAGCCGCAAGAACCATCCCCAGCTGTCTTTGTTCTCCCTCTCAACCAAAGCAAACGCCAAAGGAACCAACGCGTTGTCTGCGTCACAGGAAATGGCTATCAGAAGTGTGCCCTGGTACTTGCCAAGAAGAAACATACCGTCAATGGAGAAGACGGGACGACAATGCCGAAAGGCCTCGATGGACTGAGCAAAGCACCAGAAAGCACGGAAGAATATCTGCATCCCATCTTGAGTCCATTCGTTTGGTTTCGGGACGTACTCATAATGCATGCCTGGATTAACCGCTTTGATTGCATTGAAGAGTGCTGGCAACTGCAAGTACCCATCTTCCCAGTCCCCATATATCATCTTCCAGATGCGTTGCTTTGCCCTCCATGCTTTTCCATACCTTATCTCGTATCCAAATTTCTCCTTAACAATCCCAGCAAGTGTCTTCACCTTCATATTGGGTTCTCCCTTTACTATGTGACACAGTGACTTGGCAATAATGGTAGAGGTCAACTGCCGATGCTTCTGTTTGAGCTCTGCTTCGGCACAAGTGTGTGGGCCAACGATTTTTGTGATCTTGAACTATCCCGTGTCCTTCTGTTTCCTAGCACAAACCCTCCATTCACATGTTTCCTTCTCGCACACAATTGTGTACCTCCGCTCCACATAAGAATGCCTCATCTTGAATGGCCTTTTACGAATCACTGAATACTCCTGCAGCCACCTTCTCAATGCAGACAAGTCCTCAAACATCATGCCCTTCTCAATTGTCATGCTTGAACCGGCCTCAGGAGCATCTAGCAGCTCGTCATCCCTTCCTTCTGCATAAGCCCCATGAGAATGCCTAAGATCGCTGAATTCATGAACTGATGGATCCCGGCCAGGGCAATAACGCCTGATCAGCTCAATATCACTTTCGGTCAGCTCTCCAAAAGGGCGGTCATCGTCAGAATCAACGGCCCTTGCGATCTCGTAAGGCTGCAGATCATCCACAATTTGAACATCCACACTGTTGGAGTCCCTGCAGACTTCTTCAACGTTGCCAGATGGAGCAACGGGAGGAACACCAATATTATCAGGAATGTCTCCTGCATCATAAGCACGAAAACGATGGGATTGAGACAAAAAAAACAACAATGACGGGAAAAGGCTAAAGTGTGGCTCGACACTTACTGGGATGATCCTGAGGGGCCGCCACAACATCATCAGTCCGACATTCAACTCGAACTGGTTGAGAAATCTGAACCTCGTTCGGGGCAGATAGAGCATCGGGCACCTCAGGCACTTCTTCCACATCCACCGCAAGATCCGGTAACGGAGGGTCAAAGGGTGCCTGATCACCTAGTTCTGGTGAATAACCGTGAGTGGTGGGATCAATGGACACCTTCCGCACAACAACGTCCAAACATTTTAACTCATTCCTCATAACCAATTTGACATATTTGTCCCACTCATCCTCTGAACCAATTAAGATCAACCGCCTGAGAATTGTGTCTTTCGAACCGAAGTGAAGTAACCCCTCAACTGTGATGCTCTCCTCGTTTGCATGACAATGTAGCTTCTCCCGAGCCCTAGCAACCAACTCACTAAACGACGGTCGATCACCGAATATCAGAGGCACCCTTTGCATTTCAACAAATTAAACATTTCCATAATCATCACTTGTCACACTGCCTCCATGATATAGGGTCACTAGGTTGTCCATCTAGTTCATACACAAAACCAAACTTAATACCTTTAAGCGAAATTTTGGATAAATCACATGCATACTTGTTTAAGCAATAAAATATCTAAATGAACCCTTTCCCATTCAAACATCTATATATCTAATAGGATCCAGATATAGTCACATGAGATTTTCAGTTATAATATGCAGCCTACATTGTCTTTTTTTGGAGTCAAACAGAACCACCAATATTTATCTAGATATTGTATTAATCACACCAAAAGTCTAAAATCATTATGCCTTCTCGTAGGTACCATAGATATGGAGTGAACATTAAGCGACAGTGTGTAACATATGTGGAAAAAAATTCACGATATACTAGAGATTCACCTTGAAGGCTTGCGGGGGCCGGGGAGGCGCTGGCGGCCGGGGAGGCGGCGTGGGCCGGGGAGGCGCTGCCGGCCCGGGGAGGCGGCGGGGAGGCGGCCGGGGCGGGGAGGTGGCGGGGGCCGGGAAGGCGGCGGGGAGACGGCCGGGCCGGGGAGGCGGCGGGGGCCGGGGAGGCGGTGGCGGCCGGGGAGCCGCGTGGGCCGGGAAGGCGGCGGGGAGGCGGCCGGGGCGGGAAGGCGGCGGGGAGGCGGCCGGGCCGGGGAGGCGCTGGCGGCGGGAGCCGGGGAGGCGGTGGCGGCCGGGGAGGCGGCCGGGAGGCGGTCACGGCAGGAGTCGGGGGCTGAGGGCAGACGCGACGCGAAATGGCTCGGCCCGGCCGACTGGGTAAATGCCGCTAGCTCGGCGCCAAAATCCACGGCTCCGACGTCGGAGCCACGAGTCACAGCGCCGAGCTCGGAGCCGTGGATCACGGCGCCGAGTTTCTGCCACGTCGGCACCACGCGGGTCGCCACGCTGGTGCCGGCCTGGGGCCTCGGAGCCATGGATCACGGCGCCGAGACGTGTTACCTCGGCGCCGTGATCCACGGCTCCGACCCCCTGGGTCCAAAAACGGAATTAAAACCACCAGGGGTCTAAATGTGAATATTTTTCAAAAAAAGGGTTTAAATAGAAAAAATTCGGCGATTTAGCAAACAGAAAGAAAAATAAATACCGGTCTTAGAAGCCTCCAGATCTCCACAAATAAAGTAATTATGCCATCATCATCCCAGTTCAGGTGGATCCATTCGTCACATTCAAACTGCATGTGAACAAAAGCACAAAAAGATAAGTGCCATCAGTGTGGTTATCACCTGGCAGATTTCATGAGTCTCAATATTGCAATATAAGAAAGACTAATTCAAAGAAAAGCATAATTCTTCCGAGAGATCTTTATTGTAAATTTGTAACTTACCAAACGATGGTGCCATACTATTCTGAACATCCGTGCTTGCTCTCTACAAAATTTTCATGTTGAAAAGAAACAATTTTAAAAAGATCGTGGTGTTTGTGGTTAGAAATATTCCCATTTGACATCACAGATGCCAGCCACTCCTTGCGGAGAGCTTTGAGATGGGGAATCTGATGGCTTAGGAACCTTGACGTTTTTTGTAGCCACCTTATCCCGTCGAGATATCCTTCTTAAATTCCAGTTAGCAGTTTCAATCAAACCTAACAGGGCAAGATCAGAATCAGTTTAGCTCAACTAAAATGCAATACAGTTTGTAATACTACATTTGTCTAGGTGAGAACACATCAAACATTATCTACCTACAAAGAACTGTTCAAGTATGATTGGTAATATTTCTGAGGCATCTGTCAAATATTATTCACCAATTGAAAAAACATCAAATGGAGAAACAGGAATATGAAAGGATGCAACCATCTGATTACGAAGTTCTGGGCACCAGCAAGGATTTTATAGCTTTTAATAAATAGATACAGAACTAATAATGCCCTCCCCATAATCCACTTCTTTAGACCTGCAACCACATAATTGTTGCATACCTCAAAGCATTGTGTCTATATACTAATTGTCAAGTACTAAGGGCACAAAGCTGCCATATGTGATAGCAGGTCAAGGAAGTAGATTATTTTGTACCATTTGGTAATAAAGTGCATTTATGTTCTCCACACAACATTATATAACAAAATGTCAAGAACACAACATGCATATAAAGGTTGCCAAGAAACATTTGCATTAACCTGATACTTAGATTCCAGCTACTACGTATTTCATGCACGGATGCACCAAAACATGCAATGAGAAGAACAACTTAAAGCTGAATCAATATCAACTCCAAGGATGCTTCGACATTCAAATTTCATCATTGCACAAGGTTCAAAAATAAAAATGAGAACTGTACTAGTTGTGAAATTTAATTAACGTAAAAAACGTTCTACACTATATCAGTCATCTTGCAATTCAGACATTTATCTGCACGAACAACTAGATGATACCTATAATCTAATCAAAATTTAACAAATGATTATCAGAATATAGGTCATCAATTCAAAGAATAATGAAGCACAATGACAGCAACAGTTATTGGCCTTTAGATCTTATATTTTAATGCACCCATAGGAGCATCCGAGCCCCAGGTATGATCAACAGTTGCATTCAAATGCTACCACATGAAAACAACTCTATTGCAGCTTATACAAGTTAGAAAGATAGCAGACATGACTATGTAGGGTCATCTCAACAGTATTACAAGTTACAGCCTAAAATAGATAGCACATATTCTATTGAAATTTTCATAAAATAACCACATGAAGAGGTCAAACAAGATTTACTACAACTAGTTAAAACAATGTTTATGTTAATCTTGGTAAGATTTTTCAATTTATAAGAGCTACAGCAATATAACTTTACAATAACAGAAGTCTGATGACAATTATAACTGAAACTGAAACATGAAAGAATTAGAAATAGGCAAAAGCTAGATTAGACAGATCATCAACCATACAAAATAGAACTCAATTACTGTACCCAAAACATTACCTAGACCGATCATTACCAAGCCCTGGTTGCATCCAATATCGAGGCAATCCTTGCCTTCAAACCACTCCCTTCTGAATATCTCAAGACGAGGATCTTCACCAACATTACGATCAATCTGTAGACATTAGAAGATAGAATTTATTGTCAGCTGAGATGAGGCTTGGACATTTGAAGACAGAATTTAGCAGCTAAGACGATGCTTGGTGTATCTGGCCATTTGAGAGGTCTTTGGATTGTACGAAGAGAATTATCACATGCAGTGCAGCATAGAAAAGTAAAATGCCAAATCCACCCTCCCTCCCTTGGTCCCTCCTCCTTGGCACAAGGCATTCTATAGTATATTTGGCGTTGGCGAATCTTATGGAAACTACTACATGTAACTAGGCTCCCCTTCTCTTTTACTCCTTCCCTCCCACCAGCCGTACTAGCAACACCCTGGGCATGGGGAGCACTTAACAATTAGCAATTCTCTGTTTTTACGAAAACTGGGATGAAAGTAGACGAGATAATTTTGTTTCCTGATATTTGTTGTTGACTTGCATACCCAACATAGTAAATGTTGATTAGCAACAAAATGATGAATTAAGTTGATGGAGTAAAAAACTTCAAATTCAATATCTACGCGCCCCCCAACAAATAGTGCCAATTCTGGTCTACTGAGAATTACAACAGAACAAACCAGTAAACAATATCATCTCACCCCGTGAATCTCTCTGCAACTTCCTCTCACTAGCTTCCTACTGCAAATTCAGGGCACAAATCAACGCCGCAGCCTATCAGACCTCGGAAACATTTCGTCAAACAGCCCCCAATCTTACTAAACCACTCCAATCCCACGAACACAGCAATCTCCAGCGAAGCATTTCATCGAGCGAACCGGTGATCGTGTGCACAACAACGACTCGCAGGTTTTACGAGAAGCAAGAAGGGACGGGTGGGGAGGGGAGGGGCGTGATTGCTCGCTCGGTAGCCGTAGATGAACACCTCTTTCTTCTTCCGCTTCTGCCCTTTAACTCCTCCGCCGTGGCCGCCGCCGCCTTCTCTTCTTGCCAGCCCGTTGTTCTGTTTCGTCTTCGCGTCTCTTCCTTTGGCTCCCTTCCCTTGGCCGCGGACGGCGGGGGCGCCACGGGCCGTCTCACTGCATGGGCAGACGGCTCCTTCGCCGCCCATATCCTAGGTGGCGGCGGGGCCGAGAGGCAGCCACGCTTTAATGGCCACTCTGCGGGGGCCGGCCTAGTCCGGGAGGGGAGACGGCGGCGGCGAGGGGAGGGGAGGGGAGGGGGAGGACGCGACGGCGAGATGGGAGAAGGGCGTCGCGTCGGGAGGGAGAGAGGGAGAGCTTCCACGGCGAGAAGAGGTGGGCCTAAAATAACGGGAAAACGCATGTGCACAGGGAATTGGGCCGCTGGGTGCTACTGGCTGGCCCAAGGAGGGCCGTGCTCTTCGTTTCTTTTTCTTTTTCTTTTTCTTTTCTACATATAGGTTATGTTCTTTGGGTTGCGATTTATGAGGTTTTGGCTGTGACGTAGGGTTTTTATCTAGGCTTTTCTAAATGGCAGCGGACGGTAGATACACCGACGTTGATTGCGCATATGATTTTGGCCTCGAGAAAATCCGCTTGAAGAAACCGCCCTAGTTGTTTCGACTTTCGAAGAAACCAAACCCCCCCCCCCAAAAAAATAGGGCAATATACCTTTTGTGAAACTTCTTTTCTATATCATTTTTTACTCTATAGGGAAAAAATGAGTCTCTTCTGTAAATACTAACAAACTACAACATGCACAGATCTGATAGGTACAATTTCGGAGAATCAAATTGGGATATGCTAGATTATAGGGTGTGACCATATTGGCTTTTGGCTATGGCTGATAAATAGTAGTGATTGATAGAAGCGGCTAATAAATAGTAGTACATGATCTAAGAAAGACGGTGCAACGAAAAATACTATAATATTTAGACCGTCATGCAACTTCGGAAATTGTGATATAATAAAATACAAAATACGTTACAATATGTGAAAACGAAAAATAGCAACTTATAGAAGCTGAAACATTTGTATTAGCTTCTACTTCTAAAATTAAAAGTCAGAAATAGAAACCAATATAAATAAACCCTGTATCCATCGATAAATTTCGTTCTCCAAGATGGTGTATGGGTGCCACTCGCCCCTGGCTATACCACCGAGAATCCAAGCAATTTCTCTTTTCATTTGAGTCATTTCATATTGGCACCAGTCCCTGGTGTGGTCCAAACAAGACAGCACCATATAAAATAGTTGTCCAAAGCTCATAATCGTTTTAGGATCATGACTTTGTAGCTCCGATGTTGCTGTACTGATGATGCATCATACCGTCATGGTCCTGACAACCTCGCATATTGGTAACTAATGCAAGTGCGTACGAGTATAATCATGGTAACCTTTACGGGAAAAAATGAAAGATCACGTTTGGAATGAAAGAATTTCGTTGGAAAATCCCTAAGAAAAGGAGGCATCTAGTAAGGGCATGTTCTTTTCGGCTGCGGCTTATAGTTTTTAGCTGAAATTTTTGAATTTTGGCTATTTTATGGTGCAGATTACAGAGAGATAGATAATCACTTGCGATTTTCGCTGATACAGATGTTGGGCTTTTAACGTATAGATCATTTAACTTGTAGACCCCCGTCTTGAAAAAAAATACTCCGTTTAAAAGTTAGATACTGTAGCAAAAGTCAAAAACCGCTAACTTTTGACTTAAAGAACAGACCCTAAATAGTGTTTCCTTTTCTCGGAAATTCCTAGGAAAATTCTACATTCCTGGCAGGACAAGACGTGTATTTTTGTTGTGCCCGGGTCATATGCCACACTTGTGGTCTGCGTTGGCATCTCTAGGTTCCTCCATAAATAAAATCACCCACTAGGTCAACCATGGCGCCTGATGATGCACACCCCAACAAGACAAAAAAAAAGTTTCATCTTTTTTTGTCAACTCCAATGCTACAAGGGTATTCACATTAGAGAATTTTTCAGGTTAAGTTTTGTGCACCTCTCAAATAGTATGTTCAGTTGGTGGCTTACCAGCTTGATTGTCTTTTGTTAGAAAAAAAAAGAGAAGTTGGTGTTTGTTTAAGAAGTCACTTTCGGTGTCCTTCACCATGGGACTTGGCTGGCTTGCTAATCATTCCCTAGTACAATGAGGATAAGCACTAGGCAGGAGTGGACATTGACAAATGACAACATGTCTGGTGTTCCTGATTTTTAAACTACACAAAGATGCTTGTGGCCGGTGAACATGGTTGGCATTTGATTCTTGGAACACATAGGTAAATAAATAAAAAAAGAAATCAAGGCATTCAGCTTTTAACAAAAGCTGAGGATGATTCTGCTTGTACAAGAAAGGCAAGGCTGACAGTTGTGTATTTATATGGATAGATGTGAAAGAAACGACAATATATAAACAAACAATGGACAAGATTTAAGACACCATCTTCGTTTTAAAGGCAAAAAATCCATACTAATCCTTAAAAAGGAAAAATCTTAGAAATTCTTATATTAATCAGGAGAAAAGGATAATGATCTACACTACTTATTTTGGTTGGACCAGATTACAACGGTATAAATTAATTATATATAGATATTAGAGTTGTATAATAATATAATTGTATTTTAAATATAGGTAGTAGAGTTATATATTAAAGATATATATATCATACTGTCTAGCCGCACAATTACATGAATAGTTTTACTAGTTATTAGCTAGTACTAATGGATGCTTATATAGATATGAAAGAGAGGAATCTATTGCTTTGTAGCATGCTTGCTGCCAATGCCAGGCCATTAGACGTGGATGATGTACTGTTAGGTTACTTTTAATATAGAAACTACTTTTAATATAGAAACTATATAGCGATATCTATAGACATAAAGACTAGAAATATCTCCTTAATGTATGACAACTAGCAACCACACCACTCGAATAATTTCTTCACTTTTATATCACCTCCTCTCTCTTCTTTTTACCAATTCTCATCATCTAGTTGTCTTGGTTTTCATAAATATACAATGTCTTGTATAAAACACTACTATTATCTCTATCTTCCTTAATTACTCTTTCACATCATTTTTTTACTTATTTGATATACTATAGGCACTGCTTACATCACTACATTGGGAATACCTTTAAAGTGTTAAACACAAACCACTTATTATGATTCCTTTGGGGTTGAAACACAAACCACTTATTATGATCCCTTTGGGGTTGCAAATTTTAGAAACAAACAAAAAGTGCATTCCGGTCCTAGCTGACAGAGGCAATCACCACTATAATAGCGGTCATTGCCTAACACAACTCTCTTGTGTCCAATCTTTCAGATCAAATGATGGCAACAAGCTAGCTAATCCACTAAGCGGAGCTCTTCGAGTGGTGCCAGCTTTACATGTAGATCGACATTAAGGCTTTGTAGTTCATCGGTCACATTCATATCTACATGGACACAAGAAAAACTCTTGCTCATTGTACACCTTCTGATTTCTTCACTGCATCATGCTCGTCTTGGCTATGAGTGCATTTCTTTTTATTTTAGAAACAGAGCGTACTAGCGTTCGTCGGCTGAAAAAAAAACAGTGACTGGAATTATAACGGTTATGCCTATCTGTTGTTATAGAAATCACAGGTTCAATATGTCCATGGACATAGGGTTTACGTTAGAACTAATCTTGTCGTGTTGTTGTTAGTATGGTCGGTGTCGAGTACTTGGTTGGTTTGAGTACTGAGAAGTCGTGTCGAGTACTCGTGTGTTGAGTATTGAGAAGTCGTGTCGAGTACGCGTGTGTTGCGTGCTGAGAAGTCATATGTCGAGTACTCATGTGTTGAGTACTATGTAGTCGTGTCGAGTGTTCGGTGTGTTCAAGTACCCAGTAGTCATGTGTCGAGTATAAGTCGAAGACCCGGAGTCGGAGAGCAGTCGAAGACCGGTCATAGCAGTCGCAGTCGTAAGTTGAACTACGCAGTAGTCGTAACTACAATTGTCATAGCTACAGTGATCATAGCTATAGTGGTCGTAGCTACATAGTGGTCGATGGTCGGTACTCGTAAGCTACAGTATTCCAGTCGTGCTCGAAGATCGGTAGTACCGTCTGCATAAGCGGTACTACCGGAGATGCTGGTCGACAAACCATACTCGTGAAGCGATCAAAGGCACCGTGGTCGTAGATGTGGTCGATAAGCCGTGGTCGGTGAAGCAGTCGAAGACACCATGATCGAAGGCACCGTGGACAAAGGTACCATGGTCGAAGGCACTATGATCGAAGCAGCCGTGGTTATGAGGCACTGTAGTCGACAACACATGGTCGAAGAAGGACTCGAGGGAGAACTCGAAGAAGGTTTGGTCTGTGTGTAGTCGTAGACCAGACCAGGTAGTAGTTAGTCTGCACGTAACCGGTTGTATCCACTAAGCTGTGTGAAGTGGCTGGTGGAATAAGTCATTTGGGTAGTACGAGTCATGGAGATCGTTAGCCTATATACATGTAATTTGAGTATAAATAGAAGAGAAAATGGAAAAGTTGTGGGCGAATTAACGCAACGCAAAAGCTCTTGTGTGTCTTGAATAGATTAGAGTGTTTGAGTGAGTCTAAGACCAATGAGTTGGTATGTATCAGAGCTTGGAGATTCCCGTGTGTCAGAGAAGAAGACTCAGTGATTCCCATAAGTCGAGAAGATGCCGAGAGAAAGGAGTGTGTCTCCGTTAGTGGTTCGTGGCCTGCTATGAGGTGATTCGTCCGCCTCCAGCTCGCAATTGGTCATGAAGAGGGAGAACGCGGTGACATTATCGTACCCACAGCTCACCCGGATGAACTACACCATCTGGGTGATGAAGATGCGAGTGGCACTTCAGGCTCAGAACATGTGGAAAGCAGTCAAACCTGGTGCCGCTGAGTACTAAAAGGATCAGATGGTGCTATATGCCATCTACCAACAAGTGCCAGAAGAGGTCATGTCTTCCCTCGCTGGGAAGGACACGGCCAAGTCGGCATGGGAGGCAATCAAGATGGCGCACATGGGGCATGAGCGCGTGCACGAAGCCAAGCTTCAGACTCTCAAGACAAACTTCGAGGGCTTGAAGATGGAGGAAAGGAAGCCCGTCGAACACTTCGCCGGTTGGGTGACATCGGTCGCCACCGACATCCGAGCGTTAGGCGACACCACAATAGATGAAATCACCGTTGTTCACAGGTTTGTTCGGGCTGCCCCGGAGCACTACATGCAGCTCATGACCTCCATTGAGCAGTACGTGGACTTGAAGACCCTCACAGTTGAAGACCTCGTCAGGTGGTACAAAGCCTACAACGAGTGCAACGAAGTCAGTCTCAACAACACAAAATAGAGCAAGCATCTGTTGCTTACACACACACAAAGTGGGAGACCCTCAACAAGAAGAAAAGAGAAGGGTTAGGCGGCAGCGTGAGGAAGAACCGTGATCGTGGCAACGGTCGCATCAAGTATGGAGGTGGTTATTGTCGAGACCTAAATATGCAAATTCGAACTTCTCTGTGTATACCGCACTAGTCCAGGGTCACGATAGTGCACAAAGTGTAAACATAGATGAAATATCGACTATACACCCGATTAATAAAGGAAAAGACAAAAATATTATTAATTATCAGAGTTGCGACCTTATGGCCAAGCTTACATATAATAGAATGAATGGCTTAAGAAACTGGCAACGAAAAAAATAAAAATAAGCGTTGTAGCCGTTCGATATGCACACAGGCAATCGACTGGGGAGCGAAGTCCTAATCCGTGAAGTCGTTGAAGTATCCTCCTTCAGGTACCTTCTGTTGATATGGTTCTTCTTCTTCAACTGAGCAACAATAGGCAAAAATCCGTGAGTACATTGGTACTCAACAAGTCATTTGTAACAAAGAATGCAATATAATATGCAAGGCTTACCAAACAATGGCTGAGTTATTATTTTGCAGAAAGCAATAATTTGAGGTAAATACAATAAATAGATTGAAAGTGAACTTTAAAATGATTAATAAGTATATAAACAAAAGAATTGAGAGTAACCACAAGTGAACTAATCATTCACTCCAATGAACCACCCGTGAATTAACCGATCATGTAATGAACCACCAGTGAACTAACCATTCACTTTCCAACTTAATCCAATCAAGTTTTTATGAAAACTCTATCCCTCATGTGAAACCACTGAGCATTGTCCATAACCAGAGATATGGCTATTCGATAGTTTTATACTCTGCAGAGGTTACACAACTTTACTCACATGATGTGATCATCTCTACGTAAAAGAAAATCACAACAAGACTTTTACAACACTCAATCTCAATCTGATCTCATCCACTAAGATTTCTTCGTTGAGTAGGCTAACCACCTAATCGATAATTGCTCCCTCTTGCACCAATAAAACATTAATGGCAATATCAAAGTTGAAACTTCGCAAATTATTATGCTAGGTCTATCCCATGCTAGACATGTAGTTTTACAATAAGGCTCAGATCAATGGCGCACAAAGTTCAGTCCTTAGACATTACCCAAGCGAAACATCTACATCCCGAAGTGCTAACCACACTCCCCCTTTACTGCATGATTATTCGCCCAAGTGGAAACCATTTTTTATAACCACCACTAATGACACTACCCATGCCAAAGTGCACAAATTTTATAACTGTGGCTAACCATCATAATTTAATATCTTATTAAGTCAAAATTAATTAATTGATCACATGTGATGATAACCCAACGTGCTACAACACGGCTAAACACACTAAACATACAACCCATGTGACAACTAATATTGTATCACTAGATAAATACCCGTCCTATGGTAACAATGAAATTATAGCATTCAAATTATCAAGGAGAAATTAATCAAATAGGCCATCAACTACCAATACAAAGGTTTTATAATAAAATAGTGATGCATGGTAATTCAAAACAAAATAATACATAATAGATTTGAAAACTAGGTTCAACATAATCGAAGCACATGACTTGCCTTGGCCTTGCTCAGTTAATTACTCTAGATCTTCAAATCTTGTTTCAACTCCTTCGAAGGTATGATCTAACGAGAAAGAGAGAACGAAACAAAGCACAAAATAAAAATTAAATAAAATTCACATGAACTCCAAAAATTTCAAAACCAAAACCAAAAGATGGAGCTCAATTTTAGATTAATTTAGAAAAACAATCGGGTCAATTGGAGCTAGGACGGAGGAAAACGGGCTCTTGAAAAATCTAATGTAAAGAAAATACTAGAAATTCTACTATGTTGTGGACTCGGTACACGAAATAGCTAGTCTACGGTGTACTCACCTCATAAAATAGTGTATGAGTGACTCGGCTGATGTTGTGGTGGCTAGGGCTGCCGTGGCAAGCACGTAGCCAACACATGGCTGACAGGTGGCAAGGTGATGTGGCATGGGATCAGCTCACGGTTCACAGAATAGTAGATTTGACACATGGGACCCACACATCAATAGCTCGGTACATGGTGGATCCAGTTCACAAAGAAGGCTAACCATCGGTCGGTGTGGGTGCGGTCTGACGTCATGGCTAATGTCAGTAGACGCTCAAATCGACACGATGGCGCACAACCCAAGGAGCAACACGACAAGGTGAAGCGAGGTGAGGTTTGGTCGGGACAAGGTGGCGGACGGTGGCTACTCACCGGTGGCAATGGACGATGAGGTATGATGAAGGCGACGGTGATTAGGGAACAGCGGCGGCACGAAAGACGGCGACGATGTGACCTCCGGCAAGATCGATGGTGAAGCAAGACGAGTGGCTCGGGATGACTGAAGCGAGGCACAGGCTTGGCTTTTATACACGAATGTCGAGGCGACAATGGACGATGGCGTCATGGCAGACACGGACGTCGAGACCGATACAGAGATGATAAGATTTCGAATGGGACATGGCGGTGAGCTCCATGACAATGATGAACAGCACACGGGCCCTTGGATGGACAACACGTGGCTTGGGGATGATCCAATGGCGAGCGCAAATGGCACAAATGAACAGTGCTTGCGAATCTGGATGCTTGACACATGTCGCTTGACAAGATTCGGCAGTCGAGGCAAACTCGAGCAAGATAGTCGACATGTGGCAGCGGCCAGATCGGATGGCTAGCGTAGATTGGGCCGAAGGGACAAAGGTGGGCTGGCTTCAAGGATTTGACCCCCTTGCCTTTAGGAATTTCTTAAGATTATCTAATTCTAGAAATTCAACTAAATTCATTTTTGCTCTAGAAAATAGCAAATAAATCTGAAAAAAATCCCAGAAAATTCCAGAAAAGAAAAACCTTGAGACTCAAAGAACTCAAATAAAATGCTTTCAGCAAATGTTCATGTTTATTGTAGTCATATTAAATCCTTTTAATTAATAAAAATTCATTTTAAGCTTGAATTAAATCCACAAAAATTCAAATGGTAAATTTTCTTTTAAAAGCTTCAAATAAACTCTGGAAAACTGGATGTTATAGTCATAGAGACGACCAGGACAACGATGATGAAGAGGACAACAATGACTCGCAGTCCAATGAGCGGAGGTCCAACAAGAAGAAGGTGAAGTGCTACAATTGTGGCATACGAGGGCATTTTGCCAACAAGTGCCACAAGCCGAAGAAGGAGGAGGCGCATCTTGTTGCGGCTACTGCTAATGATGAACCGGCGTTGCTCTGAAATCCAACAAGGAGGTACCGAAGAATAATGGCAACAAGATTATGAGGTAATTATTGGAACTAAGCTAGCAAAACACTGTTGTGCGTACTTATGTTAACAAGATCACTCTATCGGGCTTTGTATAATTCGCTCGATATACGAGTCAGACAAAAGGGATTAAAAACGGTACTCTTCTTTATTTTCATGAAAAGAACACCGACTCTTGTTTCTACGTGAGACAGAAAAAAAAACAGGAAAAGAAAACGAACGCGGTTTCACTTGTGAATGAGCAAAACGACCGCGGTTTCACCTGTGAACGCGGTTTTCCAGGCCTGACGAAGCCGGTACGAGAAAGAAATTGCGTAATAGCGTCAATAGCAGCAGCAATTAAACTGCTACATAAACTAGTCAACTAAGCTGTACCTGATGTCCTTAACAAAAACTAAGCTGTACCTGGTCATTGGCTGCGTTTCATTGCTTTAGACTTTTGGTTTTTGTCTTTTGCCACATTGACTTACTTTTAAATAGTATATCTTTTTAACATGAGGTATACAAGTTAATTAAAGTAAACAATGTACTTACTTTGATTGTACCGACCAAATCACATGTGACTGTCTTTCTCTTCTTAATCGCTCGTAAACAGTTAGAATTCAAATCTATAAATCAAAGTCATAATCTATAGCAAAAAAACTCACCTGGCCGGCAAAGACCCTTACCTAGAAATTTCATATTAGGGGGTCTTTGTATCTAGACGAGTTAGAGTATTAGGGCTTGTTTAGAACACGGAATTGTTTTATTTTTGAAGAAACAGTCGTTATTGTTTATTTATATGAGAAGAAGTAAAGGATCAAGAAAGGATCGAGTACAAAAAAATATAACTCCAAAAGCCTAGCAAGACAAAAGTCCGTGGCAAACACACCCAACACTGATAAGGACGCCGAACGTGACTGATAAGCACCATCACTCAATCTAACACGTGTTATCGTCGCTACCCAACGTGCCCATGACCCGGCTGCTCCGACTTCACCGCAGCACACCTCGTGGTAGCACGCATCAACACGACGATAACCTCACAGCAAAGGGCTTCCGCTGACGAACGCTAGCTTGGCAGCAAAACCACACGGCCAGGCAAGGTGGCTGGCTTTGAGCTGTCGACGCACACAGGCACCACTCGTCGCACCGCCCTGACACGAAAGTGAAAGATCAAGCTCCATTTAAGTTGGTTTTGGTGAAAATGACAAATACTATTATGAGATTTTGGTGATAATGACAAATATATTTGTGAGACTAACCTTGTTTATTAATTATAATATTATTTAGTCTCATTTAGATAAAAAGGTAAAATCAAAGAGGTACGCATTCGAAATCATATTCTTATATATTTAGTACTGAGAGACCATGTGGAGGTGTCCCCATGTTTGTGATGAGTTATTGACACTTGGTTTGGAAAGATTGAGTTTGATTTGAGCGTTTCCTGCTAAGTCGTAGCCTTAAAAATATTCGGAATCGCTTTCTATGCAAAGTCGTAGCTTCTGGCCGTGGTCGTAGACTCGTTCGACCACTTTGGTCGTGGTCGGAAGCCTGCCGGGCAGGTTACGACCACGTTGTCGTCAATCGAAAGCCAGGCGAGTCATTTACGACCACACAGTCGAAGGTCGGAAGTCTCCCGACTCCTTTACGACCACATTGGCCGTGGTCGAAGGCCAGTACGACCATGTTGGTCGTGGTCGAAGCAGGTTACGACCACGGTTTGGTCGTGGTTTGTGGTTGAGAGTCGTGCTACGATCATGTTGTGTAGTCAGTGAGTTACGACCACGTTACCGCGAGAGGTAGTCGGAGGTCGAGACTTCGACCACTGTGGTCGATAGTCGGCAGAACTCGACTTCGACCACGTGGGAAGTCGAAGAGACTTCGACCACATTGTGAAGCGGTCGTATGCGGTCAGCTGCGGGCGTAGGACAGTTGGCCGTGGTCGGATGTGCTCTCAAGCGCCCGGGTGTGGTCGGAAAGGGTCTCGACCACTGTAAAACTCGTTGTACGTGGTCGGAAGGTGTTTCGATCATGCGCTAAACGGTCGGAAGTCCCCGGGAGGGTTGAACGTGGTCGTAGACATCTCGTAACCGGTCGTATGACCTCCAGGATCGGTCATTTCACCTGAGAATCGGTCGTATCAACTCCCGAGCTAATCGTCTTGACCTGGAGAGCGGTCGTAGGTCATGTGCATGAATGTTTAAGTGCTTTTAACCAGTCGTAATTGGTGTACGACTTTGTGGAACATGGTTTGAGTTCTGTTTTTCTTATGCAAATGTTTATACACAATATTTTGTGCGGTGCTATGAATGTATGCTTGTCTGTGATGGTTTGCAGGACTTAGAGACTAGTTGTGGAGAGGCATGGATGGCCAAGACTAGGCACGAGCGGTGCTGAGGTCAAGAGTGGTCGGGAGATGCCGAAGACGACGAGGTCTGCCAGGTGGTTGCAAGACTTGAGCGACAAGGGAGGAGGAAGCTTCCGGGAAGGCAGTGGGATGGCATTTTGGAGAAATGCGGAAAACTGCAAAGGGAAGCTGTGTCTCTGCGAAAGCACTGGAGTGGTTGGCGCTAACGGGCAAAGCAGTGGAGCCGTTGGGTGTAACAGGTAAAGCACTGGAGCTCGTTCTCGCTAGTGGGTAAAGAGAGTGGTAAAACCCGGTGTTAGGTGGGGGTTAACGGGTTCTCCCCCCGGTAGCAGAAGGCTATAAATAGAGAGGGTAGAGCTCGGGTGTTGGTGAGGTAGTTCCCGAGTCACTCTGAATTTTTCGTCCCTCTTTGTGTGAGTTGTCTCTGGGTAGAGCATGGTTGCTCTTGTACCTCCGATGGAGTGGTTGTAGAAACCTCCATGATCAATCATTCATCTCTCTTCCTCAAGTTGATATCTGTCATTATGAGATGTTGCGATTGTTTTGTTTGCGATCTGTTTTGAGAGCTTGTTCTTCATGCTATCCTTTTCTCTCATCTCTTCTGTGTGAGTTCGTATTTGCTTTGGTGTGCTTCTTGTTGCTCAGAACTGAGAATTTGTCTCAAGGCCACTTGGCCAGTACATTCTCGAGAGCAAAGGTCGTTTCAGAGAAGTCTGCCTTGCCATGGTCTTGCGCCTCAAAGTGCTCTATTTTTGTGCTCGAGCGTGTCTCTCTAGTCGACCATAGCAAAGACTTTGGATTTCCTTGATTGTTTCGCTTCCAGAGGTCTGTTTATTTCAGTTCCTCCGGTTTCAGGACCAAAAGACTAGAGAGTCTCAAGTTACTCAGAAATCTGGCAAACGAGTCCTTCTCTGTTCTTGTTTCGACCGCGCAGTATTCTCTGTTTAAGTTCTTTTGTCGATTCGGGCAAAGGTTTCGACCATATGGTATTCGACCACCAGTTGGCTTACGACCACGTGTGTTCGACCTGAGAAGCCATTTCTTTCGACTGATTTGTTGTGTGGGTACTTGGAAAGTTTTTGAAGGCACCATTCACCCCCCCTCTGTTGCCATTTCGGTCCTACAAGTACATTCCTTAGAACCAAAATATAAATTGAACTCCATAAATAGTCCAAAATGAATATATTCATATGTCTTCATTATACATACTTGTATGCACACATTTAGGGGGAGTTCACTCTATGTTTTGAGGTTTCATAAGTATTGATCCATGTTTCCTTCAATACACATATTTAGAATCTTTCCTTTGAAACACATCCTTTGAATACATAGCTTGTGTAGTTTATATATATTTATTTACAATCGGCTTGTCATCTAACTTCTCCATTATGTGTTAATGATTGAATGATTAATGACAATTGAATAAATATGTTTTGCTTTGAAAGCTTATCTTAGATTATACAAGTGTTGTGTACATGTTGTATACTCATAAATACAATCTTTATCTCATTATTTGTTGAGATTCGCATGAATTACCAAAAAGAAAAGATTATAGAATCTAGTCCCTTCATTATACGTTAATGGCGAAGTTTGGTAATTGATAGCAATTGGTTTCTAGACTAACATTTTTCATAAATTTGATGAATAGGTTAGGTTCCACAAGTGAGGAAGACTTAGGATAATTTTATGTGTTGAAGATCATCAAGTCATGTGGTGGATGCATCATGAGTTGATGCATGTCCAAAGAACATAACGATGTGTTGATCATCAAGTCAAATAAAGTCCCATCATGTGTTGATGAAGCTCAAGTAAATGATGCATCATGGGTTGATGCATATCAAGACGATAACTCGAACTTGATGTGATGATGTGTGTCATCAAGTTTCAAGAGGATACTCAAGGCAAAGGTATGACTAGTTAGGGCTAAGGATGTATTCCCAGTTTTCTACTGGTCTTGATGTTTGGTTGGATGACTAGGTTGCTAGTATAAGTTGCCGTACTATTAAGAGGGGTCATGTCTAGTAGCCTGAGTCTCATCATGTGTTGTTGCTCAACCTCACTTGCTCTAGATCTTTGGCATGAGGCTTGTATTTATGAATGTGTTTTGCAAATAGTTGAAACTCATGTGTTGAATCGGTGTAACATGGGACTATGCATTGCGAATGTGCTTTACAAGTGTTTGAAATCTATATTTTCGTTATTTGTAGTATGAGGCTTATATTTGCAAATGTGTTTTGCAAATAGTTGAAGGTCATATATAATCCTTGTGTCATGATTCTAAAAGTGTGCAAATGTGTTTTGCAACTTGTTTGGAATCATGTTGTGATCCTTGTGTGCAAGATACTGTTGTTTGTAAATATGTTTTGCAAAATATGTTGAAGTATCTACATTTCTTAGGGAAATCAGAACTACCACAGTGTAGTCTGTGGTACTACCGCTGACCGGAACTACCGACGTTGTAATCATGAAACTACCACATGCGTTGGTGGCCAAAGACCTTTGTGGTTGAGAGCCAACTTGATCGAACTAATGTGGTCAAAAATCTGTGTGATCAAAACCTGAGTGGTCGAAACCAGTGTGGTCGGAATCGATGTGGTCAAGATCTGTGTGATCGAAACCAGCGTGGTCGAGCCAACGTGGCCGAAATCGACATGGTCGAAGAACTGTGTGATCAAAACCAACATGGTCAAACCAACGTGGTCAAAGATCTGTGTAATCAAAACCAGCGTAATCGAATCGACATAGTTGAGATCTGTGTGATCGAAAACAGCATGGTCGAACCGACGTGGTCGGAACTGACATTGTTGAGACCGATGTGGCTGAAACCAGCATGGTCGAACTGACGTGATTAATACAACATGGTCGAAGATCAACGGAGTGGTCAGAGATCTGTGTGATCAAAGACTGACATGGTAGAAAATCGACATGGTCGACGTGGTCAAGACTTGAGTGGTCAAAACCAATATGGTCGGAGACCAGTGTTGTCAAAAACCTGTGTGGTCGATCCAGACAACTTTAGAGAAACCATACGGAGAGAGAGACTCGCATACAATTTGGGCTGATATAAATAAAGCCACTTTATTGTCTACTACAATTGACTAGTAGCCTTGCATTGATAAAATACTCTGTTTGAAAGTTATGTATTATAGAAAAGTTATTTACTCTAGAAAAGCGGCTTTTAGAAGCCAATATGAAGATGGCCTTTTTTGCCCCACTCCAAACAGTTTTAGTTTCTAACTTATTTTGACTTTCAGTTTATTTAAGTTAAAAGACACTTGGAATGTGTCGGGTTCTAATTTCGATTTATTTTGGCTTTTCAAGCTTTTCAATTTTTTGCCTTTCCTTTTTTTCCTAATTCCTTTGCATTGTTCGTGATAATACAACTATTTTTTTCTCCAAAAAAGTTGATAGATATTACCGTAAACCAGTTGAAGCACCACATGTAATGGAAGAAAAGTTTTTTAAAAGCACACAGAAGTAGGAAAGATTCCTATCGTTGCCATGGAGAAGGAAAATGAAACCGAAATTTCCATCTCATTTCTTATCTGCTAGGGACAATTTCACGGGGCCCACGCTGGGGCTAGGATGCTTCAGCACATGCGTGATTAGAGCTGGGAGTTGGGTCATGCCGTGCCAACACGGCCCAGGCCCACCGTGCTTTGGGTCACTTCGTGTCGTGCCAGCCCGCCACACTTTTAGCTAGGCCCAAGCACAGCTCAAAGCCCACCGTGCTAGCATTCGTGCCATGCAAGTCCAACCCCAGCCTGAAGTAACTTCACACAACGAAGGTGGCGGCGGCCGCCGCCATTTTCTTTTCTCTCGTACCCGCCTCATTAAAAACCAGTTGAAATTGAATTATTTACATAAAAACATGGGAACGCACTGACGTAAATATTTTGGGAAAAAGTGGAATTTTCTTGATATTTTAAAAATACAATGTTACTAACTTGTTAAAAACCTTATGCCCTTGAGTGGGGTTCCTCGAGTAAGGAAAAGAGTACAATAACAATATATATACATGCTAACTATAATAATATGCGTATATAGTATCTACTCATTAATATCTAGGTCGTTCATGTGTTCGAGATCAGCGTACGGCTACACAATTTCAAGACCCCCGACCCCTGGTTGCCTCCCTCCTCCCCCGGCGACCCCTCCTCTCCTAGCCACCTCCCTCCTCCCTGACTCCCCCAGCTGCCCCCTCCTCCCCCAGTTGCCTCGCTCCTCCCCCAACCCCCTCGGCCGCCTCCCTCCTTCCCCGAACCCCCCGGCCACCTCCCTCCTCCCCCGACCCCCCTGACCGCCTCCCTCCTCCCTCGACCCCCCCAGCCGCCTCCCTCCTCCCCGACCTCTCCCGGCCGCCTCCCTCCTCCCCCGGCTGCCTCCCTCCTCTCCCGATGACCTCGTCCTCCCCTGGCCACCTCCCTTTCCCCCGACCTCCGCAGACTACCTCTCTCCTTTCCCGGTGACCCCCTCCGCGCCGTCGTCCAGGCCTCCGGGGGTGGGGGAGGTCACGCCGTTGTCTGGGCTCCGGGGGTGGGGGGAGGTCAAGCCGGCAGCCAGCGAGAAAGCCGCCGCTGCCAATGTGCTTGCCTTCCTCGTCGATACCAAGCCGACAGCCGGTAGGAAAGCCATCGACAACGGCGGGGATGACCTGCAGAACACCCTCCGGCAGTCCGGCCTCTGCCTCTCCTATGACAACATCAAGGTCCTTCGGTTTCTGGTATTCTCCTTCAGTCCTTCCCCTCTACTCCCTCTCTCTTTGCTCTGTGAATGTAATGGCTTGTGTTGTGGGGAATTGGGGTTGTGATGGCTTGTGTTGTGTTGTGGGAATTGGGGATGATGGGAGGCCGAGGTGGCTGCCGGCGCTGGTGTGCTGGCCATGCACCCCCATGCCGGGCGTGCTCGTTGGGTTGAGCCAGCCCGAGCACGCCACGCCGGGCCGTGCCGTGCCTCCCATTGTGCCAACTTTCCAGGCTAGTCCGACCCACCATTCATGTCATGCCAACATGGCCCGCTACATGTCGGGCTGGATCGTGCTTAGGCCGTACCGGCCTAGCTGTGCTTTGGGCTGGTCTGAAAAAGCACAACCTGTCTCCCACCTCTTTGTGAGATCCAGGATCCACGACGGATTGCCGTATTGACCATGTTTCATGAAATGCAGGACGCTGATTTTTCCTTGCTACTTTAGCCATTTCTTCTTCCTTTTTAAAATAATACTTTAGCCATTTCTCGATCAAGACAAGTTGTTCCTTTTCCCCATAATTATGATACATAATACAGATGCAAGGTTCTTTTGAACTGTAACTTATAACTTTGGTTTAATTTTTTGAATTCTGGCTATTCGTGAAAGACAATATGCAAATCAAAATAGTCGCATGCGATTTTGGCTGGTACAGTTGAACTCAGTACACTTTTTACTACAATATTCCTATTGACATCGTCTTAAAAAATGCGTCGTTTGAAATTTAGTTACTATGGCATAAGGAATAGGGCATGTGTCTTTTGGGCTGAGCCTTATAGCTGAAACTGGATGAAATTTTTAAATTTTGGCTGTTCGTGAGAGAGAATACAGAAAGAGATAGTCGCGTGCGGTTTTGGCCGATATAAATGAAACCAGTACAATATGTACTACAATAAACTATTAGACCTTGTGTTGAAAAGGCACTCCATTTGAAAGGTAGTTACTGTAGAAAAGCTGAAAGCCAAAGTTGAAAGCCACAAAAGTCGTTTGCCGAATAGGCCCGTAAGTCACAAGATTAAGTGGAAAAGAACTCAACCCAAGGCTACTTTCTAAAGGGCTTAGGCTTTTTGGCTTTTGTATAGAGCTATGGTGACTCACTTTTAAACGGTGTGTCTTTTTAAGATGGAATTTATAGATCTATTATAGTAGACACTATACCGATTTTAGCTGTATCAGGTAAAATTATATATGACTGTCTCCCTCTTCATAATCTCTCTTGTAAATGTGAGAATTCAAAAGTCATAAGACATAAAAAACCCACCCCAAATTAAATCCCTATGTCACGAGGAAAGATACCTGGCCCCAAATGGGATGATTTGTGATGCAAAACAAACGGGGATCTATGGAGCAGATGCAACATATTTGTTTTGTGTGGAGAAGAGTACCTGCGTTGTTTTCTTATAAAAACACTATAAAAACACCTACTACTAAGAGATATTTAACACATCAGAATTACGGGGTTAAGATCACTCGTAAAACTCTAAACATCTGGGGTGTACCGTACAAACAACTAAAATGGATGAATCAAATCCAGTTTTGACACTGTTTCGCATCATATTTACAAAAATGGTAGTATGTGAGACGTATTGACAAAAATATCATTTTTGCCGTTGGGGGGCTAGGCAGCAGTGCCCGCGAGGTGATGTGTGGCGCTGTCACCCGGCAGCAGGCACCTGTCGCCCGGCCATTGGGCGGCAGGTAATTAGGCCAGTTAATTAGCTGGCCTAATTTCCTGCCTAATTTGTTTTCCTAGTTTAGTATTTGTTTGAATTTTAAAATATACCAAATGAGCTCAAAAAATTACAAAAAATATGTACAGCCTTCTGACACTACTTTCCTCGTAGTATAATATTTGGGGAATTTTATCCATGACGAATGTTCCTCAAACATTCATAAAAGTTTCATATTTTTATAAATTTTTACATATATCAAACAAGCTCCAAAAATTACAAAATTTTATGTGAGGCCCCCCGATGCGGTAATAGTTATTATATAATTTTTTGGAAATTTTATGCAGTCCAAATTAGCTGAATTAAATTAATATCAATTTAACCAATAGTAGTAGTAGACTAGTAGTAGGAGGAACTGTTGGCTTAGAAGCCTATCACTAGCCCCCCAGTAGGCAGGTAATTAGGCTAACTAATTATCCGGCCTAATTACCTGCCTTTTTGCATTTAATTTTTGTTTGAATTTTAAAAATATCAAATGAACTCAAAAAATTACGAAAATTTATTTACAGTCTTCCCACACAATGTTCCTCGTAGTGTAATTTTTGGGGAATTTTATCCTGGTGAATGTTGCTAAAAAATTCATACAATTTTGATATTTTATGAGTTTTTACATATAGCAAATGAAGTCTCCCGATGCAGTAATAGTTATTATGTAATTTTTTGGTAATTTTATGTGGTCTGAATTAGCCATGTTTGTTTGGATTAACTTAACCATGAATTTAACAATCGTAACGCTTGTTTTGAAGTGTCATATGTCGGACAATCGTGGTATATATTTTGCCGCTATCCCGTTCGCACAATTGTCACTCTCTCCGTGTGTGCCCCTTTTGTGCGCTCTCTCGTTCGCACTAATGTCATTATTTGAGTGTCGTACCCCTCGCCGGCTCCCTCGTTTACACATTTGTCATTCTTACGATGCCATCCCACCTCACCCAAAGCGCTGGTAGTGATAATGGTTTCTTTCACTCGAGCATAATTATGTACCTCTGGCGAGTGCGTAGCTCATTATGTCCAAGTTGCTCATCGCAGAAGGTTATTATCGCGGTCATTGCACATTAGTTCGAGAAGGTCATTATCGTGGTCGTTGCTCATTAGCTCAAAATTGTCAGTACTGATTTCTTCTCTGCAAAAACAGGTAAATTTTTATCGTATTCTTTCGATGTTATTCCTATAATCGTAGTCAATTAGTGTTATTTAGTTAGTCGTGATTAATATAGTTTGTATTACGAAGTAAGTATGTCGTAGTAATTTAGACATAGTTTGTACTATTATTATTACATATATATATATATATATATATATATATATATATATATATATATATATATATATATATATATATATATATATATATATATATATATATATATATATACGGTACCCATAATTTGTTAGTTTGGGGTAAGTAATGAGTTAGTGCTAAAGACGACGGTAATGAATGGCTCGTCTTTTTTCGGATGAGTAATCAAATTACTGGTAAGTAGTGAAGTATTCACGCACGCATATAATCACTGACTTGTAGTACGCTGCTGTCATTACAAATATTCGTCTGTCCCATTTGTTGCAAGATACTATCAAAACTAATAGTGTGTACCTAAATATTTGGAGAAGGCAGTGTGTAAGTCATTGAGGACACGGCAGTGCTGATTAGTGCCCCCGAAAGACAGGTAATCTTTTATAGCATGTTTTTGACGTTATTCCCGTAGTCATATTTACTGTTATTTAGTTAGTCATAATTAATGTAAATTGTATTATGAAATAATTATTAATGTTTGCACTAATATTTCGTTTGTCGTATGTACTGGTAGGTATGGCTCTACTGGAGCTTCTAGAACACGCGTACGATGAAAACACCATTGTCACGCATGGATGACGAGTGACGCGGCTGGCCCTTCACCGTTCAGGCTGCAGGGGGAGGGATCCGTGGCCGCTGGACAGCGCTATGTCCCAACCCTGCGGGCCATGGGCTTGTTGCCCTTTACGAGGCTGGTCTCCACCAGGCATGAGTTCACCATCGACGGCAGTCTGCTTGCTGCACTGGTGGACAGGTGGAGGCCCGAGACGCACACATTCCACTTTCGTTGGGGTGAGATGACGGTCACTCTAAAGGACGTTGCGTTCTTGACGGGTCTCCCTCTCGAAGGCGATGTACTTGTTCTAGCCCCTGCACCAGCCGACTGGAAGGAGTGGTTGGCGGACCGGTTCAACCGGCCTATCTCGGAGAGTGCACATGGTGTCCCCACACGGCTTAACAATTTTAGTGTGTGCCCGCAGGTTGCAACGTCAGAGGTCGTCAGGACGCACCTCATCGTATTCCATATCTAGCTCTTTGGTTGGAGCATGTTTCCAGCCACACACGGCGATATTTGCAACGTTGAATTCAATGGCCTCGCAGAGTCTTTGGTGGATGCAAAGTTCGAGGCGATGCCTCAGTACAGCTAGAGATCAGCGGTTCTGTGCACCACATATCGGGGGTTATGTGACGCTTGCCAGCATGCCACTGGTGATACCCCCAATCTGGCCATCTGCTACGTGCTCCTGCAGCTGTGGAGTTGGGAGCACTTCCCTGTCAGACGTCCAATGATCATGAAGCCAGTGCACCCATTCAACGAGTTCGTCGACGACCTGATAGACGGGCCCACTATGGGCATGTGGTGGACTGCTGCCCGTCTGCGGTGGATGAAGAGCAAACCGTCGAGGTGCTATTTGTTGTGGCACAATGAGTTCAAATCATTGCACGACAGTGACATCATATGGACTCCCTGGACGGTAGATTTCATGCTTCGTGTATCGCCCACGGGCTGTCCCTACATTGCCTAGAGAACAGGGAGCTATGGATAACGACACACCATCTGGTGTTCTCGTACATAGTGGAGGCTTACGCACCACAGCGCGTGATGCAATAGTTGGGTTTGCACCAGGCTGTGCCCCCTCTGTATGGCAGGTTCCTACCGCATGGCGTGCACTGGTGAGTCAAACTCCATCCGACTATTGTGTACACTTTCATATGTCTTGCTATGTAACATCGATGATTCTGAAAATGCAGGCAATCCAGGGCTGGTCACCATGGTACGGACTGGTGGCCAATGCAGCAGTAGTGGATGACGGCATGGGTGGAAAGGGCAGATGTCGATGTCATCATGGAGCAGCGTCCGTACGATGTCCAAACGTATGACGAGTACATGGCGTGGCACGTACCGCGGTCGCGCAATAGATTGACCATTCCTCTACCAGATCGCCCCGAGCACATCACGCACGAGGAACATCTAGACCGCTCCATCGATCCCCACAGCACTTCGCGATGGCATGACAGTGTAAGATAGTTCAAATATCTTATCATGCCATTCAATAAATTCGTACTGCTCATTACTGAACCTATTTCATATGTCACTTCAGTTGGAGCGGGCACAGCGCATCGCAAGCGCGTCGGAGACCGCCATCAGTAGTCCGGAGATGCCACTGGCCCTGCAGAAGACTATGAAGTTCATCCTAAAACAGGCCAATAAAATAGTGCACAACCTTACTTGCGGTTGTTCCTCGGATCACAGTGTGCACATGAGCCACCTAGTGGGGGCACCATGCTCACCCGCCAGGTCATCGCGACCTAGCGAGTCCGGTCGGTCATCGCAATCTACTGAGTCTGCATGGTGTCGTAGTACTAGCCGCCGATCATCTGTGCGTCGTACCGACGAGAAGGTAACTTACGTACGAACCTACATATTTTCCTATTACGCCTAGCGTTCCACTAACATCATGGCGTTCTCCTGCCGCAGGTCCGTCATCGTGATGCATCCCTTTTGCCATCTACACCACCTGCACAGACTACCGCTCCCCGTCGTTCATCTTCGCTGCACATTCGGGAGGTATGAGATTCGCATTGTACATCCGGAATATTTTTTGTGGATAATTTCGTTTCGTCTTGCAGCCTCCAATTCAACATGGGGGTGACGACGAGTCCACTGATGATGACACGGGCCTCCTAGATGCTTCTAGAGAGCAATACATGGCGTCAGGGTTTGCATCGTACGCAGGGCAAGGCTCAGCGTTCTTGGCATACCTAGGATTTGGACACTTCGGTGGGTAGAGCTCCTCCGGCTTCATTGCCATGTCATACGGTCATGGAGAGAGCTCGTTCGCACCACAAGGGGGATTTCTAGAGTCCATCGTACACGATATTATTGCGGGTGGCTCGTAGTTCGACACATCTCAGCTAGATGACTTCGACTCTTACCGGAGCCAGCGTACTGTATCTCAGCCTACTGGACCACCGCCAGCCGCTGAGCAGACAGAACGGTCTCCATACCTCCTCTGACCCGATACGCAATCTCCGGACCGTCTGGCGTACTCAACGAGACATGCTCTTGTGCGACGGAAGACAAGACCATGTATGGGCAGGCAAGCGCGGCGAGAAGATAGTAGTGGCTTAGAAGAGTGAGCCATATCGCATTCTGTGATGTATGTTTTGTAGAACTTTAATTACTTTTAATTACACAAATTCATAATGTATCAAATTATAAAAAAAGTGAAATATTTGTTAAACTCATGGTTAAGTTAATCCAAGTAAATGTGGCTAATTCCAACCGTATAAAATTCCCAAAACATTACATAATAACTATTACTACATCGGGAAACTTCACATAAAATTTTGTAATTTTTAGAGCTCGTTTTCTATATGTAAAAACTTATAAATATATAAAAAATATATGAATTTTTGAGGAACATTTATCATGGATAAAATTCCCCAAAAAATATACTGCAAAGAACGTTGTGTTCGAAGACTGTATATAATTTTTTTTAATTTTTTGAGCTCATTTGATATATTTAAAAATTCAAACAAACACTAAACTGGAAAAAAAATTAGACAGGTAATTAGGTCGGCGTAATTACCTGCCGCCTGGGGGGCTAGCGACAGGCTTGCCTGCCGTCTAGTGGTTGGGCGATAGGTGGCCTTCCGCCTGGTGGCTAGGCGACAGGCGCCTGCCGCGGGCGGTGCCGCCTGCTCTGCCGACGGCAAAAATGATATTTTTGTCAATACGTCGCGCATGCTACTATTTCTATAAATACGATGCTAAACAGTGCCAAAACTGGCTTTGATTCTAAAATGGACAATCTATCGTATTAAAGAAAACACGTACGACTACCAAAGGTGAAGCCGTTACAACAAATAAGAACACAATAGGAAAAAAACATCATGTTCAACATCACACAACTACCTCTTCAAATCCGCCATTGTTCGGAGAAAAGAAATATCACATCTGTATTTTTTAAAAAAAAGATTAAATTCGTCATCAAAACTTTATATAATCTATTTATATTGACTTTTATTATGACTCTTAACTTTCGTTTATAAATAGTAACAGCTTATAGAGAGTCATATAGAGAGAAACTCGCGTGCGATTTTAACCGATATAAATGAAGCTATCATAGTATATATTCTAATCGACTAGTAGATCTCGTCTTAAAAAGATATTCTATTAAAAAAACTATAATAGCTATTTATCGTAGAAAGGCAGTTTCAAACACAACTATTTTTTCCCACAAAATGTTTATTACTAAGGCCCGCTCGTTTAGGCTTGTGCTTCTGGTTTCTAGTTTATTTTTAACTATTCCTAAATTTTGTCTTTTCTAAATTCTTGGATTTTTTTAACTTTTTTACTAATTCTTTTTTCCGTATTCGTTTGTATTATACGTGCTGGGCTAATCACTTTTTTCTATTTTTAAATTTTTTTAAATTATTTATGACAAATAAGCAATCATTAGTTATAGTATAATTTTAACCAAATACAGTAAAAATTTAGCTATAAATCATAAAAATTCAATTGCACCACCTAATACTGCTCACGATTATTCCTCCTAATCTAATGTACGGTCTCTACCAGTGCAATGCATTGAATGCAAAGACTGCCCACGAGACAGCGACGCGTAGACCACCGGCCTCCACTCCGCCATTGCTGTTTCCGCGGCAGCGCATTGGTCGGTGGCGGCCGCCGCTACACACACACACGGCAGTGTCCTTTCTGTCTCGCCTCCTTCCTCCCAATCTCGAAGCCGAGCCGGAGCGGCCTCCCGAATCCTATCCAAGCTTCCCGGGCGTTTCACTTCACCCTCACGTACGGCAAACTGCCGGCGCCAGCGGGCAGGGCCGAGTTGACCTGGGCTGGCCTAACCGGACGGTTCAGGATCGTAGTTTCCTGGCTCTTGTGCCTGGTGGTGTAGGCACTGCTGGTTTCTTTTGCCGTGAATCGGGTGTTGGTCGGATTCGGCTCGGCTCAGATCCTTTAAAGATCGCGTCTTTGGAGGTTTCCCATTGCTGGAGCCAGCGATTCGATTGGAGGCGCGACGAGATAGATAGGCTTCTTGGGTTCTTGGCCGTTTTGGTGGCTGATCCCTTTTCTCGCTTTTGGTTTGAGCCCCTTGGAGATGGGTGCTCGGTAGATTGGCCGGGGAGAGGGAGAGAGAGAGAGAGATGGGGAACTGCATGGACACGGCGACGCGGGAGGACAACAACACCGCCTGTGAGTGTGCCTAGCTTTCCTAGCTACCAGCAGCTTAAGCTTGCTCCATGCTTGTCGGCTTCCTCGGTTGGTTGTGGATTTGGTAATGGCTAGCGGCTTGGGGGTGGTTGGGTTGGATTTGGTTCTTGTTTGGTTTACAAATTTTGGATGGATGTCTTTGTGTCTGTTCTGTTCTGTGAGTGTTTCAGATAGGGGCACCTTTTCACTTCAATGGTGTTTGGGAGTATTAGTTCTTGCTGCTACTACTCTTGTGTTTGCTCCTTTGGGTGCCCTCACTTTTTTCTTTTCCTCGTCTGTTTAGCTTATGTTAGGTAGGCATTTGTTTCATAAAAGAGCGAAGGATAACAACCATTTTTCAAGATTTACTTTGTATTGATGTTTGCACAGATAAGTTATGGAATTAGGATTTGACTTTGTAGGTGATTGCAGCAGCAGTTAGTGTGCTTATGGGCTATCGTTATCGTAAATGATAAGTTCATGTTCCTTAATAAGATGGAACTTGGGGAAATCTCATGTAGGTAGCCTCGTCAACTAATGCCTGGTTGGACTAATTGCTATCCTGCCTAACATGTAGAACTCAGCATCAGACTTCAATCCAGTTGCAATTAGCATATGTTTCCCAACGGGAATGGAGTTTGTATATCTGTGAAATGGCAGTGTTTCAGTTTGACAGTTAAAAGTTAGAACTACTTGCAGCCATTGCATCTTGCTAGCTGAGCTATTTTTGTTACATAGTCATGTGTCTTGACTCTTGACTGATGTATTTGCAAAAACGAACTTTGACAAGCAATGGTATCTGTTAGTAGTAGGCAATAGCATCATATTGTAATTGAATTGATTCAACGTGTGTCCATTGTTCTTATGCATATTTTTCTCTTTCTTGTTGAGATATCAGATCCATCAAAAGGAGTTAGCAAAACAAGTCTATCGTCAAACCCTTCGACTACCAAAACTGGTTTGACTTCGTCATCTTTGACTCTGCCTTCCTATAAAGATCGCAGCGAGCTTCCTACTCCTAGGACAGAAGGAGAAATTCTATCATCACCAAATTTGAAGGCGTTCACGTTCGGTGATCTCAAGAATGCAACAAAGAACTTCCGACCAGATAGTCTTATTGGGGAAGGAGGATTTGGCTATGTCTATAAAGGTTGGATGGACGAACAAACTCTTTCTCCTTCAAGGCCAGGTACTGGCATGGTTGTGGCCGTCAAGAAGCTAAAACCAGAAGGCTTCCAGGGGCACAAAGAATGGCTGGTAGTTTTCTTAACCATTCCAAGTTTCTCAGATACATTGTTGTTTGAAATTTCCTGACTGTGATCGCCCTGCTGCAGACAGAGGTTGACTACCTTGGCCAACTTTACCACCAGAATCTTGTTAAGCTCATTGGTTATTGTTCAGATGGTGATAACCGACTTTTGGTTTATGAGTTCATGCCTAAAGGAAGTTTGGAGAATCATCTATTCAGACGTATGTATTTGATTCTTCTGCAACAATTTGTGAAATCCACGGGTTTAACAAGAAAATGTTATTCCAAAAATCCCCCAAAAATCATGGATATAATGCATATAGTTTTTCGTGCACTTGCTAAAAGTCAGATACTAAAATCATCTGCAGTAATGAGAACAAAAAATGACATGTTGCTTGTGTGAATAGTGTATGTACTATCCACGCTTGCAAATTTACATAGTTTTTGTTTTCTTCAATGCAGATGGCTTATTTTAGCGTGAACGCAGATGAGTTTGTATCTGATTTTTTACAAGTGGAAATGAAAATGTTCGTACTATATCTTTTTTTTGGTTGATTTTTGGAAGAGCACAAAGTGTTTTTTTTATTTTTTGTAAAGGGGATGCCCCAAATTCAATAAATCCGCATTTAATGTATTGAAATTTGTCCCAATTTCAAAGTTTTTTTTTTGTTCTTTTAGGAGGCGCAGATCCTTTACCCTGGGGAATGAGGCTCAAAGTTGCTATTGGGGCTGCTAGGGGGTTATCATTTTTGCATGATGCTGAAAATCAAGTTATATACCGTGATTTCAAGGCATCAAACATTCTCCTCGACTCGGTATGGATGGACAATAGCTGCTCACTGTTGTTCTGAAGAAAGTTTGACTTTTGCAAGTTCTTTTCTCAAAACTTCTGTTTGTTTCACCAATGCAGGAGTTCAATGCAAAACTTTCAGACTTTGGCTTGGCAAAAGCAGGTCCAACCGGGGATAGAACCCATGTTTCTACACAAGTCATGGGTACCCGAGGTTATGCAGCTCCAGAATATGTTGCAACAGGTTAGAAAATAACTTCATTTTTCAGTTTACATAATTAATAATCCTAAGTTTGTACACTTGTACGGATGTACCAAACATCCGTGTCTTATTCTGCTCAATTTGAGGTCAGTTTACTCGCCATAATGTTTGCCATTTCTTGAATATCATATACAATCAACTAGAACTAGAGTTTATTTATATAGACTCAGTGTTCCAGATATGGAGGCTTGTTTCATGGCCCTGAATTGTATGCTCTCTTTTCTTTGGACAAGGATGCTCTTAGGGTTCCTGGTATGAACTAAGAAACTTGCTATTACATAATTTAACACCACGGTGTATATTTGATTAAAATAAACTGACTAATTTGAGCACCAAAAAGTGGTTATTATTTGTATTTGTTGAGTGCCCTGTGTTCTGAATGACTATGATTTCACCGTCACCACACAAAATTATCGTTTCACCAAATGTTTCATTCCAGTTCATACCAACCTGTGCCAAAGGTGCACATGTCCTTTCTTGAAATTTTTTTTGAAGGCTACCAGTAGGGAAGCTGCCGATGCCGTATAATTATATATTGAATAGAGATGCTTATATATGCAAGATCCATTCTTGAATATTAGACATAACCAGAACATGAACTATAAACGTGTGAATTGTATGAAACTGCTGAACTATACAAATACATATGATACCATTATTTCTCATAATGTTAAAAAATTATATAGGTCGCCTCTCTGTAAAGGCAGATGTCTACAGCTTTGGTGTTGTGCTGCTCGAGCTGCTGACAGGAAGGCGAGCCTTGGACAAATTGAAACCAGTATCAGAACAGAACCTAGTTGACTGGGCAAGGCCCTACTTGAGCGACAAGCGCAAGTTGTACCGCATAATGGACATGAAGCTGGGCGGCCAGTATCCAAAGAAAGGTGCCCATGCCATCGCGAGCCTCGCCTTGCAGTGCATCCGCAACGAGGCCAAGATGCGGCCCCAGATGTCTGAGGTCCTGGAAAAGCTGGAGCAGCTGCAGGACCCTAAATATAACGTGACCTCACCGCAAGTCAACACCCGGAGGTTGTCGTCAGGTTCAGTCCCTCGGTCACCGATGAGGGCGCAACCGTCACCACGACGGCTATCAGCTTCAGCTTCCCCGTTGCCATCAGCAGGCTCCCCACTACCGGCTTGTAGGACTGCACAAGTGCACTAGATGCACAACCTAGGATGGATCAGACCACGTGTTGTAGCTGTTGCTGTTCCCTCTAGCCGTATATTTGGTTGTGTGCGCAGTCACTGTAATCTTTTTTTGTAGGGTGAATGTATCTTAGACTATGATGTGTGTGACACGGAACATGACCGCGCCATTCTGCTGCGATCATCATTTTCGTTATTTCCTTGAGCTAGTGGATGCTGATTTCTGAGTGAAGATGTTGCTGTTCACTTGTCAGTTCTTCCTCGTGGTGTTTTCATTTGAGCTGTTCCGCATGGTTCTGCCTCGTTGAATGTATCCTGCGACGCGATGTGATCATCGTGATCTGCAAGTGTTCTCCTTGAGGCAGATGTAACCCCTATAACTACCAGGAATTGCCATCCAAGCAGATTTTGATGCAATCTAGCATCTTTCCGAGTCAAAACTAAGTTAGCAGAGACAGGCATATAGGATTTGGCTAATTGGCTCCCAGAAACAAGTTACCGGAAATGCTTGAAACGCAAGAATTTCGCAGGAAATAGTTCATTCCTATTAAAGATTCTACGAGAATTTCTTGCGCTTTAAACGGGGCATTGGTAGTTTCTTGCTAGAAGCTAGAAGGAATCATGCCCGAAAGAACTAAAACACGCAATTACATTAGATATTTCAGAGGCCCAAGCTGCGGAGTGCTCTGAACTGAACTCGGTACCAGAACATACTGCAGCCAGTAATTCACCTAACGGATTTGCTGCACAAGGAGTGAACGAATTAACCTAGGGTGCGCGCAGCTGGTAACTGGTCGCGCAGTGCAGTCCATTCCTGTCTTCTGAACAATGAATGGACCTTCTGAATCTCTTGCTCTGCCGTGACAAACTGAGAGGCAGGCAGAAACAGCGCATCCCTGCCTTTCTCAGCGATTCAGCGTAACATAGCTTGCCTCATCTGATTGCTGCTTATGCATACGCAAAGAATTCACGTGATACTATGACTTTGCTAGGATTATATATATCATATTTTGTAAATATCTTCATATACACACATAAAAAGGAGTATGTCTAAAAAATGTACATACCACCTCTGACAAATTGTTCATACCATCTAGATGGTCTTAAATACTCGTATACTACATGTACATTGCCTTTATTATGCAAGATACTCACTACGTTGTGAGATATGACATAGGGTGTAATTACACCCGAATGTAGAAAAGAGACTTTATATATATATATATATATATATATAGAGAGAGAGAGAGAGAGAGAGAGAGAGAGAGAGAAATGCTATGTACTTAAGTTTAAGATGTAATAACGGTGCACTCTAACTAAAAAAGTCGTAAAAAATTCTGAAAATTTCTATATATACTTCTAAACTTGCTCTACCTATGTATAAAATTTTAAATTCAAATTTATTCTATATTAATAGTATCAAAAGAGAAAAATATGATAAATATGAGAGTTCAAATTTGTTAGAATTTTCTCTTTTTTGTTGATCTTAATATAGAACGAATTTAAACTTAAAATTTTATACATAAGTGGAGTAAACTATAAAGTATATGTAGAAATTTTTTGTGATTTTTTAGTTAGAGTGTATCGTGATTGCACTATAAACTTGAGTGCATAGTATATATTCCCTCTATATATATACACACACTGCTGCGCGTGCGCATACTGTGCACGCCAGAAAGTTATTGTTATGCATGAGTGAAGTTACTGTCAAATACATGTAGAGTTACTGTTAGTTTTGTAGTGTTACACTGATAGTAACTCTACATGTGTTTGATTGTAACTTTATTCACACACGACAGTAACTTTTCGACGCGCATTTTATATATATATATATACACCAGAAAGTTTACTGTGAAGGAAGTTTATCTTTCTTAGCGGGAGTACGCCCCCCAAAGCCCAAGCGCTACTTCTAGCACTGTGGTAGCTAGGTTTTGCTGGAGGAGGCTATAGCTACGATACATCACGTGTGATTTGCGCCGAGAAGGCTTCCAATCATTGCTAGAACAGAGATCGGTTGGGTGATCCTGAAGTTGCCATGCTAACATTGGATGGTTGCAACGGTGCAGACTATTTAGGGCCTGTGCTTTTTGGCTAAAATTTATGGGTTTTAGTTGTAATTTATAACTTTTAGTCTGTTCATATGAGAGATTATAAAGTAACGAAACTCACATGTGATTTTTGTTGATATAAATAACGGAAGTGCTATACTGTAGTCGGTTGTTTTTTTACCCAAAAGCAGTCGTTTTGTTAGCCGTTGGATGATCTGTGAGATTCGTGCTCGGGGATGACGCGGTTTGCAAATTCGGATCTGCTTTTTCCCACGCCCGGTTTCCGGAAGCTACTTGTCCGGACCGCTATTTTTCGAATTCTTTTTTCATCGGGTCTCGCGCCTGTCCTAATCCCACTTGCTTTTCGCTGGAGGAGAGAGCAGAAGTGCGGATTGCGGAGCATTCGAGGGGAGTGAGGAGGTGCGGAGCACCCTAGGGTTCTCAGTTAGGAGCGGCGATCTCGTTTGCCGTAGTGATTTTTTGTCGCGCTGGTGAGAGAGCAGAGGTGAGGAGCTCTAGAGGGGGGGAGAGGAGAGGTGCGGAGCACCGGGGGGGGGGGGGGGGTCTCAGTTTGAGCGGAGATATTGTCGCCGGAGCGCAGATCTAGTCGCCTTCTTAGGTTTATCGTAGATCTCGCCGCCTGCGTCTTCCCCGTGAGTCGTGGAGCGGTGTCTTCTCCGGTGTGCTGTACCTCGTCGTGCGGGGTGTATTTTTTCTCCGGTGAGTTCTGCATCTTTTTCGCTATCCATTTCCATGTCTGTACTCTTTACTGTATGTATGAGCGGAGATGTTGTCGTCGGAGCGCAGATCTACTCGCTTCTCACTTTTAACGGGGGATCTCGTCGTCTGCGTCTTCCCCGGTGGTCGCGGAGCGGTGTCTTTCTGCGGTGAGCTATACCTCGTCGCGCGCCCGGGAGGGGGGAGCGGTGTCTTCTCCGGTGAGATCTATCTCGTTTGCGGGGTGTCTTTTTCCCGGTGAGCTCTGCTCTCTCGCTCTCCACATATATGTATGCACTTTTTTGTACTGTATGTATTGCAACATGTATGCACTATATGTACTGTTGTTCTAATGTTTTTTTTGTGTGTTTTAATGGAATCATGCACATTCTGTTTTCCATTAGCTGAATGCAAAGTATATCTACAATACAGTAATATAAGGTGCATAATGCAGATTTCAAAAAAAAAAGTAGAAGAGATCCCCCATGATCTGTTTGTTTATTTTTGTATGGTGATTATCGATAGGTTGGATCTAAAATCTACTTTGCGTAGTTGTTTTGTGAGCTAGCACGATAGGAGTACCACACATATTTCAACATGTATGTACTGTCTCTTTTAGGGGGGGGGGTTAGAAGAGATGATAATGTTGTTGCTGTTCTAGGTCTTTTATGTACTGATGTTTTTGTTTTGCTGTTTTGTTCTAATGTTTTTTTTGTGTGTTTTAAATGGAATCACGCACATTCTGTTACCATTAGCTGAATGCAAAGCATATCTACAATACAGTAATATAAGGTGCATAATGCAGATTTCCAAAAAGTAAGGTATCCCCCATGATCTATTTTGTTTTTTTGTAGGGTGAATATCGATACGTTGGATCTAAAATCCTCTTTGCGTAGTTGTTTTGTGTGCTAGCATGATAGGAATATCACACATATATTCAGTTGTGATATGCTATACGAATTATATATTGCTTGTAGATATATTATACAATCTATATACTACATGAGAGAGGAGGCTTTGTTTTGTATCACTGAAATGCTGCCCACTAATTTATGCACATTTTTCTGCTGGTACTAAAAACGTGTACATAATTTTCCTGCACATAGGTTAAAAAACTGAAAACCTCTTCATTTTTTTTAAAAAAACTGGTAAATTGTGCATAGGAGTTTTGTTTTTTCTGTGAACTATGCATTTTTTTTTCCTGAGATGAAGGCTTCTGAATTAGCAGCCTTTGTATTCACATATATCATAAACAAGTATGCAGTTTTATTTAGTATACAGTGTTTCTGAAATTTCTTTCTTTTCAAGTCATTTTTTGTTTATGTTTTTTTTATTGTAGGTGTTATTATGAACCGTCATAAAATGCCTGCTGAAATGAAATCAAAGTTTAAAGCCATTCTTGATCACCATGTTCAAAACCCAATGTTTGACGAGGTAATTATTTTAAAGTCATGTCGATCTGAAGTGAAATAATCACTAGATTAACCTTTTATGCATTTGATATTCATTGCTTTTTTAGGTTAAGGAGGCATTATCAGCAATACTTGATCAGTTTGAGCATGAACAAACAACAAAGTTACATCATGGGTTAGAATGTTTGGCAGTGGGTATAGCCACAGTTTTGTGTTGCGACAACAGGGACTATCATGGAGGAGTCAACGATACAAATATTGAGGGCAACAGGACTACACCTAATATGGTAAATGTGGATATTCATATGGACGGAGTAGATGCCCAAGGTCTCAATGTGAAAGGGTGTTGTGTTGAGGGTGATTGTGATCAAGAGGAAACTCAAAAGACACACAATTCTGGGCCACTAGTGCATTATCCAACAGGTGTGTGTGATGAGGGCGATTGTGATCAAGAGGAAACTCAAAAGATACACAATTCTGGGTCAGAAACACCCCCAGGACAATATGATGATCAACCGACACAAAAGTTATCAAGCTCAACAGGTCAGGAATGGCTGTTTTATCCCTCTCATCCTTTTTGTTTTCTTGCATTACAGCCCATTTTTTAATCTGTTTTGCTTTTTGTTTTTTTTACCTTTTATGTAATAATACAGAGTCAATCGAACCGGGTGATTGCAAGCAAGAGGAGACTCAGAAGCTGCTCAACTCTGGGTCAGAAACAACACCAGCACAATGTGATGATCAACCGACACAAAAGCTATCTAGTTCAACAGGTCAGCAATGTCTTTTTTTTGTACCTCTTAAGCCTTTTTTTTTGCTCGCATACCATCCCTTTTATGTATTTCATACAATACATACAGAGTCAATCGAACCGGGTGATTGCGAGCAAGAGGAGACTCAGAAGCTGCTCAACTCTGGGTCAGAAACAACTCCAGCACAATGTGATGATCAACTGACACAAAAGCTATCTAGTTCAACAGGTCAGCAATGTCTTTTTTTTGTACCTCTTAAGCCTTTTTTTTGCTCGCATACCAGCACTTTTTTCAATCTGTTTTTTAAATTTTTGTTCATACTATTTTGTCTACTTTGTTTTTTAGATCTTTCATCTAATAATAAGAGAAAGAGGATGTGTAGCAGCGAAGATTATATTAGCAGCAGGCATGCAGGTTTGTTTCATCATCGATGTGTTTTGTTTATGTATACCCCAACTTGAAGTAAAAAATGCAAACCCATATTGTTGTTGAAACTCACTAACTTTTGTCGTTGATGGGGGGTGATTTTTTATTTTTTATTTTTTATTTTTGAAGGAATTTGTCCTGTCGATCAAGTTCCTCCTCCACATGGCAAGGTATATACATGCCCAAATTAAATTTTTGTTTTTGATTCTATAATTAAAAGACTAGAATTTGACTGTTTTTAATGATGAAAACAGTCAAATTTCATATAGACAGTGTGCTATACTGCTATAGATAGAGGGAAAGGGTTAGGGGAGCTGGAAGGGGAAAGGAGGGAGGGAGTTAGGGAGTGATGTAGAGAGATGGTTCCATGGATCCAGGATGCTGCTGCTGCTGTTTTAAGGTTTTTTTCTTTGCTGTTGTTGCTGTTGTAATGCCAAGTTGATTTGTTGGTTGTGTATGCATAAGAGAATGATTATACAACATGTTACTATTACTTGTATAGCTAATCACTTATTAAAGTAGGGATGTTTTCCTTTTTTTTAGAAAAATGTCACTATATTTTCACTACATGTTACTATTCTTTGCATAGCAAATCATTGTTTTAGCCCCATGCTTCCGACAGTGATGCTGATAAGACCATGAATGATATGATTAAATTTTCATAATTGTTTTGTTTTACATTTTTGAACTTTTTCTTTACTGTTTCTGATCTGTGTGCGCTTCCACTTGGTGGAAAAAGTTTTGCAATTGATCTTGTTCTTGTTTTTGCCCTCCACAAATTCTGTCATGCTATTCTTCGAATCGATTCTTTGTGTTCTTGCTGGATGCTCAATCAAGGCCACACAGTTGTTGTCTTTGTGCTACAGGGATTGTGGAAGTGTCAGTTGTTGTCTTTTCTAAGCTATTCCTTACTATCATAAAGGTTTTGTTAGTATCACCAATACTGCCTCTTAGTAACAAATCTTAAGGTAACAATGCATGTTTTGTTAGCCTCTTTGGGTTGTATACTTTTATGGTTAAAAATGTTTTCTATAAACATATAGTATCATTTAACCTGCATGTCAACATTTTCAGAATATTGCTAAAAGGGTACTTTCAGCCGCCTTTAATTTGGATACGAGTATTCGGCTCGTTACAGACAGAAAGTGCAAGTAATATGGTTATTACTGCAAGCACGAAACTCTGCGTAGTACTGTGAGTAATGAAATTTGTTTTGTGTATAACTGAAATCCTGCACATTTTGCTGAAACTAAAACGTGTACATAATTCTCCTGCACATAGCTGAAAAACTGAAACCTCTTCATACTTTTTTTTGTTATCTGGTAACTCTCCAAACATTTGATCTAGTACTGTAATGGCTTGCTTGAGATGCTATTGTGTCAGATCTACGATATGCATGTAGTACTGAGTGGATTTGGATGCTAAAAGTTTATGCATGTTCTTGTGCGCCTGAGATGTTTATGTAGATGCTATTGTCCAGCTAGATTCATGCTTTTATCTGATGTTCTGTTATGTTTTTAGTCCAGTTCATGATTTTGCTAGTAGGATTCATGCCTTGCTGAGATATGATTATGTTCTGTTGATTTAGATTTAATTTCTCTGTTAGGGTTTATTTATTGCATGCTAATCTGTTATGATGTGTTAGCAGAAAAGATAAAAAAAGGGTAGTAATAGTTTAGATCTGTTATTTCAGCTTTAGTTTCTGTTAGATTTATTTGTTTGTTCCATGCAGTAGCTAGGTTGTTAATTAGATGCTTAGATTCGTTCTTACTTTTTTCTGTGTTTGTTCTGTGTTTGATGTGAATTATGGCTATAGCAGTAGCATCTTCTCTCCTTCTCCCAGGTCCTTTTCTGCTTCTACCTCATTCCTTCGATCTCTCTCGTCTCAGCAGCCCTCTGTGCTTCACTTCATCGACTCCTTACTCACTTTCTCTTTAATCCTTTCCTCTATCTAGCTAGCGCTTCTTAGCCCTTCTGACTTCCTCTCGGCAGCTTCTTCTTCTCCTTCTAGCAAGCTCTTCACTCTTAAATCCCTCTTCTTCTTTCTCTGCAGTGCAAGTTCTCAGTCGTTTCCCTTCTCTTCCTTCTTAGATCTAGATTTTAGTTTTCTTATCCCCTTTCTTTCTTCTTTTCTTTTTTTTCTCAGGCTGTGCCATTCTCCTCTATTCTATTTTGTTCTCAGTCTTTTGTAGGTCTCTTCTTTTGTTAGTCTCCATAGCTCTCTTCTTGCTTCTATCTCATATTCTATCTCTAAGGTTCTTTCCTCTAACTTGCTTCTATAGTCCCTTCTGTAATTGTAACAGCCCAGGTTTTTATTAAAATAAAAATAAATAAATAAATAAATAAAAATCAATTAAAATAAAATCTAAATTAAAATAAGTATATTTGTGCTTAAAGTTTAAAGTTGGATTTGCCCTGAAATTCTGTTTTTGGAAAAGCTGGATTTGAAAAGCATTTTCAGAAAAACCTAAAATTATTATTAAATAAAATGATATTTTGATTTTATATAAAAATTCTATGTAAAATTAAATATTTGGAGTTATTTGGCTTTTATTTGGTTTCCTGGATTTTCTGGAGTTCAAAAATGTATTTTTGAAATTAAAAAGTATTTTAAAGTATGAAAATTAAATACCAACATTAGTTGGAAATATTTTTATTAAGTCCAAAATGTCACCAGGAGCTTCTGTGAATTTTCCTGGAATTTTTGGAAGTTATTTGGTATTTTTCTAAGGCCAATTGAATTTTCTGGGCTTTTATGAAAATCCTAAATCAAAAATAAAATTAAAATCCCTTCCCTCTCTCCTCCAGCCGCCACGTGGACGGCTCGGATCCTCTCCACGTCGCCCGGCCGAACCCGCCTAACCCCCTTCCCTGCTTGCCACGCGTCCGGCCCGGATCCACGCCCTCGGCTTCCTCCCCCGCCATCTGGCCGTCCGCGCCTCACCCCTCTCTCGGCCATCCGATTGCCGCCCCCGCCATCTCGGCCGCCCGCTTCTTCTCCCTCTCAGCCCCGCTGACAGGCCGGGCCCGCCTGTCAGTGCCTTCTCCCTCCCCGCGCCGTCTCCTTCCTCCCGCCCGGTCGCGCGTTCTCCGCCGCCCCTCGCCCGCGGGATCCCTTTCCTTCGCCCGCGCGCGCCGTGCCCCACACGCCGACTCACCTCGCCACCCCCGCGCCCAAATCCCGCCATCCCCGCGCCATGTCCCCCCTAATTTCGCCCGTAACCGCCGCCAATCCCGACCTCTCCGGCGAGGAATCCCCGCTCCGCCCCTCCCCCTCGCCCCTATATAAGCCCACCCCGACCTCCGTTTCGACTCGCCCCACCTCCCTCTACCCTCGCCTCTCTCTCCCCGGTGCCCGAGCAGCCTCACATCGTGCTCCCCCGTGCGCACGCCGGTGAACTCCTTCGGCGAGGAATTGCGGCCGCCTCCGGCATCCTCGCGCCCCGCCGCCACCTCCCTCGGTCTCCCCGCGGCCGTGCGAAGATCCTCCACCCCTCGGTCGTGCCTCCCCGCCGCCGGAAGGCCCTCGCCGCCGGAGCCCCCTCGCCGCCGCCGCCTTCCCTCATCGTCGGCCCATCTCCGACCACCCCCGGTGAGCCCGCGCCCCTTCCCCAGACTCCCTGCAGCTCCCTCTCCCTCCTGAGCCACTCGCCGCCGGCCGCCGCTCGCCGGAGCACCGTCGCCGCCGTCGCTCCCGTGCGCCCTCCGGCCAGCCCGGCCACATCGGCCGTCGGGCTGACGTGGCTGACGAGGTGGCTGCCACGCAGGCGCCACGCAAGGCCTGGCTGGCCACCCTGCCACCCCGGCGCCTTCACCCGCCCGTGGACCTGGTCCATGGACCAAGGGCCCACTGTCAGTCAAATGCACCCCGGTGCTGACGCAAGCATGGCGCAGTAAATTGATTTTCCAGTTGAAAAATAATTCAGCCGAAAATAAAATCTCTGCTGACGCAATAAATCAGATTTTCCTTTAGAAAAATAATTCCAAAAATTCCTTTTCCATTTTTCCCTCTTTTCAATCTTCCCGGAGCCCGTTCTCCTTCGTCCTAACTCCGATTGAGCCCATTCAAATTTCTAAATTCATCAAAAATTCCCCTCTATCCATTTCTAGCCTCAATTCAAATATTTGAAGTCAATTTGAATTTGTTTGGAGTTTATTTGAATTTAGTGGGTTATTTTCACGTGTAGACTTCGACGATTCGGGAAATTTCTTCGACGAAGATTCAAACCAAGTTGAAGAGCAAGGCAAGTCACCCTCCTTGATCATGTTGATCCCAGAATTGCAAATAAAATTATGTTGATTTAAATTATATTGCATGCGTATTTCTATTCAACGTATTTCAATTCAGTTTTAAATTTAGATATTGCCTACTTGTTAATCCCTCCATTGAATTTGAATTCCTCAATACCTTGTCACCCTAGATTCAAACTCTAGTTAATACATTAGTGTTGGCTAGAGAGTTTATTCAAATGCTTAGCCCGGCGAAGATATATTATTTGTTTTTGATACCTTTTCACATAAAATGACAAACCCTTTCACATAAAATGATAAGCTTTTGATCTGTATTCTTGACTTCGGAGAGTCAGGAAGTTTGATAAAATACTTTGAAGCAAAATATAAAATTCTGGTTTAGACTTAGGCTAATGGTTAGGTGGTGGGTGCAGGCATGCACTGTTGTTCGGAGACACAGTGTTGATTGTCGGGCACAGGGGGTATGTGGTTAAGCCTAAGTCAAATTAAGGACCGGTCTGTGAGCTACCGTTGCAAAGCCCTAACGTACTACCACAAGGCTGGTATGGGACAGCCCTGGCTGAATAATTTGCGGGTCCCAACCTGAGCCATTTCGTAGGATGAAAGTGAGCGTGGCGTAGGCCATGAGAAGTCTCACTCGGCTCAAGAGGGGGTCCCGGTCTAGTGGATTCCTTACTGGGGTGAAACCTTAGAGTTGGCTTGGCCAGGTTGAAGGCTTTGCATTGTAAAGGCCTTGTCGTGATCTCCCCGCCGCACACCTAAGGAAGTGTGTAACTCGCGTGGCAAAACGGGATGATCATGTCTTGTGGGTAAAGCTGTACAACCTCTGAGCAGTGTATAATCTATCCTGGATAGCCGTGCCCACGGTCATGGGCATGCTGAGTAAAAGTTTTTCATGGATTAGACTTTGTTTTTCGAAAATGTTTTTGAAAACCTTACGGATGGATGGAATCCGTGAGAGTTTGAAATCTGGTGAATGGATGGAATTCATCAGAATTGCGCAGTGAAAGCGTGTGGATGGATGGAATCCATACGTGATCTTTTGGAAAAGATGGTCCGGGTGGGATGCCCGTGGATAGGTTGGTGTTTGGTCGGAGCCTGCACTGACGGTAATATTTTCAATTACAAGTACTGTTTTACTTACTGTATTAAATTCAACAATTTCAATCTACTTATTGTATTTCTTAAATGCTGTTTTATGCAAACTAACCCTATAAGCCTTCCATTGGAGCCTTTGTCATTATGTTGCATTTTCCCGGGTGACTTGCGGAGTACAAGTTTGTACTCACCTTGCTTTTTCCACACAGAGGAAGACGCCTTCGACTACGGAGAAGATCAGAACGAGTAGGCCACGTCTTGCAGTTGTTTGCCTGTGGGCAGACTTGGGCTTCGCTATTTATCAGTTTGCTTCCGCAGTTATTTCCTTTATTTATTTGCCAATGGGCGTTGATGTAAGACTTGGTCATAAGGCCGTACCTTTTATTTAATAAATAAATGTCATTATGCTTGGTATTTATCTTTGTTGTACACTGTGTGCACTAGCTGATCCTGGACTAGTGCGATTTACACAGAGGATCCAGGAGTTGTTGCTCCGGGTTCCGACAGAGATGGTATCAGAGCCAGGTTGACTCCAAGACGTGACCGTAGGTAGAATAGATTGGTCAGACCATAAGGACTTTTTCTTAATAGTCAGTAATTTCAAAAAGTTTTGCTTATTCTTACCTCCTAATCTTTGCTTATCCTTATCTCAATCCTTTCTCGTCTTTATGTCATTTTTGAAAACCTATTTCTGCATCTTCCCTTGTTCCAAAACAATTACAGATGGCAGCAGCTGGAATTCTTCGACCCTGTCGCCACTTCAATCTTCGCCTTGAAGGATCATGAGTAGTATCTCGAGAGCCATGCAGGATGACTCCAAGACGACCCTTAGCCCTTTAGGATAATTTGTTAGGCTAGTTAATAAAACGTTGTTATGGGCTGTCAGTTTTCTCTTTTGTTGGCAGCCATAACTATTAGTTAATAAAAGGGTTCTGCTGAATTTTGTTTGGGTTGTGCAAAATATCCCCTATTCCCCCTTTGCCTTGAGTCTCCTCTCTTCTAATTCTCAAAGCACCCAGCAGATGGTTAACACAAGGAGCAATAACAGCGACAATGGCCACGACAACAACAACACTACTGGCAACCAGGCTGCACCTATCCCTCCACCACCTCCTGCTAATGGACTGGATTGGGCTCAGATGATGGCCAATCAGAATCAGCTTATTCAACTACTAGTGCAGACCATCAACAATCCTGCACAACATGCTCCACTAGTACCAGCACAAGCTCCCCAACCAAGCCTGGCTGAATTTATGAGGTTGCGTCCCCCGACCTTCTCCAGCAGCGCTGATCCTATGGATGCAGATGACTGGCTTAGAGTCATAGGCAAAAAGCTGGACATCATCCAATGCAGTGATCGAGAAAAAGTCTTATTCGCTTCTCATCAGTTGAACGGACCAGCGTCAGAATGGTGGGACACTTACACCGCTGCTCATGCCAACGCACAAGCCATAACATGGGATGAGTTTGTGCGGAGTTTCCGCAAAGCTCATATTCCAACCGGCACCATCACTCTCAAGAAAAAGGAATTCCGAACTCTGCGCCAAGGAAGCTGCACCGTGAATGAATATCTACGGAAGTTCAACCAATTGGCCCGTTACGCGCCAGAAGACGTTGCTACCGATGAAGCTAAGCAGGAAAGGTTCCTTGAAGGACTCAATGATGACCTGTCAGTTCAACTACTCTCCAACGACTACACTGACTTCCACCAGCTTGTCAGTAAGGCGATTCGCCAAGAGTCCAAGCACCAAGAAATGGAGAATCGGAAGAGACGTATGAACACCCAGCACACGAACACCAGAAGTTTTCCCAAGATCAGAAGGACTCCACTACAGGCCAACAGATTTCAGTCTTCATCTTCAGCCGAAGAACAAACCAACACTTTCCCCAACAACGAAGACAACAAAACTTTGGCAATTGACTTCCCAAAGGACTCAAACCCTGCAGCACGAGTCACCTGTTTCAACTGCCATGAGACAGGGCATTACGCCAACAACTGCCCCAAGAAGCAACAGGTAGTGAAGAATGGAACATCGGGAGCACCAACTGCCAACCACCTTCAGGCAGGAAGAAAAAGGCCCCAGAAGTTCGTCAAAGGACGACTAAATCAGATCTCGGCACAAACCATGCAGAGTAAGGTCCAAACCAATTTCTTTGCTAGCCCGTGCGAATCTCGGGGACGAGATTCTTTTTAAGGGGGGTAGATTGTAACAGCCCAGGTTTTTATTAAAATAAAAATAAATAAATAAATAAATAAATAAAAATCAATTAAAATAAAATCTAAATTAAAATAAGTATATTTGTGCTTAAAGTTTAAAGTTGGATTTGCCCTGAAATTCTGTTTTTGGAAAAGCTGGATTTGAAAAGCATTTTCAGAAAAACCTAAAATTATTATTAAATAAAATGATATTTTGATTTTATATAAAAATTCTATGTAAAATTAAATATTTGGAGTTATTTGGCTTTTATTTGGTTTCCTGGATTTTCTGGAGTTCAAAAATGTATTTTTGAAATTAAAAAGTATTTTAAAGTATGAAAATTAAATACCAACATTAGTTGGAAATATTTTTATTAAGTCCAAAATGTCACCAGGAGCTTCTGTGAATTTTCCTGGAATTTTTGGAAGTTATTTGGTATTTTTCTGAGGCCAATTGAATTTTCTGGGCTTTTCTGAAAATCCTAAATCAAAAATAAAATTAAAATCCCTTCCCTCTCTCCTCCAGCCGCCACGTGGACGGCTCGGATCCTCTCCACGTCGCCCGGCCGAACCCGCCTAACCCCCTTCCCTGCTTGCCACGCGTCCGGCCCGGATCCACGCCCTCGGCTTCCTCCCCCGCCATCTGGCCGTCCGCGCCTCACCCCTCTCTCGGCCATCCGATTGCCGCCCCCGCCATCTCGGCCGCCCGCTTCTTCTCCCTCTCAGCCCCGCTGACAGGCCGGGCCCGCCTGTCAGTGCCTTCTCCCTCCCCGCGCCGTCTCCTTCCTCCCGCCCGGTCGCGCGTTCTCCGCCGCCCCTCGCCCGCGGGATCCCTTTCCTTCGCCCGCGCGCGCCGTGCCCCACACGCCGACTCACCTCGCCACCCTCGCGCCCAAATCCCGCCATCCCCGCGCCATGTCCCCCCTAATTTCGCCCGTAACCGCCGCCAATCCCGACCTCTCCGACGAGGAATCCCCGCTCCGCCCCTCCCCCTCGCCCCTATATAAGCCCACCCCGACCTCCGTTTCGACTCGCCCCACCTCCCTCTACCCTCGCCTCTCTCTCCCCGGTGCCCGAGCAGCCTCACATCGTGCTCCCCCGTGCGCACGCCGGCGAACTCCTTCGGCGAGGAATTGCGGCCGCCTCCGGCATCCTCGCGCCCCGCCGCCACCTCCCTCGGTCTCCCCGCGGCCGTGCGAAGATCCTCCACCCCTCGGTCGTGCCTCCCCGCCGCCGGAAGGCCCTCGCCGCCGGAGCCCCCTCGCCGCCGCCGCCTTCCCTCATCGTCGGCCCATCTCCGACCACCCCCGGTGAGCCCGCGCCCCTTCCCCAGACTCCCTGCAGCTCCCTCTCCCTCCTGAGCCACTCGCCGCCGGCCGCCGCTCGCCGGAGCACCGTCGCCGCCGTCGCTCCCGTGCGCCCTCCGGCCAGCCCGGCCACATCGGCCGTCGGGCTGACGTGGCTGACGAGGTGGCTGCCACGCAGGCGCCACGCAAGGCCTGGCTGGCCACCCTGCCACCCCAGCGCCTTCACCCGCCCGTGGACCTGGTCCATGGACCAAGGGCCCACTGTCAGTCAAATGCACCCCGGTGCTGACGCAAGCATGGCGCAGTAAATTGATTTTCCTGTTGAAAAATAATTCAGCCGAAAATAAAATCTCTGCTGACGCAATAAATCAGATTTTCCTTTAGAAAAATAATTCCAAAAATTACTTTTCCATTTTTCCCTCTTTTCAATCTTCCCCGAGCCCGTTCTCCTTCGTCCTAACTCCGATTGAGCCCATTCAAATTTCTAAATTCATCAAAAATTCCCCTCTATCCATTTCTAGCCTCAATTCAAATATTTGAAGTCAATTTGAATTTGTTTTGAGTTTATTTGAATTTAGTGGGTTATTTTCACGTGTAGACTTCGACGATTCGGGAAATTTCTTCGACGAAGATTCAAACCAAGTTGAAGAGCAAGGCAAGTCACCCTCCTTGATCATGTTGATCCCAGAATTGCAAATAAAATTATGTTGATTTAAATTATATTGCATGCGTATTTCTATTCAACGTATTTCAATTCAGTTTTAAATTTAGATATTGCCTACTTGTTAATCCCTCCATTGAATTTGAATTCCTCAATACCTTGTCACCCTAGATTCAAACTCTAGTTAATACATTAGTGTTGGCTAGAGAGTTTATTCAAATGCTTAGCCCGGCGAAGATATATTGTTTGTTTTTGATACCTTTTCACATAAAATGACAAACCCTTTCACATAAAATGATAAGCTTTTGGTCTGTATTCTTGACTTCGGAGAGTCAGGAAGTTTGATAAAATACTTTGAAGCAAAATATAAAATTCTGGTTTAGACTTAGGCTAATGGTTAGGTGGTGGGTGCAGGCATGCACTGTTGTTCGGAGACACAGTGTTGATTGTCGGGCACAGGGGGTATGTGGTTAAGCCTAAGTCAAATTAAGGACCGGTCTGTGAGCTACCGTTGCAAAGCCCTAACGTACTACCACAAGGCTGGTATGGGACAGCCCTGGCTGAATAATTTGCGGGTCCCAACCTGAGCCATTTCGTAGGATGAAAGTGAGCGTGGCGTAGGCCATGAGAAGTCTCACTCAGCTCAAGAGGGGGTCCCGGTCTAGTGGATTCCTTACTGGGGTGAAACCTTAGAGTTGGCTTGGCCAGGTTGAAGGCTTTGCATTGTAAAGGCCTTGTCGTGATCTCCCCGCCGCACACCTAAGGAAGTGTGTAACTCGCGTGGCAAAACGGGATGATCATGTCTTGTGGGTAAAGCTGTACAATCTCTGCAGAGTGTATAATCTATCCTGGATAGCTGTGCCCACGGTCATGGGCATGCTGAGTAAAAGTTTTTCATGGATTAGACTTTGTTTTTCGAAAATGTTTTTGAAAACCTTACGGCTAGATGGAATCCGTGAGAGTTTGAAATCTGGTGAATGGATGGAATTCATCAGAATTGCGCAGTGAAAGCGTGTGGATGGATGGAATCCATACGTGATCTTTTGGAAAAGATGGTCCGGGTGGGATGCCCGTGGATAGGTTGGTGTTTGGTCGGAGCCTGCACTGACGGTAATATTTTCAATTACAAGTACTGTTTTACTTACTGTATTAAATTCAACAATTTCAATCTACTTATTGTATTTCTTAAATGCTGTTTTATGCAAACTAACCCTATAAGCCTTCCATTGGAGCCTTTGTCATTATGTTGCATTTTCCCGGGTGACTTGCGGAGTACAAGTTTGTACTCACCTTGCTTTTTCCACACAGAGGAAGACGCCTTCGACTACGGAGAAGATCAGAACGAGTAGGCCACGTCTTGCAGTTGTTTGCCTGTGGGCAGACTTGGGCTTCGCTATTTATCAGTTTGCTTCTGCAGTTATTTCCTTTATTTATTTGCCAATGGGCGTTGATGTAAGACTTGGTCATAAGGCCGTACCTTTTATTTAATAAATAAATGTCATTATGCTTGGTATTTATCTTTGTTGTACACTGTGTGCACTAGCTGATCCTGGACTAGTGCGATTTACACAGAGGATCCAGGAGTTGTTGCTCCGGGTTCCGACAGAGATGGTATCAGAGCCAGGTTGACTCCAAGACGTGACCGTAGGTAGAATAGATTGGTCAGACCATAAGGACTTTTTTTTAATAGTCAGTAATTTCAAAAAGTTTTGCTTATTCTTACCTCCTAATCTTTGCTTATCCTTATCTCAATCCTTTCTCGTCTTTATGTCATTTTTGAAAACCTATTTCTGCATCTTCCCTTGTTCCAAAACAATTACAGATGGCAGCAGCTGGAATTCTTCGACCCTGTCGCCACTTCAATCTTCGCCTTGAAGGATCATGAGTAGTATCTCGAGAGCCATGCAGGATGACTCCAAGACGACCCTTAGCCCTTTAGGATAAGTTGTTAGGCTAGTTAATAAAACGTTGTTATGGGCTGTCAGTTTTCTCTTTTGTTGGCAGCCATAACTATTAGTTAATAAAAGGGTTCTGCTGAATTTTGTTTGGGTTGTGCAAAATATCCCCTATTCCCCCTTTGCCTTGAGTCTCCTCTCTTCTAATTCTCAAAGCACCCAGCAGATGGTTAACACAAGGAGCAATAACAGCGACAATGGCCACGACAACAACAACACTACTGGCAACCAGGCTGCACCTATCCCTCCACCACCTCCTGCTAATGGACCGGATTGGGCTCAGATGATGGCCAATCAGAATCAGCTTATTCAACTACTAGTGCAGACCATCAACAATCCTGCACAACATGCTCCACTAGTACCAGCACAAGCTCCCCAACCAAGCCTGGCTGAATTTATGAGGTTGCGTCCCCCGACCTTCTCCAGCAGCGCTGATCCTATGGATGCAGATGACTGGCTTAGAGTCATAGGCAAAAAGCTGGACATCATCCAATGCAGTGATCGAGAAAAAGTCTTATTCGCTTCTCATCAGTTGAACGGACCAGCGTCAGAATGGTGGGACACTTACACCGCTGCTCATGCCAACGCACAAGCCATAACATGGGATGAGTTTGTGCGGAGTTTCCGCAAAGCTCATATTCCAACCGGCACCATCACTCTCAAGAAAAAGGAATTCCGAACTCTGCGCCAAGGAAGCTGCACCGTGAATGAATATCTACGGAAGTTCAACCAATTGGCCCGTTACGCGCCAGAAGACGTTGCTACCGATGAAGCTAAGCAGGAAAGGTTCCTTGAAGGACTCAATGATGACCTGTCAGTTCAACTACTCTCCAACGACTACACTGACTTCCACCAGCTTGTCAGTAAGGCGATTCGCCAAGAGTCCAAGCACCAAGAAATGGAGAATCGGAAGAGACGTATGAACACCCAGCACACGAACACCAGAAGTTTTCCCAAGATAAGAAGGACTCCACTACAGGCCAACAGATTTCTGTCTTCATCTTCAGCCGAAGAACAAACCAACACTTTCCCCAACAACGAAGACAACAAAACTTTGTCAATTGACTTCCCAAAGGACTCAAACCCTGCAGCAGGAGTCACCCGTTTCAACTGCCATGAGACTGGGCATTACGCCAACAACTGCCCCAAGAAGCAACAGGTAGTGAAGAATGGAACACCGGGAGCACCAACTGCCAACCACCTTCAAGCAGGAACAAAAAGGCCCCAGAAGTTCGTCAAAGGACGACTAAATCAGATCTCGGCACAAACCATGCAGAGTAAGATCTAAACCCATTTCTTTGCTAGCCCGTGCGAATCTCGGGGACGAGATTCTTTTTAAGGGGGGTAGATTGTAACAGCCCAGGTTTTTATTAAAATAAAAATAAATAAATAAATAAATAAATAAATAAAAATCAATTAAAATAAAATCTAAATTAAAATAAGTATATTTGTGCTTAAAGTTTAAAGTTGGATTTGCCCTGAAATTCTGTTTTTGGAAAAGCTGGATTTGAAAAGCATTTTCAGAAAAACCTAAAATTATTATTAAATAAAATGATATTTTGATTTTATATAAAAATTCTATGTAAAATTAAATATTTGGAGTTATTTGGCTTTTATTTGGTTTCCTGGATTTTCTGGAGTTCAAAAATGTATTTTTGAAATTAAAAAGTATTTTAAAGTATGAAAATTAAATACCAACATTAGTTGGAAATATTTTTATTAAGTCCAAAATGTCACCAGGAGCTTCTGTGAATTTTCCTGGAATTTTTGGAAGTTATTTGGTATTTTTCTGAGGCCAATTGAATTTTCTGGGCTTTTCTGAAAATCCTAAATCAAAAATAAAATTAAAATCCCTTCCCTCTCTCCTCCAGCCGCCACGTGGACGGCTCGGATCCTCTCCACGTCGCCCGGCCGAACCCGCCTAACCCCCTTCCCTGCTTGCCACGCGTCCGACCCGGATCCACGCCCTCGGCTTCCTCCCCCGCCATCTGGCCGTCCGCGCCTCACCCCTCTCTCGGCCATCCGATTGCCGCCCCCGCCATCTCGGCCGCCCGCTTCTTCTCCCTCTCAGCCCCGCTGACAGGCCGGGCCCGCCTGTCAGTGCCTTCTCCCTCCCCGCGCCGTCTCCTTCCTCCCGCCCGGTCGCGCGTTCTCCGCCGCCATCTCCGCCGCCCCTCGCCCGCGGGATCCCTTTCCTTCGCCCGCGCGCGCCGTGCCCCACACGCCGACTCACCTCGCCACCCCCGCGCCCAAATCCCGCCATCCCCGCGCCATGTCCCCCCTAATTTCGCCCGTAACCGCCGCCAATCCCGACCTCTCCGGCGAGGAATCCCCGCTCCGCCCCTCCCCCTCGCCCCTATATAAGCCCACCCCGACCTCCGTTTCGACTCGCCCCACCTCCCTCTACCCTCGCCTCTCTCTCCCCGGTGCCCGAGCAGCCTCACATCGTGCTCCCCCGTGCGCACGCCGGTGAACTCCTTCGGCGAGGAATTGCGGCCGCCTCCGGCATCCTCGCGCCCCGCCGCCACCTCCCTCGGTCTCCCCGCGGCCGTGCGAAGATCCTCCACCCCTCGGTCGTGCCTCCCCACCGCCGGAAGGCCCTCGCCGCCGGAGCCCCCTCGCCGCCGCCGCCTTCCCTCATCGTCGGCCCATCTCCGACCACCCCCGGTGAGCCCGCGCCCCTTCCCCAGACTCCCTGCAGCTCCCTCTCCCTCCTGAGCCACTCGCCGCCGGCCGCCGCTCGCCGGAGCACCGTCGCCGCCGTCGCTCCCGTGCGCCCTCCGGCCAGCCCGGCCACATCGGCCGTCGGGCTGACGTGGCTGACGAGGTGGCTGCCACGCAGGCGCCACGCAAGGCCTGGCTGGCCACCCTGCCACCCCGGCGCCTTCACCCGCCCGTGGACCTGGTCCATGGACCAAGGGCCCACTGTCAGTCAAATGCACCCCGGTGCTGACGCAAGCATGGCGCAGTAAATTGATTTTCCAGTTGAAAAATAATTCAGCCGAAAATAAAATCTCTGCTGACGCAATAAATCAGATTTTCCTTTAGAAAAATAATTCCAAAAATTCCTTTTCCATTTTTCCCTCTTTTCAATCTTCCCGGAGCCCGTTCTCCTTCGTCCTAACTCCGATTGAGCCCATTCAAATTTCTAAATTCATCAAAAATTCCCCTCTATCCATTTCTAGCCTCAATTCAAATATTTGAAGTCAATTTGAATTTGTTTTGAGTTTATTTGAATTTAGTGGGTTATTTTCACGTGTAGACTTCGACGATTCGGGAAATTTCTTCGACGAAGATTCAAACCAAGTTGAAGAGCAAGGCAAGTCACCCTCCTTGATCATGTTGATCCCAGAATTGCAAATAAAATTATGTTGATTTAAATTATATTGCATGCGTATTTCTATTCAACGTATTTCAATTCAGTTTTAAATTTAGATATTGCCTACTTGTTAATCCCTCCATTGAATTTGAATTCCTCAATACCTTGTCACCCTAGATTCAAACTCTAGTTAATACATTAGTGTTGGCTAGAGAGTTTATTCAAATGCTTAGCCCGGCGAAGATATATTATTTGTTTTTGATACCTTTTCACATAAAATGACAAACCCTTTCACATAAAATGATAAGCTTTTGATCTGTATTCTTGACTTCGGAGAGTCAGGAAGTTTGATAAAATACTTTGAAGCAAAATATAAAATTCTGGTTTAGACTTAGGCTAATGGTTAGGTGGTGGGTGCAGGCATGCACTGTTGTTCGGAGACACAGTGTTGATTGTCGGGCACAGGGGGTATGTGGTTAAGCCTAAGTCAAATTAAGGACCGGTCTGTGAGCTACCGTTGCAAAGCCCTAACGTACTACCACAAGGCTGGTATGGGACAGCCCTGGCTGAATAATTTGCGGGTCCCAACCTGAGCCATTTCGTAGGATGAAAGTGAGCGTGCCGTAGGCCATGAGAAGTCTCACTCGGCTCAAGAGGGGGTCCCGGTCTAGTGGATTCCTTACTGGGGTGAAACCTTAGAGTTGGCTTGGCCAGGTTGAAGGCTTTGCATTGTAAAGGCCTTGTCGTGATCTCCCCGCCGCACACCTAAGGAAGTGTGTAACTCGCGTGGCAAAACGGGATGATCATGTCTTGTGGGTAAAGCTGTACAACCTCTGTAGAGTGTATAATCTATCCTGGATAGCCGTGCCCACGGTCATGGGCATGCTGAGTAAAAGTTTTTCATGGATTAGACTTTGTTTTTCGAAAATGTTTTTGAAAACCTTATGGATGGATGGAATCCGTGAGAGTTTGAAATCTGGTGAATGGATGGAATTCATCAGAATTGCGAAGTGAAAGCGTGTGGATGGATGGAATCCATACGTGATCTTTTGGAAAAGATGGTCCGGGTGGGATGCCCGTGGATAGGTTGGTGTTTGGTCGGAGCCTGCACTGACGGTAATATTTTCAATTACAAGTACTGTTTTACTTACTGTATTAAATTCAGCAATTTCAATCTACTTATTGTATTTCTTAAATGCTGTTTTATGCAAACTAACCCTATAAGCCTTCCATTGGAGCCTTTGTCATTATGTTGCATTTTCCCGGGTGACTTGCGGAGTACAAGTTTGTACTCACCTTGCTTTTTCCACACAGAGGAAGACGCCTTCGACTACGGAGAAGATCAGAACGAGTAGGCCACGTCTTGCAGTTGTTTGCCTGTGGGCAGACTTGGGCTTCGCTATTTATCAGTTTGCTTCCGCAGTTATTTCCTTTATTTATTTGCCAATGGGCGTTGATGTAAGACTTGGTCATAAGGCCGTACCTTTTATTTAATAAATAAATGTCATTATGCTTGGTATTTATCTTTGTTGTACACTGTGTGCACTAGCTGATCCTGGACTAGTGCGATTTACACAGAGGATCCAGGAGTTGTTGCTCCGGGTTCCGACAGTAATCCTTTCTTCCCATCTTTTCTTAGATTCTTTCTCTCTTCGCCTCCCCTTCTGTAGTCTTTTCTTTATTCTCTTATCTCAGACTCAAGCGCTCTTCTTTTAGTTCTCTGTTTACCATCTTGTCTCCTAGCCTCCTTCTCTTCTCTATTCTTGCTCTTTCCCTTGCTCCTCCTCTTTTATTCCTCCTCTGTCTCTCCTCCTCTTTTATTCTCCCTCTATTCTTTGCTTTAATTTTTAAGGATATGGACAATCACACAATCTGAAGCAAGATATTAATTGATTGAAAGACGACTACTTTTTTATTTTCACTCAATGTATGCTGGGTTAATTATAGGTGTTTTTTTTATTTTGCTAATAAGTTTGACTGGATATGTCCATGTCTGAATAAGTGAATTGTGTCTCCAGATTCTAACTGTTTTTTTTAAGTGAAGTCTGGATATATTTTAAACTGAACTTCAGTTTTTTGTGTTTGTCAGAGTTTCAACATAAGTAAAGGGAATGCTAATCAGATTCATGCTGGAGATTGCCATGGTAAACCACACACACCTCTTTTTTTTCATAACTATTGTCTATATTGTTGTTTTATTAAAAAAAGCTAAACATGCATGCACCCTATGAAGCATATCTTAATATAGAGTACTTTCACAGCTCCCAAAATGTTTTGTTTGAATCATATCTTAATACATATATAATTCCCAGAACCCAAAACCAAGATAATATAGAGGCAAGTAATAGGATAAGCAAGTACTTTAAGTTCCCGTACAGTCCAAAACTGATGGATTTGTTTAACTGGGTGCCCTCATTTGATCTCGGCATTGATGATGATGATGATGCACCTATTATACGAAGTCAACCAGATACAATGTTTGTACCTGAAGGACCAAGCAAATCAAAGCTGACCAATCTATCACACTCTGTTCTTGGTGTCACAGGGGACACTTTCGTAAAAGAGGTAAAACACCCCTCATATTCAAAATAATGTTTTTTTCTCATTCTAAACAATTTTTTTTTGTTGTAAAATATATTCTTCTTTTGAAGGATGTCCGCAGTTTAAAAATTGATAGCGAGAACGACGTCCAAGTCATGAATAATCCACGGAAACATAATGAGGTGTATGAAATAATATAGTGTTTTGTAAATTTTGAGTTACGGATTCTGTTTTTAGTTTATGCCTTTTATGTATCATCTCTTTTTTATTGTTATCATCTGTTTATTTAACCCAAGGAGGAGTCATAGTTATTGATAACACTAAGTCACAAGGTGCTGTAGACAGTACCCCAGTTGCAAAAGGCGTATCTACTATGAATATTATCAACCTAGTAAACATCACATTTTTAATTTTTTTGTGATTATGCATGCCCTTTTTCTCTCCCTGTGTAACATGGATTTTATATAAAGATAAGTATGATAAGTTTTTGTGTGTACAGGACTCCCCAGTCATTGTGTTATCTTCAACCAATCCGCAGAATACTGTTGTTAACGTTCTTCAACCACCCGACGCCAATGTTGTGAACACCAGGGGCAGCGGAGGCGCTGGGTCTTCCTCTTGCAAAATGCCTACTCATGGGAAGAGAAGGCAGGTTAGGGGTAGCAGGTACACTGGTCACCCATACACTAGTCCAATTAATAGGTTTGTTGTGTCTTCAGAAGACATGGCATACTATCAAGCAGTAATTAGTTTGTCAAAAGGGAAACATGGCAGGTTAGTGTTTTTACGCACCCACTTTTTGTTATGCATGCATTGTTTTAGCTATTTTTTTGCTGCACATATGTAATTTTGATCTTTTTTTAGTTCTAAGGCAATCTCAGTGAAGACAGATGGCAAAACATATGTCACATATAGTTGCTTAGGGTACTCTCTCAGGCCCGAAGGCAAGATTGATAATTTTTTGGTGAATTGCTTCTGTCGTCTTCTTTTTCAAGAGAATCATCCTACGAAGTCAAAGAAGCACTTTTTTTTCAACTCAGTTGGAGTATGTCACCATCTAAATAAAACTTTTTGTAGTTGATCTTCAGTTCTTACCTTTGCTGAGGTTTTTTTGTTTTGCAATTTATGTGATAAACTTTATTGTTTTGTTGGTAAACTATATTCTTTTTTTTGTAGCAACATCTGTTGAAGCCAGAATCAGAATTCAGGTTCGCAAATGTCAAGCACGAATTTGAAATTGCCCATAAAGTAAAGTCATTGCAATCTTGTGAACTGGTTAGTAGTCATTCATTTGTATATACCCTTTTTCTTTCTATGTATTTGTTTTGTTTAAGTTTTGTTTTCGAACTTTGTATTTTTTTCCTAACCAATTTTTTATGGTTTGTACATTGCGTGCTAGATTCTATTCCCTATTTTAAAAGAGGATCATTGGTTCCTTTTTGTTGTCGATATAAAAGACCAGAAGTTTGTATTCCTTGATTCGGCAGTTGGTGGGAGGTCGTATGACGACACAATCATGATGAATTTGGTACATGTGCTTTATCTTTCTTTTTATTGTTGTCCTCATTTTGTAACTATCTTTTTTTCGGTGATAAACCCCCATTTGTTTTGTGCCATGAACATCAACCAATCTGTGTTGTTCCTGTATATTTTAGTAATTTTTGTTCTACAAATTATTGGTTTTTGTAGATAGGAAATTTCACAGCAGCATTTTTTGCAACCGCGAAAAGGACGTCAGTCAACCCTCTTGATTTTAATATCGACCAGCTATCACCTCATCGGCAAAACTGGAAGTAAGTCCGCATTTTTCTAATGAAATATTTTTGGGACCCTAGAGTCAATGTTGATGGGTGTTTATTCATAATTTGTCCTATTTTTTTCCCAGGAAAGACTCTGGTGTGTTTGTTATGAAATATATGGATATTTGGGACCCTAGAGTTGCGTTAGAAGCCCAGTTCAGTGTTGATGATATGCCAAAGATAAGGATTCATCTTCTTAACCGTATGTTGCGCAGCGACCAAAACTTGGTAGATTTGAGTTTTGTTCAATCTTTTGTTGGTAAGGTTAGTAATTATTTTTCATTTTTCATTGTTTTATTTTGCATTTTCTGAATTATTCCTTACTATAATAGCTCAATGTAGAGTACTACCATTAGCTCAATGCGTAGCATATATAGGAATACAAATGATAGAAGTTTGTATAATGCAAATTCCATAGAGTAATGTATCCCCTGTGTTTTTTCGTTATTTTGTAGGGTGACTTCCGACACGTTGGACATCAATTTTAGCTGTTTTGGACATCTCCAAAAACGGTTTTTGTGCGTTCGCTATGTGTTTAGCCTTTTATGACAAGTTCGTAAGCAGGCATAGTCATTAGTGATACACTGTATGGGACCACATATTTTTGCTTTTCAGATATACTATATGAACTATGTACTGCTCTTAAAATGTTCTGTACTAATAATATATGTGTTTGTTAGCCTCATTAGTTTTGTTGTGTTAATTTTGCAAATGATGTCATGTTTGATTAATCTTTCTGAAGTTGCTTTTTTCTTGGTGAATCATCCCTTGAGGTTTTTTCTGTCAGTTTTTTAAAATCCTATAGTATCATTTTTAACCTCCATGTATTAAACTTCCCAAACTGTTTTTTATTAGCCTTCATTTAACCTTCATGTTTTGTTTACTCTTAAAATATTAAGGTAACAATGCATGTTTTTTAGCCTCATTGAGTTGCATACTTTTATTGTTAAAAAGTTTTCTATAAACCTATAGTATCACTTAACCTGCATGTTGTGTTAGCTCTTAAAATATTAGTGTAAAGCCTCAAACTATAGGGGTTTTGCAAATTCTAAAATTTATCATAGTTCTGTGATCTTTTAGTTTTAGCTGATAGGAGATATTCATTAGTTGGTTTGATTCATTCTCTGAAATTGTCTACATAGGGCTTGTTGTTTTGTGTGATTACTACTATGGTGCAAATTTAGTGTCATAGTACTCAATCATTTGGCCTCTATAGGTGGCAATGTCAGTCCTACAAATTTTAGCCATACCCAACTCTTATCTATCTACTTAATATCATATCAACATCCCCGTTTGTCTTGATTTTTTTTTTGGCTTTCTCTTAGTATAGGTGCCAGTGCTTTTTTCTGTCCGACATACACACATAAGGGATTAGTTCAGCATGCCTTCACTAAATGATATTATCTAGCTGGATTGATACTATCACTTTCTAGTTTTTTGTCATGCTTTGATGTAGGAGCAGAGGAGAGGGGTATGATTAGAACTGTGTTTGAAACTATGGGTTATCTAATAATTGAGTGTCAAATGGTAAAGCACAGAGAGCAGAGAGGCTGAACATTCAACATGGATTCTCATCGGTAGTAATTACTTTTCTTTCAGTTAATGGTTTTTGTTAAGTTTTAGTTTCAGTAGAATGGAGGGTTTTTGAAAGTCGTACAATGAGTTTTAATAATTTTTTAGCCTCTCTTTTATAGCTTTATGTCCTGCTGCTACTATCTACTATTTGAACACATTTGTTTACATCCCTTTCTCTCTCTGAACTTTTAACTTCCAAAGGTGTTTTGTTTGGTGATTCTTGAATTGCATTTTTTTTGGACTTAGTACCCTATCTTCAGTATACAAATCAAGCATATTCATTTTTGTTCTACTACTTGAACTATATATATATATATATATATATATATATATATATATATATATATATATATATATATATATATATATATATATATATATATATATATATATATGTGTGTGTGTGTGTGTGTGTGTGTGTGTGTGTCTGGGCACCTAGGTGTCCCATTTCAGCGTCCTATATATATATATATATATATATATATATATATATATATATATATATATATATATATATATATATATATATATATATATATATATATATATATATATATATATATATATATATATATATATATATATATATATATATATAGAGGACGCTGAAATGGACCACCTAGGTGCCCAGACACCTAGGCTCCCTGCCGTTAGATTGCTTTTAGATACGTGCTAGAGCAATGGTATGTATGGTATGTAATATATTAGGCATGCTAAATCAATCATGGAAGGAAAGTCTTAATTATGGATGGAAAGTCTCAATCACACTAGCACGCATCTAAAAGCAATCCAAAGGTAAGGAGACTAGGTGTCCAGACACCTAGGTGCCCCTGTTATTTATACTATATATATATATATATATATATATATATATATATATATATATATATATATATATATATATATATATATATATAATGACCACTCTCATGTAATTAAAAACCGATTAACTGACATGTCATTGGTTTTCTGGGACAGTGCAATCACGTGCCTTGCCTTTTTTTTCGATTACTTCAAGTGGTTTCGAATATCACTGCACAGTGAGTGCCATCTTTTTTTTCCTTTATGTGATCTGCGGTAGGAAGAGATTGCTAGTGGGCCTGTCATATGCTCGATGAGGATATTTTTGTGGTCTACTGCTGAAATTGAATGTTCAAATCTGTGAGCTCTAGATCTTTTACATTTCTGCCATTTTTGTCTCACTGTCCTACAGTTAGATTTTTTGAGAGTATGTATATGTTGTGATCACTAGTTTTGTGTTGTATGCACCTTGATTAGTAGCTGAGAGTATTTTTTTTTTACAGTCAATAGTTGAGATTTGGCAAATTGTTGTTTTTTAGAGCTCAAAATTTGAATCTCACGTTGTCATATTCAATTTATGAAGAGTATAGACCAAAGTAGCGGGACGGCCAAGATTGAAATCTTGAGTAACCCTACATCTGAGAGCAATAACACATTAACATGTTTTTTGTTTGAACACATGCTGTATCTAACCATATATGCTAAGGCTCCAATGATTTTCCGAAGTGCTATACTGTAGTCACATGTTTGTTATACCCCAAAACAGTCGTTTTGTCCATACCGCTATTTTTTGAATAGTTCTTTCATCGAGTCTCGCACCTGTCCTAATCCCACTCGCTTTCGCTGGGAGAGGGACCAGAAGTGCAGAGCACTCGAGAGAGAGAGGATAGAGGAAAGGTGCACAGCGAGTGCCATCTCTTTTTCTTTTCTTTCTGTGATCTGTGGTAGGAAGAGATGCTAGTGGGCTTGTCATATGCTCGATGAGGATAAAATGTGGTCTACTACTGAAATTGAAAGTTCAAATTTTTGTGCTCTATATCTTTGCATTTCTATCATTTTGTCTCACTGTCCTACAGTTAGTTTTTTTTAGAGTATATATACGCTGTGATCACTAGTTTTGTGCTGTCTGCACCTTGATTAGTAGCCGAGAGTATTTTTTTTGGGTGACAGTTAATAGTTGAGATTGGCAAATTGTTGTTTTTAGAGCTCAAAATTTGAATCTCACTTTTGTCATATTCAATTTATGAAGAGTATAGACCAAAGTAGCGGGACGGCCAAGATTGGAATCTTGAGCAACCCTACATCTGAGAGCAATAACACAATACATTTTTGTGTTGAACATATGTTGTATCTAACCATATATGCTAAGGCTCAAATGATTTTCGAAAGTGCTATACTGTGTTTATGCATGTTTTTTACTGGTATACCATATATCAATGCTTCAATTTACAAGGAGATTTACTGAAGCATCATTTGTTTTGTATACCTATTGGCATAGATGCAATCGTACAGCCACAATCATCGCCTACGATTCAGAACTTGCACCATTGTTTAGTATATGTTGCAGCATCAGGTCATATGCAATTTTTCCTTGAATGTGTGCAATTGTCTTGCAGTGTCATGCTAGTATCTCTTATTTACATGATGTGGTCTGTGCATATATATTTCTTGTTTTTACTTTTGAAGTTTGCATTCTCACCATTCTTATTCATCCTTGTTCACCATGTTTTGTGATTAGCATTGTTCCTACTATTGTTTATCCAATATTTTCATCGTTATAGGTGTTGTTATACCATGGAAATAACATCTGAACAATTATATGGAGTTAAGCTATGTAAAATTAAAAATATCATATCATGTAAAAACTTGAACACTATATAAACTGAACTTAATGTTGTTCTGAGCATGTTTCAATGTTGTAGTCAGTACCTTGGCTGCAGGTAATGATCTGTTCAGTCATGAATTGTGCAGCTAGAGTCTTTTGACTTCACATTGTTTTGAGCATGTTTCATTGTTTTGGTCATTACCTTTTTGTCCGCAGGTAATGATCTATTTAGTCTTGAATTGCGTCGCTAGAGTGCTTTGCCTGCACATTGTAAGTGTTCACCAAGTTTAATTTACAGGTTAGAATAGTCTTTTTTATTTTGCTGTCTATGTTTCTATTCACCAAGTTTAGGATTTTCCATCTAGGATTTTTTTTTTACTTTTATGTTTCTGTTAGGGTTCACAAAATCAAAAAGTTTAATTTACAGGTTAGAATAGTCTTTTTTGTTTTGCTGTCTATGTTTCTATTCACCAAGTTTAGGATTTTCCATCTAGGATTTTTTTTTACTTTTATGTTTCTGTTAGGGTTCACAAAATTTATTTATTTTTGCTGGGGTTTACTTGCCCAGAGTTTGTTTTTGTGTAGTATAAAAATAAATATTTGTCTATGTTTACGTAGGGGGTCATCAATCTCTTAAGTTGTTTTTTTTTGTTTAGCATGAACATTAACATCTGTCTGCCCTACTTTTGTCTAATATAGAAACTAATCTCTGGGTATGTCCATGTAGGAGTATCTATGTGAACATGGTCATCAAGGTATGGAATGAAGGATGACACTTAAATTTCAGCATGAGTATCTATGTGAACATGGTCGCGTGCCTTTGCCTATTTTTTCGATTACTTCAAGTGATTTCGAACATCACTGCACAGTGAGTGTCATCTCTTTTTCTTTCTGTGATCTGCGGTAGGAAAAGACGCTAGTGGGCCTGACATATGCTCAATGAGGATAATTGTGGTCTAATACTGAAATTTGAATGTTCAAATTTTTGAGCTCTAGATCTTTGCATTTCTGTCATTTTGTCTCACTATCCTACAGTTAGATTTTTTTTGAGAGTATGTACATGCAGTGATCACTAGTTTTGTGTTATCTGCACCTTGATTAGTCAGTTTAGCTTGTTGCCTATCTTGCTAAAATTATAATCCCAAATTCTGGAAGTTTTGGCTGATTTTAATTGTTTGTATATGTGATCACTTGGCATTGAGTCCTCTGCTAGCCGAGAGTATATTTTTTGGTGACAGTCAATAGTTGTGATTGGCAAATTGTTGGCTTAGAGCTCAAAATTTGAATCTTACTTTTGTCATATTCAATTTATGAAGAGTATAGACCAAAGTAGCGGGACGACCAAGATATGAAATCTTGAGCAACCCTACATCTGAGAGCAATAACACCCAACTTACAACTGTAGTTTTGTATGGTGTACTGACACACAACTTATTGTTTTGTTTTATGTTTTAATCTTAAGGTAACAATGCATGTTTTGTTAGCCTCAATGGGTTGTATACTTTTATGGTTAAAAAGTTTTCTATAAACCTATGGTATCATTTAACCTGCATGTTTTGTTTGCTTGTAAAATCTTAATGTAAAGTCTCAAATAATAGGAGTTTTGCAAATTCTGAAATTTATTATAGTTCTCATATCGCTAGATGTGTTGTTTGATTTTAACTTCCAAAGGTGCACAGCGAGTGTCATCTCTTTTCTTTTTCTTTCTGTGATCTGTGGTAGGAATCTTAATGTAAAGTCTCAAATAATAGGAGTTTTGCAATAAACTTCCCAAGCTGTCAGTTTTGTTACTCATTGTATACATGAGCACTAACATGAAATTAAAACATCAAAATTACATATAGGGAAAGCACATTTTGCAATTGTCCATATTACAATAGTCTTTTTCTTTTTTGCAAATGTATTTGTTGAAAATTGTATGAGCTAGATGATTACAGAGAATAATTGTGTTGTCATTCCAGTTGTGTCCTTCTATATCATACTTCTAAATACAAATGTCATATTTTCTCTGATCTTTCAGTCGAGTAATTTTCCATCTTCTCCTGGCCGCATTGTAGCCTTCTGAACTTCAGTATTCTCTACATCTCCTTGAGTGTTGCATGCTCCTTGGCCTTCTTTTTTGACTGTCCTCCTAAAGGAAATTCAAAATACAAACATTAGTTTTGAACATTTGCATATATGTTTTTTAAACAATTTTGTTTTACAAAATTACCTTGTTTGTTTGCTTTATTCATGTTTTGCCTCTTCTTCTTGGGAAGTTCAATTTCAATGTGCTTCAGTTTGCATGTTGCAAAGTTGTGATCAGTTTCTCCACAGTGACTACAGTGATATATTTCCTTCTCTTTAATCCTATCAATTAAACTTTTAAATCTTGTTGATGGTCTTCCTTTAGTCTGGGCAACATCTGGATCTACAAGATTCATCTGTCCAACTGCTGAACTTTCATTTGCTGCAACATCATTTGCATTTTTGTCACTGTTGCTTTGTCCATGTGACTGTTCATGCAATTCTTTGTCGGCTGCAACTATGTTCAGATGGTTTTCAATCCTCGATATCTCTTCCATGAGGTAATTATATGTTGCACATGTCTTAGATCCTTTTGATGCTAAATCAGCAAACCTTCTAGAAAGGACATTAAACCTTAAGGTCGAATTTTCTGCATCTGTATTCATTGCATTAATTCTGACAACTTTGTTGACTTTCTTCCTCCATCTATCAATAATGTATCTGTCTGGGATTTTTGTGAGGTCTAGGTAAAGAATTACTCTCAGTATATTTGAACACAACATACCATCCTTATGAAATTTGGCACATATGCAGCTAAGATCCTCTCTGGGTAAGTCTACTAGTACAATGTATTTCCTGTGTCTCCATTCCTTTTTCCTGTAATTTAATGCTTGGAAAACTTCATAAACCTTGGATGGTTCTAGTTCTGTCAACTGAAGTCTGGTGGTATCTTTGAGTTGTTTTTGGAACTTTTTGAATATATTCCTGTTGTAAAGCTGCATAGCTTGCTCCTCAATGTAGTATTCAGACCAAAGCTGTTTTGGTTCTCTGGATCTGCATTCATGGTTGTCTTTTTCCTCGGTGGTGAAAATTGTATCTATCAATCTATCATACTCTTTGAGGAAGCTAGTAACACTGTACTGTGGACCAACATTCCTTTTGATCCTTGCATTTGTACCTTCGCTCAGTGCGGTGCTTTCTATAAAAGGACAGAAGTTTTGTTTAAAGTATACTGGAACAAACCTCTCTCTAGTCAGCCACATCTGTTGGAAATACTTGATGTTTTGTATTTGATATTTTTCAATCATTTCTTGCCAAAGCTTTTCAAATTCATCAGTTGTTAGACAGTTGTGGATAATGTCTTGAAAATCCTCAAACAATTCATGGTTCCTAGAAAAGCATTTCCCACCCTTCTCAACTGCTTTCTTCAGTATGTGGAACAGACAATTTCTATGTGTTGTGTTTGGAAATATTTGAGATATTGCTGATCTCATCGCTCCATCCTGGTCAGTTATTATTGTCAATGGCTCTTGCCCTCCCATGGCTGTTAGGAATGTGGTGAACAGCCATTTGAATGTGTCTACAGTTTCATCTAGTATGAATGCACAGCCAAATATACATGTGTTCCCATGCCCTGTGATTCCAACAAATGGTGCAAATGGCAGATTGTATCTATTAGTTTGATAGGTTGTGTCAAAGCTAACACAATCCCCATATTGAGCATAATATTCTCTTGATCTGCCATTTGTCCAAAACATATTTCTGACTTTCTTATTCTCATCCAAATCAAAAGCATAATAAAACCTTGGATCATCTTTCTGTTTATTGCTGAAATATTCTAGAACTTGCACCATGTCATTAGTTGTTGTCTCTCTGTTAATTGATGTTCGAAGATTGCTAACATCTTTTTTTATGTAAGGCAATGCTGTCAAGCCACCACGCAGAAATGATAGAATCGAGATCATGCTTCTTGTCGGTATGTTACACTCTTTTAATGTCCTTATCAATCTCTTCTCCTCTGGTGTCATGTATTTATGCGATCTCATGAATCTTGTCTCTGAATTTGGACTCAGATCATGGTTGTGGTCCAAATCAAGCCTTGTTATGTACCATATTCCATTTGTTTTTGTCACAACCATAACACACTCACAATTGGTCTTTATCAGAACATTTGTGTCCCTTTCTGACATTACTTCCTCTTGTTTTTGCTTTTTTGTAACTCCAAGCCTATTGCACTTGAATGTGACTCTGGTGACCCCATTATCCCTCTTTTTGCCTGTGCTGTGGTAGGTATGTGTAAGGACCACTGAAAATCCTAATAGGAAAGCATAAAAATTAAAAAAGTGGTGCGCTTCTTCTGCTGTTTTGAATTGCATCCCCATTGCAGGAGTGTACTTGCTATCTATCTGTACATTATTGCCCTGTTTTGCTGCTTGCTCTTCAAGAATCAAGAAATTTTCAATGTCATCTTCATCTAGCAGTCCATTTTGCTCTGTTTCATTTACGACTTCCTGCTGGTGTGCTTCATTGTTCATATGAAATGATGGTTCAGTTGTAATGTCATCATCCTCATCTGGCCCCTGAAAAGCAATGTTTCATCCAGTAATTAGAGTTTTGTATCCTATGTTAGCATGTATAGAAGATAGGATTTTTTTAAGTATGATATCATACCTTGCCATTTTTCATTGATTTTAACATGTCCAAAGACCAATAATGGGGAGTTTCATCTTCACTGTCTACATGCATGTCCTGACAATAATCTGTATGCCCTATTTGCACACCTGACTAGTCATCATTTATCCTGCTGCTTGTCATTATCATTGAATTCTGGATACATACAGAATTCTAGTTAGTACTTCCACGGGGAAACATAATTTATCCTGTAAATATACATGTTAGTACCTGAAAACTGACAGGGGCATTCAAAAAATCAGTGCATGCTCCTAATTCGTCCTGCAAAAGCACCAAATGAATGCAGGTCAGTTTTTTTGTGCCATTCTCACTGGTTGACTCAAAATAACATTCATGTGTTTTATTTTTGTTGTTCCATGTCTGTTTTTCTCACCTGGGATTTTGGGTAAATTGATTCAGTGCTATTAATCATCTGCTGCATCAAAGTCGTAAATGGTAGATGCACTCCCTTCGGCAAAAAAAATGACAGTTAAATGTATAGCCAGGATTTTTTTATGTTCTCTCAGTGAATTTTGTGTCTCTATGTACTTACTGTTCCCGAAGTATAATTCAAGAGTTGCAATTCATCATACGTCAGATATGTGTCTGTAGTTTTGTGCGGTGTCGTCAGATCTTTAGTTATTGTATTGTCAGTATGAATCCCTGAGCTCACCTGAAAATAAGTTGGTTTCACATAGTTTACAATCTGAAAGCACTAACCTGTATAATTATCATTATTTTTGTGATAAATTTGAAACTTACCTTCATCCCATCAACATTGACTGGTATTGATATAGCAAGATCTGAATGGTGTCCTGTTTTTTTTTTTTTTGAAACAAGGAACAATTTGTTTTGTTAGGTTCTCGTGATATTTTCTAGTAGTGACATAACTAAGGAACACGTTGGTAACCATTTTGGTGAAACATCGAAATATGTTATGTTTGGTGAAACATACTAATATTTTATGTTTTGGTGAAACATCCATAGATTTTTTGTTTGATAACAAATGCGGATACAGTACAGATAAACATATACACAAAATACTTATTTATGTTTTGTTTTCTTCAGTTATGATGGAACATCAATGTTTGCTCAACATATTACATTGTTACATTCAGTTTTTATGGAACATCAATTTTTTGATTCAGAACTATTACATTGTTAGTAATAATATACATTGTTAATTTTACTATAAAATCTTATTACAATGTTAATACTAATATACAATCTTACTCACAGAAAAAATTTTAACTCTAACTTTTTGTGTGCACAGCTGAACTCAAGTCGTTATCACTGTTAGACAATTAGCATTGTTAAGCTCTTGTTAGCACTGTATACATACATGTTTTGTTAGCATTGTTAAACTTTTTGATTTGTTAGCACTGATTGTTTTGTTAGCACTGTTAAACCTAATGTTTTGTTTGCAGTTACATGTTAATCCATACATTTAATATCATTTTAATTGTTTTGTTAGCACTGTTAAACTTATTTTTTGTTAGCATTTACATTGTTTTGTTACTCCTAATGCTTAATGGTCCACTAATGCAGTTGCGTGCCTTTGCCTAGTTTTTTCGAATACTTCAAGTGATTTCGAATATCACTGCACAGTGAGTGTCATCTTTTTTTTCTTTCTGTGATCTGCGGTAGGGGGGAAGAGATGCTAGTGGCCCTGACATATGCTCGATGAGGATAATTGTGGTCTAATACTGAAATTGAATGTTCAAAAATTTTGAGCTCTAGATCTTTTGCATTGCTGTCATTTTTGCCTCACTGACCTACAGTTAGATTGTTTTTGACAGTATATATATGCTGTGGTCACTAGCTTTTGTTATGTCTCCATCTTGATTAGTCAGTTCAGTTTTTTGTTGCATAACTTGCTAAATTTATAATCCCAAATTCTGGAAGCTTGTCAAGTTATTCTGGAAGCTTTGCCTAGTTTTGTTTTCTTGAGAGTATATATACTCTGTGCCACTGTCTCACTGTCCTACAGTTAGTTTTTTTGAGAGTATATATACGCTGTGATCACTAGTTTTGTGTTGTCTGCACCTTGATTAGTAGCCGAGAGTATTTTTTTTTTTGGTGACAGTCAATAGTTGAGATTGGCAAATTGTTGTTTTTAGAGCTCAAAATTTGAATCTCACTTGTCATATTCAATTTATGAAGAGTATTGACCAAAGTAGCGGGACGGCCAAGATTGAAATCTTGAGCAACCCTACCATCTGAGAGCAATAACACAACACATTCTATTTGTTGTACATATGCTGGATCTAATCATATATGGTGAGGCTTCAATGAGATTTAGCATGTAGATTCTCATGTGTTTCCTGTCTAATTTTTTATATTAGAAGGTTAGTTTGTGTTAGCACTTACATGTTAATCCATGCATTTGTTATCATTTTAATTGTTTTGTTAGCACTGTTAAACTTATTTTTTGTTAGCACTGATTGTTTTGTTAGCACTGTTAAACCTTAATGTTAAACCTAATTTTTGTTAGCAGTTACATTGTTTTGTTACTCCTAATTCTTAATGGCCCACTAATCATTATGGAACATCAGTTTTTTAAATTTTGTTAGCAGTTACTCCTGATGGTTGTTTTGTTATGTTTAAGCAAGCTTGTTTTTTGTTTGGAAGATTATACCTTCCTGTGATTATACATTGTTGGAACTTTATCTAATGTTGTATAGGCTGCAAGGTTTAAGAGATTACTGAAGCATCATCTGTTTTGTTTTGGTCTTAGATAATCATGAAATACTGAATACATCCCTGAAAATTGAATCACTTACATGTTAATCCATGCATTTGTTATCATTTTAATTGTTTTGTTAGCACTGTTAAACTTTTTGATTTGTTAGCACACTGGCCATCTAAGATAGATCCAAAAAACTAGTACACCTGAATAGCCACAGATATGCAATATGAAACATATTGTTAGGATGCATCATATAGAGTTGACTTATTGTTTTGTTTGCACTGTTAAACTTTTTGATTTGTTAGCACTTATTGTTTTGTTAGCACTGTTAAACCTTAATGTTAAACCTAATTTTTGTTACCAGTTACATTGTTTTGTTACTCCTAATGCTTAATGGCCCACTAATCATTATTATGGAACATAAGTTTTTTAATTGTATGTATGCACATATAGATTCTTGATTTTTTTTTTTGGACTTAGTATCCTAGCTTCAATATAGGATTCAAGCATATTCATTTTTGTTGTTGTAATACACGAACTATAAATATGACCACTCACATATTTGTGTTTTGTTTGGTGAAACTTCCATAGATGTTATTCTATAGGATTCAATATAGGATGTAGAGAGGGAGTCAGATCAGGCTTCAAATTAGTTTCAAATTTGGATTATAGGGTTTTTGAGTTTGTTCCCATGTCATCAAATTGGGCTGTTCCATATGTAGATGTCCATAAGTGTAGGACCGAAATGGCAACAGAGGGGGGGTGAATGTCGATCTTTAAAAATCGCCCCCAACAAATATCTTCTTCTCCAATAGCTATGGGAGCTATGAAGGTAGAAGACAAGTACTTACAGGAAGAACAACAGCAGAGAAAACCAGATCCAGAAAGAAGCAATCAAGAAAAACAAATTTAGTGCAAATCTGGCTGCAAGCGGTAGTACCGCTGAGACGAGCGGTAGTACCTCTGAGCGGTAGTACCTCTCGAGGAGCGGTAGTACCTCTCGAGGAGCGGTAGTACCGCACGACGATCGGACTTGTCCGAACGTTCCTACGCTGCCGATCAGACTGGTCCGAACATAACCGGTAGTACCGCTAGGACGAGCGGTAGTACCTCTGAGCGGTAGTACCTCTCGGGGAGCGGTAATACCTCTCGAGAAAAACAGCAAACTGAAATTTCAGAAAAACTGAGAAAATCGCAAGATTCTTGGATTCTTGGCTTGGGAAACTTTGAGGGAAGCTAGGGAACACTCCCAGAAGACTAAGCCAAGAGCCAATAACAAGAAATCCACTCCAAGAATCAAGAATTTCAGATTTGGGTAAAGATCTGAAATCTTGCAAGAACCGAGCCAAAAACCAAATAACTTCCCAACCGTTGATCCTTTGGCTATGAAATTTTGAGGGAAGCTAATTAATAGCCTCTGGACTCTTCATACCAAATTTCAAGCCATCTTAACAAGGGAATCAAAATCTGGACCAAAACCAAGAAACGAAGAACAAGAACAGAGGAGGCCAAAACTGAAATATGAGAATCAAACTCGGTTTGCTCTTGGGATTAAATAGCCAAATGGCTTTTGAGCATCACTCATGTCATAGCAACCCATTTTGGCACTCTCCAGCAAGCAAGAACTCAGAACCACGAAAATCAAGAAATCTTGCAAAGAGGAAACTGAAGAACAGAAGCTACGAACAGGGAAAACCAAACTTCAGATTTCATTTCTTGAATCACAGGGAATACAGAGGAGTTCCGATACCCCGACTTGATACAAAAGGAAAGATTACAAACTCCTCAATCCATCCTCTCCCTCTCTACTCAAGAACACCACTCAAGAACACATGAGGGAGGAAGAACACACCTCTGTTCTATCACCTAGAACACATCGTAGGGGACAGAGGGAGCACCAGACTCTGCCTCTCCAACCACTAAAGACTAAAGGAAAACCAACTCCTAAAGCCTCTTTTGACTAGAGCTAACCCTAATTCCCACCAAAATGCTCAAGGAGGGCATGCAGCCCCTCCTCTCCTTTTATAGCGCCTGGCTAACGGGTCTCCGCCCCGTTACGCCCGCTACGTCCAACGGAGCCCGCTCCCGCTTGTGCAGCCTTGCGAATTTCCCGATTCGCCCCTTCTGCACCTTCCGGGAAGCTTCCGACGCTCCTTGCCTCGCACGCCTCGCAACCATATCGAATCTCCGCCGTCTTCGACACATCCGACCGTTCTGACCTCAACGCCACCCGCGTCTAGTCCGGTCACCTCGTGTCTCACCACGACTCCGCTTCGACATCCTGCAGTCACACAGACAAGAACCACGTCAAATAGCACCGCTCGATACATGAAAGCATAAATACCATTACACTTACCACATATGAAGTCCAAACCTGTCAAAACATTAGAATATGCATCCTAAGCCCAAATGACCAGGGAACCACTCAAACCAAACTCGACCGACCTAAACCCTTGTCAATTACTCATCACTCTCATGGAGCACGACCACATGGTCTCTCAATCTCCCCCTTGATGAGTATATTGACAAACGCAGAAAAAGCATTAAGAAGAGTTTGAGTTTGAAGAATCCAACATGGTCCACAGAATGGAATGAAGCTAATGACCATGTCGACAGAAGGAACACTAGAGCAACTAATGAAAGAGCAAATTGATCTCCAAAGCTCTAAACTGTTCCCAACAGACTTTTTCTTCTCTATTCTCCCCCTTTTGGCAATAAACGCATCAAGATGCAATAGAGGGAATATGACATGTCAATGGATGAATATGGCTGAAGTTTGTTTATTTAAGCATTTAGAGCCATGAGAATTATCCATATTAACCATAATGTAATACACCAAGCCATAACTCAAAAAAGGACGCTATCTAGATCATGACGACATATATATAAACCAGCTAGAGCACAAAGATGACAATCTGAAATGTAATGTATTTTGTGAGCAAGTCAAGTCATCAATGAGTAAAGTCTAGCTAGAGACATCCAAGGATGATGCAGGCCATGTCAATAAGCTAAGCGGAACAAAGAAGCTAACATTGAGTCCAAATAGAGTGCTATAAGCTCAAGATTGAAACATTGGTTAAGGTACTTGGTTCTGATTGTAGATTAAGCAAATTGAGCACATTAAACATTGTCTTTTGAAAGCATATGGTTGTTTTCAACCCAATTTTTGTTTATGTGCTAGATCTCAAGACTTATGCGACTACTCCAAGCAATAAGCTTAAGAAGATAGTCTAGGTCATCCAAAACTCCCCCTGAGTTCATGCCTAGTGCAATGGCAAGCTGTCTCATGAGAAAGAATTGGTGAAATCAGTTTTTTCGCACAAATATGGTGGTTGTCAACCAACATTTTGTTTTATCATGTGCTAGATCTCAAGCCTTATGCGACTACTCCAAGCAAGAAGCTTAAGAAGATAGTCTAGGTCATCCAAAACTCCCCCTAAGTTCATGCCAAGTGCAATGGCAAGCCGTCTCATAGGAAAGAATTGGTGAGATCAGTTTTTTCGCACAAAAGAGATCTTTTTGCTTTTTAACACATTGTACTAACTCATGTATCATCAGGAAACTAAAACAGCTCAAACTAAGGCTCAGTATAGATTCAACGCTCTACTCAGCCTATTTGACATGGCATGAATCATAAAAGGATAGCTCAAGAAAGACTAAACTCAAATGCTAGCATGACAAGTTTAATTTAAGTTGATCAATTTTACTTAACTTATCATGGCAAACGCTAGTCTACACATATGAAGTCATGATAAATTTAGCAAGCTAAGCACAAGTCATGGCAAGGTGTAAAGCATTGAAGCATGTCATAACAGGATAATAATCAGGGCTCAATGCAGTTTGATTATAATACGAAATGCTGAAAATGCATGAAAGACCAGCTCCCCCTCAACATTAGATGCAACTTTTAGTTCAAGTTGAGTTATGTCAGAATTAAGCTCTAGAAGCTCCCAATTGAACTCCCTCTGAACCAAAGCAATAGAATCGAGAAGCTGGGAAAGAAAACAGCAAACAGGCAGTCCTTAAAGCATAGAAAAGATATAGAGGCAACTATGGCTCAGACTGACTCTCATCTACCCCATATGACTCCAGGACAATCAGCTGACAGTAAATCACACACTAGAGAGCAAACACGTACCCTGTCTACCCGAGGGTGGCCCAACCCTCGCTAGAACCTACAAGAAGTGAGTGAGCTCGACCTAGTGAGATAAGAAGCAGCTAATCCTGGAAGCACAAGATAAGAGTTAGAAGTCTAAGCATCTCGGCAAGAGAAGCACTCTAACCTATGCTGGAAGGACTAAACCCAAATGCACCCCGAGTGAAATGCAACAGAAATGAGACAGAAGCATAATCAATATAGTAAAGCAGTAAAGCCCAAAGCTCCCCCTCACTACAATCCGTAAGAACACACCACCCCAAGCTCTCCCCGCAGAGCTGAAAACCTCGAACTATCCAAAGGCTTGGTGAAGATATCTGCCAACTGGTGGTCACTCTCCACAAAATGGAGCACTATGTCACCCTTCTCTACATGGTCTCTAAGGAAGTGGAAACGAATATCAATATGCTTGGTCCGAGAGTGCTGCACTGGGTTCTTAGCGATGTTAATCGCAGACGTATTATCACAAAAGAGTGGAACACTGTCTAAAGCTAACCCAAAGTCCCGCAGGGTCGAAACCATCCAAAGTACCTGGCTGCAACAACTGGCAGCAGCAACGTACTCGGCCTCTGCAGTGGACTGTGCAACACCGGACTGCTTCCTCGAAGACCAGGAAACGAGAGAAGTGCCAATGAATTGGCAGGTGCCGGAAGTGCTCTTCCTATCTATCCTACAACCAGCGAAGTCTGCATCCGAAAAGGCTCTCAGGGAAAGACAGGATGAGGAAGAGTACCAGATACCATAGTCAATGGTAGCTCGAAGGTACCGAAAGATGCGCTTCACCGCCTGACGGTGAGATACGCGAGGAGAAGCCTGAAAACGAGCACACAGACACACTGAGAAGTGTATGTCTGGTCTCGAGGCAATGAGGTAAAGAAGGGAGCCGATCATACTCCTGAACTCTTTCTGATCAACTGGCTCGCCATCCTCATCTGGGTCAAGATAGGCTGTCGAAGCCATGGGAGTTGACACCGGCTTACCATCACTCATATCGAAGCGCTTCAGGAGGTCACGAGTGTACTTTCCTTGATGAAGAAATGTACCCTCCCGAGTCTGCTTAATTTGGAAGCCAAGGAAGAAGGTCAACTCACCCATCATACTCATTTCAAACTCGGTGCTCATGACATCCGAGAACTGGGAAACCAGAGTATGGGAAGAGCCGCCAAAGATAATGTCATCGACATAGATCTGGACGAGCAGAAGGTCAGCGCCAAGCCGACGGATGAACAAGGTCTTATCAACTTTACCCATTTCAAACCCATGACTCAACAAGTAGGACTTAAGCCTCTCATACCAAGCCTTGGGGGCCTGCTTAAGTCCATACAACGCTTTGGAAAGCTTAAAGACATGGTTTGGGTATTTGGGGTTTTCGAAACCAGGAGGCTGTCGGACGTAGACCTCTTCCTCAATAAGGCCATTGAGAAAGGCACTCTTGACGTCCATCTGGTAAAGCTTGAAACCCTTAGAAGCTGCAAAGGCAAGCAGGATTCTAATGGCTTCAAGTCTAGCTACAGGGGCAAAGGTCTCCTCGAAATCTAGACCTTCAACCTGGGAGAACCCCTGAGCAACCAGTCTAGCCTTGTTTCGAATAACCACTCCATCCTCGCTCTGCTTGTTCTTGAACACCCACTTAGTCCCAATAATATTGTGACCTCGCGGGGGCTCGACAAGCGACCAGACCTTGTTCCTCTCAAAATTTTCTAGCTCCTCATGCATGGCATTGACCCAAGACTCATCAGATAAAGCATGAGAGACATCTTTAGCCTCAAAGGAGGCAATGAAAGCAGAATGGAGACAGAATTGAGATAAGCCAGATTTTGAGCGGGTAACACGCTCGAAAAGGTCTCCAATGATCTGCTCTGAAGGATGAGCTTTCTGGATATGTCTAGGAGGTCCAGGATGAGATGAAGAAGTGGCCTCTACCTCGTGAGCTGACGAGGTAGGAACAGAGCCACCAGCTCCAGAAGAAGCAGAAGGCATGGGCTGATCGCCTCGAGGTGCGGTGGAAGACGGCACCTCAAGGGGTGGATGAGGGACAGGATCAGGTAGACAACCGTCGTCTCCATCATCCTCATCATCCACAAAGATGGTCTCGGACTGCTCTAAAGAACCTGAGATATCGGGCCTACTCCCCGGACTGGCCTCGTCAAAGGTCACCTCACAGGTCTCTACCATTTTACTAGACTCGCAGTTCCAGACCCTATAAGCCCGCGAAGAAGGCGAGTAACCTAGAAAGATTCCATCACAAGAACGTGACTCGAACTTGTCTAGGTTCCCGGACTTCAAAACAAAGCACTTGCAACCAAACACACGAAAATGAGAGACGCTAGGCTTTCGCCCATATCTCAGCTCATAAGAAGTGCGATGCAAGTGTGCCCGAAGAAAAACTCGATTTGAGACATGGCACGCGGTGGCTATAGCCTCAGCCCAAAACTTCCGCGGTGTAGAGTACTCATCAAGCATCGTCCTGGCCATCTCGACCAAGGTACGGTTCTTCCTCTCCACAACGCCATTCTGCTGAGGGACGTATGGAGAAGAGAACTGGTGCTCTACACCTGTCTCACCACAGAAACTCTCAAAGTAGGAATTCTTGAACTCCGTGCCATTGTCACTGCGGATCGCTCGTAAGGCACCTGGGAGCTCTACAGAAAGCCTACTGAAAAGACCTCGGATATGCGAAAACGTCTCATCCTTCGAGGCTAAGAAAAACACCCAAGAATACCTCGAGAAGTCATCGACCACAACAAGAACATACCACTTCCCTCCTGCTGACTGCACTCGAGCTGGTCCAACTGTGTCCATGTGGAGCAGCTGTCCCGGTGCATCGGTCATAGTAACTGTGACCGGAGGGTGAAAAGCGGCAACCATCTTGCCGTGCCGGCATGGAGAGCAGACAAGGTCTTTGACCATCTTGAGTTTCGGCAGACCACGAATGAGATCGTGGCCGCTAACTCGGGTCAAATGATCAAATCCGATATGACCAAGTCTCCTATGCCAGAAAGAAAGGTCGCGGGACTCAGAAGCAACTAAACACCTGAGAGGATCACCAGAAGACTCAGAAAAATCAGCACGAAAGATCCTCCCATAACGAGAAATCCCGCAAACCAGACTACCCGAAGAATCAAGAATTTTACAAGCATTTTTCTTAAAGCTCACCTCGAAATCGTCATCGGTAAGCTGAGAGACTGAAAGTAAATTGTACTGCAGCTTACTAACCAAGGCAACATCTTTCAAAATGAAATAATCATTAATGCGCACAGTACCTTTGGCGATGACGCGCCCATATGAAGCATCTCCGAAGGTGATCGTCTCATCACCTGGAGCACGGGCAAGGGAAGAAAACCAACGGGAATCTCCGGTCATGTGTCGTGAACACCCGGAGTCGACGAGCCAAACATTTCCCTTCCCTGCCCGGCGAACCTGAGTCAACGAGAGAGTAAAGTCTCAGTACTGGGACAAATCAAAAGTGATTTTGGCACCCAATACTGAGTAACACGTGGAGCAGATGAAGTAGTCAAACACGACTGACCTCTATCTACCCTACGCTCTCCGTGACGCAAAGAAGCAGAAGGTTTGTGAGCAGACCTGAAGCTGTTGCGGGGTCCAACTGCTACGAGAGAGCGAGTCGGAACACCGGCAACATGCTGATCACGCCGCGGATAGCTATCTCGACGGGGAAATCGAGATCTACCCTCAGGACGGCGGAAGACACGACCAGGGGCAGCATGAGGACGGAAAACAGAAAACTCGGAAAAACCAAGTCCTCTATGCTGCCCAAACTCCGCAACAGAAGCAAACCTAGACCTCGTGTTGGTCTTAGGTGCACTCAGGATCTGGGGCTGACCCTTAATACCCCTAAGAGACTCAACACGGTCTCTACGCGCGATCTTAGCGCGCCTGAAACATCTCTCGATCGAGTGCCCATCCTTCTGACAGAAGGTGCAATGATACTTCGCCTTCTGAGAGGCAGAAGTAGCATGATATGGCTTCGCCTTCTGAGAGGCCGAAGCTGCGGGTGAAGTCACCTTTCTGTCAGAGATCCCTTGGACAAAGCCCGCTGACTTGAACTTAACCTCATCGGATCTGGGCTAAACCTCGATCACACCTCCTACTATGGGTCTAAGAATAGCAGGTGGATACTTCCTCATGTCCTCATAGAAATCGTATCCTAGACCTTGATTGAATTTACAAATCTTGGATTGGTCTAGAATAAGATTAAGCTTCTTCTTGCCTCCTACAAATCTCTCGAGAGTGTTCATAAGATACTGCCACTCCCGAAAGAGAGAGGTGCAAGAAGAGCAAGGAGAAGAGGGAACAGCAGGAGGTAAGGGAGCAGAAGAAGAACCAACAGTAGAGGAGAGAATGGCTTGTGCATGCACAGCTGACCCTGAGGGGACAGTCCTACTACTAGCAGGTTGGTTCGCGTCTCTAGGCGTCTCACCCTTACCCTGGGGCTTCTCCCCCTTCTCAGCACAAACAATACAAGCTGATGGTTGCTTCTCTAGTAAGTCCTTAGTTAGCTTCACACATTTCTCATCCAATGCAATCAAATCAGATTTTAGTTTGTCACAGTTTTTGCATGGTGAGCTAACAGGGTCCTTAGAAGTATACTGAGCCAACTTCCTATCATGATCAATCATATCTTGAAACTGTTTTGAGACAGATTCAAGTTCAGCAGTTAATCTAGGACAATTCAAACATGAATCAATGGGCTCAAGTAAAGAAGCACGCAACTCAGCAATTTTGTGATCTGCCCGTTTTAGGTTCATTTTTAATTTATTGCAGTTTGCACAAGTCTCGGGCAGATCAAGGAGCATGGCATAAGGTCCTCTAGCAGCAATGTCCTTATCCTCACAAGAGGTGGGAGAAATAGTCTCATCAGTAGTAAGTAGGGTAACAGCCATCCTACTCAACTCTAAATCAGCAAGCAGACTAACATTCTCCACCTTAATAGAATCAAGCTCGGAGGACACACTATCATGCGAGGTCCTTAATTTCTCCATATCAACCAGCAAAGCAGAGCATGTATCACAGTCGTCACGGGAGGGAGCAGATATAAGTAAAGTAAGCTCCCGTGACAGTTTCTCTACTTCCTTCTCCAACTCGCTACATCTAGCTCTAGATCTAGCATGAAATCCTCCTAACTTAAGGAAAGCTTCATTAAGTTGGTCATAGGAGGGACATACCTCGTCCGAGTCGGAGTACAGCTCGCTGTCGCTGAGTTCGCCCTCGAGGGCCATGAAGCACATGCCGGAGAAGTCGTCGCCGCCATCCTTGGGCTCTTGGTCACCCGTTCCGTCGTCGTCGCTCCATCCCTCCACCTCGCTGAGGTCGAGGTCGTCGAAGGCGGTGAGGACGCGGTGGAAGAGCTTCTTGGCCTTCCCGAAGTTGCGGAACTTCTTCTTTCCCGGCGTCGGAGCTGGAGGCTTCTTGTTGCGGTTCTTGTCGGTGTAGTCGATCTTGCTTGAACCGCCGTAGTCATTCTTGCCCTTCTCCAGCTTGGGGCAGTTTGCCCGAATGTGGTTGGGGCCACCACACTCGAAGCAAATCACGGGTCCTCCTCTCTTTCTGTCTCTCCTACCCTTGTAGGCATGTGAAAACCTTCGGGCTAGGAGGGCCAGCTGATCATCCGCAAGCTGCTCTAACTGATCATCAGTTATGTCACAGAGAGCAGCGAGGGAAAAACCGCAAGAAGAATCAGAAGAGAGACCAGAAGCAGAACTGGGATCGGTGACCAAAGCCATCGACTGCGACTTCGACCGACGAGAGACAACGTCAATCTCGTGAGTCTTGAGGCGTGAGTACAGCGCGTCAAGAGTCAGGGTCGAGAGGTCTGTCGTGTCTTTGATGGTGGTCACTTTCATCTCCCAAACACGAAGATCGAGTGCAGCGAGCATCTGACGAGCGTTGTCCGAGTCGGGGTATGTGAGACCGACCGCTCGGAGGTTGCTCAAGATCTTGTGAAATCACGCAAAGCACTCATCTAAGGACTCGCCAGCGTGCATTTCGAACTTGTTGTACTCACGCTTGAACTGGTCCTGTCGCACCGTCTTTATTTGGGTGGTGCCCTCATGGTAAGCATCGAGGGTCTCCCAAATATCAAAGGCGGACGAAAGATGAGAGATGCGGTCAAACTCGCTACGACTCAGGCCCTGGATAATGATGTTCCTTGCCTTAGCGTTTGCCTCAACATCAGTCATGTTATTGACATTGATGTTCTCATCGGCAGGAACAGCAAACCGGACCTTGACCTTGCGCCAGATGGCATACCCCTGAGCCTGGATGTATGTCTCCATTCGGCTCTTCCAGAAGGGGTAATCCATGCCATCGAAAACAGGCGGCTTGGTCGAGTACTTGTCCGTCGCCATGGCTCTTGAGACCGGTTAAGATCTATTGATTAGAGCTAACCGACTCTGATACCAATTGTAGGACCGAAATGGCGACAGAGGGGGGGTGAATGTCGATCTTTAAAAATCGCCCCCAACAAATATCTTCTTCTCCAATAGCTATGGGAGCTATGAAGGTAGAAGACAAGTACTTACAGGAAGAACAACAGCAGAGAAAACCAGATCCAGAAAGAAGCAATCAAGAAAAACAAATTTAGTGCAAATCTGGCTGCAAGCGGTAGTACCGCTGAGACGAGCGGTAGTACCTCTGAGCGGTAGTACCTCTCGAGGAGCGGTAGTACCTCTGAGCGGTAGTACCTCTCGAGGAGCGGTAGTACCGCACGACGATCGGACTTGTCCGAACGTTCCTACGCTGCCGATCAGACTGGTCCGAACATAACCGGTAGTACCGCTAGGACGAGCGGTAGTACCTCTGAGCGGTAGTACCTCTCGGGGAGCGGTAGTACCTCTCGAGAAAAACAGCAAACTGAAATTTCAGAAAAACTGAGAAAATCGCAAGATTCTTGGATTCTTGGCTTGGGAAACTTTGAGGGAAGCTAGGGAACACTCCCAGAAGACTAAGCCAAGAGCCAATAACAAGAAATCCACTCCAAGAATCAAGAATTTCAGATTTGGGTAAAGATCTGAAATCTTGCAAGAACCGAGCCAAAAACCAAATAACTTCCCAACCGTTGATCCTTTGGCTATGAAATTTTGAGGGAAGCTAATTAATAGCCTCTGGACTCTTCATACCAAATTTCAAGCCATCTTAACAAGGGAATCAAAATCTGGACCAAAACCAAGAAACGAGAACAAGAACAGAGGAGGCCAAAACTGAAATATGAGAATCAAACTCGGTTTGCTCTTGGGATTAAATAGCCAAATGGCTTTTGAGCATCACCCATGTCATAGCAACCCATTTTGGCACTCTCCAGCAAGCAAGAACTCAGAACCACGAAAATCAAGAAATCTTGCAAAGAGGAAACTGAAGAACAGAAGCTACGAACAGGGAAAACCAAACTTCAGATTTCATTTCTTGAATCACAGGGAATACAGAGGAGTTCCGATACCCCGACTTGATACAAAAGGAAAGATTACAAACTCCTCAATCCATCCTCTCCCTCTCTACTCAAGAACACCACTCAAAACACATGAGGGAGGAAGAACACACCTCTGCTCTATCACCTAGAACACATCGTAGGGGACAGAGGGAGCACCAGACTCTGCCTCTCCAACCACTAAAGACTAAAGGAAAACCAACTCCTAAAGCCTCTTTTGACTAGAGCTAACCCTAATTCCCACCAAAATGCTCAAGGAGGGCATGCAGCCCCTCCTCTCCTTTTATAGCGCCTGGCTAACGGGTCTCCGCCCCGTTACGCCCGCTACGTCCAACGGAGCCCGCTCCCGCTTGTGCAGCCTTGCGAATTTCCCGATTCGCCCCTTCTGCACCTTCCGGGAAGCTTCCGACGCTCCTTACCTCACACACCTCGCAACCATATCGAATCTCCGCCGTCTTCGACACATCCGACCGTTCTGACCTCAACGCCACCCGCGTCTAGTCCGGTCACCTCGCGTCTCACCACGACTCCGCTTCGACATCCTGCAGTCACACAGACAAGAACCACGTCAAATAGCACCGCTCGATACATGAAAGCATAAATACCATTACACTTACCACATATGAAGTCCAAACCTGTCAAAACATTAGAATATGCATCCTAAGCCCAAATGACCAGGGAACCACTCAAACCAAACTCGACCGACCTAAACCCTTGTCAATTACTCATCACTCTCATGGAGCACGACCACATGGTCTCTCAATAAGGTTAATTTGTGTTAGGCACTCATCTTTTGTTGCATGACGATGCCTATAGGGCTAGGGAAGATCCTAGAGCTGGAACGACTCCTTCGCTTGGTATGTCCCTCTCCATCTCTCTACTATATTTTCTGTATGAGGAGGGTCCTGTAGGGTTTAGTTTTGATCAAAAGTTTTTTTGTGGTCTTTTTTGTTAGGGTTTTCACTAAGTGAAGAAACTATTTTCGTGTAAGATAGATCCATAAAACTAGTACACCTGAATAGCCACAGATCTGCAATATGAAACATATTGTTAGGATTTATCATATAGAGTTGACTTATGTTATTTTTTTGTCAATAGTTCAATGTACTATAATAATTTTGAGTTTTGTATACCTATTGGCATAGATGCAATCGTCACAGCCACAATCATCGCCTACGATTCAGAACTTGCACCATTGTTTAGTATATGTTGCAGCATCAGGTCATATGCAATTTTTCCTTGAATGTGTGCAATTTTCTTGCAGTGTCATGCTAGTATCTCTTATTTACATGATGTGGTCTGTGCATATATATTTCTTGTTTTTACTTTTGAAGTTTGCATTCTCACCATTCTTATTCATCCTTGTTCACCATGTTTTGTGATTAGCATTGTTCCTACTATTGTTTATCCAATATTTTCATCGTTATAGGTGTTATTATACCATGGAAATAACATATGAACAATTATATGGAGTTAAGCTATCTAAAATTAAAAATATCATATCATGTAAAAACTTTTTGGAAATAACATCTGAACAATTTTTTTGTTACCTTTTTTTTGAACATATCCATGTAGATTGAAGCATTTATATATATCCATGTAAGTTGAAGCATTGATATATTTTTTTGTATGGCAGATTTTTGGGTGCATGTGGAAGTTAAGATGACTAATAACTTTTTGGTTTGCTGGTTTTCACTGCAGGTGGTAATATAACCAGAGCATATGAAAAGGAGATAGTAAGGATTTGACATTGAAATATGTATTTTGACTGCTAGTAAGGTTTCCTGAAGTCAAATTGAAGGGAAAACAAGGTTGGTTTTACGCAATGTACCTTGCATTTGTTCTGGAACCCCCCCCCGGCCCCTTGCTTCTAATTTCTCTCGGTTTCCTGAATCCCAGTGATGTTGATTCGGTTCTTCTTGATCGCTGCCACCATTGTCTTGCTGCATGCTGCGTCCCTGGTTGTGTTGCTTTTTCTTCAATCCGTTGGTTTATGCATCGGGAATCCCTCCCAATCTCTCCTCTTTGTTATTTCTAGAATATGCTTTTTTCCCCTTGCACTGGATCACGTCGTCTACGAGGCTTTTTATATGTTCCTTGAGTGTCAAGTTGATGCTTTTGTACAAAGTTTGTAATCGTGGGCTTTGTACAATGTTGTAGACGGCTATTTGTAAGAAGTGTCCTAATGGTAGGCCTCTGTACCGTGAGAACTACTTTGATGGATTTGTAATCTTGGGCCTTTGTTCAAAGATTCAATCTTTTGTAAGAAGTTTCCTAATTGTAGGCCTCTGTGCAAGTATTTGTAAGCACATTATGGATTCAATCTTACCGTGAGAACAAAACGGCCAGAAAGCCCAGAAATAGAGTCCGACAAAGCAAATGATCAAAACCCACGATTTTGAAGCCAACAGGGTTGCGGATGCTGATCCGTTATGGGCATATAACAAAACAAGGCCCAAACTGAATTGAGGGCCCGTTAATAAATTAGCCTTTTTGTGGTGGACATCTCGTACGTCCATTTTTGTAAGCGTGCGGTGTAGATTTTGACTGTTTTTGACATTGAAAACAGTCAGATCTTATATAGACAGTCCCTATAAATAAAATTGGTATAGTACGTACTACAATTAATTAGTAGACCCTATCTTGAAAAGACACTCTATTTAAAAACTAGTTACTGTAGAAAAGTCAAAAACTGAAAAAGAACACAGCCTTAGACGGTCGCTGACGTGTCTCGACATCATGACATACATGCAGAGGATCGGAGGTACGTGCTGATGCTGAACATGAGCGTGGTTGATTACATCCGAACTCTTCATTCCGAAATTGCTTCATTAGCATCGGGATCATTGTTCTTGACTGTTTGTCTTTCCATAACGAACATTCAACAGGAACCGGGGGTGGATGCACATTCACTAATGTAGGGCATAGATCTCCACGTCGATTTTATTTTTTGTTACTTAGAGTTCACATTTACATAGTGTGTCCTTATATACCAAAAATTAGTGCCCTCATATGCCAGAATTATATCTATCTAAAAGAAAAAATGTTTAAATAAGTTGATAAATAGAGGGGGAAAAGAAAAAAATACGCGGGACGTTCACAAAACAAGACACGTCAAAAAAATGTGTATAATAGTAGGTTCTCGGATTCATTCTAGATCATTCACTAATAGTATGTTTTTTGATTTTGGAATATTGTCTGATAAATAGTTACTTACTATTGAACTTTATTATGAAGTTAGTTGATGTTACAAAATTTAGAATGTATTACTATCTACTATATTATTGATAGATGTATTGATAAATACATGTATGAAGTATAAAGCATCCACATCAGGGCGTAGCCAACCGTGGGCTGGGCCTTGGGCCCAATCCACTGGAATCAGTAGGGCTGGCCCATCCTGTTGTTTGCTACAGTGCTATGTAGTGAGAAATTTTGCTCTGAAGGCTCGGACCATTGTTCCGGCGGCCTAAGGTCTAGCTTCGCCCTTAACCCACATCATTTTTTTTCTACATCTGTCACTGACAAGAACCCAAAAAAAAGATGGTTGGGATGATATCTAGTGGGATTCTTCACTACCGTCTCCATCAAGGTGAACAGGAATAAGAAAAAATGATTGCTGACTTGCGAAACAAAAGTAGAGATATATGGTCATGCCAGTCGCCGCTAGTTTTCTGGTACGTACGACACATCAAAGGGCATGTACGCATAAGTGGGCTTATGGCCCATGCTTTTATTACTTCTACTTGCGTTTGGAAACAATCTTACACAACTTCACATGGACTATGATACTAACGGATCAAGTTAAACTTATTCTCCTTAAGGGCTGACGTCTTTGGTAGGACATCACATACATGATAGGTACCTAGAATTATCTCTCAATGCACTCTGCTTACACTTTCATCTTCACTTCGTATAAAAAGGACTAGTCTGAAAGTGCTATGTTTGGACCCAACAAATATTATATGCTACCACAACTCATTTTAGATAAGTAATATAGAGCTAATTTCACCACCACAACTCTATATGAGTCACCACACTAACGGGCCGGGTACTATAGTTAGTCAACAAAAGGAGGTGACAAGAACCGTGCTTAAAGCAAGAGAATAATGATGGATGGAAATGGCCTTCACAAAAAAAAAGGCAATCCCCTCTTACACAGTTAAAACTTTTCGTCCGTTTGAAACACATTCAATCCCCCTCTTACATAGTTAAAACTTTTCGTCCGTTTGAAACACATGTGAATGACCATGTGAGAAGATCCAAACTTTTGTTGTGATGAACAACTGCCACATTAGAGGAGCTAAGATTTGGATTTTGTAAATTTATAGTTTTTCAGTACATCTTGCAGATCTAGCGGTTAGACCTGCCGGTGCCAGCGGTATGACCAGCAACGGCCAGCGGTCAAACCGGCTAGCACCAGTAGTCTGACCGACAACCTGGAACTAGCGGTCTGACCGGCCGGGTGATTTGTTTCAGTTGAAATTTTTGATTTTGGAAATTTTGGGCGTGGTTTGGTTTATTTTGTCCTATGTTAGTGCACATGTGTTGCATGAAGCATGTTTTAACTAATGTATGTCAAGTCATGAAAAATTTATATTTGAAAATAATTTCTGTCTTTGAAAGTGCAAGAGGCTCGGAGTCAAATATGGTCAATGGTGAGGATCGGGGCTACTCCCATAGAGGAGCTGAGGCCCAAAACGATCAAGACTGTCAGGTAAGATGGTTGAGTTCAAGCATGGCACAAGGAAGGTGAAAAATATTAAAGGGAATATTCAAGTGATGGGTTGCACCATGTGGCTTGGTCAGTCCAAAAGAGATGTGGTCTAGTGGAACCAAAAAGGGAGAGACTTGCCGACACGTGGCAAACTAGTGGTGTACCTACATGTATGGTGATTGTTTGCAAGGAAGATGAAGACTGAGTCAAGGAAGGATATTTTGGTGAGACCACCAAATACTGAAAACTATCTCAAATCAAAACAGCGATGCTTGAGCGGCGCTTGAGAAAGCGGTTTAAATCAAGAAGAAGCTGGAATGATCAAGTGGATCAAAGGATAAAGACTTAACAAATTCAGACTCATATGCTTTTGAAAAACGTGCATGAGTTGAGTATGTGAGTAAAACCCGGCCCCGTTGCCACCCCTAGTTGCCATATAGGGTCATGTTTAAGCGGTGGTGGTAACTTAGGTGCTGATGCGGGAAGGGTGCGGCGAGACAATGCATAGAGGTGCACAATGGCACAAGTAGGATGAGAGGGGTGATGGCGTAGAGACTGAGGGATGTTTGGTTTGATGACAAATCTGTCTCATAAGTCTTACTACAATTTGGGGGTTGTTTAATTTGTGGCCCAATTGAGCCGAGCCAAATTTTGATATAACCAAAATCTAGGCAAAGCCAAATATTTGCAAAAAGAACATTGTTTGGATTGTGACAAGCTAAATTTTGGCGTTATCAAAATTTTTATGAGCGATTTCCTCATCATTAAGGCCCCGCTCATTTCAGTTTCTGGCTTATTTTTTTTATTATTCATAAATTTCGTCTTTTTCTGAACTTTTGACTTTCTTGAGCTTTTTTGCCGATTCTTTTTTTCCTGTATTCGTTCGCGTTGTCCGTAATGAGCTAACATATTTTTTCTATTTTTAATTTCTTTAAAATTTAATTACGCTAAATAAGCCACCTTCATCTACAGTAAAATTTCAGTCGCTACAGTGAAATTTTAGCCATAAACCACAGCTTCTCAGCCCAACCAAGTGGTGCCTAAACTGTCCACATGTGACATTGGATTTCCTTGCTATTACCAAATTTTCGTTGATGTTATCCAAATTTGGTAACAAACCAAATAACAACCAATTTTCGTTGATATTACTGGTATTTAATAGGTTTGCAAAGGTAGCAAACCAACCAGTCCTAAGGTTACGATGAAAGATTGGCCACCAATATTTTGGCCCAAAGATTTGACACGAGGATGGACTAGGAGCCAAAGGAGAGGACAAAAAAAAGATTATTTCCAAAGTGTGATCGCAACGGGTGATTTGGCGTCAGGGCGGGCGCTAGACCGGCAGCGGTTGACCGTTGACGGGTGCACCGTCGACAGCGGCGGGCCCACGCAGCCACTTCTCGCCGACCCTCGTGCTCGCCACCTTTTACCTTTTTAACCCGGTCCACTTTCTGTTCTCACAGTCGCGGGTCACAGAAACCCTCATGAATATTTGGTTTTTAAAAACCATTTTTTTGTCCTTTTTATTACTATTTCATTTTAAAGATGAAATAGAGAGTCGGGATCTATCAGGGCCTGTTCTTTTCGGCTGCGACTTATGGCTTTTGGCTGAAATTTTTGAATTTTAGCTGTTTATGGTACAGATTACGGAGAGATAGATACTCGCTTACGATTTTGGCTGGTACAGATGTTATGCTTTTAACGTGTAGATCGTTTAACTTGTAGACCCTATTTTAAGAAAATAATCCATTTAAAAGTTAAGTACTATAACAAAAACTAAAAATCATCAATTTTTAACTTAAAAAATATGCCCTCATTCACTTTACTCTTTTTACCTCTATCATACGAATCTCTTCTCCACGTTTTACAAATATTTTCTTTCTGAAAACTGTTTCTTCCTATCGATGCTATCTATTTTCAGTGAAAAGTACGGTGAAAGCCCACCAGCAAAACGGATACAACGCCCCCTTATAAGCACGGGCTCTTCCTCTCCCCGGACGCTGACACCACTCGCCGGAATTTTCTCCAGGGGCAGCAGCGAAGTCGCAGCGAGAGGAAGAGGGCAAGTTTGACACAGCTGCTACAGCAAGGAGAGAGAGAGAGAGAGAGGGATGGAGAACCGCAGGGAGGTATGTTATGTATGAGCAGCATCTTACCATTCCCCTTGATTCTTCCCTGAACTAGCGAAGGATCCTTGTTGCCTTTGTTTCATGGAGGGATTTTGGCGGGATTCCGGGGCAGTTTGTTGTTCCTTGTCGCCGCAAATTTTTTTCTGGGAAAAGAAGGGAACCCGTGCGATTTTGTTGTTGTTGTTTTTGTACAAGAAGGGCGAGCGGAGGCTTCTCCTTCCGTCCAGAACCCAGAGTCCTTCTCAAGCTTAATTTGATACAAAAAAAGATGCATAATTTTTCAATTAATCTTTGGCCTTCTCTAGTCCGACAGTTGAGTTCGCTGAAAAAGTGGAGCAAAAATCACACGGGGCGCACGGATTTTGATTTCTTTGGCTAACCTCCAAGAAACCGAACGGTTCTTGGCATGGCTGCTTGGCTGGCTACGATTGATTTGCGCGGAGGGTTCATGGCTAGATCAGGCCTGAGAAGATGTCGATGGCTGGTTTCTTGCAGGAGCAGCAGGGGGGAGCTGTGGAGTGGATGACGGTGCCGGCGTTCGGGGAGTGGGACACGAAGAACGGCGCCGTGCCGGACTACTCCATGGACTTCTCCAAGATCCGCGAGATGCGCAAGCAGAACAAGCGCGAGCTCTCCCGGGCCAGCCTCGGCGGCGACGACGACCTCCTCGCCCAGCAGCAGAAGGTGGCGGGGCAGGCGCAGGCGCAGGTGCAGCCCGCCAAGGCCGACTTCGCCCCCGCCGCAGCCGCCGACCACGACGACTCACCCACGGTAACCCTTCAACTCATCACACATCATACATGGCTTGGCTTGGCTTGTCTTGTGTTGTGTCAGATTGTTACCTCCATTATCGGTAGTGTCTTTCACCTTGTCTCGATTGCCTGAGCGGAATTTGGATGGTCCAGTAATTACAGGCGCGAAATTGAAGTGAAACGTTGATTAAAGGTTACCATTTCTGCTGTGTTGAATTGGAATTTCGTTCCTGAATTTAAGATGAACCTTAGGAAATTTTGATCACAAAATTGAGGCGAAATGAGAGGCGCTCGCCATATGAACTGCACCTCACAAAGACGATCCTGGGCTAGTGAATTGATAAAGGGGAGAGCAACACCTAGACAACACCGATTGTTCTAGGGTCTGCTCAATTTTCTAGAAATGAGAAACATAGTATATATTCGTGTAAATTTTATATGGTAGCATGTGTGGGGCCCATTTAGTATCATCGCATCCATAGAATTGTCATGATCAGCAATTTAGGAGCAGTGTAACGACCTGTTGTGTGATGGCTGATGAGGAGAGATGGGAAGGCTGGCCGAATCAGAAGAGGCCATTGCAGATAGCACAGGCTAATGCATCCAATTATGCGCATGCAGTGGACAGTTCAGTAGTAGTGCTTGTCACAACTTGGATGATAAGGACAGGCCCATAAGCTTTTTTGCGGCCTCCAAATCTGCATTCCTCTTAATTATTAGCTGTACCGATCTATGCGCAACGCCACTGTCCATTAGAGAGGTGAGAAGGCTATGAGGGGCAAAATAAATTATATTTATAATGGTACTTGAAGGCGTACAATGTTATCACATCAGTGGCAGGGTTGAGTAGTTTGAGCATGATGTTGTCCTGATTGCCTTAAGAGCTGGTTCCTTGGGGAGCAGAAATATTAAGAGCACTGCTATGTGTATGAACATTTCTTTTGTTGTGAAACTGAAACATCCGTTGGTATGTGGTTTACATGCGCCAGGAGAATTCAAGGGGTCCGTCCGTTAGATGTTGGTCCAACCGGCATTAGAAAGCTGGTCCACTGGGGACCTAGCAGGACATTCCAATGCATATAGGCTGCCCTTACCTGTGCAATTTTGTTCTATCTTATCAGTACTTGCTACGACATTCATAATAAAAATACATTTATATGTGCAGCCCTGCTGAGCTAAAAAAATGAGGTGAATAAATCAATTAGGGAATAAGCAGCTTCAAGGCTAAATATATGGAGAGGTTGTGACTGACAGGTGGTTATAGAAGTATTCTTTTAGGGGAAGCTAGTGTTTACTTGGCCATGATTACGTGTGGCTGGTTGGTGGCATCTTGATGTTGTTGGTTTACTATTCTATTGATGTCCTACCTGATGAAGAATTAAGCCTTGATTAACTACTCATAAATTTGATGTTAATATATCACAGTTATCTTTGTGAGTCATAGTTTGACATTATGACCTGAGACTTTCGGCCATGTACCCATCAGAGTGACATTTTTTAGGTAGACTATCAGGATGACATTTTCATTTTCAAAGTATTCTTCTAGACAAGCAATTGCATGATCAACTTTTCCTTCACTCTGCACTATGTATTCCGTTGCATATAATTGACCATTGCTAGTGACTTCCTTCATTTCGCATCATGCACTGAGTTGTAGTGACCTCCTTCATTTCGCATCATGCACTGAGTTGGTACATAATTGACCATTGCTACTATACACCTAACGTATTGCTCCTTTACTATTGACTTTAGGGAAGGAAGAAATTCCTGAGCTATTTCCAGTGCTGTATCAGAGCCTGATGAATTGTGAACCCTGCCTGTGTCACAGCACATAACACCTGCGCAAATAGCTTTTAGGTTTCTTCGGTATTGTAAAGTTTGCATAATGTGTAATCTCCTCCTGTTCTGTAATCCTGTTGCTCCTTTGAGAGTAAAAAGGACAAATTGTGAGGGATGAAAGCTGCATTTGTTCATGATGCTTTTTGCAAATGGTTTGCAACTTCCACTGCTTTATCGTCTTTTGAGGGAGAATTGAATCTGAAGGTGTATGATTGATTTTGGTTGTTGGTTTGAGAACATAATCTGCATCTGTGATGATATCCTGGTTTGATATTGAACGATTGAACCCTCCTTTTTTCTGTTCTGTTAGTTTGTTTTTGTTGTGGATCCTTGTATGTATCTCTGCCTAGTGTGTTGTCCCTGGAGTCGGCTGCATGCCGTAGAAGCAACAAACTCCGAGAACTAAACACGGCTATTTCCATGTGAAAGAAAAAAAAAAGACCAAGAGCTTGCTTGTCCGTTATCACAAGATTTCCTTGTGTGTGCCCACAAGGAAGGGACTTCAGCTGGAATTTGGAGGTCTGCGGATAGTATTGCGCTGTGTGTGTGTGTGTGGTCATCTCATCTGCTGTCAGTTTTCCCAGTATTTTTCCATTGCTTTTCGGTACATGCCAACGGAAGTAGGCAGAAAACGAGCCTATGGGTACTAGTGTACGTAAAATGATAAAATACATCAACTTGGTAACTAACAGGTTTGAATAATACTACTGCTGATCTTTGGAACATGGTGGTGGAATATATGGGTTGGGTTTATGGTTTGACTTTCTACAGTAATTTGTTTTTAAACAAAATATTTTTATAAGATGATATCTACAACTCAATTATAGTAGACACTATCCTAATTTTATCTATACTAGCTAAATGTTCATGCGTTGCTACGGATTTTTAAAATTTATCATACTATATGTGTTAAAACTCACGGGTGGTAAAATTTTTTAGAACATACATACAAATATGTTCTAAAAGTTTTTAAATCCATCAAGTAAGTCGAAAGTCGTCGATCACACCTCGTAGTCATAAGTCGAAAGACATCGACCACACCTCGTGGTTGTAGGTTGGGAGCCCTCGAGCACATCTCGTCGTCATAAGTCGGAAGCCGTCAACCATCGCGCGTAATCGTAGATCTAGAGCGGTCGACCATCACTGGTGGTCGTAAGTTGGCAGCGGTCGACGATCGATCGTGGTCCTAAATCGGGAGCCTTCAATAATGGTTCATGGTCATACATCGGAAGCCGACGACCATCGTTCGTGGTCGTAAGTCGGAAGCCATGAGGATACCTCGTGGTCGTAAGTCGGAACACATCGACCAACGCTTGTAGTTGTAAGTCGGAAGACATCGACCACATCTCATGGTCGTAAGTTAAAACACATCGACCAGTGCTCATGGTCGTAAATTAGAAGCTGTCGATCACACCTCGTGGTCGTAAGTTAGAAGCCGTCAACCATCGCGTGTGATCATAGGTCGGAAGCGGTCGACCATCGCTGGTGGTCGTACGTTACAGGCCTCCGGTGCGCTTGTGCCTTGTTGCTCAACTGCTGGTGCCAGCCTGCTCAGCCTCGACTTCGACCACGGCCTGAACTTCGACCACTACCCCCTTCGACTTCGACCACTGCTCCCTTCAACCACTGTCCCCTTCGACCATGACCCTTTGACGTCGACCACTTTCCCCTTCGACCATGGTTTCGACTTCGACCACCTTGTGGGTCTTGCCGTCGAGGGTAGAGAGCTCGATCTTAGGGGTGACCTGGGGTAGGCGACAGGGATGTCCAACTAGAGGAGGAACTCGTAGCGGTGGAGGTTGTGGACAAACCAGCAGGTGCCCTCCGGGTTGGCGCTATGACTACGACCATGATGGGCTTCGAGCGAAGAGCAGGAGGAGGTGGAGAGGCTCACCGGGCGAGCGAGCGCTGGGCGGCAGCGGTAGGGGGAGAGCCACGTGGGTGGGCGTAGTAAGAGGAAGCCACCGTCATCGTCGAGTGCCCTTCTTTCTGATCCACCGGCCACTGTCGCCAAGCGTCATTCTCTCCGATCCACCAGCCGTTGTCGCCAAGCATCATGCCGCTGGTTGGAGGGGTGATGGGAGATGGAATTGGTGGCAGCGTCCTGGGGAAAGTTGGGGGACTGCGACCAGATGCTGCCATGCAGGAAAGGAATTGGTGGCGGCGCCGAGGAGGAGGAGGAGGCGCGGCACGAGGGCTCAGGAGAGAAGGAGGCGACGGTTGCGGGAGGTGGAGGTGGGGAGACGATGGCGGGCAGATGGGGAGAGGAGGCGACGGGCAAATGCATTGGAAAGGTAGCGACGAGGGGATGCGACGCTGCTGGGGGAAGTTGGGGGACTGCGACCAGACACTGCCGTACGGGAAAGGAATTGGTGGCGGCGTTGAGGAGGAGGAGGCGCGGCACGAGGGGGAGAGAAGGAGGCGGTGGTTGCGGGAGGTGGAGTGGTTGCGAGAGGCAGAGGATGCGGGGGAAGAGAAGAGGAGGTGCGTGGCCCACACGTCGGCCCGACCTTTTATACGAGGTGCGGAAAAACTATCTACATGTAGATCTGGACGGCTGGTCTTTGATCGGACGGCTAAAAAGAGAGGAGGGAGAACGGACCGAGAACCACCAACTTACATTTTATAATAGTAAAGATTAGCTAAAATCGCATGTATCTTTCTTCATACTATCTCCTACGAACACTCAGAATAAAAAATTTAAGCTAGAAACTATAAATCATAGCATAAAGGAACGCACATCTCATCTTCATGAAGGACATTTGTGTGAAGAGCAGTGGTAAACAAATTTTGGCCTTGCTCTTTTCAGCGTTTAAAAGCTGCTTTTTGGCTTTTTTCTAGTAACTAACTTTTAAACGGAGTATTTTTTTAATTGTAGTACATACTTTACTGACTTCATTTATATCGGTAAAAATCGCACGTGAGTTTCTATTAATATGTAATCTCTCATATAAACAGCTCAAAAGTTACAAGTCGCAATCAAAAAGAACAAGCCCCTTCTCTGTTAGGGATACAAGCAGGTCTGGTCTGAAGAATATTTAAGCACATCTTGCATGAAGATCTATGTCTGCCACCAACGTAGCTGCTAAATAGTCTAAACCGACAGCTCTAGTTGCAAGCTCTCCTTCGTCTGGCAATTCAGGGAAGCTGCCCCTGTTTTTCCGCCCTGATAGATCCTGATCGCCGATTCTCCATCCAATGGCAGGTTTTCATTCATCTGGCAATGTTTGGGTGGATCGGATGCAGAAGTCTCGGGTGAGGTAGTGGTCAGCAGCTGTTGACAGAAAAGGACCTGCAGTAGGTGGTTGGTCGGGATCCTCTATCCATGGCAACTGAAACCGGTATGGAAGACATGATCTGCATCGCTGCGTCCAAGCTTGATACCCTGGAAGGCAGGAAAGCCTAGGGCATCACGTGCCGTGTTTCATGGTGCAAGTGGAAACCGGCAGTTGAGCATCGGTCCTACAACTTTAGTTTCTGACTTCTAAATTTTAATATTTTTGTCTTTTAATTTTATTTTTTTTATTCTTTTGTATTATCTATGATGATACAATTTTTATTTTTAAATTTAATTACGTTGAAAAAGCTACTAGTAGCTATAGTGTATTTTTAGTAGTTACAGTGTAAAATAAGACATAAGCCATAACTTACATACCTAAAGGAGTACCACCTAAAGCAAGCAATATCTCTTACACACATTTGGTTGACTGACCAACCAAACAAGTTAACAAGGATCACACGTGGCAATCCTTAAAAAAAGGAAAAAAAACAGGCACTCCTAGACCAAACAAGACTCCATGTGGCGACCAGGCTACCCAACTGTAGGCCCGTTCTGTTCGACTTTTCAGCTGGTCTTTTACTTTGGGTTCTATCAGTTAGTACTCATCAAATCTACTAGCCGCAGCTAAAAGTTATCAATCGCAATACAAAAAACGAAGCCATAGATAGGTCAGTACTAATGGACAAACAGACATTGTTGGGCCTGAGAGGCGATAGACAACAACACTGTTTGTTTGTTTCATTGCACTTTTCGCGCCAACTCATCGTTAGTCATTACTACGAACGGCGACCGACCCCAAGATGGTAAGAGGGTGAAACAACCCAAATTTTCAACCGTTTTTGAATTTTTTCTTAAATTTGGTCTGAATTTGAAAACCTTCCCAATTAGAAAAACCCCGGCCAAAGACGTCTTCCCCATATGGAAATCCGCTCACTCCCAATCTTGGCGTCAATTCAAAAGTCGTCGCCACCCCTGTTACCACCCCGATACTCGGCTTCTTCTCGTTCGTCGCCACCTCGACCCATATTCGCCGCTGCCACCCTGCCAAGTCCGTACTCTTGACTGCCAAACTCTAACGCCACCTTAAATGAACCCCTGACTACACACTGGAGCAGCCGGGACATAATTAGCCATCGTCACTGAGCGAGCTCTCATGGCCGACATACCCACCCACACAAGTTGACCGTTGCAACTCGCCATTCCAGGAGCGCTGAGGCTGAGGTGCCATCGCTGCTTGCTGACCTCACTACTACAGCTACCGACCTCTATCGAAGTCTCCAGTGAGCTCCACCACTACAAGCCACGCGCCATCACCATACCGCCCAAGGCAATGCTTCCACCGCCTTTTGAGCCATATAAAGCCATGCCAGCTTCGCCAATAGCCCTCATACCCGCCTAATTGCCTACCCCCACCTTTCTTCCTCCGCTCTGGCCACCACAATGCTGATGTCGCCTGTGAAACACGCTGAGCCCTAACACACAATCTCACGTGAGCTTCCACTAAGTTCCAATTAACCTCATCTCTAGCATCACCTAAGCACCTAAACTCAACCCCAGCTTCGCCTAACCTATCTGAGCTCCTAAGCCGCTGGCGACGAGCAAAGCCTCCGCCTAAAAGCATGGCACTGTGGATAGCTCACCACAAGCCAAGACAGCCAAAGCCGAGGCCACCATTAGTTTCTTGATCCATCCTAGGTGCTTACCCACCTTTGAACCTCGCTGGAACCTGGACGAAACATCATTGTACCATGGGGGAGCTCCAACAACCTCTTGTAGCTATCGGTCATTTTCAATAAACCTCAGTACACAAACCCTAAAAATGGAATCCCTGTAGCCCTATGAGTTCATCCAAGTGCCCAATCCCCAACGAAGAACCTCGCTAGAGCGCGCACCACACCTAGCCACCTTACTATGTTTTAGCACAGGGAGTGCCTTTGGAAGATGACGACCGAAACAGGCTTGGATTGCACGTGTGAAAACCAAGTCGAGTCAGGGGAAAACAAGGGCTAGTTGGGCCCGCGGCAGGGCCGCATCAACCGACCCGAAGAGCAAATGAGGTTGGATCGGATCCAAGAGCCCAAACCCAACATTGCTTGAGTCCAAACCCGAACCCAATACTATGTCAGATCCATTACTGTTCCAAACCCAACCTATTACTTTTTGAGCCCGCTACTGTTCACAAAAGCCAATAGGCATATTTATACCTATTTTGACTATTTTGATCCCGTGAAACCATTCACAACTCTGTTTAGCCTAAATAAACTATGATAAAACCCTAGCTAGCACTAATACTATTTTGAACCCAGGCTCAATACTGTTTAGACCCGTTACTATTCACAAAAAACCGTTTAACACAAATATACTCATTTCAATCATCTCGAGCCCTGTAACCCATTTTTAACTCTATTCAGCCAAACCAAGCACTGCTTAAACCCCAACTACCCAAACCTATTTTCTTTGTCTTTCTGCTCATTTTATTGTATTTTGTTCCTAACTTGCATTTTGCAAAGCAGAAACTTATTTGGATTCATTCTTCTGCGTACGACCGGCATAAGAGTTGTGGTCAGATTGGCCTAGAGGTCTCACCCGACATACGTAGTCAGACTACTGTGGCGGTTAGATCAACATTATGGTTATCATTTGACCGATTCCTAGACCAGTGTGGTTGAAGACCAGACAATGTGGTCGTCTCTGACCAGTGAAGTGGTCAAACTGACATTATAATTGCGATCTGACCGGTCCTAATTAGACTGGATCACATGTGGTGGTCTGACCGACCCTTGGTATGACTGCTTGTGTAGCGGTATGATTTTTCCAAAGAGTTGATCCCTTGAAAATCTCAACTGTGGTCTAATTGGGGTTTTTGCGATCGGACCGGACCTGGCAGTCAGACCGATCCCTATGTGGGAAGTTTGACTGGTAGCCTGAGTAACATCTAGTTTTATAGTTGTTAGGAAGGGTGAGGTAGTACCGGCCATTTGTTGGCGGTAGTACCGAGCCTCGGTCTGATTGCAGCGAACGTTTTGCTCCAATGGCTATTTTCTTTGTGTGAGGTATATATACCTCCTCATGACATGTTGGAGGGAGTTGCTAGTTCTATTGTTTCATTCCTTGAGCCTAGAGCAAGATCTCTCCTTCATTTTGTGCATATGTTGCTCTTAGAGAGTTTTGAAAAGATAACATTATGCATGTGTTGCACTCGGAGTGGACTTCGTGTCCTTTGAGCTACGATACTTGATTCATTCAAGCAAGGGTCTTCGACTTGTTACTCTTAGAGTTTGCTAACTCCTAGACGGCTTCAGAGGTGTGGTGGTCCAGTGATCTTCTCAATAAGCTTGTGAGATGGCCCGGTGTGTTGTGAGTGGTGTGGTGCTCACCATTTTCGAAGTAGAGAAAGAGCAATCTTAGTGGATTGAGGTGGTTAGGCTTAATTCGTGGAATCGATTTTAATTAGTTTGGGCTTATCTCAATGTGAATTATGGAAAACCAGCAAGTTTCTAAACACCGTGGTAAAACATCATATGTCATTGTGGTTTGTTCTCCTATGCTCAATTTACATTTAAATAATTTATATTCATTGAATTAAATAGAGTGCTTATCGTACTAGAATTGTTTATCTTGAGTTAAAATTATATTGTTGGTGCACTTAGTTGAACTATACAATTTAGGTCTTACTTGTGTAAAACCAAATTGTTACTCTTCCACATTGTCAAATTAGGTTATAGCCTAAGAGAAATTTTAAAACCGCCTATTCACCCCCTCTAGTTGGCCTCTTCGATCTTACATTAAATTATCCTTACAATTATATAGGAAATTTTGGAGATAATTGTTATAGGAAAGTGATTAGAAAGATCATTTAATCTCACCTTACTCTATTCCTTTCGTACTTCTTTCTTGCTCTCATCATTATTTCAGTCTCACTTTCCTTACTAAGCCCAAAAATGTTACAACGCTGATTCCTAAATCTCGGTTACCACTAAACAGAATATCACTGAACAAATTGAAGGCCTAACAGAACAACAAATGAAGAAAAGAAATCTCAAAAAGCAACCCAGTATGATGAAAGTCCCAGCTATCACCGAGAAAAATTAGATTAAATGTAAGCAAAGACAAACCAAGATACTAAAATAACAAGCAAAGCTATTGTACAAATATCACTAGAACCAACGTCAATATCAAGGGCAACTGCATTCAAGTTTACAAGTTTTTTGAAGACTCAATCACCTAAATTCTTATCAGTAATAGAGCCACTAAGCGTAGACAACTGGCTAGAAAATATCAAAAGAAAATGGATACTATCCAATGTACGGATAAGGGAAAAATTCTTTTTACTATTTACCAGCTACCAGAACTGGACATTACTTGGTGGAATGCTATTCAATGGATACATCGGGAAGCGTTTGTGAAGAATTTTCATAAGGTCTGCATTTCTTCTGATGTTATCATAGAATATCATCAAGATTTTCTTAATCTTCGATAAGGAGAGAAATCTATCACGGAGTATATGCAATAATTTTTTCATCTGTCCCAGTATTCTTAAGAAGATAATAATACAGAAGCTGAAAAGATGGAGCACTTTATTAAAGCATGCCACCAAATATGAAGCGTTATATTACGACTGTTGATTTTTCTGACTTACAAACTGTAGTTGACCAAGCCCTCTGGATGAAAGAAGAAATATCAGGATACTCGAGAATTAATAAACAAAATAATCCTTTGATCTTGGCAGATACAACTTGTTTCATTACAAACAGAACAAACATTATCACCACCAATGTCCAATGGGATCCTTATCTAAGGAAGAGGTTAGGATACAAACAAGAAGATAGCCATCAACATCATATCAATGAAACCAACACCGACAACCACCGATGGAGGAAGAAGGATCCCACCCTGAGAAAGCTAAGGTAGAAAAGGAGACAGATCCACTCTAAAGAACAACATGAAGAAAAACATCAAAGAAGATTGTTAGAAAAAGCGTGAGTCATGCATCACCACAAGTCAGGAACAAGAAATAGAATAAAAACTATCTTGTACTCCTTTTATGTAAGCAAGTTTAGAAGTGCCAAATAGTTTGCTTGTAAACTATTTGAACTACGGTATGCTGCAAGACTACGGAAATATTTGTAAGTTGTTTGTATAAAGGTATAAGAAATAAGAAGTTTGTATCATATTTATCACATTGGACTTGATTTTGAACTTCAAGAGAGGAGTGTGACAAATGTGAAGATTTAAAAGGCTACATACATGGAAAGGATTTTCAAAGAAGCCAACTCAGTCTAGACAGAAAATTAGAGTGGAAGAAGCCTTGGTACAAAATAAATCAAGAACATCTTAAGAATTACTAAAGAAATTTACAAAGAAATATTGATGTACAAAATGAGTATTTGTAGAGGTTTAGCAAACCAAATTGAGCAATTTATAAGGAAGAATGAGACACATTATAATACACAAGGGTGATATACACGTACAGGCAATAAAGAAGAGAGCGTGTGGAAACTCCAAAGTAATACGAGAGGACAAGTACCAACAGAATTATTAGTTGACTAGTACTGCATGAAGTTCACCCTGAACGAAGAACAATATTTAAAGAAAAGGAATTAGGACTACAGCAAGTTTTATTTTCCAACCCATTTTTTTTGACCTGGGTGAATTTCGGGGATGAGATTTGAAACACCACAAAATTTCAACCATTTTTGAATTTTTCTTGAATCTGGTTCGAATTTGAAAGCCTTCCCATTAGGAAAACCTCAGCCAAAGACGTTTTCCCCATGTGGAAATCCGCTTCCTCCCAATCTTGGCATCAATTCAAAACTCATCGCCACCCCTGTTCCCACCCCGACACTTGGCTCCTTCCCGTTCACTGGCGCCTCGACCCTTATTCGTCACTACCACCCTGCCAAGTCCATACTCTTGACTGCCAAGCTCTAACACCACCTTAAATGAACCCTTGACTATGCGTTGGAGCAGCTGGGATGGAATTCGTCGTCGTCACCAAGCGAGCTCTCACAGCCGACATACCCACCAGCACAAATTGACCGTCGCAACTCGCCATTCCAAGAGCGCTGAAGCTGAGGTGCCACCGCTACTTGCTGACCTCGCAACTGTAGCTGCCGACCTCCGTCGAAGTCTCCACTGAGCTCCATCACGGCTAGCCACGCACCACCGCCATACCCGCCAAGGCAATGCTTCTACCACCTTCTGAGCCGTATAAAGCCATGCTAGCTTCGCTAATAGCCCTCACATCTGCTCAATTGCCCACCCCCACTTTTCTCCCTCCGCTCCTACCACCACAATGCTGATGCCGCTGTGAAAACGCCAGTGAGTCCAAACATACAATCTCGTGTGAGCCTCCACTAAGTTCCAATTAACCTCATCTCTAGCATCACCTAAGCACCCTGAACTCAACCCCTAACCTCGCCATAGCCTATCCGAGTCCCTAAGTCGCAGGCGATGAGCAATGCTTCCACCTAAAACCATGTCACCATGGATAGCTCACCATAAGCAAAGACAACCAAAGCTAACACTGCCATTAGCTTCTTGATCCCTCCTAGGTGCTTAGCCACCCTTGAAACTCACCGGAGCCTAGCCAAAACACCGCTGTGCCATGGGGAGCTCCAATGAGCTCTTCTCGCTATCGGCCGTTTTTAGTAAACCTCGATAGCCATGAACCCTAAAAATGGAATCCCCATAGCCTTATGAGTTCATCCAAGTGCCCAATCCCCAACGAAGAATCTTGCCAGAGTGTGTGCCGCACCTAGCTGCCTTGCTAGGTTTCAACGCAGGGAGTGCTTGAGGAAGAAGACGACTAAAACGAGACTTGGACCATGCGCATGAAAACCAGGCTGAGCCAAGGGGAAAACAAGGGCCAACTGGGCCACTCGCGAACATGCGCGTGTGCAGCTGGGCCGCACCAACCGCCCTGAAGACCAAATGAGGTTGGCTTGTATCCAAGAGCCCAAACCCAACACTGAGTCCAAACCCGAACCCAATACTATGTTAGACCCGTTATTGTTCTAGGCCCAACCCGTTACTGTTTGAGCCCATTACTGTTCAGAAAACCCAATAGGTATATTTATATCAATTTTGACTATTTTCATCTCGTGAAGCTCATTCTCAACTCCATTTAGCCTAAATAGACATAGATAAAACCCTAATCAGCCTAAATACTATTTTGAACATAAGCCTAATATTGTCGAGACCGTTACTATTTACGAAAACCCGTTTAACACAAATATACTACATAAGTTATGAGGATATTGAGATCTAAGCAAAATAATTAGATATTTGATTCGAATTTGCAATCATTACAATATTCAATTTGTATTAAAAAATATTCAAATTCGTATTAATTTACAAAATACGAATACGGTTCATCCGTTCCCGCCCCTCCCCCCGAAATTTTTGTATTTTAGCCCTTTTTTGAAACATATTCACATTTAGACCCCTGGTAGTTTTAATTCCGTTTTTGGACCCAGGGGGTCGGAGCCGTGACCCACGGCGCCGAGGTACCACATCTCGGCGCCGTGGTCCACGGCGCTGAGGTGCCAGGCCCGCTCCAGCGTGGTGGACTGCGTGGCGCCGACGTGGCAGCACCTCGGCGCCGTGGGTCATGGCTCCGAGCTCGGCGCCGTGGCCCGTGGCGCCGAGCTGCCTGCCACGTGGCGCCGAGCTCCCTGCTACGTCTGCAGACACTCGGCTGTTTAGGGTTTGCACCGATCAGCCTTTTTTCGCAAAATGAATTACTAGCTGTATTTTTTTATTTTTTTATTTAATTATAGTAATATTATGTAATTTATTTATTTATATATAGAGAGCAAAAAGTACAACATATGTTTTGAAAATTTGTTATGTATTGCAAATGATACAAGTAGGAAATATTTTGTAAATTTTTAAAAATATTATGGTACGTTGGTAGAGTACGAACGAGTTTTGTGTGAAGTAACGATTAGTGTATTTGTGATTTTTGTACAATGCTGACCGTGAAAAATATGTTGAACTGGCAATAACATTTTTCGATCATGTTATGTTGTTTTGTTGGAAGAAATTTTTTGAAATTTTTTTTGATGTCAACTGTGAAAGGAACAATTGGACGAAAGGAGTGGAAATGATAATAAGACACGTGGGAATCATTGCATGCGAAAAGCCGAGATAATAAGCTTATAAAGTTGGGACGAACATGGCGCGTACATTTTTATTACATGCATAGCATATAGTATGATATCCAACTAACCGACCCAACTGCTCGTACGACCTCTCGTGTGGACCGGATCTATTACATCTTGTCTACTGGGTGTAGCGTGGTTGTTTCCCCTTTTTGTCGCGCCCTGAAGATGGCTCCGCTGCATCCTTCTTCCTGTCACTCTTGGTCTTGAGAGCCGCCTCACGAGCTTGAAGCTCTTCCTCGTGACGCTTGATGGCTGCTTCACGCAGACTTAACTGCTCCTTCCTCCTTTGCAGCTCATCCTCCTTGCCCTTTAGACGGATTTGGTCCACCCTCACACGGCGCTCTTTCTCAAGCCGCATCTGTCGTTCCACCTCGCGAGCCTGAGTCATCTTGACAAAGTATTGTGCTTTGTTTTCCACCTCCACTGCCCGGTTATGTGGCCATGCCGGCGACACCCGATCCACCCATTCGATGAACCTGCAAGCCTATGTGTGGCGTGGTAGATGTCATGGATCAAGTTGAAAAACGATAACGAGAAACAAATGATTTAGTTGTCGCCGTTACCACGAAGTCGTCATCCAGATCTGGACATTTGAAGAACCTACGGCCGTATTTGGCTCGCTCTACTCGATTCGTCCAGACTCCCAACATCGTCCTAAAGCCGCAGCGGCACTTCGGGCGCTCATGCCACTCCGGCACTCCAAATGGGTCGGACCTCCAGGAAGACATTGTAGTAGTATTGTGATGCCTTGAGGTGGAGATGTGGTATGGAAGACATACGAGGGAGGCCTTTATGTAGGCAGGTAATCTGGTGCAGTGGGCATAGTCCATGGAGAGGATCTTTTCGCTTTTCCTGGATTCCAGTGTAGCAATAAATGGCCCTATGTAGGCTTTTCAGAGACTACAGTCTCGTAATAAATTCATAGTTCGTAGCCTTTTCAGAGATTGGACCATTCAATGTATTTGGTACAACATAGCCTTTTCTGTTGTTTTCTGCTATATGCCTATGTCATCCCAGTCATCGGGTTTCACAGCATCCGGCTAAGGGATCTTAGCTCTCTCATCCCAGTCCTCTGGCTTCTTGTCATCAGGGTCAGGAATAGTCATGGGGGCGGATGTACTTAAGATAAGCACCTCACTGAGCAAAGCTGCCCTGTTGTGTCATATCACAGAGCAAAGCTGCCCCGTTTTGTCATCGCACTGAGCAAAGCTGCCCCGTTTTGTCATCTCACTGAGCAAAGCTGCCCCGTTTTGTCATGTCACTGAGCAAAAGCTGACCTCTTTTGTCATGTCACTGAGAAAAGCTGTCCTCTTTTATCATCTCACTGAGCAAAGCTGGGCCGTGTTGTCATGTCCCTCAGCAAAGCTGCACTCTATTGACAGCTCACTGAGCAAAGCTGCCCTTTTTTTGACATCTCTGTGCAAAGCTGGTCTGTATTGTCACATCTCAGTGCAAAGCTGGCCCCTTTCGTCAAGTATGTACGCAGAACTGTTAGCGTTTTTTTGTGGTCACTACATGAAGCTGCCCCGTTTTGCTATAAGTAGCACGGTTGGGGTCCTATGACATTGTAAATCGAACACGGTTGAGCTTCCTATATTCACGACCTCCTCGTTGCCCATCTCTTTCGTGGTGAAACATACCATGTCGGAAGCCGAGGGACCAGTGGGATTTGGGTCACCAAGGAAGACATTCCCTTAGAAAGGAGGGAGATGTTCGGTCCGCAGTACCGATTGATACCAAGCCGGCGTGCTCAACCAGCGTGGCCGAAATGCAGACACAATGAGTATGCGGTCGTGCAGATCTTGGATTCCCCGAACGATGGCGGGCGACGTTTCTTCCGATGCTCACGCTCCGGGGTAGAAATTAGTAATATTACATTATTTATTGCTTATGGACCCTCGAGGTTGACCGTCCTTTTTTTGCAGATGGCAAAATGCGACTTCTCCCGCTGGATCGACCCTCCTCATGAACGGTATGTTGATCGTTATGTGGATACATTATGGGCTAGAATATGGGACTTGGAGTACCGAATGGAGAGTCTCACTGAGGAGAACAACGACCTCCGCGAACAGATGCAACGCGAGAGGGGCAACGAGGAGGTCGTGAATATAGGAAGCTCTTATGATCCCACATGTTGCTGCACGAACCCGAGCTGCATATGTGCATGCCACTACCACGACGGCCAGCCACGTCCGAGGCGGCCCCCTCAGCAATTCTCTATGTGGGTGCCACGAGGCTCGTTTGGCATGTAGGTCACGAGGGTTATGGTTGTGTCGTATTTTAGTTAATGTATTTGTTGATGTGTTGATGCTGTGGCGGTAGGACTGTTGTGTTGATGTTATCCCTAGATTCTAGTGTAGATTGGAACATAGCCTTTTGATGTCGTTTTCTGCTACAGGCCTAATGCTGTAAAGGCTAAAGACCTACGCCCCTATATGTGTACTGGCATACAAAAGCTTAGCAATAAATGTTCATGTGTAGGCTTTTCAGAGCCTGTAGTCTCGTAATAAATTCATAGTTCGTAGCCTTTTCATTCGTTTGCAGGAAACAGCTCGTAGCCTTTTCAGTCGTTTGCAGGAAACATAAATTCATTGCAGGAATTATAGAACCACAAAGTACGGACTACGGATTCGAACACAAATATCACATGAATATAACATATACACATATATACAACAAGTAGCTCATTACAAACACATCTCTGTCCAACCACATACCAAGTGCCTCCTAGCTCATTACAACATATATACAACGACTTTTAAGCCCAACCACAAGCCTACACATAAGTATCGCTGCCTCCTAGCCTTACCCTTACCCTTACGTAGGGCGTCGGTGCCTGGAGTGTAACGGCTAGGCTCGCGGCGGCGTCTGCGTGGTGCGTTGCTTTGCCCTCCATGCTTTGCCATACCTTATGTCGTATCCAAATTTCTCCTTAACAATCCCAGCAAGTGTCTTCACCTTCATATTGGGTTCTCCCTTTACTATGTGACACAGTGACTTGGCAATAATGGTAGAGGTTAACTGCCGATGCTTCTGTTTGAGCTCTGCTTCGGCACAAGTGTGTGGGCCAACGATTCTTGTGATCTTGAACTTTCCTGTGTCCTTCTGTTTCCTAGCACAAACCCTCCATTCACATGTTTCCTTCTCGCACACAACTGTCTGACATCATCAGTCCGACATTCAACTCGAACTGGTTGAGAAATCTGAATCTCGTTCGGGGCAGATTGAGCATCGGGCACTTCAGGCACTTCTTCCACATCCACCGCAACGTCGGGTAACGGAGGGTCAAAGGGTGCCTGATCACCTAGTTCTGGTGAATAACCGTGAGGGGTGGGATCAATGGAGACCTTCCGCACAACAAGGTCCAAACATTGGAACTCATTCCTCATAACCAATTTGACATATTTGTCCCACTGATCCTCACAACCAATTAAGATCAACCGCCTTAGAATTGTGTCTTTCGAACCGAAGTGAAGTAACCCCTCAACTGTGATGCTCTCCTCGTTTGCATGACAATGTAGCTCCTCCCGGGCCCTAGCAACCAACTCACTGAACGACGGCCGTTCACTGAATATCAGAGGCACCCTTTGCATTTCAACAAATTGAACATTTCCATAATCATCACTTGTCACACTGCCTCCATGATATAGGGTAACTAAGTTGTCCATCTAGAACATACAGAAAACCAAACTAATAAGTACCTTTAATCGAAATAGGCTACAGAATTGAGGCGCGCTGTAACAAGGTAATACTACAATACTCTCCAAATCCAAAACTACGAACAAGGTAATACTACCTCCCGCATTTATAGCCTAGAACATCACAGCAACACAACACATTTCGATAGCACTAGTCCTCTTGTCGCAAAAGAATCAACTTATCTTATAGCGAGCCATATTGCCGACTCCAATACTCCATACAATCCTTCCATTCTTCGGCACCATTGCCCAAACTACAACCTAAGCATCACACATTCATAGCTAGCTAAAAAAATTCTAAGCCCCGCGCAAGATTACGAAACTACAACGAACATTTTGGAGAAGTCGTCACCTTGAGGCACTTGTAGCGGTCGCTCTGTGGCGGGGAGGACGGCCAGGCGGGGAGGACGGCTGCGCGGGGACGACGGCCGCGACGGGGAGGACGGCTGTGCGGGGACGACGGCCTCGGCGGGGAGGACGGCCGGGCGGGGACGACGGCCGCGGCGGGGAGGACAGCCGGGCGGGGACGACGTCGGACGGGCGGCCGAGGAGGTCGAGGAGGGGAGGCGAGCGGCCGCGGCGGGGAGGAGGCGCGTGCGGGGAGGGGAGGCGCGCGGCGGTGAGGTCGTCCGACGGGCGCCGAGGCGGTCAAGGAGGGGAGCCGGGCGGCCGCGGCGGGGAGGAGGCGCGTGCGGGGAGGCGGGACGGATGCAAATGAACGGCCGCGTGCTCGGTGCCGTGTTCTGAAGCCGCATGCTCGGCGCCAAGATCCACGGCGCCGAGAACCTCGGCGCCGCGATTCACGGCTCCGAGCTCGGCGCCACGATACACGGCTCCGAGGTCCTGCCACGTCGGCGCCACGCAGGCCGCCACGCTGGTGCGAGCCTGGGACCTCGGAGCCGTGGACCACGGCGCCGAGACGTGTTACCTCGGCGCCGTGGGTCACGGCTCCGAGCTCTGGGTCCAAAAACGGAATTAAAACTACTAGAGGTCTAAATGTGAATATTTTTCAAAAAAAGGGCTAAAATACAAAAATTTCGGCCCCTCCCCCATCATAGGCTCACAGCACATTCGGGCGCGCACTATGCGCTGCGTTCTGACAGGTGGGCCCGTGGCTAGCGGGGCCAGAAAAGTCAGAGAGACTAGCCCACCGATTGCTCCAGGTGGTGGGGGGTAGGAGCGTCATTGCGTAAGCATTTCGCGTTCCCCTCCGCCTAGGCGCGCGCTCCTCTTGCGCCCACTGACACGTTAGCCACGTCTGGGTGTCCCCCGCATGTCAGTGAGAGACTAGATATCAGAGGTACAGGCACAGTGTGTGACCAAATCTTTCTGCTCGATCCCCCAAAAATTCAAAATCCCGCTCTCCCCAAAAGTTTCCTCTTCACCACCACTCCCTTCTCGCTCCGGAGTTTTCGAGCACGGGAGAAGCTTGAAACCCCAATTCCGACAGGAGCGTGCGGATTCCGTGGCGAGGCGAAGGTGAGGCCACCCACCGTCGCCGCCGCCTCCCTCCACCCCGTGCTCCTCGCTCGCTCCCGCTTCGGCGCTTCCTCCCTCTGCTTCCCGGTGTCTCTGATCTCGTGTCTCCTCTTCGTCTCTGGATCAGGCTTGGCTTTGTTCGGCAGCACGGCGTTGGCGAGACTCCCCGCGGACTCCTCGCCGCGGTTCGTGTTGCTTCGCCGGAGGCCTCGCGCGGGAGGCGAACTGGAGCGTCGCGTCACGGCTTCCAAGGCGTCGCTGGAGATCCCCAAAGCAGGAAGGTACTGACTCCCAATTCCTCCCATCGATCGGCTTGGCTCGTGCAGTTTGGTTCCCGTACGCGAGATTTTAGGGTTGGGGGGTTGGAATTAGGTGCTGTTGGGACTTGGGAGCGGTGAATCCCTCTGGGGGCTTCGATTCGGAGCGACGCACCTGTGCCTTTCCTAATCTATAGGTTCTAGTTTCATCTCAATTGTACGCTTTTCAGGGCAAGTTTTGGCTTGATCTGCTGATTTCGTTTGGGTTTGCTCCTCTCCCGTTGTGGAATTGTACATTGTACCTGTCGCAGAGCTACCATTGGTTCAAATTGGTTGCTATAAGATGCTTGCTTCCTCCATGGATATCTCCGTTGGATGGTTTTTTGTTTTTCGAACTTGTGATTAGCTGCCGCAAGTGTTAGATTGCGCCAGTATTGCTTTGTCCTAGTATTTCACCGAGTTGGTTTCTTTCAGATAGTTTGTTCGATCTGGGTTGTGTTGCTTGTGGAAAACGATCTCTGAATGCTGAGGCCACGTTTAGTATGTTGCTATATGATATAGCTACGCTGTTACGTTTTCTGATTTGATATGCTTATAATGGACTGGTCCCAGTACTTCACCGAGTAGGCTAAGTTGACCTGTTAGGGATGCATTAACTGTCTGCATTCTGTTTAATTTGAACCTAAGTTTAGTATTGCAGTGGTCAATCAAAATCAGGCTGTGGCATCGAGTAATTTCAGGTAAGCCACTGTAGCAATTGAGATTTGGCATATATAATGCAGCACTAGGACAGTAGCAATTCTACTTGACAAATATATATGATGCAGTTCTGTGTTGATGTTCAGTGCTGACTACTCTTTCAGGCACGATTCATACTGTATTTCGGTATTTCCATAAATGATTTTGGCAGCCATTGCTCCCATGCACGTTTCTGAAAAATGCTTTCACACTGGTGGAATCTTATCACATGCAGTTATTTTCCATTTATCAGGTTCAACTCTAGTTAATTTGGTATACTATCGGCTCAGAAGCTGCACCTATGGAAATTGAGCTGCAGAACATCCAGAAAGTGAGTAGAATTTTCCTTGCTAAGTTGTAGGATGCGCTTCCTTTTCATGTTATCCTTTCAGCTCAGCTGTTCTTTCATTGTACCATTTAACAATTCATGCGTTATGATTGTGAATAGGCTACATCAAATGATTATTGGAGTTTGGCCAGCAACCAGTATCCATCTGGTAAATTCCCTAAGGTCTCAATTGGCATCACAATTCCGAGGGCAAGTTCTGTACCAACAGGCAGAGATGCTGCTACTACCCCTGCATTTGAGAGGAACTTGTCTCAGGGAACTGATGGAAGATCTAGACCCCCTAAAGGTGATAATGCTTCACTCCGGGTCTCACCAGAAGCTGCACACCATGATAGATCTGCTAAAGAGGCACCTGAAGCTGTCCCTGTTAAGGTTTCTGTATCACAACCTGATGATAAGACACGTGAGCAAACAGGAACCTTTTCCTTTGAAACAAGAAGAGAACAAGGCAGCCAGCTTGATCAATTAGGGAGGTCACCATTTGTGAGTTCTCAAGGAAAGCGCCAAGTGGAATCTGCAGATAAAACCAAGCCCAACAGCGAAGTACTCAGGATGAAGCTGTGGGAGATCCTTGGTGGCACTTCACAAAACAAGCAGGCTGTTGCTTCACCAAACCTTGAAGACATTGAGACACATGACCAACCTAAAAGTCAAACCGCCAATAGGCCACCTTCAGGAAACAAGCAGGCTTTCACTTCACCTCTTCCTGATAACATCAAGACGCCAGATCCACTGAACTGTCAAACAGCGAAGTTTACAAAGTGTAAACCATCCTCTGATCCAATTGAGTCAGATTCTGATAGTCCACAAGTAGTTGAAATAAGACCTATTACTCGCTCCTTGCGACACAAGAAAGCACCTGCAGCCTCCAAGCAGCAGGAAAAGAACCGGAGTGCAAAGAAACCATTATCTACGTTTTGTTCAGCACCCAAGCAGAAAATTCTAGACAATGTGATTGCTTTCAACGAGAAGGGCACACCTAAAACGGTGGGGAAATCTGCAATTTGTGGCTCTGGGAGCTTGAGAAATCTTAGAAGCTCGAATAGGAAGGCTAAAGTTGAGCTTAAGAAGATACATTATTCAGACAGGATTTCTGATAAGACAACACAAGATGATAGGGAAGGAAAGCTACCTTCTAGAAATGCACCATCAGAGAATAAGAGAGAAAAGGCTACCTCCTTTACTTCTTTGTCCCGAACCGGAAAAACTGCCGAGAGCTGTTCTAGAAGCCCTAAAATGGAGAGAAGGCTGAATAAGATTGCTAAAGTTGGGCCTCGGAAGATGCAGTTTGCAGAAAATTTTCTGGCCAAAACGCTGAATGATGGTGAAGGTAAGCTCTCTTCTCCTCAGAATACGTCACCGAAGAGCAAGGAAAATTATTCTTCCTCGTCACTGCATCAGAAGGATAATGGTAATTTGAACATCCCTGAAGCTTCATACAGAAGCCCTCATGCGCATACAGCAGTGAGAAATAATTTTAACTCGCCACTGTCTGGTGCTGCTAATCCATCACCTGAACCAAAAACGTACCCATGGGAACATGATGCAAGTCCTAAGATAAACGGTAAATTTGAAGAGAAGGTTGCCAGTCCGTTGGCAGACAAATTCGGAGGCATTCTGGATGACTTTGCAAGTCCTACTTTTGCACCTAATGTAAATGACTCCATTCAAAGAAGTAAAATGATAGATGATGACCTTTACAGCCCCAAATATCCAAAAAATGTGAACAGATCCAGATCAAGTTCCTATGCCTCAGATCCAGAATCTGAGCCATTGGTATGCTTCAAGTCTGTAAAGCATATTCCAACCTTAATAAATTGATTACAGAATAATTCTACCGGTTTATCACTCATTATTGTATTCTGATGTCCAGGGAGGAATGGATAAAACCGATGAGTTACCTAGCAGTGAATCTCCTAATTCTCCAGAGGAAAGAGGGAGCAGAAAACAGCCATATCTTTCATCCCCTTCTCCAATTGAAGATGAAAGGGCTCAATGTTCTATTCCAAACTTTAGAAAAGGTCACAGTACCAACATTGCCAATTGCCATACACTTTAAGTTCCTTTTGCGTTTAGTGCTAAATTTCTAGAAGCAAAGGCGACAATGCTAGTTACAGTCTTCTATCCCCCTGTCTGCATGAGGACAGTGCATTTTTAGATAGCACATTCTTCTCTCTATGTATTTACATACATATTTCGAGTGATTCTCTCTATGTACCAATTACCAGTTATATCATACGAGTTGACAGTTTCAATAATCCTATAATTGCATTTGCTGCATTTGTATAAATTTTCATAGCAAACATTCCATCACTGATCAGTCACTATAAGCGTCACATGATTGATGATTCATATATAATGTAAGCTTTGTTACAACATTTGCCACCCTTGATTACTGTACACTTTACCAATGTTCAAACAATTGTGTCTTGCCAGTCTGGTAAGCATATTTGCAGGCTTGCTAGTTGTTGCATTGCATTTTTCTGTGACAACTTTGCAAGTTAGTGCATCCACTTTTATTGCTAAACTTCTTAATGACAGTTACACATTTTGTGACATGACAAATGAAGTATATATGCAAGTTATTTGCTTTTGGTGTTATTATCTTGGCTTCTTTTAATTATGTTGCCTTAGTAAGCTGTTAGGTATCTTTCAAATGGCCTGCTATTCCAACTTTATTGCATGCAATTCATGTTCACAGGCTTGAGTTGTCCATGCAAAATTTCTAATTATTTTTTCTGGCTTTGGAATTGGGCTCTCCAAATATATAGTCATGACTTGCTGGTATGCTAAGTTGCTAGCAAGCTACACCCATTTTTAATTATTACAGGAAGTGCTTTCTCAAAAGAAGGCATTCAAATTGAACTTATAGTTTGTGTGAAAAGTGGAATAGCAGCAACATGTGGCATATCCTGTCATGTGCATGCACCCTAGGCACCCTAGTTTACACGTATTTTTTTAGCACTGTTTGCTATATTGAATTTGCTATTACTTTAGTTATTTGACCGCATTAGTTTTAGAACACTAATATCTGTAGCTAGAGTTTTTTTTCCAGATGTTCTTTGAGATGTGTAAATTACAGTATACATATATCCTAAAATTGCTTACTCGTGGCATGTTACTTATTAATATTTGGTTCTTCTTGTGCAGGATATAAATCTGGCAAATGGCTTTCAGATGTCGACAACTCCAATAAATCTCCTCTTGAATATCTGGATAGTAAATCACATCTAAAAGAGGGTAGAATGGGCAAGAGACACTTATCTTCGCCTACCCCTTTTGCCACTTCTGGTAAAACTGCTTACTTTCTTGCTTTGCTTTTATGGTTTGCAATTCATAACTAGTATTATGTCTTCACTATTTTTTCAGGAACGCAAGAAACTATCATTTCAGACAAAGAACCAGAACAATGCCCAGAAAACTACCTAACCAGGTCTGTCTTAGGTTGTATTGATAAAGCAGATATATCCGAGATTGCTAGTTGGTTTAATTTTATTTCTTGAATTCAACCAGGGCTTTTGATCAATTAGTAGTGGTGCTGGGAAGGTTCCAAACCAAGATCAAGTCTGAAACAAACAATAAAAGTTCCGAGATACTTGCAGCTACTGGAGAGATAATACGCCAGCACCTTGAGGGGGTTGAGGTGCAGATGCAGGCTGATGTGTAAGATACTATGATCTTGTGCCAGTACTACCTAGAAACTACACCCTCTTATCCACATATGCAATATAAAATTGTATATTGGCTTGACACAGAAAGTATCACATAGAGGTATAGCTATTTTTGATACATGACATTTAACTGTGCTTTCAGGGACAAGCTGGTCAATGCAGGAAAATCTAAAAGGAAACGTCTAGAATCAACATTTGAAGGTACAGCTTTCGATATGTTAATGCAACAATTAATTGGGTATTGTGAATTATAACGATAGTTTCCATTAGTTGTTATTCCTTCAGAGAGCAGTTAATCCATGAAGATATGATGTACTGATGTTTCGATCCAATTATTGAAGTCATAACACAGCCATTGAAGTTAAAACATTTTGATACTCCACCTATTGGGATTATTCAACTCAAGCAACAGACACTCTTTATTCATCAATACAGAACCATAAATGTTTGGAATCTAGAGCAGCTAAACAAAGTAAGCTTTGAATACAAGCAGAGAACCATATTCTGTTAGTTGTGATCCAGCATGTTATGTACGGCCTACATATGCTAAACTTCAACAGAACATAGTAGCAGGGTTCAAAAAACCGGCAGGAGCCGGTAAAAAAAACTGGCCGGGTTACTTTTATGTCTAATGCATTTTCTAGGTTGGTTTATGGCATTTTTGGTGTAAGATTATCTATTATATGAGTTAAATATGCTTCAATTATTGTACTCCTAACTTGGTTTTTTCGTTTTTTAGCAGTTTTCTTGGTTTTTAAGTGGTTTTCCAGTTACCATTTTTCAAACCACCCAAGTTCAAAATTTGATTCACAAATTTTGAACAGTTTTTTCCGGGTTTTTCGGTAACCGGCTGGTTATCAGTACCGCCCGCTAGCCAAGATTCCCTCTGGTTTTGGATTTTTGAACCTTGCATAGTAGGATGATAACCAATGAAGCAATTATGAACGTCAGACGCAAATAGAAACCACAAACCTGAGGTTACATAGGTTGAATTGGTTCTTGCAATCTCTTTCATCACCTGCACATTGAAGCATAAAATCAATGCCATGAAAGATTAGTTTGAGAAAAGCTAATGTAGCATTTCTTTGATCCGCCTGCAATTATCCAATATGGTTTGGTCTTTATCTTATTTGTTATTTGGATCTTTTTGGACCTTGTATTGTGTATGGAGGTAAATCTCAAAACTTGTTAATCCTTTATAATTTACGTTGTTTTCCTGCATGTCTTTTGTTTTTTTCCTTGAATGATGTTAACTACTCGGACGATGTAATCTGAACCTATGTCTTCCGGTTTGCAGAGCAACAAGACAACTTAAGGATTCTTCATGAGAAGTTCAAGGAGGAGGTCAACCAGCAGTTGCTCGGTTGCAGGAACTCTCTCAAGGATTTTGAAGCCTATCATGCAGAACTTAAGGGAGTAGCTGACAAGCAAAGTAAGTTTGACTTCATACCTAACGCTGGAGCAATAAATTGAAAATTTTACTTGATGGATCATTTCTTAGCAATGAACTCTGTAACGATTACCAAAATTGTGAAACATGTTACCCTTTGTGGAAACTGAGCCTTATGAACTAGAGATAGTTGCCCCTCAGAGAGAGAGGGAGAGAGAAAGGGGGGGGGGGGGGAGTTGTATGCATCACCATTGGAATGCTCTACTTACAAATTGGGAGCATTGTATGATATAATTGATCAAGGCATTTCAACTATATCCTTCCAAAACTGTTTTCTGCTTAAAGTTAATTTCTGAATAATATGGTTGAATCACATGTTTAATTGAAAACAATGTTAGCCCAATCTGCCTGTCAGCATTATTGTAAAAAATATTGACCAGTGAAGAAATTATAGTTTTGGTCCTTTGTTATCACTGTTAAGATGAAAATTACTGAGTGGCTAATATCATATCCTCTTCAAGGAATCGTTTATACTTTAACATGCTAAGTTTTTCTAACAATTGGTTATCTGAATTACCACTGAACCATGCCGTGACCTTCCGTGATCGCGTCAACAGAAGCATCGCACAAGAAGCTCCTCCTGAATGCTGAGAAAACAGTAGGCTCTCAGCTCAACGACGCAGAAACCAAAATCGCCGAGCTTCAGAAGGTAAGACAAATGCACTTCTTAAACCCCAGCGAGGCCGTATCGATCAAACGCTCACCTGTCCGCGGTGAATTGTTTTGCAGAGAGCACGGAAGAGGATGAAAGGCCTGAAACACGTGCTCAAGGAGCTCATTGCGGAGACTGCGGATTGACCAAGTTCGCCCGCCCGATACTAGCACATACCTAGGGTGTAAAATGACATTACGGTAGGTCCACAGTTCCATTTACAAAGGGTATAGGAGAATGGTGGTGTCAGAATGCATATAGGTTTCTTACGAGTTGAATTTTGCCAAGTCTGGTAGGCTTATCCATAGCATCAATTCACCCGTTCTAGCTTCGCATAGAGTTTTGCTTTGCCTGGCTGGTGTACCGGCTGATCACCAGCTAAGCGCTGGTATTGGTCTAACTTACCATCCGGAGAGACACCATATGTAGTACTAGTGTTTCCGCGGTACATCAACCAGGAAGCAGTTTCTTTGTGTACCGCTATGGTTCTTTCTTTCCAGACTAGACGGAAGTTGGGGGTAATGTAAAGATGCAGTGCAAATGCTTCGATTCGATTTGGTGCCATGTGAATGTGATAGTTGAAAAATCAAATGGACTCGTTTGGTGCATATCTTTGATTCCTTTTTTTTCCCAGTGGCGTTTTTTTTGCACAGGAGTACAATACCAAAATGTTGTCTGATGCTGTATTTGCCTTGATTTAATGCTGGAATCAGAAGAAACGAGAGGACAGCTTCCTTTCAGAAAAAAAGAAACGAGAGGACAATGTTCTCAACATTATTTCAGCCTGTGTGCATGTCTCTACACAAACGGTTCTCCAACCGTACATGCAAAATGGGAAATAAACGGTACCCTTGCAGATCCCAGGACTGCAATGAGAAATCTTCACTAATTCTGTATGGTTCTACATATATAGTATATCGCTAATCTACGAAAAGAAAATCTCTGTCAGCGATGCGTCTCAAAGGACTGGGCAGATGATGTTTTCTTCTGACAGAAGATGAAAGGCCATCAGATTATACTGACATTGGAGGTACTAGTTTTACGATATACTACCTATATTTTTTTTTACGATATACTAGTTTTACGATACTGACATTGGCAGTGGCACATGAGGGCGGTGGCGCTGGAGTGCGCGTGCAAGAGACAAAGGGGAGAGGGAGGAGAGGAAGGAAGAGAGAGGGATCCGGTTAGCCAGATTTGAAGAGAAAAGAGTTGGTCGGCCGAATTTGGAGAAGAAAAATGAGGGGAGAGGAGTAGAAAGAAGCCGGGAGTATTTTGGTCATTTTCGCATAGACTTAAACGGCAAAAGGAATAAAATAGAAAAAAGGAAAAAAAATCGTCAATTGGCCTCACAACTTTAGAGTATTTGAGTTTGGGCCGGTTTCGGCCCAGCCCAGCCCATGCCATACCCCCCATAAGAATAGGCTAGATGGAGGAGGAGGCCAACTCGGTATGTGCCTCCCCTATGCCAACCCCTGTGCCTCTCTTCTCCCTTCTGCCCATGCCGTTGCCTTGCTATTGCTAGTTGCCATCGCCCAGCTTCGTGCGCTGCGCGCCTGCGCCGTTGTCGCCCCTAGCCATTAGCGTTACCCCCTCACCCCACCCCGCATCGTCGCCCTTATTTCTTTTGCGCACGCCGCCTCAGCCAAGTCACCACTACTCCCTCCGTCGGCTTTGCCTGGCCGCACCTTCGTCGAGCGCCACTCCGCCTTGCTACTGACGCGTCGCCCTCACCCTTTGTGTTCATGACCCTACAAGCTGACGTCGTCACCCCCAGCCGTCGGTGCCGCCCTCCGGCCGCGCCTTGCTGGCGTCGCTTTCCCTGAGCCCTAGCCACCGACCGTCACCTTTAGTTGACATAATCAGACTTGCCACCAGAGACACCAATCTCCCGAGATTCCACCGGCCTAGCCATATATCGCCACCACTCCCGCCACGATTTTCCCTTTGTCTCCACCACCTCAGCCTACCCCCTCCTTCTCCCTAAATACCTTGATTTTTTATTGAGAACATGAACAACACACCATATCCAATTGAGCTTCCTCAAAACCATGCCTTCCTAGAGCTAAAGCAGGAGTTGGCGGCACAAATTCATCACCAAACCGTCATCTTGTCTTGTCTACTTCGATCCAAACCGTCAGATGCTTGATCCAATGGTTACAAGGTATCAAAGGACAAGGAAAGGCAGAGAATAGCAGAGGCCGCGCTTCGAAATTTTTAGAGTATACTAGTCCTATGCCTGTGTGTTGCAACAAAAAATAAAGCTTTGGAGTAAATATTATGTTGCAGCTACATGTTTGTCACATCCCAAAAATTTGCTTTCTGAGAAATTTAATTTTAAATTAATTATTTTAATGTATTTGAGTCTTATTTGGATTTATCTGGATTTATTCGGATTTATTTGGATTGTATTTAAAATTTTAAAGCAAGAAAATGTATTTAAAATATTTTGTTAAAGCCAAAAAGAGTTTATTTTATTTTTCCTAGCCTTCCCTAAATTTTTAAGTAATTTTTTTAGAATTTTCTGGAATTTAAAATCAATTTTTAAAAATTAAAAAGAATTTTATAAAATTATAAAATTCAAATCTGAAATTAAAAATATTTTTAGTAAGTCTAAAATACTTCCAGGAATATTCTATGATTTTTCTGGAATTTTTAGGCATTAAATATTAATTTTCGAAGTATTTATGAAGTTTCTAGTAATTTCTGAAATTTATTCCGAAAATAAAAATCAAATTATCCCTAGCCCGCCACGTGTCGCCCTCAGATTAAATCAACCTCTCTCCACGTTTTAATCCTAGCCATCCACCACAACTTACCCCTTCATAAAATCCAAAGCCTCTCATTCACTCACTTGCCACGTGTCGCAAATCCGACGGCCCGTACCCCTTCACCATTTCACCCTCTCTATGACACATGGGGCCCCCTTGTCATATCCTTCTTCTACCTCTTCTTCTTCCTCCTCCAACCCTCTCTCTCCACCTCCATTAACCCGAAAATAGAGCTTTGAATTCGGCCGTTTCCTTCGCTTTAATTCCCGAATAAAACATGGTAACGGATGCCAAATCAATTACCTCCATTCCCCGGCCGTTTTCCCCTTAAATTTCGCCCCCTATTCACGGTTTGCAATTACTCCGGCGAGCTCCAAATGGCCGGCCTCCCCTCCTCCCATTGCCCTATAAATACCCCTCCCGGCCTCCCTCGACACCGCCTCCCACCGCCCCTCCTCCTCCCCTCCCGCCGGCCGCCTCCCGTGGCTTCACCGCCGCCCCCAACCGACCTCGCCGCCGCCTCCTAGCGCCGGCCACCCTCACTGCCCCGCCTCCCGTCGCCGCCGCCGGTAAGCCGCCGCCGACCCCCCCCCCTTCACCCGCCGCCGCTCGCCGCTTCCCCCACCTCCGGCCGCCGGCCGCCGGCGAGGCCGGCCGGCCATCTCCCGTGCGGCCATGGGTGCGCCCGCGTGGCGGGTTGTGCCCGCGTGGCCGCCACCTCACTGCCGCGTGGCGCCATGTGGCCGGTGCGCCACGTCGGCAAGGCCCGAGGTCCGTGGGTTCGGTCCACGGTAGACCGGACCCACCCGTCATTCAAATACATTTTCCCGCTCAGCAAATTCGAAATTTGGTGACGTCATAATTAGTATTTTCCAGTACAAAAATAATTCCCGAAATCCGGTTTTTCCTTTTTTTCCCTCCTGTTTAATCTTTCGGAAGCCATAACTTTCTCATTTTAACTCCGATTTGAGCCGTTCAAATTTCTAAATTTTTCTAAAATCATAAACTATCCAAATATGCACTCTTTTTGAATTTTTGAATTTTATTTAAATTTTGGTTGAATTTATTTGTTTTGTTTGTCCGTCTTTTCGCGCGTAGATTCCGCCGTCGCCGAGGAACTCGTCGAGTCGCAGCAAGAAGACCCAACCAGCGTCCAGGAAGGCAAGTCTCCTTTGATCATTTTGAACCCATGATTATGAAATGTTTTAAATTATTTTAAATTTATGTGCATCGCTATTTACATAGAACCCTAATTTTGTCGTAGCGAATTAGTTAAACCAAATGTTGTTATACCCTCAATTGAATTTGAATATCATGTACCTTTGAAACATTAGGATTGCCCTTGTCTCAATAACGAGATTATTATTTAATCTTTGCTAATATAAGAACGGTAGTATCATGCTTAGCCTTGCTATTTAATCTTGTTATAATTTTGAAATGGGAAATTATGACTTATTGTAGAACCTTGTGTTTATAAATGTAGTGGTAATTGGAGTTGCCGCTGTTATTTTAAAAATAAAATAAAAATATGAAAGTTGGTTTAGATTAGGGTGGATGGTTGGTTTGGTTTGGTGCAGTTAGCACGAGATCTTGTTAAGTGTATGTTCCACCCTAGTCAATTAAGGACCGACGCTTGTGTTTGTCCAGACTGAGCATTAACCGTACAACCACAAGTCTATATGGGTACGACCTAGCCGAATAACTTATGATAGTCTAGTTTAGGTGCCACCAGTGGAAAGTGGGTGCCAGGGATGGACTGGTTATTCACAGTGAGGGACAGAGATTTACTGTACTCATATGGCGCAAGAGGGGGCTTCGGTTCGGGCAGTTAGCCTACCTGCGGTGAAACCTCAGTGGGTGGTATCTAGCTAGATTATAGTAAGGTAAAAGCTTTGTGATATTTTATCTGGGTCTCATGCCAAAGGAAGCGTGTTGACTTTTAGGATAATTTATCTCTTGTGGGTAAAGTTGTACAACCTCTGCAGAGTGTAAAACTATTCGAATAGCCGTGCCCACGGTCAAGGGCGGGCAAGGAATGCATTCACATGGTAGATTTCTGGTTTTGGTTTTAAAAATCAAAGTTTTGTATTCCGAGAGTAGAGGGAACTCTCGGAAGGGTATCCTGGCGGATGGAGCCAGAGAGGGTGGATGTAACCCGCAGTATTAAACTTGTTCAAGTTGTTAGCTAGTGTTGGTAGATGGAACCTTCACTAGAGAATTAATGATAGTTTTGTTAAAACAATTAATTGGTTAAAATGTTGCCTTCGAAAATAATTAGTAGTAATTAAATTTTAAAATGTTGCTTTGTGCAAAAGAACCATATAGCCTTCCTTTGTTAAGCCTTGCATCTATGCATTTTTCCCAAGACTTGCGGAGTACTTTATGTACTCACATGCTACACTTAAAATAAACCTCAGAGGAACATGAAGCTCAAGAAGGTGATTACAACTACTGCTTCGTCTGTGGCTGTGACGGATTCTTCCCGGAGGACTAGGTCGCGCTTCCCCAGTCAACTGCCTGTGGCATATTGATGGGTCTACTTTGAGTTTACTTTGCTTCCGCTGTGTTTTGATTGTGCGAGGTTTTGAAACCTCCAATGTAATAATGAGACCCGGTGGTCAGTACTCTTTATATTTGTAATAAATACGTTGTTGGTCATGAATCATTTCTGTTTAACTGTGTGCACTAGCTTTGATCTGGGACTAGTGCAGAAATACACAGAGGGTCCGGGTTTGGAAATCCGGGGTCCCGACAATATTCTTGCTCAAAGGAATAGAAGTTTGTTTCTGCTTGACTATATGACCTATTCACCTACCTTTAATATAACATACAATCAAATGCATACCTAGAATGACCTGAACAGCTCAACTAACCAAATACCTAAATCTGAAAACTTTTTTATAGAGCCTGCCCTTGACATAACCACACAAATAGCTTGGATCGAGAACAATCAAACATAGCAGCCCACAAGGGCACCCGGACATAAAACCTGCACATAAAAATGCCAAATTAGATAATTGAAGAATGAACCTTAACCAAGAAAAATCATTCGATAATTAGTATAGGAATAAGAATTAAGTGATTAGCAACCATGAAATTTAATTCAGAGGGATCGATACAAATTAGATAATTGATTGTCCTGTTCGCATGCTGCCTATGTTACACACATTATAAGTTGTGATCATGAGCGCACATAATGATTACTGCTAGTGTGAATTACTTAAAATTGAATCAACCATAAGTTCGAGCTAGTTCCTTAAATATAAAACGATGTATGCCATCATAAATAGATATTTTATTTTTTGAAACTACCACACTCACAATATTATACTGTTAATTTACACAAACTCAAAAAACAACAATTTTTTATGTTCCATGCTCAAATTTGGAGATACAAAGCCCAAATAATTGAGTTAATTATGCCTTATTTAAAATAAAAAACTTTAGAAATGATGCGTAACAGATATCAACACTCTTATTTAATTGTTAAAGACAAACCATCTCCTTATACAATCTATATCAAATAGAAAATAAAATTATAATATCTTTCATGCAGCAGAACCTCCTTTCCTGAACAAAATATGCAACCTACTTCTTAGTGCAACTTCACAGCAATTCTCATTTTTATTATACTAACATGCAGGAACTAAGCGCAATTCTTGTTGTAAATGTCAAAATTTAAATTTTTGTTATTGAATTTGAGATAGGTATGGCAATGTTTGTCGATATACCATGATAATATTTTTGTGCAACTCCAAAGAATTGTGGTCACACGTCATAACATCCTCAGTCCTAACCATAGGTTAAACAAAATTCCTAACACATCCTATAAGCTATTTATAGTTCGACTTGGGCGATTCCAAATCAAACTAACCCCTATCCAAGAGCATTCTGGCATGTCCTATTATCAGATGGGAATTATGTTAATGAAAAGCACTCATCCATATTAACAAAAATTCACCAAATTATAGTCTACTTTGCAATGTCTAAGAAAATCCCACCAGAGAAGTAAAGCAAGCAACACGAAATAGCGACAGTGAAGGCAACAACAAATGGGAACCATGCGTGTGGGAGCATTCATTTATCTCAGACAGTAGATAATGATAAATGTCATTTGATAATAGTCGTGACCCTTGTAAATGTATTTGAAAAGATACTTCATGGCCTTTATACAAGCATACCTTCACATTGATATGTTAGTTATACTTCCTCAGGAGGTAAGGGCTGTACTTGTCCTTAGGGGGTAAGAAAAAAAAACAAACTAATACATCATTACAATATGTTGGGACAAGATACAAGGTTCAACTTTTGTAAACATAATACTAAATGTTGACATATAGTTTAGGCCAAAGATGTTAACAATAACCAGCAAAGAGTCTCATCTTCTATTATCAGCACCTTACAAGGCCTTTCATTACTTTGATTATTGCAGTAAGTGATCTTTCACTTTGGTTCATGTAGACAGTAGAAATAACATTATTAGAACAAATTAAACAATACTTACAATAAGAGCGAATCACTCTCCATTAATAATCGGATGTCCCTATCCTGTTATGGAGACACATTTTTTTTCAATCTTTAAATCTCTGAAGATATAAGGATATCAAGTGACAGTACACAGAAAATACAATTCCAACTTATTTGTCATGAGCCAAATAAAACACATCTCAAGCTGAATAAAAATTAGCAGGACTGACTATTGACATTTAACAAAGAAGTGAATTATGCAAAGTGCAAACTCCAATTTACTTTAAGAGAAAAAAGTTTCAAATACCAATTGTAAACATACATTAATCATTTAAATAGCGGAGAAAGAATTCAGTGTTAGCTATATGAAGTTCAACACAATAAATATCGACCAAGTAAATTTATATGGAATCATCACTTCAACCAAGTAGTTCAGCTTGTATTTCAAGTAATACAAGAAAGAATGACAAAAGATACATGACAATGTTATCTAATAACCATAGTCAAACAAAATATCACATAGTTTTACTTCATAAGTCATAGCCCATTTCCCATGGTGGAATGGCCTATGGTGAAAATTGATATTTCCTATGTAGAGAATTTTACCACTTGGTACATTCTTAACTTCACTGATTACTAAATCAAGTCTAACAAATGTATCACATCGTACTTCATGACATATTTAGCAGAGACAACATGAACCTGAGCAACCAAGTCACCACTATCAGAAAATAACAAGATAATAGCTACAACACTTCAAGAAGAATCAGTTCGAATAAAATTGTTTTTGCCATACCCCATACTTGCATATTGCAAGAGTTTTCAGAACAACTAAATCATAGTTATCTAGGAACGACACGAAAACAATGTCCAAAAAATCAACTCCACATTCACTTCCTTTCTGCCATGCTAGAGGTAAGAAATTCCATGAGCTCAAATTAACAAAATACGTTAAGAAACAAAAGCCGCTGGATTTACACTCCATGATTTACTAGTGTAGTAAAGAAACGTGCTACCACATTTGGTGACTTCCGGACAGTAGACATCCATGTCTTCCTCACTCCTATAATCTTAGCAAAATGATTGCTAGATGAGAAGATGCCAATGAAAATCTCAATTGGCTCATCAAGTAGAGGAGGGCATGCCAAATAGTTGACATCTCTAGATAACTTTGTGATGCAACGCTCGGGTGTGTAGTGGGTAAAGGCCCTGCAAACACTAATTGCACGTTAAGTTCCCTATTCGATGACAAGCCTGTAGCGTCCTCAAGCACAAACCCCTGCACGGGCCACAAGAAACAAAAGTTAACCACAAAAGCCAGCCTAGCTATCCAACCCAACCACTAATTCTTTGAACTACTGTAATGCATAGTGCACCAACATTGACTATGCAAGTCATTCACAAACATTTAATCTTGCACACTACATGATGAATTGGAGGAACATATGCACTTACGGTGCTGTAAGGAAAAGAAGTCGCATGTCACCCATCAACTTTCACATGGTACCCCTCCAAACTAGTGCTAAGAGTAAGAACAAACAATCAACCCTCCACAAATGGATAGGGCCAATCGTAATTGACTTTCTTCCTTTGCCGGATCAGCCACCATGCTGTCTTTGACTCCTCTGACCACTCCTTATTGTCCTGAATCCACTTCTCACACTTCGCCAACCCATCCACTACACATCAATTCACTCATTCAACACATTTATTAGAATCCACCTAAACTAACATGACTGAATAAAATAATTGGGCCCCAACTGATTTCCTCATCAGCACGAGACTTCTAGCCCTCATAGAGGTGTGCAGTGCCCCACTGCATACAGTAGCAGGTGTTTTGCTAGATCATCGGCCTGTCGCTCCAGTCACCGTGGAGGCAGGGATTGAAGTGGAGGATGCGGGGTGGGTCCTCGTAGTCGATTGTCTTAAGCCCCTTAAGCTCCATCATGACCTGTAATACCATGATCGATTGTTCCCCCTCCCTCAGCATCGTGATCTTGGGTTCACAATCCACATGCGCAGGCCGGGGCATCACAGCCACCATGATGTGGGACCCTAGCACGAGCTAGCAGGGTAGCTCTACCACACGTCCCCTCTCATGGAACTCATCAACAGTGAGCACGATAGACTATAGGCACTTGGCCTTCTCCTCTGTCTTCCTGTTCGAGGACAGCGTGAGGGCAGTGGGGTTGAGATTCTCGAGCTTGGATAACACGCGGGTGCTTGCCACGGCAGCATTAGCTATCAAGTGGCAGAGGGATTCGGAGTGGAAGGAGTTAAGGAGGTAAAGGTAGAGGCCAAAGACCATGCGCAAGAGCTAGCCAATGCGGGTGGAAGGGCCAGAGATGAACGTGGGGTGGGGCTCCTTCATGGGTTGTGGGGGAATTAGGGTCAGATATGAGAATGGAAGGAGACGCTTGGCCTCTGTCCTCCCCAACCTCCACTCCACTCTGCTCCTCCCCTCGGCTATGATATCCGGTGGTGCAACAACATCCACAAGTGCGTTCAAGCCTCGTTTGCCTCCTCCGCCTTGTCACCCAGCACCTTTCTATCCCTCTTCTTCCCCCAAGCTAGACTCCTCCCCCTGCTGCTTCCTTGATTGGGGTGGGGAAGGGCGTGAGGAGAGATGGCTGGGGTAGGGAAGGGCATAGGGAAGGAGGAGGCGGAGCGCGGGGAAGAGGCGGCGATGTCGGTGTAGGAAGGGGCGACGAAGGAGGAGCAGGGGAAGAAGGTAGGGATGGGAAGGGAGGGGGCGAGGCAGCGAAGTGTAGTGGGTCAAAGACAAAGGCAGAGTTTCGGGAGGAAGGTAGTCAGGCCCACGTGTTGGCATGGTATTTTTTCTGTGAGGAGGAGAGAGAGGGGAAAATTATACCACTTATCAACTCCTTATTTTAAGTAGTAGAGATATCAGTTTCGTCGCTGGGGTCGTTGACCAGGGACTGGAAGATTGAAGGGACCAAACATAGAGGTTCCTTACGCAAAGAAGGAAAGATACCAATAGTTTGGTGGACAAACATGTGCGTCACGTGCACGAGAAATGAGCAGTGGCCACGCAGGCTTACCTCACCTTCCTCTTTTTCTGGGCTCCTTTCGAAGTGGGCCCACCTAAACCCACCCAACCCACAATCAAGGGGAGGCTCGGCCAGCAACCAGCTAGCCGGTCACTAGTGCATCCTGTATTGAAGCCCAAGCCCAGCGTCTACTCCCACACGCGTAGCCTAGCCACCCATTTTTTGAACTTGGAAGCGCGCCAAGTTTATTGGGAAGGGAGCAAGTTGTCTCAAAATGAAAGAAAAAATAAAAGGGAAGGGAGCAAACCAAATGAGCAGTTGGTCGAGGCAATTATTATTCCACATAACACAAATGGTGGTACTCCCTCCTCTCATAAAAGAGTGATGTTTTGTGATGCATGTAGTCAAACTTTGTAGTATTTGGCTATTGATGACTTTATGGATATCTACATTAGGCACATGAAAGTTATATGCCTATTTTTCTCTTGAAAAATGATTTCATAATATCATAATTTTGGTATGTTTTATAGATGTATTACAATTAAAATTAGTGATCAAAGTTGTATTTCAAGGACCATGTTAATGTCCAAAATGTCACTTTTTTGTGACTAGAGGGAGTTCTATGTAGGGGAATGGTAATGTATCATGTGCAGATAGTCAATTGAGTGCACGATCACCCTACTCGGGCACGTACTCATCTCCCATAGTCCTTTTTTTTGTAAAATGACTAGAATCTTACTTAGGATATTAACTTGGTGGAATCTTAATAAATTTCTTTGTAAATTACCAATTCAAAACTATAATTTCATACAAGTCATAGTATGATTCTAATGATCAATGTAATTAAAAATAGAGTAAATTACTTGCTATATATATCCTCTCCATCAATAGAGATAATTTGAAAATGGGAATGGTTATGCTACTGTAGTCCTTACAAATTTCAATCCTAACAACCTGCCTCACTACTACCCTCTCATCGATGAAACCGACCTGCCACCACCCCCTAATCCCATGTGATGTTGGCAACACCCCTAACGGCCACTTCCCATACCAATCATAGCTGCCACCACTTCCTCCTCGATGGTACCTCTTATCCCTCAGGCTACCAGTGGTGAACCATCATTGATGTTGCCTCTAGCTCCTAATCTATTGTTGGTCGTCATTGACATAGGCATCCTACTACTAGCCACATGACGTCCTTTTGCCCGCTTGTGGCCATTTTCGACCTCCCTCCGCTTGCCGCCAACCACCCGAGATCTAGATTTGGGTGACCAAGAGGACACAATGGGGTTTTCAACTAATATCAAGGCAAAAACAATGATGAGTGATAAGTTCTTTTACACATTAAATTCTTACATTATTTGTTATTAATAGGTGGGATTTGATATGATGAACTCTTTGTAGTCAAAAGCTTAAAATAAATGATGTTGCCAGTCATCCTTAGCAAAACAAAAATGATATACTAACAACAAAGGAAAAGATACAAAAAGTCCATAAAATATGCTATGAAATATTCCTTGGACTTGAATGCTATCATCAATGTACATTTAATTGTTGATAGTTTATATTGAATATAGACTACTTTTTTATGTACATTTATTTATGTGAAGTTTGGATTTTTAATTGATTTTGTTATGCTCACCATGCTTACAAATATTATGCTACTCTATGTATTGCATTATGTCCCCAAGATAACTTCTACTGTTAATGTGAGTTTACAAAAAAAAATTACTCTCTATGTTCAAGAATGTATGACACTTTGGACAAGATATGGTCTCCAATAAGTAACTCTGACCATCAATTTCTGTAGTAATATGTAACATCCCAAAATTCTAAAAGCGAATTAAATATTTCCAAAGTTATCATTTCTGCATTTTCATGCATTTCAAAATTTTTTGCATTAAAGAAAATGGTTTTTTATTATTTTCTAGTTGCTAAAAATTATTTTCTAAAATAATTAAACCTGATATGAACCTGTAAATAATTTAATTGAGTTATGAATAATCTAAGGAGCCTCCCTAAATATTTTAGTAATTGTTAGAGTTGCTTTTCTAATTTTAAAATTTTAAACTTGATTTTTGTAGTTAAGTTAATTCAGAAAGGAATTTAAATTCGAAAACCTGCTCTTGGGCTGAATTCGTTATTGTTGGTCCAACTATCTCCTGTTCTAGCCCAATCTAGCCCATGCACTATCGTCCAGCCCTAGCCGCCTCCCTCCTCTCCAATTCTTTTTTTTGCGCCGTTGGCGTATTTCCGCACGTGCGCCTCCTTTCCTCTCCTTCCCCTTTCGTCGCTGAAGCCGGGGCCCACTCGCTAGGCTTTGTCTTCCAACTCTACTACACCATTGGAGCTAGCTCCCAAGCCATTGTAGCTCTACACTGTGCCAACCAAAAGGAGACGCCCTTGACTCCACGGGCATGTTTAAATGAAGCCCACGCTACCTCCTCCTCCTGCAAGCCAAGCTCGACATCCGTCACAAGCCATCACCGTCTGACTTTTCATGAGAAACCAATTGCCTAACCACGACTTCTCAAGGAGACAAACATCTTTGTCTCACCATCAAAGCCCTCCCTGACTGCAAAACCTTGCTCAACACTCCACGTCGTCTCCATTTTGCCCTCTCCTTCTCATTTTCCTCCACTGGATAGCCTAGAACACCATCACGGTCTTCAGCTCCAGTGTGTGCTCGCCACCAGACATGAGCTCTATCCTTGACATCCACATCATCTTGTGCCATTCGATCTGTTGTTCAAAACCCCTCACTTTATATGTCACTCCTACTATAGTGCAACGTCAGGCACACATCATCATCTTCGTCTCTGACCACCGCAATCGCCGTTGAAATCCCTCCACTTTGGTGAGCCTTAGACCACGCCATGGTCTTCTCACCATCTCCGTATCCTCCAGAACCTCTTGGTGTGCTTTTCAGCCCATTCCCTCCGTAGAGCTCCACCGCAGTGAAGCTCACCGCTGTTGTCGCCTTTGTCTAGTAAGCCCTGACTGTGAGCTAGGTCGTTTGGAGCATCTCTATGACCCCCTAAACCTCACCACATGCTTGATTGCAGCTCTTCCATTCTGTACTTGGCTACCACTGTTACCTTGCCGTTGTCACCCCTGTTCACCATTGTCCAACCACCGTAAGCCTTCTCTGTCACTACTGACCTCTCCATCGAGATCAGGGTGAGGTAGTAGAGCTAGCACACCCCTTAATTTGACTTGAGCTAGTAGTTTTCGCCACCTTCACCATGTTCATAGATGGCATTGTTGCACTTGTATGTCGTCAACTCTCCTCCGATGACCATTGGTCCTTGAGCCACCTCCCCTTGTGTCGCGACTACCTCAGAAACCCTTCCCCCTCTCAATCTTTATTCCTTTGCCCTCCATTGAAACCGTTGCACGGCCAAGATCCCTCACCATTTTCTTCTGCCGCGTCAGTGACTCCGTCCACCTCTCCGACCACCATTATTTCCCAGTGCTTTGCTGTTACCCCCTCTCTCCATTCTGGAGCTTGCTTGAGTTCCGCTATCCTTCTCTCGTTGCCGACGAGTTTAACAAGAGCTCGGCCATAGCGTCTGAGCTGGCCTCCTCTGTTTTTTAGCGTATGATAGGCGAGGCCCGTGTGATTAGAGTTGAGTTAGCACTAATGACATTAGTTAGTACTAATGAGTCATTGACATGTGGGCCCGAGTAGGTAATTAATTATATTTATATTTTAACCAATTTTTAAGTGTTGTGTCACTAACATGTGGACCCCACCTGTCAGTTGTTTGTGCAAAATAATAAAATCCTGACCAGTAGGCCCCACTTGCCAACCTCACCACGCGAAAAACCTAGTTTTCTAGTAGAAAGAAAATATAAATTAGAATGAAAATTGTGCACGATGCTTTCTCACTCTTTTTTCTAGGATTTTCTTTCTTAGCGAAAATTCGATGCTCAAAACATTTGCATATGAACTCCAAACTGAGTGATACTTGTTTGTAAATTTTTCTAAAATCATGAACTTTTATAATCTATAAAAATATCTGAATATTTTTTATTTAAATTTATTTGGTCTTTATTTATTTTTCTAGGCTTTTCTCATTAGATACCGATGTGCCAGAAACTTTTGAAATTGGTCCAGAAAAAAGACAAATGTTCAACATCAAGACAAGCGAACCCCCTTGACATGTTGCTCCTATGTTTTCAAATGATATGTTATTTTCATTACAAGTATTTTGCATGCTTACTTTGAGTAAATTGCTATATTTATATTTAGGAAATTAGTTGTGTCCTATATTGCAATGAAATATTCCTTGGACTTGAATGTACGACTATGTAATATTATGTGCTACTCTATTTTATTTAATTGTGTATGGATGTGATGCAACGATGTATATGTGTATGCTAGCTACTGATTATGAGACTAGCACTGTAAACACATAGGATTCATGATTAATTTTCTAGGTCCAACATAATATATTGGTTAAAAGTATATAATATTATATTCCAAAATACTTTTCATAGCAAATCTAAAGATGCTACTTTCTTATGATCAATCTAAATAGTTTTGTATTTATTATCAGTCAAAATTAAGGAAGTTTGATCACTTGAATTACGAATCGTCGTATATTTCTGAACGGGGAGTATTAGACTACTCTGTTTGTTGCACAACGTAAGCCATGTATGATTATTCAATTCTTGCTGCAAAATGTATAGTATAGCAAGCATATGATTTAATGAGATTTTTCCTACTCTACATCGTCTACTTATTTTTCTTCCTTTTTATTGAGTATTTACTTGTAACCAAACTAAGCATCCACACAAAGGTCGATCTGTCTCGTCTTTCCAAACCCATTACCAGAAGGATATTCTGGCCAAATTTCACTTACGACTTTCTCAAAATACCGTCGAATCTGTAGTCTTTGTGCATGGTCAAAATACGCTCTATACTCTGGTAACTGGTAACCGTCAAATAAGTACCATTTATTGATATAGCTTAGCTCTAGATGTCATTCTGCTTGCTCCTCTTAAATGGCGGTATACATGCAATAGATTCCCACACCATCTCAAAATCTCCATTTATTTGGATTTGTGTTCGTTCGTACTTAATCTATAAAGCAATGCAAGCTCAGGCATTTTGCACTCACCATCGATCTCTACCTCGGTTCTTGAATTCTTGTAGCCACTGCAATGGCAGCCGAAGACGCAGCCGTCGTCCGGTACCGCGGCGTGGCGAGGCTGCCGGACGGCCGTTGGCGCGCCTACATCACCAACAAGGAGGACAAGCGCTTCGACGTCGGCCACTTCGACACGGTCGAGGCGGCCGCGCTCGCGCACGACCGCTCCATCCTCGCGATCCTGGGCCCGGACGCGTCCACCGCGGTGTTCAACTTCCGCGCCGCGTTCAGCGACACGGAGCTACGGTTCCTCAAGGGCCGCCACGCGCCGGCGCGCCCCGCCTTCGTCATCGGCATGATCATCAGGGGCACGTACGACGCCGAGCTCGCCCGGTTCGCGGAGGGCGCGTTCGACGCGTACATGGACCCGGAGCTGGCCCTCGACGTGATGGCCTTCCGGTTCACCCACCGCGACGTACTAAACCAGCGCAAGGCGGCGGCCGTGGCCGGCGTCGCCGACCCGGCGGCGAGGGCGGCTGCGGAGAGGGACGTCGAGAGGGAGGCGTTCTTGGAGGCCGCCAGGAACAAGGCCACGGACGAGGCCTGGGTCAGGAGCTTCCACCGTCGGCGGCAGCAGGTCGGCGCAACGTTCGAGGACGAGAACAGGTGGCCTCCGGTGTTGCCTCCGATCAACGTTGATGTTGGAGATGGCTTCACTGGCAACGAGCTGATGTACCTCCCTCATGGTGGCTGCTATGTTGATGAGATGGTCGTGTTTTGATGAAGAATACCTGGTGATGGTGATGTTTTCATTAGGTGTTGTTGACTGGGAACGCTGGCTTGGTAGCTGTGTTGTATGTGCCATGCATCAAATTTGTGGTTGAGAAGTTTGCAATAATAATACTTTCGGATTTACCGTAGAATCCTCAACTATTTTTTCAGTCGATTTTGTCACCATTGGGGGTGCTGAGATTCATGTGTCGTTGCCTCCACCTTTGTCTCTGTCTCCGGCGAGCATCGTCGCCCCCTCCTTCGAATGTCCTATCCTTCCTCTACAATGGATTAGTTTTTTTAGTTGTCATGGTGCTAATGCGTGACCGGATTTATCACCAGTGATGAGGTAGGCATGATGGAGGTGCCCAACAGGATTAGCGGACACGCCAAGAGGTGGTGGAGGACCGGTGGCCGGCGGTCTCCAACAACGAGGTGGTAGGGAAGTGAGGGTGCCAACCGTTGAGGCATAGTTAGGGAAATCGGCGGCGGGGGTGGAGAGAGGAGGGGATGAGTAACTAGGGTTTGGAGGGAGCAAGGATTTCTGCCACATGTCATATATCCAGCAAATCATTGTTTGATCAAAGGTGGAAAATTGATTGATCCTTAAAAAAATAGTTGGAAGATAGACAAACTATCTCTAGTATTTGTTTCCTTTTTTGTTGATGGATGTTAGTTAAAGGATTTGTTGATACCTTCTTTGCATCAAAATTGGTTGAAAAGGTATATAAGTGTGATGATCCGTATTTTTACCGTGGGGTAAAAATACTAGTCAACAGATTATTATTCATTTTAACCGATAGAATATCGCTCTAACGAATAATAAGCTCATCAGAGTGTTGTAACATAATAATAATTAGAGACAGTACATAACATTTCATCCAAATAGCCATGCAGGGCTAAAGTTCCATATAATCATTCTAGCTAGTTTATTACAATACCAGAAGTGAAGTATAGTCCAGAATCTAATTACACAAGGAGAGCTAAATATAAATACAATACTCTAATATCACAAATACCTTGGGGGTCGAGACCGTGCTGCTCCTAGAGTTCTAGTCATCTTAGGTCTCGTAGAAGGCGTCACCCTTATACAACTCAGTCTCAGTGCCATCTCCCTCCCATTCAGGGTAAAGCTCGTCCGCGTAAGCCCCATCCACCCCAAGTGTGGATCCCAGCTGACTATCCTCTAAATAAAGGAAATAATAGCAAGGACGAGTATGGGGGTACTCAGCAAGTTTATATAACAACGGTGCACTGTATGTTCCTGCTCTACCTCTCTTGATGCATCTCATTCTTATTCTCAGGCTATATAGAAAATAAATGTTCTTAGGTTGTAAAAGATTTTAGATTTATTAACTTTGGAAAACTACTGAACACTCGTATAATTAGTTAAAAACCTCCATTGGTTTCCATAGCTTCCAATCCAGGAGACAGGCATAAATACATGATTTGTATAACATTGTGCAAACTTGTACCTCTTTTCCCATTATCACTCTAATTCTTGAAGCGAATATATCTTCACATTTCCTTAGATGCGATGCCCAAACCAGAGTATAGAACTTTTACATTTATCTTAGTATATTATATCTCCACCAAATTATTCTCAACCAGCGAGCTGACACCTGACGCCCACCGACCTTGACATAATTGTTGGTTAGGGCGGCCAAACCATCACCCAACACTCCACTGTGTAATATATCACCTCTGTGTCCCCCACTTCTGGCCTTTGTACTAGTTCTGGGTTCTGACGGTTCGTGTCCTCCACTTTTGGCCTATGTACCAGTTTTGAGTTCTAGCGGCTATGGATCCCCCACTCCCAGCTTCTTTATCCGGCTTTGGGTTTGTAGTAGCCCAGCTGTTTATTTTCAAATTTTTAGAAAAAAATCATTAAATTAAATTAATTTTGTTTAAAATAAAAATAAGTGTTTTTGGTGCCTAAATTTGAATTTGGTTTTGCCCTGACTTTCTATTTTTGAAAAGCCTGGATTTGAAAAGTATTTCAAGTAAAAACCTAAAAATATTATTAAATAAAGTGATATTTTGATTTTCTATAAAAATCCTAATCCAAATTAATTATTTGGATTTATTTGGCTTTTATTTGGGTTTTCTAAGTTTTCTGGAGTTTAAAATATATTTTGAAATTAAAAAAGTATTTTAAGTATAAAATTATAATGCCAACTCAAGTTGGAAATATTTTATCTAAGTCCAACATATTCTCAGGAACTTCTGTGAATTTTTCTAGAAATTTTGGAATTTATTTCATATTTTTCTGAGCTTTATTGAATTTCCTAGGCTTTTTTGGAAATTAAAATCGAAAATAAAAATTTTAAATCCCTCCCTTCCCTCCGGCCGACACGTGGACGGCCCAGATTGAGCCACGTCCCACGCGCGCCGGCCCGTCCCTACCGTCCGCCCACCCCGCCTACCCCACTCCCCCGCTCGACACGTGTACGGGTCAGATTTCCCCCCTTGCCGCACGATCCGCTCCCCTGCTGCGTGGCGCCATCGCAGCTGTCCGCATCCTCCTCCCTCTTTCTCTCTCTCGCTGCCAACCGACCCCACCCGTCAGCTTCGTCTCCCCCGCGCGCCTCTTCTTCCTCCCGCGCCCGTCGCCACAACCGCCGCCTCTACCCTTCCCGCGCGAGCTCCACCCATCTCCCTCCGTCGTGCGCCGCAATCCCCGCGCCCTACTCCTCGCACCCAGCTCCCTCCTTTCCTACGCCCACTCGGCCTCCTCCTCCCGCAACGGCTGCCCCCCTTCCCACTTCGGCGACCGATTCGCGCCGGCCCGCTCCCCTCCGCCCCTATAAAAGGACCCCCGAGCACCCCCATTCCTCACTCCACCTCCCCCCGCCTTCAATTTCTTCTTTCCGCCGCCTGAGCTCCCCCGCGCCGTGGCTTCTCTCTCTAAGCGCCGCCAACCGCTCCGACGAGCAATTACCGGCGAAGGGGGCCTCTTTGAGCTTCGATGTCGGCGCCCTTGTCTTCCCTGCACCATCTCCGTCATCGGGCACCTCTTCCCCGGGCCCGAGCGCCGTCGGGGAGCCCCGCCGCCAACACCCGAGTCGTGCCCCCGCTCCTCCTCGTCGCCGAGCTCCGCACCAGGTACCAATAGCTTCCGCATCGTCCGCTCTCCCGAATGCACCCGACGCCGCCCGTCGCCAGCCACCGGAGTGCCGTCCCCGCTGCCGTGCCCGAGCACCACCCGGCCGACCTGGCCACGTCAGCAGACGAGCTGATGTGGTAGGTGATGTGGCACCGCGTCAGTGCCACCTCGGCTCCTCCCTGCCCCATCAGCGCCACGTGCGCACTGGTCAACCCCGCCCTGCCACCTTAGCTCTCTCGGGTCCGTGGACCTGGTCCATAGACCTGGGGCCCACCTGTCAGTCGGTCCACCCCTAGAGCTGACGTCAGCTGGCGTCATAAACCGGATTTTACCGTAGAAAATTTAATCAGCCGAAAAGAAAATCCTTTGCTGATGTCATAATTTCAATTTTCTTTAGAAAAATAATTCCAAAAATCCAGTTTATTCATTTTCTCTGATTTTAAACTTTCGATAGCCCGTTCTTCTTCATCCTAACTCCGATTGAGCCCATTTAAATTTCTAAATTCATACAAAATTCTCCTCTATCCATGTGTGGCCTTAATTCAAATTTTGGAAGTCATTTGAATTTATGTTGAATTTATTTGAATTTGGTTGGTTATTTTTGTGTGTAGACTGCGACGATTCAGGAGAATTCTTCGACGAAGATTTGCACCCAACCCAAGAGCAAGGCAAGTCATACACCTTGATCATGTTGATCCCAAATTTCAAAATAAAATTATGTTGTTTTAAATTATTTTGCATGCATATTTCTATCCGCTGTATTTCAATTCAGCTTTAAGTTTAGTTAATACCTGGTTGTTATTACCACCATTGACATTGAACCTCCCTGATACCTTGTCACCCTAGATTAAAACTCTAGCTAGTACACTAGTGATTGGCTAGAGAAATTTTGAGTCAAATGCTTAGACCTGCTTAGATATAATCTTGTTTTGGGCTACCTTTTCACATAAAATGATAAGCATTTCAAATGTATTCTTGATTTCAGTGAGTCGAGAAGGTTTATGAAATTATTTCAAAGTAAAATATAAAATCTGGTTTAGATTTAGGCTAATGGTTAGGTAGGTAGGTGGTGTTGTGGCTTGGCTGTGGCGATGGCCGGCGATTGTTTGGGTGAAATGGTCTCTCTCTCTCATCCTCACTGGATGTCCTCTCAGCCTTATCTTCTCTGTGTTGTGACCATGTTGGAGAATTTTATCTCCACAGAGAAGGTGGATTCGGTTAATGTAGTAAAAATCGATCTTTTTGGGCTGGCTTCTACTGAAAAATGGATTGGAAAGGAATTCAGGTTTGTTTCTTAACGCCGGATGGTGACTCTATGGTTGTGAGAGATGTCGACTGGCCCCCAAATGGTCTGGTATCTCGATGAGAGGAATGCCAAGCTTGAAATTAAATTCTAGGGTTCTAACGGTAATTCTTTCTTTTGATTCTTTTCTTTTTGTTCAGTCTTCTTCGGCGTCATTATGTTCATTCTATTTGCAAATGAAACTGCAGTGCAGTTATGGTTTGGAAATAGGTAATTGATGTATGAGATGTTATGCATGTACCTTTACCTTCTTCCTTAGCCTTTGATTAATTGAAGAATGTATGAGGTGATCTATACGCAATTGGTATTCTCTATTGTTCCAAATACATTTGTATATGTACGAAATGATCCTCATGTAATTTTTTTTGTCTTTGTTATACCCAATGTGATAACTAAAACGGACTGTACAGTTTTGGGTTTTCAATGTATAACACGACTTGTATTTGTTCATTTGGTTATATGCTATTCAATGGAACTTCTATACAATTTTTTAAATTTGAGCGTATTAATTCACAATGTTAATTAAATGATTCAATTACTGTTGCTAATCCTAATTTTGCTGATTAGCTTAGTTAGGAAAACACGGGATGTTACAATAAGCTAATTGTAAATGATCTTCAAAATTGGGTGAACAATGCCTGGTGCCTACTTAACCTAGTGAACCTTACTTACCTAGTTCATTGCTCAATGTCGGTGAGGTGGGCCACCTCTAGGAGGTGTGACTAGAACAAAAATGACCAGTTCATCACTTCATCATACAACATAGATGATAGGCTTCAAGGAAGCGGCCAGATGCACCAAATTTGGGCCGAAGATATACACATAGATTACAGGTGCTGACTCCTACTAAATTTTTTTAAGACTTGGTGTCCTGTGACACCGGATAGGCTAACTAGGCTTCGCCTCTAGGCTCTAGCCACCTCCCAAGCAGCACCAATGCTTTTTTTGACCTCTGCTTGCATATATCGGAAGCTTCAGATGTTGGAAAACATTTTCTTGCAGCATTGGCAATCTTAATGGTGAATTACTTTAGACCAATTCTGCCTCTCAAGTTTTACGAAGTGGCATCGCTAGTTTTCGTTACTTCTTGAACATTTGCCCACTCGAATTCTAGAATGAATAGGGTCCCTATATGTAGGGGTGAAAACGGGCCGGGTATTTCCCGCCCGCCCGCCCGCCCGTATAAAAGCGGGTCAAATTCGGGTACCCGGAAACTTATACGGGTATCGGATCCGAATACGGGGTTTTTTTGCGGATACGGTATCGGGTTTGGGAGGTCGGTATCCGACGGATACGGATTATCCGGTATAAAATTCGGATATTACCCGCTTAACTATTCGGGTATTACCCGGATTACTTTGCCAGTCCGAACTTCAGTTCCGAATCATCCGAACTCACCGGCTCGGCCGTTCGGGGCTTTGGCCTTTGGGCGACCCGCGAGTCCTCGGCCGATTCCCCAATCCCTGAATCCCCATCTCATTTCCCTTCGGCCGAGTGCCCGACGCGGCGACGCCGACTACCCGAGTGCCCGACACCGACGGCCGACGCGGCGGCGCCCTTGCCCCTTGGTCTTCCCCTCCCAGCATCGCCTCCGCCCGTCCGCAGATCCACTGGTCGAGGCGGCGTAAGGCAGGCACCGAGCACGGGAGATTCGACCTCGCCGCCGTTGATTCAACCTCGCCGCCACCGGATCTACGCCCGAGTGCCCAACGGCCGACGCGGCGGCGCCCCTGGTCTTCCCCTCCGTGGACGTCCTCAGGTCGCCATCCCAGCACCGCCTCCGCCCGTCCGCAGATCCACTCGGCGATTGGACCTCACCGCCGTCGATTCGACCTCGCCGCCACCGGATCTACGCCGCCAGGTCGAGGTACGCCAGATCTGCCTAGAGGGGATGTGCTTAGCACTTTGCTTGAGGGGATTTGACTAGAGCCTAGAGGGGATTTGCTTAGCAATAAACCAGATGTTCAATTCTACAATGCATTTGAGGATGATTCATATGTGTATATTGTGCAGTAGTATTTCCCAACTTTAGTACCGACTTTAGTATGTCCAGTCATCAATAGTCATAATTGAGCTCATATTAGCAGTTCTTCATTCTTCTATTTTCGTTATTATGTTGCTGCGAAGAGAGCATACTAGACGGACAGATGCTACAAGGAGGCTCAGAATTCTAGTTTGTTTTTTCAAGATGGCTGTTGCATACATGCAACTGATGTAAGAACTGCATGGAGGAAAAGAATTCATTCTCAAAGATAGATACTCATTCAATATCCTATATGAAAAACTTGTTAGCATACATCTAATCCACATTTAATCCATCGGACCAGGAGCTACATCTCTTCTCTTCTCATAGATTTAAGAATTTGTAATGTCTCTTTTTTAGACGGTGTTGTGGTGACTAATATTTATACAGGGGCTACACCAAGGAGTGAATGAGGTGACATCTTAGTAGCTGTCTTCACTTTTTTTTTTTTTGGAGACAAGCAGCTGTTTATATTCAGCAAAACAACATTTATTCTCGCGCCCATGTAGATTTTGAACTTTTTTTAGGATCTTTCTAATTGTTTATTTGTGAAGCATTTTTTTGCTTACAAAAGATGTCTTCAATCTATATACGCTTTTACGAACTGGACTGTGATTTTTGGTTACCAACTTGCTAGGTAGTTGTACAATGGTTGCATTGCTATTGTCTATGTGGTATAAAATGGTTGTTGCATCGACTTGATATCCGAATAAATATTCGTGACCGATAGTGTCCGTATCCGTCTTGGTACGTATTTGTTCCATATTTGTGCCCGACATTATCCGTGTTTGTATTCGTATTCGATACTATCCGTATTCGACCCGAATCCGATTAGAAAATGTGGGTTAGGATATGGGAAAGGTGAGATCCGACCGTATCCGACCCGATTTCAGTCCTACCTATATGTAGAGCACCAAACATTGCAAAAACCATATGCACCAACATTTTATTTTAGATGCAGAAACATATTTTTTTGACATGCTTTTATTTTATAATTCAAAATAGTTAGTCACATAAGCTAGGCCAAAATCAATATTATGGATTGTAACTAACATATCAAGATTAGTTTTCATGGCCATCAAACAGTGGGTAAGCCTTCATAAGTCTTTTTTTTTTGTCCTTCTTAGGTCTTAATGCAGACGATGATTTACGCGGTCTAATCCATCTTAGCAAGTAGTGGCGAATCCAGGATGGAAATAGAGGGGGAGCTCTACTGTTGAGACTATAGCACAACATAAATATACCAAAGCTACATCCACTAGTCTTTTGCCATTGGAATATCAAATTCATACATAAATATTTGTGCAAAGTTCGCTTCTCCATTTTTATAAATCTAAGAATAATTAAATAACAACTAGTTAATAACTTATTAAACAATTTGGCTAATTGGTAGAACAAAAATAAAATAGGACAATCACATTGTTAAAGATCAAGTTAGGAGAACAAAAATAAAATAGGACATTCACTTTATCACTTACATTGAACAGTCAACCAAACCAGGGAATCCACTGTCGTCGATCCGCCGTCGGTCCCACGGAATCGGTCCCCACGGAACTGCGCAAAGCCCCAACTCCCCAAGCCCGCAAACCAGTGGCGATTCACCAGGCCATAAGACCTCTCCAACAGTACTGCTGCTCGCCAATCCACAGAAACACAGCGCCACTGCGCTGGTCCTCTCCGAGACTGAGACTCCAACTCTTCTCTACAGAAACACAGCGCACAGCCGCACACCTCGCCGTCTCTCCCGACTCCGATGCCGGCGCCTCTGGCCTTCCCCTCCGCTGCGCTCCGCCGCGCCGGCCGCCTCCCCCTCCGCCGTGCCGGCTGCCTCCCCCTCCCCGGCTCCCCCTCGGCCCTCCGCTGCGCTTCGCCGCGCTGGCCGCCTCCCCCTCCGCTGCGCTCCGCCGCGCCAGCAGCCTCCCCCTCCTGCCGAGTGCCGAGTTCTTCAACCTGGGCGACGTGCGACGACACGGTCACACGGCGACGTTCAACAGTGGGACTGTGGGAGACTGGGAGGAGGGGGTGCTCGAGCCCCCACAAGCACCCACGATGGATTCGCCACTGTTAGCAAGCCATCCCTCCCTAAGGCCAGAACGACCAATCTTAATTCGAAATTAAAGCTGAGCGCAAAAGAAGAGATAACAGAGTGCCATAAGATCACATTTTGTTCTTTCCTTCAGATTTCCATCCAACGGACACGAATATATTAGTGCATATTAGTGTGGACCATATCGGAAACTTCTGTATCCCTCTCATGGAGAAAATATCAACCAGTAGATTGCATTGACTGGCATACTTAAATGGATCTCTACTAAATAGTTAAAATAGCAGTATCGATTGACATACCTAGATGGATCTCTACTTACTCCCTCCGGTCATAAATCTTTGATGTTTTTGGATATTGATACGGTTTTCAATATGTAATTTTGACCACAACTTTTTATATGAATATGTTCATTAAAAATAAAAAAAATAATTATGTTACGAAAATATTTTTGATGACTAATCTAACGATACCATTATATATTAGTAGTCAAAGTTAAATAAGTTTAACTGTACATTTTTTAAATCATCATATATTTATGAACAGATGGAATATATAGTTAAAATAGCAAAGTGGATAATATATTGTACTATATTGGTGTGTCTTGACAAGCTGGGATGGTTGGAATGAAAAAGTGTTTGAAAAAAATCATAGCTTTTATCCTTTAAATATTCTCAAAATAGTTTTTTAACTTACGAAATATAAAATAATATTATGTATTTTTTTATCTTGACTCCTATTTTTCTCACGGTTAAGCTTCCTCGTCTTGAAATTTGGAACTTCAGCTATTGACTACTCTTTAATAATTTTGATCGACATACATTAATTTTCATGTCACACAAATTGCATGCTTTTTCTTCTTCCGTTTTTATAACTTGATATACCAATTGATATTTAGGTTATATAAACAATTATGCAATATTATTTCTCTTAACAATCGATGATACAGTTTTGGAAGCGTTTCTATTGATCTGGACCGTCGGATCTTGCTCGACCGTCCGAAGCGCTCCCTCTGAAATTTGAATCCTAGCCCCCTCGTGAGAAGGAAAGTCAAATTTAGGCTCTTCATTTCAGCCTGACTTTTTCAAATAAATAAATAGGACGATTATTTTATCGTCTTTTCGAAATAGCTTATCGAAACAGTCTTTTCAAAGTGGCTTATCGGTTTATTCGCACACGCACTCGTGTTAAACTCAAAATCCATTAGCCGCAACTGACAAGAACTTAACTTTAAGGCTTTGTTCATATTAGCTTCTAAAAACTGCTTTTCTACAATTTTCAAACGGAGTGTCTTTTGAAGATGAGGTCTACTAGTCGATTGTAGTGCACACTACAACGACTTTATTTATATCAGTCTAAATTGCACACGAGTGTCTTTCTACAAGTTTCTCTACAAACTATTACTATTTATAAGCCAAAACCAAAAATCAAAACCATATAGCCTATATCATTTGGGCTTAAGTTTTTGGCTTTTAGCTTCTACCTTCTCACTTTTTAATTTCGTTATTTTTGGTTTTTTAGGGTTTTTTCTTTTTCTTTTTCCGTATTCTTTTGAATTGTCCGTAAAGTGAGAACCTATTTTTTTATTTTAAATTTTTTTTAATTACACCAAAAAAAACTAAAAAAGGGTATAAAAAAACGCCAAAAAGCTAGAAGTTAGGCCTAAATGAGCAGTACCGGCTTCGTCCAACAGCAAATTCTGGAGAGAGACATTAGCCTTGAAATCCAACGGCTAAAAGAAGTAGATATATTGGTAGGAGCTCCTTCAAGTCACCCCTTTGTCACAGATCACCTCGTGGGAAACCAACCCGCTTCTCGCTCCTCTCCTCTCGTGTTGCCCTTCCCGTGTTCTACTCCGGCGAGGAGGCGGCGGCGGCCAGGCGCGGACAGAGACGAGGAGGCCTTCGCCTTCGTTTTCTCCGTCGGTGCCTGCGTACCCCACCCGAGGAGGCGGAAGAGGGAGGGAAGAAGGGGTGGAGCTATGGAGAGAGGTGGTAGGAGGAGAAGCGCCATGTGTCTCTGTATTCCTCATGCGTAAAAGCGAAATAATTTTGCTGTCAGATTTGTTATATCAGGGGAATTTTTTTTTCGTCTTGCAAAAAAAAATGGAGGGTAACGAAAGGGACGAAATTTCATCCATTCAGTAAAAATCCGGTCAAAATGTTCAAGCGTCGTTTGAATTTTGACGAAATTTAACCAAAATTTGGCCAGAATATGATGAAAAATTCGGCTAGAATTCGTTTTTCTTTCGGAGGGTAACGAGAGGAACGAAATAAAGAAAATTTCGCCGAAATTGTGAACCCTATTACCATCAACCCATAAGCACAGAAGGTTTTGATGCATCTGAAAGTAATGTGTTTCCTTTACCCTATCCAAGTGACCATACAATAGGATATGATGCATAGAACGTTGATAACATGGCCTCCAGTGTCTAGCATTTCGCAAGGAGGTTAAAATGTGAGATCTTTTATCGATGGAAAGTGAGCTTCTAATGACTGCTTCAGAATAATACCACGCAGACCACAGTTTGAATGTATTTAGCTATCTCGAGGTCATGCCAGGAATGCCTAAGATTGTTTTGACAGGAGAGACAGGATCTGCGCAATATTCAGCCACGGAAGGTTATTTTCTCTTCAGTCATGCCCCGACAATCACACATGCGATGCGATGCCGCCAGGGGTTCCCTTTGCAAACCTTGCTCACAGTCAGTGGCGGAGAGAGGGGGGGCCTGGCACCGCCCAACCTTCAGCAACCCTAAGTAGGCTTCCAAGTCATGCACACAACCAAGGTCTCTAGCCTTGAAGAAGTCTAGGGCAAGCTCAACGCCTACATGTGTGTAACATGTAGAGCTCCATGGCAGCTCCAATCTGCCTCCCAAAACCCTAGAGTTCTCATTCAAGAAGATGCCGGGCAATTTGGTGATTGGGTCGTTCACATTCACCACCCTCAGCACCTTCACGCCAAGCTCGTCGCACCGGTACTTGAACCCCGTGTTCCCCACCCTCGGGCCAGCAAAGGAGTAGACGGTGATGGGCACGGTGTTGTCCTTGCCGTCGCGGTTCAGGCCAAGCTCGCGCGAGGTCGTAGCCGAGGAGGAGGGCCAGGGAACTGCCCATGCTGTGGCCGGCCAGCGTGATGCTGATGTCCTCGTGTTTATACTTGTTGATGAGCCGTGTCACCTCGGAGAGGAGCTGGTTCCGGCAGCTGCCGCAGGTGAACGGACAGGTTGCGTCGTCGGAGGTGTAGACAGAGAGGAACCCGACTCGACCTTCACGTCGGGGTGGGCGTCAGCCGGGTCGAACCGCGCCGGGGCGAGAGAGCTCATCATGTTGGCAACCCACTCCGACCCGGTCACCGTGCCGCGAAACGACACGACGATGTCGCGACGGCCGAGTTCACTAGTTCGGTAAATCCGGCATGGTTCATTAGTTCACTAGTTCGTGATATATGACTATTGGATCGGTAAATTCGGTATGGTTTATTAGTTCTACTCTACTTGTTGTCCATGTTGCTCCCCCCATATCCAATTCATAGCTTCGCCCCTGCTCACAGTAGAAGTCTCATGTGTATTTGGGGTCACTGAAGAAGCTAAATGCATAATTGAAACTACTTCCAGGGTGAGGACTTATGCTGGAATAGGCAGCCAAGCAGATTCAAGTCACCGGTGACCGGCCTAAGGGTGGTGGTTTTGGTGGAGGCCACTGAGTTTTGTCCGGTCTGTCTTCGACTCCTTTTGTTATTTGCTCTAAATGTATTATTGGGTGTACATTTGCTTCAGTTTCAATAAAATTACCATTTGTCTTGTGTAAAGAAGCAAATGTCGCAATTCATTTACCAGGACAAGACCTTGATAGATGAAATGGGGTTTGACATTTACCCAATGGAGCAAATCACATATGACCGAGTTTAAGCATGGTGAATATAGATTTTCTAATTCCGGCAAGATATTCTTGTCTCTAGGTAGGCAAGTACTAGGAACTGCAATATAAATTTCCTTGCTTTGACCCCCAATTGCTGTAGTGTGCATGAATGAAACTAAGCAGGGAGATATGGTAATCTAGTATCACTAAGGCTCTGAAGATTTGCTAGGATATCATGAGATGTATATGGTATATTAATATGTCTTGCATTCTTGCTAGCTATGCATGTAGGTTCATGCATGCATGAAAGCCATGCACACCCAAATCAAATATAGACTGCATGAAAAATGTTTTATTTTTCTGCTGTAATTGTTTGCTGGAAACGTCCTATGATACGATTAATATTTCTAAATTAAAAATACAGCAGAGTGTATTTGAGTCAATATATTTAATACAACACACAATACAGCAAATGCTGTGATGTTCATATTAGCAAAACCACCACATATCATGCATTTATGAAGAGAAGTGTACAGGCAGTTTAAAGTAACGACACTCTTGAGAAAAAGCAAGAACACAAGTTGCAAGTGTTGATTCAAGTATTCTGAAAAATACGCAGAAGTGTAAAATTATCCCTTGATTCCAATGTTCTGCAAAAATGTGCAGAAGAATAACACTTATCCCTTGCTTCAAATATACTGCAAAAATTGCTCCTGAAACAAAGGCCAGGAGATTGATTATTGTTTTTTTTATGAGTCAGGAAACCGATTATTCCACCCTTCCAGCAATGACTAGCGCCTCAAACTGTGCAGGATGTATTCAGCATATAGGTCCCTGAAACAGCCACACGTTGGTTAATAACAAGATAGTTTGCTTCAACTAGAAACCTATCTTCAAATAGGTAATATATTTTCAATTAACTCTGATAGACATCGTATATAAATTGAGAAAAAGAATGCTAACTTTTCGTATTTACAGCAAAGGCAGGCAGATTTGGCAAAAGCAGAAAGGAAGTAAAATCAGCTAACTGAAGATGATGGTATTCTACACCACATTATCATGTTGACGCCTGCATATATGCAGATGCATTTGCATTGCCAATTTCTGATTGATAACAGAAAGATCTCCTTATGAAGTTATTTCAGGAAGTACACACATCGAGTGCTGAATGGCCTCCTGAGCAGTGGTTGGTGGCAAGAATTCGTTCACAGCAACCTCCTTGTTCTCATTCTTCTTGTCTGCAAACACACAATGTCAAATAAACATCAGCGCTTCAGGAACCATCATGGTGCTATCATTGTCAAGTGTGGGAAGAAATGGAATGTACAGTCTTCGAAGAAGCGACGGATTTCAGCAAGGCGGTGGGGGGAGAGCTCCTTGAGATCGTTGAAGTGGCGGTACTCAGGATCGTCAACGCAAACTGCAATGATCTTATCATCTTTCTCACCCTTTTTGTTCCAAAAGCAAGTACACAATTAGGCCAATGTAATCTGAGAATGAGAGACATTTTCACAAGCAAACACTGTAAAAAACTGTCTTGCCTGATCAATCATAGGCATAAGGCCAATGGCCCTAGCTCGAAGAAAGCAACCAGGTATCACTGGTTCCTGTTCAGGTGTAGGCTGAGTTAGAACTAAGAACACATCCTCAAACACAACCTACAGACTGAAACATCAGTCATCAGTAGCCATGTTTACCTGCATCAAGACCAATACATCCATTGGATCCCCATCTTCGCACAGTGTCCGTGGTATGAAACCATAGTTGTGTGGATAGACTACCGATGAGTACAGCACCCTGTCAACCTAGTGAGACAGCTTGTCAAATTCTCAATGGCATCAGAAGAAAATGTTCAGATTTTTCACTTTCCTGGTTAAAATGGTACACCACCAAGCTGAAACTTCAGTGGAGAAATTGTACCTTGATCAGTCCAGTCTTCTTGTCAAGCTCATACTTCACTTTACTCCCCTTTGTGATCTCGACAACCTACAAGCATGCAAGGTTTTTATCCATCTAAAAGCAATGTATTTTTTGCTTTGCCCAGGATGACATGACATAGGATATATATATATCTGATGCTTACAACGTTGAAAACCTGAGGAGCTCCAGGTCCTAGCATTTGAAGAGGGGAAAACATCAGCTTCTATTGACCATCAGAATTACACCTAAAGGAGAGAACACTATGAATAGTACTTTGGATATGTCTTTTTTACCTATCTCAAGGTCATGCCAGGAATGCGCAGCGACAGATCGCTTTGAGAGGGACGACAGGATCCGCTCGTTTAGCCGTGGATGGCCTTTCTTTCCTTCAGCCATGCTCCTACAATCACAAGGGATGCACCATGAATTTCCTTGCAATGGACAAGAAAGCTAGAGGTACTCAGCTACTGCAACGAAAACCTTCCTTTGTTTACAGAAAAAAATGTAATGAATATTCGGGACCATTAAAAGACGCAGTAGTCGCAAATGTAATAGCCTATGGAAGATCATGTGAGAAGAAACGGAGTTTTGACATTTACCAAATGTTGGTAAGGATATGATCCGGAGGTGATCACCAGGAAAAACAAGAACACAAGAAGCACAGGAGCAGCCGCTGTTTATATAGAGCTCTTGGCGTTTTGAAGCGGTTGCGTTGGAGATCCCGGAGAAGTGGCGGGAGCAGCGGCCGCTCGGACACGTCCTGCATGCACTCCGAAATTAGACAAGAGAGCATGCAATGCAGTACCCAAAAGTGTAACCTGAATTCACAGCCAAGCAACGCCGTCATCATCTGCTATACGTTTCATAAACACACCTGAAAAATTGCATCTTTTGGATTCGGGCTTGATCTGGTTTAGTTTGTGCTTCTACTTACAAATGGCACAGATAAGCACAGGTACATTTCAAACCTTGAGTTCAGGTTTGAAGTTATATATACAATTCAAAAGATTTGAACAATGTCTCAATTTAACCGCAAACAAACAAAAAAATGTCTCAATTTAACGTCAGATCCCGTACGCATCCATCACAAGTCCTTTTTTTGGAAGAGCGTGCATTCATCGCAATACCCAGCTACCACAACATTACAACCATACAAAGAAGAGATCGTGGAGAGAGAATTGCAGTAATTTCGTAGATCCTCGTGAATAGTTACAGAAATCAGTACATCTGCTGATTATTCTCTTAACATTTCCAGCACATACAACTTCATCAGGAAGAATTTGAGCGCGCAGAATATGTAACGACCTACAACCTTTATGCACAAGTGGCAACCTGATAACTGATAATGGTAAATCTTACTCAGCTACATAGGCACATCTATGTAATTTTCTAGCCGGACCATTAAACCATGGCGATACTTGCATCGATACACATGGATCTTGCGACGATAACAAGACCATGATGCAAGGCCATGACCAATACCTATGGGGCTATGGCAAGGCACTAGGGAGGGAGCTACATGCAGGCGCTTCTTGATGTCTCAGCCCAGTCTTTGCCAGATTCTCCCTTCGAAGAGGCGTGCCTCTTGTGACCACTCCGACTCAGGAGTGCAATGCTACTTGATCTTGGTATCTGGACAGCCCCAGCGACACAATCTCCGGCCTGAGCACAGCTCCAAACTCTTGAAGGCCCTTCCCCTAGCGATTTCAATCTTGGGAATCCATTTTTTAACCTGCAAATTGACCACTGCTCGGTGTCTTTACCAGCCAGCTTGTCGCACGCAGGGCACGGAGGATCATGCTTCTGGCCCTTGGGTGTGGTCCGCTCCAAGCACTCAGCATGGTAGACATGGCAGCAAGGAAGCACACCAGCAACTGGTAAATCTCCAGTACGGACGATTCGACGAGAACCCCAAGGAGATCTCTTGGACAAGAACCTCTCACAAAGGTCACACCTTGTTCTCTCCATTATATTATTAGGACGCAGTGGTACAGAGCGTTCAGCTTCAGGTCGTTCTGATAAATCAGTAAGATCCATGCTACTTGCAGCACTCCAATTTGCTGACTCCCCATGACTGCCACCGGCATAGTCCATGAGACCTATAGAGCGGAGCTCTCCTATTCCCTTGAACTCAGAGCGCAGGGGATTGTTGGAGCTTGCACTGGCAACAGGACTATGGATTTCTCGCCCTTCTAATGCATGTTCTGGAAATGATAGAGGATGGATTGGCTTTGACAGGAATGATCGATGACTTGGGAAGTTGAGTGGCGTAGACGAGTATGATTTAGGTACAATATCATATTCACTTCCATCAGAGGGAGAGGAGGTGGAACCACCACTGTTCTGCTGCCCTGGCATTCCCTACAGAGAGGAGAAAATCAAGTCCTCTGAAGCCTGGAGGGAGTAATTAACTTGTTATAAGACGAACACAAAGCTCACTTATGGCATACCTCTGACAATAACAATCCACCTATCGGCTCAGCCACTGAGACTGCAAGGTAATACAATTAACTCCAATTAATACATTTGATATTGTTATAAAGCTCATTGGAAAAAGTTGCATGAACATGCCCATGCCCCCATGTACATACAAACACAAAAAAGGTGATGGATACAAAAAAACTGTAATAAGCAATCAAATACTGCTACGGATTCTTATTGGGGCAGGCTCTACAGGAGGAGGTCAAAACCACAATCCGAATCCAATACAAATTAGTTATTTTATTAGGAAGTTTTCTTTCTGTAGAAGTCATATTATATCTTTAGTTTCTATCTATTAGGAAGGTTTTCTATCTTTAGTATGATTCTATCTTTAGCAAGCATAGGATAGGAATTAAACAAGTAAGAGATGTAACCGAATAGGACTTGTCCTGCGGCAATGACCCCTTTATATAGCCCCTGCGTTTGTGCAGAAGAGGCAAGAAAGGAATAAAGCAGTCTTTTCTCAATTCCTAATTCTCTAATCCAGTTTCAATCACGGCGAGGCAAGGACTGCCGAGCGGTGATAAGGAAGCTGGTGACTTCATCATCCAACTCACGGCTACAATCTCAGGCCTAGAGCAAAGGAACACAACAAATACACTATACATGTTCATCCAGTAGAAACGCACAGCAAAATAATGCACAAGGCACTTCACCATACATTCGAGGCGCAAATAACCAAAGAATATTGTTATAAAACAAAAGAAACTTAGAAGAGTTATGGAGATAATTTACTTGAGTAGCAAATGTGCAGTCGTGCACTCATGCTGTTGATAAAATTGTAGAATAATCATTGAAACTACAACCACGACAACATCATTCAAATAGTGCCACAATCCTAAATAGCTTGAACACTTTTGGCACAGCACCGGTAGCTTTTGACTGTTGCTGTATAAGTACAATAAAGACTTGCCTAAAACAAAGTGTTCTTCAGATGGATTAAATGATGCAGCCAAAGGAAAAGAAAGAACACAGCAATCAGAAAGGGACTTACGCAGGGAAAATACCAACAAATATGATCTGAAATGATTGGCAATACTTAATACCTAGTGGTGATATAACGCGTGAGACTATTGTGAAATGCTATGAATATCATACTAACCAAGCAGCCTAGATATAAATGACACAAAACGTACCTACAGCTGTCAGATACCATAGCAGTTCAATATGATTCTAAGCTAAATGAGTGTGTTATGAATGTTGGCAGCCCAGCAGCCCACAACAGCCTCAGCAATAGGGAAGCACCAGAATAGTTATCTTCATTAGCTTATCTTCAATTATTTGTTTCCATCGATTAGTGGTTTGTTTCCATATGTTAGTAGTCTCCACCTTCTAAGAGGTTGCAGTACTATATGTAGGGGGTTGTACCCTTAACTAAGCATTAAGAAAAGAAACAAAGCCTCTCTCCCTCATGTCTCCTTTTCTCCATCACATCCAGCCCTTCTCCTCTCCCACATCCATCCAGTCGCCTGGGGGCTCTAGACAGTCACCACACTTATAATCTACTCTAGAACCCATGCACATAATAGAATAACAAGCGGTAAGAATAAGCCTAAAATCGTTTTACAAAACTAGCAGAAGATTATAAATTTTACCCTCCTCCATTAGGAACACGTATTTCAGGGGAAATATTCAGTTATATAGCCAATTAATTCGGGCCAAGAGACATTTTGAGTTGAGTTGGGACCTGAAACCTAGCAAGTTGACAAAGCATCCATGGTGCATATGCTTCAAATACAAACAATAAAACAAATCGAACTTCAACATATCAGCAATGCTGGATCAGTCTAAATCATGCGGTTCATGCAATACCCAAACATCTCAAGCGTCAGTGTAAACAAAGATAATACGAGCATTGAGCATGAGCACAGTGCTGGTAATTCCTTACCAGGAAGAACCTTTTAGGGATAAATGATGAATCCTTTTATTTTTAAGGAAAACAATAGGGGAGAGCCCTACTGCTAAATATATTAAAATAGGATAATAATCTTTACTCTTTAAAAAGGAGTTGGCGGTTGGTGCGGCTTCTCCCATCTCTTCTTTAAAAAAACTATGCTCTGCCTCTCCCACCTAACCCGTGCGCCTGCCTCCATACACACACCCCGAGCCCGTGCCCCCCCCCCCCCCCCCCCGCGGCGAACCCATGCGCCTCCTCCCCTCTAATTTCTCCGCCGCCTCCTCCCCTTCCGCCGCCTGCCTCCCCCCACCGAACCTCCCCTCCGCTCCGCCGCCGCCACCTCCTTACCCCACCCCGCGCCGCAGATGCCTCCTCCTCCTCCCCACCCTGCGCTGCCGCCGCCTCCTCCTCCCCACCCCGCGCCGCCGCCTCCTCCGCCGCCACCTGCCCCGCTCCGCCGCCGCCTCTTCCTCCCCCCACCCCGCGCGGCCGCGACGCCGCCTCCTCCTCCCCCCACCTCTCCGCTCCACCGCCACCTCCTCCCCCGCTCCTCCGCTCCGCCGTCGCCTCCTCCCCCGCTCCGCCGCCGCCTCCTCCTCCCCCCATTCCTCCGTCGCGCAGAACACCCGCACGTGCCTCCCTCCTCACGGAACCGCCGCACCCGCACGTTCGTGCAACCGTTGCCCCCCACCTCTTCCCGCAACCTCTCGCTCCCTCTTTCCTAATCCTCCCTTCCATTTTCCTCCCCTCCCCTCGCTCCTCCCCCTAATCTGCACCACTGCCGCCTCCCTTCTACCGCCGCTCCTCCCCTCCCGCTTCTCTGCCATCCCCGTCGTCCATTCTTGGCAGTAGGGGTGAGGCCTGGACCACGCTGCCGCCGCTCCTTTGTGCCTGCCCCGCCCCGTTTCACCCCTATCTCCACCAGCGCCGCTCATCGCCCGCCCCGCCATCAATGTCAATGACTCCATCACCAAGGGCAAGGTGAAATGGGATCTTCTTTCTTTATGTCTGATGATTTATAAGAATTCATGCGATTTTCTGCTCCTGGTTTGGATAGTTACATCTGGTGTGGTGTGGATCCAATAAATCATATCGATTTTGGTAGTTCTTCATAATATACGAAGCTCTACCAAATGCAGGACTGCGGGATGCTGCTCATCCCTGCCAGGCTACCACCAACATCAACAACTAAGTCACCAAGAGCAAGGTGAAATGGGATCTTCTTTTCTTTACGTCTGATGAGTTATAAGAATTTGTGCTATTTAATTGCTCCTATCTTGGATAGTTTACATCTGGTGTGGTGTGAATCCGGTAAATCAGATCAATTTCGGTAGTTCGTCCTAATATATGATACATAATTCAAGAGCTTGGTGTTTTCCCCACTACTAGCTAGCCATTAGGTGCTCTTGTTTTGTTTTCATCAAGAATTGATTGTTAGTGAGCTTGGTGTTTTCGGTAGTTCATCAAGAATTGTTAGTGAGCTTCAAGACCGATGTCTCATCAAAGGTTGATCCAAGTATAGATACTTTGTAGCCGTTGATCTCACATGCAGGTGCAGATCACGCTGTCCTCATGTAGGAGTGGTGGATTGCTCTTTTTTAATTGTTACAAAATTTCTTGGTTGATGAACCTTAACGGGATCACTACAGTGAACTAGGAACAAAACATAGTAGACCATTCTATATTTTCTAGAATAAGTTATTGCTTTATTGCAAAACTGCTATTGTTGTTTATTATTGTTTGTTAAAGGTTGGCCTGAATCTGAGGTAGTTGCTTTTTTATAGCTACTTTGCTAAGCATTGTTGCTCACTTTGTCATTTTTATTAGAACGGTGCTTTTTTACGGATTACTTACAGTGTGTTTTTAGTGGCCTGTTATTTCCTATTATTTCGAAGAGTGCCTTCTTTATGTCTGATGAGAGATATATCATTAATTGTTAGTTTTGTAGTGGTTGAACTGTTTAAACACACATTTCGTTACTCCCTCCATCGTTATTATAACTTTAGAAGTAACTGTGTATGTGTGCGATCAAACCTTTAACACAGTAGTAGTTCGATCTGAAGGAGTTGAGTTGTTTAAACCGACGTATTAGAATTAGTTTAGTATAAATGCTTAATTTCAATAATTTTTTGATAAAGATACGTTGATACCTCTAGAATGTGCAATGGATCTGTCTCTCGGATCAAGATTTTCTTGTGCATGTAGTATTATTCATTTGGGTGTTAAATTGATTTTTTGTGTCTATCCTAGATTTGTGTAGCACTGTGGCTATTACATTGATTTTTTGTATGCATTATGATTCCTCCCTAATTATTGGCCATTGTCCCTAACCTGACTACCACCACCATCACACAGCCATCGCACATACAAGCATGCAAGAAAAACACATCTCTTTTGTGGCCCCACCCCACTCAAAAGGTTTTTGAATTGTGATCATCCCTTCCCCAGAACCATTGTGATGATTCTGCTTGCTTTTGGCCCAAAATTGATTGAGAGATGATTAGGATGAGTTTGTTTCATGCAAGTGTTATGTGTAAACAAGATGTTAAATCGGGGTATTGATTTTCTGTTTCTGTGTGTGCGCGTGACATTCTTGGTGAACCTCTTTTGGTTTTTTATTTCTGTGTGTGCCATATGATATATCATAGTAGTAACGTATTGCAAAACAAACACAAGTGCATCATCATATAGCTAGGCAACCGTGAGAGGTCATAACTTGTAACACTAGCATATAGCTAGGCAATTGTGATTAGGATGAACATGTTGTTGACTAATTTTGTACAGTTTTATTTAGTTCTGGTCCAAATAAGGATGATGTCCAGAAAGGAACTTGTAAGTTGTAACACTAACCTAAAAAGTTGTATAGGTCAAGAAAATTTCTACTCTACTGATACGCTTTGTTTCATGTGTCGCAACAAAGTTTTTCTCCAAATTTCATAGACTGACATGCACAGATCTTAGATAGAGGTGAATTGATTGGCATAGCCTTCCATTTCGCTGTTTTATGTTGCTCTGGATTAATTTTGAATCATTTCTAAATTTTACATACAATTGTTTAATCAACATTTCCCTTTTATCTAACATAAACACCTTCAAATATTTCATTGTAGTATTGCTTTCTTAAGTGTTAGTTCACTTAGCTTTGGTATCAGTTTTTATCAAATTACATGATTACATTGTTTTTAATATAAGACATTGTGTGTGTCCACTTCAAGGAATCTCGATAAGACACAATCCTGCTCAATGCAAATATTCCTTGGGATGCGGTCAAGGTTAAATTGGTGACTGAAATTGAATCCTTTGTGTTAGCGAGGTAGACGCAAGGACATACAAGGTATGTTCTTTGGTGAAACCGAGATCTCCAATGGTGGCTCAACATGTAGATATGTTTCTGCAAAAATATGTCTTAGATTTCTCATGTCTGTTGTACTCTCTTTTGTTTATCCTCCGGTTGACCATTTTTTTAAGGATATTGGTTGGATAATTTTTGAAGTTGTTAATGAGCTTGCTTTAAGTAATTCCCTTAATACATGTAAGAGAATTGAGGTTCGTTATACGCTTGGTATCATATTTTGATGATATGTACCATCCTCTTTTGGAATCCGTTGCAACGCATGGGAACCTTACTAGTGTACAGAAAACAGGCTCTTCATGGCTTGGTTTGAGCATTTTACCTCAGTGATTACCGCTGTCGGTTTCACTGTCAATACACACGATCCTGCTCTTTTTGTCCATGTCTCACTTCAGGATAGGACACTGCTTCTTATGATATACTCATCACTGGTGACGATTCCTCATTCATCACGTATGTGAAGAAGCATCTCAATGAGCAGTTTCTGATGACTAATCTTGGTTTGCTTACGTACTTTATTAGAATTGATGTTTCTTCCATGCCTGAGGGTTACTACCTCTCCCAGCAGAAGTATGTTTAGGATCTTCTTAATCGATCTGGTCTGACTGATACTCACACCGCCGAGGCTCCCATGGAGCTCTCCCTTCAACTTTATGCTACTAATAATGATCTTCTTGAGGATCCTACTTGATATCGCCATCTTGTTGGGAGTTTGGTATATCTTGTGAGCACTCGTCCTGATATTGCTCATGATTTTCATATCTTGAGTCAGTTCATAGCTCGTCCTACTCATTTTCACTACAGTCACCTTCTTCATGTTCTTCGCTACTTACATGGAACAATCTCTCATCGTTTGTTTTTCCCTAGCTCCAATTCACTACAGCTTCAGGCATACTCCGATGTGATTTGATCATTCTTTTTCTGCTTACTATGTTTTTCTTGGCTACTCCTTGATTGCCTGGAAGACAAAGAAGTAGACTGCAATTTTCTGTTCGAGTGCAGAGGCTGAGTTGAGAGCTATGGCAGCAGTGACAACAGAGATTACTTAGTTGAGGTGGTTGCTTACAGACTTTAGAGTACTTGTGAGGGGACCTACGACCCTTATGTCTGATAATACAGGTGCAATCAGTATTGCCCGTGACCCAGTGAAGCATGAGCTCACCAAGTACATTGGTGTGGATGTTTCATACACTCGCTCACAGGTGCGGGAGAGAGTACTCGTTTTACAACTTGTGCCATAAGAGTTACTGCTTGCTGACTTCTTCACGAAGCCATAGATTATGGCACAATATTTGTATTTCCTCTCCAAACTCAGTATGTGTGCCCACCATAAGTTTGAGGGGGTGTTAGAATAGAATAGGATTTCTTGTTTCCTTTTATACCTTAGTTTCCTTGTTTGTATATAGTACATTCCTTTGTAATATCTCTTTGTACTCCCAAATATATTGCCTTTTGGGCCTCGTGAATATACACACAATATTCATAACACAATCTGCATTTGTTGTGCAAGAATGTGGTATGCGGTAAATTTGTAAGCATGTAATTTTGCTGCATTATGCAGTGCTTGATACTTGATGGCACCACAGGATAGCAATGGCAAACAGTATGTCCTATTATTCCAAAATGACCAGTAAAACTACAAGGCTACCTATAAAAGTAAAAAACTATAACTTTCTTGTTCTTGTGGGTATGCTATATAGCTTTTGCACAACTAAATTGGAATCAAATAGCAGTTGAGGACAAAGTGGTACATAAGTAAATCTTTGAATAGTTGCATACTCAATACAGTAAATGGAAATGCAGTATGGATGTTGAGTTTGAAACAACTTGGGCATGCTTAAACCTAGAAAACATTGATAACAAAAGGAGCTGGAACATCAGAAAACATTAAATAAAAAGTATGCTACACCAAGAACACATACCTCTCACGTATTCATCAACGCTAGAATCTTGTAGCATAGGCAGCATAATGTGGTGGTTCTGGAAGCTAACATCCGGACTGTTGAAATATGATATGGCACCCTCTGAGGTAGAATAACGATGATCTTGTTGAAGCTCGCTCCTCTCCCAGCTCCTACTAGCCTCTTTACTATTAGAGGATAGTGAAGAACCATAATTCGCAGCAACCCCACTGTCGCCATGGGATCCGTAAGACAACCCCTCGGAATTGATCCGGTACTCCCACCTCCTCGACAGTGGTGGAGAGAAGCCAGCGTTGGTCCGCCAGAGCGGATCACTCCGGCCAATTGAGGACCACTCTCGGCTAGCTGTGGTAGTCCCATGGGGTCGCGCTGCCACGCAGCACAGTGACCCCATCCTGGTTAACCTCCAATGCAGAACACTGAGAAGCCCCTACATCCCACTAATTTCCAGATTTTCTAGCTGCAAACTGCCACACCAGCGCTATTAAGCCAGCCTAAGGTGGGCTTGTGGCTACTTCAATCTTTGGGAACCATAAGTTCACAGTCCTTGCAGCAACAAATACCACAAGGTACCTGAAAAGATGCAGAGCTAACATGATTACTTCGAAAATTCAGAATGCAACAATGCATAAAGAAAATACTCCATGAACAAATCTACATAGCAGCGAAATAAACAAAAGGATAAGTACGACAGAAACCACATAAGTTCGCATATTTCCTGGAAAATTGCTTCCAAAGATTGCGCCTTTGGAACCAGGAACCGAAATCTAAGCCCAACCTGGTCCGCAAAAAACGAAATGTTTCCCGGGAAAATGGGCACAACAGCAAAGCAAGAACCCATATTCTCGATGGCCCAGGAACAGACGAAGGTTAGTCTTACACAAACTGCAGGTTTCTTGGGAATTGGCTAAGAAGAATTACGCCTTTTCCCCCAGATTAAAAGAGGAAGACAAAATTCGACCTAATTAGCAAATAAAAGGACCAAATTTCCGGACGACTGCAGGGAAAAGTAACCAAATGTTCTGGAAGCATGAGAAATTGAGCGAGATAGGACAAAAAGCCTTACAGCTCGGGAGTGCCCCTGGTGGGGCGGAGGGCTCGACGGGAGTGGAGAGCAAGCAAACGGGAGTTGAATTGGTGGCAGCAGCAAGAGGAGCAGGAGTGGGAGGAGAGGAACCCTAGGTTAGCGTTGGTTGCTTGGTTCCCCCTCCCCTTCTGTATTCTTTTCCTGTTTCTCCTTGTGTTCTTTTCCCCTTCCTTTGCTTCTAAAATAGGGCAGGGCATATAATAAAATATGGTCTCAAACCATACAATGAACATCAATGTTATGTTACACACATATAAAACTTATTTCAAATTATACATAGCCAAGTGACCATGTATTATAACGAAAGTTCAAACTTCATACCATTTTGCACTTATTCCAAATCCCAGCAGCTAGCATCCTCATCTTCCAAGTCCCACACACTAACACAACACACACATGCACTCAGCACAACACACTCGCTACACGACACGAACACTCCTACTCCGCATAGCATGTACACAACAACACACACCCTAAACTAAACACCACACACATGCAACACCGCATGCCACAAACACACACAACACGGCCACACACATTACACATACACACACGCACACAACACCAACACACAACATGCCACACTCTCTCTCTCTACCTGATGGGGGATACGACCAAGGCATGGAAAGAGCATCAGGAAGAACAAGACATTTTGGGTAGCACTCAAGAGAAGGAGGTTCCATGCGGCCAAAGCCTTAGGAGATGCAATGCAGCCGGTCGCAGGAGAAATTCAAGCCCAACCAAGTGAAGGGAGTCCAAAATACTTGGAGATGCAAGTCCAAGCCTTATGCGGCCAACCCCTAGTCTAAAATGAGAGAAATGCAAATGTTTATACTTTTGTGAACTCATGCAAATGTTTATATTTTTATGAACTCATGTTTTCCATTTCATGAACTCAGCCCAGCTTGTAAAAGATTGGGCCAACTAAGCCAAAAAGGTCTTAGGCTATGTGTGTGCATGTAAGGGAACCCTAGGCCCATGTGTGGAGGCGTAAGGGGGGTGCACACCCCTAAAGGCAGCCGCCACCCTCTCTTTGAGGTGGGACCGCCTTTTTGAGAATTAATCTACTATTGTTCGTGCTTAAGTTCTTCCTTTGGTACTGAAGTTCTATAGGGAATTAGGGAGTGCTCTTCAATCAAGATCGTTCAGCATTTCCGCTGGGAATTGGATGCACAATAGATCTTCACTTGGTGGTCAACAGAATCGACGCGAGTGTGTTTTGACGGATTAAAGAGTGTTCGTCCTTTGCACTGGCATTGGAGGATCACTATGATTCATCAAGACTCCCGCGAGTATCCAATCCTACGTCGAGAAGATCGGACGACCCTATATCACTACCTCTCCTCTGGTCCTCTCTGGCGTCGATCCCCTTTCCAGTTTCCCTAATTTCTCTCACCGTCGACCACTTCCTCTACTATTTCTCGTGCCGTTCACCTGTCCCCTCGATCCCACAACCCCAGGAAGTGGTTGCTACGGTGCGGCTATGATGTTTCGGTGTTGGTTCTTGGGAGGCGCTGCCGCCCACTCGTCAGCTCCCCCTATTGGTCCCCACATCTCCTATCTTCCCCCTTTGGCTGGATGTGGTGCCGGTGGGGTCAGATTTGATGTAGCTCCGTCGAACGATGACTTCCCCATTTCTACCCTGGGCTAGCTTTGGTATACTCTATTTTCTTCTATTTTTAAGTTAGATTTTACTTTTTTTATTTACTCTACACATGGTGCACACAGTGGTGGTGAAAATAGCTGATGGTTGCGTCGTCGTGAAGGGACTTGGGAGCTCGCGTGCATCGAGGAGCATGTGGCATGCCAACGGTGCACAAATGGCCATCTGCGAGCCGTTGCTATGAGCCGACAATGTTGATCGTCGCGGCCCTATCCGATCGAGGTTACAGTTAGCTCCCCCTCCCCTATTTATCGATGTTACTCTACTCGATTGGTAAGGCCTTTGTGCTGTGTTGGTGCATGTGATATGGAGGGGGGTAAGAAAAGGATGGGTGGAGGTGACCTACTTGGCTAGGTCCCGTTGAAAATCGAATAGCGATGACGATGATAGTGGTGGAAGTGGTGCTCCCTGTGTGCTCCCGGCTAGTTGGCCTTCTTCTTTTTTGGTCCCTTCTGGCCTCGGCCGACCTTGGTTGGTTTTGGGTGTTCTTGGCTCCTAGGTCATTGTGGTCACAGTCCTTTCCCCTTTGGTCTCCCCCAACTCCTCTAGGCACCTCCTTCTCCTGCCTAGCTCCTCTCTCTCTGGTCTTCTTGCCAACTCCTTCTCGCCTCCTTCCTTTCAGTTGGCTTAGTGGATTTAGGGGAAATGGACTGGATCTAGGGAAATGGTGGAGACATGGGAGGAGTAGTGGGACGAGCCGATTATTGCAGGAGACAAGTTATGTCGGACCCGGATTTTACAATCCAGAATCCTCTGTGATTCCACTACACTATTCCCTGAATCAATAGATAGTGCTCATAGATACAATACTGAACATCAAAATACATATCATGCGGAAAGTATAAATATAACAGTAGACTTACTCATGGGCCAATCAGGCCGAAATCAATAAAATGCAGCAGCGCAAATGAAGTACACAGGTGGGACCCTCAAGACGTGCCCACAGGCAGCCAACTGGGGTTCGCAACCTAGCTCTTGACCTCTTCATCTTCTTCGCCATCATGGCTAGGTAGATTGCTGAAGTGCGGCGATCTAACTCCTGCTTTTAGATAAATTGAGTGAGCGAGGGTGAGCACAAACCACCGTGCTCCACGATCCAATACACAAGATGCAAATAGATAGCATGCATGGCTTATCAAGGAAATGCTCGGGTTATTTTATTTGCCATAAATTGCTTTTAAAATATGATACATAGAAGTTTCCTGAGACCTAACAGTTTTAACTAAAACAAATTTTATCAATGTATGAAAGAATGCAATAATAATAGCGATCTAGATTCCATCCACCGTTACATGGTTTCTGCACCATATACTAATCTTTCAGTGTTATACCCGTTTACCTTATCACTGGGCTGACACCTAAGACAACACAAATCAGAGTTTTTCACTGCCCTCCACTTTTCCAATTTCACCCACAAAGTTTTTGAAATATAACTATATCTGGTTAAGTTCCCATGTCCGCCTATGACCATGGGCACGGTTATTTGAATAGTTTTCACTCTGTAGAGTTTGTACACTTTACCCACAAGAGACAATCTGCTTGTTGCTCCACACGATTCTGTAGTCATGTGGTTGAGTAGATCATCACGGTAACTTTTCAACATATCTGGCCCCTTTTGTCATCTCACCCTATGGGTTGCTCTCACTTGCGGTGGGTCCCACATTTTGCGCAGGATGTTAACCACAGATACTAGCACATTCCGACTCCACTCTCCACAACGCTAGTACGACTGGAAAAACTTCACCCTCCTCTCGGTGTCCCTCTAGGCCTCCCCTTGCCCTTACAATATTCTACTCCTTTCCACTGCCGGTGAGATGAGTTCGGGGGTTCGATAGATTTATTTAGCCAAGTTGTAATTTGCAGACTTGTGGTTGTACTATTTACATAGGAGGTCATGATAAGATTCAGTCCTTAGAGTTATCTGGGCAGTTCTACTATAATCCACACACCGTGCTTCCACTACACCACACACCAGCCCCTGTACCATCCGCCTAGATAGTTAAGCAAATTGGGGTTTTTGGGAGCATAAAATAATCAAGTCAAAATATATCAGCCATTTCCACCCATGATTTCACAAATCAGTTTCTCATGATTGAAATGATGCTTGGGGCATTTTGGCGCCCCCGAGTATCTAAGCAGCACTAAGCATGGCATATAATTAATGACTTATTTTTGAAAGTTTTACCATTATAGTTTTGCTAGGGCGACAAGGCTTAGATATTCAAATGTTTCCAAAAGAGGTGTAATACTAACAAGTTAAATAATGGGCATATAACTAGAATATTAAAACAAACATATATTTGCACATAAAATAACATCATGCAATTTGATAATTTAAAGAGGAAATAATTTGCAGAAAATGTACGTTAAACATGATCAAAGTATTAACTCGCCTGGTGCAGTTTACCATGGTCTTGAGCTCACTTAAGGCTTTCTCATTCAATGGCCTTGAGCTCGTAGCCTTCATCTTCATCTCGATCTTGGTTTCGCTTGATCCATTGAGTCTTTAGGACTCTAATTTCTAATTACGCGCTAAACAACTGAATCCAAATAAATGCAAATAATTCAAAAGGTCCAAATAAATCCGAATAAACTCAATTTAGCTTTATTATGAGTTAATGGGCGATTTGAGGCAACGTTGATTGGGCGCGGAGTATTGACAAGGTCAAATGGGGTTGGAGCGAAGTGATGAATGGCTGAGGGAAATTCGTCGAGAATGATGTCAAGGAAGGTTCATGATAAAAAAATATTCACAAGAATATTCCGCTAGAACTCGGAGATGGCTTGGCATAGCTAATGATAGAATGTCATATCTCGATCTTTTTAATTTAACAACTTCTTTTGAGTATTTTTATATTTATTAAGGAAGTTCCATGAGTCGAGCTGGACATATGTACAGGTGTATGAATTTAGTTGGGTCTTAAGTATTGTATTGGTCGAGTGTTGCCATATATGAATTAGGGCAGGGGTCCCATAGGCGATGTATACGACTTTTAGCTTATCGAATTAATTCATATTGCTAGTAATTTGATATGTAACATTTTATGCAGTCCTAATTATTAACTAATCGTATAATTGGTTAAATGTTTACTTCGAAATATATATTGGTGAGATTATTTCAATGTCTGATGACCTAGGACTATTATATTTTAGTACCTATATATTAATATGACCCCTTTTAATTTGGAGGCACTCCAGAAATCAACTGGTATTGATATTTTATCCCTTTACTTAGCATCTGACATAATTTAATCGTAATTTATTTATGACTGATCGAGCCTGCTACACATAATTATATTTCGTTATCGTTACTAATTTAAAGCTACCGTTTAGGATTTCATGATCAGTGGTATGTTAATGATAGGGTCTATATTTTTAACAGGGTCTACGGTGAATACAAAAATTTTGCTAAAATATTTACTAGTGGACTAAATACATATGATCCGCATTTTTCTAACTACTATATTTTTTGAAAGGTCTCTAATTTTAGATGGACACTATATTTCAAATACTTTTAATATTTTATTGAATTCATGCTCCTTGATTGGATATTATTTACCTTATGAACCTTTCATTAATATTTATATCTACAAGGGTACATTTTTACCAATTTGTATGCTAGTAGTGTCTTTACTAGTATTTGAACTGAAGATGAATATTAATGGTACACTAATTATTTTTGAGGTTTATTTAATCGTATACCAGGAAACCTTTAATTTGAATTTCAATTATTAAATATTAGTGATCTAGTACTAAACTATTTCCCTTAATCACTTAATTATTCATATGCATATAATTCTATATTTTGAGGTATATATAAATTTTATTTGAACCCAAATCAATTATCTTAGCTTCCTTGATTTACTTCCTAAATATTTTCTAATTGAAATGGCTAATAAAAAATAAAAATAAAATGTTGCAAAAGGTGGGATTCGAACCCGGGAACTGGGGCGTTAGCATCGGCTCAGCTGACCATTTGGGCGACTGCCCGCTTGGTGATTGAATGGAGGCAATTAATCATATGAGATGAGGGGAGACTGGGGCAAAACAGAAGATATGGGCCGCGCTCGGTGCCAGGCTCGCCGGCGGCAGGCGATGGCCAGGGAGGTATTGGAAACCACCATATTGGGTCAAGGGAGAGATGAGCAAGCCACAGGGGGCGCCATCACGAGCCGAGGTGAGGTGTAGAGGGCTCGGCGGCGGCTTCGGTTGGCTTGAAATGGGTCGACGATGGAGACGGCACCGGAGAGGACGGGGAGGAGAACGAAGAAGATCATGAGTGGGAGGGGATACCAGGGAACTTACCCAGGCAGTTGGCGCGGCCAGAGGGATGCAGAGGCGGGTCAGCACCGTGAGCCTATGGCAGCACGGGCATGCACACGGCGCCGGTGACGTAGGCTCGGGATCACGGTTCTCTGGAGACACTCTGGCCAAGAGCAAGTGGTCCGAGGTGGTCTCGATCGATAGATCGTCGGTTCACCAGAGTTAGAGAAGATGGGGCGGCCGATGAGCTGTGAGGCTCCAATGGCCGATTCTTTGAGGTGGGAGTGAGAGGAGGATGCGGCAAGCTAGATGAGAGCGCGCTTACACCTTTATAGGCATTGAGTCGACTGGGCGACGTGGGGGCTTTGTGGCTGACGGAAGTTGGGCGGCAGGGCTGTGGGGGCCGCACAGGTCAGCTCAGGCGTGTGCATGACGTGGGGGAGATGAGAACATAGAGCGTGGTGAGAGCGATGGGAGCAGGTCATGCAGGCAGAGGCAAGGGGACGGCGATGGCGATGCGACGGATGCGCTGTGGCTAATGCGCGGAGGGTGACGCGGTGAGAAGCACAGGACAAGATGATGCCGGGACAGGGGAGAAGAAGGTGTGGGCCGACGCCGGGACGCGATGGAGTCAACCCCCGGGTGTGCGCGAGGGCGGTGACATGGGCACAAGTGCTGATATGCTGGTGGCCTGGTGGGGACGCGACAGGAGCGGTTTGGCGACGTGATGGCGATGCGGGGGTAGGCAGGGTGACGGGCGCACAGGAGCAGCGGGGCTGGCTGGTCAGGCGAAGCGGATACAGAGAGGAGCGATAGGAAAAGAAGAAAGAACAGGGAGAGGAAAGAAAGAAGGAGGCAAGGGAACCAGCTGCGCTAGAAAGAAAAAGGAGGGAGAGAGAGAGAAAAGGTGGGGGCCCACATGTAAGAGAGAGGAAAAAGAGAAAGGGAAGAAAAAGAGAAAATGAAAGCCTCAAGCAAAATTTTGAAATTTAGATTTTTAATTTTAATTTACACTAGAATTTATTGATTTTGAGTTTTGCATTATATTCAAAATTCGAATTCTCAGTTCAATTATTTAGATGCGAATTGTTAATATTCCTTTAGTCATTGCTTTTCTATACCTAGTTAAATTGAATTGCAAATTTTTATTTCCTTTATCTAATATTTGAATTTTAATTTGTGTGTAGATCCTCAGATTTTCCATTTCTTTTTTAACACCATTATTGTTTTTTACTTGGATATTATTTCTCAATATATTTATTTGCATGTCACAAAACTCAAAGGATTTCAAATAAATATTTAGAAGAAATTTGAATGCCAGCAAAATGCAAGAGAAAGTTTTAAAAATTCCATATTTTTGAACATCTGAATTTTTGGATGTTACAAGTTAGGAAACAGACGACTGACAAACTTGCACAGAGAAGAGGAAGTATGTGGGAGAGAAGACGAGAGCATGGAAGGCCCACACACCGGCGCGACCTTTTCTGTGAGGAGAAAAGGACAATGACCACTAAGTGGTTCTTTTATAATAGTAAAGATCATGAATCCATGATTCATGCCATTACTTTTTTTTGAAGTATTTAGGAAATATTTCTAAATCTAATTCAGGGTAAAAACTATTTCCACATAACCAATATTTTCAGTGTGTTGAACATATGAGATATATAAATAAGCGGCCATTTTTTAGGTAGTGTGAGACCATGTGGAGGTCATCCTATGTGTGTAATGAGTATTTGACCTTGCTTGCACTTTGGAGTCGAAGTTTGTTTTTGATTTTGTGTCATTTGCTCTTTGATTTTTGTTGTCAGCTGGGCAGTGGTCTAACCGGCCTTAAGAGGTGGTCTGATTAGTTTGCTAAGGCGGTCTGATCTGCTGTGGGAGGTGGTCGAACCAGGGTCCGGTGTGACCGGCCATGAAGAGCGCTCTAACTGAAAATCCGACATGACGGATTTCTAGTTAGCGGTACATTTATTCCATAGAGGTGCTCGTTGCATTGCATAAAGTTTTTGGGAGCGATGCAATCGGCTGTGTGATAGTTGTCCGACTAGAGGACCTCGGGCGGTCTGATCGGCGTGGATGCCACAATCAGACTGGTCCCCTGTCATTAGGAGTTAAGTTGGTTTAGGGTAGAGTGACTAGCCGTTGGTTCACGGTCAGACCGGCCTCTAGAAAAATGAGTGAGTTAAGTTGGTTTCGGTTGTTTATTTATGACGGGAGTCCATATAAATGTTAGTCATGACAGGAATCTATGCATTATATGAATCTTGATGTGGGTGTCAAGTGGTGCATGTTTGCATTAATTAAATTGATGAGGGTCAAGTGCATATCACTTATGCTAGGATGATTGCTTGTTCTTTGATGTGTAGAGCGCTTGGTGATTGTTGTGGTCAAAGACAAGACCAAGGCTAGGGGAGGTGCCTTGAGACCATGGAGAGTCGCATAAGTCCGAGTGGAGCATTATCTCAAGTGGAGGAGTACAGGAGAAAGACAAGGATGGTAATGAGATAAGTGTATGAATGTGGTGTGCCATTGGATTTGGGCATTTCAAGTGATGATTGTCCTCAAAGAAGGCGTACAGCCTTGCCAGCAAGTCATTTGGCATTGAACTTCGTTATGGTGGTTATTTTGAGGAGAAGAACCATGAAGGTCGTTGGGTGGCAATTGAGAACATTATTCGATACCGAGTGGACATGCAGTTTATGAAACCGCGGTGGTGGTCTAAGGTGATTTAGGTCACATCTTGAAGGAGTCTTCTAATCGGTTACGTTTAGCCCACTAGTCCACGCGAAGAATTTGACGTTTATTAAGGTTTAGCTCAAGTCAGTTGCGTGTGGCGGGCCATAGCATGCTTGCTAGAATTTTTATCTATTTATCATTTATTTCGTTGCTATTTACTTGCTATGTGAACTATTTGGCTGATCAGTCCTTTTATCAAAAGCTTAGTTGTATAAGCCTATGTTTGTATACTTATTATTATATGCTACTATGTTTACTTATTTGTGTATGGATTTGAGGCAATGTTGTAATATGTGTGTGCTAGCCACTAATTATGGGACTAGCACGATAAACACATAGGGTTCGGAATGCAAATTGTGTGTCCCAACATATATCTATCTGGCCGAATCGGAAAAAGAATCTATCCAACCCATTTTTTAGGTAGATAGGCTTTGAATTTCCCCAAACTTACTATGTAACAAAAACCATATATATATATATATATATATATATATATATATATATTAAATGATATAAAAATTATTGAAGACTTTAGTAAAAGTGGCCTAGCCTCTAAAAAATTCTCTAGCCTTACTTAAGGTCTTAAGCATAATGGACCTTTCCTTAAGAATTAGGGTTAGCCTGAACTTAGCACCAAAGGTCTTTCTTCTTGTACTTTTTTATGTTGCTAAAGGAAGATCTTGCTTTCTCCTTTTGCAGGGAGATTTACTTTCCTGTTATCTTTTTCGTAGTGGCATAGAGAAAAGAAAGAAGTTTCCATGTCCTCCACGTGAGAATTTCAAGTAGCATTCATGTCCCCATTTTCCGGCCTCCTCTTTATGTGTGTCAAGCACAATACAGTTAGAGATGATTCTATTCTATTGAATTGCAGCTTATAATTTTTAGCTGTAATGATGGTTTTTATCTGTATTTTTTGAGAGGACAGTGAATCACAAAGATACCGATATAAACGTCGCATATAATTTTAGATTCGAAAAACTGTATAAAAAACCCACTTCGAAAGTCGTTCTACATATAAGCAAAACTACAAAAGACAAAAGAGCTGGGCCATCAAATAGCTAAGGCAACTGTTAATAGTGCAATCGATGTGACAATTGCATTGTCCGACTAAATGACACAACATAGTGAGTACTATAAGCTATCCCCTCGTTTAAAAGAGCCAAGACAGGAGTAAATTATTACACTTTGCACCATATAATTTTTATCGAGCTTCGTAAAACACTAGGGTTAAACACTATTTTCGCTTAACTCCACCTTTAAAAAAACTTAGAAAAAAATTAATAACTACTACAGTACAATCTTAATTAAAAACTTAATAATCAATATTATAAGCTAGAAGCATAATATCATTTTAACGGGCTTTAGTCGTGGCCCATCCACTCAGCATCGCCGGTGGCTTTTTCTTTCTTTCTTTTTTTTTGTGTGTGTTAAAGGCGGCGTTAAGTGAAAGTTCTGTTTAAATCTGGCGTGTTCAGAAACTCGTGTAAAAATATATGCTGTAAAGTGCAATTAAGCTTTTTATTTTCTTAATCCAACGGGCACCGGAGACCCCCCCTTGCCCCGGCCGCCGGCGCCGAGCCAAACCGCACTCTTTCGCCGGCGCCGACCGGTGCCTAAAGAAGGTCGCACTGCGACTTCGCTCCGGGCGAGTTCGCTGCCCACCCGGCTGCGTCTGCCAGGGCCGTCATACCGGTAAAGCCAGTTCTTAGAAATGCCGCTATGTACCTAGTGTGTTGAGAAATCTGGACATATTTGGACCCCTAAACACCCGAAATTCCACTTTTGGCCCCCAAATCAAAAAAATTCCGTTTCTGGACCCCTCCCCACCGCGCGTTCACGAGCTGGTGCCACGTGTCCCAGACGCGCGGTCGGCGGCGCGGTCGCGCGGGCGGCGGGCGGACGCGCGGTCGGCGGCGTGGTCGCGCGCGGGCGGGCGGGCGGACGCGCGGTCGGCGGCGCGGTCGCGCGGGCGGGCGGACGCGCGGTCGGGCGCGCGGTCGCGCGGTCGGGCGCGCGGGCGCGCGCGCGGTCGCGCGGTCGGGCGCGCGGGCGGCGCGGGCGCGCGGTCGCGCGGGCGGGCGGCGCGGTCGCGCGGTCGGGCGGCGGTCGCGCGGTGGAGCGGGCGGTCGTGCGGCCGGCCGGGACACGTGGCGCCATCTCACGAAACACGCGGTCGGAAGGGGTCCAGAAACGGAATTTTTTTGGTTTAGGGTCCAAAAACGGAATTTTTGGGTGTTTAGGGGTCCAAATATGTCCAGATTTCGGGGTTTGTACGTATGTTCTTTCTTTCAGATTAAGAGCAAATTGGAGAATTACCAAAATTTGCATGCGCAGATGTGCCTTGCTAGTATCTATTCCCTTGCTCGATCATTCCATCACTCTCTAATTCTTTGCCTAAACATGTCAAATGTAGGGTTTAGGGGCGCGGTATTGAGGATCCATCTATTTCCCCCCTGTTTATGAGTGTCCATTGGGCACGTTAATTGTAAGCAGATTTCTTTCTTCAGGGATACCAGCAGTTCGATCTTCTTGAACCTCTCTTGATATATAGAACCCACACTTTGTAGAACGAACCAGAGAACAGAGTAGTTACCTCGATTCATGAAGGGGCTTCGATCACTGAACTTAATCTGTGTAGAAATGCCTGTTTCGAATTTATGCGTCGCGTTGAAAGATTGAGTTAGTTTCAAGCGCTGTATTCATATCTGACAAAGAAAACTTCCATTGATGGCTGCAGACTGCAGTTGTCCAAAAAAATTTCCGTTTATTTAACTGTAATATGATAATTTAGTGATTCATCGGAATGAAAGCCTTGCCATTTCGAAATCCAAAACCATTATAATTGGCTCCTCATACAAGCAGGAAGGAATCAGCACCATTCTTTTTACATACTGAAACCACTAAAGCTACTAGCATATACTGATGCGCCAACACAGATGATCGTTTAAACTATGACATGACAAGTAGGATCTACAAGATAGACGTTTCTTTGTGTGCTTTTATTCGTTGGGGAATCACCATCTGGTTTGCCCAAGACTGACCACCATCGTGAACATTTTGCAGGTTTTGTTCTTAATTCTTTTTTGGGGGGGCAGAATAAGATGGGGCAAGATCCAATTCCAATTCCTACTGATTTCATCCTTTTATGTTGCATTCGACGGCTGCGTTACCAAGTTTGATGAACATGAACATGTAGAGATAGGTCTCCTTCAATAGCGATGCGACATTTCTACTCATTTCTTCTGTTCCTCTAGCGCTGCATTTCTTTATGAAGAATTGTGACTTGTGTGCTCATAGACAGCAATGTTCCCATGCGAATTTATTGAGGTGGCATTTATATCCAAAGGTGTATGATACTGGGTGAGGCATGGTGGTGTATCACCATCTTAACTCCTGACATGAAAAGGATGCAAAGCCAGGCCTTAGCTGTATAATGCTGGCATCAAAGAGACAACGACTGGTACTATCCTGATAATTTTCTTGTTCATCATTTCTTGTCATCTTGATGGGTTGAAACTTCAATATGGGAAATTGTTCTGATGCCATCAACTGAGTTGGAGAATATTGTAAGTAACCTCTCTGTTGCAATATAAATTCTGTTAGGAGAGGGTCCCTCAACCTTGGACCACGACCAACTCAAAGCGACGACACCCGTTGGAAAGTCTATCTCAAGCCAAGTTCACAAGTCAACCTCAGCGAGGTCCATGAGATCACGGGGGGGGGGGGGGGAACCCCGGACAGTTTTCAAAGCCAACATGAACCAATCCTGAAGTCCCAGATGTGGTGAGACCCATGCAGGACAAAGGCCGTAGATACCTCTACGAGCAAGCTAGGCCCAGAGGGCAAACTTGTAACTTCACTCGCCTCCCTCTCCTCCTCTATAAATAGGACCTCTTAGGAGGAGGCCATTTTGTATAACTCTAGATACTCATATTGAATACAGAATACACTTGGTCATTCGTGTGCATTTACTGTCCAATCTCATATCGATGACAGTTGGCGCCATCTGTGGGAACTTGAGTGAGAAGCCATGTTGCTTCGGAAGATGAAGGCATGGAAGGTCACTGGGCGGGTTCGTGCTGTCCGCTCGGAGGTGCTCCGAACCCGCCCTGAACTCTGTTCGCATGGGGGCGCCCTGAACTCCGCCTCTGGACTCTGTCCGCATAGAGATGGCCCGGACTCCGTCAAAGCGTAGGTGCCTTGGACCCACCTCGAATTCCGTTCATGCAATGCCCCGGACTCCGCCTTTGGACTTTCTAAACTCCATTCGTGCGGAGATGCCCGAACTCCGCCTTTGGACACTTTCCGCGCGGAGGTGCTCTAGACCCGCCCCAAACTCCGCTCTTATGGGGGCGCCCTAGACTTCGTCCGTGCAGAGGTGCTCTGGACCCACCCTGAACTCCGTACATGTAGGGACGCCCCACACTCCGCCTCTGGACTTCGTCCGTGCGGGGATGCCTGAACTCTCAGGGCGCCCCAGACTCTGTTCGCGCTATGCCCCAGACTCCACCTCTGGACTCTCTGAAATTCATCCACGTGTAGATGCCCCGGACTCCATCCACGCGAAGATGTCCTGGACCCACCCTATACTCCGTCCGCACTGAGGTCCTCCGGACCCCCTCCGGGTCGTGCATCCGAACCTCCTCTGGACCCCAATATGCCTCGATGGCTTAGCAATGGCATGGTTAAACTCGGTCTCGATGGCATCTCCTTGACTTGGGGCTCCCTCTAGTTTGATGGATTCACCTTGGTGATCTCCAACGTATCTCGATGGCTTAGCATCGGCGTGGTTCAACTCGGCCTCGACGGCGTCTCCTCGACTAGGAGCTCCCCCTAGCTTGATGGATTCACCTCGGCGAGCTCCAACACACCTTGATGACTTGGCCACGGCGTGGTTCGACTCGACCTCGACGGCTTCACCTCGGCCGGGCTTCGTTTCACCTCGATGACGTCTCCTTGACTAGGGGCTCCCCTAGTTCGATGGATTCACCTCGGCGATCTGCAATACTTCTCAATGGCTTGGCCTCGGTATGGTTCAACTCGGCCTCTACGTCTTTGCCTTGACAGTGTTTTCTTGACTAGGGGCTCCCACTAGCTTGATGGATTGACCTCGGCGAGGTCCAACACGTCTTGATGGCTTGGCCTCGGCGTGGACACACACTCCCCTAGGGTCGAACCTGTGGCAATTCGCCCTCCAGGGTTGAGTTGCCTAACTCCCCCTGGGGTTGAGCCTACGACAACTCACCCTCTAGGGTCAAGTCACCTAACTCTAACCCTAGGGTCGATCCTGCCACAACTTGCCCTTCGGGGTCAAGTCGCCTAACGCTCCCCCTCAGGGGTCGAGCCTGTGACAATTCACTCTCCAAGCTAGAATCGCCTAGCACTCCCCCATTGGGGTCGAGCCTACCACAACTCAGTCTCCGAGGTCAAGACACCTAGCACTCCCCCTCTGGGGTCAAGCTTCTGAAAAACCAGCCTCTGGGCTTGAGTCACCTACCACTCCCCTTCTAGGGGCGAGCCTGCGATAACTTTCCCTCTGGAGTCGAGTCGCCTAACACTTCCCAAGGGTCGAGCCTATGAAAACTCGTTCTCCAGGGTTCAGTCGCCTAACACTGCCCCTCTAGAGTCGATCCTGCGACAACTCGCCCTCTAAGGTCGAGTCCCTAACATTCCTCTGGGATTGAGTCTATGATAACTCGCCCTCCTGGGTCGAGCTGCCTAACACTCCCCCTGGGTTGAGTTGCCTAACACTCTCCTTGGGTCGAGCCTACGACAACTCGCCCTCTAGGGTCGAGTCGCCTAACATTCCCTCTCTGGGGTCGAGCATTCAACAACTTGCTCTTCGAGGTCGAGTCACCTAACACTTCCCTTTGGGTTGAGCCTGCGACAACTCATCTTTTGGGGTTGAGTCGCCTAACACTACCCTCGGGGGTCAAGTCGCCTAACACTCCCCCTCTGGGGTCGAGCCTGTGACAACTCGCCTTTCGAGGTCGAGTTGCCTAGCACTCCCCCTCTGGGGTCGAGCCTGCAACCACTCACCCTCCAGGCTCGAGTCGTCTAACTCTCCACCTCTGGGGTCGAGCCTGCGATGACACCCCCTTTAGGGTCGAGTCACCTAACACTCCCCCTATGGTCGAGTTTGCGACAAGTCGTCCTCCGTGGTCGAGTTGACAAACACTCCCCTTCTAGTGTCAAGCCTATGACAACTCGCTCTCCAGGGTCAAGTTGCCTAGCACCCCCCCTGTGGTCGAGGCTACGACAACTCGTTCTCTGGGGTTGAGTCGCCTAACACTCCCCCTGGGTCGAGCCTGGGACAACTCACTCTCTAGGGTCGAGTCGCCTAACACATCCTCTTTGGGGTCGAGCTTTCAACAACTCGCCCTTCAGGGTCGAGTCGCCTAATACTTCCTTGGGGTCAAGTCTGTGACAACTCACCCTCTGGGGTTGAGTCGCCTAATACCCCTCGGGGTCGAGCCTGTGACAACTCACCCTCTGAGGTCGAGTTGCCTAACACTCCCCTAGGGTTGAGCCTGCGACAACTTGCCCTTCGGGGTCGAGTTGCCTAACACTCCCCCTGTGGTCGAGCCTGCGACAACTCGCCCTCTAGGGTCGAGTCGCCCTACAATCACCCCTCGGGGCCTGTCAACAGTACGACAGCCGCTCGTGAGCTTCGTCTAAAGCATTAATTTTTTTCTGATGGGAGACGGTGACGTTCTTACCTCCCTAAGAGACTAGCCGCTCATGAGTTTCATCTCGAGTGCTAAATTTTTTCGATGGGAGATGGTGACGTTCTCACTCCCTAAGCGACTAGCTGCTTGTGTGCTTCATCCCGAGCCCCAAGTTTTTCCCGATGGTGGACGACGATGTTCTTGCCTCCCTAAGTGTCTAGTCACTCGTGAGCTTCGCCATGAACGCCAAGTTTTTTCGATGGGAGATGGCGACGTTCTTGCCTTTCTAAGTGAAGTAGCTGCTCATGAGATTTGTCCCGAGCGCCAAGTTTTTTCTGATTGGAGACAGCGACGTTCTTGCCTCCCCAAGCGAAGTAGCTGCTCTTGAGCTTTATCCTGAGCGCCAAGTTTTTTTGATGGGAGACGACAATGTTCGTTCCTCCCCAAGAGACTAGCCACTCGTGAGCTTCGTCTTAAGCACCAACATTTTTCGATGGGAGACGATGACGTTCTTGCCCCCCCACAAGCGAGTAGCCGCTCGTGAGCTTCGTCCCGAGCACAAAGTTTTTTCTAATGTGAGATGATGACGTTCTCACCACCCCAAGTGTCTAGTAGCTTGAGCTTCGCAACGAGTGCTAAGTTTTTCCGATAGGAGATAGTAACATTGTCGCTTCCCCAAGCGACTAGCTGCTTGTGAGCTTCGTTCTGAGCACCAAGATTTTTTTTGATAGGAGGCAGCATCGTTCTCACCTCCTCATGTGTCTAGCTGCTTGTGAGCTTTGCAATGAGCGCCAAGTTTTTCCTGATGGGGACAACGACATTCTCACCTCCCTAAGCAAAGTAGCCGCTCGTGAGATTCGTCCCGAGTGCCAAGTTTTTTTCCGATTGGAGGTGGCAACGATCTCATCTTTCCAAGCGAAGTAGCCGCTTGTAAACTTCATCCTAGGTGGCAAGTTTTTTCTGATGGGAGACAACAACATTCTCGCCTCCCTAACTGACTAGCTACTTGTAAATCTTGAGCACCAAGTTGTTTTCCAATGGAAGATGGCGACTTCTTGCCTCCCCAAATGAGTAACCGCTCGTGAGCTTCACCTTGAGCGCTAAGTTTTTTTTATGGAAGACAGCGACGTTCTCGCCTCCCCAAGTGTCTAACTGCTCTTGAGCTTCGTAACGAGCGCCGAATTTTTTTGATGGGAGCCGATGATATTCTCGCCTCCCCAAATGATTATCTGCTTGTGAGTTTCATCCCGAATGCCAAGTTTTTCCGATAGGAGTCGGCGACATTCTCACCTCTCCAAGTGTCTAGTCACTCATGAGCTTCGCCATGAGTGCCAAGTTTTTTTCGATGGGATACGGCAATGTTCTCGTCTCCCCAAGTGAAGTAGTCGCTCGTGAGTTTCATCTCGAGAGCCAAGTTTTTTCTAATTGGAGACAGCGACATTCTTGCCTTCCCAAGCAAAGTAGCCGCTTGTGAGCTTCATCTTGAGCGTCAAGTTTTTCCGATGGGAAACAACAACGTTCTCACATCCCTAAGCGAGTAGCCACTCGTGAGCTTCATCCCGAGTGCCAAGATTTTTTCGATGGGAGATGGCGACGTTCTCACTTCCCCAAGTGTCTAGCCGCTCATCAGCTTTGTCACGAGCGCCAAGTTTTTTCCGATAGGGGATAGGGTAGCGGGATACCCCTTGTAAAGAGCAGCAAGTGAGCTTTATTCTAATTTAGGCAAGCAACAATGTGCAAGCTTGTGAAAGGAACAAGGGGCAGTTACAACTCCTTTACACTCGGTCACGGGATAAACTTCGAGTACCCCAGCTGCGCACCGCACCAATCAACACACATGTTAACATTACTCCTTGCGTGAAGATAAGTCCCAACATAGGGCATAAAGAGTCTATCCCTGTACGTTCTGCATGGTAGCACTCAGAATCGCGGCCAGGCCTCGGCCCCAACTATTCATCTCTCAACCGCTGCTCGAACTTAGCATTGTGTGAAGCTCGGTTCTTGATTTACTTAGCCCAAGAGGGTTTAGTTCTCGAGCAACCAATGATTAATTTAGTGCACCACAAGTCCCTTCCCTTTACCAGGTGATGAGAGGTGCCGCGGTGCCAAAAGGCCCTACCTGAGGCGAGCCCGAGGGCTACCACGCCCTACTGAGTCAGGTGACAGAGGCGAGTCCTCCAAAACATCTCGAGGGTGTTTTGCCACCACTTGGACCCACCTTCCTTGTCGAAGGGCGGACGAGTGGGCATAGGCATGCCAAGCATCTCACATGTGCGGTTGCGGTGATTCCCCGTGATCAAGTCCTCCATTGCATCGTGCTCTACCATTGTCTTGTGCCCAAGTAAGGCCACCGCCGCCTTCTTTGCCTATAGGAGCGTCAAGCCTACAAGTCCAAGTAGGGATCAGAAGAGGGCTGAGCACCGAGAAAACATAGTGTTGCAAGGGGTGTAGAAACTCACATTGGGACTTGGCAAAGCCCTGGAAAGCACGAATGTTCCCCGACGCCTCGCCCTCCGCGAAAGTTAGGTTCTAGCCCTGGCAGAGGGGGGCAATCCTCAACATGCAATACTCCTCGACAAAATCACGCATGTTGAACTTTGCAATGAGTCCTTGCAGAAGGTGCCGATGTGCTTTATCCTTCGCGCTCAGGGAAGGGAAGAAGTGCAATGAGCAGTCCACCAACTGCATCTTCCTGTGCTGATGAGGCTACATCCCTGGGTGGGGTAGTAGAACCACATGTCTCTCCATGATTCTCACTTGAAATGGTGGGCCTAAGTAGGGAATTCAAACTTTTGTCAACTACCTCGAAGCTGAAAGGCTATCACCCTGTATGAGGAGCGCACATTCTCATAGGCATACGCTATCGTGTGCGTGGCATAGTGGAGGAAGCAAAAGAGCTCAACCGAGGGATGCTTCACCCCCAAAGCTCTGTATTGTCCACTCATATGTTGAGAGGCGGACGAAGAAACCCAGGTTGAGGTAGGAGACCTCAAGATCGAATGTGTCGAGCACGTCCTTTAGTAGCCTGATCGGAGGGATGCGGAGGCCAGGTTCGAACTGAGCGGTGAAGACAACGAGCATCCCCGACCTTGGGTTAGGGTGGACCTCGTTAGGCTTGGGCAAGACAGCCAAGTCGGTGCTCTCGATCTTGCCCTCCTTCTCCAATCACTCCAAAAGACCTCTCGTCATGTTGGAAGGACCCAAGTAGCGGGAGAATTGTATGACCTTCTCTGGAATTTCCTCTTCCTTGACCGCCACCTTCGCTTTCCTATCTTTCTTGGCGGAAGGATCGACAGATGCCGCCGCCTTATTCGAAGTCATGGCGAATAGAGCTGAGTCAAAAGCAAAAGTCAGGGTGAAACCGAGTGGCTTGGAGGCCACTCACGTCGCCAAGCGAAAGGCGGATCCCCTGGGGTAGTTCGGGACCTCAAGGCTGAGTCGTCCGAAGGAAGCCCGAGTTCCCATGATCGAATCACCGGGAGGGTGTCCAAGGGCTTGTAGCTACTTCGTCTGGAGGGAGTACAGTCATCCACAACCCCCTCACTAGGAGGCAGCATGGGAATCTGCAACCACTTCACCTGGGAAGGTCCAAGACTATACCAAAATGCGCACCACAACCTCTTCACCCCAGAGGGGCTGGGAGTTCCAAAGTCACTTCACCTAGGGGGAGTGGGGTCTGGTGTCTCGCAGCTTCTCCGCCCGGGGGCGCCCTGGGGTCATGTAGCTTCTCCACCCGGGGGAGGCCTGGGGTCATGTAGCCCCTTCGCCTGGGGGTGGCCCGGCGTCCCGCAGCTTCTCCACTCGAGGGAGCCTCAGGGTCGTGCCATTTCTCCGCTCAAGGGATGCCCGGGGTCTCATAGCCTCTTTGCCCGGGGACGTCCCTGAGTTACACACTCACCTCACCTAGGGCGATTCGGGTGCTCACAGCCGGGCCATGCGGTGGACGATCAGTGGGTGAGGCCAAGTATATAGTTAGTTTAGAACCTCGTAGGCTTTCGAATCCGGAGGAGACTCGTGCGCTCGCAGCCACATCGCCCGGGGAGGAGTCCGAGATGTCCAAAGTCAGTTGCACTGGAGAGGTCCAAAGGTGGCTTGCGTAGTGGATCGGATAGGCTCAGAGGTGGCCTCGGAGGTCGCTCGAGTTAAGCGCTCTCTTGGGAGCTTGGAGTCTCCTGGGGAAGAGCTAGGGGAGAGATCTAGAGTTTGGGTGAAAGTGCTAGAATCTTGAGGAAGCTGGCCGATGGGAGCACTTATATAGGGTCCTAAAGTGGTCTACCATGGACCAGGTCTGCACAGCTCCTCGGGACCATGTGATCACTTGGTTCGTAGCACAACATACACTCGGTCCATGGAATAGTACTCGGCCACCCTTGCACAATGATCCGTGGAGAATTCCGAGTAGCAGTGCTCCTCGAAGTGTGTACCCCCTCCTAGTCCAGTCCAAGCCAGGTGGCCCGCGAAGACTTGCTCTCGACATGACCCAAACCTGCCGAACGACTTGACACCGGTGAGTAGATCCATCCCCAAGGGCCAACGGATGGTGACCTACCACCTCGAGCCCACTCCAATGCTAAGGTATTTTAAAGTCTTGTTTAGGTCGGTGCGCCAGCCCAGACTGGTGATTGACAACCGCCGGATCAGTGAGGGGCTACTATTAGGGGAGGGTCCTTGTGCTACCTCAGGCCCATGACCACCTTATTGCTACAGCACTCGTTGGAAGTTCTACCCCAAGACAAGTCCACAAGTCAACCTCGGCGAGGTCCACAAGTCAACCTCGGCGAGGTCCGCAAGACCAACCTCGGTGAGGTCTGCGAGACCATCCCCGACGAGGTCCGCGAGACCAATCTCGGCGAGGTCCGCGAGATCAACCCCAGAGGGGGGAGGGCGGAGCTAATCCCAGGTGAGATCCGGGGCCAACCGCGGACGGAGTTTGAAGTTAGCCACGAATCGACCCCAAAGTCCCAGACATGGCAGGGCCCACGCGAAGCAAAGGATGTAGATACCCTTAGGAGTAAGTTAGGCCCCAAGAGCAAAGTTATAACTTCACTCGCCTTCCCCTCCCCCTCTATAAATAGGAGCTCTTGTAAAAGGAGGAGGCCATTTTTATAACTCTAGATACTTATATTGAATACACTTGGTTATTCGTATGCTTCTTCTTGAGTCCCTCCGTACCCTTAGCGGTCTCCGTATCTGACCGGAGTACTTCTGAGTTTACTTCCAAATACACAAGTACGCTACTATTCCCTTTTTCCCCATGATAGGCTTGTGCCTAACAGTCATAGCTGAGGCATAATCCGTTGTTTGGATGTTTATGGTTGGTGTGGAAAGCAAATGAGATCAAAATCAAAAGTAACCACTTTTTAACATTTCATGCCATGCATGTATGCATTTTTCTATACCTGAGTTCAGCATCACAATTTGACTTCTGCGTGTGTTTTTGAGGACCGGATTGAAGCTTTGACTTCTAGTGAATTTTTCACTTGAAAATCATATGAAACACGAGCATGACAGTTTATTTGTGCGTGAATTGTTTCACACAGACTAACTAAAATCTTGACCGGTTCCAACGTTTAGATAATTGCCTATTAGCACTTAGCAAACACTGGAGCAACTTGTGTGATTGCTAGCAACTCACTGGTGCACATCACTTATGCGTCATTTACAGGGCATGTTTACCTTTACTTTTATAATGTTTTCCCCTTTTTGAGAACGACACGCTTAAGAATCTCTTCGTGTCTATGATGGGTTGGATGGAATTTCACTATCTCCTGTCTTTTCTTGTGCTCTTTTCTTATTTAACCTTGTCTTCATATAAAAATACCATTCAAAGCAAGCATGATAAGATTGTTTAACATTTGTTGTGGACTAGGAAGTTAGAATTCCCCTAGTGACTCGTGAGTCCGCTTTGGCCACTCTATGGCTACTTTCCTTTACTTGCCTTTGATGGGAAAGTGCACTCGAAGCTTTTACCAAAGTTAATAGTTTTCTTAAGTCTTTTTTGGTGCGTCACTTTGAAAAAGCGCGAGGAGGTGCTAATGACGTATATAGGCCGCACCGCGGCGAATTCTTACTGGGTTTGACATCCAAATGTCAAAAAGGACAGTTTCACTTGTTTTATAGCATGGCCGAAAGTTACTGAGGATAGACATTACATGAGAAGGCATGGCTGTTTTCTGAAGTCACACACTGTTGAAAATTCATCTGTGCAGCTCACCAAACATATGTTTAACATTTCTGTGCCATCACCTGAAACACAGCTCAGACAGGCAGTGAAGGCCAAAGGATTTATCTGGCCTGTTCTTTTTGGCTGTAGCTTGTAGCTTTTGGCTATGGTTTATAGCTTTTGGACTATTTGTACGAGAGATTACGGAGTAATAGAAATTCACGTGTGATTTTTGCCGATATAAATGAAGTTAGTAAAGTATGTACTACAATTAACTAGTAAACCCTATCTTGAAAAAATACTCCGTTTAAAAGTTAGTTACTGTAGAAAAGCTGAAAAGTAGCTTTTAGAAGCTGAAAAGAACAGGGCCATGGATTAACACACTGTTCAACTTTATGATTATTCCTTTGCAAGTTTATTTTCAATCACACTCTTGAGTTGTGAGTACAGTATGCATGCACTAAACAATGTCCCAAAAGGCTGCATTTAAGTGGCACATAAGTGTAAGCACACCCCATTGGGTATTAACATTTAGATAAGCATGCTTACCATTAAGGCATGAAGTGCTCCGCACTTCAGTAGTGTGTGAAGTTACCGCTTATCACTTTTAGAACATTGGTTCTGATCAATGTATTGCCAAGTTGACATCTAGATGGACTTTGTGGCCCGAGTTTAGGTCAAATATAAGGCTATTAAACTGGTTGACAGTGGTGTTAGTGGAGATGGCACCAGCTAAATGTCAACGGGCAAAAAAGCAGTATGAATGGTGCCATGGTGGCAATTATTCATGTTTTGAAGCATTTGAAAGCTGGGTAGTTACCTAATAAAGAGGAAGTTTTGTTAGCCACTACATCTCGTACCCTTTGTTTTCTGATTGTCCACAAAGTGATTTTAGTCTACACATAGTCATGTTTTTTTTCTTATAGATGTAATATATATATATATATATATATATATATATATATATATATATATATATATATATATATATATATATATATATATATATATATATATATATATATATATATATATATATATATTGTAAAAAAGTAACCTTTCTTGATCGCGTCATATCAACGCACGGATAGCATAACCAATAGCTAAATATCAGTGATTAAAAATAGTTTTCTTTTCTTGAAATCTGTTGTTTTCTGTGGAACAACATTCAGTCAGGGAAAACATTCTCAGCAAATATTTTTTCGCCCACCACCGATAAATCTGAAATTTGAGAATTTTGAAAAATTTTGAAAAAAAATTGTTCAAATTTTTTAATTTCAAATCTGAATTTTTGAGGGGAAATAGAAAAGCAAAAAAAAAAAGCAGTTTTAGGGTTTGAAGCATTTAGATAAGCATGCTTACCATTAAGGCATGAAGTGCTCCGCACTTCAGAAGTAGTGTGTGAGCGTCTAGTTACCGCTTATCACTTTTTAGAACATTGGTTCTGATCAATATATTGACAAGTTGATATCTAGATGGACTTTGTGGTCCGAGTTTAGGTCAAATATAAGACTATATTAAACTGGTTGACTGTGGTGTTAGTGGAGATGGCACCAGCCAAATGTCAACGGGCAAAAAAGCAGTATGAATGGTGCCATGGTGGTAATTATTCATGTTTTGAAGCATTTGAAAGCTGGGTAGTTAACATTTAGATAAATTGTTTAAAATTTTTAATTTCAAATCTGAATTTTTGAGGGGAAATATAAAAGCAAAAAAAAGGGCAGTTTTAGGGTTTGAACTCACAACCTCATATGCTCACCAACCACCATCCATCACCACTAGGCTAGCTAAGTTTTTTTTTTCTATATGACTAGTTACGTACCCGTTCGTTGCAACGAAACTCATTGAATGTATAGAGAATCGTACTATAGAAGAGAGTTGCTCTGATCGGTTGGAAGGTGAAGAATTGTGAGAAGTTAAAGAAATAGAGCGGTTAGAGAAGAATGGACGTACAACCACCAATTCGTTCTTTTATAATAGTAATAATAGTTATGAAATCTATTTAAACCTGAAATTGTGAACGAAATACACCGGTTTGACCTTTTTTGGTCCTGGGGAGAAAACCGAAATTCTAAATTTCGACCAAAATGTTTTCCCTGCATTCAGTCATATTATAAAATTCGTCCATGAGGTTGCCAGCACCCTAATTCAGGATTTGTAAATGTTGATGTGGTGAGCAAATAGAACATGTTGTATTGGTACTGGCCAATTGGGCTAGGCATACACCAGCGAAAATACTACAAAGAACCCCCTAACTAGGCAGAAATACAATATCATGCATATATACACTAACAGTAAACATTTTTAATCCATTTTTTTCTGCATTATTTTTCTTATTGATTGGACTGTTTGTAGGACTGCGCTGGCGGTATGTAAAGGAGTTAAATATTTAGGGGTCTTTCTTTTGGGTTGTGGCTTATAGATAAAAATTTTAAATTCTGGCTATTTGTGAGAGTACAGAGAGAGATACATGCGATTTCGGTCGATATAACTGAAGTCGGTACAATATCTACTACAATCAATTTATAGACTCTGACTTAAAAAGACACTCTGTTTAAAAACTACTTATTGTAGATAAGCCATAAATCATAAGCACAAAAGTGCGAGCCCTCAGTTTTCACTTTTAAGGTAATTGGTACTTTGCCTGCCTCCTCTTTTTGCACCACTTTCATGGTCCAATTTATCTCAACCAAAAGCAAAAAAAAGAAAGCAAGAAAGAAAGGAAAATGCAAAAGGATTAAAGGACTGATGCAGAGAAAACAACAAAGAAATAAGATACTGTTTCTGCTGTCCCTGCCAATCCTGGTATAATATGAAGTAACAAATAGAAAGTGTACCAGAATATATCCTACACATACCATGAATCCGGTGGACTAGTGTACTAAAGATAATCTATTATAGCAACGTATTGTTGACAAGCTGCTGAAGAATGAAATACCTCAAGCCAAATATTCCATCTATATCTATTTATCTACAACCAGGGACCTTATCTCCTGGTCTTTCTCCAACACAAATAGCTATTTCTATTTACATGCTACCTATTACAACCACAAATTGTTGACAAGCTGCTGAAGAATGAAATACCTCAAGCCAAACCAAATATTCCATCTATATCTTATATATCTACAACCAGGGACCTTATCTCCTGGTCTTTCTCCAACACAAATAGCTATTTCTATTTACATGCTACCTATTACAACTACAAATTGTTGACAAGATGCTGAAAAATGAAATACCTCAAGCCAAATATTCCATCTATATCTTATTTATCTACAACCAGGGGCCTTTATCTCCTGGTCTTTCTCCAACACAAATAGCTATTTCTATTTACATGCTACCTATTACAACTACAAATTGTTGACAAGATGCTGAAAAATGAAATACCTCAAGCCAAATATTCCATCTATATCTTATTTATCTACAACCAGGGGCCTTTATCTCCTGGTCTTTCTCCAACACAAATAGCTATTTCTATTTACATGCTACCTATTACAAGTCCTACAAGTAGCTATGTTATCCACTCCATTCCCCCCCCCCCCCCAACCCCCAATACCTAGTTTACAATCCTCTGATGCACACAAATTCAGTACTGTCAGTCTAAGCTCATGTTTAGATCAGAAGGCGGCATGAGAAAAATATTGCACATCGCTTTCAAGATCCCTCCTGGAAGGTCACTGAGCGCGTAAGCGCGACAGGGTTCGCTTGCAAGTGTGGCAAGCTCGTGATCACCGCGTGTTTCGCCATCTTCACCTCGCGCTTTGGCTCAAACACCGTCGCAAGTTTGTGCCCACCACCGACAGTGTCTGTCTCCTCCTTGTCGCCTTTGATCCCGATGAGTGACCGGATTGAGCTCCTGGCCACCTCGTCGGTGTTGTCGATCCTGATTGTCTTTGGCACCCACACCTTGCCATTGCCATGTACTCTTCCCTCATCACCTTCCCTTGTGTGCTTGCCGAGTGTGAGGAAGCTAGGCCCTGAGGAGACTGAAGGAGCACTGGTAGGTGAAGAGAGGGCCTGTGACTGGGACTGGACCGGCCATGGAAGGCTCCAAGCTCCGGGAACCATGCAGCCCCAGTAAGCCGGCGCAGCGGGGTATATCGGGATTGCTATGCCGGAGGTGTAGTAGGCAGGAGATGGTGCGCAACTGTATGGCCACATGGTTCCCCCATTCATGCTTGGATGCTGCACTCCATTTGCAGATTTCTCCACGATAACCTTCTCATTGTTGTTGCTCTGGTTCTTGTCGTCTCTGTTGCTTGATACTTCGCCGCAAGAGGCCATCGACAGGTTGTCGCTGGTATTCCCAGCTCGGCCGCCGATCGGGATGAGCTTCTCCTTCAGGTGGGACATCTGCTCCGCGAGGTCCAAGGCGGACGCGTCGTGGCCGAAGCTGAGCACCGTGCCGTTGGTCTTCACCGGTGGGCCACAGAGCGGGTCGCCGGGCAGGGCAGCCCGGACCCTCTGGAGGAAGTGGGAGGCGGCGACGGCGTTCTTGTTCTTGCGCCGGCCGGCCCCCACGGGCACGTTCCGCATGGCTCCGCCGGCGGTCCAGTACCGCTGGCAGTTCTTGCAGAAGTGGCGCGGCTGGTTGACGTTGTAGTTGTTGAAGTAGCAGAACTTGGTGTCCATGCTGTTGCACCGTGGGCACGGCAGGATCTTGTCGGGCTTCTTCAGCTTCTCCTTCTGGTTGGCTGCGTCGCTTGGCTGCGGCGGCGAGCTCTTGCCCGCGGCGGCGGGGTCCTCGGCGTCCACGACCTCCGGCTGCGGACAGGGGTCTGCGGTATCGTCATGCGTGCTCTCCTGGGCATCGGAATCAGTTGAGCTGCTGCCACTGTGCTGAAGATCCTGGAATGATACAGAGAAATCTCCTGTTGAGTTCATCGAATCACTGTAGTTGTTGATGAACAGGTGTAGATTTGCAGCTTTTTTTTTTTTGCCAGAATTAGAAGGCCACAACTCTGCTGGTTATACTTGTAAAATGAAAAGAAGTCTGCTTTCCATGAGTGCAAATTTGGAAAGAGAAAAGATTATTTTTCCCATTGTATATTATAGTACTATATTCAGTTTCCATTTCCCCATGTATATTGTTGCTTTATACTTGGTATCGGTTTCAATTACCCAACTCTGCCTCCAGGGACGAATTTTTTTATTAGAGCTTAAGAGAGGAAATGGTTTGATAAATTCAGGAGGCTAGAGGATAAGTCTCTTAAGTGAAGAAGAGACTAACATGTCCTAGAAACAGCTTCAGAACTCCAATTTGCAATTAATTAAGACTTACAACATTTTTTAAGAGAATAATTAAAAAACCTTAGTTTCCCCCTCGTACAGTTGATAACCATGAAGCTAGGATACTATCCTTGAAGGGAATCAGAGGGAAAAAAGAGTCGGTTCAAATTTTGCCTGCTAATACTGAAACTAAGCATGATAATTAATACTATTTCACCTCAGACTCAAAGATGACACCTTTAAGGCTTTCACACTCAAAATCCAATCGAATTACAGTGCTTCAAGATCAAAGGACCTATGCTAATCCATTCACAATTAACATCCCACAAAAGACAAGCTCCCTAATCGCAAAGGAGGCATCTTTAACCAAGCAACCTTGCCAACTAGAACCCAATCATCTCAGAACTTGTCAGATGAGAAAGACCAACCGAATTCCATCCCCAGCTCTAGGACTCCAAGAACCCAATCAAGAAACACCGAGCACCGCTCCTGCAACCGATCCGGTCCTATTCAGGCGAGATCGAATCGAGCAAAACCAACCTTGACGACGTCGCCGGCCTCCGGCACGGGGATCGTCTTCCCGAACAGCTTGATCAAGCAGTCTCCTCCTCCTCCTTTGCACTCCCCCATCTCTGAACCTTCTTCTTCCACCACTCTCTCTCTCTCTCTCTCTCTCTCTCTCTCTCACACACACACACACCCCCACCCAAGGCCCTGGCAAAAAGCTCCCGAGTAGTTCTCTCTTGTCCTCTTGCTTCTGTTGCTAGCTCTGCAGCAACAAACAAACAAACAAACGAAGGTACAGCAACTTGTGGACTGCGCCAGGGAGAGGAAGCAACTTGGGTTCTTGCTCTGTCTGCGCTGCGCTGCCATGGGGGATGGATATAAGAGGGGAGGGGAGGGATGAGCGGTGGGGGCCACGTAGGCAGGGCGCAGTGGGTCGAGAGCCACAAGCCCAGCTTGTGGCCTCAAGGGTGCGTTTTTTGATTCTCCTCCCCACTCGCCTTTTCCCACCCGTCGCGCTCGCCCGCCCCTCCCTGGGCAGTTGGCACCCTCCTTGGCTTTGCTTGCTCTCAACTTCCTAGCACATACGCCTCGTTCGAAACAGTTCCTAATTTTAATTTTAAGAAGTTCAATTTTGAACAAAGTAATTTTTAGATAGTTTCTATAAACATCTATAAAAGTCACTGTATGAGTTCTTTTGAACAGAGTAACTTTCAACACAAGCATTCCTTCCATTAAAAAAAACACCGCTAAAAACTAAAAGCCAAAATACTTTTAAACAAAGCTATAATCACGATTACCTCCTACAATTTGTTTTCTTGCTTCCTTGCACCTTCTTGGCCCCTTTTCCATATAGCACCCCCTTATCAATCCTTCCCTCTCAAAGTACGTCAAGATTAGAGTGAGCTCTCGACGCCGCGATTTTGTGCATGTTTTGCATTGTCTGATTGAGTGATCCAGGCTACATATTAATGTGATTAATTAGTACAATCCTCATTGTGATTGGTTTGGAGGGATAGGTTGTATGGTTTCGCGATTTCATGAGGCTGCAGTGATTGGGGAACATAAAAAGTCTATGCTAGAAATATTTACAAAAGCATCCCACTCTTATGTTGAAATTAGGAGGAAGAGACCTACGACTTTTATCTGGATATATATACATGGCATAGTTGCCTTAACGACTTCTGTGATTTCAGTTGGCATCTGCTATTCTCGTTGCTTAACATGGCAGCCCGTTTGTGGCTATCCTCGATTGAAGCCCTGTTATTTGGCTCACTAACTTTTCCTTGGTTGTCTTAGTTGGAACCAATTCGTGGCTACCTTCAAAACATGGTTTTATCTCCCTTCAAAGGATGCATTCGTGCTCATAACCTAGGAGGCCTCATTATGGAAAAGGAGGGACTAGCTCCCAAACATAAGCTTCTCATCATATGCTTTCTTCCACCGTTAGATCTAACTTCGATGTATTCTGGCCGTTTGATTTGGCACAACAGAGAAGCTCATCGCTGCTTGATCTCTAGCCGTCGTTGCCTCGCTAGAGCTCCAGCTTGCCAAAGGAGGAGGAGACCATGGCAAACGACCTCTCTCAAGCACGAGTAGTGGCGACGTTAGACCGATGGCTGGCATTGGAGCTCGGGATATCGGTGCCAGGGCTTATGATGTCGATGGTCGTAGTCTGCTTCCAAGAGGAGATGCGGGGAGGGAGAGGGTGATCTCCCAGACACCACTGGCTCACCAGAGCCCCAGCTTACTGGAGGAGCGGGAGGGATGGAGGAGGAACCCGGTCAGTTATAACAAATTTACAAAAGAGACACAACATCGACACAATGAACATGCAACAAAATTCGCCACAGTTGCAACAACCAATCACAAACAAAAATGGCAGAACAAACTAACAACAATTGCAAGAAAAAAAATTGTCATGCAACAAATCCATAACTAACTGCAATGAAGAAAATTTCTTATGCAACAAATCTATAACCCAACTACAACAAAAAATTCTTTGTGCAACAAATCAAAATGGCAACTACAACAAAAAAACTCTAGCGGCAAATTTTGAGAAGACATGTTGCAACACAATCATATACTTTGTATAATAATTGATAAAAAAAATGCTGCAACAATCTAGAGAAATATCTGCAACAAGCCTACTTGGAGAAGGATGACATGCGAATATGGTGAAGGTCCAGTGTCTAGGAGGGAGCAACGGTAGCTAGCTCGGTACTGTATCTTCGCCCCACAGTGTTGCCTCATCACCAGCCCTGCTCACCATCCACCTCCCACCTCCTTTAGCCTCAGCCTCGCTAGATCCGATAAACTCCTTGCATGGGAAGACCTCCACATGAGCTCCGACTGTGACGGATGGTCTCATCAAGTGCATGTGGTTGCGAGTTGTAACTGGCAGTCAGCAACAAAGCAACTCGTTGGTGGTAGAAGTGGCTGCTGTTGGGTATGAGGATTGAGAGAGAGAGAGGAGCAAGCTCGTACGAACAGGTGGTTGGGGGCAATAGGAATGAACGAGTAGGTAGGAGCGATGGAGATAAGATTGCCTGATTTTTTATCCCCTATCAGCACAAAATCTGGATGGTGGGTGGGCCATGGGCCATCCAAACGAACACGTGGGCCATGAAATGGATGGAGCCCCTAAGTTGCATGATTTGGTGATTTTACAAGGTTGTGGTGAGCAGGGAGCATAAAAAGCTTATGTTATAAACATCTGTGAAAAGCAACCCACTCTTGTGTGCAAATTAGGAGGAAGAGACCTCCAGCATTATCTAGGTATATATACATAGCATAGTTGCCTTATTGGCATTTGTAATTCTGTTGGCATCTGTTGTTCTCGTTGTTTAACATGGCAACTTGTTTGTGGCTGTCCTCAATCGGAACTCAATTCTTTGGCTCATCATAACCCTCTTATAGGTGAAAGAATTTTTGTTGCCCTCTCGTTGAATCCGTATGCCCACGCATTTGCCCTTGCCTTGGCTCGTGCCTCCTTCGTCGTTGTTTTCATTCTGGCCTGTGCGTTTCCCCTATGCGCCGTGTGGCTCCTCACTGCCATGGCCTCGTCGGCCCTGCTCATGGTGCCAATGCTACATGCAGCCCCCTTGCCTCACCTACTCCACCTGCTCCCTTTCATTCCCCGTGCTCCCTGTGTGTCTCCGCTTGCCGGTCGTTCCATCCTCCCCGTCTCGCTGCTCTCCTGCATCCTCTGCTCTCTCTTGCCCTTGCATCCTCCCCATTTCCTCCTCCATACCCGCCGCCACTGCTCCCTCTAGGAGCGAAGTCACTTCGGAGAGGGGGCTTCGTCAGCCTCTAGTCTACCCTTCAATGGCCAGAGAACCCCCTCGGATACATATGCGGCATCACGTTCCCCGTAGACCTTGAGGCTGGAGGCCAAGCCAACGGCTGACGGGGACCAGGGAGGCAGGGAGGTGCTAGGCCAGATCTGGCCTCGTCCACGTCCGCCATGCTGGCTGTGCTGACTAGGTGCTCATTAACTTTAACTTTTCCTTGGTTGCCTTACTTGTCAACCAATTCGTAGTTATCTTCGAAACGGTTTCGGCTTCTAGCTTATAGTGTTTCGTCTTTTTCTAGTCTGCTGATTTTTGGGACTTTTTTGCTTTTGCTTTTTCTCTTTATTCCTTTGTATTGTATGTGCCGATATAATATTTTTTTATTTTTATATTTAATTATGCAGAATAAGTCAACAACAGTTATAATATAAAATAAACCATAAGTTTTGATTTATAAGCTACTTAAAGCGCCCCATGTATCTGTCTGCAAAGGATGCATTCATGCCCAAAACGTATCTGTCTGCAAAGGATGCATTCATGCCCAAAACGTAGGAGGCCTCATTCCGGAAATCTTGGTGAACTCGTAACCGTACAACAACAGTGTAGACATGAGGGACTTGACATCATATATACAAAATTACTGACGAGTCATGAATGATCTCTCCCATTGTCTCACCTCACTTATCCAGTAACCTCTTTGTGGCTGCCATTTTCGCCTTGTTCATTTCTGGTTGGGCTTCTAACTTCTGATTTATTTTTACTCTTTGTAAATTTTATCTTTTTCTGCCTTTTTATCTTTTTTTTAGCTTTTTTGCCTTTTCTTTTTTTGTATTTGTTTGCATTATACGTGATGGATTAACATATTTTTTCTTCTATTTTTTACTTTTTTAAATTTAATTATACTAAATAAGATATTATCAGTTACAGTACAAAATAAGTCAGCTGCAATACAAATTCAGCCATAAACCAGATTTATTCCGTCTAAATGAGCACAGCCTTTGTACCGCTTCTTTCCTGGTTTCTTTCTGTTGAAAGCTTTAGATAATACTGCCGTGCAAGCTAGCTAGCCTGTGTGATGGCATTTGCCCTCATGATGTTGTAAAGTGATGTACTTTCAAAATAGATGGAGTGTGTGTTCTGAAAACTGTGAGGCCCAAGGAGCCATGCGCCACAAGTTATCGTAGAGGTTTGATGTTCCCCGGCATTAGGCTCAGTGCAGTATAACGTTTCTAGTGTATATTCTTTTAGCTTGTAGTTTAAGGTTTTTAGTTACAGCATATTAATCTAATAAATAGTAATTATTTAGAGAAGTTAAAAATTAAAAGTTACTGAAAAAAATAAAAGAACAAGGCCACTGATCTAGTGGCAAAAGTGCTAAGAACAATCGTTACAATGGCATTGGATGTGGAGCCGTATAACAGATTTCTAAATGCATGTACTGTTTTTCTGTAAAAAAAGATTGTGGTGTTGGTTTGCCACGTGGGAAAAAGGAGTTTGTTGTCTCCAGCTTGCTTGCTTCCTACTCATCATCCATTCAGTAAGGTCCATTAGAAGTCTAGGTGAGCCTGGTCCACCAGGTTGATATGTAGACCTGTTATGTCTCACTACCGCATGTATCCTTGACACGTCTAGTTGGCTGCTCCTCCTTTGCATGGAGATCCATGCTATTTTTGGTTTATTGAATATGTATGCATGTATTGGCTAAGCTCAAAAAGGAAAAAAATATCATTTACATAGACTACAAGTTTTCACTCAAACATGATTTATACTACTTATTAAATCGCCAAGGGCCCTATGGAAATAGGCACAGTATATAGACAAGCTTATAGAGGTATGACAATATATATATATATATATATATATATATATATATATATATATATATATATATATATATATATATATATATATATATATATATATATATATATATATATGTGTGTGTGTGTGTGTGTGTGTGTGTGTGTGTGTGTGTGTGTGTGTGTGTGTGTGTGTGTGTGTGTGTGTGTGTGTGTGTGCAGTCTATCATAATATTATATACAAGGTTGTCACAATGCTTCAAGTGAAAGGCAGTGGGGGGGTGTTCATATTGGTTGCGCTTGATGGCTTTTGGCTGCAGTAATGTCTTTCAGCTAAAAATAAATAGTAGTATCTGAAAGAAGTGTTTTTTAAAAGGAAGGAGTGAGCGGTGGGAAAAGTGAGGGAGAAATACGTGCGCGAAATAGGAGCGGGAGGAGTGGGGTGCGTGATGCACCCGTAACCCTCTATCTTATCCTCAGAGCGAGACAGAAGCCAGAGGAGTGAAGAAACTACTTTAAAAAACCAGATGTTTATATTGATTTCTGACTTCTCTAAACAAAAGTCAATACGAATAACCAACTTAGATAAGCTATAATGGAATTGCTCTGGAGCTGGCTGCCTCCAGTCATTGGTATCTTGATCATGCTATTCTCTTCTCTCATTTCCTTTTCCCATGCATGAACTAAATAAGCTAAAAAAATGGCAGCTAGCTTATTTCTCAATTAAGTCTAAACTGAATTATTTTGCCATGAGCTTCAAAGAGAAAAGCTAAAAAAGAATTCAGCTGCCACTACACCGTAAACAAAGGGCTAGTAAAAATACACTACAAACCAAGCCAGAACAAGTCAAACATCGACATGTGTCCAACTCCACGTTTCTCTTCTAGAAAGTTCCCCCTCCTTAAAAATTTCTTCTTCAGAATCAGCTTGCACTTCCTAAACCCTCCCCTCCTTTATCACACCGCATTATGGGTGGTGAACTCCTTTTTCTGTTAGGTTTCTTTAGTGAACCCCTTTGGACAATTAGGAATAAACAAGAGCCTCAGCTCAAGCTGGCTTGAAAGAGACTGCCAAAGTCTACACTTTTTTAAGACCAAATCACCGATGCTTGTAACTTTTTAAGGGCTTGTTTTTTTTCTAATTTTTTGGTTATTTTTGGGTTTTTTATCTTTTTATTTTTATTCCTTTGTATTATCTATGATGATATAGATTTTTAAATTTAATTACGCTAAAAAATCTAACAATAGTTATAATAAAAAACCACTATAGTATAAAATAAATCATAAGTCCAGATTTAAAGGCTAAATAAGCACCACTTTTTCCGAGAGATATATCTTTCAGAGTTTAGTTAGAATAATGATACCCCACAATGACCTGTAGTGTAGGGGAAAGTTATTCCCAAGGCCTATACACGTGGCGTTTGTTAGAGCGTGGCCGGTGTTTGAGTCCCGAAAATCTTGCCGTTGGGCCCACACGTAGCTGACCCTACACGTGAACATAGGTGGTGTTGACGATTGACTATTCTCTGTTTTTTTTTGCCCTCCTATTGGACCGTCGAAAAGTGCGTGTTGACTATTTTCTGCCCTAAAATATATAGTGCCGTATAAAAAAATGCCCGGATTTAACAAAAAGAATAAATAGGTTCATGTTTTTCTTAATAATAAACCTATCTACTTGTATGACCGGACAAGCAATAGAGGAGGTGAATGATGCATTCAAATTCTCCCAAGTATTCATTTAACCATTTTCTCCGATAGCTACAGAACTACAAAGATTAGGGTTGAAAACCCATTTGAAAACCGGAGCAATAGAAAGAACACAGTAGGAAAACACACCGTAGTCAGAAGCTGGCAACGTGGTCGAAATTCGACAACGTGGTCAAAAGTTGACAATTTGGTCATAAAGTCAACAACGTGGTCGTAAACTCGACTACGTGATCGAAAACTGACAACGTGGTCATAAATTCAACAACATGGTCGGAAATCGACTACAGAATGAAAATTACCTAATCGATAAGTACTGAGACCAAAACTAACGTGATCGAAATTGAGTGCAGTCGAAACCAACGTGATCGTAAACAATGTGGTCAAACACCAACAAGTGGTCGAACAACCAACGTGGTCAGAACCAGTCGGCAACCAAAATAATCAACGTGGTCGTAAGCTAATGAGGTGGTCGAACAACCAACCTGATCGGAACCAGACTGCAACAAAAATGATCAACGTGATCGTAACCAACGTGGTCGTAAACCAACGAAGTCGAAGGCCAACGAATGATCTGCAACCAGCGAGATCGATTCAGCTAAAAAACCAACAAGAGAAAACGAGTATCCGTAAGCAGTCGAAAATCCCATGTAATAGGAAAAAGCGAAACGGTCGGAAGAGTGAATGTGATCAAAACCGGTGCGATGCAGTCTGAAACTTGACCGTGGCCGTAAAGCTAATCGACGTTCTAGATAGAGAGTGCACCGACTACCGACTGCTTCAGTTAAGATTCAATAGAAGAACACGAAGTAATCGAAAGATCTGAACGTGGTCGAAAGCAACACAGTGTGAAGCGATCGAAAGACTGAACGTGGTTAAAAGCAACGCGCTTCAGTCTGGAACTCGACCGTGGTTGTAAAACTAATCGCATTCCAGACAGTGAACAGCGCCAGCGCCGACTGTATCAGTTCAGAATTAAATTGAAAAACCGAAGGATCTTTTCATCCATAGATCCAAATGATGTGAAACTTTGAAGATCCTCTTTAGGGTATTGTGAACTTATTCCAACAAGCGATCATTAAAATCATAGCCAAAGATGAGACATTTCTTTAGTTTGTTGGAAGGTCACATTAAAACCGAGTCAAAATTGAAATCGGTGAATCAAACTAGCTCATAGGTGGATGATGACCAAAATGAGTCTAGAAGTATTTTCACATGTCACAGCAAGTTAGAATACCGAAGAAATTGACTCAAAACCTTTGAATCAAGAAATCAAACTTTGAGGCCAAATCAAGAACACATCAAGAGCAAAACAACCAAATCAAGAAGGATGCATTTAGATAGCAAATATTGATGTAGTGCTCACTTGAGAAGATTGAGTCTACAGCCACTCCACCTTGGAGGACAAAGAGCACACCATGTGCTCCACTCTCAAAATCCTAACCTTAAACAAGAAAGCACATGAGAGGGGTGGGATGATTGCCCCTACATATCTCCATCCCCACCCCTTTTATAGGTGAGCAACCAGTCACTTACTCTTTAAATTGGATCCTATCCACTATTATAATGAGGATACCCGTTAACCCCCTACACGAGTTTTACTCTCTTTAAGTCCACTTATGCACGTTTTTCGAATCGTATAAGTATGTATTCACTAAATCCTTAGCCTTGATCCGTTAGCTCCATCTGGACCTAAACCACTCTTCAACGCATTACCCATGCACCGCGATTTTGATCCAAGATGGTTTCTGGTACCAAAATGCCTCTTGTTGACCTGGTCATCATATTCCTTTGCAAGCAAACGCCATGCTTGCCATGTGTAGGTACACCATTAGCTTGCCACATGCCGCCAAGTCTCCCCCGTCCCGGTTTCACCGAATCACGATTCACTTGGGCCATGCAAGCTACCTGGCGTCATCTCGCTGTACAAACTCGCCCTCAACATTCCCACATTCTCGTGCCATGCTTAAGCTCACCATCTCACCTGGTATCCTTGATCGTTCTGGGTCTCAATTCCTCCATGAGCCTAACCTCGAACACCTTCGTTGACCACAGTTAACTCCAAGCGACCCTGCACATCCAAAGACAAAGAATTCGTTTTCAGGCACAAGTTCTTCACAACTTGACCTATATTAGCCAAGCCATGTATCATGCAACCTTAACCCAATAACTCAGGTTAACCTAATTAAATCCATGACTCAAATCCCAAATTCTTAAAATCTGCATAAACTAGTTCTGACATAGAGTTATCTTTGCAAAGCCCACTGTCCACTCCACAAATATTGCAATGGCTCATCACAATACTAATCTGAACCATCTCGCATGGTCCATCACCACTAAATTGCTTCTGGTGTTGATAAACCCTGGGTTGAATAGGTGGAGCCGGAGAGGGAAGAGGTACTCCAAAATCCAGATGCACCTCGAGGTCAACCCGGGACATTGGTTGCAAAATATGCTTTTTAAGTTGTACCGAGCAGTTTTCACTATATGCTTTGCCTTGTATGTTTGAATTATTCCAAGGAAATGAATTTTGCAAGAGACAATACATCCTCACAGGATACCTATAAGATTCCCAAATTCCAAACGGGGCTGTTCCTTCACGTTGGATCGAACAATCATGATCTATACATTTTCAAAGAGCTATGGTAAAAAAAACCCCACAAGACAGGAACGCCCCCGTTTCCAGGGGCGCGTACGGACACAGCATTCCGCAACTATTCACGCGTGAACAGTTATAGAGTGTCACGCAAGAGTATACCACTGCATGCCTACCACAAAAGTCCAGCATATATTTCACATACGGATTAACATCCATTTTTCAACAGCGGGGCGTGCAAGCCCAAAGTATAATTACATTACAGAAGCTCCAAGATCCGCTTGAGCGCGGCCAAGACCTAAAGCCACGGGTCCTCGTCGAAGAAGAGACCTTCCGGGGCTTCCTCAACGGGGAGACCTTCACCTTCGTCTTGATCCTCTAAAGAAGGGCAAAAGCAAGCCGTGAGCCAATCAACCGGCTCAGCAAGTCCCAAAGGGATCCTAACTTACTACATGCACGGAATATCAATGGAAGGAAGTATACTTGGTTTATTACATTTGGTGGATGCAGTTTTATTTGCAAACATTTTACAAAATGGACTCAAAACTTACTTCTTAAGATCTCAGGGGTTTTCATGAAGAGTTAATTAACCAACTAATCAAGTTAAAACATGAACAAAACTACTTAAGCTTCGCTGCTGGAATCACCTAAGTGACACAGCTCCAATAACCGGGAGCACGGCGTATTCGAATACCATTTGTTTGACTCTGCAGAGTTTGCTCAGCTTTACCCACACGATCCCTCAACTCCCGCTAAAGAGTTAAGAAAGCCAGGTCGTTTCGCTGCTCAACCCTTGGTATACACTCCACCCGATAGATAATAACCCCGCACATCCTCGGGCGTCCGCTGGCCATCGCGGAACGCCGGTCCCGAGTTGTGGGGACCAATCGTTGTCTTGCTCTGACTCCCAATGCGGGGTTTCACTTAAGTTGAGCAGGTACTAAACCAGGGTTGACAAGTCAACACCTGTAGTTGAGCGGTTGCTATGACATTTGCTCAGCGTAAGGATTTCAGTCCTTATATTTTCACATGGCCCGCAACCTTACCAGGCCCGCGACCCAACCTAGGGTAAGAGTTGGGTGAATAATCATCTTGCGATGCACCACAACCCCCCTTCCTTCAATCCTAGGGTAAAAGATGGGTGAATAATCATCTTGCGATGCACCACAACCCCCTTACCCTACCTTGTGCACGCCGGCACTCTCCGCTCTAAGATACGGTGTCCCATACCACCCTACCTTAGAGTCGGGTTTTACAAATTCTGTTGGCTCGCTGCCACGACCTTATTAGTATAAGACTTTTGAGTGATAATAATATCTTACAGTTATCTAGATTAACAGATAATTATTTCTAGGGTTACAAAGGCATGGCTACAAGTTTAACATGGCATTTGTCGGTGGTAGGATTAACTACTTAATAGGTCATTCTAAACATTTTATTTTACTTTGAATTAACATTTCACAATTAGCTCAATGCAAATAACATAATAGCATAATTAGATAACATGGGTTGCAACGTGATCAAAGGATTTGGGACTTGCCGTCAATCCGGATGATCTCAGCTAGCTCGAACGAAGCAACGCCTGGATCCTGAGCCTGCACTTGAACCTCCGGGATCTCCGACACTAGCGCAAACACATAAAATAAATTAAATCCAGCTTGAGACTAATCAAGCGAGGAAAAATAAACTATTTAAAAAGGAGTAAAATGCATAAACCCTTCAAATAGAATTTTAGGAATTTATCTGGGATGAATTTGTGGAAGTGGAGGCCAAAAATAGGTTCTGGGCATTTTTCTGAGCAAGATGGAGAAATTTGAGAATTTTTGGGATTTTCTGGGATTTTCTAGAATTTATTTGGATTTTCTGGGATTTTGGAAATTGATAAATCGGGGAAAATTGCTATGAACAGTGAGCGGCCGGCCTATGCTACAGTACGGCCCGGCCGGGGATTCAAACGCGCGGCCGACGGCCCACGCGCGCGCGCGTACGCGCGGAGAGGCGAGGCAGGCCAAGGCCTCGGCCCACACTCGTGCGCGCCCACCTCGCTCGGATGGCCGACGCGTTGCGCTGCGGACGGCGGAGATGGCGAGAGAGGGAGCGGCTAGGATTCGCGCGGGCGGCGATCGGGCGGCAGGGGAACGGCGTGATCGGGCGAAGCGGTACGAGGGAGGTGGACGGCCGAGATTATATTGTGGCGGGAGGGATGGACGGAGGAGGAGAGGCCACGTCGGTCGTCTTCTACCTCCGGCTGTGCGCGCGCGACCGAGAGGCAGAGGGGCGGAGCTGCGGTGTTCCGGCGAGGGCGACGGACTCCGGCGGCAAGGGGGAGTGTCCACGGGCGGATCTCGACCCGGGGAACCCATTTTGGGCAGTTAGAGTTCGAGGGAATCAAGGGAGGGAGAGGGAGGCAGAGGGAAGTGTCTCGGGCAATTTGTGGCGGAGAGAGTCACCGGCGGCGAGAGAGCTCAATCGGCCGCGGTCACACGGACAGGGGGTCAAGAGGCTTACGTTGGCAGTGGTGGTTCAGGCCGAGGGGCTCCGAGTTGCTCTAGCCACGGTGAGGTGCGACGGCCGAAGAGGGAGCTCCGGTGCTGGAGGCCCTCGAGCGATCTCCTGTGCAAACAAGGGTACGAACGGTATAAGCGAGTGGAGGAGATGCTCTGGTGAGGTTTAATTGGAGAAAGAGGGCGGGGAGCGGAACATCCGCTCACGGGCGTCGCCGGCGCAGGGGATGACCACGGCGGCGCTACGGGTGATTGGATTTCAATCGGCTGCTTCGGGAGCTTCCCTGGGGTGGTGGGGAATGACTGAGGGTGGTAGGGGAAACGGGGAAACAAGAGGGCGTGCGGGAGAGGGAGGAGGGGTTTTATACCCGAGCGGACGGAGGGGGAAAGCTTCGGGGAGAAGGCAACGGGCGCGACCGGGGAGTCAACAGGGAGACAGGGGAGTTGGCAAGCGTCTCCTCCGCGCAGTGGATGACGCACGGCCCTGCACAGTGCACTGGTGACGCGACGGGAGCAGGTGGGGCGCGGCATGGACAGAGGCGCGTCCGCGCGCGGGAGAGGAAGCTGCGGCGGCTGACAGGTGGGACCGGAGCAGAGGCGGGGTGACGTGGAGCGAGGACGTCCACCCCTTCGAACCCGGGGGCTGTCGGGACGACGCGGCGCGGGGAGGGACCGGGGGCGGCGCGGGGAATCCGGGGCGCAGAGAGGCGGTGCGGTCGCGGGCGCCAGCGTGCACGCGAGCGCGAGGGTGGAGGCGGAGAGGGGCGAAGGCGCCAGCGGAGAGAGGAACCGGGAGGGGAGCGGCGCCAACGGGGAGCAGCGCGCGGCTCGGGCGTCCGCGCAGGGAGGAGGCGGCAAGGAGGGGGGGCGCCAGCGAGAAGAGGATGGCGGGAGTGAGCGCGGGCGCTAGGGGAAGGGAAAGACGGGATCGGGGCAGGGCGCCAAAAGAAAAGGAAAAACGGGGGAAAAAGGAAAGGCGCCAAAGAGATGGAGAAAGCGGAATTGCCAAAAGAGGAAAACGCATTCCGGGGAAAATTTCCAAAAAGGGAAAGTTTCTAGAATTTCACCCAAAAACCGGTAAAAACAAAGAAAATTCATTTTGAAATTTTTAGGGGCTTTTCAGTGAAGTGAAAGTGTAGGAGTTCGATCCATATCCCACTATTCTATGGAAAAAAAACTCCATTTTAGTGACAGACACGCAAGTTCAGAAAGAACAATCAAAAGCAAAACATCTAAAACAAGCGCAATAAACGGACAAAAAAAAGAGAACACACAGATGCATGTCCAGCCCAGCCGGACTAGGATACGTAAGAGCTAAAAGAATAATCAACATGTAAAGAGGTCAAGCGATATCGAAAAGCTAATCAGCATAATAAAGGAGCCAAAGTACCAAACAATATCCAAACAAAGCAAAGGAGCGAGATTTTTCTTTCCTCCCCACGCTCCAGAAAAGCGAAAGGTTCCTTCCTTCGCTTTGCTTGGCCCGTGTTTTCTTCGGTTTGAGTGCAATGAACGGGGCGTAGCCTCCTGGCTAGTCGGTTGAGCTGAAAAACTGTGGTTTATAACTGAAATTACACTGTAGCGGCTGAAATTTCACTATAGCTGATAATGACTTATTTGGTGTAATTAAATTTAAAAAAATTTAAAAATAAAAAATAATGCTAGCTCATCACAGACAATGCAAACGAATACGGGAAAAAACCGGCAAAAAAGCTCAAAAAAGTCAAAAGTTCAGAAACAGACGAAACTTATGAATAGTGAAAAATAAGCGAGAAGCCAGAAGCTGAATTCGAAACGAGCGAGGCCTTAAATCATTCCGATTCCGGCTTTTGGCTTAAAGCTAAAATAAACGTGTTAGATTCTTAATTTTAGTTTTTCTACTTTTTTTCTGTGTTGCCCGTAAAGATACAGCAATATTTTTTTGTTTTATTTCTTATTTTCATTATTTATATTTAATTAGATGATTTAGAAAATATCAAATTTTATTGTCAGTACAAGTCCAATTTTAGCCAAACCGCTAAAAAGACGGGAAGATCGGGTCCGGCCAAAGCAGGCAGCGAGAGCGACGCCACAGATGAGCGCTCTGGATCACAGTCACAGCGACAGCTTGGTGGTGACTTCACATACTAGTTGTGGGCTCAAATGGATGGGCCTTGTCCTGGACAGTGCCAAAGAAAATCCACCGCTGTTGCGGTGATCTAGTGTTGCTTTCATCAGCAAAACAACGATGGTTTAAATTGATTGCTACAGTGCCAAATAGTGTACTAAACTATCCAGGATCGCTACGGATCCTACACTTTTTCCCTGTATTACCATGAATTCTGAAATTTTGGTACATTTTCTTTTTGGGGGAAGCTCTACTCTTGTTGATAAAACAAAATCTCTGTTGACTCCTTCGGGTAAAAAAGATATTCGGGTTTCTCAGTTCGAATATTTCCCGATCGACCGCCAGACCGAGTCAGTTCGGATGGTATTTCGAAAAAATAATCGGTAACCGGATAGGTTTATCGGATATGATATCGAAATTGAATAGTGATTGTCAGAATCAGAATCGAAAGAGTACTTTTCGACGGATAGGAGAATATCTGGATATATAATCGGTAATATCTGGTGCTAGTTATTCGGTAATACTCAAATTGGCAAAAGATTTAAATTTTTATTTTGGGTTTTAATTTTCAGAAAAGCCCAGAAATTAAAATAAAAGCTAGAAAATAGCAGGAAACTCCAAATAAATACCAGAAAATTCCCATAAATTTAGAAAAAAAAATAAGGAACCTAAATAAAATATGTTCAACTTATTTTAGGCACAATTAATCAACTAAATTAATAACTTACTATCTAGGCTTTAATTAAAGGATTTAAGAAAAGGGAAATTAATTTCTAGAGTAAATCCAATTAAACTAAATAAATAAATAAATAACCAAAATTTTGGGATGCCACAGTAACACTCCTCAGGAAGTGGTTCCAGATGACTATTCTATTCATTATTGTTGGTATGTATATAAGTTGCTCTCTGTCAACTTTCAAATGCATGATATTTCTATATTATATTTAATTATTTATCCTGATATGCATGATCTATATTTTATTATGTACGATCTTTGTTTTCGCGTGTTATCCGATGAAATATAGTTATCGTATCGAATCCACTCCGTATTCGTTCTGTATTCATCACCGACACTATCCGTGTTCGTTTTCGTATCCGGCACTATGTCCGATTCCGACTATTAGGAAAAAATATGATATAGGATACAGGATGAGCAATTACCGACCGTATCCGCTCCGATTGCACCCCTACTTTTAAGTTGTATCGAGCAGTTTTCACTATGTGTTGCCTTGTATGTTTGAATTATTCCAAGGAAATGAATTTTGCAAGAGACAATACATCCTCACAGGATATCTATAAAGATTCCCAAATTCCAAACGGGGCTGTTCCTTCACGTTCGATCGAACAATCATGATCTATATGTTTGCAAGGAGCTATGATAAAAAAAACCCCACAAGACAGGTGAAGTGATCTAGCGTTGATTTCATCGGAAAAAAACGATGGTTTAAATTGAATGCTACAGTGCCAAATAGTGTACTAAACTATCGAGGATCGCTACGGATCCTACCCTTTTCCCTGCATTACCATGAATTTTGAAATTTTGGTACATTTTTTTTGGGGAAAGCTCTACTCTTGTTGATAAAACAAAATCTAAGCGAAAGGTTCCTTCCTTCGCTTTGCTTGGCCCGTGTTTTCTTCGGCTAGAGCGCAATGAATGGGGTGGTAGCCTCCCTCGCTAGCCTAGTTTATTTCGGTTTCGGTTTCCGGCTTGAAATCAGAATAAACGTATTGACTTTTTACATTTTTTTCTATGTATTGTCCAGATACAACAATGTTTTTATTTTATTTTATTTCTTATTTTTCATTATTTATGTTTAATTAAATGGCTTAAAAAATATCAACTGGTGCAGTCAGTATAATTTTAGTCAAAACATCAATAGCAAGTAACCGCTAAAAAACCCGGAAGAACGGGTCCGGCCAAAGCAGCCAGCGAGAGCGACGCCACAGATGAGCGCTCTGGATCACAGTCACAGCGACAGCTTGGTGGTGACTTCACATACTAGTTGTGGGCTCAAATGGGCCTCCCTCTTTTTAATGTTTATATATAATTTGGATCATATTTGATGATATATATCATCTTCTTTTAGCACTCATTGTATAGCACCAACTATCTTACCAGTTAAAATGAATAGAGTTTCTACCCTTGGCTTTTTAAAAAGGATTTATTGATCATATACCCTCCATTTAGATGGAAATTGAGGATTTACCCTCTTGACCCACGTGTCAGTGACTTATAATGACCCCACGTGTCATTGAGATGAGGAGGATAAATCCTGAATTTCCCAACTAAAGAGAGGGTATATGATCCAATCCCCTTTTAAAAAAGAGGTTGCACTCCGTATCCATCACCACAGCACTCGTGTAATGTGGGCACGGCCGGAGTGGCGACCATGCACACGCCTCCTCTCCTCTCGACGGCGATACGAGTAGATCGCAGATGTGGCTGGTATCACACGCCAAACTGGATGGATCATGGATGTAGCAACACCCAAGCAGCGCCATTGCCATGCCCTTGGTTAAGGCTCCTGTAGTTTTCATTTCCTGCAAAAACATTGAAGAAAAATAAATGGAGAGGAAGTTGGCGTGTGAGAGGTGATGGTGTTGCCTTGTTGGTCTTAAAGGTGTATTACGATCGATGGTTTGATGTTTGCAAACTCTCTTTTCAGTTAATAGGATGAGGGAGAGCTCCCGCCATTGTTTCAAAAATGAAATGGAAAATAAAGGTGCCGCTCGGTTGGGCTAAAATAAATTGATTTATGGTCGAAATTGCACTGTAGCTGACTAAAATTACACTGTAACTGATGGTGTCTTATTTGGCGTAGCTAAATTTAAAAAATTTAAAAATAGAAAAAAGTTAACCCATCACAGACAACGCAAGCGAATATAAAAAAAAGAACTAGCAAAAAAAGTTCAAAAAAGCTAAAAAGTCATAAAAAGATAAAATTTAGAAATAATAAAAAATAAGCTATAAGCCAAAAAATTAAACTGAAATAAGCGGGATGAAAGTTAGGTTCTTATCTGATCTCTCTCTAGCTTGCAAATGCGTGTCATAGGGTGTGTTTAGTTGAGCTGTGGCTTTTGAAAAAGCTGCTGTGAGCTGTGGGCTATGGAAAAGCTGCTGTAGGTTGTGGGCTGTGGAAAAGCTGTAAGCTGTTTGGTTCAAACAAGTATAAAACTTACCTCCTATCTCTATTTTCCTTGAAACAACTGTGAAACAGCTCTCTATTTTCACTATTTCAAAAAGCAGAAAGTCAAAAGTCAAAAGCCAAAAGTAGGGTCCAAGGTGCTTTCAAAACTGTACTACCCAAAAGTAGCTGCTTCTGAAAAAGCAGTTTCTGATTTTCACCCCTTTGATTGGCTTTTGGCTTTTTAAAAGTAAAAGTAGCTTCCAAAAGCTCAACCAAAGGTACCTATAGTCTCATCTGTAATGGCTTGCAAGGAACCGGTGTTCGTTGAAGCATAGGCACCACGTCCTTGCAACAGCTTTTCACTAGCGGCTAGTTATGACTCTCAGAAATTCGCTCGTTTCGGTTAAGTTTTCAGTTTTTTATTTTATTTTTCCTTTTTTCTCCCGTATTGTTTTGCATTGTCTGATAGATTAATCTGTTTTTTTTCTATTTTTAAAATTTTTAAATTTAATTACACTAAAAGTTTTCAATAGCTATAATGTAAAATAAGTCATAAGCTAAATAAATGTAGGAATTTCATGAGAATGTTGGAAGGCGCCGGTTTGGATTGGAGAATTTACGATGGAGTTCTGATGATTTGTACTGCTTCCTGCAAGATTGGTGTGAAAGAAAAACAAGTTTCAAAGGATCTTGCATACCACATCACTGAATCATCCAAGTTCTTCCAAGTTTGATCAAATTTGCTCCTCTGATTTTGCAGACAACCTTCTGAAAGAATATGCCTACTGGTCGTAGATGAACTGCATCCAGAAGTTATCTGCAAACCTGCAACATGTATCATGCAAGATTACCATTACACATTCCAAAACAAATAAAGGTCCACAGGCTTGTGGCATTTCGGTTATGTTAATGCATTTTTCGTATTTTATAGTCGTCCTCAAATCAGTCACAGGCTCACAACAAAATAAAATATCTCTCCTTAATATGATTAACGTGGGTGATAACCGACCAAATGTTACAAACTTACAATACATCCTCCAAATTTATTTATTATATATAGACTAGGAAGGAGGCGGCATGAACTAGGATCCCGGACGGGATCAGACTACGCTGAGGCTGGTATTCTTATCGCCGTCATCTGGAGGAGCCAAGGCCTATCAAGGTCTGGATCAATGAAAGTGTGTGCAAGGAACTGCTCTGCTTCAACATCAAGCAATTGTCTACACCAAGCCACTCGGTTTGATGGGCGGGAACCTGGACCTGAGCACCTGCAGAAAAATAACAATAGAAGTGTTAAAACTGTAGCACACTGAATTTGGTAGGTGCATAACAACATATGCCGTGTATAATAATATAGTAGCTAGCAAGTCCTGAAGAATATTAAAATCAGAATGACTCCAGAAGTATAAGTCTATATGTACTCATGAGGGATCAATCTATATGAGTGGCAAGACAATATGAAGCTTCCTTTTTGATGTAACATCATGTGAGGTTATTAATAAGTCAGATGAGAGGAAGTCTTGAATTCTGATGATTTCAGTACCTGAACTCATAGAAGCAAGCAGTTCGCTCATTCTCAGATTTGTCCCAGTTATGCCACCCAGCAGGCTTAATGCAGCGATCCATAAAAGTGTGTGCAAAGACAACCCTCCCAAAAGGCCCCCATGGTCGACCCAGGAACATATATCCAGCTTCTCCATTTCCAGTAATAATACACCTGAGAGGGTTCATTCATCCAAGTGTCACATCAAGCAGGGATAAAAAGTGCCACATTAAAATGCTCAAATACATATCGAGCCTGTTATACAAGCAATGAAGCAACTCAAGTTTCAGCAGTTATGACAACAAAGTCTAAGTAACCTATATTAAACAAACTACATAGCATGGATTAAGTAACAATGAGTAAGAACGATTGTGGGATAACTCACCTCAAGAATACATAGCCAGTAGATTCGGAAGAGGATTTCCGGCTATGAGCGGTAATAAATCCCGCTGCTTTGCAATGGATATGGCAATGTTCCAAAAGGGCAATAGAGTTGCCGAAGATGAAGTCACAATTGCCCTCGATGTAACAGTCTCTTAAGTATTGTTTTCCATAATGTAAATACAATGTGTCCTGAATGATTTTTGGACGGATAAGTTAACAAAACTTATGATGATTATCACCCTGATTAATGAAGTGATTCAACCACGAGGTGAAGAAATAGACGTACCTGCCAACCAAGGAACCGGCAATTGTAGAAGGCGCACCTATCTGCTGTTACCCGGACTGCAACTGCCTGGCCAGACCCCTGCATCACAACCGGTACACATCAACTTCCCGCACCCACCAACTGATCATCTCTTTCTGCAAGGAGAACAAGTTAACAACCACTACCTGGGGAGCTGAGTTCTCAAACGTGATATTCTCTGCAATGAAATCCTCCCCCTCCACAATAACTGTTCCACAGCCAAATGTTCCTGTCCCAATAACCCTGGATGACTTTATAAGAGAAAAAGTCACAGTTTCAAGAGATATTAGAATCGTTCAAAATACACAAAGGAACACCTTCAACATTTAGCAGAACTGCAGTCAAACTTAGGTGGTTGCTATAATCTTCTCTACACCTACCTCTTCCTTCTCCCAAGCATAAACATATTGTCTAGATGTATAAAAAAATATTATCGCTTAGCTCAAGTTTGCTTAAATCATCCATTTGTTCATCTTTAACGCATTATAAGATCATAGGTGTATCAACATGGGGTGCATCAACATGAAAGTAGTCACGAAAGTGAGTGATGCACATGATACACCCAAACTTCCATCAAACATATAAATAGTCTCGTAACAAGTATCCTATTCAACACCTTGTCGGCCTACTCCTCGTGTCAAGGGGGAAGGCATGAAAGCAACCCCCCCCCAAAGTGCTGTCTGCATATCTGATGCAACTATAATATGTGGGACTAAACCCAGCACTACCAGCCCGAACATGGCCCAAATCGAGGCAGGTGTTTCAGTGCCACAGCGCGCGCTTGCCATCCCGAACATGGCAAGCACGCGAGTACCAAAGTGGATCTGACATTGTAAAACACCTAATCGCAGTGCAGACCCATGTGCTTGGCAAAGCACTTGGTGTCATCAGCACATGACAACATGGAAGCAGTTCTTCAAAGCAGTAACATATAGACTCTCTGAGAATTTAGCAATTCGTCGCAGGGAATCTAGCACGCGCACGGCGCGGTGCCCTGCCTGGATCGACCATCCCTTCGTTTCTGGCTTCCGATCGAGCCCGCATTTCGTCGAGCAGGGGGCGGGCGTACGGTGCGGGGCCGGCTGACGACGACGGAGACGGACGCGTATCGTGTTCGTGTTCGTACCTGGGCGTGCTTGATGCGGGTAGCGGTGTTGTCCCAGGAGATGACGGTGGCCTCGGGGGAGGCGCCGGCGAGGGTGATGAAGTTCTTGGTCTTGGCGACGTAGACGGGCTCGCGGTACGCCCCGGGCGCGAGGCGGATGACGGTGCGCGTCCGGTTGCCCAGCGGCACGGCGTCCACCGCGGCCTGCACCGTCGGAAAAGCCTCCCCATCCGCTCCCACTCCCCCCGGCGGCGCCACGCGGAGCACGCGCCTCTGCTGCTGCTGCGCCATGGACACCGATGGCAGTACGGTCGCGCGGTTTCTTGGACTTGTTCCTTGGTCTTGTGTTTGCTTACGGTTGGTGAAACAGCCCTCGCTGGTATTGCCGTGTGGGCTTGTGCGAGTGAGGATTTTATATAGCGAATCGGAGCGGCTTATTCGGAGCGGAGGCGTATTAAACTTACTTACACCTCACTCACACGCACATATACATACAGTGGCGGACCTAGGAAAAAAATCTAGGTAGGGCGAAGTCCAGTGGCGGATCTAGGAAAAAAAATTAGGTAGGCTGAAGTCAGAAGCGTGAAACAAACAGTAGTACACAAAAGCAAAACAATCCATAATCAAACTATGTTGCAATCACACTAATAAAAAGCATATGATACGAAATAGAAACAACAACTACAATTCGCATGTTAACATATGTAGATAACGGAAGGATAATGAAAAATACCTCACTAATGAAGCTTAATCCATAATTGTAAATGAGCTGTAAAAGAAATAACCTGTCAATTGTGAAAGACAGACAAATCAGTAGTGTCACAATTCGATAATAGAATATAAAAGATGCAATAAAAAAAGACAAAATATACCAGTAAATAACTAAGTACGTCTAGGAGAACGAGGCATTTTCATTCTTCGAGTTTTCATGTCTTGAAATCGTTTCTTGATTTTTTTTCACGATCAAATCCTTTGAATATCTCTTGCTCGATATAGTACACCATCAAGTCATTAAGCCAATCATCAGACATCTTATTACGCAAATCAGTCTTGATAATATTCATAGCCGAGAAGGCTCTTTCAACCGATGTTGTCGCCACCGGTAGTAGCAATGCTAACTCGATAAGGCGGTAGACCAATGGAAATGCAAAATGCCTTTCAGCTTCAACCAACTTCACGGCCAGACTTCCAAGATCATGACAAGTAACAAAATCATCAATTCTTCGCACATAAAGAATGAAGGTTTCAAGCTGATCCTTGATAGCCGCACGATCAGAAATATACTAGTAGTTCTAACTAAACTTTAGCCTGTAGTAGTATGAACTTTGAACATGTCACCATTTAGTCATTGAATAATGCAAGCATGATGAATCAGATGATTTAATGCAATTCAAGATGCAGTTTCGAAATTCTGAGGTGATGTACACACCATCAACTTGAAGATAAACGTCACTCTCTCTTAATTGGTGAGCAGTTTCATCGAAAAGTACGGGACACACATCGTCGTAGGACTGAGCTTGGGCGGCCAGGATGTGGTGTTTGTGAAGCAGGACAAGACGTCCTTGCTGTCATCGTCTGAGATCAAGGAGCACCCAGACAAGCTAGGTGACCAGCTTTTTACTGGGACATGCGCTCTGCCTCCTTCACAAAGCAAGTCCAGAGATCACAAGTTTAAGGTCAAGAAATCATGTTTATTTACATCCATCTCAAACTGAAATTATGAGTTAACATCCACCAGATCATGAGGAATTGACGATGACTTGAAATGTACTGAAAAAAAATCCATGATTCTGATTACAACAGGTCCCTGGGGCCTTCAATGTATTTGATGCCCAAGTAACACAGCAAAGGCTTGAAGGAACTACTCCAGTGTCATGCAAAGAGGTACTACTACTACTACTCTTCTAAGTTGCAGCTAACAGTGAGTGAGGAAAGAATCTTTAGTAAGTCATGCAGGGATCTTTGCTGAATTTTAACTGATGCAGGGAGTGACAGTGATATACTCCAAGAGGGGAGGGGATACGGCGGCGAGCAACCACTCGGAGTGGCTGCCCACGGTGCCAACAAAGCCTTCCTTTACCATGCGATAAACCTCTACATGCGCCGCCGAGGGGCGGGGGCGGGGCCTGGCCAGCGAGGGGAGCTCGGGCGGCTGCCCGGGCTCGCCCGAAGGGCAGGTCCGCCCCTGTATACATACATACAATAGTTATCTGCTTGTACGTTACAATAAAATTTATTGAATATATAGAATCATACTATAGAAGAGGACTACTTTGATCAGTTGAAAAATAAAGAGTGATGAGAAATTGAGAATAAGGCAGTTGGAGGAGAAGGGACGTATGACTACCAACTCATTCTTTTACTAGTCACATGCTCTTGTGTTGTAACGAAATTCATTGGATATATAGAAAATTATGCTATAAAAGAGGGTTACTCTGATCCATTTAAAAGTAGAGAGTGATGAGTAGTTAATAATGGGACGGTTAGAGGAGAAGAGACGAACAACCATTAACTCATTCTTTTATAATAGTAATAGTAATTATATATATATATATATATATATATATATATATATATATATATAGGAAGCCTCTTTTCTACTCTCAGGTGTAATTACACCCTATATCGTATCTCACAATGTAGGGAGTATCTCACATAATTGAGGGTATGTACGTGTAGTATACAAGTATTTAAGACCATCTAGGTCGTATGGACAATTTTTTAGAGGTGGTATGTATATTTTTTTGACATACTCCTTTGTATGTGCGTATATGAGGGTATTTACAAAATACACTAAAAACTATGAACTCCCTTACAAGTTTTTCGTGTTGTTCACATTGGAGTATCTTATAATTAGTATACGAGTATACTAAAGTGATAAAGAAGTATTTCAAGTTTGTTTAGGTGGTATATTAGAGGTGGGTGTAATTTACACCCATATATATATATATATATATATATATATATATTCTCTATTTATATTAGAAATTTTTGCTAAAGTAGACCTTACAGTATATAAACAAATACTTTTTCGCTAAATATATACGCATGTGTACACTATTTCTAATTTATTCAGGTAAGCTGCACCGGAATGAACAGGTTGCAAGTCCTTCGGAGCGGTTTGATGGAAGGTTTGAATGCGGGGAGGGTGAGGATTCTCCATGTTCTTCCGTGGGCACTGCACCCGGCAGCCGGAGATGTTGCTCCCTGCGCTGCCAATTATACATTCTTGTTTTTTACCCCTTGCTATATAACGGGTCTTTTCTTTTTAGATTCTAAAAACTATTTTTTTAGTTTTTTTTACAGTAACTAGTTTTCAAAGAAGTGTCTTTTGAAACAGAATCTATAAATTGATTATAGTACACTGTAGCGACTTTATTTATAACGGCTAAAATTATACGTGAATTTCTACGACTCTATTCCTTCTCTCATAAATAATCTAAAAATTAAAAACCACATCTCAAAATTACTGCGTGTCTCCTCTCGCTTGACCAGCCTATTTTTTTTGACATGGTAGCGAGTCACATCTGTTAGCGAGCTTACGTCTGCCACTTACCGTACATTCAGTCGTCGGTTGGATGGTCCGGTCCGCGGATGGAAGCTGTTCTATTTTGAATGAGCTACTGCTGACCTAAATAAAGGACATGTTTTTTTTTTGTGTTTGGTCTTCTTATCTTTTGCGCTTTAAGTTCTTTAAAAGTTAGAATAAACAATAAGGTTTCTTAAAATAGATTTTCAAATAACTTTTCGAACTAAAAACTATATATATCATCTAAATCAACGTCTTCATTATATACTACCATATCAAAAATTACATATAAAAATCATCAACATAGTCAAAAGTAATCAATTATGGTCAAGAGGCCAAAGGCTCCCCCTATTCCTGTATTCCACAGCCGATGTGGTGGACACCTGGCATAGTATCTGTCAATCAATCGAAACACTAGTGGATCAACCGGTCAAGACCAGAACAGGAGGCCTCGAAAAAAAAAAAAAAGAGACTAGCTAGTACTGGTTCATGTGCAAACGATATATATGAGGAGGACATGCATGATCAGATATTTTCAGAGATGCCTGCCTGGCCTTAGGGTCACGCTGTGCTTGCCAGCTTTCCTTTTTGCGATCGACGGCGGTGATCATTACAGCGATGCCGATCAAAAGCGAGATGCCTAACAGGGGGAATCCACGCCGACAACGAGGCCAGATTCGTTCGGCAGGTGACATACGCCGAAAGATGGTAGTGGGAATTAAGAGAAGGCAACACGTCGTTTCCATGTTCTTTTGCCCGCTGGTTTATCTATATTTTTTAAAACGGTAGCGGACGATGAAGATATTGGTACGAATGGTACATACAATTTTAAATTTAAAAGTTGTTTAAAGAATCCGTTTAAGAAATCGTTTTATTTATTTTAACTTTTAAAAAAACCAAAAGATAAAAAGAATGCCGTAATATTCATGCCAGCGCAAGTGTGACATGACACGATGAGAACTTGAGATGCCTGTGTAGCCTCCTCTGACTTTATTGGTAGTGCATTGCTACTGTAGCTATGTAACATCAGAATTTTTTTAGGGGGGAGGGGGCGAAAGGGGAGGAGCAAGTTATTTAGGGGGTAGTGCATTGCTACTGTAGCTATGTTACTCAGATGAGTAACAAGTTAGGCATTTGATCATAAAAAGAAAGTGGAAGGGAATTATGGTGGGGAAGTGAGAGAGAGAGAGGGGAAAAGAAAATGGAAGGAATGATGACAAGTGGTCCCTATGCAGTAATTAATTTATTGTGGGTAATTTAGAAATAATCTTTCGTAACAAGTTATTAGAGTGCTTATATCTAAATCCCTCGCCTCTCTCTAGTCACAAGCTCTAAGTATCAAGCTATTGGGAATAGCATAGGGCCGTCGTTAGGGATGGTATGGGTAGCTTATACTCAAACCCACCAATTACCTATATCCATTTGAAGGCAAATTACCTACACCAACAAAGCCTAGTATTACCCAATGGATTTGGGTACTCATTGGGTAAAAGAAGGAGAGTACCAGAGGAAGCAACCAGCTCGTTAGCAACCACTTTCGATGTTGACGAGGCGAACTCGGGGTGATAGAGAAGCAGATCCAACATGATGGAGTGGCAGAGCACTCATTGCTGGCAGTGATGGGGCAGGAAGATGACTCAGTGATGAATTAGATGGGTTGTATCTGAGGTAGAGAAGGAGCTCGGGGAGGTTGAAACACGTGTTGGTGACTGCATCCTACCGATGACGATGAGGCAGACCTAATGTAGTAGAGCGATGGGTGACACGGTGGAGACGTTGAGGCTTTCGGTGGACTACGCGGTATCAGAGTGAGGATAGTGGAGGAGTAGATCCAAGCGATGGAGAAGCGTGGTGCCGACGCAAGGAAGTGGCGAAGCAATCGCTGGCGGCGGTGGACAGTAGAGGAGAGAGTGCGCTCACCAGTGATGATGGCCGGGAGAATGACGAGAGCACTTGCTGGTGGCCTTACGCGGCCGAGAAAGGAAGTGGAGGTGAAGGCGCTCTCTGGCGACAGCCTGGAGAAGAGAGATAAAAGAGAGGAAGGTCCTATTCTTTTGGGCTACGGCTGATGGGTTTAGGTTGCGGGTTGTTAGTCTGATGAATAGTGATTGCTGGAAGAAGCTGAAGCTAAAAGCCAAAAAGAACAGGGTTGAACGTGTGGCTAGTGATAGGAGAGAAAGCCATTGAGAGGGTTGATGTTTTGTTGATCTTGATGGGTATGGGTATTAACGAGTGTTATCCTACCGAAACCCAAATCTCAATGGGTATTGTATCTCTTACCTATACCTACCCAATAATGAGGGTATGGGTTTGGGTAGTGGGTATAGATACCCAGTGGTAGTCCTATGGTCCTACCCAAGCGTAACATCGAGGGCCTGCATGCAGTGCCAAATGGCCAATCAGTGCAACGCAAGCAGCCCACAACCCATGTCACGTACACGTCCGTTGTTCGATGGCTGATTCAAAAATCATAGGAGACATCTGATGAGGACATCGCTAGTAATGCCAAAGCTAGTAATGAGACTTCAACAACAGAACCAATAACAAGAGCACGAGCCAAGAAACTACAATCTCAGGTGAACCTGCTCCTTAATGAACATGTCATTAATTTTAATGAGAATTGTATACTGCCTAAAAATAATGTTTTACTTGTGCTTAGGTTTGAAGAGTCAGCGATGGATGGAGTTCAACGATATGTGGACGTCATCCAAGGAAGCAAGTCCACGGCATGAATAATGATCGGCCCATGAATAGTACCCCGCGTGAACAGTGCACGTGAACAGTAAAAGGCCGTGAACAGTACGCGTGAACAGTAAAAAGGCCCATGAATAGTACCGTGAACAGTGCGCGTGCTACAGTGCACGTGAATAGCCACATGGAAAATCTAGTGTTGAATAGCCTTAGGCTGAGACTATATATTGAGGGGTAGACCCCCATTGTAAAGGGAACCACTTTTGATAAAAGATTACTCTTGTTCTTTCTGTTGGCTGAACCAACATGAGAGAATTGGGAGTTCATTGAAATCAAGATCGTTCAACCTTTCCGCTGGGAATTGGAAGCGCGATGGAACTTCATCGGTGGTCGTGAAGTTCAACACGTGTGGTTGGGCGAATTATAGAGTGCTAACTCTTGCATTGGCAACGGGAGATCACTACGATTCATCAAATCATCGTGAGTATCTTGATCCTACGTCGAGAAGATCGGGCGACCCCGTATCATCTTGGTATCAGAGCGCGGTTTACTCGGTAGGATTATTTATCCTTACTTTTAGATTGATTTATTTTTGTCCTATAGTCCATTAAACTGAAAATTGCAACAAAAATTAACCAAACCCTAGTTTTTGCATCTGTTAATTTTTTGAGTTTTGTTAGGTTTTGATCCATTAGAATTTTTGTTTAGGTGCTGATCATTCGTGTTTATTTGCGTAGCCTAATCTTTGTGTCCAATCCAAAAATCCAAAAAAAAATCTTGCTGATATTCTTTTCATCAATTGAGACTAGCTGTTGAATATTGCATCTAGGGCTGCTCTTGAGTACTTTACACCTTGCTGAATATTTGTGACCTGTGCAAAACCAAAAGAACAATTCAACCTAGTTTGGCCTTTGAAAGAAAAAAAAGGAAGTTGAGCAAAAAAAAACAGTGGAGGAAAGAAAGAAAGAAAGAAAAAGCATTGCCCGAATTTGGGTGAGTTCTTAATCCATAAATTCAGATTGTGTAATTTAATCTCTTGAGCAATCTCGTACCCTTACATTCATATCATTGCAATTGGCTAGCGTCTCTCCTAGTACTTGGTGCAAAACGAGCTATCTAATCTTTAATTTCAGATTGCCTCTAGTTAGCTCATTCCTTTGTTTGCATCGAGTCACATTAATCTTTGCGTGTGCGTTCATATACTACACTTCAATCTTTTGGATCAGCACTTAGGCAAAGTATTCTAGCTTGGATTATTACTTAACGTTACAACATCAAGAATTTCAGATTGCTAGGATATACACTTCCATACCAAGCTCCACCATATAACCGTTGTTGTGCAAGTAGTGAACACTCTTGAATTCGCTTAATCATCACGTTGCTGTTGTCACTTCTACCAGGTGTAAGTTTTTATTGGCCATAATTCACTTTGGAAGGGTAATAACTTTACTTGGGAGAGAAAATAGTGAGATTGAGTGATTTCCACATATATATATGTTGCATAACTAACCATGACCGGATATTCAACAATTCGTTCCTCTTGGTGTGAACAAAATAGGAATGAATCTAAAGTATTTCGTACCTCATGGTGCGATTCCAATCCCAACAATTTGTTTCTTCTGTTCTATGGAAGTGAAGATCCAGAGGAGTATCTTGAGTGGGAATGGCGGTTGGAGAAAGAGTTTAGATTTCAGAAGTTTCCCAAAGACCAAGAAGTGATGCAAGCCACTATGCAGTTTAGAGACTATGCTTCTAGTTGGTGGCAACAATTATCTGGAAAACGATTCATTAGATCTTGGTCAGATTTGAAGGTGATCATGAGAACTGAATTTGTGCCAACCTATTATGAGCAAGAATTGCTTCACCATGTGGAGAGCATCACACAAGGGAGTAACACTGTTCAAGATTACTATAATGAGCTAAAGCGTGCATTGCGACGTGCCGGTGTCACTAGTGCAATAAAAGAACAGGTATACTTCAAAGGAGGCTTGAATTATAAGATCCCTGCTGCACTTCAATGTAAATATTTTAGTAGCATGCATGATCTTGTGAATTGTGCTATTGAGGAGGAGAAGAGACTTATGGATATGCGTACACCACAGTTTCATCCAAGTCCATACTTCAATTCTTATGCCTCAACAAGTGTGACACATGAGAAGATGACCGAGCATGGGACTTTTCCTTCGGTCAAGAAGACATGTACTGCTGGCCCATTGCTACAAACAACACTTGAGATGCATCAAAACCCATGTGAGAATGAGAGCCACATAGGCAAATTGAGTGAGAGTGTTAAAAAGAGTGAGCTGTGTGATTCCACCATATGTGAGTTTGAGAGCATCCAAATTGAGAGTGTGAGAGATACACCAAAAGAAAAGATGGAAGTAGAAGATAGACAAAGTGAGGTTGATTTTGAAACTAACCCATTAATATCTGCTTATAGTGTTGTTTCTCACATTGTGCAGGTTGAAATGAAAGATGAGGAATTAAACATTCAACAACCGGCATCATTGGAAGTCAAAGATGAGGAGATAACCACGATTGAAGATGAAGTACTTGCTGTCCCGTTGTTACATCATGATGATTTAATACCTACAACACCTACATCAACTGAGGAGAACAACAAAGGTAACAATATTGGTGCTGAAACTAATTGTGAAACGGTGAGTACTTGTGAGAACTCATATGTGCGAATGAAAATTCCATATTCTGAAATGTAAAAGGCCGTGAACAGTGCACGTGAACAGTAAAAGGCCGTGAACAGTGCGCGTGAACAGTAACAAGGCCCATGAACAGTGCCGTGAACAGTGCGCGTGCTACAGTGCACGTGAATAGCCACATGGAAAATCTAGTGTTGAATAGCCTTAGGCTGAGACTATATATTGAGGGGTAGACCACCATTGTAAAGGGAACCACTTTTGATAAAAGATTACTCTTGTTCTTTCTGTTGGCTGAACCAACATGAGGGAATTGGGAGTTCATTGAAATCAAGATCGTTCAACCTTTCCGCTGGGAATTGGAAGCGCGATGGAACTTCATCGGTGGTCGTGAAGTTCAACACGTGTGGTTGGGCGAATTATAGAGTGCTAACTCTTGCATTGGCAACGGGAGATCACTACGATTCATCAAATCATCGTGAGTATCTTGATCCTACGTCGAGAAGATCGGGCGACCCCGTATCAACATCTCATGCACGTACCATCCTTCTCCCTCCCCCACCACCAAAACTCCACCATCCATCCCCTTGCCTCCCCGCTATTGTCTCCCCACGATGCCGCCTCGACCATCGTCATCATGCCACTCCTCGCTGCCTCGTACGCCACCGACTCCTAATATTCTCGCGTTCTTGCCATCTCTAATGACCTCCACCGCTCACCATCCTCCTCCGACCTATGGCTGACAGCACCACTACTGCCTTACTGCCCTGCCGCCACCACAACCTATCATCAGTCATCCCACCACCTCGGGCTCCCTCTAAATTTAGGCCCTTGTTGTCGACAATCGAATCATTAATCTTATGAAATAATATGAAAAAATGGCTAAAATCCTTTGGAGAGAATAGGGATGCTCTTTATTGACATGAACTAATTACAGTGGTTTCTTCAACAAGGCAAGAGACTAGCCCTAATACACCGAATTGAATTTGATTGATCAATTGTGAATGAATTGTCTTGTGTTTCTTCAGGATTGATCGTCCATATCTTCGGCATTCTCTTGTCCTACCTCAAATACCAATGAAGAGGCGCTTGACTGTCCGACGAGGAAGACGCCTTATGAAATCAACGTATCTAGTTGGGGAGACAGTTATTGTCAGAGAGAGAACATACGATCATCGGTTGTTATCAGTGGGAGACGAATGTGGGTAACAACTGTATGGCAGTTATTATCATAGACTTATGGTTGAAGCGTCGTGCTGTTTGGCATAGATAAACCATGTGTTCCATTCATCGCATGGAAGGAATATTCTAGAATCGGGTCCAGGGACCAGTTCATGGACTTTCTGAGCAGTCATCTAGTTAGGCAACATACACAATATTTCTTCAACTAGGGTACTCGGGGAGCAACATCTGGAAGTTTACGACCACAGGGGTCTCTTGGCCTTAATTATATATTAAAACCATATTTATGGATTTATTGAATCCTCGTCACTTATCAGCCTCTACATCATCTTCAGAAAGTGTGCCATGCTTAAGATATTCATAAATTGATATCATCCAATCACTACTGGAGTCGATCTGTATGATCTCCAGTGGAGTGTCTTCGGAATGCTCAACTACCAAGGGTTTGTTGAGTTGCTCGAGAAAAAACTCCGGGTGAGATGGATGATCTTGAGAAAGCCATCTATGCTAACTGATCTGTCAAAAAAGTTATCCTTTCTACGAATATGTTGGATCTCAAAATTGAAGAAATGCCTTTTTGAGTTTTCTAACTTCCGCGAGATAAGATGACATCACTATACTCAAGCATTGATACTCTTTCCCAACTTGATTCGCTACTAGTTGAGAATCGTCTTTCACTAGTAATCTGTGAATCCCGAGCACTTTGGCTACTCAGAGTCCTGCTAGTAAACCTTCATACTCTACCACATTATTTGTAGCAAGAAAGTTTAGCTGAATGGTGTATTTTATATTTTCTCCAGTAGGAGATATCAAGACTACCCTAGCCCTTGAGCCCTTTAACATCAAGGAACTGTCAAAGTATATAGTCCACTCTTTGTGGTGTTTATACTCGGGCCCTTGGGTGGCTTCAGGTTTTGTCCACTCGATAATAAATGTTGCTAAAGCCTGGGACTTGATAGTTGTTCATGAAATAAAATGAAGATCGAACTCGCCAAGTTCGACCATCAATTTTGCTATACGTCCTAATAATTCACTGTTTTGGAAAACTTGGCCAAGAGGATATCTAGTTAGTACGACTACTTTGTGGCCTGAAAGTAATGTCTAAGTTTCCTTGAAGTCATAAGGAGATCATATAGCAACTTTTGTATATCTAGATATTGTTCTTTTGATAAATGTAAGACTTCGCTTACATAATATACTGGTCATTGGATATTGTCACGCTCAACCACCAGTATGGCACTGACTTCTTGTGGTGTTGCAGCTAGGTATAAGAGTAATATTTCACCCAGTCTTGGATAGACTAAGATCGAGGCACTCGAAAGGTACTTTTTAAGCTCTTCACAGGCATCGTTTGCTTCCTTAGTTCATTCGAAACTTCCATGTTTCTAAAGAAGCTTAATGAAATGCAATCCTTTTTTCAGCCAACTATGCTATGAAACAACTTAGCAGTGCTATACAGCCGGTTATATTTTGGACATCCTTCTTTGTGTTCGGAGAACACATCTGCTCAATGACCACTATTTTCTCTACATTTGCTTCAATTTCTCTAGCCGAAACTAGAAATCCAAGAAGCTTTCTACATAAAACTCCGAACACACATTTATCCAAATTTAACTTAATGTTATATCTTCTTAAGTTAGTGAAAGTTTCTTGTAGATCAGAGATATGATCTCCGATGTTGTTACTTTTGACGACCAAGTCATCAGCATAGGCCTATAAGTTATGACCGATCTACGGACTAAAGATTTTTTGCATCAACATCTGAAAAGTAGCACTAGCATTTTTAAGACCAAATAGCATATTTACATTGCAAAAGATGACACATGGTATGATGAAGGAACTTTTCTCTTCATCTTTACTCATACTAATCTGGTGGTACCCTGAGTATGCATCTACAAAGCTTAATAATTCACACCCGAAAGTAGAGTCAACAAGGTGACAGATACGTGGAAGGGGAATATCATCCTTCGGACAAATTTTATTAAGATCTGTGAAATCAATACACATTCATCATTTCTCATTACTTTTTCTAACCATTATAGGACTGTCGAACCATTCTGGGTGGACGACCTCATGAATAAATCTAGCCTTGAGAAGCTTATTGATCTCTGACCGGGTTGCTTCCTTTCGATTGGGTGCAAAATACCTTAGCTTTTACTTGACCGGCTTTTTATCAGGCTAGAGTACTAGCCTGTGCTCGATCATCTTCCTAGGGATACCAGGCATGTCAAATGCCTGCCAGGTAATACATCTGAGTTTGCTCAGAGGAAGAAGACGAATGACTCTTCCTATTTGAGTTCGAGTCCTACCCTGACTAGTATCTTCTAGAAGGTAGCGCTAGCATTTTTGAGTCCAAACGACACTTTGGCATTTTTTGGAGAAGCATCCTTGTTGAGTGGAACCTCCTCGATCTGGTCAGAGGATTTTGAGGCCACCTTTGGTCTTGAGTGTTTGCCCTGCACAGAAGGCGAATTAGCATTTCTGGTCAGAAGTTCATCGACCAGTTCTAGGGATTTACAATTGCATGCATATGCCATCTTTCTATCCCCTCGAACCGTTATGACCCCTTTTGGTCCTGACATCTTAAGAATCTGATAGCCATAATGCGTGGCTATTAGGAACTTAGCCAATGCCAGACAACCAAGAATCCCATTGTGTGCGGTTTTAGTCTACTGCATCAAATGAGATAATTTCTATTTGGAAGTTATCTGAACTTTCAAATGTAACTAATTGGAAAACTTGCCCTATTGGTTTAGCAGTAGATCCCATGACTATGCCATGAAAGGCATACTTCACAGGCTTTACTTTTGATTTGGGAACTTGCATTTCTTCTAAAGCATCCATAAATAAAATATTAAGAGAACTACCACCATATACTAGAACTCGATTAACTTTGCAATTATTTACGGTAGGTTCTATGACAATAGGGAACTTACCTGGTCGAGTTAAAGGGATGGGACAATCTTCCTTGCTGAAGGAAATAGTTGTCTCTGACCACCTAGATAGGTTGACAGCGATCGGAGATTCGATGAGGTTCACTTCCCACCATGGTCTTCAGATGGTGTCTGGACTTGTAGAACCCATTGAAGATCATATCGATGGTGTGATGTGGCTCTGATATTCCATCTCTTCATCACTATCCTTGTCCTTTTTGGAGCTCGATTCTCTGACCTCCTGAATGGAAGGAAAAGGATCCTTACCTGGGTAATAGTCTTCCAATTTCTTCTGCCAGGCATGGCAATTGCCTAGATCATGCCCTACCGCTTGATGAAGTAGACACCACTTCTTATCCTTTTTGGACTCGTCGGTCAGAACTTTTGCCTTGTTTCGATCGGAATAGTCCTTCTTGCCATTAGTAAACTTCTCTAAAATCTCAAGAACCTCCTTAGCGTTAGGTTTGCGATTTTTCTTACCTTTGAAAGACTTCTTGGACTTCTTTTCTTTCTTATCTAGGCCAAGTTGAGAAATTTTCTGTATTTGGTCGATAGCCTTGTTCCATTTAACCGCCTTGCTAGCGGCTGCGTACCTATCGACCATGTTGAATAGCTCAACGATCATTCTTAGAGGGTTCATTGCGATGTCCTTTGTAAACAGTCAGTTCCTCAACCCCACTTTGAAAGCCTGAATAATAGAGAAATCTGCAACCGCAGCAATGGAATTACGAACTTGGCTAAAACTTTTGATGTACTGCTAGAGAGTTTCATTGGGTTCTTGCCAGATTCAGTGGAGATCATCTTCTTTGTTAGGGTGATCATAAGTGGACTACAAATTTGCAATCAAGAGGTCACAGAGTTGCTCCCAGGTGTAAATTGATCTGACTGGTTGAGCAACTAAGATCGAGCAGATCCTTCGAAGATTACGGGCAAGTAGTTTCCCATCACGTTATCATCACCACAGCAGCCCTAATGGTGATAGTGTAAATCTGGAGAAATTCTAATGGGTTTTGAGTTACATTAAATTTATCTAGATTTGTTGGCCAGAATTTGTCTAGCCAGCATACTACTTGAAGACCTGCCGAGAGTGCCGACAACCTATGATCCAGTCATGATGCCTTCTTTGGGAAAGAGTCGAATTGCAGTCGGTTGGAGGCCAGTTCCTCCAGTAGTCATACTAATAAACTAGTGCTCTGACCTAGTGGTGGACACTTACATGGTGTCTTCGACCGGTTACTTGGTTTAGTTGATGCCACAGATAACCTGATCCAAGTGTTCGTTCCTCATGATGAGGGAGAGTGGCTTCATGGAAGAGCCATCTTCCCTCATGACTCCTTTGTCGGTATCTTTGAGGAGGTCTAGAGACAGATATCAGATGGTTGCCAGGTAGACCACACAGGCTTTGGCTGAGGGAGGAATGCTCGGACGAAGTTAGCATGTGACTCTGCAAGTTCCTTTGTTCCCTGTATATTTATGTATGCCGCATGGTCTCCGAAGAATATTGGACGCCTGTAAGATCGAGGAGGCCGACTAGAGGGGGGGGGGTGAATAGGCGGTTTAAAGTTTTCTTCTAATTTAGGCTAACAATTTTAATTTAACAAATTGTCTAAAGCAAGTTAGCAAGGCAACAATTAATCAAGATGATATGGCTCAAATGATCACTAGCACAAAGAGAATTATCCTAAGAGCAAATATACTTCTAGCTAGAACAAGGTATGCTACTCTAATTACACAAGCAATCAAATGATTCTATTGAAGTAAATTGCTTGGAAGAGAATAATGCACAAGAGAGCAAACCACAATGAACACGATTACTTTTTACCGTGGTGATCGGAGACTTGCTGGTCTCCCCTAGTCCACGTTGAGGTAAGCCCGAACGAATCGGACCGGCTCCACGAATTGAGCCTAAGCACCTCGATCACTATCGGTAGCCCTTTCCCGCTCTGGGTAGGCGAGCTCCAAGCCTTCACAACCGTCTCGGGTCTTCTCACAATCTTCTTGAGAAGATCACCGAATTTCCCGCCAAGCCGTCTAGGAGTCGGCAAACTCCAAGAGAATGGATCGTCGCAGGGCTTGATCACGCTCAAGTGCCAAATGGATCAATCTACGGATGCAATGCACTTGAATTCACTCAACTACCTCAATTGAATGCAAATGTGTGAAAGTGAGGTGTGAGAGGTTGCTCTACGCTCAAGAATGATCAATGAGGGTTCAACAACATGTCCTTCTGCTGGTGGGGTCGACTTTATACCCCCACCAACCTCAATTAGCCGTTGCAAAAAACAATCCTGAAAAATCAGGGAAATTGGAACTACCGCAGTGCAATGTGCGGTACTTCCGGATTTCTGCAGGTGGGTCAGAACGGCTATGTCAGTGGATCAGAAGTATCCGTTGGACATTAAATGCGGTACTTTCGCCGTTGTAAGTGCGGTACTTCCGGATTCTCGGAAGTTCCGACTTGTCCCCGATACTTTTGATCTCAAAGAGGCGAAGTGTGAAATGAGGTTGCTCTCTGGAAATAAAGTTCCGCTCGGTAGGCCGGAACTTCCGCCCATGCGGTAGTTTCGCAGTTCAATCCGCGGTACTTCTGATTTCCAGGAGACTAAGTCCAACTCCGGGCGCTCTCTGGAAATAAAGTTCCGCTCGGTAAACCGGAACTTTCGCCCATGCGGTAGTTCCGCAGTTCAACCCGCGGTACTTCTGATTTTCCAGCGGCTAAGTCGAGTTCCGGGCGCTCTCTGGAAAAAAGGTTCCGCGCGGGGCCCGGAACTTCCGACCTTGCGGTAGTTCCGCGAATTACACGCCGGTACTACCGAAATTTCTGGGAGTGCACAAATTTTAATTCAATTTTAATTCCAAGTGCATGCATGATCCTAAATTGATCCATGGGGCATATTTGCATATGATCAAGCACTTAGCTATGATCCCTCTTAATAGTACGGCATCTACCCAATAATCCGGTCTTCCGCCTTTCTCCTAAGACCGGTAAAAAATAAAAAGCCCTAAACTATTTACCTTGCCATCTTGGATCTTCTTTGAATCATGTGAATTCTTTTTATGTGCCTCTTCTCTCTGTCTTTGAGACTAATCTTTACAAACACTCAACACATATTAGTCCCATAATCAAATAACGTCATTAATTACCAAAACAAATAATTTTAGGGGCCTAGATGCTTTCAATCTCCCCCTTTTTGGTAATTGATGACAATATACACAATTTTGAGAAGAAAGAGTTTTGTGGATATACTTCTTATTTGAAAGTTGTATATCACAATAATTTTAATATCTTGCAATTTAAGAGCATGGAGAGAGTATTTGCATTTTTGTGAATAAAACAATGATAACTCCCCCCAAATCTATGCATCCATGATAAAATTATTGCACAAGAGATATAAGCATTTCACAATATTTTCAGAATTCACATAGACGCATAAACAAGCATTTTATAGCATGATCAAAATAGTCCATTACATCACATCATGCCATCCACATAGATAAACATAAACTAACCGTCCACATAATATAGCACACATAGTTCATTACAACCCATAGCATGAAATAGATAAAGGTTTATTTTATTCTTTCCCAATTTCTTCTCCTAGATTTCTCCCCCTTTGGCATCAAGGTACCAAAAAGAGAGATCTACTGCTGAGGAGCACGAGGAGAAGGAGAGCGGCGACGACGGGAGTAGTAGGGAGGAGGACGGGCTACGGCGCTCTCTAGGGAAGAAACACGATCCCAAGCGATGCAACTGTGGAGATCAGCTCAGACTGGCGGTCCTCAATCCTCAGGATGGCGGAGTAAATTTGGGACAAGGAAACATCGCCATCACCCTGGGGCTGAGGAGGAGGAGGTGGAGGAGGATCGGCAGCTGCCTGAGGCTGAGCACGAGGGCGAGCAGGAGCTGGGGCTGGAGGCTCGGCACGTGGCTTGTATGGCTTGTGAACTGTCCCACGTGCTCCTTGGTACCCGGTCTGCCTGGTGATCAGCGCCATAATGTATGGTGCGTAGTTGATCCTCCGCACACGATCATTCTTGTTGGCGTTGATCTCCCGGATGATCAAATCTACCACATCAAATTTCTCGCCGCGCATGATGTAATCAATGACATTCCAGGCATGGCCGCGAATCGCATCATAGTTCCCGCTCTTCGGGAGGATGGTGTGGTTGATGATCCTGTTAATGAGACTGGGGATAGGGAGCAAACCTATCGTCGTCCCTGGCACACAACCAACAGTCCGGTCATAATACTTGGTGTAGGCAGCAATGGGCAGAGCTGGCCGGCTGAAGACCTTCTCATATGCGCTGGACTCGGTGTGCAGGGCTAGCTCAAAGTCATGTTTGGTGCTGCTCACCGGTTGCTGTCCCGTCATCCACTGCAGATGCTCAAAGTTGGGAGAGATGTACAAGGTGGCGTAGAACTACCTGATCATCTCCTCATTATAGCTGGACTGGAAGGCGACGAGTTGATGAACACTCGCTTGCCGAAAGAGCTGATATGCTCCATCAAACTTGTCAACCTGTGACAAATGGTCCCAGTCCACATACTTGTGCTGAGAAAACTTCCTGGCAGGACCATACAATTGAGTGTACACCTGCTCCTGGAACTGTGTATGGAACTTTGGGTTCTGCGAGTTCCTTGGAAGCACATACTGGCTGCGGCGACGCAAAATAGCATAGTATTCCCCTGTGATCTGGGTCAAGTCACTCTGAGGCTCCTCTGCAGCAGGCATCTCCTCATCTGACTCCTCAGACGCCTCGTACTCCTCGTTCTCTTCTGACTCAGAACGGGATACCTCAGAGTCAGAGGCGGGCTCCTTGCCCCTGCTCTCACCAGCAGCTGGAGTGGCCGAGGAGGATTGGCCACGATCTCCAGCGTAGGCCTTGTATGAGATGTTCTTCATTCTAGGCATCTTCAAGGACAGATGAAAGTAGCAAGGAATGAGCTAGAATAAAATTGGAATTGATTTGAATTGAAAAGGAATGAAACTGCTGCTGTTTCAGGAAAATCGGAAGTACCGACGACAAAACAGCGGAACTTCCGGAGGTCCGGTAGTTCCGGCATTAAACATGCGGAACTTCCGGGACCCCGGTAGTTCCGCTCCTTGAGCGGTAGTTCCGATTTTTCTGGTTGTTTTTAGGGCAAGTTCAATCTTTGATCTTTTGAGGTATTTCTTGGATGGAATCCAATGCATGTTTGTAAAAACACTATAATACCCAACCTAACTAGTTTGCCCTAACAAATTTCAGCAAAAATCATCGCATTTTCAATTTAACCAAAGTTTTAGCCCTAGGGTTCTTGAAGCGAGAAAACAAGGGATTTGATCTTGTTTACCTCGATCAATCGGAGGAGGAGAACCCTGGGAATGCAGACGATCACCCAAGAATGACGAGCTCCTCTCGGATTTGAAGAATGGTGAGAGGGGTGGATTCTTGGGAGAGAGAGGAAGAGGGAGGAAGGAGGAGGCTTGCGGTTTGGAAGAGGAAATGGAGAGAGAGAGAGAGAAGGCAAAAAGAAATTGAATGCGGGAGAGAAAAGAGGGGAAACGGCCGGGAAACAGCGGTTACGGGCATTAACTCCCGTAGAAAATGAAAATTCCGCGCTCAACACGCCGGAAGTTCCGCTTCTTTAGAAATATCGGAAGTACCGGGCAGATAACGCCGGTAGTTCCGATTTTTCTGGAACGAGCGGAAGTACCGCTGATATAACTGCGGTAGTTCCGATTTTTCTGGAACTTCTCTGGATTTGAACTTTAGGACTTGAGTATATGCAAATGATCCCTAGTTTTTGCACTCAAATAAAATCATTAAGGATCATCATGCATTATGTATCTCAAAATATTATTTTCAAATAGTTTTGGCTTTTGATTTAAACAAAACCCTTTTGTAACTCGTTTTTGCACACAATCTCACAAGCTCTTCCAATTGAGTACACATTTATTTGAGCCGTAAATTTGAATAATCTATGACATTCAATTCACTCCTTAATTTGCAAAAACGGCTTTCGTCTAAGGGTTTGATGAAAATGTCCGCTAATTGGTCTTCAGTCCGGATGTGGCTAATGCAAATGTCCCCCTTTCCAACATGGTCCCTCAAGAAGTGCTGGCGTATGTCTATATGCTTGGTTCTTGAGTGTTGGACTGGATTATTGGATATTTTGACGGCACTTTCATTATCACACAATAGGGGCACTTTGTCAAAGCTAATACCATAATCCATCAAGGTTTGCCACATCCATAACAATTGAGCACAACAACTTCCGGCGGAAACATATTCGGCTTCGGCGGTTGAAAGTGCTACGGAATTTTGTTTCTTTGAGGACCAAGACACTAAAGATCTACCTAGGAATTGACAACTTCCCGATGTGTTTTTTCTATCCACTTTACAACCCGCATAATCGGAATCCGAATATCCAATTAATTCAAATTTAGCACCTTTAGGATACCAAAGTCCTATGTTTTGGGAGTTCTTCAAATATCTCAAAATTCTTTTTACGGCCTTTAAATGACACTCTTTTGGCGAAGCTTGAAAGCGAGCACACATGCATACGCTAAACATGAAATCAAGTCTAGATACGGTAAGATAAAGCAAACTACCAATCATGGATCTATAAAGCTTTAAATCTACCGACTTACCTCTTTCGTCGAGGTCTAGATGCCCGTTGGTTGCCATATGTGTCTTGATGGGCTTTGCGTCTTCCATGCCAAACTTTTTGAAAAGATCTTTGATATACTTTGTTTGGCTTATGAAAGTCCCATCCTTGAGTTGTTTGACTTGAAGTCCAAGGAAATAACTCAATTCTCCAATCATGGACATCTCAAATTCCCTAGACATCATATCTCCAAATTCTTTGCAAAAATCATTGTTAGTTGAACCAAATATAATGTCGTCAACATAAATTTGACATACAAAGAAATCATCACCAATGATTTTTGTGAATAGAGTTGTATCTACTTTTTCAATTTTAAATCCTTTTGAGACAAGGAAATTTCTAATGCGTTCATACCATGCCCCAGGGGCTTGTTTTAAACCATATAATGCCTTAGAAAGCTTGTAAACATGATTAGGGTATTTTGAATCTTCGAACCCCGGAGGTTGTTCAACAAATACAAGTTCGGAGATTGTTCCATTAAGAAATGCACTTTTGACATCCATTTGAAATAACTTAATGTCAAAGCTAGATGCAAATGCAAGCAAGATTCTAATAGACTCAAGTCTAGCTACGGGTGCAAATGTTTCATCATAATCCAAACCCTCGACTTGAGTATAACCTTGAGCAACTAACCTTGCTTTGTTTCTTACCACTATTCCATTTTCATCTTGTTTGTTCCGAAAGACCCATTTTGTACCAATGACATTGTGCTCTTCGGGTCTTTCCACCAAGGTCCATACTTCGTTTTGAGTGAAATTGTTCAACTTTTCATGCATGGCATTAACCCAATCCGGGTCATCTAGAGCTTCATCTACAATTTTAGGCTCAAGAGAAGAAACAAAGGAGTAATGTTCACAAAACGAAGCTACTCTAGAGCGAGTTTGAACACCCTTACTCACATCACCCAATATTTGATCTATTGGATGATCCGTAGCAATTGCGTTGTGAATCTTGATGTGGTTATGTTGTTGATCCTTTTCTTCATCTTCAATGATTTGGACTTGTCTTGTAGTAGACGAGGTGGGAGGCTCTACCTGTCTTGATGAACTTGGTGATGTTAGATCATCCTTAGGCTTGATGTCACCAATTTGCATATTCTCCATAGCCTTGCGCAATCCTTCATTTCCTACATCATCCAAATTTTCTTGCTCTTCTTGAGAGCCATTAGTTTCGTCAAATTGAACATCACAAGATTCTTCTATTAGACCCGAATTTTTGTTGTAAACTCTATATGCTTTGCTATTTGAAGAATAACCTAATAGAAAACCTTCATCACATCGACTTTGAAATTTAGAGAGCTGAACACCCTTTCTTAAGATGTAGCATTTGCAACCAAATACTCTAAAGTAAGAGATGTTCGGTTTTCTTCCAATGAGAAGCTCATAAGAAGTCTTTTTAAAAAAGCCGATGTAAGTAAAGGCGATTTATGGCATTACAAGCGGTATTAATAGCTTCCGCCCAAAATTTATCGGAAGTATTATATTCATCAAGCATTGTCCTAGCCATTTCAATTAATGTATGATTTTTCCTTTCTACAACTCCATTTTGCTTCGGAGTGTAGGTTGTGGAAAGTTCGTGCTTTATTCCAAGTTCATCACAAAAATCTTCGATTTTAGTGTTTTTGAACTCGAAACCATTATCACTTCTAATTTTCTTTATTTTAAAATCAAATTCATTTTGGGCCCTTTTTGAAAAGCTTTTGAAAATTCCGAAGGTTTCGCTTTTGTCATTTAGGAAGAAAACCCATGTATATCTAGAGTGATCATCCACAATGACTAGACAATAGCTATTACCCCCGATGCTCTTGTAGGTTGTTGGCCCAAACAAATCCATATGTAAGAGCTCCAATGGCCTAGAGGTTGACATGATACTTTTGGAAGGGTGAGAATTAGCGACTTACATTCCGGCTTGACAAGCACTACAAAGTCGGTTTTTCTCAAACTTCACATCTTTCAAGCCAACAACTAAGTCATGTTTGAAAAAAGCTTTTTAAGTTGAATCATACCCACATGACCTAGTCTTCTATGCCATAACCAACCCAAAGATGTTTTTGCAATTAAACAAGTTTTTAGACAAGAATCATTTGAAATGAAATCTACTAAATAGAGATTTCCAAATCTAAAACCTTTAAAAACAAGTTCATTGTTATTATCTTTTAAGATTCTTACATTTTCCTTTGAGAATGAGCAAGTTAAACCTAAATCACATAATTGAGCAACGGATAGCAAATTGAAATTTAATGTTTCAACTAGAGACACATTAGAAATGGAAAGGTCATTTGAGATAGCGATTTTACCCAAGCCTAATACCTGTCCTTTGCTATTATCCTCAAATGTGATTTTGTCGTTGCTTCCACTCTCAAATGTGGTGAACATTTTCCGGTCTCCGGTCATGTGTTGAGTGCATCCACTATCCAACACCCAATGCCTTCCACCGGTCTTGTAGTTCACCTACAAAAGAAAATCAAGTTCTTTTAGGTACCCAAGTTTGTTTGGGTCCTTGGAGGTTAGTAACCAAGGTTTTGGGTACCCAAATGGATTTCTTTTTAGCACCCAAAATTGAGGTGCCAATAAAATGAGCAATAACATTTCCATTTATAGTTTTCTTAAGCATATAGCAAGAATCATATAAACCAATGGAATGTGATTTACTTTTAGAACATTCATTTTGCATAGGTCCTATATTCTGGCATTTAGTGCAATATTTACCATTTTCTTTTACAAACCTTGGGGGCTTGTAAACCGGTTTCTTACCTTTCTTGGGTACATACCCAAGTCCTTCCTTGTTGAAAGAGCATCTTTGGTCACTTAGCAATTTATCAAGAGTGTTTTTTTCCCTTGTATGCTCTTTCCAAACTTTTGCTTAATTTTTGCACTTGTTCTTTCAAATTTTCATTTTCATTAGCAAGAACATGATCATGAGAAAAAATAATAGCATTCATGGAATCAACATTTGAAGAGCATGGCATGGCAATAAGATCATCACAAGATGTAGACATGCTAGATTTTGAAATTTCTATACTAGGCATGGTATGTAATACGTCACAAGTAATTCCAATGCTAGTATTAGATTTCTTTTGACTTTCTTGGATAAGCGAATCATGAGCTTCCTTTAACTCTTCATAGGATTTTTGAAGAGATGTGTGCTCCCTCTTCAAAACCTTGAATTTTGATTTCTCTTTTCCAAGAAATTCATTTAATTCTACTAACATATCCATCAAATCATCATAAGAAGGCTCATCATCGTCAAGAGTTTTTACCTTCTCCCCTTTTGCCATAAGACATGTGGGAGTGGAGAATAGCGATGGAGCCTCCTTGATGGCGATGTCCATGAGTCCCATCTTCTTGGGAGACTCGTCCTCGCTTGAGTCGGAGTCGTAATACTCCTCATCGGAGTTCCACTCACCAATATGAGCCTCATTCTTGCCATCTTTGTGAAGCTTCTTGAAAAGCTTCTTCTTGCCGTTGTAACTCTTCTTCTTTGATGACTTCTCCTTGTCATCCTTCTTGGTGGGGCATTGTGAAGCTATATGCCCCTTCTCATTGCACTCATAGCAACGGATGTTGCTATACTTATTTTTGGAGGAGGAGTGCCACTTCTTGCCTTTTTTATGACTTGCGCTTCGAGATGAGCGTCTCCTCATGAACTTGTTCATCCTTCTCACTAGAAGGGCAAACTCCTCTTCGGAATCCTCTTCTTCATCCTCGGATTCCTCACTTGTCACCGCCTTGGCTTTGAAAGCGGTGATCTTCTTCACTTTGGAGGTTGATTGCTCCAAGAGCTCCTCCTTGTCCTTCTTGTATAGCTCGTTTGTGATGAGGTTGCCCAATAGTTGAGTTGGTGTCATTCTTGGCAACTCGGGTGAGTTGAGAAATAAAGTCACCAACATTTCATACTTCTCCGGCAACGCCCTTAGCATTTTCCTTACAATGTCAACATCGGAAAGGTTAGTACCAAGACCTTTGAGCTCATTTACGATGTTGTTGAGCCGTGAGTACATCTCATTGATATCCTCATGGGGCAACATCGTAAATGTCTCATATTTAATCCTTAGCCGATGCAACTTTGCCTCCTTAACCGTGGATGTCCCTTCGTGTATTTTCGAAAGGGTGGTCCATATAGCGTGAGCCATCTCAAGATTGCTCACTCTATTGAACTCATCCGCGTTTAAGGCTCCAAAGAGAGCATTCATTGCTTGGGCATCTAAATGAGTGTTACGCCCGTCTTGTTCCGTTAAATGCAATGGATCAAGCGGCATAACGTAACCCTCATTCACGATTTTCCAAACGCTAGGACTCATGGCCTTTAAATAAATTGACATTCTAATTTTCCAATATGCATAATTAGAGCCATCAAACAAATGTGCCTTTCCTATAGCAATTCCCTCACTAGCCATTCTTTACTCTCTAGACGGTGAAGTCTAATAAATGAGAGACCTAGCTCTGATACCACTTGTAAGATCGAGGAGGCCGACTAGAGGGGGGGTGAATAGGCGGTTTAAAGTTTTTCTTCTAATTTAGGCTAACAATTTTAATTTAACAAATTGTCTAAAGCAAGTTAGCAAGGCAACAATTAATCAAGATGATATGGCTCAAATGATCACTAGCACAAAGAGAATTATCCTAAGAGCAAATATACTTCTAGCTAGAACAAGGTATGCTACTCTAATTACACAAGCAATCAAATGATTCTATTGAAGTAAATTGCTTGGAAGAGAATAATGCACAAGAGAGCAAACCACAATGAACACGATTACTTTTTACCGTGGTGATCGGAGACTTGCCGGTCTCCCCTAGTCCACGTTGAGGTAAGCCCGAACGAATCGGACCGGCTCCACGAATTGAGCCTAAGCACCTCGATCACTATCGGTAGCCCTTTCCCGCTCCGGGTAGGCGAGCTCCAAGCCTTCACAACCGTCTCGGGTCTTCTCATAATCTTTTTGAGAAGATCACCGAATTTCCCGCCAAGCCGTCTAGGAGTCGGCAAACTCCAAGAGAATGGATCGTCGTAGGGCTTGATCACGCTCAAGTGCCAAATGGATCAATCTACGGATGCAATGCACTTGAATTCACTCAACTACCTCAATTGAATGCAAATGTGTGAAAGTGAGGTGTGAGAGGTTGCTCTACGCTCAAGAATGATCAATGAGGGTTCAACAAACCCTATTAGCCGTTGCAATAACCAATCCTGAAAAATCAGGGAAATCGGAACTACCGCAGTGCAATGTGCAGTACTTCCGGATTACTGCAGGTGGGTCAGAACAGCTATGTTAGTGAATCAGAAGTATCCGTTGGACATTAAATGCGGTACTTTCGCCGTTGTAAGTGCGGTACTTTCGGATTCCCGGAAGTTCCGACTTGTCCCCGGTACTTCCGATCTCAAAGAGGCGAAGTGTGAAATGAGGTTGCTCTCTGGAAATAAAGTTCCGCTCGGTAGGCCGGAACTTCCGCCCATGCGGTAGTTCCGCAGTTCAATCCGCGGTACTTCTGATTTCCAGGAGACTAAGTCCAACTCCGGGCGCTCTCTGGAAATAAAGTTCCGCTCGGTAAACCGGAACTTCCGCCCATGCGGTAGTTCCGCAGTTCAACCCGCGGTACTTCTAATTTTCCAGCGGCTAAGTCGAGTTCCGGGCGCTCTCTGGAAAAAAGGTTCCGCGCGGGGCCCGGAACTTCCGACCTTGTGGTAGTTCCGCGAATTACACGCCGGTACTACCGAAATTTCTGGGAGTGCACAAATTTTAATTCAATTTTAATTCCAAGTGCATGCATGATCCTAAATTGATCCATGGGGTATATTTGCATATGATCAAGCACTTAGCTATGATCCCTCTTAATAGTACGGCATCTACCCAATAATCCGGTCTTCCACCTTTCTCCTAAGACCGGTAAAAATAAAAAGCCCTAAACTATTTACCTTGCCGTCTTGGATCTTCTTTGAATCATGTGAATTCTTTTTATGTGCCTCTTCTCTCTGTCTTTGAGACTAATCTTTACAAACACTCAACACATATTAGTCCCATAATCAAATAACGTCATTAATTAGCAAAACAAATAATTTTAGGGGCCTAGATGCTTTCAACGCCTATCCTGCAACTTGAGCATATCTCGGAGTCTGCCAGAGTAAGATCTGGGTTGTTTAAAATATCATGAACTTGTTGCAAAATCTGGATTGTTACCAAGGGTCTTGAAGGATTTATGTTGGCGAAAGGTGTACGATGACTTGAGTTTCCCTCCGACCCTCTCGCTTGTGTCGTTTGACCCATCACGCACGGTAGGGTAGAAGCAGGTTGATTAGCTGATTGATATCCACCAGTTCTGTTGCCTTCGCCGTCTCGAGGTGATGCATGAGTGTTTGCACCATTTGGACCAATGGGTCCTGATGAGTTTTGTCATATAGAATCATGCACGCTATCTCGATCGGTATCACCGATTGTGTTAGCTTCGTGCCAGAAAATCTCCCAATGAGCTCTGTCAAAACTAAGGGATAGTCTTCCACACTTTGGAAAGAGCCTCCACGATGGGGAATAGTTGGAAATTACCACCTCTGGTGGGCTTTGTGGTGGACTCAGCCTGATCTAGTGGATTGCCGTTCAGGTGCTGAGCGTTATCATCTTCACCTGGCTTTCTACCGATGGTAACTTCATCAATACTACAACTAGGTGTCGGTCAACTTCCAAAATACATAGGAGCCGTTAGCGAATAGCAGTCACCCATGACCGTATTGAGAGCACACTGATCCTTGGATTACGATGTTGAGTGTTTAATGCTGTTTTTGCCGATCAAAAGCACTAGGCTTGTAGAGGTAGTTGGGCATTCCGATCTAGATAGAATAACTGATTTCTTTAGAGTGCCACTGTTGGGGACGGTGAATCTTCTTCCATCTGGTCAATCTCACTGGTTTTAAAAAGGGCATGCCCAGGATGGAAGAGGATGATGACGATGCATCATGCTCCACAATGCGGATGCATGCATCCATATCGAGGTCGACATACCCTGCCAAGTCGAACTAGATTTTTTCATCCCACATCCCTATCGTAATCACATGAGTGATGACAACAGGGAAAAGAGAAGGATGAGGATCGTTGAACGAAGAAGAGCTTCAAGGATTCAATGTCTTCTTCCCCATGGAAGGAGCCAACTGTCGATGATCAAATCGCTAATCTTACGAAATATATGAGGAAAATGGATAAAATCCTTGGGAGAGAACAGGGATGCTCTTTATTGCTATGAACAGGTTACAGTGGTGCCTTCGACAAGGCAAGAGACTAGCCCTAATTAAACCGAATTAAATGTGATTGATCAATTGTGAGTGAATTGTCTTGCGTTGCTTTGGGATTGACCATCCATATCTTCAACCTTCTCTTGTCCCACCTTAAATACGAATGAAGAGCTGCCTGACTGTTTGGTGAGGATGACGAGGACATCCCCATTGGACCAATCACACGAGCATGAGCTACAAAGATTAATCAACATGTGAACTTGCTACTAGTTAAATTTGATTTTAATTTACATAAGAATTGGTTACTACCTAATGCTAGCATTTTAATTGTTCTTAGGTTCGCACATGAGGACGGAACAACAAAAGAAGCCATGCACAAGAATTAAGAAAGAGAGGTGCATGCAACATGTTGTGCATGTAACCGTACCATGCACAAAACATTAAGAAAGAGAGGTGCATTGGCCATAAATAAGTGCCAGGAAGAAAGAAGGAATGAAAAAAGTGTGCTTTTGCATACATGTGTGCAGTGCATGGCCGAGAGACTAGCAGAGCTTGGTTTAAGAAAACTCCTGGAGCTATTGCTTGGAAACCACTAGCCCGCGTGTATTTTTTTTTCTGGCTAAGTTGGTCTTGTGTCGCGTTTTTTATTTTGCGTCCAAACCTTTAAGTCTTGGGTTTAGGAATTTGTGTCAGCTTCATTAGAGTTGGCAGATGGGTTCGGCTTCCAAGTTGAATTGATTTCCACTTAGTGGCCCATGCCCAACTGCACCTCACACCGGCCCAAGATCAATGTTGTGCGTGCATGATGGGAGAACATCATAAAGACCTTGCGTCGCCATTGTATGGACGAACCACATAAAACCAATCTATTATTTCAAAGAGCTATACGCTTGTTCTTCCTAGGGTTTAACACATGATTGCAATCTAGAGGGGAATTAGGCATTATCAACCCCATTGTTCTTATGATTTCTTGTGATTTGCAGGAGCGATAACACGTCTACTTGTGTGGTCGGGTAGATGGGATCACGAGCGTGCGGTTGGACGAGTTTTTTTATCGCAGGTTGCTGTTCTAATAATGGTTGGCGCCATCGGTTCATCAGGTTACACGAGTCCGAGTTATCATCATCAATCCTACATCGTGAAGATCAGACATCCCCTGTATCATCTTAGTATCAGAGCGCCAGGTTGCCACGATAGGATCAAAATACCCATAGTTAAATTTATTTTTTCCCTATACACAAAAGCCAAAAAAAATCAAACCCTAGTTTTTGCATATATTATTCTCATCAGTTTTATTAAGTTTTTGTCCATTAGAATTTTTATTTGAGTGCTGATCATCATGCTTCTTTCGTGTATATTAATCTTTGTGTGTACACAAACCCTAGAAAAAAATTCTCAACTAGCAGCCACTGAAATACCTATCTACAGTAAACGCCATCTGCTACAGCGCTGTCTACAACGCTGTAGTCGGTTGTTTGGCCAAATACATTCATAATTTTTTTATTCATCAATTGAGACTAACTGTTGAATATTGCATATAGGGTTGCTCTTGAGTATTTTACACCTTACTGAATATTTGTGACATGTGCAAATTCTAGGGACAATGAAACCCTAGTTTGGCCTCTAAGTCAAAGAAAAAAGAGACAGCCGATAAAAAAAGAAGCCACGGGTTGAGCAAAAAAAAAGAAAGAGAAAAATAAGGAGTGGCCGAATTTGGGTGAGTTCTTAATCCATAAATTCAAATTATGTAATTTAATTTCTTAAGCAATCTTGTGCCCTTATATTCATATTTTTGCAATTGGCTAGCATCTCTCCAGTACTTGGTGCAAAACGAGTTATTTAATCATCGATATCAGATTGTCTCTATTTAGCTCATTCCTTTATTTGCTTTGAGTCACATTGATCTTTACGTGTGCGTTCATACACTTCACTTAAACCTATTGGATCAGTACTTAGACAAAGTATTCTAGCTTGGATTATCACTTAACAACATCAAGAATTTCATATTGCATAGGTAAATATACTACCACATTGTGTTGTCTACCGTCACCAAAGTGTGTGCAGCTCTTCAATTCTATTAAGGACATATAAGAACTTTGGTTGGTAAGAGAAGGTGAGGTTGAGTGAATTCAACAAATAAAACTTTCCACATCCATATACATAATTTTTCTTGTTGTTTGCACTAACCATAGTAGGAAAAGAAGGAGAACAAGTATATGTTACACAAGCTGACCTTGAGAAACACACAAATGATTTCAACACTCAGTTGAATGATAACATGTATGTCTTGAGTAGGGAAATACTAGAGGAGGTTTGCAAAGAGTCGAGCCCAGTTGGCGTCCATGAAGAAGGCGTTGAGCTTGACGATACTAATGAGGAGAAGGCCGCACGATTCGCTAGAGAAGCTCAAACAGATCGAGCCGCTACCAACGTGGCTCAACCACCCTTTCTCGAGCCTAGGGGAGGTATTTTTGGCACTGACCATGGCCAAGGGAGAGGCCATGGCCGTGGGCGCGGTGGTGCCACCCATATTGAGGACTTCGACGATGATTTTTGGCTACACCACAATGACAACTATTAACGCCATGGCCGTCGTCGTGATGATCCGTATGTGGAGGAGAAATTTAGGAAACTCAAATTCACTATTCTCAAATTTGAAGGCGCTTTCGATCCAGATGCATATCTCACATGGAAGCTCAAGGTAGATAAGATCTTCCGGATGCATAATTATTTGGAGGAGAAGAAGCTACACATGACGTCACTTCAGTTTGATGGGTATGCATTGTTTTGATTTAGTTTGATGGGTATGCATTGTTTTGATGGGAGCAAGTATTGAATCAAAGAGAAGATAATGGGGAACCTCCAATTGCATCATGGGTTGAAATAAAGCAAGAGCTGAGAGCATATTTTGTTCTAATGCTTATAAATATGATCTTTTTGATAAACTGTAGAATCTAAGATAGGAAGGTATTCGGTAGAGGAATACTACAAGGCTATGGAGCAAACTATGATTAGGGAACATGTGCACGAAGATGAAGAGCAAACACTTGCACGTTTTCTATTTAGCCTAAATAAAAACATTAAATGCATAGTAAAATATCAGCCCTACAACACTGTTGTTGATTTGGTGCTGATGCGGGGGGTTGCCTGATCTTCACGGCGTAGGATCGATGAAGATAGTTTGGATCCCTGCAACCTGACGAATCGATGGCGCCAACCACTATTAGAACAGCAACCTGCGACAAAAGAATTTGTCCAACCACACGCTCGTGTTCCGTCTACCTGACCACCAAGTAAACGCGTCGTCGCTCCGGCCAATTCACAAGGAAACACAAGAACAATGGGGAAGAACACTAGATCCCCTCTAGGTTGCAATCATATGCCAAACCCTAGGAGGAACAAGCGAATAACTCTCTCTGAAAATAATAGATGCATTTTCTGTGGTCTGTTTTTTACAAAAAGAAGGTGCAACTATTTATCACGTACGCACGCAATGCGTTGGCCTAAGGCCCAACTAAACTTGTTCAGCCAGGGAAAAGGACACACAACGGGACTCAACAAAATAACACACGCCTGCATTTATTTATTTGACTTGGACTCGGCCAATGCTGCATGCAAATCCTTGAGCTAGCCGCACCTTGCACGTGTGGGACAAGGTGGGACCCTCCAAGTGTTGCCCATGCATGTAGTCCATTCAAAGCAATTTTCTTGATTGAAATAGTTAAATGCTGCATGCATTTGTCCTCTCCCGTTTGGCTGCAAGTATATGGGCTGCATGCACCTCCCTCCTTTGTGGGTCCCATTGATGGGACGTTGCCTATGCATGCAAGAAGCAAGAGAGAGCAGGCACTACTCTCTGCTCGCCTAGCTTCAGCTCTAGATTGTCTGCATGATGTTCCCACTTCGAGAGGAACAAAATTGCAAATCGAGAAAATAATAATCGAGTTGGTTCTTTTCGGGTCCAAAAATCTTCTCACACATAAACCTAAAAATTATTAAAATACTAGCATTAGATAGTTACCAATTCTTATATAAGCTAAAATTTATTTTACTTAGGAACAAATTCACCTGATAATATTTAATGCGGCTCAACAATTCTTTCCAGTCAAATAATATATTTAACCGAAAAGTGCAAGACATATGCATATCCGCATCATCCTCCCCTTCTTCAAGAAAAGCTGTCCTCGGCTTTTGATAGCCTGAAATTGCACTAAACAAATAACACACCGTGTATGCATGGTATATATATTTGTCATTTACACTCATTCCATTTAGCACATTATGATTACCTGAAGGCGTAGTAAACAGAAAGAACAACGCATATGTATGGTATATGTATGAATCTATTGTTGTGTCATTCTTATTGTTTTGCACATACCATTTAGTACAACAGTAGCCATAGGTTGTATGCATTGCAATACTATCATTCACATTACTCCCCCTCACATCGAGAAAAGTCATTCTCGACTTTTGTAAGCGTGCATACAAGTGAGTAGTAGACATCAGCATATCAAATTGCTCTAATATAGGTGAGAAAATTTTTAATGACTTCCATGCTTCAACTGTGCTACTCTGATTATTTGTACATGATCGTACAGCAAAGAATGAATAAGTAGGCTTAAGAAATCTTTCTAAACAGCAAGCACTAACATTTGAACTCATCTCAGTGTGATCATGACATCACACAAAAGGTTGTTTATCTAAAATATGCAATTTCAATTCAGCAAGCTTATCACATGTAATGCATATTCGACAAACATAAAACTAGTTATTTACACCATAATCTCCGATTAAATTGAACTTATAGGTGTAGACATAGCTACTAACTAGTGATTTTAAACATAAAATTTCAACAACATTCTGAATCACACTAGATAGCTCTGTACGGGATCATTGAACATGATATAATACAAAGAATCACTATGAGATATTCGAGTAAGAACTTCTTTATAAGTAATTAATTCCGCATTATGTAAATTGACCCAAGAAATTTCAGAACAAGGAATGTTTTTATGGAACACATGAGTTCTCACAATTACTCACCTTTTCCCAATTAAATTCTGCACAAATATGGTTACCTTTATCATTGCCTTCAATTGATGTAGGTATCAAATCATCATGATGTAACAACGGGGCAGCAAGTACTTCATCTTCAACTATGGTTATCTTCTCATCGGTTTTCTCCAGTGGTACCGGTTGTGGAATATTCGACTCCTCTTCTTTAATGTCAACCTGCACAATATGAGAAACAACACTAGAAATAGATATTAATATGTTAGTTTCATAATCAACCTCACTTTATCTATCATCTACTTTTCTCTTTTCTTTTTGTGTATATCTCTCACTCTCAATTTAGATGCTCTCAACCTTACATATGGTGGAATCACACAACTCACTGTTTTTGTCACTCTCACTCAATTTGGCTATGTGGCTCTCATCATCACATGGGTTTTGAAACATCTCATCCTTTATGTGTCTTGGGCCAGCAATAGCATAATTACCATCAACCATGATCTCCTCATGTAGCAACGGTGCAGCATTATATTACACCTTGACCGAAGGGAAAGTCCCATGCTTGGTCGTCTTCTCATGTAACGTTCTGGTAAAGGCACATGAACTGAAGTGTGGACTCAGGTTGAAACGTGGTGTACGCCTCTCCTTAATTCTCTTCTCCTGCTGTATAGCATAATTCACAAGATCCTGCATACCACCATCATATTTCAAACGAACAGTAGCAGCGATCTCAGAATTCAAACCTTTTTTGAAGTAGGCTCTCTTTGCACATGCCTCTGTGATATTAGCACGATACATAGCATAATCCAGCTCATCATAATAAAATTGGATAGATCGACATCCTTGACGATTGCTCTTGATATGATGAAGTAACTCAAGCTCATACTCATATGGCACAAACTTCTTTCTCATGACTTCATTTAATTCTTTCCAAGTAGTGACATATTGCTTCTCGGGATATCGCTTCCACCAAGTGCATGCATATTTTTCAAACTCCATGGTGGCTTGTGTTACTTTCTTGGCTTCGGACAGCTTATGAAACTTGATGTCACATTCGAGTTGTCCCACCCATTTGAGATACTCCTCCGGATCTGTATTTCCATAGAATGGAAAATACAAGTATCGAGAGTCGTACAATGAGGAACGAAATGCTGAATAGCCTGCCACTATTAGTGCAAACAACAAGAAAAGCTATGTATGTGGATGTGGAAAGTTTTATTTGTGGACTTCACTCAACCTCACCTTCTCTCACCAACCGAAGTTCTTATGCGTCCTTGATGGAATTGAAAAGCTGCACGCACTTTGGTGACGGTAGACAACACAAGGTGATATATTAAACGAATTCAATTGCACAAACACTATTATAACAATGGCTTATATGTGGAGCTTGGAGGGACAATATCAACCTATGCAATCTGAAATTCTTGATGTTGTTAAGCTAAGTAATAGTCCAAGATAGAATACTTTACCTAAGTGCTAATCCAAAAGGTTTAAGTGAAGTATATGGATGCACACACAAAGATCAATGTTACTCGATGCAACAAAGGAATGAGCTAAATAGAAGAGATCTGTAAATGAGAATTAAATAGCTCGTTTTGCACCAAGTACTAGGAGAGACGCTAGCCAATTGCAATAATATGAATGTAAGGGCACAAGATTGCTGAAAGGAATTAAATACACAAGCTGAAATTATATATTAGAATTAGGTAACCCCAATTAAACTAACGCTCACTTTTTTTGCCGAGGCTCTTTTTCTTTTTTCTTTCTTTTTTTACTTATAGTTGGCACTAAGGTTTAGCTTTCCCTTGCACAAAAGAAATAAAATTTCAGCAAGTGTAAATTAATACCAAGAACAGCCCTTAATGCAATTATCAAAGACTAGTCTCAAAGATAAACGGAAAATTATGGATATATTTAATAGAAACGACCACAGCGTAAAACATTCGCGGTACTATAGCAATACTGTTCACGGTATTGTAGAAGTACTGTTCACGGCACTGTAGCGATCGGGATTTTTTTTGTTTAGGCGAAACAAAGGAAATAACACAAAAATAAAGCGACGCAAAGGAACACGATGATCAACACCTAAACAAAATCCTAATGGACGAAAACTTAACAAAACTCACGAATAATAACAGATGCAAAAACTAGGGTTCAGATTTGTTTTGGCTTTTTGTGTATAGGAAAAAAATAAATCTAACTACGGGTAAATTGATCCTACTGTGTCAACTGCGCTCTAATACCAAGATGATGTGGGGGATTGCCCGATCTTCACAGCGTAGGATCGATGAAGATAGTTTGGATCCGTGCAACCTGACGAATCGATGGCGCCAACCACTTTTAGAACAGTAACCTGAGACAAAAAAATTCGCCCAACCACACGCTCGTGATCCCGTCTACCAGACCACCAACTACCACTCGCTCCGGCCAATTCACAAGGAAACACAAGAACGACGGGGAAGAACGCTCGATTCCCCTCTAGGTTGCAATCATATGCCAAACCCTACGAGGAACAAGCGAATAACTCTCTCTGAAAATAATAGATTCATTTTCTATGGTATGTTTTTTACAAAAAAAGAAGGTGCAACTATTTATCACGTACGCGTGCAATGCGTTGGCCTAAGGCCCAACTTGTTCGGCCGGGGAAAAGAAGGGCACACAACCGGACTCAACAAAATAACACACGGCTACATTTATTTCTTTGATTAGGTTTAGATTATGTGAGAAGCTTAGTTTAAAGATTCTTAAATATCCATGTCCATATCATGTGTAATGGTTTAGCGAATGTGGAGATGTGAAGGTTTATTTTGTAGTGTATGTTACTTTCAAGATTAGAGATTATGAGGACACTGTTGAGTGTGATGTGGTGCCTATGACAGTGTGTCGTTTTCTGTTGGGAAGGCCATAGCAATATAATAGAACTGTGCAACATGATAGCCATTTCAATAGATATACTTTTAAGTGAAAGGAAAAGGACAAAAGAGCTTAATCCAATGACTCTTAATCAAATACATGCTGAATTTCAGCAAAAAAAGTTTGCTAAAAATGAGAGTCAAAATAAAGAAAAGAAGGACTTCCACACATCAGAGAGTGAGAGACACAAGCCAAATATAAGAGGAAAAAGTAAGAGTGGGGGAGGGGTAATTATGTTAGCCACAAAATCAGATTTGAGAGATGTGACCAATGACCCATCGAAGATGTACTTTGTGCTTTGTGTACAAAGATGCAACTATTTTGCTCTCAACTAACGACTTAACCTCTTTTCCTAGTGGTGTTTCCTCTCTTTACAGGCATTTGAGGATGGGTTTTTGGAGGAGGTACCAGCGGGACTTCCACCATTGCGCGGAATAGAACATCGAATTGATCTAGTTTGTGGTGCATCACTTTCAAACTGTCTACCATATTGTACCAATCCAGAGGAAACCAAAGAAATTCAGTGTCAAGTGTAAGAGCTACTTGAGAAAAGGGTATGTATGCAAAGTTGTAGTGCTTGCGCTGTTCCTGTAATTCTTGTTCCTAAGAAAGATGATACATGGAGAATGTGTGTCGATTGTCATGCCATTAACAATATCACTGTTAGATATTGTCATCCTATTTCTAGGTTAGATGATATGCTAGATGAACTTAGTGGTGCTATTATATTCACAAAATTTGAAATGGGAAGTGGATACCATCAGATTAGGATGAAACTTAGCGATGAATAGAATACTACTTTTAAAACAAAATTTGGATCGTATGAGTGGTTAGTAATACCTTTTAATTTAACTAATGCACCTAGTACATTATGCGATTGATGAATCAAGTTTTAAGAGCATTCACTAGCAAATTTGTTGTGGTATATTTTGATGACATATTGATCTATAGCAAAACAATGGATGAACATATTGAGCATATTGGACAAGTGCCAGAAGTGCTTAGAAGTGAGAAATTGCATACTAATCTTGATAAATGCACTTTTTGCATCGATAAAGTTATGTTCTTAGGCTATTTTGTTTCTGGACAAGGTATTGAGGTAGATGAATCTAAAACTGAAGCGATTACAAATTGGCCTATACCTATGAATGTTAGTCAAATCAGAAGCCTTCAAGGTCTTGCTAGCTTTTATCGTCGTTTTGTTAAAGATTTCAGCATCATTGTAGCCCCATTAAATGGGCTAACTAAAAAGTGTGTTGTGTTTGAAGCACCATTGCTTGCTTTGCTTGATTTCACTAAGAATTTTGTTAACAATAAGAGTTCAAATATCTCATAGGCTAGTATTACCACTAAATACATGCATATATTAACACGAACACCAAATTGTTCATATAATTCCGATTGATCGTCCGTGGCTGGATTCTTTTGGACTTAAAATTAACTTATGTTTGTACTGTCTACAGTAACTAACTTTTAAACGGTGTATTTTTTCAAGACGGGGTCAATAGGAAAATTGTAGTAAAAAGTGTACTGAGTTCAGCTGAACCGGCAAAAATCGCATACGACTATTTTCCTTTGCATACTATCTATCGCAAACAGTCAGAATTTAAATATTTAAACTATAAGCCATCAGCCTAAAAGAACCCACCCACATATAACTAACTTTTAAATGGTGTATTTTTTCAAAACGGAGTCAATAGGAAAATTGTAGTAAAAAGTATACTGAGTTCAGCTGAACCGGCCAAAATCACATACGACTATTTTCCTTTGCATAATGTCTATCACGAACAGTCAGAATTTAAATATTTAAAATATAAACCATCAGTCTAAAAGAACCCACCCACATATCCTGATTAATCACTTGGCGAAACCCTGTCTATCCGACTACCACCCTATTCCGATTTTCACAGCACAGGACATCAACATGCCATAGCAAGCTTGCGAGTGGGGGAGTGGAAGTGTAAAAGCACAGTGGCCCGCTACCATGGGAGAGGGAAAAAGCTTGAGAAACTTCTTTTTATAACTAAAAGTTGTTTGAAGCATAATATTCCATCTAGGAAAAAAATATTATTGATAAAAAGTTTAGAAAGTTTGACGAGTCAAAATCAAGGGTGGCAAGTATCTGAGTGAGGACTGAGGGAGTACTTGGATTGGATTATTACAGGAATTTCTCCTGTAGATTGAATTCCTCCAATTTTCTTTCTTTTAAAATTCCTTTGTTCCAAAGAGGCCCTCAAAGAAAATCTAGACGTAAGACTGATCTGAGTCATATCACATGAAAATTTCACAAATCAGGCTGGTTATACCAAAAGTGTTCAATGCTATTCTACGAAGGAAATGAACTCCGCTCTTCTCACCAAACGTGAAAGCTCACGTCTATCATTGTGAATCGTGATAGATGCCAACCCACTGATGGCAAGAGGTACTGCAGTTGAGACTTGGGAGCCAGGAAGGCACATGAATTTCTTTTGTAGATCTCACCAGATAGTTTTCAGTACATACTTTCGCAGGTGAATTGCTACAACAAAACAATCACCATCAATACTTTCGTAGGTGAATTGCTACAACAAAACAGTCACTATCACAGTCACAAAGGTAGTAAATTTGTTACTTGTCAACAAGAGATCAACGGAGATTCCCAACGATCATTTCAGGATGCCAAAAGAAGTCAAGGGTTTTAACAAGGAATCGGGAGATTCAGCTACAAGAGCAGAGCACATAAATCAAGAAGGAGCGCTGAGTTGAGGAAACTAGTACTGGAACTGGGCAATTACATTAACTGAAGTCTGATGACTATCATGACACCAGACGTTCCCTTCTCTCTCGCTATCCTCTTATCTAAACTCTGAAGATGAGATAACTTATGAGCTCGAGGAATCAGGATTCCCTCTTTCCCCGCTGCAACAGTAGAAGTGTGGCAGCTTCACCCGACCACAACACCTGCACAGCGTAACAATTCATCCGATAATGCCTCAGGGCAATGCCAACTCACAAATTGAAAAGAAAAACTTGATCATTGTTTGGAATCTCCACCATATTCTGTAAATGATATGACATTTTTGATTCTTTGGCCCACCGTTTTGAAGATGTTTCTTGCCAATGATAAAAAATTTATTTCTACTGATACATAGTAAAGAGCAATGCACAAAAATAACAAATTGAAATGGAATAGCCTGCCTCCATACCATGTTCCATGCGAATATACAAGAATATAACTTTATATAACAGCGAATTGGTAAAACAATTTCCTGCAGATGACTGATTGATCATAAGTAGCATAATGCTTCATATATTTGTGAGACCAGACATGTAATCAAGTGTGTGTATCAAGGGGTATGTCACATAGTTCCTTGCAGTGGAGTATACATTGCCATCATTTTTGCATATGAAAGCTAATTGGCAAAAAAGAAAAAACTGAGTTCATAATGAAAATGTAAGAAGTGGCAAAATACAGGTGCAGAAGTTTGACAGTCACAGATGCATAAGCTCTATATGCCCAGTATGTACAGTGAAAACATTGCATAAGGCATGCCTTCACACAGTAAACCAAATAACAAGTAAGAAACCTCAAGCCCCTCACATAAATCTTTTGGGGGATTATATTGAAATGCTTAGATAACTTCTATTGAAATGCTTAGATGACATGCATTTTGCAACACCTTTCAAAGGGCATGGAAATCACTTCAACCAAAGCTTGTAAAGATTTGCAAGTGAACATTAGTACAATACAAACGGGCAAAAGGTTAATAGGTTAAACAATTATATTTCTTCACGCACGAAAACATGCACTGTAACAAGGCAAGCGAGAGCAAAGATATCAGAAATGCATTGCAGAAAGCTTACTTGCAACGGACAATTACAGGAACAGGCTTCAGGGCTTTGGGTCCATTCCTTAGACCCTTCTTATACTTTGAGACCTGAAACGCATGAGATTGTACAAGTGTATCTTCCATTAGTATTTCATGTGCCCACTGGCAGGGACCAAGAATACTACTTGCAGAATGTGATCGAAGTACAAAGGCAGCTTGCCTTGCAAAGGTTTAAAGGAAGAGCAACGAAAATACATGGTTAAACTGGATCGAATACAGGTCAAAGCGAGGACATTTGCTATATCACTACTCTCGCTGGCAATTCGACAAACATGCCGTGCGCAGAACGTAACACAAACAAGAAAAAGATAACTTTCTGCCCCACAACTCACAAGCAATTCAGCGAACACCTGGTGCGCATACGCTGCGCTACTACAGATCCCCGCCCGCAACATACATCGCAACGAGAAAACCGTAGCTTCGCGAATAGCGCGTCCGACCAAATGATTCCATTGAGACGGGAGAGGAGAGCAGACCTTCTTCTTGGGGACGGCCATGAGCTCCATGGCAGCGCCGTGGGCGGGGAGCGCGAGGGAAGGCGCCTCGAGAGCCGGCGCGGGTGGAGGGGTTGGGAGGGCGGGGAGTCCGCACGGGATGCGCGGCAGAGTCGCCGACGCCGCTCGCCGGAGCCAGCCAGCCGCCGCCGCCATGGATGGGTTATGATGAGACGAGAGGGAACCTTGGGCGATCTGTGGCTTGGGGTTGTATTGGTCGGGGAAGGCTGATCTCACGGTTCAGTTTTGATCGGACGGTCACGATGGACAAGTGGAGGAATCCGAACGCGGATACGCAAGGACGAAAATCAAGCCCGGGTAGCGGCCGCAGCAAATCGCCTTCTCCGAACTTCCCGCCCGTCGTTCGGAACGAGCACCGAACCCTAAGGCTAAGCCTGCGAGCGGATAGTTCCAAACCCTCGTCCGACCAAATGATTTCGGAAAGAGAGAAATGGGTATCTGAAAATTTGTAAGATTTGGAGTCGAATAATTTGTCTCACATATATAATTGTGTTTATTTTAGCCGACATGGGATCAGATTTGGGATAGATATATCTTTGCATTCGGAGCTATCCAAATATTTTATTAAAACTATTAGTAGACTACATCTTGATATATGTAGAATACGCACATAGGCCCAGCCGCCGATGGCTCAACATGCATGGTGAGTTTGTGGCTAGTAAAGCCTATGGCCCAAGGCCTAACCCAACTTAGGGAAAGGGGGAGCTGTCTCCACCGTCGCCTATCGATGACCGCCGCTTGCCTCCCTCGGCCTTCGCTTCCACCATCGACCTCCTCGAACGCCACCGCTATCACCCATGGACCTCCTTGGCAGCGGCAAGAGAGAGCGTTGCCACCATCGTCTTGGGCAACTGCGAAGAGGAACGAACGGAGGATGGCAGCGGAAGCAGCTAGGGAGATGATGAGAAAAGGAGAGTGTTGTGGCTACAGACCAAACAGAGAGAGATGGTAGTGGAGAGTGATGAAGATAAGTGTAATGGCCTGGCCCTCCCCATGGCTTACTCACATATATATATACACATGAGGAGTGCTTTTACAGTTATACCCTTACATCCGGTCATCCCCTCTGGGGGCAGTTATGTCATTACACAAGGCCTATTCTGGGCCTTATAATCTTCTACCAGGCCTGCTGGGTTTAGGTGGGGGCCACCCCTACGACAGGAGCCTCTCATGGTGAAGGGCTTCACAGGGCCGAAGCCATGTCATCGAGTCCTTTGGCCCCCTCCGTCCCCTGCGGCCTGTGAATTGCTCCAAACTTGTGGTTGAGGAGCCTGAAGCTTGCGGCCTGAAGTAGACGCGCGCGCTCCGTCCCCTACCCTTCGAACGGGTGGCAGCGAAGCTGGCGCCTAGTCGAAGTAGACGCGCGCGCTCCGTCCCCTACCCTTCGAACAGGGGGCAGCGAAGCTGGCGCCTAGTCGAAGTAGACGCGCGCGCTCCGTCCCCTACCCTCCGAACGGGTGGCAGCGAAGCTGGCGCCTAGTCGAAGTAGACGCGCGCGCTCCGTCCCCTACCCTTCGAACGGGTGGCAGCGAAGCTGGCGCTCCAGGGCTGTTGTGGCCTTGCAGACTCGTAGTGCGCTTTTAATGGCGGCTGGAATTACGCCGACGCCTGGCCTGGCAGAAGTCAGGCTGTCGCGTCGTGCTGTCTGCCATGCTGCAGGTGGGGCACGTGGCGACTTACGACTGGTGCGTCGTGGGGTGTGAGCGGTTGCGTGACCGCGGCCGTTCGCCTCGTCCCCCGAGATTTTGGACGCGTGTTGAAGAAGTAGAGGCGCTGTGCGCTGCTTGGCCACCTACCAGGCGCGGCCTTCTAGGTCCCGGCGGTTCTTCTTTCCAAATCTTGGACAGCCGAATCGCTGGGAATTTGATCCGTCTGTGCGTTGAGCCCCAGGGCAGGCGAGCGGCCTTCATAAGGTGCTAGTGTTGGGGTGGAGGCACCCTTCCTCGCTTTGCTTTTTGATCCGCCGCTTCGCTTGCGCCCGCGCTAATTGTTACGCCCATTGCTCCTTTGCCTTCTTCTTCTCCTTCCCTTGTCGTGAAGAGCAATGGCTAGCCACGACGATGCCAGCTACCACCCCCGCAGCGGTTCCTTGCCTAGCCAGGGCGAGGGGACCCATCCTTCCCCAGGGTACAAACTGGTGCCGCGGGGGAGCTCGCGCGCCAACAAATTGTGGAACGCGATGGAGCATTCGGGAGGCTCCTGCTCCCGTGTGCCGGGGAAGAGCCGCATGATGGAGGGGACGCTGCAACGGCTCGTGGATGAGGGGAAAATCGTGGATCGCGACGGGGCTCGCGTACCCCGCCGGGACGAGACGGAGCCGAAGCCCGGGCCCCTAGAGGCAATTGTTTTTGTCGCTTTCTTCGATGCCGGCCTGCGGATGCCCTGTACGTTGTTTGTGGGCGAAGTCCTACGGGCCTACCAGTTGGAGCTAGCCCAGCTGACGCCCCACGCGATACTCCGCCTAGCTGTCTTCACGTGGGCGATGCGGACCGAGGGGTGGCGCCCTAGTGCGAGCCTATTTGCCACCCTGCACGATGCACACTGTCGACCCAGGAAGGTTGGCGGGGCGGTGTCCAACTTCGGCGGTGTGGACTTCGTGCTCCGGGCGTCCTGCGCGACGTTGTTCCCTGTGCTAGCCTCGTCAGGGCAGTGGGCGTCCGGCTGGACGCGGTGGTGGTTCTACTACACCGTGACCGACAAGAGCAGGCTGCAGTGCCGAGGTGGGCCAATCTCGTTCAACAGCACGCCGAGTCTGAAGGCGGAGATTGACGACACGCGAAAGCTACAGAGCCTCGTCGGTGTCGCCCGTCGAATGAGCGTGCGCGACCTGGTCGAGGAGTTCACGATGCATGGGGCGGCGCCACTGTCCTCCCGGGGGAAGTATGTTGTGCCGAATGGCCCCCGCGGGGACGGGTTCGATCCATCTGTGTCTCGGCTGCTTCCGCCCTCCGCACCTTGTAAGTCGCCCAGCACGCCATTGCATCTGCTTGGGTTCCGCCTTTCTGACGTGATTTCCTGCGCAGTGGCTCGGCTAGAAGATGCGGAGCGCGCGGTTGCGGCGCTCCTCGGCCCGTACACGCTTAAGGAGCACCGGGCTCGCGAGGCCGCGGTCCAGGCGGCTAAACAGGGGCGGATAAACCGCACCTGCGAGGCTATAGGCATTGCCGTGCCCGAGCGCGTGGTGCCGGAAGAGCTTCCCGTCGGGATTCCAGGCGCTCAGGACGGTGATAGCCCTACGGGGGGGCTGTCTTCGCGACGCCGGGCGCGTTCCCCGGCTGTCGTCTACAACCCGGCAGCCCCCCCCCCCCCGGCGGCTAGCCCAGCTGAGACGGGGCGTGTGACCGGCGGTGGGCCTGATCATACTGCTTCGGAGGGGCGCACCGCCGCGGATCCCCCGGCGCCTTCTGCCGACGCCCACGAGCCCGTGCTCGGGCCCGTGGCCATCGTTGAGTTGGAGCCCGTCCACCCGGGGAGTGGCGTCGTTCCTGGCGAGCAGGCCGCTGGGGACGGTGCGTTGTCAACCGCCGCGGCCGACGAGGGCGTGCCTCCTACCGAGGAAACCGTGGGGGCGACGGTGGCCGGAGCTGGTTCTGCCGCGGAAGAATCGTCTGTGCCACCGCAGGCGAAACGCCCTCGGACGCAGTCCCCGCTGCCCACGAGGGGTCGATATGCTGTTGCGGGGCCTTGCCGCGGGATTACGGCGGCTGGCGCGGCCGAGAAGACCCTCTCCCCGGCCGCCGAAGCGCCTGCCTCCCCCTGGGCGGCCGACCCGGCGCCACCTCCCACCGTGACGAGGGGCGCAGGAGGTAGGTGTGAGTCCCTTTCTTCCCCTGACTTCGCGAGACTTTCTCCGATCTGCTCGCTCATTCTGCCGACATCAGGCGAGACGACGTCTCCCGTACGCGGCGAAGGATCGAGCAGCGGAGGTACGCGCGAAGTCGGGAGCCGCGTGCAGGATGCCCCTCCGGTGTCCATTGCTGCTGACGTGGCCGTGGCCACGGTAAATCCTGGCGTGTTGGGGCCGGGACTCGCTCGCTCGGACTTCCTCCCTCGCCCGGAGATATTTTGTGACCTCACCGCCGCCGCCGAGCGTGCCGACAACGGCCTCAACCGAGAGGTGCTGTCGTCATGCGCGGGGACCTCCTGGCGCTCGCGTTGCAGGCCTCCGAGATGAGGGTAAGTACGTGCGCCTCAGCTTGTACGGTACTGCTAGACGCCTGCTGATTTGTTGTTCCTGTCAGACGCTTGCCCTCAGCCGGTCCTTTGACGAGGCCCGCGTTCGGGAGCAGAGGGCTCTGGAAGCCAACCTCCGCGAAGCAAATACTGCTATCGCCGCGAAGGATGAAGAACTTCGCGCGCTGGAGGACGCCCTGGTGGCCGCACAAGTTGCGGCCACGGAAGCGCGGGACGCCGCGACCGGGGAACGCGCCGCCCTCGTGCAGCAGATCTCCGTCCTAGAAGGGGAGAACGCCCAGTTGGCGGAGGCTGCTGCCGAGAACCGCCTTGCCTTGGGAAATGCGTCTGTGTCGGCGTGGCGGGCCATGGAGTCTCTGAACCAGGCCCTTCGAGATCTGTGCGTCCGAGTGCCGGATACTACGCACAGGCCGGAGGCCCTGTCGGAGACGCTCGGGCTGATCGAGGAGGGGGCCGGCGTTGCTCTTCGTGGCGCCAGGACCTTTGGCGAGCACTGCAGCTATGTTGGTGCGTGCTTCGCCCTCGCCCTGCTTCATACTCGTGGGTGTAGGCATACCCATGAGCTAGCGAATCCTCAACTGGATCTTCCCGACCGACCAGAGGTTATGTCGGACGCCATCCGCTCCATTGGGGCTAGCCTGCAGAACTTCCACCAACGGATCTGGGGCCGGTTCGGGGAAGGTGCAGCGAGAGTCGCCGTGCAGCAGACGTTGCATGGGGAGGGGGCCTCCTCCAGTGGCTTGAAGGGGTCCTTCAGCGCCGCGGCGACGACGGCGCGGGCTCGTCCGCACCGCGCCAAGACTGAGCGGTTGGTCGGGTGGCGCAGGGGGATGATGTACTGGTTCTTACTCATGTGACCATGTAACCCCTCTGCTTTTGCAATGGAACCAAGTAGTACTTTATGCTTGGTGTTACCTGCCGCCGGACGCGGAGGACAGGTGTACGCATCTCGTTTATGCTCCGTGGAGTGGCGCGTGCGGAGCTAGGCTCGACGCTACGATTTCCTTTATAGTCCGGAGACTCGCGCGTGCGGAGGCGGACCTCGACGCTACGTCTTATTTAGAGTCCGTGGACTATTGCGTGCGGAGCTAGGCTCGACGCTACATCTTCTTTATAGTCCGGAGACTCGCGCGTGCGGAGCTAGGCTCGACGCTATGTCTTATTTAGAGTCCGTGGACTATTGCGTGCGGAGCTAGGCTCGACGCTACGTCTTCTTTATAGTCCGGAGACTCGCGCGTGCGGAGCTAGGCTCGACGCTACGTCTTATTTAGAGTCCGTGGACTATTGCGTGCGGAGCTAGGCTCGACGCTACGTCTTCTTTATAGTCCGGAGACTCGCGCGTGCGGAGCTAGGCTCGACGCTACGTCTTATTTAGAGTCCGTGGACTATTGCGTGCGGAGCTAGGCTCGACGCTACGTCTTCTTTATAGTCCGGAGACTCGCGCGTGCGGAGCTAGGCTCGACGCTACGTCTTCTTTATAGTCCGGAGACTCGCGCGTGCGGAGCTAGGCTCGACGCTACGTCTTATTTAGAGTCCGTGGACTTTGTTCTGCTTAGCGCGGACAGGGGATGCTCTTGGAACAGCAACCTTTATTGAACTCCCGTTTGCGCGGGCGAGCATCGCCTAACAACGGGCCGGTGGCTCTACGCCTACTGTGCTGCTTCTAGGCGTAGTACTGCCGCAACATGTCCGCGTTCCATGTGTGCCGGAAGGCTTGTCCTTCAAGCGTGGCGAGGCGGTACGCCCCCTTTGGCAATGCCTCCGTTACGATGTAGGGGCCTTCCCACTTGGATTCCAGCTTGCCAACGGTTTCCGCCTGAAGCGCCACTCTGAGGACGAGATCCCCAGGCTTGAACCCCCGCGGGCATATAGAGCGGTCCCGAGTGCGCATTGTCTGCCGCGCGTACTTCTCGACGTGGTGGGCTGCGTCTGCCCGTATCCCGTCGAGGAGGTCCAAGGACATACGGCGCTCCTCTTCGGGTGCTTGGACGAGGACCCTTCGCGAGCCTGCCTTAATTTCCTCGGGCGTCACTGCTTCGTCGCCGAAGAGGAGCTTGAACGGTGTGAATCCCGTTGGGCGCGTTACCGTTGTGCGAAGCGACCATAGAACGCTGTGAATCTCGTCTGGCCACTTGCCCTTCGGCAATCCAACCAGGCGCTTTTTGATGGCGGCAGAAATGGCGCCATTCGCCCGTTCGACCGCCCCGTTGGACTGGGGATGCCCTACCGAGGCGAATCGGAGGGTGATGCCCATGCTGTCACAATAATCTTTGAAGAGGGCAGCGTCGAACTGCAGGCCATTGTCGACCGTGAGCTCCCGAGGTACCCCGAAGCGATATATGATGTTTTGCCATAGGAAGCGTTGTATGGCCGCAGAAGTTACTTTGGCCAGAGCGATCGCTTCCGGCCACCTGGAGAAATACTCCAGCGCGACTACCACGAACCGGAGGTCCCCTGGGGCTCGGGCAAGTGGTCCTACTATATCGAGGCCCCAGCGCGCCAGTGGCCACACCGGGGGGATTGGGTTGAAGCTTGTCGGGGGCCTGCGGATGATGCGCGCCATCCATTGGCACCCTTGGCACCGACGGACGAGATCTTGGGCGTCGGTGACGGCAGTCGGCCAGTAGAAGCTTTGTCTGAACGCCTTGCCGACTAATGACCTCGGCGCCAGGTGGGATCCGCATACGCCCGCGTGGATTTCCGCCAAGAGTTCCTTTCCTTCCTCAGTCGAGAGGCAGCGCAGGAGTGGCGCGCAAACCCCCTTCTTGTAGAGTGTCTCTTCAAACACCTGGAAGGATCGTGCGCGGTGCTGCAATCGTCGCAGCCCGGCAGGATCCTCCGGCTCGGCGAGGCTTTGTAAGAATTTGAAAATGGGCTCCCGCCAATCTCCTGGCCGATCAATGCGGTGGACAAGTGCCGCATCCCGGTTATCCTGCGCGATGGCCGCCTTCGCTAACACCTCGTAAAATGCCCCCCCAGGGGGGCAGTTGCTGGCTGGCCGCCTTGGCGAGGGTGTCTGCTTGCTCATTCTCCGCTCGGGGGATGGCCTTGACGGTGACACCCAAAAAGTGCCTTTCCCTCGCCCGTACCGCCGCAAGGTACTTGGCCAACTCAGGGTCCTTGGCTTGATATGACTTGTCCACATGGCCGGCCACCAAGCGCGAGTCGGTGCGGACCAACACCCGTCTCGCGCCGACTGCCTTGAGCTTTGCCAGGCCAAAGAGCAGCGCCTCGTATTCGACCGTGTTGTTGGTGGCGGGGAAGGCAAGGCGCGCCGAGTACAGCAAACGCTGTCCCTCGGGCGTGACGATCACCGCCCCTACGCCCGCGCCGGCGACGCTGTAAGCTCCGTCGATTGTAAGCGTCCAGACGGGGTCATCGTGCGTCTGGCCAGGTTGGGCCGGCGGGGTCCACTCGGCGAGGAAATCCGCCAGGACCTGGGACTTAATTGCCGTTCGCGAAGCATACGTCAAGGAGAAGGGAGCGAGCTCGGCGGCCCATTTACCGATACGCCCTGTGGACTCCTTGTTGTGTAGCATCTCTGCCAGGGGGAATGAGGAAGGCACTGTGATCGGGTGAGCCAGAAAATAGTGCCGAAGCTTCCTGGAGGCCATGACCAGCGCGTAGGCGAGCTTCTCAAGCTCCGTGTATCTTGTCTTGGCACCTTGAAGGGCTTCGGAGACAAAGTAGACAGGCCGCTGCATGGCGCCTTCCTCTAAGACGAGGACGGCACTGACCGCGGTAGCTGACGCGGCCAGATAGAGCAGGAGGGGAGCCTCTAGTGCTGGGGCGACCAGAGTGGGGAGGCTTGCCAGGTGCTGCTTGAGCTCGTTGAAGGCCTTCGCGCAATCTCCGTCCCAACGAAACCCATCGCACCCGCGGAGTGTCCTGAAAAACGGCAGGCCCGCTCCGCCGCCCTGGATAGGAATCGGCTTAATGCTGCCATGCGGCCCGCCAGCCTCTGGACCTCCCTCGTTGTCTTGGGCGGCTCCATACCCAGGATAGCGTCCACTTTGTCGGGGTTCGCCTGGATGCCTCGCCCGGACACGAGGAAACCGAGGAGTTTGCCCGCCTGTACCCCGAAGACACATTTGTCGGGGTTGAGCTTGATGCCCGCACTCCGGAGGTTGTCGAAGGTCTCCTGGAGGTCCCGGCCGTGTAGAGCAAGTTGCCGAGTTTTGACCACCACGTCATCGACATATGCTTCGACGTTCCTCCCGAGCTGGGCGGCCAGGGCAATGGCGACGAGGCGGGTGAAGGTAGCGCCTGCGTTCTTCAAGCCAAAGGGCATTCTGACGAAATAGAACGTCCCAAGTGGTGTGATGAAACTGGTCTTCTCCTCGTCGTCTTCGGCCATGTATACCTGGTGGTAGCCGGAATAGGCGTCCAGGAAACTCATGAGTTCGCACCCAGCCGTGGCGTCGACCAGCTGATCGATGCGCGGCAAGGGGTAGTTGTCCTTCGGGCACGCCTTGTTGAGTGCCGTGAAGTCGATGCACATGCGCCAGGCCCCGCTGGCCTTTTTGACTAGCACCGGGTTAGCGAGCCATTCTGGATGGTGGACCTCGCGGATGACCCCGGCGCGAAGAAGCTTCACCACCTCCGCTTTGGCCGCCTGCTGCCGATCCATCGACATACGCCGGAGCCTTTGCTTGACCGGCCTGGCATCGGGGCGGACCGCCAAACGATGCTGGATTACCGCGCGATCCACGCCCTTGATGTCCTCCGGGGACCATGCGAAGATGTCCACGTTGTTCTGAAGCACTCGGAGCAGCTCCCGTTCGACCCCCGGTGGGAGCCCCTCGCCAATGGAGACAAACTGCCCCTCCGCCTGGAGCGGCACCTTCTTGACGCCACCTTCGGGCCGAGGCTTGGGCGTCCACCCGGGGGCGGAGGGCCCAGCACCGGGCGCGCCGGAGAGGGCATGCACCGGGCGATGTGAGACGCGGCTGCCGCCTTCGGCACGTCTTGCCAGGTCCTGATCGCCGAAGATGGTGATGACACCCTCCGGGCCCGGGAGCTTTACACACAAGAAGGCGTGGTGCGGGATTGCCTCGAAAGAGTTGATGGCGGGTCGCCCCAGTATGGCGTTGTAGGGGTGCGGGGTACCTACGACATCAAAGGTGACATGCTCGGTCCGGATGTTACCTTTGTTGCCCTCCTGACGGAAGGTGACAGGAAGGGAAACGTGCCCCAGGGTCTGCAGCGGTTGACCCCCGAAGCCTTGAAGTGGAGCTCCTGGTTGCTCCAGTCGGCTTCGGGGGATCGCCATGCGGTCGAGGGCGTCTGCGAATAGGATGTTCGCGGAGCTTCCCCCGTCGACGAGGACGCGCTTGACTTTGCAGCATGCTATGTGGGCCTGGATGACTAGAGGGTCTTGGTGAGGGTACTCCACGCCCCTGGCGTCGTTCAAGTCGAATGTGATGTTGCGGGGCGGCATCCACAGCTGCGGCTGCTCCCCGGGGGCTTTTGAGGAAGAGCCTCCGGTGATGACGTTGACGGTGTGATGCTGCGCGCCCTCCATTGCGGTGGCCCGTATGGGGCTATCCCTTGGGTGCCTCACATGGGCTTCGGCGGGGGGCCGAGGAGGCGGAGTCCGAGATCCGGCCGTCACCCTCCGCAGCTCCATCACCGCGATGCATGCCCTTGTGTAATGGTCGCCGTAGCCGTGTACCTCGCACCACTTGCCATAGCGCAGAAGCTCCTGCTCTGCGCGGGGTTGGCTGCCGTAGTCAAATCCGCCCTCCGATCCCCGGACTCCCCTCCGTGAGGCGAGGTCGGGTTCTTGGCGGGTGCTCTCGGTGGCGAGGACGTGATGGGCCGCCTGCGACCGGCGCTGGCGGCGCCGAGGTTTGGGCCTACACCGTGACGAGCCTTCCTGTACTTCGTCCTCACTGCCCCGGGGAGGGCCTCCTCGGGGCTTTCGGCTACGGCCCGGCTTCGAGGAGGGGCCACCCGCCCCGACCTCGCACGAGGGCCGCTCCTTATGGGCGAGGCCGAGGGCGGTGATGTTGCGTCTTCGCGCATCCTCCTCCGCCCGCGCATACTCGTCCATTTTGTCGAAGAGCTTGGCCACTGTCGTAATTGGCCTCCGCGCGTTGTATTCGGCCATCGGGCCCGGGCGAAGGCCCTGTATGGCTGCATTAACGACTGTGGTTTCATTAACATCGTGTATCTGGCCTCGAATTTTGGCGAAGCGCTTGAAGTAGTCCCGGAGCGTCTCCGAGGGTCCTTGCTTCACAGCGAAGAGTTGGTCCGCATCGATTCGCTCGACATGATAACCTTGAAAGTTGGTACGAAGCCGGTCGCGAAGCTGCTCCCACGCATAGATGGAGCCCGGCTCTATGGTAAAAAAACCAAGAGAGCGTCGCTCCGTACAGTGCGAGGGGGAGTCCCTTCGCCTTCGTGGTGTCGTCTCCGCCCGCGGCCTCGATCGCGGTTTCGTACACGCGCACGAACTCGCGAGGATCCGTGTCGCCCTCGTACGGGTCGGTGATGCGAGGGAACTTGAAGTCTTCGGGCCACGCGGCCTGCTGCAGCCCCGCCGAAAGCGGGGATTCCGGATCTACGCATCTCAGCGGGACACGGCTAGCCGTGGGGGCTTCGCGGCTGTCCACCTTCTCTGGCGTGGGTTCGGGCGCGACTACCGGCGTGACCTGCTGGCTCCGAACCTCTTGTATATCTCGGACGGCTCCGCGAAGGTCCCCTAGTTCTCGCTGGAACGCGTTGAGAGCCGCCAGCGGGGCGTTTTTCATCACCGGTGCGGGTGGGGTCGCCGGCGCTTCCGACGGGCGGATCGGCGCGGGGACGACCGCGTCGCGGGGTCCCGAACTGCCGGTCGCTCCGTCGTGGCTACCTCGGACCACCCGGTCCACACCGCCGGCGAGGGTTGCAGTGGGGGCGGCGAGGTCGGCTGTCGTCGCGTCGGCGGGGTCGGTTGTCGCCGTGCCGGTGACGGGGTTGGTCGTCACCGCGCGAACGTCGACGTCTTCGGCCACCGCGCCTGCATCGCCACCTGCGTCCGCCGCTGCCGATACCGAAGCTCTGGTACTCATACGACGCTCCGGCCCGGCCGTCTTCTTTCCCTTCGCCGCCGCTGAGGAAGCTTTTTTCGGTACCATCCTTTTCTTCGGTCTTCAGGCTTGTCTTCGTCCTCTCCACGGACGGCGCCAACTGTTGTGGCTACAGACCAAACAGAGAGAGAGATGGTAGTGGAGAGTGATGAAGATAAGTGTAATGGCCTGGCCCCTCCCCATGGCTTACTCACATATATATATACACATGAGGAGTGCTTTTACAGTTATACCCTTACATCCGGTCATCCCCTCTGGGGGCAGTTATGTCATTACACAAGGCCTATTCTGGGCCTTATAATCTTCTACCAGGCCTGCTGGGTTTAGGTGGGGGCCACCCCTACGACAGAGAGCGATGGAGGGGAGGAGGCGTCAGGAAGGGAAGGAAGTAGTGAGGTAAGGTGGCACTGTGAAAGTGATGGAGCAGCGCGGGGAGCCGATGTCATGGAGTAGAGTCGACGGTGCTGGGCAATGGAGAGGATGTGTTGTTTTAGCTAAACGAAGATGAAGAGAAGAGTAGGAGGGAGTAGCTTGTCCAGACCTGTTGACTTGCAATACAAACAATTTGTCAGTACCAAGATCCATCCAATGGTATGCATATCACGTTGATGACATGGCGCGCTAGAATCCCAGCTGCATTGTGTATATAAATTTGCTTATTGAATTTCAAATGTAGTTGTATTTTAGATATGTACTATGGTTGATTGATCTTATCATGCAATATTCAACTAAATATTTGTCATCGAAACTATCTGTATTCGGTTTAATATGTATTTGTGATCGAAACTACCCGCATTCAGTTCAATATGTATTTGTGATCGAGATTATCTTTATTTGCCATTCGTATTTATATCTGGTACTGATTATGAAAAAAATATAAAATAGAATACGAGACGAACGATATTCATCTATACTCACTCTGATCACACCCGTAAACACTTTGAGCGTAGGCAATTGAGTCACATGATCACAGCATTCGTCAACTCATACAAGTAACAAGCTCCAGATTCGTCGAGTCCTAGTAGCAGCAGCAGCAGCAGCAAGAGTATACAGTTTTGCTGCAGGGATTCGAGTACAACTCCGTCCGTTCGGGCCATTGAACGGCAGAGGCAGACGGGCGGGCACCACCGCACCATTTATTTCGGCTGTTACTAGTGATGAAAGCAGATCGAAAATAGTCATGTCATATTCGTATCTATTTTTTTCTCAAATTTGAATATGAATCAGATAAACGTCATATATGAATACAGATCAGATAAATATCATATACAAATTTAGATCGAATTATACTTAAAATCGGATCGGATTCGACTATTTTCCGTATTCTAATAATTATTCGTGGTCTCTTCTATTTAAAATATAGCACCAAATTATTTTAATATTTTAAATTGATAAAGATCTGACTCTAACATGTAACTGCGCATTAAATATTGACAACGACAAATAAATAATTTATCTCACGTATTTATATAATGCAGTTCTAAGAACAACTTTATATCCCATGCCAGCATGAAGTTTAACAAATTGACACTGGTTTTATAGTAATATTTATGCTCTTTTTTCTCTAGTTTATCATGTGATTATTGATCGTTGGTGCCATTGTACCAGTAATCCTAACTAATTCTAGATATATTGCAAATAAATCAGTTATAAACATATCAAATTTGGCTAAAAAGCATGCAAAAAAACTTTTAATGGGGATGTGCCAAAATAAAAAACATAAAATACCAAATTAGAGCCCCCATGATGATGGGCTCACCGAGATGATCGAAATGCATATATAATATGTCCAATTTAAAGGTCAAATACAAAAGATACATGTTAGCTAGCTGATGCTATTTATATATGCGAATTTAGATATTATCTAGATATCCGACTTCCAATCCAGATCTTATTTGAATATTCGGCTCTGAATTCGCGTCAGGCATACTAGATTCGCATCCTATATCTGGGAGTTCGCCAATTCAACATCCAAATTTGAATTTTTTTTTCTATTCGGATTTGGTAGTTGGATAATTCAACCGAATCCAGCCTTGTTTTCATCTCTAGCTATGACTAATGATTTTTAATTGTAAATAATAGATCTCATAAATACTACTGATTGATAAAAATCACTGAAAAGCTAAAAATAAATAAGAGGTGCACATCAGGCGCGCTTGCATTGTGCGCACGCGCCGATCCACATGATGCAGCGCCCACGAAAGCAAAGCATACACAAGATCCGAGTGACTGTACCGTGATCCGAATATAGGTGGGAGGACTTAACCGTTGTCCGGCAACCAGACCCAAGGATGGCCGAACCCGGGTGGGCGAACGGGCATCATATATGGAGTACTACAACGGTCTCCTTTTTTTTTGTCTTTTGAAACAGTTTTTGTGTGAGTTCTTTTGGGCTGTGAATTTAACTTTAACTTATGATTTTTAAATTCTAACGGTTCACGAGAGATAGTATACAGAAAAAAATAGTTGCATATAATTTTGACCAGTATAGCTGAATTCGGCACAGTGCCTACTACAATCTACATGTACACATAGATCCTACCTTAAAAGAGTTAGTTACTGTAGCAATCAAAGCCAAGACTAAGCTTAAGTCCAACCGAAGGCAGCACTTCACTCAGTAATTACTATTTATTAGACATTTCGTTGTGGAACCATTTTTTTAAGAAAAAAAATTGAGAACTTAAACTCGTAGGAGGAGAATCGGAGTATGGAGCATAATAACATGCACTTGACTTTCCATTAGTAAACCATATGTATGAACATTGCATGGACTCCCCATGACATAACACTTGCACAACACCCGTCGTAAATAACATTGCATGATCATCGTCATAACTCACAACCAAAACCACAAAACCAACAGAATAACTCAACTCAACAAACCACACTGGGATCAGTTGAACCGCCACTTACCCTGCCAAAGTCCTCCAGTCAAACTGCCGCTAGAGGCCGGTCTAACCGCATGCTCCCAGTGGTCAAACCGTCGGACCAGGCCGATCTAATCGGGACTCCAAAAAGAGCACAAGCTAAAATTCAATTTCGCAAAAATCAAATTTAAGTAATGAAAACAAGACACAACCAATGTCAAATACTCATCACTCATATGAGGTTGTCACTACATGGCCTTACAGATTGGCTGGCTTGCTAATCATTCTCTAGTACTAGGGGTGCAATCAGGTCAGATTCGAATGGATATTGTCTATACCATATCCTAACACATATTTTTTCCCAGATCCGATATCAAATACGATCAGATCAGATACGAATACGAATTCGAAATATGCTAATTTTCGAAAACGGTAATATCGGGGTGGATACTTGGCGGATTCAAATCGGACAACGGATAGTATAGACGAATAGCACACGCATACAAAACAATACATTAAACATGAGTTTTCGGTACAATACAAGTTCAACATAAGTGGTAAATGATATATAATTCATTAACCAACAGTCTAACATGACACAAATTCAACATAATGATGAACAACATAACGATTAATTTAGCCAAGATTGTATCTTTGGTTGGATTCACTACAAAGATCAACACTGACTTACCTTCCCTTTTTATGTGCAGTCAACACACATGGCATCTAAGCAAATAACAGAAGAAGCTAACTTTATGTAATCCCAGACTTGCAGACTGAGCATAGCTTCTTTCTTCTCAGCCATTCGTCGATACACTGCAAAGTGCAAACCATTTGACATCAGAAATGCAACAGAATTCAGTAAAGATTAATGGCATGTAACATAAATAGAGAATATGACCCAGCTACACAATTCAATGAAATTGCTAAACCAAAACATATAATGGAAAGCTATATGTAAAATTTTCCTTACGAGCAAATAGCTAACTGAAGCACACCATGTAAGCTAGTTTGAGCTCTCAAAATATACTCAGGTAACGAGAGTCGAGCAGTGAAAGTACAACAGGAGAATGCCACTTACAAATCAATATTAGACTGAATGTGTGGAGCAGGTTATCTGGCAAGAACAGCTCTCTGAAAAATTGTCAACTAGAAGCTGTTAATAATCTTTGAGAATCACTTCAATAAAGCAATCACAAACACAAAAGGGATGCTTGGACAAATACATAGTGGTTCAGTACTTCCATCCATGATACTTGCACACGACCAGTCTTAATCAAATTGGAACTTCGGCCAGCATTTGTGATGGGGTCGTCCTAGTAAACCAGAGATGAGAATGCAAAAAATTCAGACACCTTATGGTTGCAAATACCACTATACCAGTGAACCTTTTAGCACCTAAACAGCTAAACTACACACCAGACTTGATTATATCTAGGAGGGTTGCAAACGTTGCTTATACATTCAATGCAAAATTTACTCTTTTGTTTCCCTTTTTTGAGTTTTAACATGTGGAATTGGGATCAAATCACGTACATCATACATCGCACAACTTTCGCGTATTCATATAATTCATATTTGCTGCAAATTTTAATGGAACTAACTACACGTAGACTCTACAGCTATAGAAAGGGAGCGATACAGACCCCCAAGACTTTGAATGGCAGCATCAAGACTTGTGCCACTGCCCTGCAAATGTATACAACATTAGGAATTTACTACTGCAAAGCTACATGGATGCCTCCCAAGTGCGGCATTTTCACATCACAGTATCACACTACCATAAGTATACGTCAAATATTGGTAGTCCAGTAGAAATTCAAACCCACAGGGATCAAATCAGGATCCTCTGAAAAAAGAGATCAAATCAGGCATATAAGTGCTGGATATGGATGGGCATATAAGTCATCCAGTATTTATCTATTCGAATTCCAATGTATAGCTAATACAAATAAAATCGTAGAAACAAACTGTATGACTTCATCTTAAGCCAATTGGCACACTCCACAGTTTACAACAATTTAAGCAGTAACACTGAGTTAATGCAAATGACATGGAAGCAGAATAATATGACATTTTTGTCCTTTTCAAACAGAAAGATTTTAGCAAAAACATTATAAGGGCAAGAGAGGGCAACACCAATCCCAAAGTTAGCGGAGCAGCATTCTGCAGATGGGAAACCACACTGTTTGCTGTCTCATATCCAACCCTAAAAGCATGCTGAGAAAACATGCAGACCTTGTTTTAGTGCGCTAGCCTCACTTGCATGCGGACAAGTTGTGATAATGCGATCAGTACAAGCCTCTGCAATGTATGTGCTCGAACCTAAATTGTTGTTTGCTTGCGTCGTGTGCGTGACCATTGCCAGAAAGTAACCGAGCACCAAATTACAAAGAGTATACAGTGATCGGTGGACAATCAATCAGATTCGAGCAAGCTTATATTCTATAGCCTTGCACATGCCTGAAAATAGCACAGTTGCACTGACTTACATTGAGGAATGATTCAGGAATCAGGAGCGGCGGCCGGCGGAGAAGAAGAGGGAGGCGGCAGCAGTGGATCTAGGCAGCTCCCGGCGACGTGGCAGAACCGGAGGGTCCCGGCAGCGGCGACCTGCTCTGGAGGCTAGATGGAAGTCATGGAACCCTAGACGGCTAGACCGACGTGAGCTCACACGGTGCGGCGGTGGTCTCTCTCTGCCCATGGGCGGACCCAACTCAATTCATGGGTATTCAACAGAATACCCAAAATTTTTGGCAAAAAACTATTATATACAAGATATAATACATATGTATACTAGTAGTTGGGCTAAATTCGTTTTGTTCACACCCAGTTAACCCAAATTGATGTCAGATCCTTTTGGCCCATTTGCCCTCTTATTGACACTGGCCCAGACCCACTGTCATCCTGTTCATACCTAATTGTGAGACCGTGTCTCACTCAGTCTCTCCTCTCTTCATCTAGCGTCTGATCGTCTCTCCATCTCTCGGCACTCAGCTAGTGCCTAGCAGCGGTGGGTATCCGTGCCCCTGGTTGTGGTCTTCTGGAGGTGGTGTAGGTGGCAAGGGGGCTGGAGGCTGCGCACGTGGCAGGAGCGCTGGAGGCTGAAGTGGCCACCAGCCAAGTAGGCACTGCCGCACTACAGGCCTGCAACACTAGGGTAGGTTCGTCCTCTCCGACCCGGCAACCCTCATGCTATAGAATCTAGATGCGTAGATGGTAGATCTGCTCTGCTTGTGCACCCCTAGAGTTTGTAATTTTGTACTTCCGAGTTAAGTGGATAGATCCGTGGATGATTAAATGGATGTCGATTTAGTATATGTTTCTTCTTTGTTTCACTTTCGGTGCTTAGATCTTGTTTAGATGTGGTGAATTACTGGATTTGGCTCAGTTATCTTTAAATTAGTGGTTATGCCTTATGAATTGAAATCCATGTTATCCACATCTTTTAAGTCTGAGTAGCCTATATCTATATGCCAAGTATTTCAGAGGTGTGAGCTACTGAGCTTCATGTCATACCTTCATCTAAGCACTTTGCTGTGAATCTATGAAATAAGATCTTTAGCAGCAGACAAATTATTGCTTATAAATTATTGAAATACATATTCTCCACCTCTTACCTGTGATTTTATGAACAAATAGCAAGTATTTCACAAGTGTGAACAAATAGTTTTAAGTCGATTTTCACTATCCTGATGTGAATAGTAAATATAGATAGTTTCAGAAGAGATAATAGGGGCTAAGTGGAATTGCATATTAGTGGAACTAATTGTAATCTTTTAATCGGTTCCAAAGCACAAAGAATTGTTGAGTTAATTTATGATTTTTTTAATTATTTTTATTTTCTTTATATTATTTGAAACGTTGTCTCTAGTATGAACATTTGTACTTTAATTTTCACTATTGTGAATTTTTATGTTTTCTATTGGATAATATTTTTATAACTTTGAATAACTATTTTGAAATTCCTAGGTCTACCACTGTCTCTGCTTTTCTCTGTGACTCTCTGGTGCGGCGACGGTGGTCTGGTTGAGTGGTTGCTTGGTTGGTTAGGTCATCCTATGGGCGTGGACGCTAGCTAGTTGTGGGCTGACTAATGCAGGTGCGCACAGGAGACTAGTCAATGTTATGTTGTGCTTCTTCGGGATATCCGTCTAGATATTACCAATTTACCGACTATGGAAGAAATTCGGTTGAGTATCAGCAATACCAAATTCGGTACCGAATTCACCTCCAAATATCCGGTTACCACACTGAATCCGACCAGATACCAAACCGAATTACCTAATTCGGTACTAACCGGATTCGATATCAGATTAGTTGAGAAAAACCGAACCCGTTTGTACCCCTACCTAGTACAATGAGGATAAGCAGTAGGTAGGAGTGGACGTTGACATATGACAACGTGTCTGGCTTTTCAAAATTTTTTATAAATAATTTATATTTTATTACAAATAACAGAAATATACCCGCACTAAAATGTTTTACAAAAATGGCTTCCAGTCGCCGAACCGTTGGGCGACTGGAATCTATTGCCCAACGGACACCGAACCGTTGAAATAATTGCAGTCACCGAACCGTCAGGCGACTTCTTCCAGTCGCCTAATGGCTAGGCGACTGCAATTCCAGTCGCCTAACCCTTCGGCGACTGGAGATGCATATAAATCAGCTGCGCGGCCGAGCCCTCGAAGCGCCAACGCCGCACGGTGAACAGAAAGCAGAGGGGAAAGAAAGAAGAGAGGAGAGCAAAGAAAAAAGAGAGGAAAGGAGAGGAGAGGAGATGGAGAGGGTAGAGGAGAGAAGAGTAGACGGAGAGGAAGAGGAAGAAGGAGAGGTTTCGTTATTTCTGTTAGGTAAATTTTATATATATTGTAGTCAATATTTTTTATATGACGTAGATAGTTTAGCTAGTGTTAGTATTCGTATAAAATTGTAGCTATAGAAAAGAATAGTACAACTTTGTATAGAAAATATAGTCAATGTTGTTATAAAAATTAGCAGCCGTAGAAATCTGTAGTTGTAGAAAATTTAGTGAACATAGTTGTAGAAAATTAGCATATATACGAAATTGTAGTTGTAGAAAATGTACTCAATGTTACATACAAATTAAGCCTCTGTAGAAAATTGTAGTTATTTAAAAATCAGTCAATATTTATTTAAGAATTAAATAGTTTGCTTTGTACAATTACGAATGAATATAATGTCGTTAGTACATTAAAAATTCATGTGTACCGTTATAACTAGTATATTGGCATTTAAATCAATATGTCATGTAAATTGTCGAAACTCAGTAGAAATTATTTACAGTAGGAGAGAGCTCAAGCAGCAAGACAAGTGCGATGTCAGTGCGCGGTCTGCTGATAGGGAGTTAATTCTACGAGGGTAGTGTAGTTGGTTACTATATGTGAACGATCGTTGAAATGTAAATTACAATACATCAGTACTTCCATCATATGCGATACGATTTGACTAGTTGCAACATTAAAAATATGTGCAGGCAGACATCAGTAACACTGATACCCACTACATTGAAAGTGCATTACGGTGTTGGCACCATTCGTGAAGGTCCGAACAGTGTTGACTCGAGCGGTTTTGCGCAAGCCACTTTGGTACACCTAGACAATGAGAATGCTCGAATCGCAGATGTGATGTATTGGCCCTGTCCATGCAGCGGACTTTTCGGGTCATGAAATCTAGCCAGGAGCAGTACACTGTGAAGTGTGAGTAGGCCAGTTGTCCTTGGAGGGTGCACGCACATAGACCGAAGTATGAGACTCACTAAATTGTATCGAAGGTGGAACCGCACTCCTGCATTCTCAATAGTGTTTTGCCAAGACATCATAACCTAACGTCCACTTTTATAGCCAATCTGATATATGGAGAGATAGTGAAGAAAAAGGACATTGAGGCCACGCACATCATGGTGGCTATCGAGAAGAAATTCAAGTACAAGATTAGCTATGCGAAGACACTGAAAAAATGGTTCAAGTCTTTTGAGGTAGTGTACGATAACTTTCCTTGTATGCATCAGGTGTTGTAGGATAGGAACCTGGGCACGTACACTGTTGTGAAGGATAAGCCATCTACAAGGCCGCCAGATTTTGCAGTGTTGCAGAGGGCCTTCTTAGATTTCGGTGCATGCATCGTGGCATTCAGGCATATGCTTCCTGTGATCTCAGTTGATAGAATCTTTTTGACCGGCAAATACAAGGGCAGATCCTTATGGCCATTGGCATTGACAGCAACAATCAAATTATACCCCCTTGCCATCACATTCATGGAAAGTGAGAATTACAATACCTAGTTGTGGTTCCTTAGAAATGTGAGGGTTGGAGTTGTCGGCACTCGTCCTGGTGTGTGCGTAATTTATGATCACCACATCAGGATAGTAAAGGCCATAAGAAAACTTTAAGGAGACCCTGAGGAGCCCTTCCCTTTACCAGATATGAGGAACAGATGGTGTATTCATCACCTGGGGCAAACCTCTTCAAGTAGTTTCCAAAGCAACCGTTAATGAAGCTGTTCAAGTAGCTGGTTATGCAGAACCAGAAGAGAAAAATTGATGCTTTGTGGGCATTATTGGATGAGCACAGCAGAAAGCATGCTGACGAGAGGAACAAGGGGTCGGCCATGGCTAGGACGGTACAACCCGAATGCCTCAAAGCATTGTCTGAGCCTAACGCAATTGGTCCGAGGAGGAGCTCACAGAATACCAAGTGCTTCTCACAGTGGATCGAGGAAGAGTCATTGGAGAAGTGGTCTCTACTGCATGACACAGACAATGCGAGGTACGGCATAATGACAACCTTGCCGAGGTGTACAATTAGGTTCTTAGGGGCCTTCATTCTTAGCCTCTCATCTCCATCGTGGAAGGTGTTTTGCACAGCATAATCAGCTATTTTAGGGAGAGGCATGCAAATGCTGCACTTCATGCAGCCAACCCACAAACATTATACTCGTCGAAAATTATGGCATACATTGTGACGAAGACAGAGAAGGGCCAATTGCACATGGTGCACATCATGGGCAATAGGGAGTATCATTTTGATGGGCTCCTCCGGGATAGAGTCAGATTTAGGATGGCGGATGCGAACGAGGAGATGGAGGGGGCCAGGGTGGCAACGGAGGGGGCCTAGGGATGTTGTTGGAGAGGTGTAGTGCTGGTTGTACATTGTTGGTCCCGCACTACTTATATTTCTTATTTAGTAAGTGATGTTTTCAATACTGTTTGCAGTACTGTTGCGATTTTAGTTGTACTTCTCTTTGTGATGTTCGTTTGTTCGATCCATGTTGGCAACTGTACCGACGCCCGCACCACTCGAACAATGCACTCAATTAATGGCAACCACACTGATGCGTAAATCATTCGATTACACGCTTTACAACATTGAACAATACTGCGGACAACAGGAGAGAGTACTATGGTACAACCTTATCTGTGCGTGCCTACTGGTAGAATGAGACTCGCGCTACCCACATGGAGTATTGCAAAGGGGCCGCCTCGGACGTGGCTAGCCATTGTTGTAGTGGCAAGCACATATGCAGCTAGCATTCACGTAGCAGCATGTTGATGACCTCCTCGTTGCTCCTTTCACACTGTATTTGCTAACGGAGATCATCGTTCTACTCTTTGAAACTTTCAATTCGTGCCTCCAAGTCAAGGATTCACTCCCACAATGTATCTACGTACCTCACAACGTACCGTTCATGGGGAGGATCAATCCAACACACGAAGTTGAATTTGGCCATCTGCTGGAAAGGAAGGTTAATATCGAAACTCTATTAGCAGTACTACAAAGTAGACGATTGCCTAATTATACCCCAGGATGTGGGCATCGGAAGAAACATCATCCACCATCCAAATGGCCTTCCACCATCTTCACGACCACGTCCTCCATGTGTCTGCATTTCGGCCACACTGGATGAGCACGCATATTTGGCAACAAGCGGTAGTTAACACTGAAGTCCTTCCTCGTTTCGAGCGAAAGGTCTCCCCTTGGTGATCCATGTTCGACTGGCCCCTCGGTGTCTGCTATGGTATCTTACTCTAGGATGGAGAAGATAGTTCTTCCTACTATCAAGGGGTAAGACATGCATTTTATATCCCATGGGGTGTCGCAGCGTGCTTTATGACCAACCGCGTCATGTGCAAGCTTTGTGCAGTGACTACACCAGATGGGGTAGCTTTATGCGCCGACAAGACCACATGGGATAGCTTTATGCAGTGAGAAGACCACACGGGGCAACATTGCGTAGCAACAAGACCACATAAGCCAGCTTTGCGCAGCGACAAGACCAAAAGGTGCAATTTTGCACAGTAAGAAGATTAGATTGGCCAGCTTTGCGTAGCTACAAGACCACACGGGGTAGCTTTCCGCAGTGGCAAGACCACATGGGCCAGCTTTACGCAGTGACTACACCAAACGGGGCAGCTTTACCCAGTGACTACAGTAGACAGAGCAGCTTTGCGCAGTGACTACACCAGATGGGGTAGCTTTGTGCAGCGACAAGACCATACAGGGCAGTTTTATATAGTGACAAGACCACACTGGGTAGCTTTGCACAACGACAAGACCATATGGACCAGCTTTGCATAGTGACAACACCAAACGGGGCAGCTTGCGTAGTAACTACACCAGACGGGGCAGTTTTATGCAGCGACAAGACCACATGGGGTAGCTTTGTACAGCGATAAGACCACACAGACTAGCTTTACGCAGCAACAAGACCAAAGGGTACAGCTTTGCACAGTGAGAAGACCAGACTGGCCAGCTTTCCCACAGTAACTTTTTCGAAAGGCAAGGCAACACTCTGCCTTGCAGCTTACTCACATGAAATAAACCACACCATGCCAACCCTTTGGCTTATAAAAGAAGGTGGAAGAGATCTGGAAGATAACACTATACAACCAAACCCAACATTACACCGGAGCTTGCTTCACCACATCGGGATGGACAAGAGGTAGAAGAAACAATGGGACAAGATGATGAAGCAATGGGAGGAGACATGCGAACTAGCAAGGTCTGCTGCTGCCCACGATGAACAAGAAAGGGCTGCTGCGACTCGGGCTGAATAGTACAGTGTGCCAGGAGGTTAGCTCCCTACAATGACATCCCCCGTAGCAAGAATCCCCATCTTGAACGTTCCAACTGAGTGTTCGCCGCAACACCTGCCTGAGGGAGTGACGCCGCCCCTCTGTTGGTGCAAGAACCCATGCAAGTTTTTCAAGTCTAACCAGCGGCTCAGTCTCGGCATGCATTATTGAAGTTATGCAAATTACTCCTGTGACTATTTCGACCACCGTTGGAACACGAGCAACTATCAACAGTTGGTAAGGACCAGTTATAGTGTGTCCCCCTACTATTTCTCTTTTAAAGTGCGCACTAACAACCTCTCTTGTCTAACCGTAGTCCCCGAAACCACTATGTGGCTACCACAAGTGAATGGACCTAGAGATCCACCCACATAACCAGTGGGCTCTTGATTTCGAGGAGTGGGATGTCAAAAGAGCCTCCAAGATCCGGGAGGAGGAGTGCCACAATGACGAGCAAACTGAGCGTATACGTTGAGAGACGAAAGCTCTTTTCGAGGCATGCGTGCGCAGGTAGCGTGAGGCTCGTGAGAGGGAGCGCAAGAAAAATAGTGAAATAGCGGCCAAAGCAAAAGAGGCCGCCGAGGAGTTCAATGCCGAGCTCGCAAAGAAGGAAAAATGGCTACGGTCCACACAGTAGGTCGGGCCATCCCACAATAACTAGTCCCCTGAAGGTTGAATTTAGTTCCATTCCAAAAACGTGCATATGTATCGTAGGAGCATTTCGGTTTGTTAAATCATACATGAAGTCTTTGTTATGTATGTAACCAAACCCTATGTGCCGTGTTACTCCTAACTTTACTATAAAGTCTATTTTAATTTAGACAATCATATTTCCTCGTCTTTTCCCATTCAATTATTCATGTAGCAAGTCATCAAATAACATTAACAAACAAATTCTCCTCCGTGTACGAATTCCCGGTGACATCACAATATCACTTACCTTCGTATTTATCAATCGTTGTTATTTCAATCATTCTAAAAAAATTCATGAAATTTCTTGCACTACAACAACATACGACGATCGCAAACTGTTATTGCGAATCTAACAGATTATCTACCATTCATAATCTATGAAAATCACAAGTGGATCAACCGACATTGCTTCCCAGCTGCCTCAGGAATAGCTCCTTTGTAGTCGCTAAACAGCCGAGAGACTGCAAATGTAGTCGCCCTAGGCGACAGGCTCCAGTCGCCCAATGGCTCGGCGACTGGAACCTGTTGCCCAACGGCCCCACAGACAGCTTGCGTGCCGCGCGTCCATTGGACGATAGGTTCTAGTCGCCTAACAGTACAACGTCTAGAAGCCATTTCTGTAAAAAAAATGTTCATGCGAGTATATTTCTATTATTTCTAATAAAATATGAATTATTTACAAAAAAATTTCTGGTTTTTCCTCTTCATTTTTAAAGCTGATATGGCCTGTGAACTTGGGTTGGCATTTGATTCTTGGAACACATAGGTAAATAAAAAAAGGAAATCAAGGCATTCATCTTTTAACAAAAGCTGACGATGATTCTGCCTGCGCAAGTAAGGTAAGGCTGATAGTTGTTGTGTATTGATATGGATAGTTGTGAAGAAAGGACGATCTATATAAATAAAAATAATATATGAGATTTATGTAGTGCTTATTTGGGCTTTTAAATCTAAGCTTTTAGTTTTTTTATAATGTAGCTACTGTTAGCTTTTTTAGTATAATTGAATTAAAAATAAAAAGTTATATCATCACTTGCAATGCAAAGAAATAAAGAAAAAAGAAAATACAAAAATGCCATAAAACCAAAAAAGCCATAAAAGACGCAATTAAAACGTTAGAAGCCAGAAGCTGAGCAAGGCCTAAGACACCTCCTTGGTTTTAAGAACAAGAAATTCCACAATAATTCTAAAAATGAAAAAAATCTTATAAATTCTCACATTAATCAAAAGAAAAAAAAGAATGATCTACACCATTTATTTTGGTGGGATCAGATTATAACAATGTAAATTAATCATACATAAATATTAAAGCTGTATAATAAATACAATTATATTTTAATTATAAATAGTAGAGTTATACATTAGAGATGCATGTATCATAATATCTAGTCCCTGATCAATTCGGCTTAAGCTTCTGGCTTCCGGCTAATTTTTCACTATTCACAAATTTCGTCGTTTTCTGATTTTTGGCTTTTTTTGTGCTTTCTTGCCGGTTCTTTTTTCCTGTATTTCTTTGTATTATACGTAATAGGCTAACATATTTTTTATATTTTTTAATTTTTTTAAATTTAATTATGCTAAATAAACCTCTATCAGCTACAGTGTTTTTTTCAGCCAGCTACAGTGCTTTTAGCCATAAGCCACCAAAAAAACCCCAACTGATCACCACCTTATTATAGGGGGTAATTCTGCTTAGTTATTGGCTAGTACTAGAGATGCTTAACGTGAAAGAAAGGAATTTATAGGGTCTGTTCTTTTTGGCTGCAGCTTGTGGCTTTTAGCTGCTGCTATGACTTTTGGGCAGTTTGTATGAGCGATTATAGAGTAACAAAAACTCACGTACGGTTTTGTCGATATAAATGAAGTCAGTAAAGTATGTACTATAATTAACTAGTATATCCTATCTTAAAAAAATACCTCGTTTAAAAATTAGTTACTGTAGAAAAGTCAAAAATTAGTTTTTAAAAGCTGAAAAGAACAGCGTCTATAGCTTTGCAGCATGAGTGCGGCTAGTACTAGAGATGCTTAACGTGAAAGAAAGGAATCTATAGCTTTGCAGCATGAGTGCTTCCGATGTCAGGCCATTACAAGTGGGATGATGCATTAAAGTGTTGAACAAAAACCACTTGTTCCATAGTACATTCCGGTCCTAGCTAACAGTGGCGATCCAGATAGTTCCATACGGCCTGTTTGGTTGACGGATGAGCTGATACAGGCTGTATGAGTGTGGCTAGGCTGAGAAGGGAAGTTCTTCAGCCGCGTTCCTTCTCAGCCTGGCTCCAGTTATTTTTTGCATCCGCTCGTGCAGAGTCTCTCTTCTCCGCAGCTAACCAAACACCATCTTCCTACATGCACGGGTGCAAACCACCCCGCATGCAGGCAACCAAACAAGCCTAAGCGGAGCTCTTCGAGTGGTGCCAGCTTTACATGTAGATCGACTTTAGGGCTTTGTAGTTCATCGGTCATATTCATATCTACATGGACACAAGAAAAACTCTTGCTCATTGTACACCTTCTGATTTCTTAACTGCATCATGCTTTGTCTTGGCTATGAGTGCGTTTGTTTTTATTTTTGAAACAGAGCGTATTAGCGTTCGTCGGCTGAAAAAAATCAGTGACTCGCATCATAACGGTTATGACTATTTGTTGATATAGAAATCACAGGTTCAATATGTACATGGACGTAAGGTTTAGAGGGGTTTTTTGGAGAAGGATGGCTCCAGAAATATACATAATGTTCTTTACAATAGGCGTAGAATTGTATATGCAGCTACTCTAGCATATTCTTATTTTCTTTTTCCACATAGACTGGATGTTCTTTTGGGTTACAGTTTAAATATTTTGGCTGAAATTTTCAGTTTTTGGCTGTTCGCGAGAGAGAGTATGGAGGGAGAGATACTCATGTGTGATTTTGACTGATCTAGATAAAATCACTATAATATTTACTACAATCAACTTATAGACTCAATTTTAAAAAGATATTTTGTTTAAAAGCTACTTATTATAGAAAAGTCGGAAGCTCAAAAGAACAAGTAGCTCATATTCTTACAATCTTAGGAGGTGGAATTATCATCTAAGCAGGTTGAAATAACAGTACGGCAATGAAGGCTTACCTCTCTAATTACTCTCTAAATCACACAGTTAGCATGTAAAGTTGCCGCTCACGCAGCTCGTGACTGACGTCCATAAATTTCTTTTTTAAAAAACTTTTAGTTTTTTTTAGCTTTTTACCGGTTCTTTTTTTTATTAATTTTTAATTTTTTTTAATTTAATTACGTCAAATAAACTACCTTCAGCTACAGTAATTTCAGTTAACTATAATATAATTTCAACTATAACCTAGAGCACAACCAAAAATCCGCGGGTATACAAAAGCCGAAAGGGTAAAGGAGGTGACAACGCGTCCGCGCCTCCAGAAAAGATGAGAGAACGACAGTGCTGTCGCTGTAACGGTGGAACAGCTATCTATCTAAACAAGGATGGCTTCTCACCGTTTAAGGTGTTGGTTTTTTAACGTAGTTTTTTTTTCTCTAACATTATATATATAGATATAATAGTATTTTTAATTTTTAATTAAATATTTTAGAAAAATTAATCTTCGCTACAATATTATTTTAGCCAAAGACAAAAGTCAACAGCCATAGTTGGAACAGTGGCGATCTTTTCCCTGACCTTCTTTATCTCTAGACTGGGGTGCTGAAAAGGTGTAGGGGGCAGGAGATTGTGCATGTTGAGAAACCTGGCCCAGGTCAGGAGTTCTGGCCCAATATAGGCACCCCACCGTAGGCTATAAATAGAGACCTATACTAGTATATTTGTACACACCTGATGCAATTGAAAGTAATAAAGAAAGACCAGAAGTTCTCTCTACCTCTCTGTGTTCAATCTATTATTTCGTCTTTTGTGATTGATTCATTCTTGTTCTAAGCAGATGAATCGATCGGACTGGTCGCCAGCGATGGTTCCTCAACACGTTATTAGCACGACTTCGCTCTGGTGAACGAAGGTAATCATCGAAGCACCTAATAGATTGAATTTTCTAGATCGCTTTGAATTCGCAATTTCTTTCTATAGCTTTGCAGCATGAGTGCGGCTAGTACTAGAGATGCTTAACGTGAAAGTAAGGAATCTATAGCTTTGCAGCATGAGTGCTTCCGATATCAGGCCATTACAAGCGGGATGATGCACGGTTAAAGTGTTGAACACCAACCACTTGTTCCATAGTACATTCCGGTCCTAGCTAACAGTGGCGATCTAGATAGTTCCATAGTGGTGATTTGCGTAGCTAATCCACTAAGCGGAGCTCTTCGAGTGGTGCCAGCTTTACATGTAGATCGACTTTAGGGCTTTGTACTTCATCGGTCATATTCGTATCTACATGGACACAAGAAAAACACTTGCTCATTGTACACCTTCTGATTTCTTCACTGTATCATGCTTTGTCTTGGCTATGAGTGCATTTCTTTTTATTTTTGAAACAGAGCGTATTAGCGTTCGTCGGCTGAAAAAAATCAGTGACTCGCATCATAACGGTTATGACTATTTGTTGTTATAGAAATCACAGGTTCAGTATGTACATGGACGTAAGGTTTAGAGGGGTTTTTTTGGAGAAGGATGGCTCCAGAAATATACATAATGTTCTTTACAATAGGCGTAGAATTGTATATGCAGCTACTCTAGCATATTCTTATTTTCTTTTTCCACATAGACCGGCATGTTCTTTTGAGTTACAGTTTAAAGATTTTGGCTGAAATTCTCGGTTTTTGGCTGTTCGCGCGAGAGAGAGTATGGAGGGAGAGATACTCATGTGCGATTTTGACTAATCTAGATAAAATCGCTATAATATTTACTACAATCAACTTATAGACTCTATTTTGAAAAGTTCCTTTATTTAAAAGCTATTTATTGTAGAAAAGTCGGAAGCTCAAAAGAACAAGTAGCTCATATTCTTACAATCTTAGGAGGCAGAATTATCATCTAAGCAGGTTGAAATAACAGCACGGCAATGAAGGCTTACCTCTCTAATTACTCTCTAAATCACACGGTTAGCATGTAAAGTTTATCATTCTGCGAGTCCCATCATGGGGAGCTTCGCGAGATGGCCAACTTTCCCTGACCTTCTCTGTCTCTAGACTGGGGTGCTGAAAAGGTATAGGAGGCAGGAGATTGTGCAAACTGCAAATGGGGGCTTTTTTTCTCCCTTTTTACAGATTAATTTTGCACCTTGCTTTTCTGATAGATATTGCGTGCACTGCTATTTGGAATCTTTTCTCTTTTCTAACTATCTTTATTTGTCTCAGTCTTCATCAAATTTTCAAATTTAAGAAGGTGTACAATTTGGTTTCACAAGGATATGTGTAATTAAAATACACACCCATTCCAAACAGTAATGGTTTTTGAGCATTTTAAAGCGCATTGGTTTTTTAACTTTTTTTCCCTTTGCATTATACATGAAGACATAACGGTGTTGTTAATTTTTAAATTTTTCTTTACTTGAATATATAGAAAAACTAACCATCGCTATAGTATCATTTGAGTCTAAAGATAAAAACCAATAGCCACAACTATTTAAAACAGCGGAGTCCTTCTCTCTCTCTAGATTGAGGTGCTGAAAAGTAGGGGAGGCAGGAGCTTGTGCAAAACTGCGAAGGGGCTCTTTTTTTTCTCCCTTTTTACATATTAACTTTGCACCTTGCTTTTCTGACAGATATTGAGTGCACTGCTATTTGGAATCTTTTCTCTTTTCTAACTGTTTTTTTGTCTCAGACTTCGTCAAATTTTCAACTTTAAGGAGGTGTACAATTTGGTTTCAAAAGGATATGTGTAATTAAAATACGCGCCCATTCTAAAAAAATTAAATACTAGGAATGTTTCAATGCATGTCGCATTTCCAAAGGTCAATGTTTTGTCCATATATAATATTCTTTTGAAACCAGGGGAAGGTCATTTCTGTATAGTATTATGCTTGTTAACATTGCAACCTGAATACAAGTCGCCCTAATGTCGTTGTAAATGTGAATGGTTAGAAAAATGTCGCTCTTCCTCTCTTGTAGCTCGCAATGCTTTAACGAGACAACAGCAGTGGATATGCTATATACCCCTCTGATTTCAAATGTATGTCACTTTGGACTTTGATACGATTTTCAATGTAACATTTTGACTTCTAATTTCTATAAAGATATATTTATTTTAAATAAAAATAATTATATATTATGAAAGTATATTTTATGATGGATCTAATAATACCAATTTCATGTTATCAATTATGGTAATTCTTTATATATTGATAGTCACACTTAAAATAATTTGGCCAACATAGATTCTAAAACAATCTACATTTAGGATCGGAGGCAGTATATGAAATGCCCCGTAAAATTTCAAATTTTTATGAATTTTCTTGAATTTTTAATCCTTTCCCAATTCGGAAATTCCCAGAAAAATCTGCTTTCCCTTTCAGGCTTCCCGCTTTCCTTTCTCCTTGGCGCCTTCTACCGTTTCCGCCTTCCCCTCTCAACTGTGCGCGCAGCCCCTCCTCGCCGTGCGCCACGCCGACTTGCCGTCGCCGGTCGTCCCCGACCGCGCCAGACCCCGACTCTCCCCTCTGCAACCCATGGCCCACCCGTCAGCCCCTGTTTCTCCCTCCTTCGCGCGATGCGCTGCTGCCCATCCCCAGTTGCTCACCTGCCCTGCGCGCATTTACTCGCCGTAGCGCCTTGTCACCACCCCATCGCTCGGATCCGACGCCCCGTCACTCCATTAGCTCGCCCGTCCCGCCTGCCAGAGGAGCAGCTCGCCAACTCCGCGCCCATCCCTCACCTCGGGCTGCGCCGAACCGCCTCTCATCGCTAGCTCTCCCCTCCCCTTCTTAAGCCCTACAACCTCCAATTTTAGCTCCGCAACACTCCCTAGTTCCTCCCCAAGCAACCGATTTGAGTTTAAGCTGCTACATCGCCGCCGACGAGCTTCCCAAGCTCCGGTGATCTCTCGAGCCTCACTCCTTCATTTCTCCTTTAAAATCCAATTGCTTTCACTGACATGCTCCCCTTTACTTCCTGATCACGCTGGTGAATCTCCGTTGACCGAGAGCATCTCTCCCCTGCCTGGCGGCGGAGCTCGCCGTCGACCGAAAGGGGACTTCCGTGGACAGGTCAGTAGAGAGCTTCTCCGCTCAAACCACTGCCACCATTGTGTTTCCCTCGTCCCAGAGATACTCAAAGCACCACCAATTTGCCCTGGAGCGCCGCTAATGGCCTCTGGTGCCGGAAAATCACCGTCGTCTTCTCTCCGGCCGTTCGTCGCTGTTGAGCCTCCCCGTCCCTCCCAAAGCCCCGAAATGGGTTCCTCATCTTCCAAGGCACCTCGTGCCACCCTCGGATCCCACCGTCGGCGCCATTCTGCTCGCGCCATTGTTCCCTGCCTCACGGCGAGAACGGCAGGCGAGAGATAGACGACGACGACGTGGACACTTCTCGGCCGTCCACGTTTTCGTTGCCGTCTAACCTCGGCCCTCGGATGGTCTCGCTCTATGGCCATCCGATCTCACTTAACTCAGTTGATCCGCAGTCTCCGCATCACCGCCACCCATGCAGGCCGCGTGTCGACCATCCAGCAAGGGTGGGCGTGCGCACTAGGCTCCGGCCGCGTGCGCGCTGGGCCGAGGCCGCGCAGCCCACTCAGCCGTGCAGGCCGACCGTGCGCTCGGGCCGCATTGTAGCAGTGGACCGGCCCGACACCGTTCATAAGGATTTTCCAGGTTTTTTTTCAATTTCCAAAAATCCAGAAAATCAAATAAAATCCCAGAAAATTCCAAAATATCCCCAAAATACACCATTTTGACCATCTCAATGTCCTGAACCCATATTTGGCCTCCAATTTACCAAATTCTTTCTAGGAAAATTCAAAAATCCCTCATTTGAATTTATTGCATTTTATTCCTTTTTAATAGATTAATTTCTCCTCGCTTGAGTAAGCTCAAGCCGGACTTATTTTGTTTTTATGTGTTTGCGCTAGCATCGGAGTTTTCGGAGGCGACGGTTCAGGGATAGGATCAAGGAACTGCAGTTTACGAGGTCGCCGAACTCGTCGAGTACCAAGGCAAGTCGCAAATCTTTGATCATATTGGAATCCCATGTCACCTAAATTATGTATTTATGGTATTTGCATTATTGTTAATTGTTAATTGCTTAAAATAAAATGCTTAGAATGACATGTTAATTAGATATTTCCTACCACCGATAAATGCCCTGTCAAATTGTAGCCCCACCCTCGACAACCCTAGAAATATATAAATATTGTATAAATAATTGTAGTACATCTCATGCAAAGTTTCACATTACTAAGGTTATGGCCGCAGGCCGATAGATTTCGAAAATTGGGAATTAGGGTGGAGAAGCTGTGGGACACCGCGAGTCGGTCTTCGCCTACCACTTTACCCTAGGTGGAGACAGGTAGTCTCGTGAAAAATGTAAGGACTAGACCCTTGTGCCGAGCAAATGACATACTGATCACTCATCCACCGGTGTTGACTTGTCAACCCAGGTTTAGTAGCTGCTTAACTTGAGTGAAACTCTACATTGGGAGTTGGTGTGTGGACCGGCAAATCCATGCCCGACAACGATAGGTCGCCACAATTCAGGCTTGGTGTTCCGTGTAGGCCAACGGATACCCGAAGTTATGCGAGTCCCTAACCTATCAGGTGGAGCGTATATAAGGGATTGAGCAATGAAATGACCCGATTCCTTAACTCAGTCATGAGGGTTAAGAATGCTTGTGGGTAAAGTTGGGCAACTCTGCAGAGTCAATTAAAATAGTATCCGAATATGCCGTGCTCCTGGTAAATGGAGCTGTGTCTACTGGGTTGTTCCAGCGACGAGGCATAAGTAGTCTTCACAAGTGTTTTAAATGGATTAACTGGTTATTCAACTTTGAAAGAAACCCCTTAATCTTAAGGAGTAGTCTTAGGTTTTGGGTTTCCGAAAATGTTTACAAATAAAGGTGCATCCACTCAAATTAATAAAACAAGTATACTCCCCTCCCTTGGTGATCCGTGCAATTAGCTAAATTAGGGTTTTTCCCTTGTGACTTGCTGAGCTGTCGTGCTCACGGCTTGCCAAACCCCTTCAGAGAACCAAGGAGCTGATGAAGGTCTACCAATCGAGGACGCCCCAGAAGAGCCGTTATTCGACGAGGATTCGTGGTTCTAAGTCTCAGTCACGCTCGAGCTTCCTGGTGTTTATGTATTGTATTATATTTCGGGCTTGCATGCCCGCTACAGTAAAACTTAGTTGATGAACCTTATGATGTAATATAAGTTGGCTCTTTTGCTGTAAGTATATTCTGTAATGATATTCTCTTGATCGACGCTCCGTAACTGACCAAGATTGAGTAGTTGCGGAATGCTAAGTTCAGACGCCCTTAGAAACAGGGGCGTTACAATATATCTAGCTTTTCACCCGACTCCTAAGGACCCCGTCCTGTTGGACAGCAGCGAAAATATGATAACACAAGTTGACCACTAAATACGATATGCCATCTAAGCTAGCAAAATACTGTGCTGCATACTTATGTTAACAAGATCACTCTATTGGGCTTCGTATAATCCGCTCGATGTACAAGTCGGGCAAATGGGATTAAAAAACAGTATACTTCTTTATTTTCATGAAAAGAACACCAATTCTTGTTTCTACGCGAGGCAGAAGAAAAAAAGAACAGGAAAAGAAAACGAAACCGAACGCGGTGTCACTTATGACTGAGCAAGACCTCATTTTTCCAGGCCTAACGAAGAAAATTTCGTCAATAGCAGCAGCAATTAAACTACCATATAAACCAGTCAACTAAGCTGTACATGATGTCCTAAACAAAAACTAAGCTGTACCTGGTCATTAGGCTGGCCGGCAGACCCTCACCTAGAAATTTCAGGCCTGTTCTTTTGAGCTTTTAAAATCGGTTTTTGACTTCTGCTACAGTATCTAACTTTCAAACGGAGTATTTTCTCAAAACGGGGTCTACAAGTTAACACGTTAAAAGCCCAACATCTGTACCAGCCAAAATCACAAGTGAGTATCTGTCTTTCCGTAATCTGTACCGTAAACAGCCAAAATTCAAAAATTTCAGCCAAAAGCCATAAACCGCAGCCGAAAAGAACAGGCCCTCATACTAGGGGTCATTATGAGTCTATTTTTTCTGCTTTTAATTTTTGTTAGAATATCTAATTTTTAAACAAAGTATTTTTCAAGATAGAATCTATAAGTTAATTGTAGTACATATTAAAAGCTCAATACTTGTACCATCTAAAATCACAAGCGAGTATCTCTCTGTAATCTCTATCGTAAACAACTAAAATTCAAAACTTTTAATAAAAAATCATAAGTTACAATCATAAGCCCTCGTATCTCTGTAGGGCCCTCGAATGAATGATTACTATTAGGGGTGGAAAGCGGTAACGGATAATTCGTTTTATCCGATATTCGTATCCGCGAAAATGCAAATGTGGTAAGCAAAATCCGTATTCGAAAATGTTCGTACTCGCATTTGAGAATATTTGTATCCGTATTTGAGAATATTCGTATTCGTATTCGAGAATATTTGTATCCGTATTTGTATTCGAGACTATTCGATTCATATTCGATCCGTTTCTAGAACCCATCAAAAATCCGTACGAATTTTGTGATTCAAAATTTGAATTTAGGCGTTTTAAAACCGATAACTGGTCAAAAACCGGTAAAAAATCGGCAAAACCGCTAGGAATCCGTTTTATCTGATATTCGTATCCGAGAAAATCCGTATTCGAAAATATCTGTATTCGTATTCGAGAATATTCGTATCCGTATTTGAGAATATTCGAATTCATATTCGTATTCGTTTTAAAAATATAGATTCGTATTCATATTTGAGACTATTCGATCGTATCCGATTCGTTTCCATCCCTAATTACTATGGTATCTCATAAAGAAGATGCGCATAAAGTCTTCTGTCCTAATATAATGGCGCAGTGGTTCTCTGCTCCATCTGACGGCGAAGAAGAAGAGTTGCAGTTTTATGCTTTCTTTGGAACGCACAAATTTTTTTTGATTCCTGTAAAATTAAATGTCTCCTTCCTTGAAAATTGTGCGTATTGTCGCAGAATAGAGTGGTTTTAACTAGGGGTAAAAAGGTATTTTTTTTGACCGACCCAGTACTGATTTTGGTTAGTACCGAACTCAAAAAGGAAGTTTGGTATTTAGCCAGATTCGAATTCCGTACAAGATGTTTATAACCGATTTGGTAGAGAAATCGGGATGCCTGGTATCCGACTTAATAGCACCGGTAATCAATTATTTGGGTAATTTTCGAACGGATATTCGGCCTATCTCCACAGCCCAGTAGCGCACCTAAGTACTCCGCCCACACTATATGCTCGCGCAGACACTTCTCTCTCTCGTTCGCTCGGTCTCTCTTTCTCTCTCGCTCCTCTTCACATGCCCATTCGGTTGCCGCCATTGACTCGGCACCATCGCTGCGCTCCAACCTTGGTCTCGTCCACCGCGAAGATGTCCTCCAGCTCCTCCCAACTTTGGATTGGGCTCTCGAGCTTCCATGTGTAAGTTCAAACTCCATTAAGTTGGTTTTGATGATAATAATAAATACAATTATGATACTAATATGTTTATTGATTATGATATTGTTTAATCTCATTTGGATGAAAAGATGAAAAACATAAGAGGTATGCATTCAATATCACGTTCTTATCTTATTGCATTCTTCGGATCCGAAATACAGATCAAACTTCACCAAATAAGTCAAAATTGAATATGTGCATATGCTTTCACAATACATTCTTGTATGCACATATTTAGGAGGAATTCACTCTATGTTTTCTGGTTTCATTAGTATTGATCCATATTTCATTTCCACATATTAAGCATATTTAATTTGAAACATACCCCTTGAGTATATATAGCTTGTGTAGTTCATATATACTCATAATCGGGTTAGCATCTAGTTCCTCCATTATATTTTGATGGCTGGATGATTAATGACAACTGGATGAGTAAACTTTGCTTTGAAAGCTTATTATAAAGTATATAATTGTTGTGCACATGTTGTATACTGGTAATTTAATTTTTATCTTATTATTTATTGAAATTATCATGAATTACCAAAAAGGGAAGATTGTAGAATCTTGTCCCTCCATTATGAGTTAATGGTGAATTTTGGTAATTGATGATAATTATTTTATAGACTAATAATTTCGATGAGTTAGATGAATAGGTTAGCTTCCACAAATGTTGAAGACTTGGGATGACTTCATGTGTTGAAGATCATCAAGTCAAATGGTGGATGCATCATGAGTTGATGCATGTCCAAGAGGAGATGATCATATATTGATCATCAAATCAAGTGAAGATCCATCATATGTTGATGTAGGTCAAATGAAGGATGCATCATATGTTGATGCATGTAATGACGATGACCCAGATTTGAAGTATAGATGTGAGTCATTAAGCTTCAAGGGGATGCGTAAGGTAAAGGTATGGCTAACTAGGGCTATTGATGTGTTCCTAGCCTTTTACTGATCTTGGTGTTTGGTTGGAAGACCGGATTGCTAGTATATATTTTCGTATTATTAAGAGGGGTCATATCTAGTAGCTTGAGTTTTATTATGTGTTGATAGCTCATCATCACTTGCTCTAGCTCTCTTTGACATGAGATGTGGTCGATGACCTGTGTGGTCGAAGATCGACGTGGTCAAAACCAACATAGTCAAAATTGACGTGGTCAAGATCTATGCGATCTAACCAATGTGGTTGGAACCGACGTGGTCGAGATCTGTATGATCGAAACCAGCATGGTCAAACCGACATGGTCGAGACCTGTGTGGTCGGAATTGACATGGTTGAACTGACGTGATTGATACAACAAGGTCGAAGATCGACGTGGTGGTTAGAAATCTGTGTGATCGAAGATTGACTAGGTCCAAGATCGACATGGTCAAAATCAATGTGGTCAGAGACCAGCGTGGTCGGAGACTTGTGTGGTCGATCCAGACAATGTAGTCGCAATCCAATGTAGTCGGAGACCTATGTAAAGGTTGGAACTCACCTACCTGGAGCAGAAAAGAGCTACCATTAGTGGATTGAGGTGTTTCTACTTAATTCGTGGAGCAAGTGCAATTCATTTGGGCTAACCTAAACATGGACTAAGGAGACTAGCAAGTCTTCGACCACCATGGTAAAAAGTAACCATGTCGATTATAGTTTATTTTCTTGTACTCAATTTACATTCAAGCAATTTGCATTCATAAAATTAAATTAATTGCTTGTCACCCTAGAATTGCAAAGCTTATCATAGCCTTAACTTGTTGATGCACTTAGGTGAACCTAGGTAGTTTAGGTGATGTTTGTGCTAAACCTTTTTAAGTTAAGTTTTCACATTATTTACTTGATTTAGTCAAATAAAAATTGATAATTAATTAGAGAAGATTTTTTAAACCACCTATTCACCCCTTTTCAGTTGGCCTCCTCGATCTAACAAGTGGTATCAAAGTTTGGTCTCTCATTTATTAGGCTTCACCGCCTAGAAAGTAAAATGATATCGACTTAGGTTAGGTTTCCTTGATCTAACATTTTTTATGAGTTGAATGAATAGGTTGGGTTCCACAAATGAAGAAGACTTATGATAACTTCATGTGTTGAGAATCATCAAGTCAAGTGATGGATGCATCATGAGTTGATGTATGTCCAAGAGGAGATGATCATGTATTGATCATCAAGTCAAGTGAAGACCCATCATGTGTTGATGGAGGTCAAATGAAGGATGCATCATGTGTGGATGCATGTAATGACGATGATCTGGATTTGAAGTGTAGATGTGAGTCATCAAGCTTCAATGGGATGCGCAAGGCAAAGGTATGGCTAGTTAGAGCTAAGGATGTGTTCCTAATCTTTTACTGGTCTTAGTGTTTGGTGGGAAGATCTGTTGGTGAAAAACCATTGTGGTCGAATCAATGTGATCAAAAACCTATGTGGTCGAAGATAAATATGGTCAGGAACCAACATAGTCGAAGCCGACAAGGTCGAAAATTGACGTGGTCGATGACCTATGTGATCGAAGATCGACGTGGTCTAAGATCGAAGTAGTCGAAACCAACGTGGTCAAAATCGACGTGGTTGAGATCTATGTGATCCAAACCAGTGTGGTTGGAACCGACATGGTCGAGATATGTGTGATCGAAACCAGCGTGGTCGAAATTGGCGTGGTTAAACCAGTGTGGTTGGAACTGACGTGGTCGAGATTTATGTGATTAAAACCAGCGTGGTCGAACCAACGTGTTTGAGATCTATGTGATGAAAACCAGCGTGGTCGAAACTAGTATGGTCGAACCGACATGGTCGTGTCCTGTGTAGTCAAAATCGACATGGTCGAATTGACGTGATTGATACAACGTGGTTGAAGATCGACATGGTGGTTGGAGATCTGTGTGATTGAAAATTGATGTGGTCGAAGATTGACATGGTCGAAACCAATGTGGTCAGAGACCTATGTGCTCGATCCAAACAACGTGGTCGAAGACCAGCGTGGTCGGAGACCAGTGTAGTCAGAGATCTGTATGGTCGATCCAAATAATACGGTGAAAGATCAATGTGGTCGGAGACCTGAGTGGTCGAACCATTCGATGTGGTCAGGGACCAGTGTAGTCGATGATCACTTTTGACCAACTTTGTGTGAGCGGCCGATCAGCTCTGTGTGAGTGGTTCAAACAGTGAGTGGTATTACCGGCTCTGTGTGAACGTCTGGCTTGTGTAGCGGTACATTTTTTCTAGAGAGACACCTGTGTGGAGTCTTCTCGTTCCTGACGAAATCGGTAGTTCTACACGAGTGTTGTGGTATTTCCGATGATCGGTAATGCTGGACTTTGCACAATGGAACTACCGGATTTGCCTACAACGACTAGTTTTCTGATAGTTGCTGAGGGAAGCAGAAGTACCGGTCATTTTCCTGTAGTACATCCGAAAGTCTTGTTTTTCTATCCCAACGGCAAGTTTCGAGGTGTGGGGTATATATACCCCCTTGTGGTTGGTTGGAGGATAACTTTTGGCACTCCATTTTACTCTCTTGAGCTAGTGTGAGGTCCTCCTCTCAGTTATTCATGTGTTGCACCTTGTGAGCAAGGAGGAAGGCTCTAGATTGCATGTGTTGCATCTAAAGGTGGATTGTGTATCCACTCGAGATAGTACATTTGTTGCATGTGATGAGAATCAAGTGAGAGGCTTGAGTTATTAGTCTTGGAGTTTGCCGACTCCTAGACGGCGTTGGAGGCGTCTTGTGTGGTGATCTTCTTAATGAAGGTTGTGAGAAGACCAGACAAAGTTGTGAAGGTTGGAGCTCACCTACCCGGAGCGGGAAAGAGCTACCACTAGTGGATTGAGGTGTTTATGCTTAATTCGTAGAGCCGGTGCAATTTGTTTGGACTAACCTCAACATGGACTAGGGGAGACCGGTAAGTCTCCGATCACCACGGTAAAAAGTAACCGTGTTAATTGTGGTTTATTTTTTTACTCAATTTATATTCAAGCAATTCATATTCATAAAAATAAATTGATTATTTGTCACCCTAGGATTGCAAACCTTGACATAGACTTAGATTGTTGATGCACTTAGGTAAACTCGGTTAATTTATGCTATATTTGTGCTAAACCTTTTTGAGTTAAGCTTTCGCATTATTTACTTAATTTAGCCAGATAGAAATTGATAATTAATTAGAGAAGATTTTTTAGACCGCCTATTTACCCCCTCTAGTCGGCCTTCTCGATCTAACACCATGGCGCTGCCATGCCTAACCTTAGCTGTTGTGGTCGCTGCCAAGTCCCGATGTCGTCGTCGGTTCGTGCCTCTCGGTGGTGTCTCTGTTGCTCCTAGGGCTTCCCTTGATACCAATCCAACCATGGTTTGCCATCGTGGCCTTCCCTGCTCTCCTTGGTTCGGTCCTCATTTGGTCCTAGCTATGCTTTTGCCACCTCTGCTTCGCCATCTTCACCGGTAAGGTCGATTTTGTCCCCTCTTATCCTACTGATCTGGGCTATGTTTGTGTTGTGTTGTGCTGTGATGAATGAATACATGGATGGATAATGCATAGATTATGAATGTGTGACGTGAATATGGAATGGTGATGATTAAATGTATGCATGTCCACTCAATTGCCATGGCTTAGACATGATGCAGATAACAATAATTCTTGCTAAAGCTTAAACATAGTGTATAATCTTCTCATCCAGAGTTGCATTATCATGAATTGGTCCTTAGAATAAGTATTCAACCATACAAATTGGTTACTGAACCATACTGTTGTGGCTACAGACCAAACAGAGAGAGAGATGGTAGTGGAGAGTAATGAAGATAAGTGTCTTGGCCTGGGTCCTCCCCATGGCTTGCTCGTATATATATACATACACGCGAGGAGTGTTTTTACAGTTATACCCTTACATCCGGTTATCCCCTCTAGGGGCAGTTATGTCATTACACGTGGCCTATTCTGGGCCTTATAATCTCCTACCAGGCCTGCTGGGTTTAGGTGGGGGCCATCCCTACGACAGGAGCCTCTCATGGTAAAGGGCTTCACAAGGCCGAAGCCATGTTGCCGAGTCCTTTGGCCCCCTCCGTCCTCGCGGCCTGTGAACTTTTCCAAACTTCTGGAGCTGCTCTGTAACCGAAGCAGACGTGCGCGCTGCTGCGACGCTCGGACTTTCAGGCGTCCACGTGGTGCAGCGTGCTTGGCGTGGTGCGGGCGTTGAGGCGTCGTGACCATTAATATGGCGGCGGACCTCCGGCGGTTTGGGCTTCTACCGATTGGCCTTCCGCCGGTTGGCTCCCCTGCTGATTGGGGTATATATATGGCGCTGCTGAGGCGTTGCTCCTGCGTATATTGTGCTAGAAGCTGTTCCCCTAAAATGGGCCCCTGCCGTGCATCAACATTCATGGGTGATGCTGAGCGGCTTGGGGAATGCTGATGCACAGAAGGAGGTCTATTTTTCCTGGGAGCTTGATCAGCGCCGGTTATCGACAGCCAGCCGCGCTTCCTGACCCCGCACCGCGCTGCCGTAGGCGACGGCGAGGTCTGCCCTGTTTTTCTTAACAGGCCTACCTACAGTGGGTGTTCCTGAGGGAGCCCGCCGGCATTACCTTGTATGTTGATGCACTATAGGTGGCCTATTAAGGAAAACGAGGCAGATTTCGCAGGACAAGACCCCCGTCTATGCTGCGCCCCGCCGAAGTAGACGCGCGCGCTCCGTCCCCTACCCATCGAACGGGTGGCAGCGAAGCTGGCGCCTAGTCGAAGTAGGCGCGCGCGCTCCATCCCCTACCCTTCGAACGGGTGGCAGCGAAGCTGGCGCCTAGTCGAAGTAGGCGCGCGCGCTCCGTCCCCTACCCTTCGAACGGGTGGCAGCGAAGCTGGCGCCTAGTCGAAGTAGACGCGCGCGCTCCGTCCCCTACCCATCGAACGGGTGGCAGCGAAGCTGGCGCCTAGTCGAAGTAGGCGCGCGCGCTCCGTCCCCTACCCTTCGAACGGGTGGCAGCGAAGCTGGCGCCTAGTCGAAGTAGGCGCGCGCGCTCCGTCCCCTACCCTTCGAACGGGTGGCAGCGAAGCTGGCGCCTAGTCGAAGTAGACGCGCGCGCTCCGTCTCCTACCTTGCGAACGGGTGGCAGCGAAGCTGGCGCCTAGTCGAAGTAGACGCACGCGCTCCGTCCGCTACCCTTCGAGCGGGTGGCAGCGAAGCTGGCGCCTAGTTCGGAGTAAACGCGCGCGCTCCGTTCTCTACCCTTCGAACGGGTGGCAGCGAAGCTGGTGCCTAGTCGAAGTAGGCGCGCGCGCTCCGTCCCCTACCCATCGAACGGGTGGCAGCGAAGCTGGCGCCTAGTCGAAGTAGACGCGCGCTCCGTCCCCTACCCATCGAACGGGTGGCAGCGAAGCTGGCGCCTAGTCGAAGTAGGCGCGCGCGCTCCGTCCCCTACCCTTCGAACGGGTGGCAGCGAAGCTGGCGCCTAGTCGAAGTAGGCGCGCGCGCTCCGTCCGCTACCCTTCGACCGGGTGGCAGCGAAGCTGACGCCTAGTCGAAGTAGACGCGCGTGCACTCCGTCCCCTACCCATCGAACGGGTGGCAGCGAAGTTGGCGCCTAGTCGAAGTAGACGCGCGCGCTCCGTCCCCTACCCATCGAACGGGTGGCAGCGAAGCTGGCGCCTAGTCTAAGTAGGCGCGCGCGCTCCGTCCCCTACCCTTCGAACGGGTGGCAGCGAAGCTGACGCCTAGTCGAAGTAGACGCGCGCGCTCCGTCGCCTACCCTGCGAACGGGTGGCAGCGAAGCTGGCGCCTAGTCGAAGTAGACGCGCGCGCTCCGTCCGCTACCCTTCGAGCGGGTGGCAGCGAAGCTGGCGCCTAGTTCGGAGTAGACGAGCGCGCTCCGTCCGCTACCCTTCGAACGGGTGGCAGCGAAGCTGGTGCCTAGTCGCAGTAGGCGCGCGCGCTCCGTCCCCTACCCATCGAACGGGTGGCAGTGAAGCTGGCGCCTAGTCGAAGTAGGCGCGCGCGCTCCGTCCCCTACCCTTCGAACGGGTGGCAGCGAAGCTGGCGCCTAGTCGAAGTAGACGCGCGCGCTCCGTCGCCTACCCTGCGAACGGGTGGCAGCGAAGCTGGCGCCTAGTCGAAGTAGACGCGCGCGCTCCGTCCGCTACCCTTCGAACGGGTGGCAGCGAAGCTGGCGCCTAGTCGAAGTAGACGCGCGCGCTCCGTCTCCTACCCTGCGAACGGGTGGCAGCGAAGCTGGCGCCTAGTCGAAGTAGACGCGCGCACTCCGTCCGCTACCCTTCGAGCGGGTGGCAGCGAAGCTGGCGCCTAGTTCGGAGTAGACGCGCGCGCTCCGTCCGCTACCTTTTCGAACGGGTGGCAGCGAAGCTGGTGCCTAGTCGCAGTAGGCGTGCGCGCTCCGTCCCCTACCCATCGAACGGGTGGTAGCGAAGCTGGCGCCTAGTCGAAGTAGACGCGCGCGCTCCGTCCCCTACCCTTCGAACGGGTGGCAGCGAAGCTGGCGCCTAGTCGAAGTAGACGCGCGCGCTCCGTCCCCTACCCATCGAACGGGTGGCAGCGAAGCTGGCGCCTAGTCGAAGTAGGCGCGCGCGCTCCGTCCCCTACCCTTCGAACGGGTGGCAGCGAAGCTGGCGCCTAGTCGAAGTAGGGGCGCGCGCGACTTGGGCTCTTTGATGCGGCCTTGCGCTATACAGGTTCCTTGAATCACGCCGGTCCCTGGCCTGACAGGGTTAGGTTCCCGTACCGTGCGACCCGACGCGCCCGGGGCACGCGGCGGCCTATGACTGCTGGGCGGCGGGATGTGGACGGTTGCGTGTTTGCAGCCGCTCGTCTCTTCCCTAGGCAAGGGGGACACGGGGCGGGCAGCGAGTGGCGCCTGTGGTCGTGACCTTCCAGCGTTAGGTGGGGCGCTGCGCTGTACGGGCGCTTATACGACTGCGGTCGCGCCTCGTGCACGGACCTCCGCGACTCTTCGCTTTCGATTACGGGGAAGCGTGTGGGGCGGGCCTTTACACCGCTGCGGTTGCATCCTGCACGCGGATCGTTGCGACGCTTCAGTAGCGGTGGTATGGGCGAGGCGGCTTGAAATAGCCCCCCCGTAATAGCGTCCCCGCACCTTTGCGCCCTCTTTCCTGTTTGCTCGGCCTTCCCCACCTTCGCGCTATCTTCACCGTATTAGTCTCGTCATGGGAAGCGATGGCCTCCAGCAGCGAGCGCGGCCAGGCGGTTGGTGGCCCTGCCATTCGCCGGCGATCCTCGCCGTTGGAGGTAAAATACACGCTCCAAGAGCGCGACCCGGCGGCGGCTGACCAGGAGCAGCTGGCGGCGGAGGAAGGCACGTTTTCCGGCGAGCTAGGCCCCTCGCTCGTGACCGAGAAGACGATCCAAGGGCTCTTGCGCGCGGGGAAGCTGTCCGGGCGCCACGACGTACGATTGCCCGCCAGCGACGAGACGGAACCGCATCCCGAGAGGTCGGAGGCGATCGTATTCGTTGCCTTTTTCGACGTGGGGCTCCGGATCCCAGCGGCGAGCGTGGTGGGCGACGTACTGCGGACCTTCGGGCTGGAGCTGGCGCAACTGACTCCAAACGCCGTGGCCCGGCTCGCGGTGTACAGCTGGGCCTTGCGCTCGGGGGCGTGCTGGCCCAGCGCGTCGCTGTTCGCCTATCTCCACGAGGCGCGATGCCAGCCGAAGGGCCGGAGGGGCGGGACGCTGTCGAGCTTTGGCAGCGTCTCTTTTACTCTCCGCTCGTCTTGCAAGAAGCTCTTCCCTGCGAACTCAACTCGCGGGAAGTGGGAGTCCTCCTGGATGAAGCGGTGGTTCTACCACCGTGTGGAGAGCGGGAGCGGCCTCGCGTGTACGGGCCGACCGATCGCGTTCAAGCCTTCGCCCGGCCGAACGCTCGATGATGAGGACAAGCGGAGGGTCAAACGGCTCGTAGGCATGGCCGCCCGCTTCAATATGCGCGACCTTGCCGAAGAGTACGTGATGTACGGCGTGGCCCCGCTTGCCTACGACTGGCATCTTGCCGCCGAGAGGCGTCGAGATGACAATGTTTCGCCGTGGGTTTGCTTGCTACCAGCGCCGCCCGGTCCCCGTAAGCCTCGATTGCGCCCCTCCTTTTGTTGACGCGAAATGCGTTGTATGCTGATGCTGTTCTCCTTTGCTTCAGGGATTCCTTTGGAGGAGGCGGAGCAAGCCGTGCGCGTGTTCCTGGGTCCGTACACCGCCAGGGAGCATGAGCAGCGCGCGTCTGCTGTCGCCAAGGCGGGGCTGGGGCGACTAAACCGCGTGTGCGAGGTCCTGGGCCTTGCCGCGCCGGACCGTGTCGCTCCAGCCGATGGTGGAGCGAAGAAGAAGAAGGCCTCGTCTCGGAAGAGGGGCCGCAGCGGGGCACCTGCCGCGCCTGCTGCTAGTGTTTCCGAGGACGCGGCAGACGCGGAGTCAGACTCTGCGAGGTACGCCGATTCGGGCTTGGGTGGCGCAGGCGCCGAAGGTGAGGTGTCTTCGGCAGGCGTCCCGGACGGTGGGTTTGCCGCGGGCGGCTGGAGGGGGGAAGCCTCACCACCCGCCGGAGTCACCGAGGCGGATCCCGTGCGGACCAGCGATGCCGAGGTGGAGGCCTCAACGGCGGCCGCTGCGGTGCCGGAGGCGCCCTCCGCGGGGGCGCACGTAGCCGTGCTGTCCTTGCCAGCAGCAGCGGGGACTGAGGTGCCCCCTTCGACGACTGCTATCATGGGACCTTCGCCTCCGGGCGCATCAGCCGCGGGGTCTTCCCCAGCCACGGCTGCGGGGGCAGTGGCGCTGCTAGCCGCCCCGGCCAAACGGCCATGTGTGCGGCCGGAGCTCCACCGGACACCCCGGGGGTTCGTCGTGGCTACGGGTATCCGAAGCTTGTGGGATTCCGGCGCAAGCACCGGGGGCCCCGTGGCCTATGCGTCTTCTGCCCCTCTGGCCACACCGCCCACCGCGTAGGGACAGCCGCCGTCCTCCCTGAACGCGGAGGCCTCCGCTCACGGCGGGACCATTTCTTCTGCTACCGAAGGTATGGTGACTTAGCTTACTCTGGTGTATTCTTTTATGCCTTGGGGTGATCGCCCGTATCCTTGTTTGCAGCGTTGCTCATTCCGGAGGGGGAGCACCCGACGGGACAGGGGGCCCCTGAGTATGTGAGCCCTGCGGACTTCGTGCCGCCTCCGGAGGCGCTGAGGGCGTGATGCGGGATTGTAAATGACGCGGCCACGAGCGTCGACCCGCAAGTGCTGCAGGCCTACGGTGCGGGGCGCCTCGCGGATGCTTTCGAGGTGTCCGGGGTGAGGGTAAGTACTCATGCGACCACGCCCGAGTTTAGCTGAGTTCGCTAAGTCTTTTCCCTTCTACAGACGCTCGTGCTGGGGCAGGCCCTGCAAGCGGCCTATGCTCGTAGCCAAAAAGCGCTCGAGGATAGGCTGCGGGCCGCCGAGGGGGAGCTGCGCGAAGCCTCTGGCGCCCGCTCTGCCCAAGACGCCCGTATCCGCCAGCTGGAAGCGGAATGCGCCGAAGCGAGGGCGCACGCCGAGGGGCTTGTTGCGTCGGCGCAAGAATCAGCTGCAGCAGCTGCTGATGAAAAGTTCGCGACGGAACGGGACGGGCTCCTAGAGCAGGTCGGCGCGCTAGAGAAGGAGAAAGGCGAACTTGCCTTGGCTCTATCGGAGCGCAACCGGACGCTGGGCGACGCCTCGGTGGTTGCCTGGGACGCCATGCAAGCGCTGGAGAGCCATCTTCAAGGGCTGGTGGCGGAGGTGCCGGGACGCGCCTTCGGTCCGGAGGAGCTGTCTCGGGCGCTCCGCTGGATCGGGGATGCCGCCAACGTCGCGCGACGCGGCGACGTCCTTTGGCACCCACTGCGCGTACACTTCGGCCTACTTGGTGTGCGCGCTCCTCCAGCACCGCGGCTGTACGCATGTCGCCGGGCTGAATGACCCCCAGCTGGAGATGCCTGGCGGGGCCGGAGTAATGTCCGGCGCCGTCCGCTCTGCTCGCCGTGCCCTTGGGCCCTTCTGCGACCGGATCTGGGATCCCGTCGGGGCGGAGGCTGTACGGATCGAGCTCCGGAAGTCGCTCTACGGGACGGGGAGCCTCGGCCAATTTCTGGACGGGGTCCTTCGACGCGACGATGGCGGCGCTGGGCCCTCCGAAGGCGCCGGGAACCCGCAGGTCTGATGCCGCGGTGCCTAGGTGTAGGCGTGCGTTGTACTGTCCCTTGTTTTTGCTAATAAAGCGCACACTTTCTGCATGCATGCTGACTTTCACCTATATCCCGGGCAGCTTCCTTGCTGGGGCCGGCTTCGGGCGGCCGACCTTTCAACCCGACGACGCCTTCAACGCTGGCGAAGGGCCGAAGATTCGCTCGACTTTTGGGCGAACCGGCCTTCCTCGAGCGAGGTGCCGACTTTGGCGCGTGTTAAGGACGAACCCGCGGGGTAGCGGGGTAGCGGCTTAGAGCGGCCGGGATGTTGGCGGACCTTTGTATATGTGACTCTTCCGGTAAGCAGGCCTCCTGGCACTTTAAGTTGTGTGCTGTGTGCTGATGCCGCCGTTGGCGACGTAGCTGCGCCAGGGTTCCGTAGAACGGACAGTCCGCAAACTGACGTGTGCGGAGGCGGACCTCCGCGGTTTGCCTTGCTTTATAGTCCGGAGACTCGCGCGTGCGGAGGCGGCCTCGACGCTACGTCTTATTTAGAGTCCGTAGACTAGTGCGTGCGGAGGCGGACCTCGACGCCGCGAAGACTCGCGCGTGCGGAGCTACGCTCGACGCTACGTCTTATTTAGAGTCCGTGGACTATTGCGTGCGGGGCTAGGCTCGACGCTACGTCTTCTTTATAGTCCGGAGACTCGCGCGTGCGGAGCTACGCTCGACGCTACATCTTATTTAGACTATTGCGTGCGGAGCTAGGCTCGACGCTACGTCTTCTTTATAGTCCGGAGACTCGCGCGTGCGGAGCTACGCTCGACGCTACGTCTTATTTAGAGTCCGTGGACTATTGCGTGCGGAGCTAGGCTCGACGCTACGTCTTCTTTATAGTCCGGAGACTCGCGCGTGCGGAGCTACGCTCGACGCTACATCTTATTTAGAGTCCGTGGACTATTGCGTGCGGAGCTAGGCTCGACGCTACGTCTTCTTTATAGTCCGGAGACTTGTGCGTGCGGAGCTAGGCTCGACGCTACGTCTTATGTAGAGTCCGTGGACTATTGCGTGCGGAGCTAGGCTTGACGCTACGTCTTCTTTATAGTCCGGAGACTTGCGCGCGCGAGGGCGTCCCCCCGGTGCGTATTTTGTTTATACTCAGTCCCGTCACCTTGGCGACGGCGAGTGCACACGCGAACGTGCGTCTTTGGTTTATACTCAGTCCCGCCCACCCTGGCAACGGCGAGTGCACACGCGAACGTGCGTCTTTGGTTTATACTCAGTCCCGCCCACCCTGGCAACGGCGAGTGCACACGCGAACGTGCGTCTTTGGTTTATACTCAGTCCCGTCACCTTGGCGACGGCGAGTGCACACGCGAACGTGCGTCTTTGGTTTATACTCAGTCCCGCCCACCCTGGCAACGGCGAGTGCACACGCGAACGTGCGTCTTTGGTTTATACTAAGTCCCGTCACCTTGGCGACGGCGAGTGCACACGCGAACGTGCGTCTTTGGTTTATAATGCGGGGGCGCGCGCGTTGGCCAAGCCGGCGCGCGCCCTCACCACGTGCTTGTATGTGACGAAGAAAAATTAACGGCAAACGGCGATCTCCATTATATCCCCGTTTGCGCGGGTGAGTGACTACAAAGGGTGAATATACTGACCGTTTGCCCTTGGTGCTGCCGCAGCCTCTAGTCGCTAGACATCTGCAGGGCCCGCGTAGGCGCCTATGGACGACCCCACGGACCTCCGCGCTGTGGCGCCGGTTCTAAGAACGGCGCTGGGCTTCGCGACGCGGGCATCTGGTGCCTGGCTCGATGCGCCGAGCCATATCCTGGTCGCCTCGGACGGTGATGACGGTCCGGGGACCCGGGATCTTCATGCACAGATAGCCGTGATGTGGTACCGCGCCGAAGGAGTTGAGGATTGGGCGGCCCAGTATGGCATTGTAGGGATACGGGAGGTCGACTACGTCGAAGGTGGTCTCTTCGGTCCGCACATTGTCATCTCGGCCGAAGGAGACTTGAAGGCCGATCTGGCCCAGCGCCCGCAGGGGCTGTCCCCCGAAGCCCTGCAGTGGAATTCCCGAGGGCCCCAGGCGGCTTCGAGGGATCCCCATCTGGTCGAAGGCCGCCGCAAACAATACGTTCGCGGAACTACCCCCGTCCACCAAGGCGCGCCCCACGTCGCATCCCGCGATGGTGACCCGGATGACCAGGGGGTCCTGATGAGGGAAGTCCACACCTTGGGCGTCATCAGGTGTGAACGTGACCTCGTGCCGCGCCCATTCCGGCGGTGCTTGCACTGGGTATGCCGCCACGTGATGTAGTCTTCGCGCGTAGGCCTTCTGCTGTCGCGCCGAGGCGAATTCCAACGCGGAGCCACCGGATATGACATTAATGACCCTGCGGTAGGTTGCGTCCGGGGCCTGCAACGACAGGAGGCCCTCCCGAGGCTGCTGTACGTGAGCTTGGATCCGCAAGGTGCCTTCCTGGGGTTGCATTCCCTGCGCCTGTACCTGCATCCCCTGCGCCTGTACCTGCATGGGGGCCTCGTATGGGAATTGGATGTGGGCCACCGCAGGCGGGCGCGGCTCCGGGTTCCTATCCCTAGCGACGCTGTCGCGGAGCGCCGCGATGGAGGTGCAGTTACGGGTATCATGATTGCCGCGGCCGTGGACTAAGCACCACAGTCCCTGATGCTGGTCGTCGTAGTCTCCACGACCCTTATCGTCGCGGCCCCTGCCACGGCCGCGGCCCCAGCCACGGCGCCCCCGGCCGCCTCGGCCCGCTGGAGCACCCTCGTCGGACCCGCCTTCGATGTCGAGGACGTACCGGTTTCGCCTCGACCTTTGCTGGCCGTGCTTGGGCTGATCCGACGACTCCTTATGCGAGTTGTCCCTGCGGTCGGACGCGTCCCTGGACGACTCCTGCTTACGCTTTCCCTTCGAAGAGCCGCCCTTCGACGGATCTTCAGTTTTTGCCGAGGTTCCGGCCTGGTTAGTGTCGGAGTCGTCACCTTGCCTTCGCCGCGCGTCTTCCTCCGCCCTGGCATATTCTTCCATCTTGTCGAAGAGCTTCGCCACCGTCTTGATCGGCTTGCGCGCATTGTACTCAGCCATCGGGCCCGGACGAAGGCCCTGTATGGCTGCATTGACGATGGTGGTCTCGTTGACGTCCTTCACTTGACATCGAATCTTGGCGAAGTGTTTGAAGTAGTCCCGGAGCTTCTCCGAGGGTTTTTGCTTCACGGCAAAGAGCTGGTCCGCATCGACCCGGTCGACGTAGTTTCCTTGGAAGTTGTTGTGGAGGCAGACGCGGAGCTGCTCCCACGCGTAGATGGAGCCCGGCTCTATGGTAAAAAACCAAGAGAGCGCCACTCCTTGCAGCGCGAGGGGGAGTCCCTTTGCCTTCGTGGTGTCATCTCCGCCCGCGGCCTCGATCGCGGTTTCGTACACGCGCACGAACTCACGGGGGTCCGTGTCGCCTTTATACGAGTCGATGGCGCTAGGGAACTTGAAGTCTTCGGGCCATGCCGCCTGCTGCAGCCCCGCCGAGAGCGGGGACTCTGGATCCACGCGTCGCAGCGGCACGCGGCTGGACGTGGGGGCTTCGCGACTGTCCGCCCTTTCCGGTGCGGGCTCGGACGCGATTGCTGGCACAGCCGGCTGACTCCGAGCCTCTTGTATATCTCTGACGGCTCCGCGAAGGTCCCCCAGCTCCCGCTGGAACGCGTTGAGAGCCGCCAGCAGGGCGCTTTCCATCCCCGGTGCGGGCGGGGTCGCCGGTGCTTCCGACGGGCGGGTCGGCGCGGGGACGACCGCGTCACGGGGGCCCGAGCTGCCGGTTGCTCCGTCGTGGCTACCTCGGACCGCCCGGTCCGCACCGCCGGCGAGGGTTGCAGTTGGAGCGGCGAGGTCGGCTGTCGTCGCGTCGGCGGGGTCGGTTGTCGCCACACCCGTGTCGACGTCTTCGACCGCCGGGTCCGTCCTCGCAGCGCCGGTGGCGGGGTTGGTCGTCGCTGTGCCGGTGACGGGGTTGGTCGTCACCGCGCGGACGTCGACGTCTCCGGCCACCGCGCCTGCCTCGCCACCCGCGTCCGCCGCTGCCGATGCCGAACCTCTGGTACCCATACGACGCTCTGGCCCGGCCGCCTTCTTTCCCTTCGCCGCCGCTGAGGAAGCTTTTTTCGGTGCCATCTTTTTCTTCGGTCTTCAGGCTTGTCTTCGTCCTCCCCACGGACGGCGCCAACTGTTGTGGCTACAGACCAAACAGAGAGAGAGATGGTAGTGGAGAGTAATGAAGATAAGTGTCTTGGCCTGGGTCCTCCCCATGGCTTGCTCGTATATATATATATATATATATATATATATATATATATATATATATATACACACACGCGAGGAGTGTTTTTACAGTTATACCCTTACATCCGGTTATCCCCTCTAGGGGCAGTTATGTCATTACACGTGGCCTATTCTGGGCCTTATAATCTCCTACCAGGCCTGCTGGGTTTAGGTGGGGGCCATCCCTACGACACATACAAATTTACAAATTAGTTACTGAACTCTAGTGATTAATTCTTGCAACATGGTAATGGCATCGTACCTATAAAACAGGCATTATATGCATGTAATATGGAACTAGACAAGGGAATCATCAGGATTAATCATGCTTAACAGACCTATGTGATAACAGACTAATAGAGTACTGGACATGACATTGCTGTACTATTTCAATTCCTACGACTAACGAACTGTACTTCCAGGAATTAGATACCAACTAACAAGGTACTAGTAGTGCTTGCATCATTATGAATCTATGCGTGCTAGTAATAGATCATCCTTAATAGAATCAACCAATCCCATAGACATAGATTTTTGGATTGTGCTTGACTAATGTTCATGATTAGCATATATGTAAAACATGTGACATAAAGACTATTGGACACATTTAGGTGATTAAGAATCTTTCCATGTTAGCATTTGACCATCTATTAACTTGCTCATGACAATCCAACCATTCCTCATGTAGCAATTTTATTTCTTATGTTGAGACTTCCATAAATATCAACCACTTCATTTTAAGTTGATTATTACTAGCAAAAGAATGCTAACTAAAATGGTTATGACAATGTATTCAATAGTAGCACATATGAAAATATATCACCACATTCAAACTTGCAACAATTATTCATACAGTGCATTGCACATGTAGGTATGGAATGCATCAGGATTATCATGGCTATGAATGTGATGCACACCTTAATCTTGGTGGAATGACAAATGTGAAACTTTGGTTTCCTTGTTTCCCTATATTGCTCCCAATCAGCTCCTCCAAACTCGAACTTGTCCTAAGAATGGATGATGGCTATACGATGGATGCTTGAGCTCCTTCCCATCTTTTAGTCCTTACTCACTTTCCTTTGTCATGCCAAACACTACAAAACATTAACCATGAATCAAGAGAGAAGAAGATGAGAACAGGCTAGATTGGCCATTAAAAATTGTTCATTTTAACACCTGCTGCTTTGTTGTTTTGGACTATATTTTAATTAGGATTCATCAGTGCTGCCTTGGTAACTGAGATCTAGCATAAAGGCTGTTGTATAGTCATAGCACACATGACTAAACAAGGTCACTATACTTTCTCTTATCACTATGATCTATGTTGAGTTTGTGGCTTTTTTATTGTAGAACTTATATATGAATTTACCGCATGTTGAATTTATTGGTTGTCGAACTATCTACCTATATTATCCATTTTCGATTTGAAACCGTTATATATCCATCCCGATAATACTGTATCTGAAACTCCGAATTCGCATTCGTATCCAATCTTATCGAATTTGACTCTGAATTCAAAAAAATATAAATTAAAATACGATAGAAACAATATTTGTATTTGGTCTTACCCTGTACCTTAGGAGACAAAGCCACTTTTAGCACGTTTTGGTATCGTGTTTACAAAAATAGCCGTATGCGCACCGTATTGACAAAAATATCGTTTATGCCATCCGGTGGGCGAGCGGCGGAGCGGAGGAGATGACGTGTGGCACTTGTCGCCCCCCTTGAGCAGACGGTAGGTGCCTGCCGCCCGCCCACCAAATGGTAGGCGCCTGCCGCCCGCCCACAAGACGGCAGGTGATTAAGTCGGATAATCACCTGCCTATTTCGTAATTTATAATTTTTTTTAAACTTGTAAATATAGCAAATGAGCTCAAAAAATTATAACATTTTTTGTGGAGCTTCCTGAGGTATCGTGGTATGCTGTGTAATTGTTTTGCAATTTTTGAGACCATTTGCTATCTCTAAAATTTCCTGGAACGACGCATAATTAACCAGACGATTAAGCAGTTATACATCGCTCTAAGAATTTTTAGAGGTAGCAAATGGTCATGAAAAATTACGAAATTTTTTGTGGAGCTTCCGTATATAGTGTTCTACATTTTGTAATTTTTATGTAATTTGTTGCACTACTTTGCTACCTCTAAATATTATTCAAGCTTCTTATAATTAAATAGGTAATTAAGAACTAACTAATGGCCAGGTCTAATGACCTGCTGCCTGGCCACTGGATGGCAGGCCAGCCACTGGAGCCCAGCCATTAGTGCTTAATCATTAGATTTAATTATGCGCCAATTAAATAATTTTTGTAGGTAGTAAAATGGTGCAAAAAAATTACATAAAAATTACACAACATATCACACTATATACGGAAGCTCCACAAAAAGTTTCATAATTTTTCACAATCATTTGCTATCTCTAAAAATTCTTAGAGCGGCGTACAATTACTTAATCATTGGTTAATTATGCATCATTCTAGGAATTTTTAGAGATAGCAAATGGTCTCAAAAAATTACAAAACAATTACACAACATACAACGATGTCTCAGGAAGCTCCACAAAAACTATCATAATTTTTTAGTTCATTTGTTATATTTACAAATTTAAAAAAATTTATAAATTACGAATTAAGCAGGTAATTAAGCCGGCTAATTAGTCGGCTTAATAACCTGTCGTCCCGTGGGCAGGCAGCAGACGCATGCCATCTGCTCATAGGGCAATAAGTGCCACACGTCGTCTGCTTCGCGCTGCCGACTGTCCACCAGACGACATAAACAACATTTTTATCAATACGATGCTCATACAACTATTTTTGTAAATACGATATTAAAATATGCCAAAAGTGGCTTTAACTCGTACCTTACCCCGTAAGGAACCCTACGTAATTCAATTCCTTTTCCAAACCCGACCTCCACGGCAGCGCGGCATTTCGTCGAACACCTTCGTCGTCCTCCTCGACGACCCCCTCCTATTTATCCGGCGCTTCACCGCCTGCAGCCACCTCAACCACCAACTGAGACCCACCCACCCAGCAATGGCGACGGCACCTGCGTCTGTGCCTGCGCCCGAGGGGGTTGGGGCGGTGCCGGAGGCGGAGGCGGGGGGCCCCGAGATCGCCTTCTTCGACGTCGAGACCTCGGTGCCGCAGCGGGAGGGCCAGGGCTACGCGCTGCTCGAGTTCGGGGCCATCCTCGTCTGCCCGCGAAGCCTCGTCGAGGTCGCCTCCTACGCCACGCTCGTGCGCCCCGCCGACCTCGGCGTCGTCTCCGCCGCCTCTGTGCGCTGCAACGGCATCACCCGCGACGCCGTCGCCGGCGCGCCGCACTTCCGCGACGTCGCCGACGCCGTCTACGTCGTCCTGCACGGTGAGTGCCCCCCCGCTCCGCGCGGGCAACGCGGGTCTCCTCTTTGACTTCGAGGGTGCCTTTTTTTGGTCCTCTTGCTATTCTTCTTGCTACGCCAGGAGCTGGTTTCTTGGCTCCTGCGCGTTAAGGACCCTTGCATGCTCTTTTGTTTGTGCCTGAATTGTAACAGTGGAGACAAGATGCCCCCTACCGTAGTGGGAATTCTTGGAACGTTGCAGGAATCGGGGAACAGTATAACGACTTTATACGGTGCAATTGGGTCAGAAATGGTGACCTTTGATGCAAACTTTTTGGGCAATTTTGTCATGACTATAGTCAGAACGTCGATCAGAAGTGAATTTGCTTGTAGCTCGTGCTGCCTATGGCTTGTAACTGAAATCTTCCTGTAATTCTTTTCACATGCAAGGATGTTGGTAATGGAAGGTAGTTGCAAATTATACTGTACAAAGAGTTTTGGGGAGCTGCCAATACTTTGAAAAGGAATTCACAAGAGTGGATGCTAGAAGCATTGACCAGTTTTGGTCTGAACCTAAAATGCTGCTTCTTTTAGTTGTTTTCATAGACAGTTCTCACAGAAATAATCTTATCAATTTCGGACAGGGAGGGTCTGGGCCGGGCACAACATTGTGAGGTTTGATTCGGCAAGAATAAGGGAGGCATTCGCTGAGATTGGTCGGCCACCTCCAGAACCAAAGGGGCTGATCGACACCTTACCTCTGCTTGCCCAGAAGTTTGGGAGGAGAGCAGGGGACATGAAGGTATGCAACCCTGTGTTGATGTAGAATCACTTGTAATTTTGGAAAGAGAGTTTTAGTTAGATAGAGGTGAATCATAAGGACAGTTGGTTTTTCACCCAAGCTGAAAAAGTGGCATTTATTGGTAAGTTCTCAGGGATTACACAGTCCCTTCTTGTCACTACAAGGAATATATCTGATGTTCTGTTCTTGTCTGTTTTATCCACAGATGGCAAGCTTGGCAAATTACTTCGGTCTAGGGAGGCAAAGGCATAGGTAGATATCATGTTAATTTGGATGTCATAATTGCATCTGAACTCTAAATGCTTCTTTTGAAAATCTATTTTTGATTGACACTTTCCCCATTTGAATTGCAAGCACACATATACCCTTAGCATCACTTCACTTTTCTGGAACTTGGCTTGCCAATTTGCCATCCTCTGAACAGTTATTTGGTCACCTAGCACAGCTGAACATATCTTACATTGTGCTATTTGGAATAGTGTCATACAAGAAATTTTGTTGCACAATGCCATCTTTGACCTCTCAACAATTCTCTTAGCAGCATCATGTCATCCATGATCCCCAAATCCAATCCCCCTGGATCTTGCACCATCCCAAATTAGGTGGCTCATCTGAAAACTAGTATCCCCTAAATTTTGGAAGGACCTATAATGATTCTTTTCTATAGATATATCACGCTGAACAGAAGAGATGTCATAATTATATGTGGTTCATCAATGTTTCTCCTAGTACATGTTAATGGCCACAGAACGACTATCTAGCTGGCGTGAATGACTGCTACTGATTAATATGCTCATGATTTCACTTATCTTGATCAGTTTTCTTGTTTAGTTTTCATTCGCATATACTTCTGCATGGACAGACCATTTACTGTCAACTAGGGGATTAGTAATAGTTATAAGTCGAAATTTCCCTTGTTTATTCCTTTGATTTTAATATTGCCTACATGAAACTAGAGTGAATAATCTTGCACTAATTTGCTTTGCAATTCATCTACAGGAGCCTGGATGATGTCAGGATGAATCTTGATGTTCTCAAGTACTGCGCTACAGTGCTTTTCCTGGTATGTTTGCATCACTGCCTATTTGCCCATGCCTGTCTAACTTCATGGGCTGGGCATTTACATATTTTTAACATAATAGCTGGACAGTTACATTGTCCAGTGTTTTATTGCCTGAAATAAGTAATTTTTTTCCTGTCATTTTCCCATGCATTGGGCATCTGGAGTAGCTCAATGGACTAGTGACGTTTAACCATTGCAATATAGGCCCCAGATGTCCACAATCTTGAAACTGAAGCTTCATATAGAAAATTGCAATGGCAGGAGCCTCATGAATTAACGCGTTTTGCTATGTTTTGTTATATGTTCCCTGTTTCGATTATTGCAGTTGTTGCTTTTGTGCAATTCTTTTGCCATTCAACTAGAATCTGTTGTAATTGGCAGTTACAAACTCATATTGAGCTTCACAAGCTTGAAGTACCGGTAGAAATAATACTCCCTAGGGAGATGGAGAACCAATGGACCATCATATCGTTATGACATGTTTGTAGAATTCATTGATCTATTTCACTCTGCAAGATAATCTATTAGCTAAATCCTGAAGTTCTTCTCACAGGAGGCAAGTCTTCCAGCTGGAGATAATCAAGAATCAATTGATCCTGCAACAAACAGGGGGTCTGGTGAGTTGATATCCCATGTTGAGGAAATGAAGTTAGATGCTACCGTGCGGATGGATGCTGAGTTCCAGTGGTTATTCTGGGTTCCTTGAGCCCGATGATGTTTCAACAGAGTGCATCAAAATCTCTGTCGCCCCTTCCTATCAATTTTCTCGGAGAACATCTATCAAGCACAAAGATAGCCCGCTACAACTTTGTTGTACAGGCTTGAGGGTCCAGTTCGGAGTCAGTACAAAGTATCTCGATAATGCAGGTCGGCCAAAGTCGAGCATAGTGGTGGATATCCCTGAGAATCTCAGTAAAGTTCTAGATTTTTGTGATGATCTTGTTCAGAGGTCATTTCAAGAATCTGGTAGCACTTCTGAGTGGAGACCATTGATCAAGAAGTATGGCTATGTGAATCGTCCTAACTGTCCGCCTAAAGTGAGCTCTGTTCTCATTTTCATTTGTAGTCTCTAAGCCGCTATTCTTTTCTGATCTTGTAATGTTGGACTGCCCTTGCAGTATCCCTACCCTTGTTAGCGGCGATGCTGCGATCTACTCGACAGATATATGCCAGAAAGAGCCTAGTGGTAACATCCAGAAGCTTGTTTTTAGCAAGGTAGATGCTGCGGAACTGGACACATCTGTTTGTTCGAGGGAACAAAGTGGACGCAGTTCTTCTCTCTGGAAGTATATGACTACCAGCAAAATGCTGGTATCCGGTTGGTTGCAAATAGGCTGGTTGTGCACCCCAAATAGTACCAGGCTTAGTTCGTTCTGATCTAGTGCTAGAAGCTATTACTCTTGCACTTAGTGGCTGTACATCTTTAACCAATTGTAGATTATCACGTGAATGTGAATTAAGGATCTGACAAGTAGCAGATGTTGATGTAGGATTTCAAATGCTGTAAAAGATAATTTCGAAGTGGTCATAGACCCAAATGTTATATTGTTGTGACCAACCTATCTGTGCTATAGGAGGAACCGGGAATTCGACTAGCACAAAAATCATACGCCGGATGGACATACCCTTGTAAGTAAAAATTGCAGTTTCTCGTTCTCACAATAAAAAAAACAAAGAAAAATGCAGTTTCTCTTCATCCTTCAGATTAACTAGACAGGGTCGCGCATTACGCTGGGTCGGTGGATTTTTGATTGTTAGGCTCCATCTAACAATGCGAAAACGGCTTGACATATTTGGACCCGCTTCTCATCAGAGATAAATCGATAGAAACAACACTGAAACACAAAAAAAATGTCAACTAACAAAAAAACATGGATCAATTCTTTTTTTTTCTGATGGATGCTTCTAAGTACATGGCAGCAACCAGTACCTTTTGTAGAGTGATGATAGGTTGGCATAAACCAGCTACATAAAGTGCAATTTCTAACATTTTAACTGTTTGCATCAATCAATGGCAAACCATAAAAGATTGTTCACCACAAGAGCCTACAGATAGCATAGGATTGATGTTTCGCGAAATGGGATTATAGAAAACCTGCTCTGGAAGCGCACTTTCATATACCCTTATTCTAGTTTGCATTGTGGAACTATATACGCTACAAATGTTAAAAATGGACTCACCACCTGCTTGCAATAGTCTTTCCACTTCTCTTCATCAAGTCCAAAGTTAAAGAAGTCTGAAATATCAGCACCAGGGTATTTCCACGGCTTCTCCTCAAATGTGGTACCAGTGTCAATATCAAAAATCGTCCTGGGCCAAATAACTTTTCTTTAGGAGAAGAAAAATAATAAAATAGCATAAAATAGAATTGTTCTCCAGACGTAACTAAAATAACAATGGAAGGCACACCAAGGATTCTTTGATTCCATCTTTGAACCCCCATTCTTCGATTCTAGTCTATTGTTCTATAGAGTCTGCATGCTTGAGAGTTGAGAAAGTGTATTCATTGTAACTTCAACTGACGAAAGTTACGAAGACGTTCACACTGCACTGCGCTTCTTAGACCACGTAGTAGACTTGATTACCGTAGTCGTAACTCGATTACGACCACGCTGTGACTCTATCGACCGCTGTGATTGTAAAGCTTACGACCACGTTGAAGATCTGATCGCTGTGGTCGTAACACGTTTACGACCACGTCTTTTTCTTCGCTACCATGGTCGTAACTCATTCACGACCACATCTTTAGCTCCTGCGGACACCTTCAATCGATCGCTGTGGTCGTAACTTGTTTACGACCACATCTGCGAACACGTCGAACTCGATACTCGATAATTTTTCCGGAGCCAAAACCGCTCCTTCTTCTCTTCTTTATTTCTTTCTCCTCTCGTTCAATCACACCGATCGCTTCGTTCGCTTTGACTCACTATTCTCTCGTTACATTGCTCCCTTTTTATACCCGACTCTACAACTAAGAAACAAAAAAGCATATAACTCGGAAACAGACTAGCACCGGATTCGACTACGACTCGACTTCTACGAATACGACACGAACTCGAAAAATTGACTCGTACTCATACACGACTATGACCCACAAACTGAAAAACAATATTACTAACTCTAACATCCTGTTTGTGATAATTGATAAATATTGCACTTCTTGAGTTCCTCCACATCTGCCCTAACAATCATCACCACTATCCATGAACAGCACTCAATTTAATACCATTAATATTTTCCAATAACGTAGAGATACTCTTTGATTCAAGGTTGGTATATTCAGACCATGTAAATCACTGAATTAGGTCTTGTGAGTAACTAGAATTGTATAGGTAATTTTCTAAGTTTTCTATAAAGTGCTTAACTACCCAATTTGGTTGAGATATGAATTTTGTATGAGATTCCAAAGTCTGATGTTCTGTAATCCTTTGCTGGTTGCAGCAGTCATATTGTGATGCGCTTTCATCTTAGTAGACGATATAACCAATTTTTGGCGCTAAATGAAATGTTGTAGATAATTTGGTGTAGATATTCATGATATATTCTTTTATTACAATCTTTGGTGGATAGAAATGGTTATGAAATTGTGAAGCTGCTATCCGGGGGAACAAAGGAGTGGTGCTTTGCTGTTTTTGATATATTACTTAGCTTGACGCTTAAAGGATGTCCAACTGCTAAAGTTTGGATTTTGGATATAGTTTCTAAATATAAGATTTTATTTCATACTTTTTTTTTCTCGAACCCGCAGGAGAACTGCGCATCATTGAATTAAGAAGAAGAAGAAGAAGTAATAATTACAAAGAGTCTAGACGACTCGACCCCCCTAGGGGAAAAAACAAAAACAAGGAGGCATCAATGCCAAATTCTACGGAGCCCCTTAGCTCCCGCCATACACCACACACTGGCCTCCTCACTAATGTCCCGCATGATAACATTATGGGTAGGAGAAGCGCCCTCAAAAACACAACTATTCCTATGCTTCCAAATCAACCAAGCCACCAACACGACCAAGGAATTGAAACCCTTACGAATAACCTTGGGAACCCCTTGTGAAGCTTGACGCCACCAATCTGTAAAAATCCAGTCATTCACCCCTGGAGCTAAATGCTGCAGACCAATCCGAGATAACACTGAAGACCACACGCTCCTTGTATACACACAAGAAGTGAGCAAATGTTGCACAGTCTCTTCCTCTTGATCACAGAAAGGGCAATGCTCCGGGTGATCCAGTCCGCGACGGGCCAAGCGATCCGCTGTCCAACAACGGTTTAAAGCAGCCAACCAAACAAAGAATTTGCAACGAGGAGGGGCCCAGGTTTTCCAAATTGCCTTCCACGGCTCAAATTCCACAGATCCCTCCAGAAAACGACGGTAGGCTGATCTTGTTGAGAATTCACCAGAGGGAGATGGCGTCCAAACATGCTGATCCTCCGTGCCTGGAGTGAGCACAAACCCGGATAAGAGGTCCCAAATGCGGAGATACTCTATTTCATACTTATACCTGTAAAGTGCAAGTATCGCACTCTTGATTACGGGAAAAACGAATCAAATAAGCTTGAGGAAATAAGAGAACAACATTTTAAAGTGAATGACCATGTGTTTTACTTTTTCCTATTGCAATGTGGTTATTATCAGGTTGTAATGCTTCTCACCATGATTGGTGTCCTCTACACTTCATCCTCGTGGTTAAAAGCGAGTGCATGGTAGATAGTAGATCGTGGTAGTTTATAATACTCTGCTTATGCGAAATTGTCTTCCTATTTTTATTACTTATGATGAACCTAAGATGCTAATTAAGGGACGAAATTAGTTAAATGAAATTGATGCAATATGGTAATAATGCTAGTTACATCCTGATGACGGATAATGGTGATTGTATATGATATGGTTACATAATACTGATGGAATAGATGGATAAAGGTTAATGGTATATGATAAATGCTATGAAAAAGTATTGTATTTCGTGCATACTATATTTATGACTATTTTGTGCCATGTGATATTACATGATGTTGATGAATGAATCATATTGATGGTTGTATGGTCATGATAAAATATGGTAAGTGATCATCTGAAAATATTGCATCGTTTATATTCACATCATGAAAGAAATTACATGAGCCAGGTCAGTAAGAAAGTCATATAACTAGTTCGGAGTGCATGAGCTAAATCGGTGAGAAAGTTATATGATTAGTTTAAAGTGCTCTAAAGAAAGATCTACTTCGGTAGACACCTCTACAGGATGGAGAGAATGATCCATTTCGGTAGACATGAAAGACTTAATTTGGCAGACACCTCTATAAGATGGAAAAAATGAGAATGTAGTATATTAATAGGTATTCACTCCACTATATTTGTATAAGCTAAAAATAAGTGAAGGCATCTAAAGACGTGTTCCATCCTCATCTCCTGAGTTTACGTGATTGCATCCGTTGTTAGTTGAGGGTTGATGATTGAAGATTTGGGTAACTTATACGGATATATATCGTTCCGACTCAGGAGTAAACACCACGGAACAACAGACAAGTTCTTTATTCCAGCTTGCTAATCATACCCATATTATGCCAGGGGGAATGCGCGCGTGGAGGGAGCGGCCACGTCGGCGTTTTTTCCCCGCACGAGCGCTCCGTCGGCCGCGTGGCCCAGGGAATCTTCGTACGGTCGGGGAGGCTTTTCCGAAAATACACATGTACCCTCGATTTTTTTTAAAAAAAGTCCTCACAAATTATCGCCTCTTTTACTTCGGTACATACGGTGGCTGACGCGGCGTGGCGCTGCGCCTATGAGGTTAGTATAGATTGCTATCAGAAAGAGACCCTTTCTCGAAAGAAATATCGATAACTATGATGTCAGTACTGATGTAATCCAATACCAAGGAGCTAGAAAAAACTTCTTACAGTACGATAATCTTGGGTGGAGTCAATCTTCAATTATGTGATGGATCCCAGCAAGTGGAAACTCACACTCTTGGCATCATTCTTCAGATAAACTTGCTCTCGACATTGGGTCCCTGCAAGTGGAAACTTTGGTAACTCTAGTTGACTACTCAGACAACTGTGTTTGTAAACTCGGGAGTTTAGGGCCCGTTTAATGTGGCTTATAAGCTTTGACTTTTTGACTTTTTTTATTACAGTGATTAAAAATATATTATAACAGTTGTTAGTTTTTTAAGTAATTAAATTAAAAAATTATATTACCACAGACAATGCAAAAAAGGGGAAAAAGAAAAGCAAAAAAATAAAAAAAATTGAAATTAAGAAGTAAGAAGCTGAAAGCTGAAGCCGTTTAGAACGGGCTATATACAAATCATGCAATTAGCTCAAATTGTCATCTTGCTCTTGTTCTCTGAACAAATTGCATACATGTCCTGTGCCGAGGGAAATGTTCTCAATGTTTAGGGGGCACTCAGTTTGACGATGTCTTATGTTTTTTCACTGTAAATGATGGTGACTTATTGAGTGTAATTAAATTTAAAAAATTAAAAACAAATTAACCTACCATGAAAAATGCGAAGAAATACAGAAAAAATAAAAAAAAGTAAAATCAGAAAAAATAAAATTAAAGAATAATAAATTAAAAACCAGAAGGAAGCGGGCGAGTCGGCCAATTCATTTAGCACCGTGAACCGTGTCGACGAAGCAGGCGAACTGCGCATCCTACAAGGGCATTCGTATCCTCTGCCGTTCCACTATGAAAGGCAGGCGTGCACAGTCCTCTGCCTTTGCTAGATCTCAGGCGTCCAATCGGCCATTGAACGTTCCAGATCGTTGCTACAGTATGCATGCTATATAATACATCACAGCTGTAAAACTGGCACAGCGTTGCTACATTGTGCTTAATTCAATGCTATTTCTAGCTTCAAAACATGCAGTACTAGCTTACAAAACATGCACTACTTGCTTGAAGGGCTTTTAGTTACGATGAACAAAATAGATACCCCGCGCGATGCTGCAAGCACAACAGAGCGCCTCATGTAAACATTTTCTTTAAGAAACAATCGTTAATATTTACTCATATAAGAAAAAGTAAAGGCTCAAGAAAGGATCAGATATAAAAAAAAACATAACTCCAAATACCTCACAAGATAAAAGTCCATAGCAAACACACCCAACACTGACAAGGATGTCGAACGCGACTGAGAAGCATCACCATTCGGCCTAACACGTGTTATCGTTGCCACCCATTGCGCCCACGACCTAGCTGCTCTGACTTCACCACAGCACACCTCATGGCAGCACGCCTCGTGGCAGCACACAACAACGCAGCGACAAACTCACAGCAAATGGCCTCCGCTGACGAACACTAGCTTGCCAGTAAAAACCACATGGCTAGCCAAGGCAGCCAGCTTCGCATAGGCGCCACTCACCGCACCGCCCTGACACGAGAGCTGCACCAGGCCACCCTACCACCCAGGCGAGGAGTCAGATCTAGCAAGAGAAGGATCTGGCCCAAGCACCGAGGTGCGGGGACAATCCAACCATAGCCAGGGGAGGAAAATGACACCGAGAGGAGGACCACCGTCGATGGACAAGCATGGCCAATGTGAAAGCAACACACACGTGGAAAAACGAGGAGGGAAGGGTCAGATGGTCCAAGGCAATGACTCCAAAGAGGGAACGACACCGAAGGTGTCGCCATCACCCAATCCAACAATAACTAGATATGAGGTTTTCACCCCATACAAATGCTACAAGTCTTCGCGGTGAGTGAGGTACGACTCCAAGATGACGTCTCCAAGGAGGAAAATGACGCCCTAGGATGTTGTTGTCGTCGGATGCTACTAAGAAGAGCCAGATCTAGGGTTTTTCACCTAGAGCATGGCACCATACCACACGGAACAAACCTGTCACCTGCTATGATCTGGGCATGATTGTCTCACAAGGTGTCAGACCCAGATTTTACAATCCGGAATCTACTGTGTTTAATTGCACTATTCCCTGGATCAGTAGATAGTGCACACAGTTACAGTTCTGAATATCAAAGTACATATCATGCGGAAACGTAATTAAAATAATAAACTTACTCATGGGCCGATTAGGCCGAAATCAATAAATTGCAGCAGCGGAAGAACGAAGCACACAGGTGGGACCTTCAGGACATGCCCACAGGCAGCCAACTGGAGGTTCGCGACCTAGCCCTTGACATCTTCATCTTCATCTTATCTGCCAGCTTGTCCACTCTTGTTGCTGAGGCGAGGCGATTTGACTCCTGATTCTGAATTTTGCCGCAAAAGCGAGCGTGAGCACTCCGACCCCGTGCTCCGCGAGCCAATACACATAATGCAAGTAGATAATATGCATGGCTTATCAAAGGAAGGCTCAGGTTATTTTATTTTTGTGCAGAGTGCTTTTGAATATAATTACTTAAAAATTCCTGAGACCTAGCATTTTGAACAAAAACATAATGTTCAAGAATATGCAATAATAATAGCGATCCAGATTCCATCCACCGTTACATAGCATCTGCACCGTATAGCAATTCCTTCAGCGTTATAGCCGCTTAACTTACCACTGGGACGACACCCAGGACAATTCCAAACTAGGGCAGTCCATCGCCCTTCCACTTTACATTTCCCATTTTCAATGTTTTGTAAACAGAACTATATCTAGTTAAGTTCCCATGTCCGCCCTTGACCGTGGGCACGGCTATTCGAATAGTTTTAGACTCTGCAGAGTTTGTACACTTTCACCACAAGAGACAATCAACTCATTGCCCCACACGATTCCTTAGACGTGTGGTTGAGCAGACCATCACAGTGACTTTTCAAAGTATCTAGGCCCTTTTCTCATCTCACCCTTATGGGAAACTGCCCACTTGCGGTGGGTCCCATCTGTGCGCGGGATGTTTTCCCCAGCCCCTACGCAGCCGGACTTCTACCTCTCCGCAACGTAGGACAGCGGGAAAACTTCACCCTCCACTGGTGTCCCTTCAGGCCCCCTTGCCATAGCGTAACCCCTTCAAACCCCTACCAGTGAGATGAGTCCGGAACTTCGATAAATTTACTTAGCCAAGTCGTACTTTACGGACTTGTGGTTGTACTGTTTTACACGGGGTGACATGACAAGATTCAGTCCTTAGTGGCATCTGGGCGGTCTTATCACTAGCCCACTTTGTGCATCCACTGCACCACACTGTGCATCCACTGCACCACACATTCACATACACATACACACCCTCGAACCAATCCGCCCAGACCTTTAAGCAAGTTGGGAATTTTTGGAAGCATAAAATAATCATATCAAAATATGACAGTCATTCCCACTATGACTGCCCAAACTAGCTTCTCATGATAAAAACGGATAATGAGGTTTGGGGTATTTCAGCGACCCCGTGTGTATCTATGCAGTACTGAGCGTGGCATATTATTAGGGACTTATTTTCGAAATGCTACCATTATAATTTTACTAGGGCGACAAGGTTCATTTATCCAGACATTTCAACAGAGGGTGTAATATTATTCAAAGTAACGGTGGCATATAACTAGAGTATTAAATTTAGCATGTATTTGCATAAAATTTACAGCATGCAATTTGTTAATTTAAAACAAAGTAATTTGCAGGAAATATAGGTTCAACATGATCAAAGTATTGACTCGCCTGGCGCAGTTCGCGGTCTTGAGCTCACGCGATGCTTTCTCTTGAGCTTCTGGTCTCTATCTTTACTTCGAGGTTAATCTCACTGGGTCCACTGAATCTTCACGATTCCCAATTTCTAATTACGCGACAAACGACTGAATCCAAATGAAAGCAAATAACTCAAAAATTCTAAATAAATCCAAATAAAACTAAATTTTAGTATCGTTATGAGTTAATGGGTGATTTTGGTTGATTTGAGGCAAGGTTGGCAATAGCGTATGATAACTTGATCTTTTTATTAATAATATCTTTTTATTATTTTGTTATTTATCAAGGAAGTTCCATGAGTTATGTTAGATCTATGGACTGGTGTAGGAGTTTAGTGTCCCAAATTTTATCTTTTGGTTATGCATTCCTTGCAACTCGGGTTATGGTAAGGGCAAACTAGATTGATGGATGAGATCTCTACTTATTCTATAAATCTTCAATAATCCCATTATCATGCTTTATGTATCTTCGTTTATCGTTAGTTTAAGTTTAATTTAAATTAGGATCCATTAGTAAGGCTCTACATTTTAGTTGTTACTAGTTTTTAATATAAACGTATCTGTCTAACAAGGCTTGCTGTACAAAGTTGTATTTCAATATTTACTAACTAGCAAAACCTACGGCTAAAATTTTATGTAATGGAGGCATGTCAAATACGAGCATAGATTTTTAATTATAATTATTGGTAGTCTTTAAATTTGAACATTTTAACCAAAATAGATTTCTTTTATTACTTCCCTTAATTTGCATTTTTAGCCTTTTAATTCAATTATGCAAACCACAGTAAATATCACTGAAATTTCTAATGAGCTCTAAAATTCATGATTTCAGTTCCATTGGACAGATCTTGATTTTAGATGAATTTAGAAATTTGTCTCATCCAATTTGGAGTTAAAATGAAAAAGTTATGATTATTTGAAGTTCTCAGGTTTAATTAATTCCAGAAAATATAAAATATCTGACAGTGGGTCCCATATGTCATTTTCTTTTATTTTAATTCTTTTCTTGCTGTGCCGCTGACAAGTAGGGTCCAGTTACTATTCAGTGGGGTCCGCCTGTCAGTAGGGTCCTGTGCAGATGTATCACTGACCGGTGGGGCCCAGCGGTCAGTGGGCCGCTCCGACTGCACAGGCCGACAGGTGGGGCCCACCTGTCAGTAAGGAAAAAGGGAAGAAATGCTCGACCGCAGGCGCGGAGCGGGGCTCGAACGCGCGCCGCGGGAGCGGGGGAAGGGAAGAGCGAGCGGAGGTAACCAAGTGAGCGGGGAGGCTTTGCCTACCCCATAAGGGTGGCTTACCCTTTTGAGGTAGCTCACGGAGGCGGCCGGGCAGAGGAAGTCGGGGCGACGGTGGCCGGCGGCGAGGACTGCCGGAGAGCCTCGGGGGCTTCGTGGAATATAATCCCTGCGTGCTGGCGATGCTACTGGGGTAGACGGCCGGGGTGGAGGAGCACGGTGGCGGGCCGGCGGAGGCTCGGGGAAGCTGTCGTCGCCGGCGAAGCACGGGCTTCGGGAGATGCGGGGGAGACCGGGAACAGAGTCGCGATGCTCCGGGGATGGTTCCAGAGCAGGGAATGGAGCTCGGGTGGCTTGGTTCGGCCGATCGACAGTCGCCGGAGTTGGGGAAGAAGGAGGGGGCGGCGATGGATTGAGGGCTTCTCGGTGCAATTGCTACATGTGATGCAAGGAGCTGTTCAATTCTGGTCAACTGATCTGATTGAGAAGTAGTAGGTGGAGGGTTTGGAACATGCATCATAGGTTGCTGAAATGAGGCATGTGAAGGGGCTTGCTGCTGTCTAAAGCCTTGTGCTGATGTTCCCACAGGGAAAGATGACACACTAGGGTTGGTGTTCTTGTAAGACAAGTTTGGATGACGCCACCCTGGGTTATAGGTTTGAGAATACTGCCCATGTGATTGAGCATAGTTCACTTCAGATGATTCAGCTGTGGAAGTTAAGGGGCACTCAGCTGGAGTATGCCCTTGAGATCCACAAATCTAACATCCAGTGGCTATATGGGCTGAAGATGAGGGCATGAGCTGCGCCATTTGACGTGTGAGAACTTGAATCTGAGTTGATAAGGCATCATTAGAGCTCACCTCATAGATACCAGGACGTGGAGGAGCAGAAGCTCTCTCACTGGACCATTGAAAGTGGTGGGAGGACATACTCTCAATCAAGCTGAAAGCTTCATCAAGAGTTTTGTTCATTATCCCTCCTCCTGCTGCAGAATCTACAAAGGCTCTTGTGTGGTGTGTAAGTCCTTTGTAAAAAATCTGCAACACCAGCCATCTTTCAAGGCAATGGTGAGGACACATCCTAAGCAGGGTTTGATACCTCTGCCAAGCATCATACAAACTCTCACCCTCAGATTGTGAAAACCTAGTAATCTGGTCACGCACTTCTGCTGCCTTGGAGGGAGGAAAATACCTCTCAAAAAAGGCCTGCAGTAGGTGTTCCCATGTGTCCTTAAGATGCAGGGGCAGAGAATGCAACCAAGTCTTAGCACCATCTCTAAGAGAGAAAGGAAACAATGAGAGCCTAATGGCATCAGTTGTGACTCCATTGCACTTCAAAGTGTTGCAATATTCTAAGAAGGTGCGAATGTGTTCATTGGGATCCTCAGTGGGAGAACCTCCAAATCTGGTCTGCTGGACCATGGTAATGAGTGCAGGTTTTAGCTCAAAGTTGTTTGCTTGAATGGCAGGTTGGACAATTCCAGGGGCTATACCTTGGTCTCTAGGAATCCAAAGGTCACGAAGAAGAGGTTGGGGGTTTTGATCTCCCATTTCTTCTGGATGGGGAAGTTGATTTTCTCTCTTCAGCTTATGAAAAGTGCGCTCAATCTCAGGATCAAAAGGAGCCAACGAATGGTCTCCACTCCTGCGCATAAGCTGAGAAGTAGGGCCGAAAAGGGAGGAAGGAAACTAAAGAAATGACTTAGTCTATGGTCTAGCGCGATCACCAATATCTAGTCCCCGGCAACGGCGCCAATTTCTTGATCGTGCAAAACTGCACACCCGCAAGTGAACGGGCTGCCGCTAAGATAGCAGCGAATGTCGTGTCCTCCACAGGGACTAGAGTACCGGTGACAGGACACTAAACTAAAGCTAAATCGCACAAACTGGGATTTCAAGTCTAACTGCAGAACCTATACAAACTAAAAGCTGGTGATCAGGTCTAGCAAAAGAAGGACAGCTAGAGTAAGGAAGAGTTGAAGGTGCTGTGAATAAGAGTGTCTGACTGAAGAAGAGAAAAGAAAAGGACTTGAGAATCTAACTCTACTGAGAGAAAGAGAAAAAAAACGAGAAGACTAGCCAGAAATAACAGAAGGAAAGCTAAGGGGAAAGAGAGATAGAGAGAGAGCAGAAGAGAGAATTGGGCTAGGAGTAGGCTGGAACTAGCAGATGAGGGAGAAGGGAAAAGAAAGAGAGCAAAGATAAGAAAAGAGTGCTAGAAACTAGAAGACCAGAGGGGAGATTTACTGCTAGAGAAAGACGTGAGGTGAGAAAGAACTAGAGAAGTGAAGAGAATTAAAAAAAAACCCTAAAGATGGAAAGAAGACTAAGAAATAGACAGGAAAAAGAGGAAAAGAAAAGAGGGGGCTGCTACTAACTCTACAGAGAGGGAACGAGGGGCGCTGCTAAGGATTTGCTAGCTAAACGCAAGGATAAGCTATCGAGAAAGAGGAAGAGGAACAGAGGAAGGAAAGAATCTGAAGAAAAGAGGGGGAGAAGGAGAAGACTAAGAAGGAAAGAAGACTAAAGATTGGACTGGAAGAGCGAGAGAAAAAGAGAGAGAGAGAGAGAGAGAGAGCTGGAGCTATAGGACTACAGAGAGAGAAGAGAAGGAATGTGAGAAAAGAGACGAAGCTGCCTAGAAGAGAAGAATAGAAGGGGAGCAGAATGCCGAAGGAACCAGGTAAGGATACTGAGATGAATAATACGGCTATAGATAACCAATCACAGCAACAAGAGTAAGACACTAGAAAGAAAATGAATCTAGCAGTGCAACCTAAAAGCAAACTAAACTACCTTCAGGAAAATAGATCTACAACATGAACGACAGCAAACAAACATATCTAGACTATGACTATATATATATATATATTTCTTTTATACTAACAGATCTAATAATAATCAGCAAGAACAAAGTAAACCCTAACTTAGGAAAGGCATAAAAACAGTACGAAATCTAATCTAACTGAAATTAACAGAACTGCATGCACAATATTAACTCTAAATAGAAAGATCTACTCTAGCAAGACAATAAGAAAGATAACTACAAGCTGAAGCATCAGACTTAAGAGTAATTAACAACATTCAAGCAAGAAGCATAAATCTAAACATGAAGATATAACCTAAACAGTCATCTCACTTGCGCAAGCACAATGAAAAGCACATTTAAATCCCAGATTCTGAAATATATAGCACATGAACATTAACAGATCTATCGCTTAAGCATCTCAGAAAAAACAAGCAAAAGACAAACACATTCAAGTATCCAGATCCACACAAAAACACATACATCACAGATCTACACAAGAGCATCTTCAAGAGTTGCATTGCAATATTAAATCTGAGGCTTGAGATTTTACAACCCAGAAGATGTGCATGTCCGTTGTCGAAGTGGATCCGTAGTGGATGCAGGTTGAGGAAGCAGATCTGGGACCAGGGGTAGCAGATCCAAGCGCAGATCTGGCCGTAGGAGAAGAACAGCAAGCCGGCTCCGTGTAGAGGTAGCAGATCAGCCGTAGATGCAGTAGGGGAAGCAGATCCGGGTCGAAGACGAGGTAGAAGATGCAGATCTGATGATTGGTGAAGGAGCCGTAGGGGATGCAGGCAGTAGGAAGCAGACCCGGCCGTAGATGATGCAGATCCGTCGTAGACGAAGCAAATCCCGGCCAAGAGAGGAGTTTCGGGTGCAGATCTCGGTAGCAGCAAAAGGGGATTCAGTGGTAAAAAGGGGAGGGCGGCTGGGTGTTAGAGCTCGGTGGAGATCGGTTCTGGTAGAGGAAAGGCAGGTGGATGGCTAGGGTTAAAGAGGAGATGCGGCTAGGGTTCTTGGAAAATGGAAGGAGGATTGGTGTGGGCTGCTCGGTGAGGAGAGGAGTAGGGCGGCCGGTTGTGGGAGATGGGTTAGCTCGGGTTCTGGTTTGGGGGTGTTGGAGATGGTAAGAGGATGATGGGAGACAAGCCAAATGGGGGTCTGGATCTCGGTTAGGGACGACTGGGTGTTGGAGTTTTCCGGCCAAGGAGGTGGAGATCAGTGGATGCTGTGGAGAAGATGGAGTGAGGCGGCTGGGTGTTAGAGCTCGGTGGAGATCGGTGGAGGAGATGGAGTATGGAGGCCGGTTCTTGGAGATGGGAAGAGCTAGGTTTTCAGGTGGAGGCGTGAGGGTGATGGGAGGCGAACTGATGAGGATGAAGGCTTGCGGCTAGGGTTTGGGATGTGGTTCTCCCCTTCTGGTTCTCCGTCACTCCCAGCTTAAATAGGTGCGGCGCACGGGCTGGCTTAGGGTTTTGCGGGGGCAGCAGCAAGGGATATTGCGCAAGTGGCTGAGGCTTCTTGCTGCAATTTGCATTTTAGTCCTCCCCTTTTCACTATTTTGCAACCCTAGCTCCTCATGGTGATTCTTTTGTAGATTTTTGCGCCTAGTTCGCGCAGACCTGCAAGATAATCGCAACCACTGTAAACAGTCCCAAAAGGAGGGCAAACTATGTATAATTAATGAATTTATGGCCAATTTGAGCAATTAGCAACATGATAATGTCATAAAATATACTGCAAATATGATGCACATCACAAGGTCTTTTCTCTTCATATCGTCGACACATTCCTTGTCGATCTGTGTAGTCGGTGGCGATTTGATCTATGGGACCTCCGAGCGGGTGAGGAGAGAGTGTTAGCAAGACAGAGTCTCGAGTCTTGGTCTTTGGTGATCCATCACTTTGCTTCAGTGGTACTGAGGGGCTTTTCAACAGAAAGGTGAGAGGGAACAGCATGGGATACGAGTAGAATCGTGGGGGATAAGGTAATCCCTACCCATTCTAACTTTAAAGGAGTATACCCCGGGAAACTAGGGTGGCACACAAATCTTGCAAGCCCTTTAAAACAATCTTTTCCGGTGACTGCGAAATATAACGCCCGAGGGCAAGAAGGCAGTGCACAGGGCCAAAGTGAAAGCTCGCGACAAGACAACGTCTATTCGGGGGAAACACACATATGGGGGCACAGGGTTTATCTGCATAGTCCATTTAGAACGAGACTACCTTATCTTCATGACCATCTTCAACGTTCTTAACCTTAAATTTCAGAGTAGGGTATGAGAAGGCAAACAATTTTTTTTTAATTTAATAAAACGAAGAGGAAGTATTTGGAGGTGGTTTGCTTGATATCAGTGCTCATTCTTGTAATTGTTTTGAAAACACACAACCTTGCAATACCTTTTTTTTTGTATAGGTGTACTAATCCCTCCAGTATCCATCAATGATTTGATTCACTTTAATCTTCATACATAAGGCCTAAAATCCAACAGCCTTGATCAGTCAACTTCCATTTTTGCAATTTGCTCTTAAGCTATCTTCCTTCAGCATTTAGTCACAATATTATTGCCGTCTGAAACTCCAAACAGCGGGTATCATCATTTATTCAATCCACCGTTCATACTCTTCCTGTTGTGTCTTTTCAATTCTATTAATTATGTTATGGGTATCTAACCCCCACCTAAATCCTAGCTTCCACCATAGATTTATAATTCAATTATCACGTTTCACTGTGTCCCTAAAATCCCAATTTCAGATCTATTATTCGCCAACTTAATCAGCTCATTCCAAAGGGAAGTCTAGCATCCTTTATCTTAGTTCCATCGATGATCTTCATACCGAGACTTTCTAATAACCCCGTCTGGTGTTATTGATTCGAATCCATAAGTTGCTCCTCTAGAGATCAACCTAAATATTCACTATCTCCATTCGGATTCATTATTTTATATTGTCAATTAGGTTTATACTCCAATAGTTGTTATCACATCTCTAATTTCTAAATATTTCAGTCAATCCATCCAGCTATCGATCATATCCTATTATTCTATTGTTATAAACATCTTCCAAGGATTTTTTTTATCTGTGTTGCAATCCTTTAATTAGTTTCGCACTCTCTATTTCTTCTGGAATCTCTTATTTATCTGTCTGATCAATCTATTCATTTGAGCTCCACCGATTCGTTTATCCAAATTCCCACTATAGGTATCTAATCTTCACGTACATCCTATTTCTGCAAAATCACCTAATTCATCTATCTAGGCAATCTATTTATTTAAGCTCCATCAATTTATTTATCCCAAATTCACTCCATTGTTCCATCCCAGAATAAAACAATTAATTCTCACGGGTAGACTTCATAATTCTTGGCCTAAGTCATGTTTTCATAAAGTGTTTACAAGAAGAGTAGTGGATTTTTACCACTTTGAAGTCGGGATAAGAGAGCTTCAGAAACAAATTAGCCAGGTCAGCACATAGATGAGGGAGAAGCATCTAAGAGAGTTGAGATTGAGCAATATAACTTATATTTGTGAAAATAAATACTGAGGAAAATAATTCTAGTTATGGACTAACGGCCAGGCTAACTAGGTCACGACCTGCAGTCGATATGCTCTGATACCATGCCTGTCAGACCCAGATTTTACAATCCGGAATCTACTGTGTTTAATTGCACTATTCCCTGGATCAGTAGATAGTGCACACAGTTACAGTTCTGAATATCAAAGTACATATCATGCGGAAACGTAATTAAAATAATAAACTAACTCATGGGCCGATTAGGCCGAAATCAATAAATTGCAGCAGCGGAAGAACGAAGCACACAGGTGGGACCTTCAGGACATGCCCACAGGCAGCCAACTGGAGGTTCGCGACCTAGCCCTTGACATCTTCATCTTCATCTTATCTGCCAGCTTGTCCACTCTTGTTGCTGAGGCGAGGCGATTTGACTCCTGATTCTGAATTTTGCCGCAAAAGCGAGCGTGAGCACTCCGACCCCGTGCTCCGCGAGCCAATACACATAATGCAAGTAGATAATATGCATGGCTTATCAAAGGAAGGCTCAGGTTATTTTATTTTTGTGCAGAGTGCTTTTGAATATAATTACTTAAAAATTCCTGAGACCTAGCATTTTGAACAAAAGCATAATGTTCAAGAATATGCAATAATAATAGCGATCCAGATTCCATCCACCGTTACATAGCATCTGCACCGTATAGCAATTCCTTCAGCGTTATAGCCGCTTAACTTACCACTGGGACGACACCCAGGACAATTCCAAACTAGGGCAGTCCATCGCCCTTCCACTTTACATTTCCCATTTTCAATGTTTTGTAAACAGAACTATATCTAGTTAAGTTCTCATGTCCGCCCTTGACCGTGGGCACGGCTATTCGAATAGTTTTAGACTCTGCAGAGTTTGTACACTTTCACCACAAGAGACAATCAACTCATTGCCCCACACGATTCCTTAGACGTGTGGTTGAGCAGACCATCACAGTGACTTTTCAAAGTATCTAGGCCCTTTTCTCATCTCACCCTTATGGGAAACTGCCCACTTGCGGTGGGTCCCATCTGTGCGCGGGATGTTTTCCCCAGCCCCTACGCAGCCGGACTTCTACCTCTCCGCAACGTAGGACAGCGGGAAAACTTCACCCTCCACTGGTGTCCCTTCAGGCCCCCTTGCCATAGCGTAACCCCTTCAAACCCCTACCAGTGAGATGAGTCCGGAACTTCGATAAATTTACTTAGCCAAGTCGTACTTTACGGACTTGTGGTTGTACTGTTTTACACGGGGTGACATGACAAGATTCAGTCCTTAGTGGCATCTGGGCGGTCTTATCACTAGCCCACTTTGTGCATCCACTGCACCACACTGTGCATCCACTGCACCACACATTCACATACACATACACACCCTCGAACCAATCCGCCCAGACCTTTAAGCAAGTTGGGAATTTTTGGAAGCATAAAATAATCATATCAAAATATGACAGTCATTCCCACTATGACTGCCCAAACTAGCTTCTCATGATAAAAACAGATAATGAGGTTTGGGGTATTTCAGCGACCCCGTGTGTATCTATGCAGTACTGAGCGTGGCATATTATTAGGGACTTATTTTCGAAATGCTACCATTATAATTTTACTAGGGCGACAAGGTTCATTTATCCAGACATTTCAACAGAGGGTGTAATATTATTCAAAGTAACGGTGGCATATAACTAGAGTATTAAATTTAGCATGTATTTGCATAAAATTTACAGCATGCAATTTGTTAATTTAAAACAAAGTAATTTGCAGGAAATATAGGTTCAACATGATCAAAGTATTGACTCGCCTGGCGCAGTTCGCGGTCTTGAGCTCACGCGATGCTTTCTCTTGAGCTTCTGGTCTCTATCTTTACTTCGAGGTTAATCTCACTGGGTCCACTGAATCTTCACGATTCCCAATTTCTAATTACGCGACAAACGACTGAATCCAAATGAAAGCAAATAACTCAAAAATTCTAAATAAATCCAAATAAAACTAAATTTTAGTATCGTTATGAGTTAATGGGTGATTTTGGTTGATTTGAGGCAAGGTTGGCAATAGCGTATGATAACTTGATCTTTTTATTAATAATCTCTTTTTATTATTTTGTTATTTATCAAGGAAGTTCCATGAGTTATGTTAGATCTATGGACTGGTGTAGGAGTTTAGTGTCCCAAATTTTATCTTTTGGTTATGCATTCCTTGCAACTCGGGTTATGGTAAGGGCAAACTGGATTTATGGATGAGATCTGTACTTATTCTATAAATCTTCAATAATCCCATTATCATGCTTTATGTATCTTCGTTTATCGTTAGTTTAAGTTTAATTTAAATTAGGATCCATTGGTATGAATCCCAGCTTGCTTTATATACCATTGCACTTAATGTTTATTATGTACCATGTACCAAAGCTAGTGTCAAGACCTAATTAATTGCACTATTATTAGCTTGCTCCTACTTTAGCTGCTATTTAAGATTTTATGGTTGGCAGTATGCTAATGATAGGGTTTATATTTTCAATAGGGTCTAAGGTGTATAAAAATTGCACTAGTATGATGGTTAATGGGTCGCATACATGCTATCCACATTTCTCTAACTGCTTACTTCCATATACTTATAGATGCTTATATATATATATACATATATATATATATATACATATATATATATATACATATATATATATACATATATATATATATATATACATATATATATATATATATATATTCGCTTAGTAAGGCTCTACATTTTAATTGTTACTAGTTTTTAATATAAACGTATCTGTCTAACAAGGCTTGCTGTACAAAGTTGTATTTCAATATTTACTAACTAGCAAAACCTACGGCTAAAATTTTATGTAATGGAGGCATGTCAAATACGGGCATAGATTTTTAATTATAATTATTGGTGGTCTTTAAATTTGAACATTTTAACCAAAATAGATTTCTTTTATTACTTCCCTTAATTTGCATTTTAGCCTTTTAATTCAATTATGCAAACCACAGTAAATATCACTAAAATTTCTAATGAGCTCTAAAATTCATGATTTCAGTTCCATTGGACAGATCTTGATTTTAGATGAATTTAAAAATTTGTCTCATCCAATTTGGAGTTAAAATGAAAACGTTATGATTATTTGAAGTTCTCAGGTTTAATTAATTCCAGAAAATATAAAATATCTGACAGTGGGTCCCATATGTCATTTTCTTTTATTTTAATTCTTTTCTTGCTGTGCCGCTGACAAGTGGGGTCCAGTTACTATTCAGTGGGGTCCGCCTGTCAGTAGGGTCCTGTGCAGATGTATCACTGACCGGTGGGGCCCAGCGGTCAGTGGGCCGCTCCGACTGCACAGGCCGACAGGTGGGGCCCACCTGTCAGTAAGGAAAAAGGAAAGAAATGCTCGACCGCAGGCGCGGAGCGGGGCTCGAACGCGCGCCGCGGGTACGGGGGAAGGGAAGAGCGAGCGGAGGTAACCAAGTGGGCGGGGAGGCTTTGCCTACCCCATAAGGGTGGCTTACCCTTTTGAGGTAGCTCGCGGAGGTGGCCGGGCAGAGGAAGTCGGGGCGACGGTGGCCGGCGGCGAGGACTGCCGGAGAGGCTCGGGGGCTTCGTGGAATATAATCCCTACGTGCTGGCGATGCTACTGGGGTAGACGGCCGGGGTGGAGGAGCACGGTGGCGGGCCGGCGGCGTGCAACGGCGGAGGCTCGGGGAAGCTGTCGTCGCCGGCGAAGCACGGGCTTCGGGAGATGCGGGGGAGACCGGGAACAGAGTCGCGATGCTCCGGGGATGGTTCCAGAGCAGGGAATGGAGCTCGGGTGGCTTGGTTCGGCCGATCGGCAGTCGCCGGAGTTGGGGAAGAAGGAGGGGGCGGCGATGGATTGAGGGCTTCTCGGTGCAATTGCAGCCGGGAGAGGGAATGAGAGAGGGTTGCGGCGCGACTCCCGGGACGGGCTTTTATAGCCGGAGAGAGGGGCGCGTGGCGAGGCGACGGTGGCCTCCGCCCTGCTCACGCCGACGAGGGGAGGCGAACCAAATCTTGCCGAGATCTTGCAGGAGAGAGGTGGCGGGAGAGGTGAGTCCCCCCTCCTGTAGCTGGTTTTTAAATTGCCCGCGAGGTGAGAGAGGGAGCGAAGGATTGGCTGTGCAGAGGAGCGAGTGCGAGAGAGAGGGCTGCGTCGCGGCCGCGTGGAGAAGAAGAGGGAGGAGGAAGAAAGAGAGCGGGCGGGGGTCCACCAGCCAGGGAAAGAGGCGCGGGGGCGAGGCGGGCCACCGGTCGGGGAAGTATCTGACGCGTGGGGGCGGGTGACAGCGAGGCGCGAGTCGCGGGCCCGCGCGGCAGAGGCGGAGCAGCGCGAGCGGGGCGCGGGCGCGCTGGCCGCGTGCGGAGAGGAGGCTGGGCCGGGGTGATGGCCGACCCGGCTTTCCTTTTTCCTTTTCTTTTCTTATTTCTTTTATTTTTATTTTCTGCATTTTCATTCATATATATGCATATATACTTGTATATATAATTCTAATTTTATTTGCTCTCTTAAATTCCTGTAGAGACCACTTTCATGTTATGCATATTTGTATGCCTATACACATATATTCATATTTGTTAACATTTTTATTTTGTACACTCCTTTACTATTTATTCCATTATTTTTAGAGGTGAGATTTCATGGTTAAACCAAATATTCTCCCTTGGCATTTTATGGATCAACTTTTCAGATTCTTTATTTGATGTTCAGGTTGTGTCGTTTTATGTGTGGATTTCTTCCCTCTCTTTACTTTTGGAACTTCTACCAACTTTTCTTAGAAAAATTCCATAAATTCCAAATTCAAATAAATCATATTTGCCAAAGAAATTCAAAAACTTTACATTTTCAAATTTCAAATTTTCAGGATGTTACACAAGGCCACCTGTAACGTCACTGTCAAGGACGAACCCGATGAACGTGAGGCTGTGCACGTAGTACTTCTCCATGTGTGTCCCTACATCGTCCTGCTCCTAAATAACGACCACATCCATGTCCCCTTTGCAATTGCTAACCTTGGTGGCGTGGGTTGGCAATGGCGCCACCCTCCGACTCCTGACTAGCTCGCTCCGGCGCAGCCCCCGAAACAACGCCGTCCATCGTCGGCTCAGACGCGCGGCCAAAATTTAACAATGACACCGCCCACCATTCGCTTGGTGCGCTCCTTGCTGCAGTCACCGGCTCACCGCCCAGCAGTGCCGCTTTGCCTCCTCGATCTCCCTCCTCAACTTCTCCAGCAGCCGCAATATGTACTGGTCCACGTGCTCCTCCACCACCACCACCTGCTAGCCGGCCTCAGCCCCGCCTGGCCACGCACCGCCCCGCCCCTGCACCCCTGAGCGCCACCACGTGCAGCCCAGTGCCGACGCCGGCCACCGCCATCATGCACGCCTACGCCGACGACTCTACGTCGTGGCTGCCCACGCGGACGGAGAAGCCAAAGGTGATGGCCTGGCCCTCGCCAAGCCTGGGTCCAACCCGGAGACAGCCAGATCCGACTACTGGGCTTCACGCCACCACTCCGTCTGCGAGATTCTCCGCCGCCGCTCACCGACGACAACGGCGAGGGAGGAAACACGGTGACTAGAGGTAGTTTGTTGGGGTGGCTGAGTTGCCCCCTGAGTTGCCTGGGAGCGGCTCAGGAGGTGTGCTGAGTGAACGGGTGTCTTTTTAAAATTCTGGCTCATGTAGAAAGAAAGAAAATGAATCGCGAAAGAGGAGAAAAGGTAAAATCATTAGGAGCATGATTACTTACCATCTGAAGTACCCGAAAAATCAGAATTCCCAATGGGCGGTGTCGCGGTGGCGCTGGTGTAAGTTCAGACTCCATTAATTTAGTTTTGGTGATTAAAAACAAATTTATATATGAGACTAACATGTTTGTTGACTATGATAATATTTAGTTTTATTTGGATGAAAATGTGAAAATCATGTACGTGTGTACTCAACGTCGTGTTCTTATATCTTATTGCATTCCTCGAATTTAAAATATGGGTTGAACTCCACTAAAAGTTTAACTTGAATATGGACATATATTTTTATTACACATTCGTGTATGCACATATTTAGGCAGAGTTCACTCTATGTTTTATGGTTTCATTAGTATTGATTCATATTTTTTATCAACATATAATAGGGATCTCTATTTTGAAATATATACTTTGAGAATATTAAACTTGTGTAGTTCATATGTATTGATATTGCTTTATATCTAATTATTTGCAATTGTTGTGGTTTTTATTAATTACCAAAAAGAAAAAGATTGGAGAATCTAGACTTGCTATTATGAGTTAATGGTATATTTTGGTAATTATTGTTGATCACATTGTGGGGACTAATATTTTTTATGAATTGAATGAATAGGTTATATTTTATGATGATGAAGACTTTCGATGATATCATGAGTTGATCGTCATCAAGTCAAGATTCAAGAAGAGAATGCATCATATGTTGATACATATCAAGATTCTGAAGAGGAAATGATTATGAGTTGATTATCATGTCAAGAGAAGACTTATCATGTGTTGATAGAGGGCAGTGGAGAATACATCACAGATTGATGTATATCAAGACAATGATCTGGACTTGAAGTGAAGTTGTGCATCATCAAGGTTCAAGAGAATGTTCAAGGCAAAGAATATAACTAGTTAGGGCTAATGATATGTTTCTATTCTTTTACCAGTCTCAGTGTTTGGTTAGAAGATCATATTACTAGTATAGGTTGCTATACTATTAAGAGGGATCTTGTCTAGTAGCTTAAGTTTCATTATATGTTAATAGCTCAATCCTACTTGCTCTAACTCTCTGTGGTATGATACTATTATTAATGAATATGTTTTACAAATAGTTGAGGCTGATGCATCTAATCCTTGTAGCATGTGACTATAATTTATAAATGTATTTTGTAAATGGTTGAAGTTCATGTACCTACATCTTGTAGCATAATCTAAGTTTGCAAATGTGTTTTACAAATTGTTGAAAGTCATGCGTTTTCCCTTGGCATGGTGTAAGATTATTTATTACCATTTCCTTGGACTTAAGACCATGGTAGTGACTCTTTATTATTCTTATGCTTGCTGCATTAATTTAATGTATTTGAGATCATGCAAATAGGTGAGATGTGTAGCCATCAAAATAAGCTTTCCATAGAGTTCAAGACTACTCAATTTCGACATCGGAGTCAAAAGTTATGACCATTTTTTCGAGTGTCATCTGTGTTAAAATCCAGGGCCGGTACTATCGCCCTTATACTTACGGTATGATTGCCCTTCCGGTACTATTGCCCGTTTGCCTACAGTACTACCGCCCAATATGAATAGACGGTCTGATTGGGGTCTTCGGTACGACCGAATTTTGTATGACGGTTGTTTTTTTCAAAGAGCATGTTTTTTTAGCTCTTCTCATCACTTTAGGCCGGTACTACCGCACTTTGTATGGTGGTACTACCGTATCTTTTTGTAACAGCTAGTTTTGAGTGTTTAATGCTAAAATTATATATTTTGGCACTATAACATGGTAGTACCACCATGTAAATTGTGATACTACCGCTCCTTCTGATTTTTTCTCTCAACAGTTAGTTTCTTTATGTGGGGGTATAAATATCCCCTTGTGACCGGTTGGAGAGTGAGTTGCTACATCTATTTTCACTCTCTTGAGCTAGTGTGAGCCTTTCCTGTCAATTGTGCATATGTTGCATTTTGTGAGTAAGGAGAGAAGCCTCTAGTTGCATGTTTTGCATCTAGACGTGGATTTTGTATCCACTTGAACTTGTGCATTCGTTGTATATGATGAGAGTCAAGCAAGGGGGACTTGATTTGTTACTCTTTAAGATTGCCAACTTCTAGACAATATTAGAGGCATCATGTCCGGTAATCTCTTCAAAGAATATTATGAAGAGGTTCGACATGTTGTGAAGGTTGGAACTCACCCATCCGGAGGGAGAAAGAGCTTCTACTAGTGAAATTTATATATTCAACTTAATTCATGGAGCTAGTTCTATTCGTTTGGGCTTACATTAACGTCGACCAAGCGAGACCAGCAAGTCTCCGAACACCATGGTAGGATTGATTGCTTGTCACCATAGGATTGCAAATTTTGATATAGATTTAGGTCGTATGCCCATACCGAGTGTAAGTTAATTATTAAAAATGGTAGTGAAGCTTATACAACAGGTCAACAATGTTAGATGCGTTTAGAGAATTTTTTTCCTTTTCTTTTGCTTGACAAGTACAAACCTATATAATGTATATAGTGCTAAACTTATTGTTTTCAAGAGTTTAGAACTCCTGATTATCTCCTGTCTTTCCTAAGCTATATCGCCAAAATTTGATCAACGAATCTCACTTCCGAATTCCAATGCAAAACATGCCATGGATTCTTCAGTTAAAGGTGACTGTTGTTCTTTTTCTTTAGCTTCATTGGATGTCATCTTTTTAATCTGTCTTGCCCACAAGGAGCTCTGTTTCAATCGTTGCCACCGATCATGAGCTCCCCGTCCATCATCTACGTCAATTTTGCTTCATCAACCGTTCAGATTGCTCCTTTTCTTTTTGCGCAGGTTGTTCTTCTCTTGAGCGACCATCACTCACTGGCGCCTTGATCGAGACTGACCTGAATTTAGGACAATGGTAACTGCATTGAGTTTAGCTTAGAGCTGCAATGCATTGATCCTGGAAGAGCCGTAGGATGACGATTATGTGTCTCTATTAGTTCGTTCTCTGTAATTTTTCTTCTTCTAAGAGCCTGTTCTTTGTGGAGTTGTTCCCTGTTATGTTTAGTTCTGCAAACCGCAAACCAGCTTGTTGATCTGAACTGTCTGCAAATACGGGAAAACAGAATTAAGACTTTGTTTGCAGGTGAGACGAAGTAAAGATCATCTGTTTCCCCAAAAATCTTAGGCAACATTCAGGGCCATTTCGGCTGCTCGGTTTAAACAGATGGTACATGCTGCTAAATGCTAATGTGCGTATTTCTGGTTCAACGGCAACAGGTAGACAGACATACGCCGTGGCCAAACCAAAGAAATCAAGATACAGAACTAATTTCTCCTCGCAGGAAAACAGAAACTATATGTGTACCAATTCAAGCACCATTACGTATGAAACTTGGCGAAGCAAGCTTAGCGACAAGGACACCTTCAGAACAGGGGGGCATCTAGTAGCTAGATGGTCCATGCCCTCTGGTGCCATTGCTGCTTTGAGAATTCCAAGCGTGCCATCGGCCGCCATTACTGCTCGCAGAGCTGTTTGATCGCGCTAGCTGAGCATCACCATTGGCAAGAGCTTAAGGAGGCGTGCGCTCCGACCACCAGTACCACAAGAAGACAGCGATAGAGATTAGAGGCAACATCCTAACATCCACTGATCGGATACCAAAATTTTCAGCACAGAATAACCAAGCCATACGAATATCAAAGTATAGTAAGCATCAAGCATATTACTTTTCTAATCTCGAAGTCTAGTCTGCCGCTACAACATACATCAATAGCAGTAAGCCAAAGGGGGCAAGATACAAGATAGATAAGTACAGTGATCGGTGAGGCTGATGGTGGACATCCTACTTTGTGAAACGATATCCACCCATGTAAACTTCCCTGCCTATTATCGAATAAACTCCGGTTTATTCTAGGGAAACTTCTTCTTGGTTTCCGGTTTCTGCACAATTTTTGGACATCCATCTCATACCTGATGAATCGCTTCTGATGCTGCCGGAATCTTGAATTGGAGCTTCTGGAAATCAAATGAACAAAGATTCGTTTGGGCAATGAGCTTCTTTTGCCGCAATTCTGGTATGGAATCTAATTGACCTTTTAATGGAAGTTTTCTTTGACTGATTTGATTGTGTTCCCGATTTACAACAGCTGACCTCAAACTTGCAGCACCTGACAATGGATAATGTGACTCTTCAAGTTCCGTCCTGCAATGGTTGACCACAAGTTTGCCACAAACGACCTGTGCTGACCCTTCCGAGCAACAGTCTCCCACACGCATGCACTATCGGTCTCAATACTCATTGTTGGGTCCGAGATATCGACAAGAGTGATGCTCATGTTGTTGCGGATAATGCAAAGCTTCCCGTTTAATGACACCAAAGCTGCAGCTTCAAAGGCACGCGAGCTGCCTAGATGGTGCTTGCTGTCCATGAATCTTGTCCATGTTCCTGTGTTTGCATCGTAGACACTAAGCTTGCAGCCATCCCGGCAATCAGATGAATAGAGCCGGCCATTGAAGGAAATGCTTGGGTTCCGCCAGCCTGTAACCATTTCATCATCAATGGTTGACCACAACTTAGATGACGGTAGGTAGACTTCACTCATCACTTGGCGATGGGAATCGAGCCCTTTCAGGAACCACTTGCCATCATATACAACTCCAATGAAAGGCACCATCCCATTGTTCATTTCAGGGATGCAGGCCCATCTGTTCCTATTAGGATCATAAACTTCAGCAGACTGGAGAGTCCTTTGTATTCCTTCACACTCTCCACCAGCAACGTACAGGCGGTTGTTTATGACACAAGAACCAAAAAAGTGTCGTTTCCGTAACATATCTGGTGCTCGGTGCCATTTGTTTGTCCGAGCATTGTAAAATACAACACGCCTCATAGAGCCCCTCAGAGGATCCTTACCGCCAAATAGGTACAGATAGCAACCACTCAGAACAGCACAGCCAAAGCCCAATGCTTCTGAATACTCTGGTGGAACTGGTGGGAGTGACTTCCAGAGCTGGTGCAGTGGATCAAAGGCATGCCAGGATATCTTCCCTTCACGATCCCTTTTAAAGACATAAACCCATTCTTCTGCCATGCCAAATTTCTTGCGCAAGGAGTAAAAGTAGTTCCCAGACAAAAGGCGGTTCCATCTTTTGCAAACTATTCGAAGATTGGGGTGTTCCACTCGAGGAACCCGTATAAGACAGGCAACAGCAAGGTCATCAGGAAGGCCAGGCAAAAGTGGTGCTTGAGTTCGGCATCTCTCCTTACGTGAGCTTCTTGACTTGCGCTTGTTGGGTTTGACATCAGGTTGCATGCACATCTTTGCTCCAGGAACAAACTTTCTAGCATCAACAACAGTTTTAAGACCAGTGTCTAATCTGCAGTAGCAGGAGACGGATTCTACCTGAAAAAATGCAATGATAAAACAAGGTCAGAATTTCTGTTGGCTTAAAAGCAAAACACTGCATTGGCAAAAAACTGGAACACAGCAAAAGCTCAAATGATATTTAAACAGTAAAGTTTGAACCAGAACAACTCGCCTACTAATCCTACTTTTAGCCACACACAAAGATAGAATATTGTCCCATACACCTAGTAGAATATACCATGCAGATAATATTTACACTGAAACAGCAACAATTTTTAAATTCCCCATTACACTATTTAATTATGTGAAATATGATAAATTACTCCAGTAGTCCAAGTTACAGGCCTGTTCTTTTTTACTGCGGCTTGTGGCTTTTAGCTGCAGCTTTTGGCTTTTAGGTTGTTCGTGTGAGAGATTATAGAGTAACTGAAACTCATGTGCGGTTTTTGCCGATATAATTGAAGTTGGTACAGTATGTACTACAATTAACTAGTAGACCCTATCTTGAAAAGATACTCCGTTTAAAAGTTAATTACTGTAGAAAAGACAAAAGCTGAAGCTAAAAACTAAAAAAGAACAGGCCCTACATTGGATTGCCAGATAGATCAAATATATGGATACATGGTCCTAAGTCCAGTTAGTTCGCTTAAAACTCCAAATGGAATCTTCATGAAAAATCAACAAGCCAGCATAACAGCGACACTAGTTTAAAAGAAATATGCTTAAGTGAAGGGCGAGTAGCATCCATAATCCAATTGACAACCTCTTCTATCATATGTTCGCTCTTTCAACTGATTGAATGATGTATTGTATTGTATGTGAGGTCTATTCACACAGTAGCATAGAGAACAATAGTTAGTAGATCATCACATATGGTACATGGTAACAAATACACAAAGTGCAACTCTAGCAATAAATCAAGGAGGGAAACAGCAAAATTTGAAATGATAAATATAAAACTTCTATTCAGTGATAACTCTGAACTCACAAACCACACTATAGGATAATGCAATGAATTGCTTGCTTTTCTTTCTTTTTCCTAAGTTGGTTTTTGTTGACAACTTGACTTGCCCCAAATAAAAGTTACCATGGATTAGGCGATTAGCAGCATGATAAAACTTCATTTTCAGCTCACTTGGCTGGATGAAGATTGCAGAACACATTTTTAATTTAGAGGATAGTTCAAAACTAAATGCCGCCGTAAATTACAAGCACTTGTAAAAGAGATGAGTGTAGGTGTGGGCATTAAATGAAAGTTAATTAATACTATTTCGTGAAGCTAAATAAACATAGAACATACAAATACACAATACTGTAGTTCTATGTTGTAACATCCCAAATTTTGTTGTCTTTCATACTTACTTCAAATTAATTATTTCAAAGTTTTTGAATATTATTTGGAGCTCGCCTGAATTATCAAAATCTAAAATCAAAATTCAAATCCAAATGGAAACCATTCAAAATCAAATCTCTGGATTTGCTTTCCCTCCAATCCTTGTTGGGCTGAGCCCATTCTTTTTCTCTTTTCCTTGGCCCATCCCTCTTCTCTTTCTTTCTCTTCCTTTCCTTGGGCTGCAGCACACCAAGCCCATAACTTTTTCCGCCCTGTCATGGGCGTGGGGCGTGGGCCGGGCCCTGGGCCCAACCGATTCATTATTAAGAAGTTAGATATTAATTTCTATTTGTTAGAGATATGATTAGGGGTATGATATTAATTTCTATTTGTTACGGATATGATTAAGATTAGATTCTATTTGTTAGGAGGGAGCTCATCTATATAAGAGGGCTGCCACATGCTATTAGAATTAAGAAAAGAATCATTTACTCCATTTCTTCCTCCTTTGCCCATCCCCTGGGCGCACCGCCAATGGTGCTAGCCCGTAACAACTTGGTATCAGAGCCACTCACCATGGCTTCCGATGCCGAAGAACTCAAGGCCATGATGAGGGGCCTCTACGCTAAGCTCCGCTCAAGAATCCAAGACTACATTAGGCTCGCGATGGAGGTCAAGGAAGAACTCATGGCGAAGAAGACGCGCACATATGAGCCGCCGCCGACACGAATGCCGTTGCCTGCGTCCCGGCTAAGAATGCATCGCGTACATCTACAAGGCCAAGACCAAGAGCAACGGTACCCAATACCGTTGCATCTAAGGCAAGGTCATCCGCCCGCACGGCAACTCCGGCGTTGCCTGCGCCAAGTTCAAGTACAACCTCGCTGCCACTAGGCGCCCTCTCCACGCGCGGACATGCCCACGCCATCCGCCCCTCGGCGTCTCGGCCTTCGGGCTCCACCTCCGCCTTCCGCCTCGGCGCCAGCGCAAGGCGGTCCGCCCAACGCCGCGGCCAGCCCCCCTCCGCCATCGGTATCTTCGAGCTCGATACACCGTGCCACCGATCCAGTGCCAGGAAGCTTTGCAGCCATCCGCCGCCGCCGCGCGCTCATGAGCCCCCGCGCCGGATCCCGCTGCCGGATCTGCCGGATCGGGGCTCCCGGTGGCCACTTGCTTGAATTAGGGCTTCCCACCTGCCGGTGTCGTCGCCTCTCCTTTGCCAAGAAGTTCGCCGAACCGAGACACCCTCTCCGGGCCAAACCCGGCCCTCTCCGTCGTGCCCCAACTTAGATCCGACCCCCTCCTACTGTGTCGCCACCGAGGTCTCCGCACTCCGCGCCCGCCTCGCCACCGAGCGAGCAGTACACTAGGACGCCGTCTCCATGATCGTGCCTTAGATCCACGAAATCGGGTCCTCGCCTAGCCTTGATCCACTTGGATCCTGGCCGACTGCCTCCATCCGCCGCAGGACCCCGCCGCCTTTCACCGAATCTTCGTCGGGCAACTGCTTCTCCGCCACTCGAGATTTTGTCAGCATTCATCCGGGCCGCTTGTCTTCCACACCGACGCCGGAGGTCTTTCGTCGACGTCTTGATCCACCAGTCTTTCACCGATACCGCCTCGATCGGAGCCGTCATCACCCGGCCGCACGTCAGCCGCCAGCCTCTAGACGCTCTCCACCAAGCTACCGACCACCGAGAGCCAGAGCCATCGCCAGCGAGGGAGCCAGAGTCGACGCCGCCGGGGAACCTCCGCCATCACCACCTCTGCTTCTGTCAACGTGATATCGGGCCTCACGCAAGGATCCTTTAAAAGGAATTAGAGGAGCCGATAAAAGAAAAATACAGAAAGAAAAGAAAAGAAAAAAGAAGAAAAGGAGCTGCAACCATGGCCACCGCCTAGCAGCTCGAGGACGAGCTTGCATGTCCAGGAGGGGTGTAATGTCCATGGGCATGGGTCGGGCCTTGGGCCGAACCGGTTCATTATTAGGAAGTTAGAGATTAGTTTCTATTTGTTAGAAATATGATTAGAGATATGATATTAGTTTCTATCTGTTAGGGATATGATTAAAATTCACAATCTATTTGTTAGAAGGGAGCCTATCTATATAAGAGGGTTGCCATATGCTATTGGAATTAAGAAAAGAATCATTTACTCCTTTTCTTCCATCCTCTGCCCATCCCCTAGGCTCACAAGCGCACTGCCAATGGTGCTAGCCCGTAACAGGCCCAGGCTGGCCTACCTGGCTCAACTCCTTCTCCCTGCCTCCCTCTGCTCGCTCAGGTTGCACACAGAAGCATCAACACCATCGCCCATGCCCAGCGCTGCCCCAGCATGTCTGCTCGCCCCGTCCAGCCAAAGCATTGCGCGTCGGATCAATTGGAAACTTCCGCATTCACCGAGCACCTTCTCCTCCTTCCGTTTCTTTCTGCATTATTGTGTAATAAAAGCCGAACTAAAACCGTCGCACATTGAAGTCCACAACGCCGTCGCATCTGCCAAGCGCGTGCACTCTCCACTACCTCTCCTTCCTCTACAAAAGGAGAACCATGGTCGCTTCATTCTCCTCTTTGCTTTCCCCAACTCATGTGCTCTCCCATGCAGCAATGTCACCAGAACAATGTCGTCTTCCCCAACTCCAGATACCACACCGCCACCCGATCTCCCTCTGCAGTGAGCTCCATCCAAAATCGTTTATCACTTTTTGTTCCCGATCATCCTCTATCTTTTCCTAAAGTAATTTGATGATTCTCACAGCCATTCATCGCAATTGGACCGTCTTCCTCATCGCCACCCGAACTAATGTCGTCGTCGATTTCGTCGTGTCCAATGAGCCCCTACCGTCATCAACCCCACCATCGTCTTCCCGTTCCACCTCCGCCCCTGGCCACCTCTGCCCGCTGCTAGCGTCGCCACTGTGGCCTTCCATCTGAAACGCCACCTCCCTATGGTCCCGCACATCCGTTTTGGCTGTCTCAATTGCCACCCGCGTTGACATTTGCTGTCACCGCCGCCATCCTGAGCCACCCTCCCCTGTTTCCCCTCTCCCTCATGTTCTCTCTCTTTGACCTCTCTTTGACCATGTGGTCACACTGGTCAGACACCTCTAAAGAACTAAAGAAAAACCAAACTGGCCCATTTTAGTGCATGATGTGCGGGCTCGAGTGCGATTTATTTTCCTTTGATCAGTTTATTTCCACTGTATGACATGTGAGACCCACCTATAAGCAGCATTATACCATGGACTCGATTCACTGTGAACCAGACCTAATTCATGGACCCAGGCCGTAGACCGAGGACCCACACGTCAATCTCAGGCCTTTTATTTAATTTATCTTGAGGGAATATTATGAGGAATATTCTATGTTCCTTCTCAATGTCTAGCCTTTTCCCTTCTGGCAAATATTCCGAGAGCCCATTCTCTCTCATGCAAACTCCAATTCGACTCATTCTTGTTTCTAAATCCATCTAAATTCAATATCTACTTTCCATAACCAATTTCATAAATGTTGGATTTCATTTGGTATTTATTTGGAATTTATTTGTATTCATGGTTTCGCGTAGAGAACTCGACATTTCGGAAGATTGCGTTGTTGATTTAGAAGCAACCTTCACGAGTCCATTCAAGAATCAAGACCATGTTGAGCAAGGCAAGTCTTACCTTGACCATGTTGTTCCTATTGTTTTCAAATGTATTTTTTTATATTGTTTAAAAACTAGTAGGCATTGCTATTTACACAAAATGATGAATTTAATTATTAGGGAAAGATAGTTAACCCTACTTGAATTTACCTCCTTGATATTGATATTCATGTACCCTTGTCACCCTAGCGTAGTGGATTCATGGTAATGAGTACATCATTCGTGGATAATATTAGTCTAGTAGAAATGCTTAGACATGCTATACTAGCTCATATCATCCTATGGGTGGGATTAACTAAAAATCATTATACATATGGTTTTATCAAATGTTTGCCAATTGATATTGGCGACGGTTTACAAAATAAAATAAAATGGAAAATTGTTTGACTTCGGCGGATGGTAAGTTGAGGCGGGTACGGATTGAGCACGAGACCTTTTAATGTGGTAATTCCGCCCGAGTCAATTAAGGACCAACGCTTGTGTCTATCTAAACCAAACTTTATAATACAACCACAAGTCTAAATGGGTACGACCTAGCTGTATAATTTGCAACGGCCTAGCTTTGATTTCGCCAATTGGATGAATGTGGGTGTCACATTGAGACAGTTTATTCCCACACGGCGCAAAAGGAGACTTTTGACTAGGTGGCTAGAACACTTCTGCACTGAAACCTTATCAGGCAGAGTCGTTGGGTTGGCTCATTAGAAAGGCCTTATTACGATCACTCAATCGCATATAGTTGTATGGCGAGTCATGGCGGCCATCGTGAGTTGATTGTCTGTACAATCTCTATAGAGTGGAAAACTGTTCAAACAGCCGTACCCACAAACTTTACGCAAAAGAACCCTAACAAGACATCTTTGTAAGCCTCGCATCTATATAAATTGCATTTGTTCCAAAGACTTACTGAGTACTCTATGTGCTCGTTGCTCTATGTCATGTTGCTCAGTTGCTAGAGAGTACTTTGACATCAACCAAAGATTGAGAAGAACTACTACAAGGATTACAAGAACTAGGTCACCCTACCCCAATCAATTGCATGTGGGCATATGAATGGGCCATCACTTGGAGTTATCTTCTTCTGCTGCAATTTATTCGAGTGATTAGCCTGAAAGAGCGATAATTGTAAGCGTCGATCATAAGGTCCTTACTCTTTTCTTTTATAATATTTATTACTTCCTTATATCGAATTGTGATATGGTCGTTTTACCATCAATGTTAAACTGTGTGCATCAGCTTGATCCTGGACAATGTTCACCTAGGCACTAGGCGAGCGGTGGGTGGCCACCTAGCGTCTAGGCTGCCTAGGCTTGCCTAGACGGCCGAACAGAAGAGGAGATGGAGCCCAGCCTCGCGCTGGGATCGAAGTAGGTAGAGGGCATGGAGCTCGGCCTCGCGCATGCAGGAGGTGGCGGGGTCGGCGAAGGGTAGGTGGATGGACACGGGCAGGTGGAGGAGGCGCTGCCAAGGGAGATGAAGAGGATGAGGAAGGGGGAGGGCAACAAAAAGGAGATAGCGACGGGACCAGAGGAGGTGGCCGAGGGATGCGGAAGGAAGCCGACGAGCGGGAGGACAGGGAGGGAAGTGAGGCACATGCGTACATAGAGTCACAGACACTACACAAGCCGAGAGGGAGGGAGGATATCACTTACTTCGTCCGTGGCTAAGAGCGGAGGAAGGTCGAGGGCAATGGCGACGGAGAACCACGGGAGACGGCGCGCGACAGGGAACCGAGGGCGACGGCAATGGGGAACCACGAGCGGCAATGGGGAACAAGAGACAAGTTTGTATGCAACCACGGGGGTATGTGTATCGAGCCTCACCTTTTCACCCCCCCCCCCCCCCAGTTGCGCCAGTGCCACCTACCACTGCCAAGCTCCGCCTCGGGCCACCCAGAGCCGCTCCATACCACCTAGCTCCGCCACACCTAGCCCGCCTAGCGTCGCCTAGGACCAGCTGTTGACCGTCTACGCGGGCCGACCGCCTAGGGGAGCGCTTTTGCCCCAAGTCGTGGCGGGGAGCTTGCGCCCAACGCCTAGGTAGCCTAGGCGCCCTACCTAGGGGAACACTAATCCTGGACTAGTGCAGAAATACACAGAGGATTCGAATTCAGATATTCGGTCCGTACATATGTGGTATTCACATTTCCAAAGTCAGCCAAATGCCAAGTAAAGGGCCTAAAGGCAATCTTCCAAAATGTATGTAACACGTCACATTTGTACCTAGTAATTGACCTAATACAAAGTAATAGGGCCGCATATCCGCATAATCGGCCTAGTAAACCTAGTAGACCTGTTACATTAATCGTTTTGCAATATTCGATTCGGGGAGGCGGCAACCTAGTCCTGTAATTCGGTCTAATATTAGGTGTACCAGGCAGATTTTTAGAACATTGAATGAAACCAATATAGCAAGAGATAATTGGGAGTCGGAAGCCAATCGAATTATTAACAAGAGGCCTTTCCTGTGCTCAAGCTGAGATGTTTAATTTGCACAGTTTAAGATCACGACCAGTAGGAGGTTACAAGCACTACATTAACAAATAAGGCTTCAGAATTCATGAATAGGAAAACCCAGTTCAAAAACATGGCAATCCATGCACAACAAACATGTTAAGTTCATGATCATAGAGCCTCAGGAAATGTCCAGAGCAAGGTGTAAGTAACGGTGTTCAAGATGTCAGTACTCAGCAATCAGCTGAAAGAGGACACAGTGGGTTCAAACTTCAAAGATACCCACCCACCTGCCTAATTTTTCAGTTATCTGTGGAAACCCTTGATATGGTTTGGAAAAGGATGATGATCTAGGAAAGGGCCTCAACGAAACAAATGCAACTTTGTAGCCCCAAATGGCATTTGACCAAATGCAAGGCCACAGTTGACCCAAGCCACACACAAGGCTGACTACATTACAGTGAGATGCATGCTACCGCCTTCTTCGAATTCACAAATGCTAGTAGATCATTTGCACATCTCATTGCTTGAGCAGAATACACGCGAAAAATCCTAGCTAACCGACAGGGGATAGGGGGAAGACGGGGCAGCTCTTAGAGCAAAGCACAAGCTCATGCAACTTCCACCGGATATACCTGCCTATGGAACAATCCCAACTGGGGAAGCCAAGACGCAATCGTCTGGAATATGTGAGGTCCTGAAAAATTCCATGTAGCATGTTCCCTAGGTAACAAGAATTAGCATCACTCACAATTCACAAATAAGGATTACTCCCGCAAGGACTAGGTAGCAACCGATTCCGCCAAGAAAATTAAGATGAAAGCTACGCATATCGTTTCCACAGTCCAGTTTCCACCGATTCCCCGCGCCCCTGTTACGCAAAACTGCCACAAGAACTCACGAAACCAACGACCCAAGCACCCAGATCCACGCCCCCAACCACACCGAAATCCCCAAAGCCCCCATCTACGCAGCAGGAAACCCCCATCTTTCCTCCGAAATATCACACCTCGGAACCCAACGGCAGCACCTTCAGCACAAGAAACACCCCCCCCCCCCCCCCCCAAAAAAAATCCGACCTAACAGCCGCGCCTTCGAGAGAAGAACGAAAGGGGGATAAAGCGGCGTCTTGGGGGGCAACTCACCAGCGGCGCGCGGACGCGAACCCCGGCGCCGGGGGGCGGCGCCAGGGGGGCTCTGGCCGCCGGGTCCATCGCCGGATCGGGCGGGGAATCCACGCGGCTTCGGCTCGGGAAGAGCGCTCGCAGTCGCCGGTAGGGGGGGGGGCGCACAGGCGACGAAGCCTCTTGTTTGTTTGGACAAAACCCCGGAGAAGGAAAACGAGCGAAGGAGTCGGGTCTCTGGGTTTGTGGGGTCGGGTTTCTGGATTATGTTAGAGATATTTTCCCTTGAAAAAGGTTAGAAATACTTTGGATTCTTTCATACTATAGGTTGATGACTTTTATCTGTAACTAATATTTTTTTGTTGTACTTTCTGAGAACGTGCTGGAATGACGAAGAAGTTGACGCGGACTGTGCACGTGCCGCTAAACTCAGGAAGCCGTTTGCAGAAACGATTTTGAGAAGCCGCCCTGTTTGTTTCAGCTTCTGAAGAAGTCGGAGTCAAAAGCCACCCCAGAAGTCTAAAAAAACATGCCCTTCTTTCATAGTCCAAGTATATTTATTAGGTAATTTGACATACCTTTCTTTAAATCAATCTTACTTTTTTACACTCTTAAAAAATCTTTGCATTTCCATGAGCTATGAAAAAGAGTTGTAATCTAAGTATATAGTAAAAAAACAGAGAAGATCTCTCCCACTTGTTACTGGATACCACACTCTTATTTGAACAAAAACAAAGTTACTGGTGAAATTGTTTTTTTTATCCCTTTTCACTTACAAGGGGATTTGGCTGAATATCAAAAGACATGAAAGCCAAAAGAAATTATCACACACTTATTTGAACAAAAACGAAGTTGCTGGTAAATTTGTTTTTGATCCCTTTTCACTTACAAGGGGGATTTGGCTGAATATCAAAAGACATAAAAGCCAAAAGAAATTATTAAAGTTATTAGGGCATCTCCAATGGTTCTAGCTAGCAACTAACTATAAGACTTCCACATCATTTATATAATACACACTAAAGCTAGCATTATAAAGAACATCTATAAGGATAGCTATTTGATGCTTACATACACACACAGAATTTATAGAGGCTGCCTCGTTTGGCGTTATAGACTAGTGCTTAAGGAAGAGTTGGCTCGGTTTTTTTGCATATTCTCTTTCCTCCACATAGGATATATGCTGATGTGTACATGCATATAGCTAGCTGACTCAGACCATTGGAGATGCCCTTAGGCCAGTCTCAGTGGAGGTTTCATGTCCCAGTTTCCAACACACCCATATTTTGGAAACAGTGCAGAAGAGTTTCATCCCCATGAAACTCTCTCTACTCCCATGAAACTTTTATCATCTCTCTCTTCATCAATACAGTGCCATGTCAGCGTATTTAATGCCCATGAAACTCCATGAAACCCCCACTGAAACTAGCCTTAGAGCAAGTTTAATAAGGCTGACTGTGCTAGCTACAAGGGAATCCATGTCAGTATAGTCCTATGTGGAGGGGAGAGAAAAGGAGAGAGAGAGAGCCAAACCGACTCTCATGCAAGAGTCAGGCTATAGCACATGAAAAGATGCATTATCCATGCATGTACCCATAGAACTAATTGCTATATACACATGCATGTATTAAATTATCAATACCCATGTATGTATTAAATGATTGAGAGCTCTTGTGGAGACAACTTATAGCCAGCTTATTGTATGAGTTGACTACATCATTATCTTTTGATGACATGGAAATGTATTGGATGTAGCAGCTATCTGTACTATTAAACTTGCTCTTAGTTCCTTGCATGCATTGGCACTACTTTAGTGGGACACCCTAACAAAACGGGTCCATTCAAACAACGATGCACCTTGCATGGAAATGCATGCAACAGCAAAAGGTGTTGTCCACTGGTCATTGGTTCGTTCGTTCCATTTGATTTCATTGATGTGCGCTGTCCTAAACAACACGTTTGCTTTCCTTGGTTTGGTAAACAACATGGATGACGCCAAGGGTGAAAAACAGTGATTGATAATCTGTTTTATCTGATATTTGTATTTAAAAAATATGGCTTATAGTAAATAAAATTTGTATTTAAAAATATTTGTATTTGTATTCGAGAATATTCGTATTCGAGAATATTCGCATTTGTATTCGATCCTGTTTCTTATGCTTAATGGAAACTGGCCGGTTACCGGAAATCCTGAAAAAAATCTCGGATGAATTTTGTGATTTGAAATTTGAATTTAGGTGATTTAAAACTGGTAACCGTTCCGGTAACCGTGAAAACCTGACAAAACTGCTAGAAATTTGTTCTACCGAGATTTGTTACAGAAGTTGTTGGAGGATATTCGTATTCGACCAAATTAAGTACATATTTGATTCAAATTTGTATCCATTACAATATTCGATTCGTATTCATATTTGAGAATATTCACATTCGTATTCGTTTAAAAAATATAGATTCGTATTCGTATTTGAGACTATTTAATCGTATCTGATTACGTTTCCATCCCTATTGGCGCCAAATGAGAAGAAAAAAAGGTAGCAAAGATAAATTACTTTGTTATGTATAATACTACATTATTTCAGGTATTAAATATTGGTTTTTAAAATGCTTTAATATTTGAAAAGGTCTCCGCTGATTACTAAGACAAAGACTTGTAACCTTAATTTTGTGCCTTTTTTTGACTTAGATATGTCTCTTCATGCATGTGTTTTAAGCAAAGCAAGAACACACGCAAAAGATGGACTCCGAATGCATCCTTATACTTAGTAACTTGGTTCAATTTAGATATAATTAATTAATTTCTCTGAATATCGCAGCATCTTATTCTTCCCTTTAATTGTAAGGATGAAGGAAAAAACAGTTGCTACAGAAAACAGTACGCAAGTACTTTGTTTTCGAGCTTGACTGGTATGAGCTGAGGGTTATTACGGGAGTAATCCTTCAGTTGATTGGACCTTTAAAAAAAAAGAAAATTTTTTATGAGCTGGTCTACTATTCATACTAGATCGAAGAGTAACATGTCAAAAGTGTAGATTGTCGACCTGTGTGAAGAGCTACTCTTGGACTTCATTGGGTAGCAAACTTCAAAAGATGGGACCAACAATGATGCAGTTGTCAATGCTGGACAACCTTCGGTGTGAATGTTCATGTCCTTTGGTCTACGGTAGAGAAAAATATGACTAGTGGATAAGACGTGTTCGTGAGATAAAAGTCCATTTGACATGGTCTTTGGTCATTACTGTTTATTAAACGACATTGTTGGTTTGGAGAATACACGGTATTGGCGCTATTGGATAGCTGGCATGCGTTACAAATATTATTCTCAGTTATTTGGCTAGCACACGAAATAGTAGATAACTGAGCCAGGTGATGGAGAGTGTGGTTGCCGGGGTGCCCAAGCCGGTGATGCCAAAGGACGGTGGAGTCAGTGGAGGACACAAAGGCATGAGATCAGTGGCGGATCCAGGATTTGAACATGCTCCAGGCTAAATTTGAACTAAATAGCAATCTAGTATACCATAAATCTAGAACTATATTATGATATAATAAAAAAATACGTCACAAATGCATCATTGATATGAAAATTTTGCTTAATGCTCAATACTTGAAGAGTTCAAGTTTTCCACACAAATCACAATAAAGAAAATATATAAAAGCATACAGATGTAGCGTAATAAAAATACATCAAGTATCTCAAATCCTAAATAGAGATTTGCTCACTATCATATGCGGCTAGCCCACCATTTCCTCATCAATAGTAAAACAAGAATCAGAACCTACAATGACAACATAAAAATACAATAAAATAAAATATAGATAAATTCAAAGAGCATGAATATTACATTTGAAATAAACTAACTTACCACTTGCACGAGAAAGTTGTTTCTTGCGTGACCTCATCCTTTGAAAACGCTCTAAAATCTTCTCATCTTTAATACTTGCAAATACATCTTGCTCAATATACCATACTATGCTATGATTCATCCACTCATCATTCATCTTATTTCGTGAATCAGTCTTAATGATGTTAATAGCCGAGAAGGCTCTTTCTACAGTTACTGTTGCCACAGGTAAAATCAAAGTCAATTCAATGAGACGATATATCAATGAAAAAACTGTATGTCTGTCAGTCTCAACCATTTTCACAGCAAGATTTGCAAGGTCGGTACAATTTGCAAAAGATAGATCACCTCTTGCATAAACAATAAATGTGTAAAGTTGGTCCTTAAGGACTACACAATCATATTGAGAGAAGTCAACATCATACATTTTAGTAAGTTCAATTAATTTGTCCTCATTGAAATTGACAAAAAAATCTTGGATCAAGACAAGCAATGCACATTAATAACTTAGTAGATCTTTTTACAAAGCAATTATTCAACTCAACAATAATTTGATCATGCACCACAACAAATATTTCATGATGGAAATGCTCATAGTAGGTTACCATACGACCACCACGACCCCTTGAACGACCTCTAATCAATATTTTATCAGACATATTTGGCATAGTGATATTATATTGGAGACAAAGGCCTTTGATTCTTCAAAAAGCTCATTCCAACCATAATTTCTTACTTCCTCAATTGTCTTTAATGTGGTCTCAATCAAGCCTACAGCACAGACAATATTTTGATCTTTCTTTTGCAAGCATTGTGAAAGATCATTAGTCTTGCCTAATATTCTGATCATAAGATGCAATATAAGTATAAATTCAAAGCTCTCCATTTTTTTCCAACAAACCCAAAGCTGTGGTTTTCTGTGTAGCATTAGTGGCATCATCACTCAAATTCTCTAATACCGCTAGGACCGAATCCCACATGAAGAGAAGACGACATGATGTTTTATGATGTGAACCCCAATGAGTATCACCAGGCCTTGCAAGATTAGTTTGTTGATTTTTCCCTCTTCCTGATAAAATTTCACCATTCTCTAATTTATTCACAAATTTATCGTGGTGATCTTGTGCCAGTTGATCTCTTCTGATACAAGAAGCATTAATAATGTTGACAATCAAAGTGATGTAGTTAAAGAAATCCAAGACATAAGAACAATACTTAGCCACAGAAATAATCACTAATTGCAACTGATGTGCAAAGCAATGTATATAAAAAGCATATGGATTTGCATCCAATATGTGTCTTTGCAATCCATGGAATTGTTCTCTAATGTTTGAAGCTCCATCATAACCCTGTCCTCGCAATCTAGAGATAGATAAACCATGTTTACAAAACATACCATCCAAAGTTGCCTTTAATGAAGAAGATGTTGTATCAGAAACATGCTGAAGTCCAAACAATCTCTCTATTACCTGCCCTTTATTATTGACATACCTGCGTAGGACAAGAAATCATTGTTAATATACTTTAAACATACTCAAACTATCAAACATAAAAAGAGCATAAGATGTAGCTACTAACCTCAAAACCACAGCAATTTTCTCTTTGATAGATGCATCTCGAGCCTCATCAACAAGTGCGGCAAAAACTGCATTCCCCAATATCATTAATAATGGCTTTGGTGGTCTCTTCTGTACACGCTTTGCACAATTATTTTTGTACTTGTGGTGATATCATTAAATTATTCCTAGGAGAATTGTCAAGCAATTTTGCACCTTCTCATCCCTCTCTTTATACCATTTTAGCATTTCTAGGAAGTTTCCCCTATTGTTCGAGCTAGACGACTCATCATGTCCACGAAAAGCAAGGGTTTGTAATAGAAGAAATTTTGAAATGGCTAACATAATAGTAAGACGGACTCTATATTCTTTCTTATCCTTCTTGGTGGCAATAGCCATCACATAACCCACATCTTATCTTTGATTTTTGAAAGCCTCGCAATGTTTTCTTGATTTGTTATGAGCACAATTGACTTTACCAACATGCTCATTAAAAGATTGAGTTCCATTCTTCCAATAACTAAATCCTATTTTTGTAAAAGCATCAACACCATAGTTTTCAATTCTTTGTTGCTTAAAGAGAAAACAATAAAAACAAAAAACCGTATCTTTAGCCATGCTATATTCCAACCAATCATGCTTCTTGAACCATGATTCTTGAAATCTCCTCTTGACTTCCCTGTTCCCTCCATGGAAATTTATATCCAATTGGTTGGCATGATCCCAATTGCAAATACTCTCTTCTAGCGGCATCTCTAATATTTACATCCAACTCTTCTATCGATTTTCGAAGCCCAGAATCAGCAACAATATCATCGGGATTAAGCTGAATGTTTTGCCCAGTGTTACTAACCCCAATTTCTAATGTTTCTGGAGATTGGTTCGAGTAGCATTGTCTGTTTGACTGTGTATCTTGTGTTGGAAAATACGATGACAATGTCTTGCTCCTCTTCATTTTGTAATTTATATCCTTAAACCTTAATAGTTAGTTCCTAAATAGTAAATGTAAAAACATTAAGTATATATCATTTCACCTGATCATTCGTACTAATTTCAAAACATTAAAATATTTTTTTACGGTTTTACCTGTTCCGCTACACAGCCTGCTCATGCTCCAGTGCTCGGTTCCTCACTTCCTCGGTTGAATCATTGAATACTTGAATCGGTTCAACACTTCAACTCCCATCCGGCCATTCGGTTACTTAAATCCATCAGTCGGTCTCAGTCTCATGCATCGCCTCGGCCATTCCGCCCGTCTCCCCATCTCGTCTCACTCTTTACTCCATGCTATGCTCGCCGCTCACCTGGCGCTCGCCGACTCGGCATGCTCTCTGCTCGGGCCTCGCCTAGCGCTCGCGACTTGCCATGCTCTTTGCTCACTACTCGACACTCGCCTAGTGCTCGCCGTGCTCCCTGCTTGGGGCTCGCCGTTTGAGAGCTCACCGCTCACCTGGCGCTCGCCGTGCTCGGGGTTCGGCTGCAGCCTACAGGTCCACAAGGCGAGGGGCAGAGATCGGAGGACGGAGCCGTGGAGCGGCGGAGGCACAGCCGCGCAGGTCCACGAGCAGCAGCCCAGGCGAGGGCGGCGGCCAGCGATGGGGGCGTATGGACCGCGGCGTCGTTGCGTGCCTGCGTCTACGTCGGGAGCAAAGGGCAAGGGCGGCGGCCGGCGGTGGAGGCGCACACAGGCAAGGCTCAAATCTGATTCGGGCAGCTGGGGGTTGGGGATTAGGGTTTTCTTCTCTAGTTATCTTGGTCTTGGTGGATATCTCATGTATGGGCTGTTGACTTGATGGGCTGTTGTGGGCTGATTTGTGAGGCCTCGGGTTGGGCTGCCAGTTTGATAGTTTTTGGGTATATATTAGAGTAGGATAGTATTAGTAGTGTTGCTGGGCCTCAGGCTATAGCCTACCCAACCCGAGGCCCAGTTCCACCCCTGCATGAGTGGCAATGACGGCAAGCAGAACGAGCAGAGAACGCTTGAGCTATTGCTCCTCAAAATCACGTTCTTTGTTAGGGAGTCCTTCACAGAGAAGCCAAAAGGATCAAATTCAACAGTGCAAGCATTGTCAGTGCTGAATGTCAAACAGAAACAATATTTTTGAAAGTTTGAGGAGTAACAAGGTGTTGACACCAATTTTATCTGAAATTTTTACGGCATGTTACCTTCCAAGATTTTTTTGCGTGCCGTACATATTACATTTGAGTGGCGAATTTCTACGGTATGATTGTAAGGCAAGTGAAAAGTTCACGTCAAATTTTCAACTCATTCGGAGCACATATACTCACTCGAATAGGATAATACGGTCGGATGACGTACGCAAAGCACAAATCCGCCTTCCAGGATTTTTTGTGTGTGCTACATATTACATTCGAGTGGCGAATTTTTATGGCATGTTTGTGGTACAAGTGAAAGTCTAGTGTTTAATTTTCAGCTCGTTCGGAGCACATATGCTCACTCGAATAGAATAATACGACCGGATGACGTACGCAAAGCACAAGTCCATCTTCCAGGATTTTTTGTGTGTGCTACATATTACAATCGAGTGGCGAATTTTTATGGCATGTTTGTGGTGCAAGTGAAAGTCTCGTGTTTAATTTTCAGCTCATTCGGAGCGCATATGCTCACTCGAATAGGATAATACGGCCGGATGACGTACGCAAAGCATAAGTCCACCTTCCAGGATTTGTTGTATGTGCTACATATTACAATCGAGTGGCGAATTTTTATGGCATGTTTGTGGTGCAAGTGAAAGTCTTGTGTTTAAGTTTTAGCTCATTCGGAATACATATGCTCACTTACATAAATTGATATAGCCGGACAACGTACACAAAAGCAATACTAGGGAAAAGAAAATTATAGAGAAAAGATATATACCTAGAACCACTAAACAACCACTGTATACGTGGAAATGCTAAGTGCTAAAAAAAATGGAAAGTAGCCATGAATTGAGAGCCTCAACTGCCCATCATATGCATGCATGCATGAAAGTCTTGAACGTGTGCATGCACACATGAATTGGTTGAGCCATGAAGCCCACGTCCAGCACGTTAGCTCATCCATTTGCATGCTTGTGCGTGTGTAGAGGTTTGTAGCAATAGCAAAATAATAATATTAAAATTAGGAAAAGAAAATCAAAGTGAGAAGTTGCCATAACTTCTCTTCATGAACCACCCCTCATCCTTGCTCTATAAATAGGGGATAATGGTATAGAAAGGGGAGAGTTTTTGGAGAAGGAAAGGGAGGAAACGCTGGCCATTTGGAGAGAAAAAGGAAGCATACACAAACACTAGAGAGGGAGGGCTACACAAGCAAAGGTGAAATACTTGCTCTTCTTCTCTCTCTCTCTTTCTTGCCCTTAGGTTCGGCCATTGCGGTACGAATCGTGGTGCTTCATTTTTTTCTTCTTTTATGCTTTTGCCCCCTTGGTTCGATCCCGTTAGGTGGATACAAACCCGAAGAACGAGTGCTTGATTTCTCGTCTCTTAGGTTCGGTCCCCTACAAATGGATACAAATCAAGGCGAGGCATGAAGACCTCATCTTCTCGGTTCGGTCCCGTTAGATGGATACAAACCCAAAGAACAAGGGCTCGATCCCTCGTCTCTTAGGCTCGGTCCCCTATAAATGGATACAAACCGAGAGTGAGAAGATTGAAAACTCCATTGCCTCAATTCGGTCCCCTCAAATGGACATGAATTAGGGGTGGGTGTATGCTGCAAAAAATAATAAAAATGCATGAACAATTGTTAAAAAAAACATTCGCCTCGGTTACGCTACATGCTAATGGTAATACAAGGTGAAGCAAAACACTAAATTTCTATTACACGACATACCCAAAATCTATGGCATGTTAGTAGTAATATAAATATTAAAACAACAAACTTCGTCTCGGTTACGCTACATGCAAGCGCTCGACATTTGCAAGCGCTATGCAATGCTAGTAGTAATACAAGGCGGGGCAAAACAATAAAATAATTAGTTCTGAATTTTCATACACTACGTGCATAAAATCCATAGCGCACTAGTAGTAATAAAAATATTAAGAAACAACCTTCGCCTCGGTTACGCTACATGCAAGCGCTCAATATTCGTAAGCGTTATGCAATGCTAGTAGTAATACAAGGCGGGGCAAAACAATAAAATAATTAGTTCAAAACTTTCATATACTACGTGCATAAAATCCATGGCGCACTAGTAGTAATAAAAATATTAAGAAACAACCTTCGCTTCGGTTACACTACATAAGAGCGCGCAATATTTGCAAGCGCTATGCAATGTTACAAGATGAAGCAAAATAATAATAAAAACTGAAATAATTAAAATTCAATCGTGCTACATGCATAGGTTCACTAATAAATAAATAAAATCATATGCCATGTTAGCAACATAATATAAATGCAGCAAAAATACCCTCGCGCAAGCATCCATCAGCGACGCCAAGATTGAAGACCTTTTCTTTTATATTTTTGTAATAGTCATATGTTGTAATTTGTTGTAATGTTTATGGTGGAATTCTTAATCAGGGGTTTTCTCGCAAAGAGATGTAATTAACAGAATTTTTATGTAAATTCTGGAAGTAATGGACCTGCAATACCTGATTCTTTTGTCTCATTTTCAATTAAATATAATTAACTTGTCTCTAATGACGTGGACGTGGGTTCACGCCTATTTTCCCGTCATCAGATTCTGGCACGCCCGGTGGGACATACTTTTCCCCTCATCTTTGAATTCCAACATCAAAGTGCAACATATGACGTTTAAATTGATCATGTCGCTGATATATATATATATGTGTGTATGCAAGAAGGATAATATATGGTTTTCTTTATATGAAGGGATGGCAGGGCGGGTTCAACAATTCGTCATGTTGCGCTTTGGGTCGCTGTGGCTAGACATGCCGGTGGGGCCTTTTCAAGCTACCACTAGTGCAAGTTCACTGCAAACCACAACTGCGTCCCCGGCTACAAGCAAACCACGAGCATGAAGTGACTTCTGCACGTCAGGATGGGTTCATTCCTGTCCTGTCCAAGTCGGCCAAAAGGAGGATGAGGGCAGCAGCAAAGGCTTCAGGAGCCACCTCACATGATCAGCATCTCAGCATACGTGAGGCCGGTCCCTTTGACTCGGTTCCTGTGGGCTTTTCTAAAGAAGCACGCACCAGGTTTGGAAGCCATGAGTCATCATCAAGGTTTCGTCGCGCAACACTTGATGAGTGGCCTATCCGTGTGAAGCGGATGGGTCCATCGAAAATGACGCCGCGCGGACAAGCTGCGACTTCTTCCCCATCAACTACTAAATCAAAGGGAGTGCCTTCTCCGTCAACACCATCTACAATACGGGGAGCAAATGCGCACCCAGTATTGAGGGCAAATGCTTCATCAACATTGAGCACAAGCCCATCCCGGATTTCTCATAAGCTACTGGGGGCGAGCTCGGCAAAGCATACCCTAAGCATAGAAGGGGTGGCTCCTTCTCGGACTGCAGCTATGGCTACGTCACTGACGCCAAAAGGAAAGGCGATGATGCTGGACCAACCCCATTGTCCACAGCCAAGTGGCAAAGGAAAGGTTGTGATGGTGGATGAACATTACCACTAGCAGCTCATGAACAAAGAGAAGGTTGCAATAACAGAGCATGCTGCATCCGAAGGAGGGCCATGTCATGCACAAACTCAACTCCGAGCTGATGCGCCGAAGTTCATCTCCTCGCTGGGCAACAAACCCAGCAGGTCCATGCCTAAACCGAACCACAAGCGTACGCTCCTGTGGCAAGGAGTGTACCTCACTCCTGGTGACATCAAGATGGGCCGCGTGAATCCAACGGCTACAATCTCAGATCCTTTATCGTCATCTACCCCAATTCCACGACTTTCCTTTGATGGCTCATTTTCTCCGTCACGGCATCGTCGTCGTCAACGCAATGCTCGGCGTGCAGTGGGTTGATTGCGTGGGTTGATTTCCCAGTGGCAATTGACCCTATCGTGACAAGACATCAACGTGAGCAAGTGGGCACCACCATTTGGAACAGGGTAAGGAAGAACCGACTGAGGATTCGAGGAAGAATGAATCATGCCCTGGATTCATATATCACACGGAGTATCTGCCAAACCCTAAGGGAGACGCTTCCAGGCGCATCCGCATCCGCAAATGATGTTGGAGGTGCTATTATGCGGTGAGCGGAGGCCTTCACTAAATGGCCAGAATACCAAGAATCCATTGAGCAAGACCCTCGATGACAAAACTATGTCACCCAGGCTGCTCGTGCACGTGTAAAACGAGAAGCCTACAAGCAGAGGGAGTTGGCAATGCGAGCTGACTCTAAATCTAGCAAAATTCAAGGGGCAAACTCTCCTTCATCAAGTCATGGTGGAAATACCCAAGTGGTGAAGAAGCTAGCAAGCACACCCAAGAAGGCGGCAACAATGATGGCTCCTTGGCCAACTCGAAAGAGGGCCTCAAAAAATGCAGCTGAGGTTTTTCTTTCGATGCCGGTCGGAGTCACAGAGGTGGCGGATGATACCAGCGAAGCATCTTCTACATCGACACACTTCAAAAGAAAGAAAGCCCGAAAGAATGTTGTAATGGGTCATCGTCCTGTAACTCGTAGTCAAGCAAATTTGGGTAATGAAGAGCATGATTCGAATTACTCAGGGTCTCATAATCCCCTCCATAATAATTCATCTTCCTCTCCTGAAAATGATCCCCAACATGGTATAAACGCTTATGAACTGCAGTTCCCGTAGTTTTGAGCCAAGCTATGCGGAACAAGTTCTTGCGACAAATGAAACACGTTCAGTTGAGGAGCAGCTAGCCCAACTTATAGCTGCACTTCAACAAAAGAAGATGAGTTGGCTGCTTTACGCAACCAAATAGCTAATAATACAAACCGGGATAATGACATACATGCTATCTGCAAGTCATCATAGTCATCAATCATCACCTGCAATTAGCCTTGAGGCGATCCAAAAGATGATTGCTAAGGGGGTTAAAGCCCAGTATATGCAGACTCATTACTCGATGCATCCGGGGTATGTTAAGCCATACCCACCGGACGTTGACATGGTGTCTTTCCCAAGCAATTACCGCCAGCCGCAATTCAGCAAATTCAATGGAACCAGGTCTCCTCATGAGCATATAGCTCATTTTCTTGCAGCCTGTCAAGATACAGCCCATAACGGAGCACTTCTCTTACGACAATTTGTGCAGACGTTGTCCGGTCCAGCCTTCACATGGTATAGTAAGTTGGCACCAGGATCAATCAAGACATGGGAGCAAATACAAGATACTTTTCTCGAGCGCTTCTATAGCACTCAAAGAACAGTAGGCATCGCTGAGTTGACCCAAACAGAGCAAAGAACAAATAAAAAGGCTGCTGATTTTATTAACAGGTGGAGAAATTTAAGCCTCCATTGCCCACAGCCAATTACCGAGCCAGAAGCGGTGCGAATGTGCATGGATAATCTGTGCCCTGACATGGCTGTTTATTTGCAAGGTGTACGGCCTGTCACTTTTGAAGAGCTTGCCTCTAAAGCTACAGATATTGAGAATTACATGCAGCATGTCGCACGTCGAACAAAGACATTCACCAAGCCTGTAGAGAAAGGCGGCCAACGTGATAAGTTGCCTGCCAAGCCAAAGCAAGTGCAAACAATGGAGGCGACAGTGGTGATTCCACAGTTGCAGTCCAGGGGAGCCACCACAAGAAATCAAGAGCAAAAGGGGATGCAAACTTGCAGGAGGCCAACCCTTAGTGAGCGACAAAACAGAGAATATTCCTTCCTAAATGAGGAGGTCGATGACTTATTTATGGGCTTACGGGAGTTGAATCTCATAGAGCTCCCTAACCCAAAAAGGCCTGAAGAAGCTTCCAAGTTCAATGAACCAAATTATTGCCACTATCATCGCGTCTTAGGGCATACGCTTAAAGATTGCTTTGTGGTAAAGGATATTATCCAGAAAATGATTGATGAAGGAACAGTTGATGCAGACCTCCTTAAAAGCTTCAAGAAAGGCAAGAAAATGGTTGCAACAAATGTCGCCACCTTTCAAGATGACTTGGTGAGTTCCGCATCTTCGAATATGACACTAATTGATAATATGACATCATCTTATGATAAAAGAATATTGGTCTTAAAGTCTGAGTTTATTCCAATGGTTTCCTCAGGCCATGCATCGTACTATGGTCGGCAGCAAAGATGCAGCTGTCAACTTAAAAGAGAGGCTTTTCATCGATGGATCCATGCCACAAAGCTCGACCCATCAACTTTTTGAAGAGTCCAAGATAGGGGGCAGTGGCGGCCAGGAGGCCGCATGCTGCGACAAGTAATAGTACAAGGTGAGGATCTACGCTCCACGTCAAGAATAGCGCAAAGATTGACAAAGCGTGTGAGCAGTCCTCATGAAGAATTCAATGTCCTCACCATTGGTGTCTTTGATGATGATGAGGGTTCTCTTCATTTCCTTGAAGAATAATCTCCAGAAGTTGACCAAATTCAACTTAGATCAGGCCGCCAGTTAGCTGATCCTCATCTTCTAGCTGGAAGGGAGCCCAAAAACAAAAATGTAACCCCAAATGAAACGACCGACTTTGATACTAATATGTCAGTCAAGTATGATGTAATCTCTCACTTGAAGAAAATACCAGCTATGCTTTCTGTGTATGATGCTTCGTGTCTTTCGTCTGATTTGCGCAAGGCTTTTGTTACAGCACTTTCTTTTCCTGATGATTATAGAGTAGAAGTGTCGCAAACAGAGACAGAAGTAGCTGAGATTTTAAATATGACGTTCACTGAGGAGGACATGCTATTAGGTTCTAAGAAGCACAACAGGCCGCTTCTCATGTTCGGTGAAATTGATGAGTCGCCCGTAAATCGCATAATGATAGATGGTGGATCTGCCATAAATTTATTACCTTTGCGTACCTTAAAAAGGATTGGATATTCCAAAAGGGACTTGAGCCGATCTAATGTGGTTATTCGTGGCTTCAATCAATCTGGTCAGGAAGCTATGGGTAACATATCATTGGTTTTAAAGTGGGAAACACTATGCACATATGTAAACTTTCACGTGATCGATGCGGCTACCTCATATAATGCCCTGCTTGGTCGCCCATGGTTGCATGAAAATCAAGTCGTACCATCTACGCTTCATCAATGCATCAAATACAAAGATCAATCAGGGGAGATAATACGGATATTTGCTGATAAAAAGCCATTCACAATAGCTAAATCCTTCTATGCTGATACAAAATTCTACTTCGAGCCCGTTGATAAAGTGTGTAAGCCAAAGTCAGTGTTTGTACCAGAGTCAAATTTTATAAAGAAAGATATTGAGGAATCCTCATCAACAGCGAAGATATATCAATATATACCAAGTGACCAAAGGAAGAAAGGAGATCCAATATTTCGTGTCGTGAATAAATCATCCTCTAATAAAGGTATTGAGTTTCCGACACCCTTACCTCCTTTGGTACAACATAAAATAAAACAAGCTCAAAATCAATTGCACAACTCTAGCACGAGCAAAAATAAAAATAGAGTAGTTGCTCAAATAACTTTATCAAATAAGGATGATGAATCATTACCTATTTCTTTATATGACAATAAGGTTCTTTATGTGATGTAGAAAATGGGTTATGATATCATTAAAGGCCCTTCTCTATGCTACGGCCGGGGGCAGCTTGCACCATTTGAAAAGGCGCTATCCCAGGCACAACTTGAAGCCCTACACGAAGATCAAATATTAAAGGAAAAGAGGTATGGGTTGGGTTATGATGTTTGTATGACCTCGGCTGAATTTATAGACACAACGGCAGTGGCTCCACAAATGGAGGATGGAAATCAACTCACCATTGATGAATTGGAAGAAATCAATATTGGGACGCTCGACGAGCCTCGTCCAGTTTATATAAGCAAACATTTATCTAAGGAAAGTAAAGAAGAATATCATAAATTTCTTTCGACAAATAGGGATGTGTTCGCTTGGACATATGAAGAAATGCCAGGGTTGGATCCAGCAGTGGCAGTACATCGACTCGCTGTACAAGAAGACATTCCACCGGTCAAGCAACCACAACGGAGGTTTCGACCAGATATACTCCCAAAAATAGAAGCTGAAGTCGATAAACTCATGACAGTTGGGTTTATTCGGGAAGTCAAATATCCTAAGTGGCTTTCCAACATTGTTCCTATCAAGAAAAAGAATGGGCAAATTCGTGTATGTGTAGATTTTAGAGATTTGAATAGGGCATGCCCTAAAGATGATTTTCCAATACCTATCTCTGAAATACTTATTGATGCTACTATGGGACATGAAATATTTTCATTTATGGATGGCTTTTCGGGTTATAATCAAATAAAAATGGCACCAGAAGATGAGGAGTTAACAGCATTCGGAACACCCAAAGGTATATTCTGTTATAGGGTTATGCCTTTTGGACTTAAAAATGCTGGTGCAACATATCAACGAGCCATGACAATTGTCTTTGATGGACTATTGCACATCATCGTTGAGTGCTACATAGATGACATTATTGTAAAATCAAAACATGAAAGAGATCACTTAAAGCATCTCTCTATGGTTTTTGAACGCCTTAGACAACATAATTTGAAAATGAACACAATGAAATGTGCCTTTGGGGTTTCTTCTGGAAAATTTCTAGGTTTTATAGTTACAAAGCGTGGAATCGAAATTGACCCAAGCAAAATAGAGGCGATTGTTAAAATGCCACCACCTAAAAACCTTCATAAATTGAAGAGCCTCCAAGGTCATTTAACATATATTAGGAGATTTATCTCAAATTTATCCGGGAGATGCAAACCTTTTTCTCGGCTTATGAAAAAAGGTGTTCCTTTCCAATGGGATCAAGCATGCCAAAATGCATTCTTAGATATAAAGAAGTATTTAATAAATCCCCCTGTCTTGAGTGCGCCAATTAAAGGACGACCATTAATTCTTTATACGGCAGCCATGCCAACATCATTAGGTGCTCTTTTGGCGCAGAATAATGATGAAGGAAAAGAGATGTCCTTATATTATCTCAGTCGCACCCTTGTAGGGGCAGAATGCAATTATCCAGATATGGAGAAAATATGTTTAGCACTGGTATTTGCGGCACACAAATTGCGCCACTATATGCTAGAACACACTGTGCACCTCATTTCGAGAGCAGATCCGCTCCGATACATCTTAAATAAAATGGTTCTTTCAGGGAGATTAGCTAAATGGGCGATGTTCCTGTCACAATTTGACATTGTGTTTGTACCACAAAAAGCTACGAAAGGGCAAGCTATGGCAGACTTTCTAGCTGCACACCCTATTCCTGACGATTTTCCTATCGATGATGATTTACCAGATGAAGAGATATTTGTCACATCGGTCACCAATTCAACATGGCAAATATATTTTGATGGTGCTTGTCGGCGATCGGGAGCGAGCGCCAACATCATCTTTGTTATGCCTAGTGGAGAAATAATTCCATATTCATTCACTTTAACCTCAGCGGTTTCAAATAATTCTGCCGAGTATGAAGCTTTAATTATAGGGCTGGAAATAGCCTTAAATATGGGATTAAACACATTGTCGGTGTATGGTGATTCCCAATTAGTTATTAACCAACTTTTAGGGATTTACATGGTAAAGAAAGATGAATTAATGCCATATTTTCTAAGAGCAAAAGAGCTAATGTCTATGTTCACTAACTTAAGTATACAACATATCGTTAGAAGCCAAAATGAAAAAGCTGATGTGCTGGCAAGTTTGGCAGCTAACATGTCAATAAATTCTTATGAAATAATGGACGTGCGCATAGAGGAACAGAGAGTCCTGCCAATACTCGCTGAGGAGGATGAAACAACATCCTCTATAGCATTGACAACGGATATTTGTGAAATTGAAGTAGGAGACTGGCGGACTCCATTTCTCGAATATTTACTCCACGGTTATCTACCTCTCGATTCTTGCGAAAGGACTAGAATCCGAAGAAGGTCAGTTCACTACACATGTATAAATGATACGCTTTATAGACGTTCATATGATGGTATCTTGCTGCGTTGCCTCGCTGGAAATGAGGTGATGGAAGCATTGAGGGAAGTGCATGCTGGAGTTTGCGGTGCACACCAATCTGGTCCCAAACTACATTACCAATTAAAGCATTTGGGCTATTATTGGCCTACAATGTTCGAGGATGCCATGAAATTTGCAAAAAAGTGTCATGAGTGTCAGGTACATGCTGACTTCATCCATCAACCACATGAGCCACTGCACCCCACCAGCATGTCCTGGCCCTTTGAAATGTGGGGAATGGATATAGTCGGACTAATTCAACCGCCATCATCCAAAGGGCATAAATTTATTCTCGCAGCGACTGACTATTTATCTAAATGGGCGGAAGTCATACCATTAAAAGAAGTTAAGGCAGAAAATGTAGAAAATTTTATAAGACCTCATCTTATATATCACTTTGGCGTCCCTTCGCGAATTATATCTGACAACGGGTCGCCATTCAAGAATAGACAGATGGAAAAGTTATGCGCAAAATTTAAAATAAAACATCATTTTTCTACGGCATATAATGCAGCGGCCAATGGACAAGCTGAGGCATTTAATAAAACCCTGTGCAAATTATTAAAGAAGGTGGTCTCAAAGAACAAGCGAGATTGGCATGAAAAACTACTCGAAGCCTTGTGGGCGTATAGGACCACGACATGCACACCAACTGGAATGACTCCTTACTCTCTGGTGTATGGAGGAGAGGCGATCTTACCGTTGGAAGTACAAATTAATTCTTTGAGAGTCACTATGCATGAGAAACTCTTAGAAGAGGAGGCCGCTAAAATGCGTTTAGAGGAATTAGAACGTCTTGAAGGGAAACGTCTTCAAGCATTACAAAACTTAGAAGTGTACCAGGCAAGAATGTCACGAGCTTTTGATAAGCGCCTCAAAAGGAGGTCATTTAAAGAGGGAGATTTAGTTCTCGCTGTTATTCGCCCCATGAATATTACACATCGGATGCACGGAAAATTTGAGCCTAAATGGGAAAGCCCTTACATCGTAAAAGAAGTATATTCTAGTGGCGCATATAAAATTTTTTCCCCAGATGGTGAATATTCTCCACCGCTGATAAATGGGAAATTTCTAAAGCGTTACTATGCGTAAAAATAAAAAATAATAAGCGCTCCAACGCCTTACGAGCCTAAACTATGGCGCAAAAAAAAAAGCGCTCCAATGCCTTACGAGCCTAAACTGTGGCGTAAAAAAAATAATAAGCGCTCCAACGCCTTACGACCCTAAACTGTGGTGTAAAAAAAATAAGCGCTCCAACGCCTTACGAGCCTAAACTGTGGCGTAAAAAAAAATAATAAGCGCTCCAACGCCTTACGGGCCTAAACTATGGCGTAAAAAATAATAAGCGCTCCAACGCCTTACGAGCCTAAACTGTGGCGTAAAAAAATAATAATAAGCGCTCCAACGCCTTACGGGCCTAAACTATGGCGTAAAAAATAATAAGCGCTCCAACGCCTTACGAGCCTAAACTGTGGCGCAAAAAAATGCGCTCCAACGCCTTACGAGCCTAAACTGTGGCGCAAAAAAAAAAGCGCTCCAACACCTTACGAGCCTAAACTGTGGCGTAAAAAAAATAATAAGCGCTCCAACGCCTTACGAGCCTAAACTGTGGCGCAAAAAAAAATAATAAGCGCTCCAATGCCTTACGAGCCTAAGCTGTGGCGCAAAAAATAATAAACGCTCCAACGCCTTACGAGCCTAAACTGTGGCGCAAAAAAAATATAATAAGCACTCCAACACCTTACAAGCCTAAACTGTGGCGTTAAAAAAATAATAAGCGCTCCAACGCCTTACGAGCCTAAACTGTGGCGTAAAAATAATAATAAGCGCTCCAACGCCTTACGAGCCTAAACTGTGGCGCAAAAAAATAAGCGCTCCAATGCCTTACGAGCCTAAACTGTGGTGCAAAAAATAATAAACGCTTCAATGCCTTACGAGTCTAAACTGTGGCGCAAAAAAAAATAATAAGCGCTCCAACGCCTTACGAGCCTAAACTGTGGTGCAAAAAAAAACGCTCCAACGCCTTACGAGCCTAAACTGTGGCGCAAAAAAATAATAAGCGCTCCAACGCCTTACGAGCCTAAACTGTGGCGCAAAAAAAATAAGCACTCCAAAGCCTTACAAGCCTAAAATGTGGCGTAAAAAAAATAAGCGCTCCAAATCCTTATGAGCGTAAAAACCTTATGAGATTAAATTGTGACGTAAAAAATGGGGAGCACTCTAAAGCATTGCAAGCCTAAACCGTGGTAAAAATAGTATACTCAAGTTTAAACTGCAAGCACTACAAAAACATTTACGTAGCAGTAAGCACATGGTATGCATAAAGCAATTATATCAGCGGTATAAAGCATTGAGGCTTCATTGAAGATGCCAAAGCATTGATGCTTCATGGTTGGCATATCACGTACAAAATAAAAAGAGGGTAATACTAGTCCCTAGTTAGCAAAAGCTTCCGTGATATATCAGCTCCAGTACGTCGCGATATTTAGAGGAAATAAATAAAGTGTTAACACGGATAGGCTCAATACAAAAGTGTTGAATATGAAATAATTTAAAGCTTACAAATTTAACTCAAATATTTAAAAGTAAATCACAGCATAAGAGAATCAAGTAAAGGACTCCTAGTTTGATCCAGAGCGCCAATTCTTTAAAACCTCGAAGAGTTGCTCAGCGTCTTGCCCCAAGGTGGTTGTTTTCTCTTGAAGAGCTTGGGTCCCTTGATCAAGTCCTTGAGTAGCATCTAGAAGAATGTTGCTCCATTTTTGCACTTCTAAGTCCTGGCTAGAATGTGTTTGTTGAAGCCGTTCTTTATTCTGTCGAAGCTCCCTCAATACATTGGTGACTTTATTAAGTTGTGCACTGAGATCCGCCGCCAACTTCTCATTTTCAGAACACTTTTCATCTACAAACATTATCTCTTGAGAGATACTCTTGATAGCTTCTTCACGAGATGCAAGCTCACGTTTTGCTTTAGCAGCAATTCGCTCTTTCTGCCCAGAGTTGTGTTCAAAATCTAAATGTGCTTGGTGCAGTTGATTTGAACCATTGACAAGCTGGGTCAATATTTCCTTAGCTCTAGAAACCCCTGGTATATGAGTAGGAAGTTGCGAAGAAATAGTTTCCAAGAAGGCACGGCGAGTTGGATCGCTTAATGAAGCAGCATCTAATCCTTCAAGAGCTTTTGTTAACATCATATCAGTGGCATCCATGAATGCTTTCTCAACAAATGAGAGGTCCATGCTTGGCGGTGACATTTCGCTACTTTTTGGTTGGTGAGGTCCTTGTTCACAACCTGAAAAAAATGAAACAAGAGGAAATTTACGTAAGCAAACTTAAAAGAGATAGAACAAGAAAATTTGTGTACATTAACACGTATGCAATTCATATGAGGCTATCATGAGTGGAAGAAGTTAAGGTATCAAACGACTCAGAGTCTGGGGGCAGATTGCGAGCCAAGGTCGGAAAAGAAATTGGATGGTTGATGCTTGGTCCGGTTACGTCAAAATCTTCAACCGATATATTGAAGAATTCACCGAGGTCATGATCACTTTCACCTGTAAGCATGCGATCGAGCTCCTCGCCACTTACCAAATCCTCAATACTAGGGATATCCAATGAGGATATGGGATCAAAAAATTTTCTCATTTTCAAAGTCGAGCTTGCGTTTGGCTTTTGGGCCTTTCTCACTCTCAATGAGAATGATTGGAGGTGGTCCACGCTTTCCTTTCCTCCCTACATCAACATTAATTGGTTCTAAATTTTCTTGCATAGCACGCAATGGCAAACTCTCTGTTGGTAAAAAATGAAGTGGAGAGTCTTCTGCTTTGTCTTTGGATGAGCTACTCTTTTGCTTCTGCAAAAAAAAAAGAGAGAGAGAAAGAAGCTAAGTAAATCGTTACAGGCTAAGAGACATTATTATAAAAATACTAAACAAATATATATATATATATATCATCTTACCACGACAAGTTGTCTTGGAGACTCAATAACCTGGCCGTCAGAGAGATAAGTGTGTAGGACCTGTCTCCAATGATCCTTAGCCATTGCTTCCTTTCTTCTGATAGCCGCTACGTGTTGATCTTGGCAATCAACATGCACCCTTTTTACCACAATAAAATCTCCAGCGGAAAGTTTGCGTGCTATAATATGGCCGTGTTGTTCAGCATTGTTCATTCTCCTCCTCTCATATGGGACTCGACTAAGTGCACTGCCATTACGAAGTTCGCTCAATACCGAGGTGAAGGGCTGTATAAATTCACGCCACCACCTAACCCAAGCCAATGAAGAGCTGCCATCACGGGAGTCATCTAGGACATGATATAATTTTGCTTGTCCCAGACGGAGTAAATGTGCGCAATGAGCATATGCAATCCCTACGTCATCCCTTGTATATAAATTCAGCAGGGGTGGGAAAGGGACAACTTGATCGAATCTGAACTGTCGAGCCACACGGTCGGGATGGTATGGCTCAATGATACATAAATCAGCGGATATAGTGGCACGCCTCCATGGAAGCATACCACGGCGTACAGAAATCAAGAAGGCCTTTCTTCGGTGACTCGCACCTTTGAGTTTTGTCAAATCATAAGGATGCCATGAAATATTAGAAAATTTCAAAAAAAAATCATGTGCGTCTTCAGGACAAAAGTGATTAGGGGTCCTAAACATAGTGTTCGCCATGGCTGGCTTCTGCACTGTATGCTTATAAGTAGGGGAATAGGGCGTTCTCACCTTATTGCCAAATATCCTTTTTAAATACACACCCATCCATTCAATAACAAAATGGACCGGCCAAGGTCGCTTTGTGTAGGAGGGACCGATTGGATGAGTGCTGATCAACCGCAAAGAATAGTACAAGGAACATAAGGCAGGTGGAGCTAGGGAAATTTGGTGCTCTAATGATATCCAAGACACCATTACCAATACACCTTGGCGGATGTAGGGTCCACCTCCAACAACCACGAAACGACAGAGCCAAAGAGCAAGAAAAGCCACCGTATAGATGCACCTATCTCGAAGGGAAGAGAATGATAGAGAACCATCCCTGCTGTTATGAAAATAGTCACACCACTCTTGGAAGGAAACTTTGCCACCTACGGCGAGATTGTTCCATACATCTAAAAGATGAGACAAGAAATTGGGATATAGTAGTAAAGATGGGTCAAGCTCATGGGCCGGTGGTATATACTCTTCATATATATCTCCGTCCAAAGGCAATCCGACCATTTGATGCATGTCAAGAAGAGTAATGGTGCGCTCGCCACATTGGAATAAAAAAGTGTTGGTGTTTGGGTTCCATTTTTCTAGTAGGGACCTCAGCAAAGAAGGGGAAACTGAATATTCAACCAAAGAGCAATAGATGGCGCCGTAAATGTAATCGACATCATCCTCTCCCCCTTTTAGAACTAGAGAATGGTTTCTTAGGACTTCCGTTCCCCATTCAACATACCCAGTTGGAGATGAAATGTATTCAATATCATGATTTTCCCAACCAAGGCCTTCTTCAACCATCTTGGTTCCTAGGGTCATAGCCTTGTCAAGTCTGGGCAAAGGTGCCGGAGGATAATAGCAAAGTCCTAGAAATGAAGAACCCGATTTCCACCCACGATGGCTAAGATCGATAATCCCCTGGGGTATCTCCTGTTCTTTTATAATGGGGTTGACAACCTCATCAAGATTAGGTTCAAAAAGTTGCCTTCTTGCCACTCGTGAGAGTGACATCGAGTACGACAAAAAGGACTGTTGATCCCGCACCATCTAAAAATAATAATAAATAAATAATACATGTAGTGCGGTTAAAAGAAATGATTGGATGAAATAAAAGAAAATAGCCTCAAAATGTTATCAGAGCAGGTTTCATTTCAGCATAGGTTTCATTAACATATTCCAACATTCCTAGGAACTTTGACACAAACATATATTGCTACTTGTTTAGTGGGAGTCCGAGCGCATGTAACCTTTTTCAATGCTAAATTTAGTGTAAATGAAGCACATGGGTTCATTTGTTAATTTTGCATGATAGATAAACACTCCAGAGATTTCAATGCCATGTTGTAGAATGTAAACAATGTAATATAAATGTTTCGGTTGCTCTGAACAAGATAATGACGGGATGATGTGGTTCATCAGTTGAGATGTTCTTGGAGGTTAATTATCCGATCTGAATATAGATAAATACATGATACTGTGGTTTAATTATTGTAGCTTACCCATCAAATATCAGCTGCTAAAACAGTGGCATTGGGCATGCTGTGATAGCTCAAACTATCTATAGGCTAACGGCTATACTGTTGACACTTAACAAAAAAAAGTTACTCTAAATGAAGGGTGGTGGTACCTGGGATGTGGCTACTGCAAGAAAAAAAATGCCAACCCAAGTGCATAGGAAGTCAGGAACAACAGGTATCAGTTGGGTTTACTTAGTATAGATGGAGCTAGCACTGCCAAAGATGATCCGGCAAACAAAAAAATGATCCGCCAACGGTTGGGTTTATTCCTGGGTTTCAATACCATGGGTTCATCAATTGAGATGTTCTTGGAGGTTACTTTTCTTGTTATGGCACCATAAAAAAAAGAAAGTTAAGTAATAATGTGTTGATATTGTATGTGGTTTAACGTCCAAAGCTAAATACATGCAAGGTTGTATAGCTAATGTATCTGACGTGAGCTCATCCGCAGCCAAATATATAGCCAATGTATATGCATCGTGAGTTCATCCGCAGGCAAAGAAAAAAACATACGTCGGATGTATAAATACACGTAATGCGTATATACATGTCAAGCTCCGGATCCGAAAACAAATATTCTTGATCGGAGATAATGTATCATGCAGTCTATGGAAGTATAATGCAATCTGATAAAAATAGAGAGGATGGAAAATCTCACCTTTTAAAAAGAAGCAAACACACTAAAATTCAATTAGGAGGCATGCCAATCGTTGACGCCGCGCAGTGTCCGCTGCATCCAAAAGAAAGAGCGGAAAGAGATCATTACTCAGTTGATTATAGAAAGATGTCTCGGTAAAAAAAAGAAGAAGAGGGAGCAGAATTCAACAAGTGATAATCATACATACCAAGTAAAGAAGTTGACTCTGAAACTGGATGCCAGAAGAAATTTAAAGGAAAGAATAGAGGACTATGGAAGCCAAGAACGCAGGAAAAGAAATAGCAAAAGAATGGAGCGGATGATCACAGGAGAGGAAAACTAAGCGTGTGTTTAAACCAAATAAATCCCGGGAAGAGCGGCGTCAGTTAGAGGGTGCAGTTAGCTGTAGACATGAAGCTTGTATTTCAAAGCTAACAAATAGCTAAAACCAACATGCAGGGCTGCATGCATATGCACGTTCTATAAAATGCACATCCAAATAAATACACCTCCAAATACACCCAATATATATATATATATATATATATATATATATATATATATATATATATATATATATATATATATATATATATATATATATATATATATATATATATATATATATATATATATAGACACACACACACATATGATGTGCGTCGAGCTCCGGATCTAAAAACAAATACTTTTGCACCTGGACCTTGAGGGGGCATTTATTGACACCAATTTTATCTGAAATTTTTACGGCATGTTACCTTCCAAGATTTTTTGCGTGCCGTACATATTACATTTGAGTGGCGAATTTCTATGGTATGATTGTAAGGCAAGTGAAAAGTTCACGTCAAATTTTCAGCTCATTCGGAGCACATATACTCACTCGAATAGGATAATACGGCCGGATGACGTACGCAAAGCACAAATCCGCCTTCCAGGATTTTTTGTGTGCTACATATTACATTCGAGTGGCGAAATTTTATGGCATGTTTGTGGTACAAATGAAAGTCTCGTGTTTAATTTTTAGCTCGTTCAGAGCACATATGCTCACTCGAATAGAATAATACGACCGGATGACGTACGCAAAGCACAAGTCCATCTTCCAAGATTTTTTGTGTGTGCTACATATTACAACGAGTGGCGAATTTTTATGGCATGTTTGTGGTGCAAGTGAAAGTCTTGTGTTTAATTTTCAGCTCACTCAGAGCGCATATGCTCACTCGAATAGGGTAATACGGCCGGATGACGTACGCAAAGCATAAGTCCGCCTTCCAGGATTTTTTGTGTGTGCTACATATTACAATTGAGTGGCGAATTTTTATGGCATGTTTGTGGTGCAAGTGAAAGTCTTGTGTTTAATTTTTAGCTCATTCGGAAAACATATGCTCACTTATATAAATTGATATAGCCGAACAGCGTACACAAAAGCAATACTAGGGAAAAGAAAATTATAGAGAAAAGAGATATACATAGAACCACTAAACAACCACTGTATACGTGGAAATGCTAAGTGATAAAAAAATAGAAAGTAGCCATGAATTGGGAGCCTCAACTACCCATCATATGCATGCATGCATGAAAGCCTTGAACGTGTGCATGCACACATGAATTGGTTATGAAGCCCATGTCCAGCACGTTAGCTCATCCATTTGCATGCTTGTGCATGTGTAGAGGCTTGTAGCAATAGCAAAAAAATAATAATAAAATTAGGAAAAGAAAATCAAAGTGAGAAGTTGCCATAACTTCTCTTCATGAACCACCCCTCATCCTTGCTCTATAAATAGGGGATAATGGTATAGAAAGGGGAGAGTTTTTGAGAAGGAAAGGGAGGAAACGCTGGCCATTTGGAGAGAAAAGGAAGCATACACAAACACTAGAGAGGGAGGGCTACACAAGCAAAGGTGAAATTCTTGCTCTTCTTCTCTCTCTCTTGCCCTTAGGTTCGGCCATTGCGGTACGAATCAAGGTGCTTCATTTTTTTCTTCTTTTATGCTTTTGCCTCCTTGGTTCGGTCCCGTTAGGCGGATACAAACCCGAAGAACGAGTGCTTGATTTCTCGTCTCTTAGGTTCGGTCCCCTACAAATGGATACAAATCAAGGCGAGGCATGAAGACCTCATCTTCTCGGTTCGGTCCCCTACAAATGGATACAAACCGAGAGTGAGAATATTGAAAACCCCATTGCCTCAATTTGGTCCCCTCAAATGGACATGAATTAGGGGTGGGTGTATGCTGCAAAAAATAATAAAAATGCATGAACAAATGTTAAAAAAAAACCTTCACCTCGGTTACGCTACATGCTAGTGGTAATACAAGGTGGAGCAAAACACTAAATTTCTATTACACGACATACCCAAAATCTATGGCATGTTAGTTGTAATATAAATATTAAAACAACAAACTTCGTCTCGGTTACGCTACATGCAAGCGCTCGACATTTGCAAGCGCTATGCAATGCTAGTAGTAATACAAGGCGGGGCAAAACAATAAAATAATTAGTTCTGAATTTTCATACACTACGTGCATAAAATCCATAGCGCACTAGTAGTAATAAAAATATTAAGAAACAACCTTCGCCTCGGTTACGCTACATGCAAGCGCTCAATATTCGTAAGCGTTATGCAATGCTAGTAGTTATACAAGGCGGGGCAAAACAATAAAATAATTAGTTCAAAACTTTCATATACTACGTGCATAAAATCCATGGCGCACTAGTAGTAATAAAAATATTAAGAAACAACCTTCGCTTCGGTTACACTACATGCGAGCGCGCAATATTTGCAAGCGCTATGCAATGTTACAAGATGAAGCAAAATAATAATAAAAAACTGAAATAATTAAAATTCAATCGTGCTACATGCATAGGTTCACTAAAAAATAAATAAAATCATATGCCATGTTAGCAACATAATATAAATGCAGCAAAAATACCCTCGCGCAAGCATCCATCAGCGACGCCAAGATTGAAGACCTTTTCTTTTATATTTTTGTAATAGTCATATGTTGTAATGTTTATGGTGGAATTCTTAATCAGGGGTTTTCTCGCAAAGAGATGTAATTAACAGAATTTTTATGTAACTTCTGGAAGTAATGGACCTGCAATACCTGATTCTTTTGTCTCATTTTCAATTAAATATAATTAACTTGTCTCTAATGGCGCGGGTTCACGCCCATTTTCCCGTCATCACAAGGACATTGTGTAAAGACATGGGATGACTGGGTATGGTGGAAGGAAGAAGCGTGTGGCCAGTTTGGGTAACTGGAAGAGTAGACCCATTAGCTATCATGACGTGATGGAGGCGGGGTGGTAGGAGAGGGAATGGAGTTTACCAGAGTCAGCTAACATGTGCACGGTGGCCAGTGGCGGACGCAGGAATTTTGGAATGGGTGTTCGAAGTTGTAAAAATATTTTTAGTACAAAACATAAAGATCTACAGTAGCAATAGTTAACATACAATTGTTCGTACTAGGGATAACATGTCAAATAATATAAAGAAATTACAAAACAATTGTAAAAGTTCACAAATTACTACCGTTTTAAAAATATATACAAAACCTATCAACCACAGGAAAAAAAATTACAATATAAAAGAATAAACCGAAAGTTTTCATTCTATCCGACACCCACCCACGCCCCCAAGAAACAGCAGCTATCAAGGGTCCTTGCAGGCCGCAGTTTGGCCAGCAACCAACATCTCCAGCGGCGAGCAGTGGCGGATCCAGAATTTTTAGGATAGATGTTCAGAGTTAAAGTAGAGGTCTATAGTAGCAAAATCAAAGTATAAATTATTTGTAGTAGAAACAACATCTCAAATAATTTAGAAAAATTTGTTGAATTGAGAATATGGGATTTGGAACTTGAAAATAGGGATGCACTTGTGCTGTTGTCAACGTGCACGACTTGCCTTGTTGGCCCCCGATGGCACAACCGCCGCCACACACTCTCTCCTAGGACCCCGGCTGTAGGCGATCAGGCTAAGCCACGCTTGGCGCTCGCCGTGGCTCACTTGCCACCTTGAATTTAAATTCTACATAAAACTTAGTTTTACCCAAAAGAATTTTAAACTTTCTACTCACCCGCCCCCTCTAGTTAACCTTCTTAAACCTTCAACTGGGTTGTAGTTTTTGAGATGAATTGAGCGAGGGAGGTGTCTGAGTGGGCTGAAATCTACTAGAGGTATAAATATGAAATATATAGACCAATTACCAATATATATACCAAATATATCTACTAAATAGAGGATATTTCGTCTAAAAATTTGGGTGTTCGACTGAACACCCATGAACTACATTGCATCCGCCAGTGACGGTGGCACCTGTATCCATGAACCATTCATGAGAGGTGGGCTGCTATAATGTTATTGTGTTGAATGCGTTGATGAGGACGGACAAGTCCCATGCTGGTCTAAGAATACTTGGTGAAGTTGTCCAGGGCAAAAGTGCAGCAACCTACCATGGCTGCTGCCACGACGTCGTTTGTTGGTTGGTTGGTGGTGCGGCAAGCTGACACAGCTGCTGTGGCATGGGCACGGCAACTTGCCATGGTTGTTGTGGCAAAGGTGCGGCAAGGAGGCCCTATAGCATGGGGGCATGGGGAGGAATGCTAGTACGTGGTCCAAGGACGCCAGTAGTTTGATGATTGTTGCTGCCACTGGAGGACTAAAGTTGGAAAGCTCCTGTCTAGGGGTTATAGACTGTCGGTCATTGGGACGTTGGTGGTCCACCCTAGCCGACGTTGCCACCACCTCTTCCGCCTTTGCCACGCCCTCTCTTGTTCTTGTAACCACCACCAAAGCCTCCGTTGTGGTTACCACCAAGACACCAACCGATCTATCCTCCTAGGTGAGAAGCGACATTAGCGAGGAAGGCGGATGCATTGGAGAAGTCAGCACTAGTTTGTGTTTTGCTGGACTTTAATTCCTACAAGAGGAGCATTGAGTGGATTTGGATGAAGCTTGGGAAGGGTGTCAACAGTGGCTCAACCGTTGCCACGTTGTCAAACCTCAGATTAGGCCCTTGAGAGTGGTGAGGACGAGGGATTCGTCGCTGATGGTCTGGTCGACATTGCTAAGTGCATCAGGCAGGGTCTTGAGCCGGAGGCAGTGGTTTGTGACTGAGAGGTCTCCTTGCATCAAGTTATGGAACTCAGCATTGAGGTAAAGAGCTCGCGTCTTCTTGTTATCCCAAAACAAATCGTCAATCCGGGTCTAGGTAGCATGAGCTGTGGTGGTGGATTCCATGACGATGTAAAGGATCTCCATGGAGACGGATCCATAGATCCATTGAAGCACCATGAAGTCTAGGCACTTCCATTCGGCATCAACATCCTTGGGTGGTGTGGTGGTGATGTTGTCGTCGAGGGCAAACTTGCCCATGGCCACAAGGAAGAGATTACGCCACTTCGCATAATTGGACACCTTGATGTCAGAAACGATTGTACTAGGGAACGGATGGAGGAGGCAGCCATTGCTTGCGTCCATAGCTAGGACAGTGGATTGGCAGACGTCTTACCCATCGTGGTAGGAGCAAAGGCCCAGTGGAGGGAGTAGCATGCCAACAATAGAAGAGATGGCACACTCTATCTGGTAGATGATCGGTAGGGGAAGAGCTAGCGATCAATGCGAAAGGAGGAGGGCAGGTTCCAGGTCCAAGGAAAGAATCAATCTGATACCATGTTGGTTTGGAGAATACACTGCATGGCTAGTGATTTGCATTGATACGTATATGTAACACATGTATAAGAGTTAATTTACAAGGAAGGAGATATCTCAGGGATACAACCAAGATAATCACCCACATACAGCTATATCTGAGCTAACTGATTACAACAAATATCAGTTGGTACATTCCAAGTTTTACTAATAGATATTAACAAAGATCAGTGGAATCTGGTGACCAGGGAACTTAGGATAGATTGATGCATTACGTTCAACAAGTTTTCTCAGTTATCATATAAAATATATAGTTTTTGCCTACAACGCTTTCCCACTCCTACTGTATTAATGCTTATAGGCCTTGTTCCAAACAGTGATGGCTTCTGGCTTTCAGAAGTCATTTGAAACCCTTTTTCTTCGAACCATCCGATCTCCAACACAAATGTCCACAAACTACAAGGCTCATGCGATCCATCGTGCCCTTCGCGGCATCCACACTTTTCACAGCCCCTCTCCCGATCACCTCTCATAGCACCTCGTGGAAATTGCCGGTACCCTGCCCTCTTTGCGTTGCTCCTTACCAGCTGTAGCTCCCATTGTTCCCTCATGATTATAAGGGCTCGGTTCAAATGGGCTCGTGGCTTTTGGCTTTTGTACTTTGCTACAGTAATTAGCTTTCAAACAATGCGCCTTTTCAAGGTGGAGTCTACAAGTTGATGTTAGTAGACACTGTACTGACTTTAGCTGTACCACCCAAAATCACATACGACTGTCTCCCTCTTCATAATCGTTTTTGCAAACAACCAGAATTCAAAAGTCATAAGCCAAAAGCCATAGCCCAAAAGAATCCACCTAAGTTGTCTAGACTTATACCTACACATTTTATGAGGGTTACTCCAATTTGGTTTTTCAACATCTATCATGAAATATGATTTTGGAAATTTTGATTTATCTCTATAGATTCTCGATTGCTGATCGATTTTCCCCTTAATCTCTGCTCTCTCTTTTTTTATCTAGCAATGATCATGCCATTTTGTTTTTTATTTCTTCTTTTTAAGAGGAACTACATATCATACACCATGTTGTCCATGTCGTTTGTGTTGCTAATATGGATGGCCTGAACTTTGGAGTCCTTGGCCTATTTGGTCACCTTGCACTATTTTTTTGCAAGTTAGGCCCCTCTGTGTGCAAATTGCAAATCTAGGCCCCTAGATGACCGTGGTATCAGCTCAGGCATGGCCACAGGAGCATGGAGAAGATGACACGTGCAACTAGGTGACCGAATGAGGCTCGACAACACGATTAGTGGGGTGGCTCTCACAGCTAGTCGTTGGTGCAACGTGCGTCGATGCGACGGTGAGTCAGGCGAAAGGCTAGCATAGTGGTCGGTTTTTGGGAGTAATTGAATGATGGTGATGATTAAGGCACAGTGGTTTGAACACGAGAGGGAGTGATGGCGCTCCAGTCAAGTATTGCGGCAGTTCTTGGTGCATCTGGCTGGCGAGTGCACACACACGGCGCAGCGCACGGGGAGTACAATGCCAGCACGAGCGTGCACAAGGATTGTTGGTGTGGGTCTAGTGAATCCCATGCACACACTAGCTTGGGTTGGGCGTGACTGGATGGCATGGAATGCCGAGCGGTGCCAAAGCTAGCGCAACGTGGGCACGACCAGTGCAGGGGCAAAGCGCACCATGCGCATGCTAGCATTGCTGGGCTAGGCCATGGGGCAACAGGGCAGGGAAAAAGGGCCATGGGCCAAATAGGGTGGAGAAATGGGCCAAGCCCAAAGTTTGATTTCCAATTTTTGGTTTTCCTTCAAATTTTAATTTTGAATTTAAGTTTTAAACTTAGGTTTCAAATCAAGCCACGGCCAATTTTGAAGCCTATTTAAATTTGAGCATGATTCCAATTTGCATTACGAATTTCAATTTTTCAAAGCTCCAATTATTAGTTTTGGATGACAATTTAAATTATAATTTTTAAGTTTTTAAATTGAGTTAAATTTTAGAGCTTGCTCACATTTTTGGATTTCAATTATTAATGTTTTGATTTTCATACCTTGATTTAAATTCCGGTTTCCTCTAGTGGGTTTAACTGAATTTTCCTGGATCATCTTTTCATATTCAAATTCCCATTCAATTTAGTTTCATCAATTGCACTTTTTCTTCTAAATTTTTTTATGAATTTTATTTCTCAGGAACCTTAATCAAAAGCCAGAAAAACCAAATGCAAATAAGATGCAAACCAAAAAATTTAAAATTTTACACATTTTCAAGTGCCTTGATTTTGAGAATGTTATAATCCGTTCATGATGACATCCATTGGAGCGTTGCTACTTCTTCCAATGTATCGACAACCTGAAGAAGTATGATAGGGCATTCATCCGGTAGAAACACATGTTGAACTATCCCGTTGCGCCCAAGGTCTTTACCTGTTGGAAACTTTACACTCCGGACAACAAAGGAATGACACCAATGGCTCCTGATGCTCCTGTGAATAGGAGGTTATTTAAGACTGAGACAAGCCTGAACATGTCCTAGAAGCCAAGTACTGGGCAGCCCTCACAAAGGCCAAAGCCCGCAGGGGAGGCAATGGAAAGGCACCTATTGACTCTGATACATAGGCCGTATGACCACGAGCCTGACTTCTTTACCATCCCCTAGTATTTTCGATTTCATAAGGCGCACCTATATCTTAATTGTAGTTTGGGTTCATGGTTATTTCGTGTATGTTGCCATTTGTACCGTAGGAGTAGCCAGGCAAACACATGCACCTGACTATACCTTGTGCGCCATGTAATCCTGTAATTAGCACATATATTATGAACTGTTATGCTAGACTCAATCCTTGCTCAAACTGAAGCTTGCTAAATATTAATCCAATTGATCACATAATAAAACACCTAGCTAATTTGGGTGTTTTTAATTTTCTCTACCTTCTAAACCATATGGTTTATTTAAATAAAATTATAAGAGAACTACTGAAAACCCTAATCGAACCCTACCACTTGGTGGAATGGGGGTACCTGCTACGGTATAGGGCCTGTTCTTTTTTCTCTGAAGCTAGCGGCTTTTGGTTTTTGCTATAGTACCTAACTTTCAAACGGAGTATTTTCTCAAGATGGGATCTACAAGTTAAATGATATACACGTTAAAAGTCCAACATCTGTACCAGCTAAAATCGCAAGTGAGTATCTGTCTCTCCGTAATCTGTACTGTAAACAACCAAAATTCAAAAATTTACCATCTACTGCAGCAAGTATTGCAACTGTCCGAAAGAGCGGTAGGTCTGTTTGCGGTCCCATAGAGCAGTGCGTATGTGGGACCCACCATCTACTGCGCTCGTTTGTGTATTAGTGCAGTGGAGGAAGATGCTACGATGCCAATTTTCTACTATGACTAGTACATTACCCGTACGTTGCAACGGAATCCAAAAAAAGACCCTTTACCCTGAACTCTTGGTTTGTATAACCATTATGACGATGTTTCTTTCCTAAGTTGATCTCTAGAAAGTGAGAAGGGCAAGATTTAGCATGGCCTATTGTAGCACCCTTTGAATTTTCACTAAGGAGATTTTCCATGCAGCATTATTTTCCATGACCGAAGATTTGCATTTTCTGTTAGATGTTGGTTTGGCAATAGCCAAAAGATCTTTGCCAGGATCGCTTGGATGACGTGAACTTGCATCAGCAATCCTCAAGGCATTATCCATTATCTGCCCAGCAGCCTTTGCAGAAGTAATACCATGAAGGCATTTGGAACGCACATTGTTCTCAGGTGAAAACACTTGCAGTTTATTAATGTCACACACATCTCCACTTGGAGCATCTACAAGAGGTAAAATCACAACTATCAGATATGCAAAGTAGACACTAAATGGCTGATAACAGAGCACAAGAAAATAAAAGGTCAGATAACCGTGTCTAGATTTCTTACCATCAGTACCCTTCAATGCATGTGCTTTTGTGTTTACTCCACCAAAATAACCACTATGTATTTTAAGTTCTCTGGATGAACCTGCCCCACCATCTCTAACAATCAAAGGTAATTTCTCACCACTCTGAATTTCGATCTCCCTCTAGCTACCAGAGCTCCGCTCAAGGTAAAACAGCCTCCATAGTGTTAGGTGCAGAGGTACTCCAATAATGAATATAAAAGATATGCTAGAACTTCATAGAAGGCCAGTTATGATGAACTCTAATTGGTTTTAGTAAACAGTGCTGGCTACATTTAATGGAAGTCATGAGAAAAAACACCATCAAAAATGAAGTGTGTTTAAATACTTCAGCTTTCACACTTTTTGTTTGTCTGGCTTTATCGACCTTAGCAGTGGTGCAACCCAACACATGCTTTGATATCAGTTAGAGAAATAAGGTATAAGTCAGCTCAGATGCTAACCTGAGCATCACTTTCCTCATCGCTGTTTTCTCTTGTCTTTGACCCATTGCCAGCATTGTCACTTATATGATTGCTGGCTGCATTGTTTTTCGATGCATTTGTTTGGCCATTCATCTGCATTTGAATTTCCAACGCTTAAGTATCCCTCAGAAAACTTAAATACATAACAAATATCGCTAAAAGCTTACATGATCTCATCAATAATATAGCACTCAAAATCTTGGACAACTAAAATTACTGCATATCAGATACAGAACTACTGCGCATCCCATAGTATTTTCAAGGAAAAGGCGTCCAAAAATTAAATCCAGAATTACTTATTTTTAGTTTCGGATAGAAGTTTAAGATCCTCAGAATTCAATTTATTAAAACATGTTCAGATTTTTGTCTGAAAAAACTATTTGTAACTGTGTTAAACTTGAACCATAGGTTAGTGATAATTTTTTATCCGGTCGTAAACTCAGCCTAAAAGGTAGGGATTGCTTCTTGGTAGCACAAGGTTGAGGTTCTTGTTTCTGGTGATCTCAGTTTAATACATCGTCTTTGCTAAGATAAGTAAGCAGACATGCTTGGCTTTCTTCTGTTTTTCCCTTTTAGTAATTCAAAGAAGTTGAAATTGAATATAACTGTATGTCTTTTGATTCTTGAATAGACTGAAAACACACTGCAACTCTTGTCGCTACCCTTTTTTTCTTTGGAAACAACTCTAAACTGTTCTTTGAGATTTTTAAATCTTAGTGATTTGATGAGGTTTTGTTGGGGAAAAAACTCACCTCGTGATCTACTTTCAAATGCCGTGATGCTGTTGCACAAATTTGCCATTGACCTGTTTAACGTCCTTCGCGCTCTTACAGGTGATGTTGTTGTCCACATATTTCTTCCCCAACGGCGAGCATTCTACAACTTGGAAGAGTTCTATGGCAACGCCATGCCCATTGAACTCCCTTTCGAGACCCAGTGACAGTGACTGCTGCTTGCATCTGCTCCTGGAGACATTGCAATCAAAGATAAAAGGAGGTTCTCGCGAAGCCGAGCAACATTGTATCATGGAGCTCTCACGTCTTCATGTCTTAATGCTCAGATGTGGAGAGCTGCCCATTGATAGATAGCTTGGTCACAACTCACTAATGTTACCTTATCACTGCACCCATGAAGTGCAAAAATGGCACCACGATGTAGACATTCTCCTTATGTATTGTCAGACTGTGTGTCATTGTATCAACTATCAAATAATGTTGGCAGCAAGAGGAATAGAAGCCAGAAGATTGTTAGATTCCACAATGCGTGATACAAGTCTTGTATACTTTGCTTGACTGACTTAGCACACGATTGTCAGTTCAGAATCGAGATGTTGTTATTGGCAAGATTGTTCACCGGGTCGAATCCTGAACAAACTACGCCTCAGATACGTGCCCCTGCGTGCAGGAAGTTTGCTGGTTTGATGTTGCTATCTGTGTATTGCTAGCTCACTGTATCTTACGTTATCTGATAGATCCTGATGGTTTATAATGTTCACTGCGTTTCTGAATTCTGATTTCTGGTTGCTGATTTGCATCGCCGCGCGCTGCCGGGGAGGGGAATGGCGCAGCCGGAGCCCCTCTCGCTTGCCAGCCAGCGGGTGGCGTTCACGATGCCTCAGACCATTGGCGACGGCTGCGGCTGATACGGTGCCCTCCTGCACGCGCTTCTGCGGTAGCACGTCGAGCACCCGCTCCCCGTGCCCACCATCGCCATCCGCCTGCACGACCCTGACCACCTCCGCCCCCTTCCTCCTGCCTGGCGCCCTCGACCCCTTCGCGGCGCTGGCCTTCACCTCCAGCTCCGGCATCTCCGCCTTCTCCCGCGCCCTCCCCTCCTCCTCCGCGCAACGCCCCCTCTCCGATGCCGCCTTCACTCTCCCCTTCACTGTCGCCGCCGTCGGCAGCGACGCCGACCTTCTGGACGGCGCCTTCCTCACCAGGCTCTGCCGCGACGTTGGAAAGATAGCCATCCTCGTCCCGGATGTCCCTACCCTGGCTAGCCTCGTGGAGGCGCTAGGGCACGGGTCCGGCCGGCGCGTGCTCTGCCCCGTCCCCGACGTCGTCGGCCTCCACGAGCCACCCGTCGTGCCCGACTTCCTCGTAGGACTGGAGGCGGCCGGGTGGGTGGCCGTGCACGCGTCTCAGTGGGGAGGAGGAGGCGGCGGCGGAAACTGTGGGGAGGAGGCGAGGGCGACTCGGTGGGGGATTCGGTGGGAGGAGAGAGGCGCACGGTTTTCGTGAGGAGGGTGGGAGAGGTCCATATCTTAGCGTAGTTTTTTTTGTGTGGAGGGGTAGGAGAGGTCGGATCAACCACCAACTCAAATTTATTAAATAGTAAAGATAGAGAAGTGTGTTAGAAAATATACATCTGTCACTACTTTCGCGGTGAATCAGAGAGCCTGATTTGTAATTTCGTTCGGACGGGGCGAAACTTTGCTCGGCCGGCTACTTTCTCCGGCCCGTTACTTGTCGCTCCGGTTGCCGCCCTGCCGTTTTCCATCGACCAACCATCCTCCTGGGCCCACCTCTCATCCTTCTTACCCAACTGACATCTGGCCACCACGAGCCCCTCCCCACCGGTGCGCCTCCTCTCCGATTCCCATCCAACTGCCAGCGACCAGCGCCTTCCTCCCCCACCGTTCCCTTCCGCTGCCAAGTGGGCCCTACTGACAGGTGGGCCCTACGTCCTCCCTCCGCTTTCTCAGTTCCTCTCCAGTACTTCTCTCTGTCCGGTTCCCTCCCACTACCCCATTTGGCCGTTTCCCCGAGGCCCACCCTCCTCTTCGAGCGCTCTCTCCCTCTCGCTCGCCGGCGACGGACTCGAGCTAGGGTTAGATCAGGGTCCCGTCTCGGCGGCGTTGGAGGGGATATGGAGGAGGGTGTGGGCTCGCGCGGCGGCGGCGGATGCGGGGGCCTGGATGCGCAGATCGAGCAGCTCATGGAGTGCCGCCCGCTCCCGGAGCCGGAGGTGAGGCCGTGAGACCCGCCCTAGTTTTCCTCATCCCGTTCGATCTGGGTATTTCGGTTGTTCCCGGACGGGATTCGTGCCCCGATTGGTCAATTTCGGCGACGGAGTTCCTAGGATTAGATCGTTCCTGGGCGAAAACTGTAGGCTTTGCGGCTCAGATTTGGTCTACGGTGGTAGATCGCAGGTGGAATCTGCTAGCCATGGAGGAGAAGTGGAATAAATAACGGAAGTTTACGAGCTCCCACGGTGGCCGGATCGGAATGTGCGGCCGCAGGTTTTGGGTTAGATGCCGAATCTATCTCACCGGAGATATGTACCTGTCATCAAATAGGCTTTTTTAAGGGTATGTCGCGCTGCTGATTTGGTTCGATGACATGCGTCATCCCGTGGTTGACTTCGTAATGTATCCGTCTCGGCAGTCGGCACTTTTCCATGGTGTGAGGGGGATTTGCTGCGGGTAGATAATAGAATTCCCTGTAGTCAGTGAGTCTGCCTGTGTACTAATTGGACCCATCGCAGGTCAAAACGCTGTGCGAGAAGGCGAAGGAGATATTGATGGAGGAAAGCAATGTGCAGGTATGGCAGAGCTTTCGTACAATTTTGCAATGCTGTAATAATTTTTTACTGTGCATTACGAATTTACAATGGCATCCATGTTATTGGTGCCTAAGGTTTGTTTTAGAAATTGATGACAGTATGTTCGGTTCAGTTTTGAGTAACATCATCCTTATAGTTGCGCTCTGTATGTAGTTGGCATGTTCTTTTCAATTTTTATGTGTGAACGGAGCCAACTGGATATGGACAGGAAAAGCAAAGCTCTTATGCTGGACCATGTTTCGGTGCTCCATGCAAGAAGTTGCCCTTTTAGAGTTTAATTTCTGAAGGGGTCTGGTATCCTCCACGCTAAGAATGAAACCTCCTCAAGGTTTGGGTTTCATTCCATAAAAAGATGGCTTTTATTTTTTTTTACGTTCTCGAGCCTAACACATTTTAAGATGTACTAAAAACGCAAGAAGAGGTAGAGATTAACCAAGACTGATGTGAGAGGAAGCAGTTAAAAGAGATTTAAGAGATTGTAATGTATCAAAAAAAATAGCTTTGGATAAGAGCGCATGGAAGTTAGTGATATACGTACCAGAACCATGATATAAGAAGGTTTATGGGCGGTGTTTTAGACTCTCTACTCAGATGGCAAGATGCAGCCTTAGGGTTTTTTGCCTTGTAGGTTTTATTATAAGGCTCTCGTTTCTTTGACTTTGAGGAGGTTTCATTCATAACTTATCCCAAATTGTTTGAGACAAAAGACTTTGTTGTTATCTATCACTAAGCCTAACACAACCATCCTTCTTTTTCCTTTTTCCTCGATAAAAGTATGGGCGTCAATACTTGTTAATTCCATTCTGGAGGGCATTCCAGTTTCCTCATAGGGATGGAACGTTTCGGCACCGGGTCATTCTGGCACCATTTCAGAATATCATAAATAATAATAAAATTAATATATATATCCTTGCATGTATTTAAAATATATAATCCATATACATGTATTGTGCAGCACACCTTTATTTACATCTATTTTAATTAATTAAAATTTAATCTGTGCATCACAAAACATTGTCTATATGCTTTTTCTTGCACTTACATTGAACATAGAGAAAGAAAGCGCACTCTGTACATGGTATTTCTTTGTGTACTGCAGCTGCATGTGTAGAGAAAAGTGACCAGCAAGTGTAACGAGGAGATTATGGAGTCAATTGATCATTGTGGTTGCATTCATTCAAAAGAAATGTTGATTTTTCTGTGTCAGTGTATACTACAGAGAGAGGGAGAGAGAGAGAGAGAGAGAGAGAGAGAGAGAGAGAGAGAGAGAGAGAGAGAGCAAGCAAGCCTGGCTCGGGTGGTTGCTTGTAGGAACAGCAGCTGACGAAAGCTTTGCAATAACTCCTTTTGAGACCGGTACCGGCTTGACCGGAACTCTCACTTCGGCCAGTACACACCGGAATGGCCGGAATTTAGGCCTGTAGGGATCAAGGCTTTTGCATTCCGGTTTGCCTAGCGGAATGGAACATTCTGGCCAGTACCATAACGGAATTGACAAGCCTGTGGGTGTCTCATTATTGGTTAGGTAATCCCGATCTCATTGTTGGTTAGGTAATCCCGAATTAGAGTGCTTGAATTTTCAAGCCCATAACAATATCTCTAGTTTTTTTTGAACAAGGGTATTTTTGACCCCCTCCTCCCAGGGATCAAACCAGGTCAGAAGTTAGATGCTCCTGCTCACCCACCACTGGGAACCTATCCCTCTGTAGTTAATCCTTGTTCGATTTCATAGAATTCCCATGTGGATCCTAGAGAATATGAATAATTTTAGGGAACGTATAAAAAATAAAGGCCTCTTGCTGCATTTCGAGCCTAGCACAGCAGCACACATATTTCAGATTTTAGTTTTCATCCCTGGCAATTGCTGATGCATATAGCTACAACTAAAAGGATGATTAATGTGTGGCACTTGTCATTTGTTTCACCGGCTTAACTATTTGCTTATGGTGTGTTGCACCAAATATAACAAAGTTTTATCTATATGCGACCAAACCATGCATGCTGATGCTGTGTACAAGTAGCTATGCATATAGTACCCTGCATCAACATGGTATGTACATTTTTAGTATATATTATGAGGTCCAAGAGAAGATAGATTTTTGACTCTAACCCTCTGTATACTTTACATGCAGCCAGTAAAAAGCCCGGTCACAATTTGTGGTGATATTCATGGGCAGTTCCATGACCTTGTAGAGCTTTTTCTGATTGGCGGGAAGGTATCAATACATTTGTCTTTCTTTATGTTTGTTTCATCTCTCATTGTACTATTTAACATCATTCATTTCGTTCAACTGACATATTTGTTTTATTTGTTTACCAGTGCCCAGATACGAATTACTTGTTTATGGGGGATTATGTAGATCGTGGCTATTATTCTGTTGAGACCGTTACGGTAAGAACTAACCTGATCCTTGCATTTGTTTCCTGAGAATTTTAATAGAAGTTCAACAATCCCATGTTTATGTTTTATCTGTTTACTATGTTGGATTTGGTTAACCCTGTTGTCACCTGACTTAAAAAGTAACTGGCAGAGATATAAGTTATATATGCATGCTCAAGTGAACATCTTGACTAGCAGGGCAGTATTTGGCCTAGGACGCTTAATTGATATGTCAATATTATGAAATGGATACTCATCACTGTCGATTATACACTTATACTACTTGTACTATTGGATCATGCATCTTGCAATTTTTTTCCTGAATATATATTGCCTTTCTTTGGTCAGTTCATTTTATTATATAGAACAAGAACAAGAGCGCAACATGACTGGTATATACGGTGTCTTTGGTCAGTGCCAACTTTTGCTCCACAAATTCCACCAAAATTTGGCTTGACCAATTTGTTGTAAAGTTATTGGGGTTATGTTTGGTTGGTAACCCAATGTGCCCTGCCTGCCAATTTGAATGGAATCTTGCCAAAATTTTGGCAATGAATCAAATGTCTAGCAATTCTGACAGCGCTGCCAAAATTTGGCAATTCTTTGTTTTAAACCTAACATTCATGTATAGAAAATTATGTTTAAATTCATTTTCATTCACATTATTTGTTGACCTGATACGGTACCATTGTGCAGCTTTTGGTTGCACTGAAGGTGCGCTACCCGCAACGGATTACAATCCTTCGTGGAAACCATGAGAGTCGGCAGGTACTGTAAATTCCACCATGCCCATGACATGATTCTCTCTTTCATTACATTAGGAGCTCATATGAATTTGAAATGGAAACCTTCTCATTTATAGTGTTTTCTTTCCTTCTTAGGGCATTCCCAATGCATAGTGTGTATAGGTTGTATCTAAACATACCACATCATATAGAAATAGCTCTAGATACAACCTTCTTGATGCATGGTATCTAGCAACCCCACTCAATTAATCTCTTTCCTTCTACCTCTCCTCTCTCTCCTTCCTCCCAATCCTCATCCTGTAACTTTCTTGGTTTTCTCAAATGGGTTGTATCTTGCATGAGATACAGCTTTACTCTCTCTTAACTCTTCTTCCACATCATCTTTCATCCTACTTGGCACTCTGTCGAAACCGCCTATGTCATTGTATTGGGAGTGCCCGTAAGCCATTGTCTGCGTTGTAAGCATATAGATTATGTCTACTATTTATAGTAAATTCATTCCATTTTTAATTTTAATTGGGAACTCATCAATCATTGCAGATCACACAGGTGTATGGATTCTACGATGAATGCCTACGAAAGTGAGTCTATTTAGCTGCTTGAAAGTTGGCGTACTCAGTACTCTTATTCCATGCTAGCCTGTTCCTTCTGTACTGTAACAACAAGAGTTCTTACCTTTGTCCTAATAATCGCAGTAGTTCTGATGTATATGCTGCTTTTGCTCTGCAGATTTGTTTCATTTTATGAACATTCAGAAGAAATTTTGTAGTCAAGGACAATTTTAGATATTCTATTCATTGTGTATCATAATGCTAGGAAGTTCAACTCACTTGAACTTTCGTTGTAGTTCTGCAATATGTGCTTATGCTGTAATCTAAATGGAATTGTTAAATATTTATATTTTAGGGGGGGGGGGGGTGTCTGTATTTCATCTCAGTTGATTCTTCTAGTGATGGCTTATGACTACAAAGTGCCCTAGCTTGATTCATTTTGTTTGATCCTGTTCTGTTTTTTTCTCTTTTAAACAGGTATGGCAGTGCAAATGTCTGGAAGATCTTCACAGATCTTTTTGACTATTTTCCATTGACAGCATTGGTGTGTGCTCAGCTTGAAGCCTCCCTTTTTTTCCTTATTATTTTTTGCCAGTAATTACCTTTCATGTATGGTCGCTGTCCAATGCTTTCTAAGTAAATGTCAAACTACTACCAGATTAAGTTAGTCTCTCTTTGATTCCACTTATCATCATTTACAAATGTGCTACTTTGTCAACTTCAGAGTCCATTACTCCCTAAAAATATTCAGGCTTCACAGTAGTTGAGCGTGTATCCTCTTCGGGGCATGCCTAATTTTTTATGCTTGTGAGAGAATTTGATGAATATTTTGTTTTGCATTCATTGGTTGGATCTCTGGGGGTTCAGTAATGTTGATGATGCACTTGTGCACTGCGCTGATAACTCTCAAAAGTCTTGACTTCTTCTGAGAGAATCAAAGTAGCTCTGAGGGCAGCAGGCCACTAAGGAAGTGATTCACCCGTATTGGTTGGTTATTCTCTATTTTAAGGTCCAGACCAAATAATATATGGATAAGACCATGTAGAATACTTTAGTGATGTGCCTTTTGTTAACTGATGGCATACCCACACAATTTTCTATTTGTTGTTAATATTTTTGTGACATAATTCTTATCTATTCTGTTATATAGCTTCATTGCCTCTCAATAATGAACTGATATATCTATTCTCTCTTTCAGAAGTCCAGAAATCCATTTTAGCTGTGCTATATCTGTTCAGAAATTTTATTGATGTTACACTCTTGTTCTGCTTGAAGGTGGAATCAGAAATTTTCTGCCTCCATGGTGGTTTATCTCCATCAATCGATAGTCTTGATGGCGTTCGCAGCTTAGATCGTGTTCAAGAGGTCCCTCATGAAGGACCTATGTGTGATCTTCTATGGTCTGATCCTGATGATCGATGTGGTTGGGGCATATCTCCTCGTGGTGCTGGATACACTTTTGGCCAAGTACTAGATACTCATAAATTTTCCATCTACTTATTGATAGACTCCAGTCTCATTTCTGTTCTCAATTGTGTACTTCTCATTTTCAGGACATATCGGAACAGTTTAATCACACCAACAATCTCAAACTTGTAGCCCGGGCTCATCAATTAGTTATGGAGGGATATAACTGGGCGCATGTAAGCTATCTAGCACAGATTTAATTGCGATATTTGTTTAGCTAATATATTCTTATGGTTCCTACGACACGTTAACAGGAACAAAAGGTTGTGACCATATTCAGTGCACCTAATTATTGCTTATCGATGTGGCAACATGGCATCCATCCTGGAGGTTGATGACTGCAGGAACCACACATTTATTCAGGTAATTGCCATTTCATACTTTCTGGATATCCTTTTGCAGTTTTGCCTATATGTCTGTATTTTGTTTTTATTTTGGTAGCATTAACCTGCTATTCGTAGCATGTACATGATGTAAGGTAATATCAATCGATTAAAGATCAGAACAGTAATGTTCCTTTTTATTGTATTACTATCTTGTGCTTTTAAGTTGTGAAATTCTTCACTGGGATTCAACTTGGATTCTTCTTGCAGTTTGAACCAGCTCCTAGGAGAGGTGAACCGGATGTGACACGGAGAACACCTGATTATTTCCTTTGAGTTATCTGTTGTAATTTGTATCATTTTCTCTCTATTTCTTTTCTTTAAGATTGCAATAGTGGATGCTTGTCAGTTAAATTTTGTTGGATCCCTATGATAACTAAACCGACCAGCTATTGCAAGAAAATGCCAATGCCCTAAAAATGTAAGAACTGATCACTGAAAGAGGTGCTATCATCCAGGAATCGATTGTAATGCATTGCCCAAAATTCAGTGGACAAATTAGCAACTCCCTTACCGCCCTTCCCCACCTTCTCCCGTATGTTTAGAGGGGTGTTGTGTTGGCAGAGATCAAACTTCCATTTTAGCATAAGTTGCTTCAGTTATGTATTGGTTAGTTTTGTAATTGGTGTGCTTGTATCTTCATTAATGACAAGACAAGCTGATCTCTCGGTTGCAGAACATGGGAAGGGTGCCTTGCTGCACTAAGCAAATCTTCTATTTCTTATTCAATTTGAGAAACACTATGAGCATAATCATGTATCGAAATGGTCAATGTTGTTATGAATATTGTGTGTATTGATATGAGACCTAAAGGGCCATATATATAGGAGAGTACAAGAGAGATATAAGGAAACAAATAAGAGTCATATTCTATCTCTAATACCCTTAACACCCCTCTACAAATGTAAGACGTATGCAATAGCATTGCATTTGAAAAAGGGGTTAATACTAAAACAAGAAATATCCGACATCCGAGTCGTGATAAAGTCGTCGTTGCGTGAATAAACTGTCAAATCAAGCCGAAGAGGAATAGATAGAAGTATGACGGCGCAGATCGAAGCCTGAGACGGCGGCGGCGCAGTGCACAAAAAGCGTAACGGAAGCGCGGTGCAGAAGAAGCGCGGCGGCCTTAAAAACTCGTGGCGGTGGCTCAAAGAGAAGCGGCGGCATCATAAAGACTTCTACGATCTGCAACGGCTCAAGAATAGAGCGGCGGCTGCTGCCATGCAAAAGAAAATTCCTATACTTCTATGATTGACAAAAAAATTTTGTGGACTCGCATGGCTTAAACGAACTAAAACTTAAAGACTGCGGACTCTTAAAACAGAAATACTCAACGAAAGTAAAGAGTTGGTAATGGAGGTTGTGGGCTCGAGCCCACGTCATTAGCCAGCAACGAAACTACTCCCTCCATCAAAAGCATCGCCATCTCCTCTCTCTCTCTTCTCTGTCTCAATCCCTCCTCCTCACTCCGCCCGTGCACTCACTAGTCACTCCCTCCCGCGCCGAGAGAAGAAAAGGGCGAAGGTGACGGGCGGGCGACGACAGCCGGCGGCGAAGGCGACCGACCGCACGCGGTGACGGCGCAGAGCCCGGATCCAGCGCGGGCGAGGTCGGATCCGAGCGGCGACGGCGCAGCGGCGGACGGATCCAGAGAGCGGCAAGGAGGGCGCCGGATCTGGCGGCGGGGAAGCCCGGATCCCAGGCGGCGCCGGCCAGATCTAGGCGGGAGTTGGCTTGGCGAGGCGCCGGCGACAGCGCGGAGAGGGCACCGAAACCGGCGGCGGGGAGGTCGGATCCGGTGACGGAGAGGCCGGATCCGGATGGGGCGAGGCCAGATCCGCGTGAGGAGCCCGGATCCACGCCGGGATGAAGCGGTGTCGAAGCGGAGAGGGCCGGCGCCGATGATGGCTCGGCGGCCTCGGGCGGCGGCGTGCCGGAGAAGGCCGGCGGCGCTGGACGCGGGCGACAGCGGGAGAAGGCCGGATCCGGGCGGTGAAGAGCCGGATTGGGGACGGCGACCGCGAGCGGCCGGAGAAGGCCGGTGGTGTACGGCCCATCCAGATCAGATCTGGTGGCGTACGGCCGGCTCCCAGCAGTCGGCTTTGGGAGCGGAGAAGACGATGGGTCGAGCAGCAGCAGCGGAAGTAGATCGATGCAGATCGATCCTCCCGGGGGTAGCAGCATCGGAAGTAGATCGATGTAGATCGAGGTTAGGGTTTCAACCTAAGCTCTGATACCATGTTTTGAATATTGTGTGTATTGATATGAGACCCAAAGTGCCATATATATAGGAGAGTACAAGAGAGATATAAGGAAACAAATAAGAGTCATATTCTATCTCTAATACCCTTAACAAATGTTATGTTCCAATTTTGTTAACTAGTGCAGCATGTAAAATATATTTGCGTCTCATTTTTCATGTTGATAGCCATATCCCATATGGCTGTTAAAAAAAAGAGTGAACAATGCTTCCTCCGCATAGTTTCTCGTATGGCCTTTCATCGACTCTATGGAAGTGGGAATGCACAAATTATGACATGATTTATTGTGTATGGCTAGTATAATTTGTGTGTGTGGGGTATGCTGTAGAATGAGTTCAAGATCTGCTTGTCACTGGGCGCTACGCCGCTAGGAATATGCAGGCTTCTGTATCAGTTCCATGAGTAGTTTAACATTGCTCTGTGTGATAGCGATGATCCAGTCTCCTCTAGGGCTGACTGGTAAATGCTGAAAGCGACTCGAGACGCCCAGAAAGAAAGTGTTCTGATATTTGTGATCTAATGGCTTGCAGCAATAGTCAAAATGAGAGCATGTGTGTGCCAGATTGCCTTGGTGAAAGTAACACGGTGCAACATGTTGTAACAGTATTATGAAAACTACTGATTGAATTTGAAAAAAGTATAAAACGAATGCGTCAAGAATGAATGCCTGTTTGTCAAAAAAATCGACAAGGACGTTAAACGAACACCTGACGTTCTTATGACGTCACCTTACAACACAATCTTCAGCACTTCGTAACCGACATTTCCGACAAGGCGGTACTATGGTCGTGGGAGTTTCAAAAAAAAGGGAGTTTCAAAAAAAAAAGGTCATATGGCCGTGGGGAGTTGCGGACAATCCAAAATAATGTTACTCCCTTTGTTTGACCAATGAAACACTAAATCTAAGAAATATTTAATGAGAAATGATCATATATACCTCTATTAAATGACACAACACTACCACTTAATCTCTTCCAAAGCATTTAAGTATAGGTAGAGTAAAAAAAATTACAATAACCACACTTTAGATCCCCCAATGGACAAATATATTAAAACAGATACTCCTTGAGCCATAGACAAATATAGCAAAACAGAGAGTATTGATCAACTACATTTAGTGTCTAGATTCTGCTAGTTTGCATTGTATGCAAACCTTCCACACAGGAGCAACTGCAAGCAAGGGCCCTGTTTCATTGAGGCCTCCTGAGCGGCTGAGCTTCCTGGCTTCATCAGACGCTTGCAGAGGTACTCCTCATGGTCACCCACCTTATGTGGCTTCAATGAACCATACCAGAACCCAAGCTGCCACGCATGTCGAAGGAAGAAACCCTTAAGGGGAAAGATGAATTCTAATCTCCAGACAAGCACCGAAGGCACCGGCACTGGAATCCAAATCCTTCAGCAAGAATCTTCTGCCGGGCATTGACATCCATGCTTGCATCAATGTAGCAGATGCGCAGCTCTTCACCTATAACAGATGCATCAGCACAATATTAAGAATTTGGTAGTCATCAGTGCTTTTGTTTTTTAACTGTGCCCAAGGACTGTCACCCTAAACGGAACAATGCCTACATAGGTACCACTACACTTCCCTATACCTTCGTCAATATCGCGGAGGGCCTTCAGTTTAGCGTCTGCGTTTTCCAGCCAAACTATGTGAGTATTTGGATCTGCAAGTCAACAGGAAAAAAAATGTGAATATTTGGATCTGAATTTCAAAAGAAAAGAAAAGTGGTATTCAACAAGTACAAAAATTGCTACTCATATGATGAAACAATATCCATTGTCACCATTATATTAGCCTTTGGCAATCTTCTCTATAATGCCTCAATTGATTAATTCGCCCAAAGGTGCCGACAAAAACTCAAAAATGTTTCATCATAAAGAATAAATTTAGCAAATAAATCCAATACGTGGATACAATGTAGAGTTGTAGACTACTGAAATGATATCAAGAACTAAGACAGTACAATTAACATTTACTGTACCACAACAAAAAGACAGTAACAAATTCTATAATTTCATGAGAAAATGCAACATTTGAATCCTTGCTTCCAAATAAGAAATCTTAAGAAGTGCAAAATGTTAAATATTGCTTTTGTTCCATACGAGCGTGTGAAAAGCCATACCACAGTCATGATTGTAGAAAGAGGGGAGCATATACACAGCATTGCCAACTGACGCATCACATGCTACTGAGGCTGCCGCTGAGGATAGAAGATCCTCATATGAACTTGCAACCAATTCAATGCGGAATGCATTTATGCGTATTCTTGCCAGTACATTGATGTACCATTCTTTGGTCAAAACTAATCTTGTTAAAGAAAATTAACTGGGAAAATGAGGTTGAAATAAGTACTGGATGCATTTATATGTATTTTGGTCAAGAGAAAACAGTCTAGGAAAACCCAGTGATAGAGGGGACTGAAATAAGATATCAAGGATACAAGTTGTGAGTTCTTCCTGAAACCCTGCCTTCCTAAAAGTGGACTCCAACAACTCAAACTCCTCCTCCATCTATAATATTCCATTGTCCATGTAAGCACCCAACCAAATAACATTAAATGCTATGCAACTTTGTTCTGAGATGACAATGGTTACAGGGATTACAATTTACAAGAAAGACAACAGCTACCTTGATAAGTGTCCCCTGGTGCAAACGGGCTGGCTGTAGTATGTCAAGACAGTCTGCACTAACAGCTCCTGATATAACCATGCAAGCTAGCCGCTTGACCATGTATGGGTACTTCAAACCACCCGAACTTCAGAACAAAGAGGGGCAAACCTAATTAAGCCAAAATGCTACCATGGTAATTGCATGTCTACTGAAATGGCATCACCATAAACATTTTAACAAAACAAGCAGTAACCAAGAGCATGATTACAGATGCAATGAGGAAGTTAAGTGTGCACATCTACATTAAGATGAAATGTGGGAGTACCAACATACCTGCAGTGGTCATCAAACAAAGACCAATCAGCATTCTTTTCAATGTCATGGAATCCCTAAATCCACAGAAATCACACATCTTGTTAGCTAAAACCATCCTGCAGCTGCTTCATAGAGAACTTTCATTTTTGAAGGAATGGAAATAAACACTTATATTTATCATTCGGACATGCCAAAGAAAAATCACACAAAGAAGTTAGGCGCGTCATGACTAATGACAAATTGTAAGCCTTTTAACCATTACTAGGAAGACTGCACAATCTATGCTCCCACAAGAGTAAGGGTACAATTCAACTTGCAATGCTACTGGCGCACTCTCCTAACTGAAACTACGCAAGTAAATAGGGAACACCACACTAACCCTACTGAATCTTGATTCTTGAACACTGGTACACTCGAATGATTCCAGGAAGCGTCACAAGCATCTACACTACGCAGGGGGAGTAATCACACGCAACTACGCAAGAGTTGCACGAGAAATGGCGCTAAGGTCGTCGTCACCTTGGCGTGCTCCCTGCACGCGTCGCTGCAGAAGTAGCAGCCCGCGCTCGAGTCGCCGCCCTTCCCCGCCTTCCTCCTGAGGCAGTTGTAGCACACCTGAGAAATCCAATCCCATCCAGCTCACTCCATCGTAGGGAATAGGTAGGGTATTGGGGGGAGGGGTGGTGGCGACAAGCGAGTGGAGGAGCGCTCACCTCGTGGAGGGAGGGGGAGGAGTGGGAGACGAGGGGCTGCGCGGAGTGGAGGACCTCGCCGGCCGAGACGGAGCGGGTGGCGAAGACGCCGCGGCCGGCGGAGCCCGTCAAGGCCACGCGGATCGGCGGCGGGCCGCGGGCGGCGGCCGCCGCGGTGGAGAGGAGGCGGCGGAGGACGAACATGAAGGAGCGAAGAGATCTCGGCCGTTGATCTGATTTGGATCTGCCCCTAGCGGCAGCGGTGCATAAGAGGACATTCATCCCTTAGCATTTAAACTAGACAGTAACATGAACACATCACCTCTCTCTATAAGACTATTGTTAGCTACTTTTATTCTAACTCTTAGTACTATCTATATGTGCTAAAGGTTTAATTTTTTCTGACATACCACCAACTACTAATGTTTGCTTCAGTGTCATATAATCCGGGTATAGCACTCACTTCCCCATCTCTTAGAATCGGTGTTAAGAAATTTCTCTTTTATATAGCATTAACTTAGCACCTAGGCATACACATTGACGAGAGGGATTTCGTCCGATCTTCCGATAAGAATGATAGCTATGATTGTTTGATATGACGTTGACGACGAAGCTACTTGACTGAAACGACCAAGTCTGTCATGCAATCGCTACACTACACCCTTGTCGTTACCAACCGTGCCCAACACGGATAATCTTTCCTGCAAGCAATCAAGAATCAAGCAAGAAAGAAATAAGCGCGATCTAAATTTGCGAATGAAATACGAAATTTCATTGAACAATGGAGAGGCCTAAAGTTGCCGTAGTTGGTCTAGTTGACACAAGTACACAATTGATGTATTTTGAACGAAAATCAATCTAAACAAGCATAAACCCAAAAAACGGTATCCTTGGTAGTTTTTATGGTACTAGGGGACCGGGGGGGGGGGGAACACGTCCATGAGAGTGGGGGAACACCCCACTACAACTCTTCAGTTGGGCTCAAACTCATACAAGGCTCAGAGCCTAGATTTGGAACTGATTTGGATTTGTTTTATAGATTACACTGTGCTCAGGTGGAGTTTTGAGGTGGGATCAAAACCATTGAAAAGAGGACATCATAAGCTTTCCAACAAGTCCAAGATCACCTCATTGGATTCTAGAACATGCCCAGCTTTCATTCTTGGTCGTCTTGGCCTGAAGTGACATGGTGACCTTCAATGTTCATCCCAAGCACACCCGTTACTCTATGTGCCTCTCCTTGGTCCTTACCCATATTTCTAAGCACAATCTCATCACAAACATCAGGCATCAACCCATTCTCAGAAGCTGAATTATACATCCCTAAGAACGAGCTCACCTGATAATTCAACTTGCGTGCGCGTGCCCTCAACATAGTTCCTTACCTATCATCTTGTAGATGAGTGTTGTGCGTATCCAAGGAAGTGATGTCCTCATCACACATGCTCTAACATTGCAAGGTAGACATTCTTCTTATATCTTCAAGTTCTTCAAAATGGCCCTCAACATTGTTGACAAGATATGTTGACGATCTCAGTTTGTCCATCAGTTTGGGGATGACAAGTAGTTGAAAACAGCAGATCCGTCCTAAGTTTTTCCCAAAGTGTCCTCCAAAAGTGACTCAAAAACTTTGCATCACGATCTGAAACAATTGTCTTTGACACACCATAGTAGTCGAACGATCTCCCTGAAAAATAAATCAGCAACATGTGTATCATCATCGCTCTTATGACAAGTAATAAAATATGCCATCTTAGAAAACCTATCCACTACAACAAAAATACTATCCCTCCCCATCTTTGTCCTCCTAAAACAAAATCCATAAAGATATCCTCCCAATGAACACTAGGAATAGGAAGAGGCATGTATAAACCATATGGATTCAGTCATGACTTAGCTTTTTGGAATGTAGTACATCGTGAAACATAGCGCTCGACGTTGCACCTTATCCTTGACCAATAGAAGTGTTCAGCAAGGATGTCTTCTGTCTTTTTGATGCCAAAGTGTCCTATTAATCCTCCTCCATGCACCTCCTATAACAACAAAAGACGAACGGAACTAGCTGGAATGTATAGCTTGTTAGCTCTAAATAAGAAATCATCATTAAAAATAAATTGTTCTAGCTTTTACCATCTTCACAATTGGATAGGGCATCTTTTAATTTCTTATCAGAAGCATATAAATCTTTTATTGTCTCTAAGCCTAAAATTCTACAATCAAGATAAGACAACAAAGTATACTGTCTAGGACAAAGCATCAGGAATCACATTTTCTTTCCCGTGTTTAATGATTCAGTTAACATGTTTACTTTATTGTATCAACATACCACCAATTCATGATCAGAATTGACTTCTAATATGCTTCAAAGATTCATGATTAGAATGTATAACAAATTGTTTAGGCCATAAATAATGTTGCTATGTTTCTAAAGTTCGAACTAGAGCGTATAATTTTTTATCATAAGTTGAATAGTTCAAACTAGGCCCACTCAATTTCTCACTGAAATAAGCAACATGTTTACCTTCTTATATCAACACACCATCAATTCCAATTCCACTAGCATCACACTCAAGTTCAAAAGTTTTACCAAAGTCAGAAAGTTGAAGCAATGGTGCATTTGTGAGCTTTCCTTTGAGAAGGTTGAAAGCTTCTTCTTGCACTTGTCCCCATTTGAAAGGAACACCTTTTTTTATCAATTTATTAAGTGGTGCAGCGATGGTGCTGAAATTCTTCACAAAGCGGTGATGGAATCCAGCAAACCCATGAAAGCTCTGCACTTGTGTGATTGTTTGTGGTGTTGGCCAACTCTTTATAACTTCAATCTTGGCTTCATCTATCTCAATTTCTTGTGGATTGATAACATGTCAAGAAAACAAACGATCGGTATAAAAAGTGCACTTTTCGAGGTTACTAAACAAACGTGCATCTCTCAAAGCAATAAAAACAGCACGTAAGTGTTCAAAATGTTCATCAAGTGACTTGCTGTAAATTAATATATCATCAAAGTAAACTACCACGAATTTACCAATGAAAGCATGTAAAACTTCATTCATTAATATCATGAAAGTGCTAGGTATATTAGTTAAACCAAAAGGCATAACTAGCCACTCACATAACCCGAACTTAGTTTTAAATATAGTCTTTCATTCATCTTCAAGTTTCATTCTAATTTGGTGGTATCTACTACGCAAGTCACCTTTAGAGAAAACAATAAAGCCACTCAATTCATCAAGCATATCATCTAACCTAGGAATAGGATGACGATATCTAACAGTAATATTATTAATTGCTCTACAATCAACACACATATGCCAAGATCCGTCTTTCTTAGAAACTAAAATCAAATGAACAACGCAAGGACTAAGGCTTTCACGTACGTGCCATTTTTCAATCAAGTCTTGCATTTGATGTTGAATTTCCTTAGTCTCCTCCAGATTAGTCCTATATGGTGCACAGTTTGGCAAAGAAGCTCCTGAGATCAAGTCAATTAATACCCAATTCCCCTAATAGGTGGCAACCTCAGGGGTATTTAGATAGAAACACATCATTAAACTCCTGCAAAAGGTTAGTGATAGAAGGAGGCAAAGATGCGAGCAAATCCTCAAGTGAAAATAAAGCATCTTTGTAAAGTAAGGCATAGCAAACAAAATTTTCCACTTCCAAGTCATTGAATTAGATTTAGTAGCTAATAAAACAACACCTTTCAGTTAAATTTTATTCTTTCTAGCATTTGATTCTTTTGTTCCTTTAGTTTTAGGTGGAAAGCATTCTTTAGTTATTATCTGATTATCACTTTTAGCATTCTCCTTTTACTCACAATTCAGATCGTTCAATTTCATCTTTAATAATGGCTTGAGGAGACATTGGATGTAAAACAATTTTCTTGCCCTTATGCATGAAGAGTATATTGATTAGTTCTACCATGATGAGTGGAATGCCTTATCAAATTGCCATGGTCCTACCTAAAAATAAGGAGTATGCTTGCAGTAGGTATGACATCGTAATCAACATAATCATGATATGAACCAAGTGAAAATTGTACTCTCACAGTTTTGATTACTTTCAACTTACCACATGAGTTGAACCATTGGATGTAATAAGGATGCGGATAAGTACTTGTGATCAAGCTAAGCTTCTCGACCATCTCCAAGCTAGCTAAGTTGCTGCAACTTCCTCCATCAATGATGACATAACATGAATGTTCCTTGATGACAAACTTGGTTTAAAACAAATTGTGTCATTGGTCATGTTCAACACTCTCCATTTGTGCACTAAGGACACTGCTTCACTATAAGGCTCATATACTTGTTTGAAGCTTCAGCACTCAAGTGTTCTTCTTGTTCATCACTAGTGTCAATCTCATCATCTGCATGATCATTCGCAACAAGTGTATATTCTTCATTAATATCATTAGCTGAAGTATACTCACCATCTTGTCTTACAATGAGAGCTTGCTAACTTGGGCACTCTCTCATGAAATTCCCAAAACCTTCACACTTGTGATATTGGATGTCCCTTGTACGTTCAGTGGAAGCAATTAAAGATACACTTTTTGTTGGAGCAGATTTGGTGGGAGCTTGAACGGTTGTAACCTTGTTTGCTTCGGGTGCACGTCAGGGCATAGAAGTAAAAGTAGAACATCATTGGCTTGGTATAGATGGAAGGGACGCCCTTGCTGTTCCGGTACTTTGTTTGGAGGAAGAAGAACCTCCAAAATGACTCCTTGTTTGTCAGACCCAGATTTTACAATCCGGAATCTTCTGTGAATCCACCGCACTATTCCCTGGATCAGTAGATAGTGCTCACAGATTACAGTTCTGAATATTAAAGTACATATCATACGGAAGCGTAAATATAATAGTAAACTTACTTATGGGCCGATTAGGCCGAAATCAATAAATTGCAGCAGCGGAAGAACGACGCACACATGTGGGACCTTCAGGACATGCCCACAGGCAGCCAACTGGAGGTGCGCGACCTAGTTCTTGACATCTTCATCTTCTCTAGCTTCACAGGGAGATGAAAATATGTACAATAGTGGTTAGCACTTGGAGAAGTCAAAAGGGAAGAGAAAAACCTTGTTCTCCTGGATAGATCGTAGACTTCCAAATACTTGCTCTTTAACGTTGTTGTCTTCACGTCGTCGTAGAATGGAGTAATTGCATTGTCTATTGGACATATGGTTGTAGAATTTTCATACTAATAGGTGGGTAACAATGGTCTCTGCCGTAGGGGTAGACAGAAGGGGAGAGGGTCTGCACTTAAAGGAGGCAAAAGGGAGGGAGGAGATCTTTATTCTTTTGGAGAGGTCGTCGTCTTCAGGGTGCTTGCTCCTTGATTTTGTCGACATTATATCTCGTAGTGCTACCCCCCTTAAATAAATGATGATTATCATTATTCATCCATTGTACTTTAGCTGTCTTGGTCGTCACGAGATTGGCGGGTGGTCTTCTTCACAGTGATGTTGTTTTCCTTAAATATTGGAAGGTTGCAGAGTCTTCACATCTTCTTGATTGCACTGGTTTTGGGTTACTTGTTATTTCGTTCCTTTGGATCCGATGGGGTTTTCAGAAAAGGTGAGAGGGAATAGCATGAGATGAGGATTAAATCGCGGAGATAAGGTGTTCTAACCCATTTAACTTTAAAGGAAAATACCCTGGAAGCTGGGGTGATACAGAACCACACAAATTTTTAAAAGCAAGCTTTTCCTGTGACTGCGAAACAGGTCGCCCGAGGGCAAGAAGGCAGTGCACAGGGCCCAAATAGAAACTTGCAACAATACAACGTCTACTCGGTGATACACACATAGGAGGGCGCAGGGTTTGTTTGCGTAGTCCATTTAAAGCAGGATCACCCTATCTTCATGACTATCTTCAATTCTCCTAACCTTAATTTCTTGGAGTAAAGGTACGAGATGAGGATCAAAATTTTTTTCCTTTTGAATTAATAGACAGAGGAGGGAAGTATTTGGGGGTAATTTGGTTGATATTAACACTCACTCTTGTGTTATCATTTTGAATTCAAGGTAAGAGAGATTTAGAAGTAAAAATGGCCAGGGCAGCATATAGATGAGAGGGAATCATCTAAGAGAGATGCGAAGGATCAGTATAACTTATATTTTCAGAAATAGTATTTTAAAGAAATATTTCTAATCATGAATCTAACGACCAGGCTAACTAGGTCACGACCTGCAGTCGATATGCTCTGATACCATCCCTGTCAGACCCCGATTTTACAATTCGGAATCTTCTGTGAATCCACCGCACTATTCCCTGGATCAGTAGATAGTGCTCACAGAATACAGTTCTGAATATCAAAGTACATATCATACGGAAGCGTAAATATAATAGTAAACTTACTCATGGGCCGATTAGGCCGAAATCAATAAATTGCAGCAGCGGAAGAACGACGCACACAGGTGGGACCTTCAGGACATGCCCACAGGCAGCCAACTGGAGGTGCGCGACCTAGTTCTTGACATCTTCATCTTCTCTGCCAGCTTGTCTAATCTTGTTGCTGAGGCGAGGTGAATTGATTCCTGATACTGAATTTTGTCGCAAAAGCGAGTGTGAGCACTCCAACCCCGTGCTCCGCGAGCCAATACACAGAATGCAAATAAATAGTATGCATGGCTTAACAAAGGAGAGGCTCGGGTTATTTTGTTTGCCAAAAATCGCCTTTAGTAGCATTATCATGATTTAATTATAGTATTATTGTTGCTACCTAAACTCTACACAACGATTGCCGTAATTGACTTAATCCACCAAAATACCCTTTAATTATTGACTGCTGTCTAAAACTCCAAGCAGCGAATATCATCAATTAACTAATCCACCGATCTCTTTCTTTCCATATTGTTTACTATTTAACCCTCGAAACAGTGAGCGACATCATTTAATTAATCCACCAAATACACACTTACTATATTTAGTGTTGTCAAAAATTCCAAATAGCGAATATCATCAATTATACAATCCAGCAATCAATTGGTGCCTAAAACTCCAAACAGCTAGTGACATCATTTATCTAATATCATTTAATTAATCCATCAATATATTTTGTATTCTAAATTTCTAACAATCCAATCCTTTTGTTATTGATCCAACTCCACCAAGAACATCATTGATCAAGCATACGATTCAATATTATATATCCACCAAGAATATCATTGATCAACTCTGCGACTCACCATTATATATCCACCAAGACTATCACTAATCAAGAATTATAATCCAATACTCATATTATTCCTCCAAATTTCCAAAAATTCAATTAGATCATTTATCTAGCCGATCCATTCAACTGGACCCCACTAATTTATTTCTCCCAGAACCCACACTATCATTTCCCATTCATGATCGACCTGAATCCACCAATACCTTTATGTGCATACTACAAACATCCATCTCCTTTACACACGACCCTGTTTATTCCACCCATATCTTATTTTGTAAGAATAGAAATGCCACTATTTGAAATACAATACATAAAATTTCCTGAGACATAGCAGTTTTGGAATAAATCATAATGTTCAAGGAATACTAACATGATTTTCCATACATATGGCATCACACCATATGCCTAATATCACCAAAAATTTTCCATACATATGGCATCACACCATATAACATCTTTCAGCGTTATAGCCGCTTAACTTACCACTGGGACGACACCCAGGACAATTCAAATCAGGGCTTTCCACTGCCCTCCACTTTTTCATTACCATTCATAAAACATTTTGAAATAGAACTATATCTGGTTAAGTTCCCATGTCCGCCCATGACTGTGGGCACGGCTATTCGAATAGTTTTAGACTCTGCAGAGTTTGTACACTTTCACCACAAGAGACAATCAACTCGTTGCCCCACACGATTCCTTAGAAGTGTGGTTGAGCAGGCCATCACAGTGACTTTTCAAAGTATCTAGTCCCTTTTCTCATTCACCTTATGGGTAGCCGCCCACTTGCGGTGGGTCCCATCTATGCGCGAGATGTTTCCCACAGCCACTAACGCAACTCGGGCTTCTACTTCCCGCAACGTTAGGACAGCTGGGAAACTTCACCCACCACTGGTGTCCCTTCAGGCCCCCTTGCCATAGCGTAGCCCCATCAATCCACTACCAGTGAGATGAGTCCGGGGATTTCGATAAATCTACTTAGCCAAGTTGTATTTTACAGACTTGTGATTGTACTGTTTTACACAGGAGGTCATGACAAGATTCAGTCCTTAGTGATATCTGGGCGGCTCTACCACAAAACCACACTCTCGTGCACACCTGCACCATACCCCCGAACCATCCGCCCAGATAAATAAGCAATTTGAGGTTTTTGGGAATATAAAATAACCATATTCAACATACACTAGTCATTACCACAATGACTGCCCAACCAATTTTTCTCAGGATTAAAAGTGATGCTTGGACGCTCTTGCGCCCACGAGTATCTAAGCAAAACTAAGCATGTCATATAATTACGGACTTACTTTTCAAAAGTTACCATTATAATTTTGCTAAGGCAACAAGGTTCACATATTCAAGTATTCCAAAGGAGGTGTAATATTAATCAAGCAAACAATGGGCATATAACTAAAATCTTAAATTAACATGTATTTGCATATAAAATAACAGCATGCAATTTGATAATTTAAACAAAAATAATTTACAGAAAGTGTAGGTTCAACATGATCAAAGTATTGACTCGCCTGACGCGGTTTACCGCGGACTTGAGCTCACACGATGCTTTCTCTTGAGCTTTTGGTCTCTATCTTCACTTCGAGCTTGATCTCGCTTGATCCAATGAGTCTTCACGACTTCCAATTTCTAATTACGCTACAAACGACTGAATCCAAATAAAAGCAAATAACTCAAAAAATCCAAATAAATCCGAATAAACACAATTTAGTTTTATTATAAGTTAATGGGTGATTCGGGTGATTTGAGGCAAGGTCGAAGGTAGAATACGATGACTCAATCTGTTTATTACTACCTTTATTTATTATTTTTATATTTATTTAGGAAATTCCAGGAGTTAGGTTAGACCTATGAATCGGTGTATGAGTCTAGTTAAGTATAATTTTGTCGAGCGTTAATATTCCGGGTAGATAGCACTTTGTGATACAACATTTTATGCACCTTAAGTTATCCTTATGCTAAGTTTGATTTGAGTTAGCGTCTAATTATACGGGTCCCGGCTTGCTATATATATACAATTATACTCCATATAAATATGTACTAAAGCTAGTGTTAAGATTTAATTAATGGCACCATTATCATTTTATTTGCACCTTTGTTAATATTAAGCTTAGCTTTATTTTTAATTTTTATTTATCTAGCAAAGCTTGTCGTACAGGGTTATATATATTAGTATAGCTACTTAACTAAATCTATTAAGGGAATTTGTTTTAATGATGACATGCTAGAGCATACATTATAATTTGAACATTTAACCAAAGTGTTTTTCTTTATCCATGCCCTAACTAATATTTAGTCTTTTCAACTTATTTATGCAAACCACATTAAATATCACCAAAAATTCAATTGAGCTCTAAAATTTGTGGTTTTAGTTCCACTGGACAGATCTTGAATTTAGATAAATTTAGAAATTTATTTCATTCAATTTGGAGTTAAAATGAACAAGTTATGCCCATTTTAAATTCTCAGTTTAATTAAATCTAGAAAATATTAAATCTCTGACAGATGGGTCCCACTTGCATTCTTAATTCATTATCTTTATTTTATCATTATTTTATTTTCTTCCCATGGTGTCACTGACGTATGGGCCATGCACTGTACTCACTGAAGGGTAGGGCCCACAGATCAGAGATAGGACGCAACGGATTACTGGTAACAGTGCTTAGGTCAGCCCTTAATCCTTAATTAATTGCCATTAGGCTCTACTAACTATGTCTGAGCATTAATTTAAACTTATTTATACTATAATGATTATTTTGCATAGTGATTACTTTCTTAATTACCTCCTTTATTGCAGCGTAACAAAACATCTAAAAATCCACATTTTATCGCGGTCACCGGGCTCGAACGCGGGTTGCACGGGCGAACTCGCACTCGGTTAACCAACTCAGCTCGGGGGTTACCTGACCGATGGGGGAGGATGAATTTACTTGAAACGGTGGTGGGAGCGTTGGAGCAGAGGAGGTTTGGGCGGCGGTGCCGACGGCGAGTGGTGGCCGGAGATGTGCAGGGGAGCACCAAAATGGGACGCCGATGGTGCGGGGGTGCCGATGAGGGTGCCGGCGGGGACCGGGAAGCTCGGTGACGGGCCGGCGGCGGCGGTGACTCGGGAGGGAGTTCCGACGTCAGTGGCTACGGTCTTCGGGAAGCACGGGGAAGGCCGGAAACGTGATGGTGACACCCGGAGGATGGCGTGGGGAGTAGGAATCAGATTGTCTTGATGGGAATTGGCGAAAAGGCCGGCGGCCGGAGCTGGGGAAGGTGAGCGGCGCTGGCGGTGAAGAGGGCACGAGAGTGAAATTGCTCTGTGGTGGAGGGAGTGCGGAGTGTGAGGAGCATTGTGGGAGCTCCGACGGCTTTTATAGGCAACCGAGAGGGGCCGGCCTCGGGGAGCCGTCTGTGTGGTCGTGTCGGCGAGCGGCGGGAGCAGAGCAAAGGGATTCGGTCGGGATTTTGGGCGATCCGCGCGTGACAACGCGTGCTGGACGGCAGGATGCTTGCGCCACGTGGCCGAATCGACGCGACCGGGCAGAGAAGAAGCTGCGGGTGGTGGAGCCGTACCGGGGGCGGGGCAACGAAACCGGGGGCGGCGGTGGTCTCGCAGGCGCCCCAGCCGGGTGACGGGATGGCTCGGACAGGACTACGTCAGCGCATGAGTGCCACGGGGCGGCGAGAAGCTGAGTGCCGCAAAGAGGGAAGAAGTGGCGCGGCGCACTGGGGAAGAAGGAAGAAAGAGGGGAAAGAGAGGAAAGGGGGCGGTCCCGTGCGGCAGAGGGAGGAAAAGGGAGACGGGCCCACGTGGCGGTGAGCGGGGAGGAGAAATGTGGCGGGGCGAGCTACGGGCCAGGGAGGGAAGCGAGCAGGAGCAGGGAAAAAAGAAAGGAAAGGAGGCGGCCGTGCCCAGGCGCAGTGGGAGAAAGGGAAGGGGAGAGAAGAGAGGGAGTGAGGCCCACAAGCAGTGAGAGAGAGAAATAAAAGGGTGAGAAAATGAGGCTCATGCATTACCTTAAAATTTTGGATTTTTACTTTAGGTTTTTATCTCATATTTGTGGTTATTCATTTAAAGTCTTGCATGCCAGTTGAAATTTTTAGCTTTTATTTTCAAAAATGGGGTTTTATATTTTTAACTCAGGTTTCTTTCTCCTTATACTGGATCATCTTTTCAGATTTGTATTTTAAATTTTAATTCTCTATTATTTGAACATTCCCCTTTAGGACATTATTAATGCTTGTTTCTTTTTGAGCTTCTTAAATTTTTGGAACCTCAACCAAATTCCAGAAAAACACCATAAAATCCAAATTCAAATAAAATATATTACAAAAATAATTCAAAAAGCTTTATATTTTCAAATTTCAAATTTTTGGAATGTTACATTGTTCTCATGTGTCGCCCCTGTACTTCCCTTTTAGCTTTGCAAGTAAGATGAAATAAACAAGTGACAGAATTGTATTCTTTATAGTCAAATATGTCCTGAATTTCCCAGTTAAGCCTTCCTAAAATTGTAGCCATTTTAGTTTCTTCAGTTTTTTCCAAACCACAACGCAATAAACCAATTTGCAATTCTTGATAGTATTCCTCTACTGATCTATTGCCTTGTTTTAAGCATTGCAATTTATTTAACATATCATGTGAAAAGTATGAAGGCACAAATCTAGTTCTCATGACTCTTTTCAAAGCATCCCAAGTTCTAGATACATGTGGCAGTGTACATTGCTCCCCCCACCAAATTGATGTTAAATCAGTGAATTCACTAGTAGCAGCCATGACTCTTTTATTATTGGAAAAATTATGGCATGCAAATTTTTGATCTAATTATAATTCCCAATCAAGATAAACTTCAGGGTCATATCTACCAGCAAATGAGGAAATTTTAAACTTGACTTTGGTGAATGTATCATCATCACGTACCTTCCCTTGTAATCTACCCATACCTCGTCAATTTTGCCTGAGTCGACGACGGTGGTGGTCATCGGGGCCCTCAAATTCAGTGTCGGCATCACTATTGTTCTCTTCAACATCATCATCTTCACCCGCCGAAGAGTGAGGGACAAACAAAGCACGTCAAGCAGCTGGTGGTGGTGGATGTTCAAGGTTCTCAACTCTGTTGTTGATGGTGGTGAGGATGTTATTGAGCCGATCCAACACATTGTAGATCTCCTCCGCTCTCTTGTTGACCCCACGGTTGAAATGTTGGACAAGCATCCTTGTGCGAGGAGTGAGAGGTCCGCACCCTCAAGTTCAGAAGATTGGTCATCATTCTTGTCACCATGTTTCGAATTCTGTGAACCTGCCATTGTTAGTAGAACACAAGAAACTCACAAGAAAATTTATTAGCTCCCTATCAACTATTAGGTGCTGCAGGCTATGGAATTCTCACACTCTCAAGCTCTTATCAAATACTTACAAGATTCTTACCAAGCAAAGCAAGTGATACAACCGGTGGCTAGTTCGTAGTAACTTGACTAGAGTGATGAGTATAGCGATTGCTGATATGTAAAGACCTATTTAGTTAGTAGCATGTGGAGCTTGGACAGGCAATATATAAGTAGCAAAGAAATTGGCAATATTCAAAATAAGAATTATACTAGCTGAATAATAGTCCAAAGTACTTGCCTAAATTTCTAGCACATACAAGTACTCGACCCTAGCTCAAGCAAGCAAACACTAGACAACACAAGGCCTATACCGAGAGAGCTCAAAAATCTGAAAATCAACAATGCTGCAAAATTTTCTTCTTCTTTTTTTACTTGTCCGGCTTTTCTTTTTGCACTTGCCTCTTTTCTTCTTTTTTTATATCTTGTGCGGCCTTTTTTTTTTGCACTTGCCTCTTTTTCCTTTTTTAGAGCAACACGAATATTAAGCTCACTAAATTATAACCTAGAAATAAACATTACACAGTCTGTAATGAAAAAAACTTAAACTAGACGGCAAACGGATGCCAAAAACGAGTGCTAAAACTTCAAATGCCGTTTTGAGGTCCTAACGATCTTTTTTTGGGTTTTTGCTTTTTCTGGATGTAACTTTTTGTTGGCTTTCCAACGAGCTAAAGAACGTTGTAATATGAGTTTGTATGCAAAAGTTATGCATGTTTTAGTGAATGTTGCATGAAATTGTCCTTAACTCGGTATAAAAAGAGTCAAAACCCGAACACAACTCTGTCCCAGGTGATTCGGCTAACTAGTAAGATGTGAAAACCAAGTTGATCTCTAACTCCCAACAATTTGGTGGTGCAGACACAAACTCTAACCCTTTCCAAACTTGGCAATGAAGAGCAACCGCAGCAAGGAAGGGGGTAAACCCTTGATCTAATCAACAATTTTTTAATTATTTTCAGATGCGATACCTGAAACTAAAATCAAAGCAGTAGACTCAGACCAACAACTAGAACTTAACGATGGACAAAAATTCAACATGGTAAAACCAAAAACCGAAATTGCAAAGGCACAACTAGGGTTCGGTTTTGGTGATTTTCGATGAACGTAATATTTTCGTGGGAGAATTTTCTGGTTATAGGTATGAAAAATAAATCTAAAACAAGAATCTCACCAGGAAACCTGGGCTCTGATACTAACTGATGAGGGGGTTTGGCCCAATCTTCTGATGAGAATAATAACTATGATTGTTTGATATGACGTTGACGACGAGGCTACTTGACCGAAATGACCAAGTCCGTCCTGCAATCGCTACACTACACTTTTGTCGTTACCAATCGTGCTCAATATGGATGATCCTTCCTGCAAGCAATCGAGAATCAAGTAAGACAGAAATAGCACGATCTAAATTTGTGAATGAAATACAAAGTTTCATTGAACAATGGAGAGTCCTGAAGTCGCCGTAGTTGGTCTAGTCGACACAAGTACACAACTGATGTTTTCTAAATAAAAATCAATCTAAACAAACCTAAACCCTAAAAGCGGCATCATTAGCAATTTTTATGGTGCTAGGGACATTGGGGGGGGCACGTCCATGAGAGTGGGGGAACACCCTACTATAACTCTCTAGTTGGGCTTAAACTGATACAAGGCCCAAAGCCTGGGTTTGGAACTGATTTGGATTTGTTTTATAGATTACGCTATACTCAGGTAGAGTTATGAGGTGGGACCAGAACCATTGAAAAGAGGACGTCATAAGTTTTCCAACAAGTCCAAGATCACCTCATTTGGATTCTAGAATATGCTCATTTTTCATTCTTGGTCGTCTTGGCCTCAAAGTGATGTGGTGACCTCCAATGTTCATCCCAAGCACATTTGTTGCTCCATGTGCCTCTCCTTGGTTCTTGCCCATGTTCCTAAGCACAATCACATCACAAGCAATAGGCATCAACCCATTCTCAGAAGCTGAATTATCATTACTATTATAAAAGAATGAGTTGGTGGTTATACGTCCCTTCTCCTTTAACCACCCCATTCTTAACTTCTTACCACTCCACTTTTCAACTGATCAGAGTAGTCTTCTTCCATAGCATGATTCTCTATATATACAATAAATTTCGTTGCAACGCACGAGCAGGTGACTAGTACATCTCTAAGAACGAGCTCACCTGATAATTCAACTTGCGTGCGCGTGCCTTCATCATAGTTCCTTCCCTATCATCTTGTAGATGAGTGTTGTGTGTATCCAAAAAAATGATGTCCTCATCACACATGCTCTAACATTGCAAGGAGTACTTTTTTGGATTCGTTGCAACAACAATTTTGCATGAAACTACAGTTGAGACCCTATTTGTAACCCATAATTTTTTTTATCTCTTCGAGAATTGAATTGTTTATTGTGAAATTTCCGCATTCCAAACAACCCGTTAGAAGGAATACTAACAAATTTCTATGTTCCTCGTAGTCATTTCACCCGTATCTATGGGCATGTTATTTTCGGCTGCGGCTTATGACTTTTGGCTGAAAATTTTCAATTTTGGCTATTTACGGTACAGATTACGGAGAGACAAATACTCACTTGCGATTTTGGCTGATACAGATGTTGGGTTTTTAACGTATAGATTGTTTAACTTGTAGACCCCGTCTTGAGAAAATACTCCATTTAAAAGTTAGGTACTGTAGCAGAAGCCAAAAGCCGATTTCAAAAACTCAAGAACATGCCCTATATCCTTTTTCTTTTTCCTCCAAGGGCCACATTTGTCTGTCACTTTCATCCTAGTTTATAACACAATAATTTCTAGAAAACCATATGATTTTGTCACGCTACTTATTTTTCAAAAGACGCAGAACACAAACCCAATATGGAGTTGGCACTAGGCACTCAGCAGGCTTCGCAGTATGCACGCGTATGCGAATTACTGATGCCAAATTTACGGCAAACCAAAAAAATGAACTCCTTGCAAAGGAGCGCGTTAATGAGCTTTTGATGAAGCTTTTGCAGTGTAATAGATGCCAGAGAAGTCCACATACTCATTAAGTTTAAACTCTCCCAAACAGCACCTAAATTAGCTTGCCAGATGGTATAACATGAATTCAGTAATAATGAATAATTGGTATTTGGATTACTTTGGAATTTACGTTTATGAAAGTTTCGATCGATCGCAGTTGAAGATTTTGAGTGTGGGTGGTTTTGATTTGGTCCGAGTGGTTTTGGTCTAGTCCAAGTGATTTTGGTCTGCTCCAATTGGTTTTAGTCCAGTTTGAGTGGTTTTGACCGGTTCCAAGTGGTTTCGATTGGGTCCGAGTGCTACCAGAGTATCAGACGGCATTCGAGTGTCATTATTGTATCGGACAACATTCGTGTGCCATCAGAGTATCAAATGGTGATCAAGTGGCATCAGAGGTTCGGACGGTAGTCCGATCAGCCTTCTGATGGATGGTGCGATTGGCAGGTCCGAATGGTAGACTTCGACCATGGCAGACTTTGACCACGTCCGGCTTCGACCACGATATTTCTACCACAGCTTTGACCACGGTAGGTGACCGCAGATTATGACCTCAAACAATGAACTAGTTGTAAGCAACATTTAACCGGTCATAAGTGACAATGAACTGGTCTTAGCTACAGTGAACCGGTCGGAGATCGTAAGGTCATAAGCTACAGTAATTGGTCGATGGTCGTAGCTACAGTACCTGGTCGATACTCGATAGTCATAAACTTTACTGGTCAATACTCGATAGTCGAAAGACTTTACGTTCGATGGTCATAGATTTCACAGACTGCTGTCATAGTTGTAGACTTTGCAGTTTTGTCGTCATAGTCGTAGACTTCGTGATCTGTTGTCGTTGTCTTAGACTTTTCGATCGATTGTCGTAGACCTCGCGATCGGTAGTCGAAGGCTTTTGCGATCGGTTGGCATAGGCTTCATGGTCGGTACTCGTAGACTTCATGATCACTACGAATGTTTTAATTCTTGTGATCTTCGAGTACCTCGAGTACTCATGTTGGGCCAGTGGTTGACTGATATGGTTGTATTAGTTGTCGGTGACACTCAGTACTCGGTGATCGATGATGTAGTGATTGGTTGATGATCGGTAGTCGTAGACTTGGCGATTAGGTGTCTTAGTCGTAGCAGTCGGTACTCGATGGTTCTGGTCGGTAGTGATGTATTCCTAAGTGTTTTGAGTGAAGCGATGGTAATTCCTGAGTATTTATTGTTTTCGAGTACTCATTGAGCTAGCAGTCATATTGAGTGATCTAAAGCTGATTTCTGGATAGCGATGAAATTTGTGGTCATGGATGACCCGGTTGGTGTTGATGGTTGGTTGAGGTTGTGGTTATACGTGTGTGTGCTGATGACGGTCAAGTTGGAAAGAACTTGTGTCGGAAAATGTTTCTTTGGTCTTTGCATGTGCAGGTGAGCGTGGAGACAATCATGGTCGGTGACAAGGAGGACCGGGACTAGGATGAAGAGATCTAAGGTCTAGACGATTGAGGATGTCACACAAGGTGGTCGGACTAATGCTGGAGCACGTGGAGATTAAAGGTGGTGATTCATGAAGAAGCTATGCGCGGTGTGGTCCTGGAGGCTTCTACACAGAAGTTAATAATGCGAGATGGAGATACGGGAGGTGTGTTCCTAGAAGCTTTGTCACGTGGAGAGTTAGGAGTTATGGATGGAGTCCATAACTGAGAAGATTGAGAGATTGATTAAAACCTGTGTTTGGAAACGTTTCGGGTCTCGTGTTTGAGTTAGACACGATTTAGGGTTTTGATAAGAGTTTTAGCTGTTGTTTTTTTAGGAGGGTTTTGTATTAGTGTTTTTAGGGGTGCTTGTGAGAACGCTTTGTAAATCCACAGAAATACAACAATGAAAAACATCTTGAATCAATCTGGTTCGTGATGTGTTGAAGATTTCTGGTGATTGCGGTCGCAGCAGAAGCGTTTGACTACGTGAAAAGGTAATCGAGAGGTTCTACTTCTGGATTGATGTTTTCGAGTACGTTCAATCTGGCGAAGATTGAAGCTGAGCGATTTGGCGAGCAGCTGAGCATTGAGTAGTCGATCAAGCTGTCGAAACCTTCATCGGCTACTTGAAGATTTTAAAAAACAGATGCTATCATTTACCTCTACTCTGATTACGCCATATGATCCTACAGAACTTGACATAAACCTGGCTAGGTTTGTTTCCTATCGTAGGGTCCAGAGATGAGAGATCCTCTGTGCCTTGAATGAAGCTTCTCCGGGTTCACATAGACATTCTGTGATTCTGTGTTTGTTTTGGTCCTTATTCTAGAGTGTTATTATGTCTTTGGCTGAAATAGCATTGTAATGGCTGTTAGTTTTTATTGAGATATTGAATTAAAAATAAATAAAGAAAAACACCGTTATATTTTTTACAGATAATACAAAGAAAAAAGGAAAAAAAGAAGAAAAATATCGTGTTAATAAATCAACGTGTTCCAAACGGTTTTTGACTTTTAAAAGTTAGAAATCATCGATGTATAGAACGGGACTTAGCCGATCTGCATTAGAGGGATAAAAAGAAACCAAATCAACTACTTTTCAGCTGATTTATCTGGCAAAAAATAAAAACCCCATGCCACTCATCCTATTCAGACTGCATTTTCAGCAGATTAGCAGGCAGGCAGGCTAGCAACTCATCCATCATATGAACAGCATATCAGTAGCACTGCAAACCTAACCAGCTGCATAAAGATGGCAATGGGTCTATACCCATTGGGTTTCACCACCCCAAACCCACCTCTATTAAGTAAAAATATCCCCGCTGGAGGACCCAATAACACAGATGGGTACAACATTTCCCCCAAACCCATACCCGCGCGGGTGAAATAAACCCGGCGAGTGACCCATACCCGAGACATGATATACAAGATTAAGGATCAAATCACCTAAACAACAAGATCACCATTTAAATTAAAGAGTGCATAAGCATACCAATGCATAACCCAATCCAACATAATAGTGCATAATCCAATCCAACATAATAGCGCATAATCCAATCCAACATAATAATGCATAAACCATTCCAGAATACAACCATCAGGAGTTATATGACTTCATTCACTTCACTACTTCAATAATCAGTACATCAAAAGGCCAATGGACAGTGGCCAATAGGCAATAGCACATTATTAAGCTTCCTGCAATGGAAACAAGGGTTAAAGGAGGCGAGGAAGCTTCACCGACTATCGTCGTTCGTCGAGCCGGAGAGTGCCGCCATGGGCGTCGGCGGCTTGGCAGATGGGCGACGGCGGCTTGGCAGATGGGTGACGGCAGCGGCTTGGCAGAGTGCGGCGGCGGCTTGGCAGAGGGTGGCAAGGATGGCTTGGAGGGTTTGGAAAGTTTGAGTTTGATTTGAGCGTTTCCTGCTAAGTCGTAGCTTCTGGTCATGGTCGTAGGCCCGTTCAACCACTTTGGTCGTGGTCGGAAGCTTGCCGGACAGGTTACGACCACGTTGTCGCCAATCGGGAGCGAGGCAAGCCACTTACGACCACACAGTCGAAGGTCGGAAGTCTCCCGACTTCTTTACGACCATTGGGCGTAGTCGTAGGTCACTGGGGTGGTCTACGACCACTTGGACTGTGGTCGAAAGGCAGCAGCAAAGTTTACGACCACGCTTGGCCGTGATCTCAAGCCTCCGAGAAGTTTACGACTACTTTAGGCATCATCGGAGTCCATCAGGACAGTATACGACCACGTTGGTCGTGGTCGAAAGCTGGTACGACCACGTTGGCCATGATCGAAGGCCAATACGACCACGTTGGTCGTGGTTGAAGCCTGGTACGACCACATTGGCTGTGGTCTGTGGTCACGAGTCGCGCGACGATCGCTGTGGTTGGAAGTCGGCGCTCGGGTGTACGACCACGTTGTCGCAGATTTCGCTTCCTGAGAATGAAAGCGGATTTCGACCTCGCTACGGGCAAACGTGGTCGTAGGTCGGTCGGATGAGGTCAGACGAGTTTGGAGCGCGGTCAGAAGTGGGCGACGTTGGTCGGAAGGTTTTCGACCACGGTGAGACAAGTCATACGAGAACGGAAAAGGGTTCGACCACGGTAGAAAGCGATGATCGTGGTCGGAAGGTGGTTCGATCACGCGATAAGCGGTCGCAAGACCTAGAAATCGGTCGTATCGACTTGGGATGTGGTCGTATGGGGTATAGACCTGGAGCGATAGAGTCGCAGCTTGTGTATGTGGTCGTAGCTTGTATCTTGTTGGTCGTAGCAGTCTAGTGTGCGGTCGTAGGCTTGTTATGACTTGGTGTTCGGCCATACGACTTGATAGTCGTAGGAGCTAGTTTGACCTTGTGGTCGTTGCGACCAGTCTAGCGGGGGTTAGCGATAGTCGTAGACTCTTGTATCTGGTCGTATTGCTTGACATTGTGGTCGTATGTCGTGTGCTTTCATTGTTCTCTATTCTCGACTTGTCGTGGGTGGTATACGACTTGGTAAGAGTATGATTTAAGTTTTGATTTCTGGCTCAAGTGGTTGGATACTATTGTGAGCGGTGCTATGAAATGGTTTGCTTGTCTGATGATGTTTGCAGGACTTCGAGACTAGCCGTGGCGAGGCATGGAGGGCCGAGACTAGGCACGGGCCGTGCTGAGGTCAAGAGCGGCCAGGAGGTGCTGAAGACGACGAGGTCTGCGAGGTGGTTGCAAGACTTGAGAGGCAAGGCAGAGGAAGCTTCCAGGAAGGCAGCCGGATGGCATTTTGGAGAAATGCGAAAAGCTGTAAAGGAAGTTGTATCTCTGAGAAAGCACTGGAGTGACTCTCGCTAATGGGTAAAGAGGAAAGCAAACCCGGTTGTGGAGGCTATAAAAGGAGGGGTGTCTCCTGCATGTAGTTCCAAGGATCGGGGGGTCTTTTGCTTTCTCTTTTTCAGTTGAGAGTAGGTGAGAGCAGGAGAGACAGAGGTGTGTTGTTGTCTCCTTCGTAGCTCTGTGTTGTGTTCCTCCCAAGAATCATGTAGTTCTTGGTGTTCTTGAGGATGAGAAGGAGAGGATGAGCTGAGTCTACTTGTAATCATTCCTCATGTCCGAATGTCCATGCGTATCGGGACTCCTCTGTAGTACTCTCGAGAAATAAATTCTCCGAAGTTCTTTGAGCTATGGGTATCTTGTTTCAGTTCCTTTATCTGTGCAGTCTCCTGATCTTTCTGTTTCAATCTTGATTTGGTTTTGAACTGCTTTTGCTTTGGGCTGTGTTGGCTTGCTTTGAACTGGGAATCATCCTTAAGGCCATCTTGGCCAGTTCTTCCCGAGAGCACCGTTCTTGTTTCAACCGCGCAGTATTCTCTGTTTGATTTCTTTTGTCGGCTCGGGCAAGTGTTCGACCACGTGGTGTTCGACCATCAGTTGGCTTACGACCACGTGTGTTCGACCAGAGAAGCCAGTTCTCTCGACCGATTTGTTGAGTGGGTACTTGGAGAGTTTTTGAAGGCACCATTCACCCCCCCCTCTGTTGCCATTTCGGTCCTACAATTGGTATCAGAGCCGGTTAGCTCTAATCAATAGATCTTAACCGGTCTCAAGAGCCATGGCGACGGACAAGTACTCGACCAAGCCGCCCGTTTTCGATGGCATCGATTACCCCTTCTGGAAGAGCCGAATGGAAACATACATCCAGGCTCAGGGGTATGCCATCTGGCGCAAGGTTAAGGTCCAGTTTGTTGTTCCTGCCGATGAGAACATCAATGCCGGGAACATGGCTGATGTTGAGGCAAATGCAAAGGCAAGGAACATCATCATCCAGGGTTTGAGTCGTAGCGAGTTTGACCGCATATCTCACCTGTCGTCCGCCTACGACATCTGGGTGACCCTCGACGCATACCATGAGGGCACCACCCAGATTAAGACGGTTCGACAGGACCAGTTCAAGCGCGAATACAACAAATTCGAAATGCTTGCTGGTGAGTCCCTGGACGAGTGCTTTTCGCGATTTCACAAAATCTTGAGCAACCTCCGAGCGGTCGGTCTCACATACCCCGACTCGGACAACGCTCGTCAGATGCTCGCGGCACTCGATCTGCGTGTGTGGGAGATGAAAGTGACCACCATCAAAGACACGACAGACCTCTCGACCTTGACTCTTGACGCGCTGTACTCGCGCCTCAAGACTCACGAGATTGACGTTGTCTCTCGTAGGTCAAAGTCACAGTCGATGGCTTTGGTCATCGATCCCAGTTCAGCTTCTGGTCTCTCTTCTGAGTCTTCTTGCGATTTCTCCCTTGCTGCTCTATGTGACATTACTGATGATCAGTTAGAGCAGCTTGCGGATGATCAGCTGGCCCTCCTAGCCCGAAGGTTTTCCCATGCCTACAAGGGTAGGAGAGACAGAAAGAGAGGCGGACCCGTGATCTGTTTCGAGTGTGGTGGCCCCAACCACATTCGGGCAAACTGCCCCAAGCTGGAGAAGGGCAAGAACGACTTCGGCGGTTCGAGCAAGATCGACTACACCGACAAGAACCGCAACAAGAAGCCTCCAGCTCAGACGCCGGGAAAGAAGAAGTTCCGCAACTTCGGGAAGGCCAAGAAGCTCTTCCACCGCGTCCTCACCGCCTTCGACGACCTCGACCTCAGCGAGGTGGAGGGATGGAGCGACGACGACGGGACGGGTGACCAAGAGCCCAAGGATGGCGGCGACGACTTCTCCGGCATGTGCTTCATGGCCCTCGAGGGCGAACTCAGCGACAGCGAGCTGTACTCCGACTCGGACGAGGTATGTCCCTCCTATGACCAACTTAATGAAGCTTTCCTTAAGCTAGGAGGATTTCATGCTAGATCTAGAGCTAGATGTAGCGAGTTGGAGAAGAAAGTAGAGAGACTGTCACGGGAGCTTACTTTACTTATATCTGCTCCCTCCCGTGACGACTGTGATACATGCTGTGCTTTGCTGGGTGATTTGGAGAAATTAAGGACCTCTCATGATAGTGTGTCCTCCGAGCTTGATTCTATTAAGGTGGAGAATGTTAGTCTGCTTGCTGAGTTAGAGTTGAGTAGGATGGCTGTTACCCTACTTACTACTGATGAGACTACTTCTCCTACCTCATGTGAGTATAAGGACATTGCTGCTAGAGGACCTTATGCCATGCTCCTTGATCTGCCCGAGTCATGTAAAAATTGCAATAACTTGAAGATGAACTTAAAACGGGCAGATCATAAAATTGCTGAGTTGCGTGCTTCTTTACTTGAGCCAATTGACTCATGCTTAAACTGTCCTAAGTTAACTGCTGAACTTGAAGCTGTCTCCAAACAGTTTCAAGATAAGATTGATCATGATAGGAAGTTGGCTCAATATGCGACTAAGGACCCTGTTAGCTCACCATGCATTAGCTGTGATAAACTAAAACTTGAACTCGTTGCTTTGAATGATAAATGTGTGAAGCTAACTAAGGATTTACTAGAGAAGCCATTAACTCATTGTAATGTGAATGCTGAGAAGGGGGAGAAGCCCCAGGGTAAGGTTGAGACGCTTAGCAACGTGAACCAACCTGCTAGCAGTAGGACTGTCCATTCAGAGTCGGCTGTGCATGCACAAGCCATTCTTCCCTCTGCTGTTGGTTCTTCATCTGCTCCCTTATCTCCTGCTGTTCCCTCTTCCCCCTGCTCTTCTTGCACCTCTCTCTTTCGGGAGTGTCAGTACCTTATGAACACTCTCGAGAGATTTGTAGGCGGCAAGAAGAAGCTTAATCTTGTTCTGGACCAGTCTAAAATTTGCAAATTTAATCAGGGTCTAGGATATGATTATTATGAGGACATGAGGAAGCATCCACCTGCCGTGCTCAGACCCATAGCACCAGGTGTGATCGAGACCGAGCCCAGGACCGAGAAAGTCCAATTTAAGTCAGCGGGCTATGTCCAAGGGATTTCTGACAGCAAGGTGGTTGCACCTGCTGCTTCGGCCTCTCAGAAGGCGAAGCCTGACCGTGCTACTTCTACCTCTCCGAGGATGAAGTATCACTGCACCTTTTGTCAGAAGGATGGACACACGGTTGATCGATGCTTCAGGCGCGCCAAGATTGCGTGAAGAGACCGTGTTGAGTCTCTTAGGCATATTCAGGGTCAGCCCCAGATCCTGAGTACACCTAAGACCAACACGAGGTCTAGGTTTGCTCCTGTTACGGAGTTTGGGCAGCATCGAGGACTTGGTTTTTCTGAGTCTTCTGTTTTTCGTCCTCATGCTGCCTCTGATCATGTCTTCCGCCGTCCTGAGGGTAGATCTCATTTTCGCCATCAAGATAGCTACCCGCGGCATGATCAGCGTGTTGCCGGTGTTCCGACTCGCTCTCCCGTAGCAGTCGGACCCTGCAACAGCTTCAGGTCTGCTCACAGACCTTCTGCTTCTTTGAGTCTCAGAGAGCGTAGGGTAGATAGAGGTCAGTCGTGCTTGACGACTTCTTCTGCTCGACGTGTTGTTCAGTATTGGGTGTCAAAATCTCTCTTGATTTACCCCAGTACTGATACTTTACTCTCTGCTTGACTCAGGTTCGCCGGACAGGGAAGGGAAAGGTTTGGCTCGTAGACTCCGGGTGTTCACGACACATGACCGGAGATTCCCGTTGGTTTTCTTCCCTTGCCCGTGCTCCAGGTGATGAGACGATCACCTTCGGAGATGCTTCATATGGGCGCGTCATCGCCAAAGGTACTGTGCGCATTAATGACTCTTTCATTTTGAAAGATGTAGCCTTGGTTAGTAAGCTGCAGTACAATTTGCTTTCAATCTCTCAGCTTACCGATGACGGTTTCGAGGTGAGCTTTAAGAAAAATGCTTGTAAAATTCTTGATTCTTCGGGTAGTCTGGTTTGCGGGATCTCTCGTTATGGGAGGATCTTTCGTGCTGATTTTTCTGAGTCTTCTGGCGATCCTCTCAGGTGTTTAGTTGCTTCTGAGTCCCGCGACCTTTCTTTCTGGCATAGGAGACTTGGTCATATCGGATTTGACCATTTGACCCGAGTTAGCGGCCACGATCTCATTCGTGGCCTGCCGAAACTCAAAATGGTCAAGGATCTTGTTTGCGCTCCATGCCGGCACGGCAAGATGGTTGCCGCTTCTCACCCTCCGGTCACAGTTACTATGACCGATGCACCGGGACAGCTGCTCCACATGGATACAGTGGGACCAGCTCGAGTGCAGTCAGCAGGAGGGAAGTGGTATGTGCTTGTTGTGGTCGATGACTTCTCGAGGTATTCTTGGGTGTTTTTCTTAGCCTCGAAGGATGAGACGTTTTCACATTTCCGAGGTCTTTTTAGTAGGCTTTCTGTTGAGCTTCCAGGTGCCTTACAAGTGATCCGCAGTGACAATGGCACGGAGTTCAAGAATTCCTACTTTGAGAGTTTCTGTGGTGAGACAGGTGTAGAGTATCAGTTCTCTTCTCCATACGTCCCTCAGCAGAATGGCGTTGTGGAGAGGAAGAACCGTACCTTGGTCGAGATGGCCAGGACGATGCTTGATGAGTACTCTACACCGCGGAAGTTTTGGGCTGAAGCTAAAGCCACCGCGTGCCATGTCTCAAATCGAGTTTTTCTTCGGGCACACTTGCTTCGTACTTCTTATGAACTGAGATATGGGCGAAAGCCTAGCGTCTCTCATTTTCGTGTGTTTGGTTGCAAGTGCTTTGTTTTGAAGTCCGGGAACCTAGATAAGTTCGAGTCACGTTCTTGTGATGGAATCCTTCTAGGTTACTCGCCTTCTTCGCGGGCTTATAGGGTCTTGAACTGCGAGTCTAGCAAAATGGTAGAGACCTGTGAGGTGACCTTCGACGAGGCCAGTCCGGGGACTAGGCCTGATATCTCAGGTTCTTTAGAGCAGTCCGAGACCATCTTCGTGGATGATGAGGATGATGGAGACGACGGGTGTCTACCTGATCCTGTCCCTCATCCACCCCTTGAGGTGCCGTCTTCCACCGCACCTCGAGGTGACCAGCCCATGCCTTCTGTTTCTTCTGGAGCTGGTGGCTCTGTTCCTACCTCGTCAGCTCACGAGGTAGAGGCCACCTCTTCATCTCAGCCTGGACCTCCTAGACACATTCAAAAAGACCATCCCTCAGAGCAGATCATTGGAGACCTCTTCGAGCGTGTTACCCGCTCAAAATCTGGCTTATCTCAATTCTGTCTCCATTCTGCCTTCATTGCTTCCTTTGAGCCCAAAGATGTTTCTCATGCTTTATCTGATGAGTCTTGGGTCAATGCCATGCATGAGGAACTAGAAAATTTCGAAAGGAACAAGGTCTGGTCGCTTGTCGAGCCCCCACGAGGTCACAATATTATTGGAACTAAGTGGGTGTACAAGAACAAGCAGAGCGAGGGTGGAGTGGTTATTCGAAACAAGGCTAGACTGGTTGCTCAGGGGTTCTCCCAGGTTGAAGGTCTAGATTTCGAGGAGACCTTTGCCCCTGTAGCTAGACTTGAAGCCATTAGAATCCTGCTTGCCTTTGCAGCTTCTAAGGGATTCAAGCTCTACCAGATGGACGTCAAGAGTGCCTTTCTCAATGGCCTTATTGAGGAAGAGGTCTACGTCCGACAGCCTCCTGGTTTCGAAAACCCCAAATATCCAAACCATGTCTTCAAGCTTTCTAAAGCGTTGTATGGACTTAAGCAGGCCCCTAGGGCTTGATATGAGAGGCTTAAGTCCTACTTGTTAAGTCATGGTTTTGATATGGGTAAAGTTGATAAGACCTTGTTCATCCGCCGGCATGGCAATGACCTTCTGCTCGTCCAAATCTATGTCGATGACATTATCTTTGGCGGCTCTTCTCATACTCTGGTTTCTCAATTCTCGGATGCCATGAGCACCGAGTTTGAAATGAGTATGATGGGTGAGTTGACCTTCTTCCTTGGCTTCCAAATTAAGCAGACTCGGAAGGGTACATTTCTTCATCAGGGAAAGTACACTCGTGACCTCCTGAGACGCTTCGACATGAGTGATGGTAAGCCTGTGTCAACTCCCATGGCTTCTACAGCCTATCTTGACCCAGATGAGGACGGCGAGCCAGTTGATCAGAAAGAGTTCAGAAGTATGATCGGCTCCCTTCTTTACCTCACTGCCTCGAGACCAGACATACACTTCTCTGTGTGTCTGTGTGCTCGTTTTCAGGCTTCTCCTCGCGTATCTCACCTCCAGGCGGTGAAGCGCATCTTTCGGTACCTTCGAGCTACCATTGACTATGGTATCTGGTACTCTTCCTCATCCTGTCTTTCCTTGAGAGCCTTTTCGGATGCAGACTTTGCTGGCTGTAGGATAGATAGGAAGAGCACTTCCGGCACCTGCCAGTTCATTGGCACTTCTCTCGTTTCCTGGTCTTCGAGGAAGCAGTCCGGTGTTGCACAGTCCACTGCAGAGGCCGAGTACGTTGCTGTTGCCAGTTGCTGCAGCCAGGTACTTTGGATGGTTTCGACCCTGCGGGACTTTGGGTTAGCCTTAGACAGTGTTCCACTCTTTTGTGATAACACGTCTGCTATCAACATTGCTAAGAACCCAGTGCAGCACTCTCGGACCAAGCATATTGATATTCGCTTCCACTTCCTTAGAGACTATGTAGAGAAAGGTGACATAGTGCTCCAGTTTGTGGAGAGTGACCACCAGTTGGCTGATATCTTCACCAAGCCTTTGGACAGTTCGAGGTTTTCAGCTCTGCGGGGAGAGCTTGGGGTGGTTTGTCCTTACGGACTGTAGTGAGGGGGAGCTTGGGCTTTACTGCTTTATTATATTAATTATGCTTCTGTCTCATTTCTGTTGCTTTGCACTTGGGGTGCACTTGGGTTTAGTCCTCCTAGCATAGATTAGAGTGTTTCTCTTGTCTAGCTGCTTAGACTCCTACTCTTATCTTGTGCTTCCAGGATTAGCTGTTTCTTATCTCACTAGATTGAGCTCACTCACTTCTTGTAGGTTCTAGCGAGGGTCGGGCCATCCTCGGGTAGACAGGGTACGTGTTTGCTCTTTAGTGTGTGGTTTACGGTCAGCTAATAGTCCTGGAGTCATGGGGTAGATGAGAGTCTGTCTAAGCCATAGTTGTCTCTATATCTTATCTATGCTTTAAGGACTGTCTGTTTGCTATTTTCTTTGTCAGCTTCTCGAATTTAATGCTTTGGTTCAGGGGGAGTTCATTTGGGAGCTTCTGGAGCTTAATATTGACTTAACTCAACTTGAACTAAAAGTTGCATCTAATGTTGAGGGGGAACTGGTCTTTCGTGCATTTTCAGCATTCTAGTATTATAATCAATCTGCATTGAGCCTTGATTATTATCCTGTTATGATATGCTTCAGTACTTTACACCTTGCCATGACTTGTGCTTAGCTTGCTAAATTTATCATGACTTCATATGTGTAGACTAGCGTTTGCCATGATAAGTTAAGTAAAATTGATCAACTTAAATTAAACTTGTCATGCTAGCATTTGAGTTTAGTCTTTCTTGAGCTATCCTTTTATGATTCATGCCATGTCAAATAGGCTGAGTAGAGCGTTGAATCTATATTGAGCCTTAGTTTGAGCTGTTTTAGTCTCCTGATGATACATGAGTTAGTACAATGTGTTAAAAAGCAAAAAGATCTCTTTTGTGCGAAAAAACTGATCTCACCAATTCTTTCCTATAAGACGGCTTGCCATTGCACTTGGCATGAACTTAGGGGGAGTTTTGGATGGCCTAGACTATCTTCTTAAGCTTCTTGCTTGGAGTAGTCGCATAAGGCTTGAGATCTAGCACATGATAAAACAAATTGTTGGTTGACAACCACCATAATTGTGCGAAAAAACTGATTTCACCAATTCTTTCTCATGAGACAGCTTGCCATTGCACTAGGCATGAACTCTGGGGGAGTTTTGGATGACCTAGACTATCTTCTTAAGCTTATTGCTTGGAGTAGTCGCATAAGGCTTGAGATCTAGCACATAAACAAAAAATTGGGTTGAAAACAACCATATGCTTTCAAAAGACAATGTTTAACGTGCTCAATTTGCTTAATCTACAATCAGAACCAAGTACTTTAACCAATGTTTCAATCTTGAGCTTATAGCACTCTTTTTGGACTCAATGTTAGCTTCTTTGTTCCACTTAGCTTATTGACATGGCCTGCATCATCCTTGGATATCTCTAGTTGGACTTTGCTCATTGATGACTTGACTTGCTCACTAAATGCATTACATTTCAGATTGTCATCTATGTGCTCTAGCTGGTTTATATATATGTTGTCATGATCTAGATAGTGTTTTATTGAGTTATGGCTTGGTGTATTACATTATGGTCAATATGGATAATTCTCATGGCTCTAAATGCTTAAATAAACAAACTTCAGCCATATTCATTCTCTGTCTTGTCATATTCTCTCTATTGCATCTTGATGTGTTTATTGTCAAAAGGGGGAGAATAGAGAAGAAAAAGTCTGTTGGCAACAGTTTTAGAGCCTTGGAGTTCATTTTGCTCTTTCAGTTGTTGCTCTAGTATTCCTTCTGTCGACATGGTCATTAGCTTCATTTCTTTCTTTGGACCATGTTGGTTTCTTCAAACTCAAACTCTTCTTAAAAAGCTTTTTCTGAGTTTGTCAATATACTCATCAAGGGGGAGATTGAGAGACCATGTGGAGGTGCCCCCATGTTTGTGATGAGTTATTGACACTTGGTTTGGAAAGTTTGAGTTTGATTTGAGCGTTTCCTGCTAAGTCGTAGCTTCTGGTCATGGTCGTAGGCCCGTTCGACCACTTTGGTCGTGGTCGGAAGCTTGCCGGACAGGTTACGACCACGTTGTCGCCAATCGGGAGCGAGGCAAGCCACTTACGACCACACAGTCGAAGGTCGGAAGTCTCCCGACTTCTTTACGACCATTGGGCGTAGTCGTAGGTCACTGGGGTGGTCTACGACCACTTGGACTGTGGTCGAAAGGCAGCAGCAAAGTTTACGACCACGCTTGGCCGTGATCTCAAGCCTCCGAGAAGTTTACGACTACTTTGGGCATCATCGGAGTCCATCAGGACAGTATACGACCACGTTGGTCGTGGTCGAAAGCTGGTACGACCACGTTGGCCATGATCGAAGGCCAATACGACCACGTTGGTCGTGGTTGAAGCCTGGTACGACCACATTGGCTGTGGTCTGTGGTCACGAGTCGCGCGACGATCGCTGTGGTTGGAAGTCGGCGCTCGGGTGTACGACCACGTTGTCGCAGATTTCGCTTCCTGAGAATGAAAGCGGATTTCGACCTCGCTACGGGCAAACGTGGTCGTAGGTCGGTCGGATGAGGTCAGACGAGTTTGGAGCGCGGTCAGAAGTGGGCGACGTTGGTCGGAAGGTTTTCGACCACGGTGAGACAAGTCATACGAGAACGGAAAAGGGTTCGACCACGGTAGAAAGCGATGATCGTGGTCGGAAAATGGTTCGATCACGCGATAAGCGGTCGCAAGACCTAGAAATCGGTCGTATCGACTTGGGATGTGGTCGTATGGGGTATAGACCTGGAGCGATAGAGTCGCAGCTTGTGTATGTGGTCGTAGCTTGTATCTTGTTGGTCGTAGCAGTCTAGTGTGCGGTCGTAGGCTTGTTATGACTTGGTGTTCGGCCATACGACTTGATAGTCGTAGGAGCTAGTTTGACCTTGTGGTCGTTGCGACCAGTCTAGCGGGGGTTAGCGATAGTCGTAGACTCTTGTATCTGGTCGTATTGCTTGACATTGTGGTCGTATGTCGTGTGCTTTCATTGTTCTCTATTCTCGACTTGTCGTGGGTGGTATACGACTTGGTAAGAGTATGATTTAAGTTTTGATTTCTGGCTCAAGTGGTTGGATACTATTGTGAGCGGTGCTATGAAATGGTTTGCTTGTCTGATGATGTTTGCAGGACTTCGAGACTAGCCGTGGCGAGGCATGGAGGGCCGAGACTAGGCACGGGCCGTGCTGAGGTCAAGAGCGGCCAGGAGGTGCTGAAGACGACGAGGTCTGCGAGGTGGTTGCAAGACTTGAGAGGCAAGGCAGAGGAAGCTTCCAGGAAGGCAGCCGGATGGCATTTTGGAGAAATGCGAAAAGCTGTAAAGGAAGTTGTATCTCTGAGAAAGCACTGGAGTGACTCTCGCTAATGGGTAAAGAGGAAAGCAAACCCGGTAGTGGAGGCTATAAAAGGAGGGGTGTCTCCTGCATGTAGTTCCAAGGATCGGGGGGTCTTTTGCTTTCTCTTTTTCAGTTGAGAGTAGGTGAGAGCAGGAGAGATAGAGGTGTGTTGTTGTCTCCTTCGTAGCTCTGTGTTGTGTTCCTCCCAAGAATCATGTAGTTCTTGGTGTTCTTGAGGATGAGAAGGAGAGGATGAGCTGAGTCTACTTGTAATCATTCCTCATGTCCGAATGTCCATGCGTATCGGGACTCCTCTGTAGTACTCTCGAGAAATAAATTCTCCGAAGTTCTTTGAGCTATGGGTATCTTGTTTCAGTTCCTTTATCTGTGCAGTCTCCTGATCTTTCTGTTTCAATCTTGATTTGGTTTTGAACTGCTTTTGCTTTGGGCTGTGTTGGCTTGCTTTGAACTGGGAATCATCCTTAAGGCCATCTTGGCCAGTTCTTCCCGAGAGCACCGTTCTTGTTTCAACCGCGCAGTATTCTCTGTTTGATTTCTTTTGTCGGCTCGAGCAAGTGTTCGACCACGTGGTGTTCGACCATCAGTTGGCTTACGACCACGTGTGTTCGACCAGAGAAGCCAGTTCTCTCGACCGATTTGTTGAGTGGGTACTTGGAGAGTTTTTGAAGGCACCATTCACGCCCCCCCCCCTCTGTTGCCATTTCGGTCCTACATAGATGGCCCATAAATACTCGGGTATCCATTGGGTAATGGGTATGGGTAGTGTCAAACCATACCCACACCCGCGTACCCATTGGGTCCTATTTTTCTCCATTAGTAGACCCATGGGTAGACATTTTAACCCATATATGTACCCTAATGGGGTAATTACCCATCGGGTTTCGGGTTATGGGTACCCATTGCCATCTTTACAGCTGCATGATAGCAAAGCAGCTAGATGCCATCGGGAGGACATGCAGGAAGCATCCAAAGAGTACTACTTCCAATGATAGCCCAATGATCCAATGAGACTAGCTAGCTTGGAGGCTCCATTCCAACACATTTGCATCACGAGAACAACTAAAAGGGCAACACAAAAGGTTAAAAGGAAAACCACACCTGAGCGGCTCCTGCTTCTAATTTTTACTTAAAGAAGTCAGAAGCTAGTATAAACATTCGGTTTTTTAAAGTGACTTCTTCACTTCTCTCGCTCACATCTCGATTCATGGATAAGATAGAGAATCACATATGCATCGCGCATCCCACTCATCTCGTTTTTGTCTCGCGCATATATCTCTCTGACTTTTCCACCACTCGCTTACTTCTTTTAAAAGTCACTTCTTTCGATCACTACTATTTAATTTCATCTAAAAGGCAATAGCCGCAGTAATATAAACAACCCTAAAACTTCCACTTCGAGAGCTCCGTCAGGCGATTTTCCCCCTTCCTTCACAGGACTCTCCCCCTTCAGATCCGGTGGCCCCCCACCCCTATATCCTCCCCGTCGTTGAGCGGGAGGGGTTCCCACCCCTGTATAAGCTTAGCTTTCTCTTTTCCTTTCTTTGTACAGCGCGGAGAGCTCAGACCGCCGCCATTTATCGTCGTTGCATTGCAGACGAAGGCTTCTTCCTCAGCTCTGGTCCTCTTCTGCTCTCCCTCCTTTCTATACTTACCTCTGTGTGTTTAGGCATGATGGCTTTCTTCCCGGTGCAAGGTGGAATCGTGGTTGTCGGCTTTCTCCCTGTTGACCCTCATCAAGCCTTTCCCCCTTTCTTCTCCTGCTTCTGAGGTCTCCAAATCCAACTTCTACTCGATTCCTCTGGCCTTTGATCTAGATCTAAGCAATCCAAGGCCACTTGCAGCAGATCAAAGTGGCGTCGGTGGCTTGGCCCAACCTGTATCCATAGCCCCGGCTGAGTCATCAAACTTTACCTCCTCCATGAGCATGTCTTCAAGAGGAGGCAACAACAGAGCAGGCGCATGGCGGCCTTACCTTGAGCTACGCCTCTTGTTCGTCTTCTTCATCGGGTTGGCACCGACCGACATCAACATCTCTGGTGGAAACTACATCAACGTAGGCGAACGGTGGCCTCTTCGAGCTACGCCTCCAGCTTCTTTTTGTGCAAGGTTACCATCGGCCAACATCACTATGTCTGGCGGCAAAGCTTCCAGGTCAGAGCTGACCATCTTCAAAACATTCGTCTTCTGCGTTTTCTCCCTGGACCTCATCTTAGGACAAGTTGTTCGAGGAATCAATCCAGATGGTTTTTATTGTAATTTCATCTTTTGTTGGGACTTAGTTGTAATGTTGGATGTTTTTGTAATCTCTACCTCATAATATAAAGCAGGGTTAATGGTCCTCTAGGACCATGTTTTCCTTAAAAAATACATTTGCATCACACAATGAACAAAACAGCATATGTTTCCAATCCCATGCATCAACATCACACACATCTCGAAATGAGCTAGCGAGTTGGTTTTACAGCAGAAAGAAACGACACAACGTAAATACGGCGAAGCTCCAGATGAGCCTATTGACGCTGATAGCACCGATAAGTGTGGCAAACAACGGACCCTAAAGAGTCAATCTGATGCCATATCGTGGACAGTTGAGCATAGAACTCATCTACAATGGCATCTCCCTACTGCAGCGACAGCTCTTAATGCACAATAGCAAGATATAAAGAGTCACCAGATGGCTCAGAGCGGTTGTGTAGATGTGCCTACATCGCCTATGTGGAAGCCAAGCCAATCACATCACCAATACTAGCAACCAGAATAGCAGAGGCACGAGCATCTTCATCGATCCATGTCTTGTAAGCAGTATACTGTGTCTGAAAAGTCTTCATTGCATCCTCAAAAATTTTAGATGCCTTTGTATGAGCATCTTCAGAAGCATCCAGCCTCAACAGGGGGAGTAGGGCGAGGCAGACAAGACAACTCGCCAATAAGAAACCCAAAGGCATTAACCACGCATGTGGAGGCAATGTGCTGGAACCAGTCCCGATAATTAAGACCATCAAAGATCACTGGGCAGCGAGAAACAGAAACGATGCCTGAAAAGGACGTCATTTTTTCTTTTTATTTTTTCTTTCTTTTTTCTTTCTTTCCTCCGATCGGTCAACAAAACCCTACCAAATGTGTCGGTCGGTCAAAATGACCTGATGATCGAAGAAAAGAAAAACCAGATGGTGGCGGTCTCAGGCGAAGATGGCCGACCTCACCAGTGGTAGAGCGAGATGACAGCCAGTTTATCACTGGCGGCATGGAGATCACCGACGGTTAGTCCATCACCAGCAATGGGGAGATCAGTGGCTAGAGGCAGCGGTAGAGTCTCGACAGCGGCGGATCCGAGTGGCTAAAGAAGTCAGTTCGACGGTGGCACACCAGCTACAACGACTCGGCGGCGGTGGCCTACCGGCAGTGCAAATTCAATGGATGGGCGGTGGAGTACCGCACTAGATCGGCGCGGATTGACTCAGTGATGAGGTTCCGGTGGTGCAGATCTGCACCAGATTGACAATGGTGAAGAAAGCCCCGATCCGAACGGCGATGACAGCAGGTAGTTGGTGGAGAGTAGCCACGGCTCAGCCGATGGAGAAGACGAGCAGTAGCATCAAGCAGCGAATGGTGGCGGCTGAGAGAAGAATAGCGGTGGCCACGATGCGATGGGTGGACGAAAACCCTAGGTATGACTCTGATACTATGTTATGAATAGCGTTTGCATTCATCATGAGGTTAACGGACCAGTACATATACACGTACAGGTATAGCATATATACAGATAATTCCTTATACAACAGAAAAAAATACACAGGTATAATACACATCTAACATGTACTAACATGCCTATCCTTTTGCAAGCTAGTTAATTAGCATCACAAGACAAAGAAGCAGCATCCAAAGAAACATCCAAGCTGTTTGCAGAGAGACAAATGTAGAGGTGGGCAAATGGGCTGTGCTAGCCAGGCCGGTCTGAACCATGACACTGTTGGCCCGACCTAAGCATGGCATGACCCACCACCTAAACAGGCCATGTTAGCCCAGCCTGATACTTGGGTGGAGACCTCGGCCCAGTGGGTTGACTCGATACGGTATGAATAGTATCGGGCCTGGCATGACACGACCTAGCCCAGCACGACTAGTTAGATTGTTTATTTTTTAATATTTATATGATTTTATTTTGTAGTTTTGAATTTTATATAATTTATTTTACAAGTATATATAATTTTATTTTGATTTTATATATTTTCAAGGATTTTTCTTACATTTTTTTAGAATTTAACCGTACCCAGGCTGGCCCAGCCCAGCCCGTGAGGCTATTGGGCTATGTTTAGGTCAGAGCCTCAGCCCATAAGCCAACACCGCTCGACCCGTCTAAATTAATGGACCAAATGGGCTCGTGTCTAAATAGGCCGTGCCTACATGTGCATGTGTTGTGCTAAGCCATGCCGCCCATTTGGGCACCTCGAGACAAAGACATGCATATGTCTATCTATTTGTACCTCCAATGCATTCATTCACCTTGTTAAAGGCTTGTTCATATTGGCTGTGACCGATAGTTTTTTACTGCAGCTGATGTTTTTGGCTGAAAATGAATAATAATGACTGAAAAAAGTGGCTTGTAGAAGAGGAGGCAAGCGGTGGGGAAGTGAGAGAGAGATGTGTGCACGAGATGGAAGCAAGAGGAATAGGGTGCATGATACATATGTTATCCCTGCCTTATCCTCGAAGTAAGAGGAGTGAGGAAGCCGCTTCAAAAAGCCGGATGTTTATATCTGGCTTCTCCGAGCAGAAGAGAGAGAGAGGGGCTTAATAGGAACAGTGAGATAAAAAATACTACTAACTGAGAGCCGGGCAGGCGAGATATATATAGCTTAACATGTATCTTGTTGCCCAGAGTAAAAACAACAGAAACACCAGAGTAACAGACAAAATGCAACTCACTTGCAGATGCTGCGCTCAAAAGTACAGTTAGCAAGCATCAAAGGGGCACTTAAAATACTCAGAGGGAGATCTGTGTGTAACCAACTAGATACTGAAGACGATGATTCCAAGATGAAGCTATAGTAGGCCCAAAAAACACTGGAACTTGCATTATGTAATGCAACAAAATATATAAATTGTTCAGGTCTTCAGGACTTGAGTGTGTAAATCATCTTGGTTGTTCATGTGATTCCAGTACAGACATATGTACACTGACAGCTGCATGCATGCTGATGCCACACTCATCAATAAAACAAAACAAAAAAGAAAAGGAAAGAGAAATAAGCAAAATTACGCTTACCTACCTAGCTAGTACTATATGCCACACTTGCTAGTCTCTTGCAGGTTACAAGAAAGATAATCGGAGTAGCATGCATGCAGTAGCTTAACCAAATTAACACCGAATTACTACTAATTAAATCTTTTTTTAGATTATTACTTGCTCGTTTTGGAGATGAGGAGAAGAAGAGATCACTTGGAGATAGTGTCGTAGTAGCGGCTTCTCCTGACCTCCTCCGGCGCGATGAAGGACTCCGGGCAGAGGCCGGCGACGTTGAACACGACGTCGTCGATGGTCCACGCCTCCTCCATCCGCGTCACCGCGCGCGCAGCGCCGACGTCGGCGCCGAACCGCGCCAGGTGCGCCACCGAGCTGCCGGCGTGCGCGACCACGGCGGCGACGGGGCCGTCCACGGCACGGTAGTCGGCGACGCGGGAGGCGACGGTGGTCTCCCAGTACATGGCGGGCGCGCCGGGCGTCTGGATACGGGTGAGCTGCGAGTCCTCCAGACGCGCCAGCAGGCCGCTCCGCTGGCTGAAGTAGCCCGTCATGCCGTGCCGGATCACCTCCGCCGTGCCGTCGCTCCAGCTCGACAGCACCGACGGCCCCACGTCGATGCGCAGCGCGAAGCAGTCCTCGCCGTCCACCTGCTTCTCGCCGACGTGCTCCGCCGCCGAGAACACCGACGCGATCATCACCGGGTCCAGCCCCTGCACACACGCACGGACCGACGGTCAGCAGCTCGACACGTGGATGCTTCTCATTGGTAAAAGCATTATACATGTACAACACCACACTACTACTATGCCAACTTTGTTATACTACCATTCAAGTGCATGGACAACTTAATTTGCAGTACTGAATATGAATGCACACCTGAAACTTCAGACTATTGCATTGCATTCTGTTTCTGAATTAACATTTTTGTTTTGCAGAGTGTAGGTTAAAGTTAGGTGTGCACAGTGGAGTATCAATGTATCATAAATGCACAAAGGTTTTATGACATGGCCTCTTCCTTAGACAGCTTCATTACTATGGAACAGTGTTCATATAGGATTACCTTGCTTTGGTATCTTTTTGGTGTCCTAGGACTGTTGTTCTTTGGAGAAGTTCAGAGGCATTGTCCTTGCCAAGTTTTAAGCACACCATGCAAAATACTACAACATGGACCAAAATAACCTTATGGTTGTACTTGTACAATGTACATAAGAAGGTGGGAAGTTTCTGAAGTCACTACTCACTAGTGAACTAGAGTGTGCAAGTGGAAATACAACCTTCAGACATCAGTGGCACTTAACAAACTCAGTGTGGGCACTTAACAAACTCAGTGTGTTCACATACACTCATCAGATACTCTTGGCAATTTAACAGCAAAGGGAAAGTAAATTGGTATAAAAAAATTACTGCACTGGTCACTGGATGAGTCTATATGGATCAGAGATTCAGAGGCAAGCACATGTAGGTTCAGCTTAGGTTATTGCCGTGGGAGACAGAGGGTACTGCGGAAATAGAAACCCAGTACATCTCTATAAAACACACCTTGCCCAAAGCCTTTTATCTCTTTGCATAGTACAAGCAGCTAATGCTGCACTAGTACAGGGCCTCTAACATAAAGAATTATTCATAGTACCCCCATCTCCATCTCATTTCACACCCTTTTTCTCACAGATTTGGTGAAGTTTGGTGGGTTTGCAATTAAATTAAATTAATTACTTGACCAGCAATGAGTGTGTCATTACATACACAATTAGTACTAATCTGACAGGAGAATATGATGTGTTTCATTCCCATGTTCATCTAGATCAGCTAATCACTTGCCAGAAAGGTACATCTGTTAATGATACCCTAATAATCAATTGCCATTACTCTGATTGGGTTTCAAAAAGACTGAGTGAACTGTTTGGTTGGCTACATGGTTCAGAAAATAGCATGGATGCATGACCTCACATGATCTCGCATGTTCACCAGAAGCATAACTTTCTTTGCCATGTTGAGGTAACGGCAGCTTGAGCAAAGTCTAAATCAATTGACTTATTAGGGCAGATTGATCTAACACTCAGGACAGTTAGACCTACTCAGATATGAACTACTATCCTATTACTACTACAACTGCTACATCCTACAATTGTTGAAACTGTTTGGTGAACATGAAGATCACAGGAATCAGAATGCATGACTTGAGCATCAAAATTTCCTATTGCCAAGCTGTTCAAGCTAGATTAGCTAGCAATAGTATCAGAAGACATTCAAAGGACAGGTCAATTGGTCCAATCACATAGGCCACACTGTCATTTGGTCTCCTTCAGAGGACTGGATTAGATGTTTGTTCAGATCAGCTAGCTGTGCAGTTCACTGAATATTCAACAGAAGGTTAATGATATGTTCAACACTAGGCTAATGATGTATTGAACCAATTTACCTTAGTCAACTTCCAATATCAAAGAAGATCACTAGGATGCTTAGTACTAGTCTTTCACAGATTTAAAATACAAATTAACAACTATCCGCCTGCCAAAATTTCCAAGATATGAGTGAACATGCACCAAATTTTGCAAGTCAGTACATAACCATTGTTACTTAGCAGGAGGCAGTGATCTACACATTCTGACATCCATACCCATTGGACACTTTCATATAAGAGTTGAGACCATGAAAGATGAACCTCCTCTCTCTCTCTCTCTGTGTGCGCGCGCGCAACGACAACAGCAACAATGATGATATCATATCAGCTAATGTGAGGCATCAATATCAGATCCCGAGGTGCACACTACGAATGCATGCATGCCATATCTGCTTTTTTCCACCCCAAAGATTCTTTCACATATCTAAATGCCCCTCTTGTTCATCCCCTTTTTGTGCCATGAACACTCCCACTTCTAGCACACAAATTAAAGCGCAAAAGCAAAGGCGAATTCAGCAAAGCAATCTAAAAAAGCATTGCAAAGAAAGCAACGATGTCTACGTATGCGCGCGTGCATACACCTCCTCACCTCACTTTTAGCTCAGTAGCATATACTTTCAGCTTGTCTCAAATACTTGGCATTTTTAATCAAAACTTCGTTCACAAATACTCGGTACATTCTTCGAGAAAGTATACATTCCCAAATTACCCCAACTATACTTGTACATCTCTCCTCAAGTTTACTATACTACATACATTCTTTAGGGCTACTTGACTACATAATTGTATGGGCTTCAGAAATTATTGGAGGATATTTTGGTTATAATCATGCCTGATTTGGTCAGAAGTCTCTAAGTATTTGAGAATAATGGAGCTCTTTGTTGTCATCGATTATTTTATATACCGGTGCATACCTACCTTTTATACCTATATATATTGTATATTTGAATGTATACGGCCATTTCGATTTGATGTGTAAAGGGAGAAAAGGTAATTAGATTGAAGGGGAACTAATCACAATGCAAATGTCAGTGCCAACCTGAAGCGCGCGCCGGAGGGGTCGCGCGCCGCCGCCACGGGCGGCGTGGGCGCCGAGCCACGGCGTGCGGCGCCAAGCGACGCGGCCGTCGCAGCCGGCGGCGACGGCGTGCCCGGCCACGGCCATCTCGACGAGCCACATGTCCGGCACGAGCTGCCACACCACGAAGCACCCCTCGTGGCCGCCGCCGGGCTCCTGCGCCATGGCCATCCGCACCCTCCCCGAGGCGTACATGCTCTTCACCGCGCCCTCGATCTTGGCACACCCCGTCGTCGCCCGGAACTGCTCGATTATGTACTGCGCCGAGGACGCCACCTGCACATCCACCACGCACACACGCATAAACGCAAGAACTACTCCAAGAGAGCAAGAGGCATGGCATGGCCATGCAGCGCGGCGCACGTACGTGGCGGGGGTGGCGCGGGAGGACGGGGACGGGGGAGAGCGGGCAGGCGAGGACGGAGAGGAGGACGCGGAGGTCGGCGGAGGGGCGGCCGTCGCCGCCGCCGCCGCCGGAGAGGAAGCGGAGGGGGATGCGCGCCCGGGCCCACCGGTGGAGCGCCGCGTGGAGCCCCGTCTTCCGCCGCGCCCGCGCCGCCTCCTCCTCGCCGCCCCCCGGCTCCTCCGCCAGCGTGGCCAGCGGCGGCGCCATGGACGCCCTGGCTGCTCTGCTTCTTGGCTTCCTCTGCTTGCCAATGCGTTTGCTTTCCTACTGTCTTGCAGTCTTGGTGGTCGCGCTGCTCGAGAGCTTGTTGCCTGCTTGCTGCTCCTGTTTTTTTTTTTTTTTTTTGATCCCTGCTGCTCCTGTTGGTGTAAGGAGAGGAGGGAAGAGAGAACTTGTTAATAGGAGGAAGCCTAGCTACCTGTTTGGCTGTGGGCCCAGCAGGGTGGGTGTGGGGCCCACTGGCAGGGTTGGTGGGTGGTGAGGGTGTGCTTGTGTATGTAAGGTGGGGACAGGTAGAGAGAGTGTTTTGGTGTGTTGTTTTCTGCTGCGGTTTATGACTTATAGCTACGGTTTATGATTTTTGGTTCTTCTAGTATGAGCGTTTGTGTGAACAAGTAAAATACCGATAAATTATTTCGAAAAACACTATCCCGATAAATCGTTCTGAAATAGCCATACTTAAAGAATTGAGCCTAGCCTTAGATGCCACTCGGTTGGGTTGAAATAAGTTGACTTATGGTTGAAATTACACTGTAGCTATTGGTGGCATATTTGGTATAACTAATTTAAAAAATTTAAAAATAGAAGAAAAAAACATATTAGCCTAACACGGACAACACAAACGAATACGGGGAAAAAGATCTAACAAAAAAGTAAAAAACTAGAAAAAATAAATTTTAAAAATAATAAAAAATAAACTAAAAACTAAAATCTTAAGCCGAAATAAACGGAGCTTTAAAATCTTTTTGGCCTTGAGAAATGGGATGCTGTGCAGACTGTGCTGCAGGTATTGGACTAAATTTTGATGCCGTCAAGACTCGGGAGTTTGTTTGTAAAAGTATCAGTCTAGTGGCTCCGTCAGATGCAGATTAACAGGGTAACAAACAATGTATACCCGGATAAGGAGAAAGCGGAATTGTAGGCGTACAGAGAATCAATGGATGCGGACGGATGATTAGCCTCGACCAGCATGACGTCACAGTTAAGTGTGAGAAGCAAGGAGCACAACGATCAACAGTGACGTTTCAGTTTAGAAACAAGAACCTGATGTGGTAGCTCTTCCTGACTGACACCACCTGACCTGAGCTTCTATATTTTCGTAGGCTGATTTGACGATTCGTGTCAAGTCATGGATCACGAGTGATCAGATATTCTGAACCCCAACACAACTACTACATCACATTGCACTACGTTGCAGGCCGTTCCATTGAGAGATGATGGCAGAACGAAGGCGACTCTGCAACTCTTGCCGTAGTGGCACACATTCTTTACAGAGAGGTGCAGTCTGCCATGCGTGTGTTGATTTGCTTGTGGGAGAAGCAGAAAGTGGAGGGGGATGAGGGTGACTTGGTAGCTAGATGTACACCTTACCTACTTCTCTTCTTCTGTATTGGCATGTACTAGATTTTGTACTGGAGAAGCATCCAAGCTTGTACCTCTTTTGGTTCTTTGTAGGACAGATAGTCATGGAGTTCAAGAACTAGAGATGAAAAAGAGGGAACTTGTCTGCGTATTTTCTTTCAGAGAGTTTCTGAACTAGATAGTTGAAGACGGGTCTTTCGAAGAAACAGAATTTCCGAAGCTATACGCCTCAATCGTAGTGGGAGTTTAGCTGGTTAACTCCTACGCAACTACAACAACAGACCGTCTTCACCGTTAGGATTATGATCCTGCAACATCAAGCCATCTTAACCGCTGAGTTTCTGATCCTGCCCAAATGACGTATTGCCATGTTAATTCATGGGGCCTCATAGGGGTATATCATCTATGACTAGTGGTGACCAAATGTGCGGAAAAGCCTACCACAACATGGCCTGTTTAGATATGATCTACTTAGCCCGTTAACCTAAATAGGCCGTGAGCTCAGCCACAGATCTAGACACGACCCACTGAGTTCACAGGGCATGCCGTGCCAGTCTAGGCCCGTTTAGCCTAACGGGCCAAGGAGACCCATCTAGCCCATTTCGAAAAATAAAAATAAATTATATACGGATATACCCATAAAAGAGACAAATATTCCAAATGTAATAATGAGCTTTATTACTGTTTAAATAGCTATCTTGTTAAAAACTTTATCAAGTAAAAACTCAACTTGAGAAAACCTTAACAAAAAAAGAGTATAGCCTATAGCTCTGAGGTACATATAAAAAATAAGAAAAGATATAATGTACATTGATGCTCTAAGTGTTATCGCTAGATAAATATTATCGAATGTGTCTGCCAACTCTGTATTCTCTATAGAGTGTTGAACTCACGAATCAGCTTTTTCCTAGACTTTCACTGTTATAAGTACTTTCAACATCTCATTCGTGAGACTTATTCTTCTCTCCTTCAATATTCTTTCAGAAAGACTGAAGATTCGGAAGAAACTGTCGAGACAGAAATAGTTAACACATCTCATGCTAATATGGAAAGCATTAGATATGTTATCTTATACTCGTGCCACCATTCCAAAATATTAAAGTTTTCCTGGGGATCCATGGGATCACTGTCTAGAAAGGCGGATAGTTTTCCACTGCTACGGTAGCTGTGTATTGCTTTAGTACTTGACGTTGTAGACCTTGATCGTCCGGAGGAACCTGGTGCACCAAAGATTTTGCCCGATGTAGTTTTCTTCTTACTTTTAGTGAGTGCTGGTGGAGGTCATTACAAGTGAACTCCCTAAAACTTTAGTTCATACTTTTGATAAATATCGAACAATTGAGTATGAACATCAAAAATAGTTAGAATAATCTATCCCTGTAGCCTTACTCAGAAGTCCAACAACATTACTAAATCCTTGAAGTTTAGCTCCAGGATGTAAAATAAATGCAAATACGTATAAATATCTAAAATAAATCTATCAGGATTGTATTGCAGCTACGTCTGTTTCATGGCTATTCTTTATTTTTCTTTACATCTTTGAGCGTGTCTGATCAAGTGCCATGTTTCACCTATAGACTTTTCAAACAATTCATGATGACAAATTGTACAAACAACATATCTTATCTGAGCTCCATTTTTGTCTCACTTCAATATCTTATTGAAATATACCCACACATGTGATGTTCTAGGTCTGGATCTCTTTACTCTGGTGCCTGCAAACATAGAGGCACTCGTAGAGCCTAACGATGGTATTGCTTGCTCTCCTGTTTGAGGTGGAGGCATATCATTCTCGAAGGATACAAGATCCTTTGGTGAAAATTCAAAATCAGCCATAGGAAAATTGTCAAAAATTTTCATGGAGAAAACAACAAATACAAATAAACAATACGTTGTTATCTATTTTACATCATAACAAAGAAAAATAAGAACAAAAAAATTATGAAAATTAATATTGTTACATCTTTTCTTGACTATAGCCGAATTTCAAAATTTTGGATTTTTTGCAAAACAAAATTTGAATTTTGCCAAATTATCACAAAGTGGATCAAAATTTTCACAACGGAATTCGGAGAAGAGAGTCAAGGTTGGATGGTGGCTAGTGAGGAGGTTTGCTACCTATTTATAGAAAAATTGATTTTTTTTTTCATATTGTAAGCTCCCTAACGGTTATAAATTGTTAGAATATTAAAAAATGACTGTTATTGTGCCTAACGGGCTGAAACAGTGCTAAACGCGTCATGCCTAATGGGCCAAACGTGTCTAATGGGCTATTATACCGGCCTAGCCTATCTATGTTATGGGCCGTGCCATGCCTGGACCGGGCTAACAGCCCATTTGGCCAACCTTTTTATGTGGCATTTATCATGATCTTGTGGACCTCAAGTATCTCATTGACATGTCAAAATAGACCTTTATTTCCTTCTTTTTCTGGTTCCTAATGATTTCAAGCTGTTGGATCGCAATCGGCGACAGAGGGGGGGTGAATGTCGACTTTTTAAAAAGACCCCTCCAAAGTATCCCCGAATGTATCTCCTTTCCAATAGCTATGAAAGCTATGAAACGGAGCTCAAAGGATCACTGCAACCTTAAGCTATCAGAGAGAGGAGCAAGACAACAAAGATTACATCAAGACACACATCAGAGACCAAAAGCCAAATTAAATCAGCAGCAAAAGAACCCCTGGCCGGTCTGACCGCAACGGTCTAGGCGGTTAGACCGCCTACCAGCTGCCGGTCAGACCGGTAGCACAAGGCCGGTCAGACCGCCAACCACCGGCCGGTCTGACCGCCAACCCCCCGGCCGGTCTGACCGCCCCTCGGGAGCAGACAACATCACATCCTGACTGAAAATTCAGATCTTGTCCATTTCAAAGAATTATGATAAAATTCCCTGATCTTTTCAAACCAACATAGCGGAGACTTGATTTAAATAGTAGCAGGGCCCCAAAAACCAAAAGAACTCAAATACAGAGCAAGGATTTAAGATTTTTGACAAAAGTTTCTAACTTCTTCAGAGAATGAACCAAAATCCAAAACACTCAATGATCTCTCATTCTTTGCTCATAATCTTTTGCAGATAGATTAGCAACAACCTCAGGACATGCCAGCAAGAATCTTAGGCCATCTCCCAAAGGGAATCAAAAGATCCCATTTTCCTCTCCTTGAAAACCCTAGAACAGAGAAGCATATGATGAGGGTTCTAGAAATCACAAAAGATATTGGATCCTCAGCTTGATCTCAAAAATGGAATGGCCAAATGGCCTTGGGTCTTTCCCATCACAGAGAGATCAAGAATCAACTAGAGGATCAAGGATTCAACTCAAGAACTCAAGAAAACCAAGCAAAAACAGAAAATTTCAGAAATTGAAATCCATCACATATGGGCAAGAAAATGAGAGTAACTCATCACAATCCTTCTCATTGACTTTGAGGAAAAGAGATGAATGATTATACACGGATTACAACTCTCTCCTCACACAAACCTCTCAAGAACTCATCTCCTCTCACTAACACACACAGGGAGACAAGAACACAACACTCTGCTCTCTCCAACAGCTCTCACCAACTAAAGCACAAAGAGGAGACACAAAGCAAAAGCCCTAACCACTCACTCAAGCCATGAAGACCATGCAGGAGACACTCCTCCTTTTATAGCCTCCCACTAATGGGTTTGAATTCCTCTTTACCCACTAAGCCTCCAACAACTCTTGTGTTTTACCCAAATCCACTTCCTTTAGTGCAGTTTTGCATATTTCCCAAAACGCCCCTCCTGCACCTTCCGGGAAGTTTCCTCCTCTCTTGCCGCTCAAGCCTCGCAACCACCTCGAGCACTCGCCGTCTTCAGCACACCTCGACCGTTCTGACCTCGACACCACCTGCGCCTAGTCCGGTCCTCCGTGCCTCGCCACGACTCCGCCTCGATGTCCTGCAGTCATCACAGACAAGAAATACATTACATAGCACCGCTCGACATATGTAAACACGATTAGCATCAATGAATTGTACTCAAGCATAAACTGGCCCAAAAACTCAAACGGAAAGAAGAATACGCCATAAGACAGTCTAACCAACCCCGACTGAGTCAAATGCCAACATGGCACGAAATGCACAAACCAAACTCAATCTTTCCAAAATACTCGTCAATTACTCATCACAAACATGGGGTCATAACCACATAGTCTCTCACAAGCTATGTGAGCCCTACACTGATTTCATATGGTGATGTCTAGAGCTGGGAGATGGGCCGTGTTTTCTGGGCTAGCCCGAGGCCCGGCCGACCCGGCACGGCCTAAGCATAGCACAGGCACGCCACGTGGCGGGCTGTGCTGGTATGGCACGAACGGTGGGCTGGGCCGGGAAAGCCAGCCCGTCGAGCAGCACGGCACGACGAATCGTGTCCTGCTCAGGCCAGCCTAGCATGGGGAGCACGGCGGGCACTGGTGGCACGGTGGGCATGGGCAACCCCTCTAGTCCTTCCGACAGCTGCCTCGGCCTTGGCCTCACCTCCCTTGCCATCCCATGGGTACTTCTCACGGTCATCCCCACATCCACAAACCATCACATACACAGAGTAGAGGGAGGGAGTAGAGGGGGAGGAGTGGAGTATACCGGAGCCTGGAGAGTGGATGACGGCCACAGGAGGAGGAGCAGGACAACCAGAGCCAAGGGTGACAGACGGAAGCTTGTCCCGCTACGTATCCCCGCACCGCCTGCGAGTGCATCGACGAAGGGGGTGGGGGTCACGACGATGCCTCCGCTGGCATCGGCGCCGGCACCTTCGCATGCTCCGTAGCTTCGGCAGCCCACTCACCTTGTCTCCCGCGGCCGGCGCAGCCGTCATCCTCGGCCTCCCGCATGGCCGCTTCGGCCACATCGGCACCGATCATGGAGAAGATGGCAGAGAGCCGGGGGAGGTTGAGGAAGGAGGGGTCACCGGGGGAGGTCGAGGGAGGCAGCTGGGGAGGGAAGGGGAGGGAGACAGCTAGAGGGAGGGGGAAGGAGACATGGCCGCAGAGGGGCCTAGGGCGGTGCAGCGTTGAGGACCAGGAGAAGGGAGGGAGGCGGTGGGGAAGGAGAGGGAGGCGGCTAGGGGGTGGGGGTCGAGGGTTTGGGGAGAAGGAAGGGGTTGGGGGCGGCGGCTGCTAGGGGATGGCCGATGGGGGTGGGGTCGGGGGAGGAGGCCGGGGGAGGTGGGGGTCGGGGGAGGCGGCTAGGGGGGTCAGGGGAGGAGGAGGCGGTCGGGGGAGGTTGAGGGAGGAGGGGGCGGCCAGGGGAGGAGGCGGGCGGTGGGCGCAAGGCTGTCGGTGGGATTGTGGGAAGAAAAAGAAGGGATGGGAGAGAAGAGCAGGCTAGCATCGGGTGAAAAAGAAGAGGAGGAGAAAGGAAAAAGAGGAAAGAAAGAAAGAAAGAAGAAAAGAAAGGAGGGAAAGAAAGAAAAAAAGAAAAAGAAAAGGTAGATGGATTATAAAATAATAATAATACTTAACAAATTTGTTGGATTGACTTATTTTTTGTAGTCAGTAATCAACATTGCTTATAAGAGTTGATATGGGTTTTCTCTCGTATTTATAATTTTCTTCTATTCTCGTGCAGTCATTGGTTGTATTAATGGATAAGATATTGGGTATTATTTCTTTTATGTCTTATTTGGTTCAATGGTTTCTCAAGCTTAGTTAATGCTTCTTGTATTCATTTCCTTCCTCCTAAGTCTCTCTCAAGGTTTTATTATTCACAATTGCATTCCGGAAATTGCTACACAATTCATGCTTTCATGCAAGAATGAGAACCATAGAGTTGTAGAATAAGATGCCAACCTTTGCAAGAAGGTTGGGATATACTACATTTTCAAACATTAAAAGCTCTAGTTTTTGGAAGTGGATATATGATTGTCTCTTGGAAGTGGATGTATGGTGTATGCCGTCTTGTCACATTCATCTTGTCTCCAACATTTGGCCATGGTAGATTGGTATCATCGTCTCAGACTCTCAGCGACTAGAGTACGAGGTGAGTCCTGAGCTGTTGCTAATTGCATTGTTCTTTCACTCTGTTGGTTTGAGGTTTAACAGATATAATAGCAGTTCTAAACTTTAGTACCTTCCTAACATCAAGAAAAGACACACTTGCTATTTCCACTCTCTCTCTGGTAGACTTAGTATCTATACAAATATACAATATACAATATGGTCCTATTCCGTATATGCCTACATTTGGCAAGCACACATGTACATCACAAGACTAGTATATTGTATGCATATTGTTACTTTTCCTCCGAAATATTTACGTGCCCATGTTTTTACACAACTAATTCAATTTTAACTAGTTTTTAATGAGGCGGGTATAAGAGAAATGAAGTGGCGACTGCCGCCGCCTTCGTCGTATATAGTCACTTCGGCCTGAGCTTGGACTAGCACGGTGGGTTTTAGGCCGTGCTTGAGCCTGACCGAAGACAAGGCGGGCTGACACGGCACGGCACGATGAAGCCCGAAGTACGGTGGGCCTAGACCGTGCTGGCATGGCGCGGCCCAATACCCACCTCTAGTGACGTCAGTACTAAAACACCATGGCTCATTGCTGAGACTGAGATCCTGCTACATACAATTGCTGCATGCTTTATTGCTGGGGCCCCAGCAATGATCTGCAGGGATCAATTCAATTGGTGCCTTTATTTATTTTGTCCCCTGCCACTACGCTGTTCAATCACAGAAGCCTCATGCATGTTTTGTATTTTAATCCTTGTTGTATATCCGTATATGCAGCCAATTCAGTACTAAATGAGATAAGGATACGATACTTTCTGATTCATTAGAGGAGAGAAAAAAAGACAAGTAGTTGTAGCTTGCAAACTTCCCCAGGAAGAAGGATGGAAGACAGGGATGTTGTCAACTACTTGCATTGCATACTAAGCAAGAGGATGAAATGGAGGCAGAGTATCAGTTTCTGGGTTATTGTCACAATTGATGGCTCTGGGTTGCTGTCGCTTGAGCCCTTGCATGTACTGGTCCACATAACCAAACTGTTAATGAAGTTGTTTTCCTATGATGCAGGCATTAGGCTATGATTCATATAAGTTCAAGGTTATGATGACAGTGTTGCAAGGGGTTGTCATTTTCATGCAACCAGAGGTGTTGGCTGACAAAAGACTGAACACAGCCACTTCTTAACATGTGTGTTTATGTTTGTGAAAAGAGTTGCATTCAGTAAATCTCATTGGTGAGAAGAGGAATTTATATCAATTAAAGATGGATGGTTAATCATCTACTCATGTGTGTGTGTGTATACACGTAGGATAGGAATGCAAAGCTGTGTCATCATCACTTAGAGGCCTGACATTGTAACAACACTACCAAGCTGTGGTGTCAATGTAAATGTGATGGCATTTCTCTCCTGCTGTTATGCAGGTATTGTTTAGCTGGAAGAATATTTTGGCTGTAACTCTAAAGCATTTTATTGGTGGTGACATGATTTAAGTCGCTTTTGATGAGATGTCTTGCCCAATGAATGAATGAATGGTCAATAAATTTGTGACCTCTTACATCGATTTATGCTGTGACACTTTCGGTTATTCACTCTTTCAAGCAACCGATAGCCGTCTAATTGCTGGCATTGAATTAACCACTGGAAAATGAGGACAAGAATTAAAGACAACGGAGGAAAGAAAGTTTCTGCTTCTTGTGATAAGACAAAAGTGCTCAATGACTTCGTGGAAATACTGATTCCATGTTTGTCTGTTCATGACCACTCATTTTGTTTCACTTCTAAGCAATTATCCAAGCTGTGTTTCTGGACCCAAATGTCAGGTTTCTTGCTCTGGATAAGCAAGAAATCTCACCTCTGAAGACAACTTTCTAGGGAACAGGATGCAAAATCTCTTCAACAGGAATGAATTTTCATATAAAAAGGCCGGTGTACAATGGCCCCTTAACAGTCGATTAAGAATTTGTACAGTTCTCTTTTCACTTCACCTAGATTTTTCCTTTCCTTTTCTTTTTTGCTATTGACCTGTGTGCTAATTAAATAACTACAATACATTTTTTTCTCCAAAATATGGAGTGCTCCTTATTCAGAATGCATCAGTTGATCAGCATTCTTGATTGCATCATTCGGATGCTTAACGTGGTTATGTTGCCGAACACTATTCTAGTCTTGTGTAAGAGCTAACACAAGAGTTCGCTCAGCAGTAAATGACTAGACATTCCAATGCTCCTTTGTTCTAATTTTCTCACCAGGTATCTGTACATATTTGCAACCCGCTCGTTTCGGCTTGAGCTTCTGGTTTCTGGTTTATTTTACACTATTCATAAATTTCATCTTTTTCTATACTTTTGGCATTTTTTAGCTTTTTTGCCGGTTCTTTTTTTTCTCGTATTTGTTTGCATTATACGTGATGGACTAACATATTTTTCTATTTTTAAAATTTTTAAATTTAATTATGCTAAATGAGCCTCCATCAGCTACAGTATTTTTCAACCAGTTACAATACTTTTTAGCCATAAGCCACTCAAAAAAGCTCTTTTGAGCAGGTTAAACCCTTCAAAGGAACACACTACTGGGCTTTACTTACCTGGGAAGATTTCATTTACATAACACTGTTCTACGAACAATAAGAAATTAAACAACGAAAAAACTGGGCCTCCAATTATGCAGCAGTTAACTAGGATGGTACCGTGCCTGAATGACTAGAAAGTAGCCAATGGGCTGAGGTGAGGTCCAGATCCAATCCAATTCGAACACTTGATGAGATACCTAGCTTTTTTTAAACACCTAATTCGTTCTTTCGATGGCAAAAATAAAAGGAATCGAAGGAAGTTTAGGTGGCAAAAAAAAGATGTTTCATTTAGTTAAACCCAAATGAAGCTAAGACTCCACAAAACAGTGAACTAGTTATTTCAGAGCAACGAATACGATGGATTAATCGTCTTGCCCTTAGTCCTAAAAGAAAATCGGCCTGCCCTTTTTGTTTCTGTCGATTTTCACTAACTACAATAGACTACAGAATGAATGAATGTGCGGAGCCTGCTTCTGCGCTTTACTCCATATAGAGTATAGGCCTCCAAATTTCAACTTCTAAAAGTTATTTTTCAGCTTTTCTACAGAAACTAACTTTTAAATAGAGTGCATTTTAATACGAGATCTACAAATTAATTGTAGTACATACTGTAGTGACTTTATTAATATTGACTAAAACCACACGTGAGTTTCTATTGCTCAGTACTTTTTCTCATGATGCTCCGCTCGTTTCGGTTTTAGCTTCTGGCTTTTGGCTTATTTTTCACTATTCATAAATTTCGTCTTTTTCTAAACTTTTGACATTTTTTGAGCTTTTTTGCCGGTTCTTTTTTTCCCGTATTCGTTCGTGTTGCTTGTGATGAGCTAGCATATTTTTTCTATTTTAAAATTTTTTAAATTTAATTACGCCAAATAAGCCACCTTTAGGTACAGTGAAATTTCAGCCGCTACAGTGTAATTTCTGTCATAAGCTACAGTTTTTCAGCCCAACCAGCGAGGCCTAAAAGCCTTAAATCACAATCATAAACTGAAACAAAAAAAAGAGGCCTATCTGCTAGCCAGCCATGAGTAGCTTATGTGTCCGTGCTGCTCACACGAAAGAACGAAATCAGTAGCAGTCGCACGAGTTAGTGGTGTTCAAATGGATTTCGGCCTTCCATTTTTGTTTGAAGAAATTAAAATTTTATTTAAATACGTCGACTTCCAAAAGCCGCCGGCCGACCACGTCTTTCAAAATCTGTTTTCTAAATTTTATTATAAAATTCTTCCTTTTAGTATTTACTTATTCTATTTTAGCCAAAAGCCACCGGGTCACACGGATTAAAACACCACCTAATAACACCTTTAGAAATAACAGAAACAACAGAAATTTATACCACCATAACAAACAGAAATGCACATCTGTCGCTACTAGCCGAGGAATGAATAAAGACTACATATCATCAAACTAAGCCCCAAGATGTAACAGAGCTCGCCGGCACAGCAGCTGATGTGTTTGGTGGCAACCGGAGTGGAGGAGATGCTAGAAGAGAAAGGGAGGGAGGATGAGGGGAAAGACGTGCCGAGCCTGGCGGCACTACGGCGCCCACACTGCCTCCGCCGGCCTCAACCACCGCCGCCGACAAGGAAGCCGCATCGCTGGCTGGGGAGTTGAAGTTTAGGGCTCTGCGGGGAAGAAATTAGCGACAGCCGGAGGAGAGAAGACAAGCAGGAAGCAGAGGGGCAGAAAATGCATTTCACTTTGAGGATTCGGGGAAAAAGGGATGGACAAATACTAGAATACACAAAGAGTGGCATCTTGTGCATGCAAATGTCTTGAATTGGCATATCATAAAACACTGACTTACCATAGTGGCTGAGTGGCATACAATCTAATTTGATTCCAATGAAAGAGAGGCCCTAGATAAAAAAAAATTTTGGGGGTGGTGGCCCCGCTTGGTTGGGCTGAAAAGTTGTGGCTTATGGCTGAAATTGCACTGTAGCAGCTGAAATTTCACTGTAGAATTAAATATAAAAAAATTTAAAAATAGAAAAAAAATATGCTAACTCAACACAGACAACGAAATCAAATACAAGAAAAAAAGGCAAGAAAGCTTAAAAAAGACAAAATTTTTTTACAAAATAAAATTTATAAATAGTAAAAAAAATAATTCAGAGATCAAAAGTTAAAGTTAAAATGAGCGAGCCCGAAGGGTAAATTTTATTATTCATCCAACTATGATTGGACGGGTCTGAGCTACTTTTCACCCTATTGATGTCAAGCTCTAAAGATAAAGCCTAGTGCTCTGGTGATGGGACGGAGGATGTTGGCTTCCATTCGCTTAGATTCTGAAACTGTTATTTTATATTCTAGGTTATGGTTTTTAGTTGTAGTTTATGTTTTTAAGATTATTTATGATAAAAAAAATATAAAGTAATAGAAATTTATGTATAATTTTGACTGATCTAAATAAAGTCACTATAATATATACTACGATTGATTTATAGATCTCGACTTGAAAAGATTCTATTTGAAAGCTAATTGCTATAGAAAAGCTGTAAAATAATTTTTAGAAATTGAAAAAAAGATATCCTTCATCTTTTCTTATAGCATAATTTATTTAATTGATATATATATATATATATATATATATATATATATATATATATATATATATATACACACACACGTGTCTGTTCAATAATAATGCATGTATCTATGTTTTATAAGGTCTCGTAAAATTTTTATCAATGTAGCGGACGCTCGCGTGTATGAACATGAAATACTTGTCAGTTGTCACGGAACATTCGACGTGATTAGTGGGTCGCGTGTGCAGGTCGCATTCCGTCACGAGTCACGTCCACGCTAAGGGTAGAAAGATTAGGTTTCTTTAGACAAGAGCGAGATCTCATTAATCGCTAGGAATACGGTCGTGTTGAAAAAAAAATTAAAAGATTAGGTTTGCACAGTCGATGAGAAATCCCATTGTTGCACTGCTGCTCTTTCATCTAGGATAACATTACTCAGCCGGCAGCCGGCTTGACGAGGAACTCGAGTACGAATCTTTAGGTCTATCATTCTTCTTTTTGCTTTAGCTTATTGATTTTCAGCTGTTCACAAGAAAAAATAAAAAGAAAGAGATTTATGTATAATTTTAGACGATATAAATAAAGTTGATATTGTGTTTACTACAATCAAATTATAGATCTTATCTTGAAAAGATATTCTGTTTAAACATTAGCTACCGTATAAAAACGGTTTTAGAAATTAAAAAGAAAAGACCTTACATCGAGCCAACATCATCTTTTACGTCATGGGCCCGTTCAATAAGTTTAATTGGATGTTTATCTATAATTTTACTTTTAAATTAATCTAGCCATTTGTATTCAGTGATGTCATTTTGATTTAATTATCTTTTCTTTTGAAGGTATTATTTTAAAGTAGATTACACCTTAAAGACTAAAGTATATGCTTAGGGTGGATGAAGTAAATCAAACGAATAATATGCTAAAAAATAAAAAGGAGTAAGTGGTTGTGACGTCGGAACTATTCACCCAAATTGCACCGGAGCTATTGTTTTCAAATTTAGCCCCCAAATACATGTCTTTACAAATTTAACCTTCTCGGTGGATCTACCAGGCTCGATAGATGATCTGCCGAGCTCCCCTAGCTCGGCAGCACCTGTCAAGCCCCCCTATGCGAAGGTCGCTGACCGGCACTATGCATAGTTAATTAGTGCTAACAGCATTTAATTAGTACTAATCACAATTAATTAGTGCCATCGTGAGTTTAATTAAGCACTAATCACGAGGAAATGTTGTTGCTGCGCTGGGGCTCAGTAGGTGCTTGCCGAGGTACTGTAACTCTATAGCTTGGTAGGTATTTGTCGAGCTCGGTAGATCTACAGATGACGCTAAATTTATAAAAACGGATATTTGGAGCTAAATTTGAAAAAACAAAAAGGGCTATAATACTATTTATGTGAATGGTTTGTGATGTTTGAAAGTGTATTGGACCGATTCAAGTTCAATTACATGCCACGAAACCATCAGTATGAATCAGTATTTTTTTCTACAACCCGTTGAACCGATTCCTATTCTTAGGTGGGACCCATGCTTTATTAAAAGAAAATAAAAAGTGTATGTTTCTCAACGGTTCTCTATCCTTCTCCATTGATCCATTTTCCTGCTTCCTAACCTCCGAACGCCTCCTACCGTGTCACACCTCTGATCTCTACCCTTATCCAATGCCGCGCAGGCTAAAGGTCTTGCTGTTGCTTCGCCCTTCCCTCTCTACCGCTGCGCCCACGGTCCTGCACCGCCGCTGCTGCCTATAGCCGTTGCGTTGCTATTATCGCCCATACAAGAGGAGAAGACTGAAAGTGATGGTTGGTGGGGAGGGAGGCTAATGTGAGGAAGAGCTGGAGAGGAAGCACTGGTTGGCGTGGGCGGGAACAAAGAAGGCAATGTGGACAAGGAGAGAGGAGGCGGATACCGAGGAGGGAGGAGAGGAGGCTAGCAGGGGGTAGGGCCATGAGGAAGGAGGTGACGAGGGTAGCCGATCTAGTGTTCAGCAGCAACATTGCCGCCGCCGCATACGCCAGTGCGTTAGTGGTAGGGCCATAGGGCCAACGAGAAGGGTCCAACTGGGCAAGGGCCAAGGGGGACACTGGCTGTAGTAGGGGGTGAGGCTGATGGAGACTACGCTTAGTTAGATGACGGCGAAGAGTGATTACTTCAACGATTTTACCATGTTGTGTTCACACTTTTATTGTTACTTATGTAATGAATTACTTTCAATGATATACAGAAAGGAGCTCACAACATCTAATCTAATGAGTTGCATGGCCTAAGGTTCTCTAGAATATTGAAGAGGGGCTTGACAATGTTGAGTACGTGGAAGAGCATGTAGAGTAGTAGCTCTACCCTATATACGTTTCCCTTCCCCTTCATATGAAAGAAATATATTATAACCTAAAATTACTATATATTATGATACAATTTACTATATATTAGAAAAGAAATTACTGCTTACCGGTTCTACGACAGTTTGGATGTTGTATCCTTTGCCATCATAAAATTACAGGAATTTCATAGTGAAGAAGGTGCAGTCGTTTGGGAGAACTGTTTTGGCGTGGCGAACAACGGCCTCCTCTAGTTCACAAACTTTGAAAACTTCCCACCAGCCGTGGCATCGAAGGCGTCATTCAAATGTGCAACAAATTTGTTGCCGACTACCCGATGATGGTCATCGGGGTTGTTGCATTTTTGAACACTACGTTTTATTGTCACAGTGTATCAAATTTACCATACATACCATGATATTTTACTATGCCATGAAGAAAATGTTACTGTAATATGGATACAACTTTATTACCATACAACAAAAAATGTTATTGTCAACTACGTTACATCGATGGGGTAAAGGTGAATGTGGTGTGAATTTGGGATGGCGGTTTTGTGGTGGGGTGGATCTGATGTTGGCATCTAGTGCAGAGAAAAGGGGAGTGGAGATGGCGGCGGTGTAATGGTGGTGGCGCTTCAGCTAGCTGGCCAAGGAAGGAAGGTGACAGCGCTCAAATCTAGAGGGTGGGGAGGAAATGGGTGGTGGTATGTGGCAGTGGAGAAGGGAGAAAGGGGATGGCATGGTGTGGTAGTGGCGAAGAAATGCGACGGCCGCCGGCGAGCTGGCCCGGCCTTAACGGCGCCCGAGTTGGGGAAGAGAGGGAAAGAAGAGCAGGGAGGCAAGGGAAAGAGCAGACCTAGCCAAATGGGTTGCCCTGCATGGCTCGACACGAACTCGTCTAGGTATGACCCGTTTAGGCCTGGCCCGGTTGGCTCGTTTAACTAAATAGGCCGTGGCGTGCTAGCCCACGAGCTAAGCCTTGGACCCAAGGATAGCCCAACAAGGTTATAGGCCATTTCGTGCTGGCCCAGGCATGTTAAGCTCGACACACCGCTGACCTCCTCTGTCGCTGCCCATTCAAAACCTCCCTCGCGCCACCGCCCCTCCGCCTCGCCTCACCCTTCAGCGCTGCCTCTCATCTCACCTCCGTCCTCTGGCCACCGCCTTGATAGGCTGGGCCATGCCTAGTATGACATGGTACTGTGTGTATCGTGCCGGGCCAGCCCAAGCTCAGCACGACCTATTTAGGTGTGGGTCATGTCGTGCCTAGGCTGCACCAACAATATTGTGCTTCGGACTAGCATGGTTATCCATGCCCATTTGGCCTTCGGCGACTAGGGGTTTTCAATGACTTGGCAATTTTGTGATTTTTTGTTGATAATTACATATTAGTCATTGGCTGCTTTGTTTTCTTCTATTCTGGTCCTCTAAAAGTCTGTTTTCTTCACAAAAAAATCCTACGTGTCCGTTATGACACCTACATCGGTAAGGACTGTCTAAGAACACCAGATTTAAATATAATATGCCTCATCATGCCTAGCAATTAATCAATGAAAAGCATGTAAATGATGGATAATGGTTCCAAAATGCAAAAAATATACCAAGGAAATGACATGAAAATATATTCAAACATGATGCATGTCATGTATGCTAATGCTTCTTTTTGTGAAAGGTGCACATTAGATCAATAGTATAAGTACATGTAGCACAACTAGTAATTGTGATGCTGCAGTATCACTGCCACAGTGCCATTAATCCATGCTCTATGATGACATAGTTGAAACTTGGAACAATATAATATATGAATAATGAACTTTACTTCTTTGTTACCAACATTTGTATTGCTATTGTATTACATTGCTGATTTGCATGATTAGTTGATTACATTGATAGTAGTTTTGTTTGCAAGCCTATATTCATTAACAAAAAATGCATTAGATGTCTTTTTGCTGCTATATGAATGTAGATATATATAAATCTACAATGTAAAGTAAGGTAACCTCAAAACCAATTACAAGGCCAAGTACAAGGCTGATTCCATATTATCACTACAAGGTGGGTTGACCGAACAAATACCTGTTACCAATTTTTAGAACATTGATTTCAATACTGGTTCACTCAACACCCAAACCTGTTTTGCTCAATGGTTTTGACAGCATGGAAGGTGGTTTCACCACATGGGCTACCATACATGGGTGGAACCAAGTCAGGAGGCCTAGTGTCATAGGACACCAGGTCTAAAAATTGTTTAACATGCATCAGCACCTTTATCCTATGTGTAAATCCACCAGCCCAAACTTAGTGCACCTGATTCTTTCTTTGAATCCCAACAAAAGAAGCACTAGCAGCCCAAATTCCCAGTGGCTAGCAGCAATCCACGAGAAGCCTTCGCTTCTCTCAGCCCATGAGGCAAATATAGCAGGCTGAGCCAGCCCAAGAGAGAAGATCACAACAACCCACGGCATCCATTTGATTGATCCCAAAGCGTGTCACCTCGCAGCAGTCCTCAACGCCTATTCGTCTCGCATGGTTGGCTAGGAGATGTACACCACATCCACCACATAGCCGCACCCAGCCAGGCGGCGACCAGTCGCCAGAGAATAGGAGAAATCAGCACCACCGGCTGCCTTCATCTACCATCTCGCAGAGGCGCCACCTGATCCCTGTTGCCTCGCGCCCTCACCGACCAAAGGAAGCTTAGGTCCACCCGATTAGTATGTACTCTACTCTAAATTTCTCTCAATTCTTTCAGTTTGTTTCAAGAATAGGGGCTAAATTTATGAGTTAAGGTTTCAATGTGATAACTGTTGATTTTTTTTGGCGAATTGTAGATTTAAGACTTAGAATTTCAATTTTGGTTTTTTGGAATACTGGCCTAGCTCGTTGCAAATCGAGGTAAAATTATAGTATCTGACCATAATGTTAAGTAAGCCATTGTATGTATTTTTCTATTATATTGTTTTTGAACTGTTGAACACACAAATATCTAATTGACCTTTTCAATTAATTGATGACAATTTCATGAATGATATACTTATTTACTATATAGAGAAACAACAATTGATGAAAATTACCAATAATGTTATGGTTCATCACTTTATAAACTTGAAAGAACGTAAATACTAAAAAGTATTGCATTAACTTACATTTGATCATTCTACTGTTTTTTACTTGAAAACTTTAAGTAATTTTATTCTCTTTTGATAGTCTATTAAGGTCGGATGATATATTTTACCAATGTTGATTAACTTTTATCTATGATTTTGCCCTCATTTCCTTCAGTTTGTTGCAACTAACTAATATTATTATCATGCTTCTTCATATTGGTAAGCATTTTGATCACCAATTTTTTTATCATCATACATTTTTATTTGTTATGTTGATGTATTGATATTAGAAATTACCAAATATATTACTATTTAGCATAATATTGCTTAAAAATTGTATAGGAAAGTGGTGAACCCTAATCATTTTTGTTCTAGTTCCGTCCTGCCGCCATATCACCTTTTTTCCTTTTTATTTTGAAAACATTTCTCCACTAGTGGCCCATGTGTCATAGGAATAGAGAGAGAAGTGGGTCATCTTCTTCCTTGCATGCTTGCAAAGGAAGACGAAAGGGAGGCGACCAGGGGGTGTCGGGCTAGGTAGATGTACAACTGAGGGGAGGTGTTGAGGTTGTGTAAATAGGCAACATGGAATAGGGTAAACAAGGCGAGGTTGGTGGTGGTGATGGTTCAGGGAGGGAAGGATTGAAAATGAGCTTGTGGTGTCTTGCACGGACGGTTGTGACGGGGAACTGGTGGTGTTGGCATTTCGGTGGATGAGGGATAAGGGATTCGACCAAGCGTGTCAAAATGAAGACAACGAGGGGATGCTCTTATGCAAAGGGATTAGACCAAAGCTTACCGAAGACGACGAACTTAGACGGAGAAGATAACTAGATGCAAACAACAAAAAACGATTGATTCTCTACGCTGAGAGGAGGAAAACCAAATTAATTTGGGAATAGGTTCAAAAACGTGTGGAACGCAATGTGACACAAACAAGAGTCAATCAAGATCATCGGATTGGGAGATTGACATGGTAGTGTCATGGTTGGTCCAACGGAGTCGGAGAAGATGGGCTTTGTTCGAGCTGTGGCGACGAGTGAAGCTCGATTGGTGCGTGGTGAGTGTGAAGCGTGCGTAGCTATTGAAGCACGGGCAGTGCGGCGAGCCCATCTTAGGGACGACAAGGCACATGCTACCCACTTTCTTCCACCTCATCGGCCACCTTTGCCACCATGATCCTGCACCCCATCTTCACCACTGTTACCCCATTGCCATAGGAGAGTGTGAGAGAAATTGGGAGGAGAGAGTCAGTGAGGGAGAGGGAGCACTAAATGAGGAAGGAGAGAGGGGGAGCTGTAGGAAGAAGACATAGATGGCATTATCCACATGTGATGCCACGTGTCAAAACAGGTGACGTGGCGGCCACTGTGGCACCCTCCTCCTCCTACTCTGAAACCGGCCTTAGGGGTAAAATGATCTGATTTCGGAACATCAAGGGGCTAAGTAGACCAAATGGAAGTTTAGGGGATTAAGTGGATAATCGGGGTGGCGGGATACTTACAGGTGAGTAAAATGGGGTTTCCCCCATAAAAAGGGATGGAGGAAGTATATGTTAGTACTATTACTAAGTGTATTTTTCTAATTAAGTATGAAAACCAAAATTAGTGCATGTTAGTACTATTACTGAGTGTATTTTTCCAATTAAATATGAAAACCAAAATTTGTTCAATCATTTTTGTCTCTAAACATTTAGTCAAAGATTTAACGAGACCTTGCCAAATGTTACAAAATTATTGGGACACGCAAAATTTGATAGCAACCCAACAGTAGCCAAATAGTGTCAACCGTTGGTTACTCTAACAAAATAGGTGTTCATATTAGTTTTTATTGATGTCTTTTGATTTTGGCTGATAAATAGTAACAGCTTATAGAGAAGATTGTAAAGAGAGACACTCATATGCGATTTTGGCCGATATAAATGAAGTCACTATAGTGTCTACTACAATTGACTAATAGATTCCGCTTTGAAAAGACACCCATTTGAAAGTTAGGTACTATAGAAAAATAATTTGCTATAGAAAAGTAACTTTTAGAAATCAATTCGAATAGGGCCTAACAAGTGTTGTACCCCATTTTTCGGATTAAAGACCATAATTCAGTTCTTGCACACTTTGTGTAATTTTTTTGTGTGGATTTTCTAAGGCTTTGTTTGTATTTGTTTCTACTTTTGGATTCTACTTAGAAAATCCAAAAGCCAATATGAACACCCAACTTTTCGAAGCGGCTTCTCCACTCCTCTCGCTACCATCTCACTATGAGAATAAGGCAGGGGGTCACAGGTGTATTATGCACTCCACTCCTCTTACTCCCATCACGCGCACGCATCTCTCCCTCACCTTTTTCACCGCTCGCCCACTCTTTCTAGAAATCACTTCTTTCAGTTATTACTATTTATTTTTAGTGAAAAACTATAAGCAAAAGCTAACATGAATGCCCCAGAGATTTGATCAAACATTTAAGTGCTTTGTGTAATCACAATGTAGAACATTTGAACTTGTTTTTTTTCTTGAGCGCCACAGTAAACTTGCCTCTCTCGAGTTGAGCCTGCTCCAAATGGCTTTTAAGCCTTGGCTTATGGCTTCAGCTGTTGGCTTTTAGTTGCAAATACACGGTGGCGACTGTTAGCCTTTTTGAAGTCAATAAATAAGAAAAAACTGTTATATCATCATGGACTATGCAAATGATTAAAGGGGAAAAAATAAAAAAGCCAAAAAATAAAAAAGCCGAGATTAAGAAGCTGACGCATTCCAAATAGCTTTTGGCTTCTAGAAGCCAAAACCGGAGCTTTAAGCCATTTGGAGCCGGGCCGCTCCCCCGCTCCAAATGGCTTCAGCTTCTGGGTTTTTTCGGTTTATTTAAGGCAAACTCACTTAGAACGCACCGTCTTTTAGTTTCAGCATATTTTGGTTTTTCTAGCTTTTTTTTTAGCTTTTTGAATTTTCCCCCTTATTCCTTTGCATTGTCCGTGATGATATAACTATTTTTTAAATTTTTTTCTTTTTTCTCTTTTTTTTACAGAAAAAGCTAACAGGCGCTACAGTGTAATTTTAACAAAAAGCCAACAATCAAAGGCATAAGACAGAAACTTAAGCTCTTTAGAGTGGGCCCTAACAACTATATGCCACTAGCACTTTTCTGCTTTGTAATCCATATAGCTCTATTCTGCTAATTAGGCCATACCCTTGGGAGCCGCTCGAGTTGCATTTCCCCTTCGAGCTAAGGGCCTGTTCTTTATGGTTGCAGCTTATGACTTTTGGCCACGACTTGTGGCTTTTGAGCTGTTCGTGAGAGAGATTACAGAGTAACAAAAACTCATGTGCGGTTTTTGCCGATATAAATGAAGTCTCTACAGTATGTACTATAATTAACTAGTAGACCCCGTCTTGAAAAGACACTCCGTTTAAAAGCTAGTTACTATAGAAAAGTTAAAAACTGGAAACCAAAAGCTATAAAGAAGAGGCCCTAAACAAGCAGATATCACGCTTACTTGAGCCCAACGAGAGGGATGATTACGTTGCCTTCAGCATCCACACGATGAGCTTACTGTAGTATCACGTAGTGCCGAACAAAGACGTTGTGCCACCACGATCCAAGTGTAATGTCAACATAATATCAATAGGTGGGGTGTTTTTATTGCAGCTGATGGTTTATGACTATGATTGATGGATTTTGGCTCTGGCTCTAGTGTGAGTGTTTGTGTGAACAAATCAAATGTTTTGATAAACTTTTTCAAAAAGACAATGGAAAAATCGTTCTATTTATTTAGTTCGGAGAGAGTCATAAGCTATTAGCAGAAAAAAGGGGCACTGCAAGCGCAGGAGAAGGCGCCGCAAGGCATGCTGTGTAAGGACGAGTTTGTCGTGTGGAGCACGGGCGTGAACGAGGATCTCACGGCTGAGGATTTCACGGAAGACATGTTCAACGAAGAGGGGAGTAAAGAGGTTGATGGTGTGATATTGGCGGCTGTTTTTGACGCGCCACCGTTACCCTGATCGAGGAACCCAAAGTGGATCTGCCACATGCGCCACGAGCAGTGTCTGGTACAGGGTGGTTCTGAAGTGGAGATGCATAAAATGTGGGCCTGTTCGGCAGGCAACAAGTCGACCGGTTTTTCGCAGTCGCTACAGTACCTAACTTTTAAACGGAGTATTTTTCTCAAGACAAGTGGAGATGCATAAGTGAAGGAAATCAATATTGTTTTGGAAAATAATTGAATCTGACAGGATATTTCTCAAAATTAAAACTTGTCTTTGATGTGTTCAACATCTATCATTCTAATAATCTAATTTGTAATACAGTTCATGCTCTCGAGGCAGGGGCAAGGAGGAGGCGGAGGTAGGCAACGACGGCGGGGATGGGGTGCGCGGAGAGGGAGGAGGCGAGCGGCATAAGGAGGGAGGAGGCGAGCGGTGTGAGGAGGGAGGAGGCGGGGAGGCCGGCGGCGAAGAGGTGGGGGAAGAGGGAGGCGGACGGGGCGGCGCAGGAGGAGAGGAAGGTGAGGGAGGGGAGGGAGAGGGGCAGGGAGGTGGCGGCGGTGGAGGAGGAGCGGAGGTGTAAGGGTATTTTTGTCCAGAGTGCTAAATCCCGAAGCGAGGTGAATCTTTTGGTGGTAATTTCCGGAGCCCGTTTTTTCGGTGGTATTTTCCGGAAGCAGTGAACTTTCAGTGCTACTGAACAAATTTTCCCTAGTATATAACCATGTATATAGATAAACAATTGCTATTGAAATGGCTATCTAGTTCAGCCAGGTAGCCGGCCGGCCAGGTCAACCTACGATAGTGAAGCTTAGGGGTGCTTAAAATAGTTTTTTTGAGTGGCTTATGGCTGAAAAGTACTGTAGCTGACTGAAATTGAAATGTAGCTGATAGTTGCTTATTTGGCGTAATTAAATTTTAAAAAATTTAAAAAAATAGAAAAAAAACAGATTAACCCATCACGGACATTACAAACGAATACGGGAAAAAAGAACCGACAAAAAATCTAAAAAATCAAAAAAAGACGAAATTATTGAATAGTGAAAAATTAGCCAGAAACCAGAAACCTAGCTGTTTTGAATGGGGCTTTATTGTGAGTGTCACGGTAGAAGACTTCTAGAACGGAGCTGCTATACACACGACGCTTTTATACTAGACCTTACCTACTGAGCGATTTTAAGTAATAATCTGTCTGTGGGCCTCCAATTACAGCCCATTTAACTAGGATAGTAGCAGTAGGGTGCCTGAATGACTCCCAACTAGCCAATGGGCTGAGGTGAGGTCCAAATCCAAGCCTATTTCAAACTCTTGACGTTATGCCCAGCCAGCACTCATTTTTATCCTCTCAAAGAAAAGAAGCTGACACCCAGGAAATAAAATCGCAGGAACTTTAGGTGGCCAAAACAAGAATTTTCATTTAGCTAAACCCAAATTAAGCCCAGGCTCAAGATCATAAAACCGTGAACACTACATTTCAAAGCGACGAATATGAGGGATTGATCATCGTACCATTTTTGTTGCTCGACCCAATTCTACCCTTGGTGATACCATCTAGCCTAACAGGGGATTTTGGCAGAAATTCTAGAAATGATGCATAGTTGTTTTTTCAAGCGTAACAAGCAGGAGGGAAATGCTGCATAGTTTCCTATAAATTTCTTGTGTTCTAAATAGGCCCAGGCATAACTCAAATGTCTAATAACATCCTATTCAGGGGCATCTTCGAACAACATCTCAGAGCCAGACTTAGTGCTCTTTCGTGGATCTCTTCCAGCTAATAGACTGACATAGCCCCCCCAAAACTATCTTAACAAGATCGATGCTTACTCACTTCTTTTTGTAACCATTTTATAATATAGGTGACCGTTTTAGTTCTTACATAGATTAAGAATGGTGAAATCAAGGAAATATGAGAGGAAAAAAGGTAGACCTAATTACCCCTACTAATTTGTAGGAAACTAATTGCTTGTCTCTAAATACAAGTTGCCTTTGACTTTTCACAGTCTCCAATACAAGACTCTCACCATGATTGTTATCATAATATACTAGATGATAAATAGTAAAACATTACGAAAGTATTTTCCAAAAGATTACTATCTCCGTTTCACAGTATTTGTCTAGCACACACACCAAGGAGACATAAAACTTAAAGTAATTGTTCATGGAATTGAATCATGCTTGCTCCTATTAGATAGAATAGTACCATGTCTATCCATTGAGAGCAAAAACGATCCAATTTTATCAAATATACTTAAAAATTGCACCACCTTGATATATGCTCCAAACAAACATTGTGAAAATAGAGGGAGTAATAAACTACCTTCATATGGTCCATAGGCTGCTCTAAAGGGTTGAAAGCCCTGGCTTTTGGTTTTTTTTTTTGTGTAGACTTTTTTACTGTAGCAGTATTAGTTTTTTATAAGTCAAAAAATAAAAAAAAGTAGAAAGCACCACTAAATCTTTCGGGACAATGCAAAAAAATAAGAGGAAAATAGAAAAAGAAAAAAAAAGGCCAAAATTATAAGCCAAAAGGTTGAATCGTTTGGTACAGGACCATATACATTTATGTATATTAGTTGTCAAAGTTTTAAGGGGAAATTTTATTTATGCTATTAGTTGTGGCCCACTTTCTCACTTTGCCATTTTTTTGCTTCTCACTTACGCTATCCATCTGTTTCGAACAATTTCTTTAGTTCGAGGTTCCGATCAGACGATTTCAAAGTTCAAGTTTGAAAATTTGAACTGATGCTAGAATTCAAAGTTCAAAAGTGGACTTGGTGCTGCGTAGTATTGGGTGATGAGGACATCACTTCTTCGGATACATACAACACTCCTCCACTTGACATTCAAGGACCAATCACTAGAGCTCGCGCCCGACAATTGAATTTACAGGTGAGCTCGTTCCTAAGTACTTTCTTTTGTCCATTTGAGAATAGATTGCTACCTAATAATTTAATTATGATTAGGAACCATGGAGAGGACCTGGAAATACTTGGAGAAGGGCTACAAGGCGCACAAGTCCAGCAAGGGCGGTCGAATCATGTTGGAGGCCCAACTCAAACCGACTTCGAATCCAATTCGGAGTCCAGGACCAGACCGCACTAAAACGGACGCCCAGATCGCATCCGGACTCCGTTTTGGACGTTCCACATATGTATGGAAAGCTGAGAAGACCAACTTTCCAATGGATTTGGTCCCATGTCAAAATTCTTTCTGAGTCAACGGGAATCGTCGAAACAAGTGGACGTTCAGAATCTGTCAGGGTGCTGCGCCACCGTCTTTTGGGCCGATCGGCTTTGTATCGTGTGGGAGCCCATTAGGGGCGCGTCCAGGGGTTTTGCACGCCCCTAACTCCTCTATATCCAGCCGCCACCCCCACCATTAGGGTTTGGGGTTTTGCTTAGATTGATTTGTCTTTGAACAATTCGCCGTTCATCGGTTTGTGAGACCCCAACTTTCGAGTGCTAAATCTATCCATCTGCAATTCAGTTGTGTTCTTCCTTGTTCTTGCTTGTGTTCTTCGATTCGCAGGCGAGGATTAGCCTTCTTGGCGAGGTCAACCGGGCTGCGCACGGTTGATAACCTGAGGAGACGTGGTGCTGCGATTGCGGGGTTCGGAACGTGTCGTTCGGAAGCCGGATCGATTTGTGTCGCGCCTCCACCAAATCGAATTTACCCAGAACCTGTTGGAAGATCGGGACCCCGTCCCCATCATTGGGTCTCTTCTTTTTAGCTTTTTTTACAGTAACTAAGTTTCAAACAGAATATCTTTTCAATGCGAGATTTACAAGTTGATTGTAGTATATACTATAGCAACTTCATTTATATCGGCCAAAACCGCACGCGAGTTTCTATTACTCCGTACTATTTCTCCCAAACGCTATAAGCCGCAGCTAAAAATTATAAACTGAAGCAAAAAAAAGAGTAGGCCCATCAAGTGATCTAGCACAATGAGGCCCTGCTCATTTCGGCTTCTCCATTATGTTTTTGGTTTCTAACTTCTAATTTCTTAATTTCGTCTTTTATGACTTTTTGTGTTTTTTTTGCTTTTTTCTTTTTTCCCATGTTCTTTTGCATTGTTCGTGATGAGCAAATTCTTTTCTATTTTTAATTTTTTTATATTTAATTATATAAAAAAGTCACCAGCAGTTATAGTATAAAGGGTGCCTTTGGTTGAGCTTTTGGGAGCTGCTTTTGCTTCTAAAAAGCCAAAAGCCAATCAAAGGGGTGGAAACCAGAAGATGATTTTTCAGAAGCAGCTACTTTTGGGTAGTACAGTTTTGAAAGCACCTTGGACCCTGCTTTTGGCTTTTGGCTTTCTGCTTTTTGAAATGGTGAAAATAGAGAGCTGTTTCACAGTTGTTTCAAGGAAAATAGAGATAGGAGGTAAGTTTTATACTTGTTTGAACCAAACAGCTTACAGCTTTTCCACAGCCCACAACCTACAGCAGCTTTTCCACAGCCCACAGCTCACAGCAGCTTTTTCAGAAGCCACAGCTCAACCAAACACACCCAAAATAAACCAGCTACACTCCAAATAGTAAAAAAATAAACCCTAAACCACCGAAAAAAGCTCAAATCTACAGTATAAAATAAACCAGCTACAGCGCCAAATAGTAAAAAATAAGTCCTAAACCATCCAAAAAAAGCTCAAATGAGCAGGGTATAACGATAATTAAACAGATGTCGTCAAGTTGGAACAGCAGTATAGGACAATATTGTCATTACTTATTTATAAAACGGAGGGAGTAATCAATTTTTAGCTCCCGTACGAGGCAGCATGACGAGGAATTAACAAAGTCATGTTGATTAATCAATAAAGCTCTCTTTTCCCTTGAGTGTTTTTTTAAATAACTTCTGTCACATAATTCTGAGTTGACATATCGGTAGGATAAGAATTGGTCCATACTTACATCACTCCTACCAACTGATTAATTAATTAAAACTTAAAGGCAGGCAGGCAGGCCCTCATGAGGCCTGGCCATGACTCCCTGAGCATCACCATCAGCACTCCATGGCCATCACCATCCTCGCGGTGGCAAATCTGCAATCCCAGAGCTGCCACCAACTGCAGCATAAATTGCAAATCACCAGTCTCCCTCATCATCCTCAGCATGCAGCAAAGATCATGAATATATGGTATGTTCTTTTTAGCTACGGCTTGTGACTTTTAAGCTGTTTGTACGAGAGATTACAGAGTAACAAAAATTCACGTGCAGCTTTTGCTGATATAAATGAAGTCAGTAAAGTATGTACTATAATTAACTAGTAGATTTTATCTTAAAAATTACTCCATTTAAAAATTAGTTACTGTAGAAAAATTGAAAAGAACAAAGCCATATTACTATAACAAGTAGTATCTTTAGGTACATCTTCTTGGGCTGTCGATCGCTGCATGCCCAACCAGAACCAACGCGGTTATACGTACTGACGACCAAACCACTGCTGCTACTGCGCTTCACTGCATATGCTTTTATGCCGGCCAGCTGTAACGAGCCTGCCTGTCCGTGATGCTCACATGAATGAATGAACTCAGTAGTAGTAGTAGTACGAGTTACCCCCTCCGTCCCGCAAAATACAAGTCACACGTATACAAAGGAGAGGTGCATTATATAAATAATTTTTTAATAAAATTACATCATAATTATCTTTAATAGAAAGACTAATAGAAAGAGCAATATCATATCTATCTATTATGAGTAGTTATAGTTTAATTTTATTAAATATTACTTAAATAGTAAATTGCGGCACAAAGGGAGGTACCATTCTGTCTAGACTCAACGTCAGTGCGTGTGTGTATAAAGATGGCAATAGGTCTATACCCATTGGGTTTCACCACCCCAAACCCACCTCCATTAAGCAAAAACATCCCCGCTGGAGGACCCAATAGCACAGGCGGGTACAACATTCCCCCCAAACCCATACCCGTGCGGGTGAAATAAACCCGGCGGGTGACCCATACCCGAGACATGATATACAAGATTAAGGATCAAATCACCTAAACAACAAGGGTTAGTATTAAGCTTCCTGCAATGGAAACAAGGGTTAAAGGGGGCGAGGAAGCTTCACCGACTGTCGTCGTTCGTCGAGCCGGAGAGTGCCGCCATGGGCGTCGGCGGCTTGGTAGATGGGTGACGGCAGCGGCTTGGCAGAGTGCGGCGGCGGCGGCTTGGCAGAGGGTGGCGAGGATGGCTTGGAGGGCGGCGGCGTCGAACGGCGAGGGGGGCGGCGGCGCCGAACGGCTTGGAGGGCACCCGAAGCCCCGAACGGCTTGGAGGGCACCCGAAGCCCCGAACGGCTTGGAGGCTGTGAAATGGGGAATTGGGGTCTGGCGGCCGTCTGGGGAATAGGGTTAGGGTTTTAGTTTACATCTATTGGGCTGGGCCAAATATAATTATTTGTTGTGTGGGCTGGGCTACAAATAGATGGCCCATAAATACTCGGGTATCCATTGGGTAATGGGTATGGGTAGTGTCAAACCATACCCACACCCGCGTACCCATTGGGTCCTATTTTTCTCCATTAGTAGACCCATGGGTAGACATTTTAACCCATATATGTACCCTAATGGGGTAATTACCCATCGGGTTTCGGGTTATGGGTACCCATTGCCATCTTTATGTGTGTAGGCTCCACGCGATGACGCGAAGTACTGCACCACACAAGACCACCAACCTGCATGCACAGAGACCGCTTGCATTGCGCTCTCAGGTTGAAGGCCTGTTCTTTTTAGTTTTTAAAAGTGCGATAACTAATTTTTAAACAAAATATTTTTTTAAAATAGAGTATATTAGTTAATTACAGTACATACTTTACCGATTTCATTTATATCAGTAAGTTTTTATTATTCTGTAATCTCTCATATGAACAGTCTAAAAAACACAAACCGTAGTCAAAAACTATAATATTCAACTAAAAAGAACAGGTCCGAAGACTCAAGACAGATCCTTGTTAAACATTGTTACACCATCAGTGCTTCGATGTCTTCTTTCGGTACCTGGCAGTGGCAGGAGAATGGAGAAGTGCCTTCGTCGTGGTCAGTTCTTCATGTTAAGCAATGGTATGATTGATATCGAAATGGTGGTCTGGTTCAGCCAGGTTGGGTAGCCGGTTAGGTCAAACCTACGTTAGTGAAGCTTATGTCAATACAATACATCTAAACAAACTAGGATCGTCTCTCGCCTGACTATTGGATCCCCACTAACAAAGGCAAAAGATCTGGCCAAGCTCGCTTGGCAAATTAAGATGGGATGAACTCCTCTGACCATTTCAGAAGCTTAGAGACATAGCGGTACATCTTCCAGCCTATAGACTAGAGATTATTAATTGTCTTGCGCATAACTGGGCATATTTTACTATAGCATTTTCCTTCCGGGGTTCACAAAATATACATATTTAAGACGATATAGAATAAAAGTGCAACCATTCACAAAATAGACATATTTCACGTGTCATGCCGGTGAAATGTCTTGGTGAGTCTGCCTAGGAACGGTAAAATGTCTGTGAATTATGCCCGAGATGTTTCTGTGTTACTTTATCCTCTCGAAGAAGGTGGTTGAGAGTTATGCTATCGGTCTTCTTTTGAAATTTTGCGCTTCTTACTTTTCGGAAGAATGTTGAATCACCTTTGGAAAATAAGCAAGGAGGTTTCGTCGCCGTGGTTGTGCTGTTAGATCTTTTTTAAAAGCGTTTGACGTGTAGTGCCTTTCTAAATCTTTGGGTTTGTCAAGTTTTGTAAAATATAAGCAACATCAAATCCTCTTAAAGCTTAGATTTTCTGTAAAAAAAACTGTGATCATATATATTCTTGTATAACTTTGATACACACACACACACACACAAAATTCGCTGTTAAAATAGTATCTTCAAAACTCTGGAAAGTTACAATCATCAAAAACTTGTGGGGAAAAACGCGCAGTAGAATTGCAACCATGCTACAACACTACTAGGATAAATATAAAAAGTCTTGATTATTCCATGTCTTCGCTAGGGATTTTGTGTTTGGGAAATCGCTATCCAATTGTTATGGACAGAAGTTAGGATGGGCTAGATGTTGCCTTTGCATCCCCGTCATAAGGATTTAGCGAAGTGTCTTGTAGCTTAAGGTTGGCTAGTGTGGAATTGGTCATGGAGGGGAAGAATTCTTGCTACCTTTTCTTTTTTTTCCTTGGTAGAGAAAGAATTCTTGCACTTGCAAAGGGATTGTTGGTCCTCCAGAAGATTCAACCGCCAACAGAAAGTGACTTTCCCATATGTGATGCAGACATGGATCAGAAGATGTCGATTTGATTAACATCGATTAGCCCTAATGCCTCTTTTTGATGTAATGTGTCGGCAAAATGCTTTTGCAAGTGAGTTTGACTTAATGTACATATTAATCAAAATTAAAAGTAGTACTATGCCAAACTTTTGTACAAAAATAAAGGTAAAAGAAAACAAACTCACCGGGTTTCCTATGTTGGGCAGAAATGTAACCACCAAGTCTAGTAAATGCCTCATCAACACAATTAGTAAGAGATAACCCCTAGTTGTCAATAAAGAGACTATAGTAGAAACCTCCAGATTTTTTTTTCTCCATTTCCACTATTTATAAGTGAACAATAGAACTCCCTTCAAGGGAGGAAAAACAAACAGAAAGTCAGAATAGACCAGCCATCTCTTGACACCAAATCTCGTTCTTCATTTTTTTTAATTCCTTCAGAATGCTTACTTCAAGGAGGACCAGTGTGAAAGCTGCTTAATCCATGCTTGCATCACTCTTAGCTATCTGTGTGAGTTGTACTCATATTGGATATAATGTTGTTATATATTTTTTAACTCACCAAATTTGTCAGTTACCTTTTCTTTGCAAACACTGGGACACCTCAAGTTTTGCTTTGTTATTTATAGGGTTGGGGGGCTTTGAGGCGAGCTGCCCTGAGCTCTTGCCACCTTCCTTCCTTCAATGGCCATCACCCCATTTATATTTGGGTCCTCCTAAATCTCCTCCCATTGGCCCTGCACTGCACCAATTAGCCTCCTGCCTCACAACCTTGTCTCATAATTTAGGAGCCTTTGTGAGGTGGTTGGCACTTGATACAAGGATTTGAAGGCAATCAACAAGGTACAGTTCTTGGTTATTGGTTCTTCTTCTTCCTTTTCATTTGCTTATTTGTTTTTCTAGATTGTGTGCATTTTGAGGGGGCAAACAGGTTATTGCTTTCATCAAGAAACAGGAAATGGAATGAGATGGAATTTGTTCTTATTCAGTTACATACTCTCTTTCCCTTGATTTTTCTTGACTTCTGGCATCTTGTTCTGTTGTTCACCTGACCTGACATGGATTCTGTTCTTGAAAATCAGACATCCAGAAACAGGAAAAAAAATAGAAAAGAAGGAAGGAAAGGACATGAAATGTGTTCTTCTGAAACATCGTTATCCATCCGTAGAAATTATATTTTTTTATGTCCATTAATTATCTTTTCTTGGCACAGGTTGATGTAAACCACAACTTGTTAGATACACGACGACGGAAGCAAATCAATTAAAGCAGAGGGAAAAGGAGAAAAGAGAAAGGCTTGTAAACATCACATCTTGCAGCCAAGAAAATGGGGCTGTCAATCTCGTACCCACCAGACGACTACCTGCCAGCAATGGAAGACAACATGGGCAGGCTGTTCATTCGGTCCCTCAGCTTCGACGACATGGAGGCCGTCGAGTCGCCGTCGGCATTGCTCCCTGCCTTCGGCTCCAGGAAGCTGATCATAGAAGGCTCCCTGAGCTTCAAGAGAAGAGAGGCTGACCTAGTTCAGATGGAGAACATGGTATCCATAAGGAGTCCTAAATCTGACAGAGAGAGTTGCAGCAGCAAGCCAAGTACTACTGCTGGCCTATCAAGATTTGGGCCGACCGGAGACCGGGCACCGGATTCTCCGGTGGTCGGAATGTCCAGCCTGAAGCACCAGGCCGCTGCAGTCAGGTTGCAGAAGGTGTACAAGAGCTTCAGGACAAGGCGGCAGCTCGCTGATTGTGCCGTTCTTGTCGAACAACAATGGTAGGATTGTCATGTACTACGCAATGGTTTTGCATTTGCCATAGTTGGGTGTCACTGGGATGCTAGTTTTTTATTTCTTTTTCTGATGCTGAATTCAGGTGGAAGTTGCTTGATTTCGCACTGCTCAAGCGGAATTCAGTGTCGTTCTTCGACATAGGGAAGCCCGAGACGGCTGTTTCGAGATGGTCTCGGGCCAGAATGAGGGCCGCCAAGGTAGTGTTCATATCATTCAGATATGATAACCTCAGTATTGTGATCTTGGTACAGGGTGATATATGTCTGAACTGTAGCATTGCCACCTTTGTATTATCAGTTATCTTGAAATATACTGCATTGCTGACACAGGTGTAGTATTGCTGTCTCCTTTAGGTTGGCAAAGGTCTGTCCAAGGATGAAAAGGCCCAGAAACTTGCTCTTCAGCACTGGCTCGAGGCGGTACGTGTCGAAAATATGATATCTCAACATTGTTCTGATGATGGCTATGTGCAAGGAAAACTGAATTTCAGCTCATGTCTGATTATCAGATCGACCCTCGCCATCGGTATGGCCACAATCTTCACTTCTACTACCACCTTTGGCTCCATTGTGAAAGCAAGCAGCCATTCTTCTACTGGTACGAATGCACAAAACTCTGAAGACTAGCTGCATCTCTGAACGAAATGGACAAACAAGGTTACTGACAATTCTGTCATTCTTGAAAAAGGTTGGATGTAGGTGAAGGGAAAGATATCAGCTTAGAAGAGCATTGCCCTAGATGGAAGCTGCACAAGCAATGTATCAAGTACCTTGGCCCTGTAAGTTTTCCATCATTCCTCTTCTGTTCTGATTTCTGAAAGTCTGAAGCAACCATTCAGAAAATGCGTAGCTGCAGAAGTTGCATCCAACTAACAAGATATGCTGCGCGGAATTCTTCAGAAAGAGAGGGAGTCCCATGAAGTGATTGTCGAGGATGCAAGACTGACGTACAAGCTGAGCCATCAGAGCGTCGACACAACCGGAAGCCCCAAGGGCACAAAATGGATCTTTGTGCTGAGCACGTGCAAGACTCTGTACATTGGCCAGGTGAATGACTACTACATCCATGCCACTTCTTTGATTTCTTAAACCTTGACAACATTACGGTAACTGATGAGATGCTGAAATCTTCGACATCGGTACAGAAGCAGAAGGGCACATTCCAGCACTCCAGCTTCCTTGCAGGGGGAGCCACATCTGCTGCAGGGAGGCTAGTTGTAGAGAATGGAATTCTGAAGGTATCATGTGAATTTGTATATTCCTGTCAGTAAAACCGAATTTGCTATTTCTGACTTAGACATTTGCTCATTTCAGGCTGTATGGCCTCACAGCGGGCATTACCGGCCAACAGAGCAGAATTTTCAGGAGTTCGTGAACTATCTGAAGGACACAAGTGTAGATCTTACCAATGTAAAGGTGCGGAGCAAAATGTGAATCATACGTAACATCTGATCTACCCAAGACAGGTAACTATAGATGCTAATAGAGTTCTACAACAACTGATACCCGTGTTGTGCTGGTTTTCGGTTCTACTACAGTTGAGCCCATCAGAAGGTGAAGACGATACCGAGTTCAGCCTCAAGAGTAGCCACTCTCAGGTGGACTTACCCGAACTCTGCCAACCTGACAAGCAAGAACACGAGACACAAGTGGCGAAGCGCAATGGCACTGAAAAAACCGAGATCAGCAATGGCACGCCCACCGTGATATCCACTGAACCCACGGCAAGCACACCAACGATCAAGAAGTCGTCCTCGGCCAACAGGCTGCAAGGGAAGCGGCCGCCCAGGCTGCTGGTCAGTTCCAGCAACCGAAGACTATCCGCTGCACACGGCAACAGCAGGCCATCACCGGGCACGAAGGACATCGACCAGCACTCCGCCATGTTCGGCGAGTGCCTCGACTTCTGCAAGAAGAACCTATTTGCAGAGGAGGGCGACGAGGAGGAGGAGGTGGTGGAGGTGCCAGAGGAGCTGATCCTGAGCCGCATCAACTCCAAGAAGGCCATGAAGTCATACCAGCTAGGGAAGCAACTGTCCTTCAGGTGGAGCACCGGGGCAGGACCTCGGATCGGGTGCGTCCGCGACTACCCGTCGGAGCTCCAGTTCCGGGCATTGGAGGAGGTCAGCCTATCGCCCCGCGGCGGCAGGCCGACGAGGTTTTCATCGCCGAGGCCGAGCCCCTTGACACCAAATAGCATCCCTAGTGCAAGGGGTGGTGGCGCTCCTCAAGGTGACAGCATGAACATGTCGTTACTCAAGCCTAGGCAGAGGAGTGTCACTTGGACAGCCTTCTGATGTTCTTGCCATAGAGACCAAGGCTTCCTTTCTTTTCCTCTTTCTTCACAGGATGATGGCTCGAACTGTGTATAGTGAGAGGGGAAGGTCGAGAGAATATGACTCTTCCGTGATGTAGGTGCGTAGAGCGAAGACATCACCATGCTTAGATGGATCGAGTACTAAGTTATCGTGGACAGACCCAACGGGGGATTTTCAACTGAATATCTAAAATTTTTCATGTAATATCTAATATTTAATATATATAATACATATATATCTTAATAATTAGATAAAATATTTTATATATTAATCTCCAATTGATTTCAACCCGCTTATACACCTCCTTTCCCACAGTTGATTTCAACTCACTCTCACACTTCCCCTCTCTAATTTATCTAAAATAGCACGGTCTAATAACCCATCCGCTCCCTCGTCAGACTGACCTATTGGCCCATCCATGGACCCCTCAAACCATTCCCTCCCCCCTCTCTTTGTGTCTCTCTCAGGCTCCACTAATCTAGACGAGATCAAAATTGCCAAACCCAGTGACACTGGCACACGAGATCAAGGGGATATTGGCCACTAAGCAACTTAGTGAGGGGTTGAGAGCAACTCTGGCCTCTGACTTGGTCACAGTGGCAAGGAGCATAGCCACAGTAAGCGGCGATACATCTGCAAAGAGCAAACAGGCGATAGTTGTCGCCTGAGAACCGGGGAGCGAGCATGTGGCAATGGCCAAGTCGACGAGGCAGTAGGCACTAGGCAACGACTACACGTTATTGTGCACGCAAACCATACACATTAGACTGCATCAACATAGTTTCATCTTAAGTTATTTCGTAATTTCTCTAAATTATTTTTTTATTTTTTTTCTAAATTATTTACAGATGTTGTATCTAGCTCGAAATATTTTATACTTTTTTTGCTATTGTGGACTTTTATATTTTATTTGTCAACTCTGAATATCCATTATAGAAAGCTTAGGTCATCTTATTAGTTCACTCAATCAGATGAAGGATTTAGATTTGTAGTAGCACTCAATCATAGGGTTCAATATAGCATTTATCCAATCAATCCATGTTACGAAAAGGTGATAGAGCATAATCATGTCTCACAACATCAAGTGCACTTTAATTTAGGCAACAAACCAAAATTGTGTTGGATCAGAATTTAGCCAATTCAGAATCCTCTCTGGTTCAGTAGATAGTGATCACAGATACATTATTGAATCATTTCATGCATAATGTGAACCATACCATTCATTAATTTTACATATTAGAGTTTAAATAGACCGCATGAGTCAAGTTTACAATAAGAGTCGATTGGGACAAATGAATACATTACATAAAGCGAAAGCGATAGCAAAAGGGGAGAACACATCTCACCACATGCAAGTGACTGACTAGGGGCAAGAGCCTAGAATACTAGAGACTAAAGGTTGAGTCGGCGCCGGGTTGCTAGGGATGACGACGGGTCCAGGACGTGTTGGAGCGTAGATAGCAACTGTCACCTGAAGGATCTAGACCCATCATTATGAGTTAATGACATGTTTTGGTAATTAGTAACAATCGAATTGTGGGACTAATATTTTCATTGAAATAGATAGATAGGATGTGTCCCACGATGATGGATGACTTGAGAAGCTTCATGCGGGTGATCGTACTCAAGTCCAAGAAACGACGTCACATGATGATGAATAAAGTCAAGGACCCAAAATTGAAGTTGATATGTGTGTCATCAAGCTTCAAGAGAATGTGCAAAGCAAAGGTATGACTAGCTAGGACTAAGGATGTGTTTCTATTCTTTTACTGGTCTTGGTGTTTGGTTGGAAGACCAGGTTGCTAGTATATGATGTCGTACTATTAAGAGGAGTCATGACTAGTAGCTTAAACGTATCTTGTGTTAATGGCTTATTTACTTGCTGTAGATCTGTTTGCGACATGATGCTAATATTTTTCGAATGTGTTTTGAAAATGGTTGTAGCCCATGCAATTCCTTGTGACATGTGACTCGAAGTTTGCGAATGAGTTTTGCAAACTATTAAAGTCCATCTTTTTTCCCCTCCTTATGATATGGTTCTAAAAGGTTGGCGAATGTGTTCCATGACCTACTGAGAATCTCATACCATCCTTGAAAGCAAAATATTCAATATGCAATCTTTTTGTGAAAATTGCTCATGATTTATGCATTGTTATGTGCTTTCTAGAAAATCGGTCTTATCGGCATAAGAGTTGCGATCTGAACGGCCTAGAGGTTTAACCAAGCATAACGTGGTCAAAAACCTACGTGGTCGAAAGCCAACGTGGTTGAAAACCTTCGTGGTCGAAACTAACGTAGTCGAAACACTATGTTCAAAACCAACGCGGACGACACAACGTGATCAAACCAACGTGGTAGACAGCCAACGTGGTCGAAAACCTTCGTGATTGAAAGTGACGTGGTCGAAACCAGCATGGTCTACACCAGTGTGGTCGACACAACGTGGTCGAATCAGTGTGATCGACACAACATGGTCGAAACCAGCGTGGTCGACACAATGTTGGGAGGCTGTTTGCAGCTATCCTTTTGCTCCAACAACTAGTTTTTGGGTGAAGGGTATAAATACCTCCTCAAGGGTTGTTGGGAGGCTGTTGCTGGTTCCATTCTTTCACCTATTGAGCTAAGAGCAAGCTTCTTTTGTGCATGTGTTGCACTTAGTGAGTGTGAAGAGGCACAACCTTGTGCATGTTGTCAGACCTCGGGTTAGCAAACCCAGATCCTCTGTGATCACACCGCACTATTCCCTGGATCAGTAGATAGTGCTCACAAATACATTACTGTATATCAAAAACATATCATGCGGAAGCATAAATAATACAATAATACTTACTCATGGGCCGATTAGGCCGAAACGATAAAATGCAGCAGCGGAAACTTCACACAGGTGGGACCCGCAGGACTTGCCCACAGGCAGCCAACTGGGGTTCGCAACCTAGTCCATGGCCTCTTCGTCTTCCAGCTCTTTCGACCCCTTTTTAGCGTCGCATGGTATAGCATTCCTGTTCTCTCTGACTGAGTGATGGTAGTTAAGCAAGAATGAGTACGATGATACTCAGCAAGCCACCACACAGGATGCAGTAATAATAGATGCAAAGCTGTCAAGGGAGGCTTGAGTTTCTTTTATTTGCTAAAAGCATGGTTTTGGAATTACAATAAGTAAGAAAGATCTCCTGAGACGTAGCAATTTTAACTGAAATATGTTTTATGAAATTGATTATGAGAATGCGATAATAATTGTAGTGTAGGTTACATCCACCTTTTTACAGTGCATGGTTACCTCCACCAATGCTAGTTTTCACCGCTGGAGTACATCTCTCCAGGAAAAGTTCATGGTCAGAGTACATCTCTTTGATAGGTTTTATCCCACCCACAAATGTTTTTGGAAATAGAACTAACTCGAGTGGGTTCCCATGTCCGCCCTTGACCGTGGGCACGGCTGCTCGAACAGTTTGACACTCTGCAGAGGTTGTACACTTTCACCACAAGAGATAAGTCATCTTAATAGCCAACATGCTTCCTTAGGCATGAGACTCAGGTGGTTTATCACAAAGCCTTTACCTTACTCTAATTTAGCTAGACACCACCCCGCTGAGGTTTTACCGCTGAAGGGCTCTATCCACCACAGTCAGAGGCCCCCTCTTGCGCTGTATGGGTACAGTCGGTCCCTGTATCCCACTGTGAGTAAACCAGTATGTCCTGGCACCCACTTTCCGTGGTGATATCTAAACTAAACCTTTGCAAGTTAATCAGCTAGGTCGTACCCATATAGACTTGTGGTTGTACTGTTTTACACAAGGAGGTCAGCACAAGATTCAGTCCTTAGTTTGTCCAGGTGGTTCATTCCACAAACCACGGGTTCTCGTGCGACATCAGCACCAGCCACTCTCACTAACCGCCCAGACAGGTGTAGCAGGTTTTTAGGGTTTTGAGAAGCATAAAACAGTTGTAACAAGATACTCAGCCACGTACATCCCATGACTGTCCCCAAAACAAGTACTTATGTTTTAAAGATTGATGATTAGGGCAACTAGTGCCCTGGATTTGACAAGACTAGCATGACATTTAATATGACTTATAGCTAGTAGAGATTATCATTAATTTTATGGTGACAAGGATCAAGTGATTCAAGTGTCCAGAAATGGCATATTAGATTTAATTCAACAGCAAGTGGGCATGTAGCTACCTTAAGCTTTGACATACATTTGCATAATAAATTAGGCATGCAAGTTGATAATTTAAAGGAAAATAATTTTGCATAAATGTAGGATCAATATGATCAAAGTGATGACTTGCCTTGCTTGTTTTACCACGGCCTTGATTGCTCTAATTCAAAGCCTTCTCAGTCATTGATCTTAATTTTACTAGTCCTCGCTTTTACCCGAGTCTTGGTCTTGTTCGAATCCGTCGTCCTGTTGAGTCTTCAGATTCTAATACGCGGCAAAGAAAAGAAATACCAAATAAATCCAAACACTTTAAATGCCCAAGTTAATTTAAATTATACATTTATTACGATTTGAGAATAGAAGGATGATTCGGGTTAGCATGCTGTAAACACAGCGGTGGCTGGATTTGCGCAGGAGAATGAGTTGTTTGAATAGCTTTACCGCGAGGGAAAATTTTAGGAGAACGGGGATCAAAATGAATAATTATCTTCAGGCATTTATCCATTCTGGAAAACGGTAGTGGCCATACATGGCTGATTAGGGAAAGTCGAGATTCGATCTGTTACTTGATAGCTTTCCTTCCATTGTTTTTATATTTATCAGGGAAGTTTCGTGAGTCGGACATGACTTATGGATAGGTAAAAGAGAGTATCGATGGTAGTAACGAGGAACAGAACTTTGTAATTTTTGGATGCAAGAGTTTTACAGGAGATGAGTACAATTTTAATTACTCGGTGTAACTTTGATATTTCATGTGGCAGTACTTATCTGAGATTACTATAGCCATTATTTTAACTTCTTAATTAAAGAATAGGGTTGGCCATTTTAGCCCAGTCGTTATTATGAGCAAGGTTAATCTTTCTGCTTGATTAATGAACTTATTAGAAATGGCCAACGGTTACGATTTATTGAAAGAGGAGTTTATGATTTTAATAAGGATCTCCTTGATAAGACTATTTCTTTTATTATTAATTATATTAGGTCATTAAATTTAAATCCCGAGACAATGATTGGGGATTTGGGTGCGAGACAAGGACTAAGGATTGCTCTTTCTTGTTTAAGACCTTCTTAATCGTATTTTATTTGTTAGCTTAATCTCAATGTTTTAAGATAATGTTAAAGTCTTTACTTCAAATATTTTAAGCATTTTTTTGAAAAGATAACCTTCATGATTTTTAGAGATAAGTAAGCCACGCTTGATATTTTATGTGGCTTGCCAAAGATTATTTTAAGCACTAATAAGAGAGATGACATGATTTTAGACATGAGCAATTTATGGTTAATATTTTATGTGACAAGGTATCACTAACCTGATCTATTTAGTTTGCACAAATAGATTTGGGTCGATGAATGAAGGGTATTATTCAGACCACTGAGTGCTTGCTAAGATTAAGGTTATTATTTGAGTTTTTAGAATAAAGGGTGAAATCATCAAAATTGTCTTTACAAAGGTTCGACCATGCTACTTTAATTATTTAGGATCAACTTTTATTACCTTAAATTCATAAAAGATGATCTTCCACTTAGCTTCACATATTTGATTCCTATCATCAATATCCCGTGAATTCATGTCGAGTACTCGCCATCCGAAAGTAGACCATGGGTAATCTTGTCTTAGTTTTACATGAGGATTAATATATTGATCTTAATTGGCATATAGCTAACCCTGTTAAGTTTTAGCTCAATTGCAATAATCTTTTCCATTATAAATTTATAAGTAATTCCTTATTCTTATTCTTATGCACAATGTGTCTTTACATGCAACTAATTAAACTTAAATTTTTAAGTTCATTTCATATCCCTTTTAGTGTAATCTCACAATTAAATTTTTATTCCCATTTTCATTTACAATTCATATTCTGAGATTGCTCCATGAAGTAAATTGAGAGGATGCAGGTGATATCCATTAGGTAGATGCTAATCTGCAGTGGGGCCCACATGTCATAACAGAGAGTCAGAGACACAGAAAGGCACTGTTTTCGGCTGAGCTGACAGAGGGGGGCAGAAGCAGAGGAAACAGGGGAGGTGCTCGGCCGGGGAAAGGGGGCGGTGGCGCCGGCGAAGGGCGGCCGGGGAGGCGTCGGAGACCCGTGAAATGGGTTCCCCCAGTGATGAGGGAGCTCGAGGAGGCGGTGGCTTCGGCAGGGGAGACGCCAAGGCGAGCGGGCGGCGGCGCTAGGCGACCGGTGATGAGGGGGCAAAGGGCGCCGGCCGCCGGATAGGAGAGGGAGGGAGAAAGGGTGCACGTAGGCACGAGTGAGGTACAGGGAACTCACCGGGTGGTCGAGGCGGACGGAGGGAAGCTGAGGTAGGCCGGCGGCGAGCGCAGGCGGCGGCACGGGGAGGCGACCGTGGCGGGAGAACTTGGGTGGCGGTGGGCGTCGGCCGACGGTGGGGTGAGCTTCGGGACACCGAGGAGATGCTCTCACCGCGACGAATTGGAGGATGAAGCCCTGGAGTGCGGTCGGCGGTGATGGAAGCGGTGTCAGCCGGTGAGCTCAGGAGGAGGATGAAAGGGGAGCAGGGAATGCGGAGGAGGCGAGTTCGGCTACTTATAGGCGAATGCGCGCTCAGGGGAGGGTACGGCGGCGGCATGGGCAGGGGGTACGCCGGCATGGGTGGCGCGTCCGGCGGCATGGGCAGCGGCATGGCGCAACGGCGTAGGGGAGTGGCGCGGGGCTAGGCCGGTGGTAGGGTGCTAGCGCAGATGTGACAGGGGAAGAAACCGGGGGCGGTGCAAAACCGACGGAGTCGGTGGCGCAGGCTGGGCCAGCGACGCCATGAACAGAGGGGAGCAGGAGGAAGAAGGGAACAGGCATCGGCTGTGGGTGGGCCGGCTGGGCCACGCAAGGGGAAAAGAAAAGCAGGCCGGACGGGCCGAAGAAGAAAAGGAATTGGCCCGGAAAAAGAAGAAAAAGGGAGTGGGCCGGGAGAGGGAAGGAAATGGGTTGGCCCAAAAGGGATTTTTGGTGACTTTAGAATTTCTAATATTAGATTTGCGATTAGATTTTGAATTTGGGGTCTGGGTTCAACAAGTTTAAATTTAAGATCATCGAGTTCTAGAGAATAAACTTTAATTTTCCAAATTTGAATTTCCGGATACGAAATTGGATGGAAGGATTTTATATCAATTTTTAATTTTCGTTCTTGGCTTTGAATCTCTATACTTTATTTTAAATTTGAATTCAAGGCCTCCAAGGGAATTTGGATTTTCTTAATTTCAAACTTTTAACTTTTTTTTGTTCTTGAGCCCAAGGTTTTTGAATCTCATTTACCGGGCTTTTGGCAAGAAATCCAACTATAAGATTCGAATAACGCTAAAAACTTTTGAGAACCACAAAAGAAACAAATAAAAGAGTTTATAATTTTCGCAATTACACTAGTTCCCTTTTGGGATGTCACACATGTGTTGCACTCGGTGGTGGACTATGCATCCTTGAGCTGTGATTCTTGATTCGTTCAAGCGAAGGTCTCCGACTTGTTACCCTTGGAGTTTGCCCACTCCTAGGCGGCTTCGGAGGCATGGTGGTTCGGTGATCTTCTCAAGAAGATTATGAAAAGACCCGACACGTTATGAGTAGTGTGGTGTTCGCTATCTCTGGAGTGGAGAAAGAGCAACTTTAGTGGATTGAGATGGTTATGCTTAATTCGTGGAGCCGGTCCAATTAGTTTGTGCTTCCCTCAACGTGGATTAGGGAAAACTGGTAAGTTTTTGAACACCACGGTAAAACATCGTGTGTCATTGTGGTTTGTTCTCTTGTGCTCAATTTACATTCAAGCAACTCATGTTCATAGAATTAAATTGATTACTTGTCACATTAGAATTGCAAACGTTTGATATAGACTTGTATTGTTGGTGTGCTTAGTTGAACTTAAACAATTTAGGTCTTACTTGTGCAAAACCAAATTGACTACACTTTTGCATTGTTAAATTTGGTTATAGCCTAGAAGAAATTTTAAAACCGCATATTCACTCCCTCTAGTTGGCCTCCTCGATTTTACAACCGGTATCAAAGCTTGGTCTCTCATTTTATTAGGCTTTACTGCCTAAGTGCACCTAGATGAAATATCTCTATTTGATGGTACGAATTATGACAATTGAAAAATCCGCATGATATGTTATTTTAAGGCCATGAGCCCTAAAATTTGGTGAATTGTAGGTGTTTTCTTTTATCCTCTATTGCTATTGGATCCTCTTGCTCTAACAATTGAGAAAAAGAAATGCTCACTTCTCAACACTCAAACAATTAATACCTTATTTAGTACTTTGAGTGTAGAGATGTTCAATACTATATGCAATCTCGAGAACGCTCATAAGATGTGGACTAAAATTCAAAGTGATTATGAAATGTCCACCACAACTGATGAGGATTGCATAGAAGAGTATATGTTGGATGAAGAATGATCACCCTCTAGCTTTGACGATAAAGAATCCACTAGCACCTCCACATCAACTCATTACTTTATGGCTAAAGGTAATTAAAAGGTAAATAATGATATTGACAATGATGAACCCACTTATGATGAGTTGATGAATATGTTAGAAGAGCTTAATGAATATCTTGGGAAAGAGAAGGCTAAGTTTAAGATTTTGAAGAAAGAACATATCTCTTTTCAAAATAATTATGATATGCTAAAAGAACATGAGTCTTTTCTTCTCAAGGAATCCATTAAGCCTAAGGTGGATATAGGCATCACATGTAATTTACTAGATGATATGCCATGTATAGCTCGTAGCTCTTACATTTCATCTAAGGTTAGCATATCCACCTCTTGTGATAATTTGTTAGATATGTCTTGTTGCTCTCAATTAGATGCTCATATTTCCTCCATATCTTGTGATACTAACCTTGTAGAGGAAAACAAAAGGCTCAAGACCCAAGTCACTAAATTGAAAAATGACTTAGAAAGAAACTACAAAGGGAAGGAATCTCTTAACAAACTTTTAAGCAATCAAAGAATGACAAATGATAAAAGAGGTATTGGTTTCGTCTCCAAGAAGAAGGCGAATAGCAAGACACGGCACAATGTAAGACACACAAAGAAAGTCAAGCACAATGGTTGCAACAAGAAGGGTCATTTAGCCTCAAAGTGCCCTAACAAGATAGATGACAAGTCAAAGTCATAAAAAATGAGGCAAACTGGCAATAAGCAAGTTAACGAGATAAGAAAAGAAATAAAGGGCTTAACTAGCTTTAGTTGCCATAAGAAAGGACATCTTGCCTCGATATGTCCTAACAAGATGAATGACAAGCAAACATCTTCAAAAGGAAGGCAAGCTGGTAATAAGCAAAACAGCAAGACAAAGTATGGAAGAAAAAGTTAAACTTGCTATAATTGCCAGGAAAATGGACATTTTAGTAAGGATTACCCCATAGGTATCACTCCTAAGCTCTCTCTTTATAATGAACATTATTTGCTTAGAAAGTATAAAAATGGCAATGTCTGTGCTAAAATTGTTGATTAGCTCGGCGTTGTAGTACGTGTAGTGACTTTGATCCGCAGGTTCTAGGTATTTAGTGAGCGAGGGTGAGTACAAACAACAATACTCCGTGAGCCAATACACATGATACAATATTATACACCCAAGGTTCAATAAAGGTAGGCTCGAGTTCTTTTATTTGCTAAAGGCATTGATTGAAATTAACAGTAAGTAGAAATTCCAAATGACTTAGTATTTTAACTAAACCAAGTTTTTATTAAAGAGAGTAAAAATATGCAATATTAATAGTAGTGCAGATACCATCCACCATATGCTAGTTTTTGATACTAGGGTTACATCCATCCATTATCATCACTGGGTTACATCCACCTAGGGCAAACCAAAACTAGGGTTACATCCGACGAGTTTTTATCCCACCCACAAAGTTTTAGAAATAGATACTGACTCGAGTAAGTTTTCATGCCCGTCCTTGACCGTGGGCACTGCTATTCAAATAGTTTACACTCTGTAGAGTTTCTACACTTTACACACAAGAAATAATCAACTTGTTATATTTCATACATTTTCTTAGACATGTGAATCAAAAATGTCACCACAAGGTCTTTACAATGCATCATCCAATGTAAGTTACACCCGCTAAGGTTTCATCTTAGTGACAATACGTCCGCCACACAACGCCTAAATCTAGCGACATGACTCGTGTCCATGGCAGCTTAAAACTAATGACACACGACTCGTGAGTCACTCCTATGGTGCAACCCGTACTGGTAGATGTAAATTAGATGGCAAGATCGTACTCATTATAAACTTATGGTTGTACAATTTTACATTAGGATAACATCACAGAATTCAGTTCTTAGAGTTATCTAGACGATGCTACCACAAACTATAATTTCTCGTGTTACATCCGCACCAACTCTCTTACCATCTACCCATATTTGTAAAATTTTAGTGTTTTGAGAAGTATAAAAACTAAGTTATCTCAACATACCAGCTATTTCCCTCTAATAGTTGCCCAAAATTTAGTTTCATGATTTAAAGATAATGATAGGGGAATTTAATACCCTCAGTATTTAAGCAAGACTAAGCATTACGCTTAAATACAACTATAGCTAACACAGTTACTATTAAGTTGCTAGGGTGATAAGGATTTTATTATTCAATTCAACATTGAATAGGCATGTATCTATAACCTTAAGCAAACATACATTTGTATAACAAATAAAACATAAAATTTGATAATTTAAACAAATATTATTTGCATAAAAATATAGGCTCAATATGATTAAAGAATTGACTCACCTAACTCACAAGTAGGTTGGTCTTAGAAAGTTTTGATTCGGTTCGAATTGCAGCTTTTTCGTGTCCTCAGACGATCGCAATGAAAAGCAAATAAATACGTGGACAAACAAATAAATTCAAATAAAAATTCAAATGAATTCCGAATTGAATAATTTTGCTACCAATTTAGATGAATTTAGAAACATGTTTCATTAAATTTAGAGTTAAAATGAGTGAGAATGGGCTTCTAAAGTTTAGATTAGGCTTAAATCCAAAAATAAACCAAAGGAAAGATAGTACTCTCTCACTGATAGGTGGGGTCCACCAATATTAATTTCATTTTTGATTTATTTCTCTGCCGGAAAAGATCACATAGACTAACAGGTGGGACCCATGGGTTTTAATTTAATTTTGAATTAATTTCTTACAGGAAATGGGCTTAGGGGTTGACAGCTGGGACCAATTACTACGGAGTACAGTGAAATGGGGCTCACTTATCAGTGGCTCTTAAACATTTAACCGGTTTAAAAAGGATTTTGAACGGACGGGGGGGCACATGTCAGAGTCAATCAGATTCACGTCAGCGAGGGATTAACAGAACTAAGCACGGTCATCAACACTAATTAATTACATGGTTTAAACTTAAATGACGAGTGAACAATGCTTCTTCCCGCCGAGGAGAGTTCGGCTCATCGCCGTCGAGAGGAGCCATGGTGGCCAGCGAGGAGGGCGAAAATAGATTGCCCATGCCAAACCGCACCTAGAGGCAAGGCTGCAAGGCCTAATTCGATACACAAGGCGACCACGAGGCGAGTTAGGCAGTGATGGCACACGGGTGCATGGCACCACGGCGAGCCACGGCAAGAAAACCTAATTACGCGCTAGGGAAGCTACTCAGGACCAAGTGGGACTCACCGGTGGTGGAGGCGAGGCTCTGGGAGGTGTGGAGTAGGCTGGCGGCATGGACCGAGGTGGTGGAGAGGAGGAAGGCAAGGGCAGCTCGCCGGAAGGGATGAAGAGGGCCGGCGTCGCTCGAGTTGGCTTCGAGACTTCCACACAATGCTCCTAGTGCGCCGAATCGGGCAAAGCCGCGTCGTAGCAAGAACATCGTCGATGGGGCTTGGTTGGTTGGAGCCGAAGAAAGTGCACAGGAGGTGATTGGTGCAGTGGAGAGCACAACACAGTGCAAGGAGGGCAAAGTCAACGTGTTGCGCAGAAGGGAGTAAAGGCAGAGGAAATGCACAAAGGCAACAATCGAGCGAGATATCTGGACACGCGATGCAGAAACGACGTGGGAGTGACAGGCACAAACATGGCATGACGCAGGAGAAAATTGATGATTTGCCATCATCAAGAATGGGCTTCGCACTTTTGCCACTCTCAACGTTGGCTTCGCAAAAATACCATGTAGTACATTAATCCATTGATTAGTATGCCATTTCATCCCTTTAATTCATTTTCTTTTTCTTTTTCTAATTTCAAGGACTGGAAAAGACCCTTCTACCCCTTAACCATTTCTTTTTCTAATTTTATTTTGGCCTTTTCTTCTGTTCAAGTCTCATTCAAATTCTCCTTAACCATTTCAAGAAGACTTCGAGCTTCCTCGTCAAATCAATGTAATTGACATTATCTTCGTGATCATGGAGGTATGGCGTATGGATGGCAATGACGGGGACTATGTTCTTAGACAGCTACAGTGCTTGACGCTCTGGTGCTTATTCTGATGGTGTTGGCAACCTTTCTTGTATGTTGTTAAAGTTCAACGGTTTAAAGAACTACGGACAAATATTCGATAATCGAGGATCAAGTTGCAGTTTTGTTCGGTATAAATGATGTAGAGACTCGAAATGAGTAATTCTCTAAAATTTTAAACCCATGCATGTGACCAGTACTTTGGCTAGGGGATAATATCAAGCCAGGCAAAGAATATCTAGATGACCAATTTTCCTTGATATACGTAAACCAAAGTAGTTACAGAGCTAGGCACATATATATATATATATATATATATATATATATATATATATATATATATATATATATATATACCATCAGGAGGTTACATTAGGCCCCAAAATAATTAGCCAGGGGCAGAAGGGTCTTTTTTAGTCCCTGAAATTAGAAAAAGAAAAAGAAAATGAATTAAAGGGATGAAGTGGCATACTAATCAAGGGATTAATGTACTACATGATATTTTTGCGAAGCTAATGTTGAGAGTGGCAAAAGTGCGTAACCCATTCTTGAAGATGGCAAATCATCAATTTTCTCCATAGCGCAGAGAGGACAATGGAGAGGGGAGGAGTCCGGGTGCACAGATGCAAACGCATTGTGCGCCTGCACAAGATCCAAGCTATGCTAGCGCGAACATGGCAGACAGGGAGAGGGAGTGGCATAGGCCTACTAGGCCCAAGCAAGATTTGGGCTTCCAAAATTTTGAAAAACAAATTTGAAATTGAATTTTTGGGTGGAGTTGAATTTGATATTTATTCAGGCACTTGAACCTTCCCAAAAATGGGATGTTACAAACTGCAACCGGACACTCATCACTCCTCCATTGCTCCCAACTCATACCACATAGCCTAGGCGAAACACAAACCAGTGTTCAAGAACCTGATTGGAAAGCAGTACACTAAGCAAGGCTCCAGCATTTCACTTTTGGAGCCAGGAAACCACAGAGACGCCTCAGCGCAGCCTCCTGGCCTCCCTCTCGGACTCCAGCAGGGTGAGGATGTCGCCCTCACGGACAGGCCCCTTGACGTTCCTCATGATAAGACGGTTCTGGTCGTCCAGGAACTTCACCCTGACCTGGGTCACCTGACCCCTCGAGCCGGTGCGGCCCATCACCTTGACCACGACGGCGAGCTTCACCTGGGTATCCATGCTGCACCACCAGAAGGCTAACCATTAGGCAAAGCAGGAACTAGCTGTTTCAGACACGAAGCTTGTGTTCACAGTTGCTTCCGATAGCATAGGCAAGTATACAAACGTTCATGTACGTTAAATGTAAAACAAAGTACATGCCTGGCCTCTACAATTCAAGTGGAGGACAGATTCTATAGCTAAGCCAACGTGTATTAGACAATTCAGCCTCAGTTTGGAATGCAGAAAATTTTCCTATATTCCTGCGGGAATTTAACTGCTCATGTAAGATTTCTGCGAAATTCCTGCGTTCCAAGCAGGCCCTTTAACAGTTCCATGTGTTGCGAGTGGAAAGGCTAGCCAGACCAAAGTTCACTTCTTGTTCGGTCAAATCCAACGAGTTCTATGTGAAATCGCGCTATGAACACGGAAATTAACAATCAAAAAACATGTGTTTAGTGCCAAACAGAATTAACATGTGTTTAGTGTCAAACAGAATTCGAACTGCTACCTTAAACTAACAAATTCTACACACAGCACTTCCCAAATCCTCCATGACACAAAGAAAAAAAGTATACACGCATTACCCTACCAAGCAGATGATGAAGAACCTGCCACTGGAATGCAACAAAGGATGCAACAAATTCACAACCACACGAAACCGCGACGTAGCAAGATCTAAACAATAGCGATTCATCAAATAATCTTTGCACAAGTCTAGAGAGGCTAAAGCTAAAAGAAACATCATCCCGGATCACCACGACGCCACCAATCAACGAGGCGGATCGGGAGCTAAACCCCCGACTACAGCAATCCACAACGCCTAAATCACCCGCTATCCTGCGGTGGCATCGGCGCGCGTCTCTACCGTGCAAGAACACACGGACCGAGCGCGCCCTCCATCCAAACCCGCGCACCAGTACACCGCGTACGGCAGCACGGCTACCCCGTGACGGAGACGAGGAGAGGACACGCACCTTTCTTCGGTTGCAGGCGAGGGCGGGCGCTGCTGCTGCTGCCGCTGCTGCGACGACGGTTGCGGCGGCGGCGCGAGAGAGTTGCGGAGGAGGAGGGTAAAACCCTAGAGCTCTTCGGGTGGATTATACAGAGATGGCACCGCGGGCTTTGCGGTCGGAAGCGACTGGATGTGCTATTGGGCCGAGCTCGATAGGCCTGAATGCTGCTACTTTTCTTTACGAAGATATGGGCTGGCCTGATGGGCTTGTGTACTTTACATCTGCAGGTCTCATTTTCTTTTTTTGTTTTTCTGACGAGTTTTGTCACCACTTAGCTTAACGTTTCTTATTACTCCATTAGTCACAAATAATGTCATTTTGACATGCGTGCAGTAAAAATTTTAAAACTTTGATTCTCAGTGTCTTTTTAAATATTTAGATTAGATATGTGTTGATCACATGTGTAAATCTATACTAATATAAACAAGCACCAGTTTGATTAAACCATTTGTCACCTAACCACATTAATACCCTCCTTTCCTGATCGTTAGATCAACATAATCCAATGACTAACATTGCAAGTTGGTCCTACTATCTAAATATCGACACCGTTTACTTAGTTCATCCAACGTCCACGATTACAAGTTGGTCCTGCCAATCCCACCGCACACTTGAAAGATCAAACTCAATTTAAGTTAGTTTTGGTGATAATGACAAATACTATTATGAGGTTTTAGTGATAATGATAAATATATTTATGAGACTAACCATGTTTATTGATTATGATATTACGTAGTCTCATTTGAACAAAAAGGTGAAATCAAAGAGATATGCATTCGAAATCATATTCTTATATATTAGTGCATTCCTTGGATCCAAAATATAGATTGAACTCCATAAATAGTCCAAAATGAATATGTGCATATATCTTTATTACACATACTTGTATCCACACATTTAGGGGGAGTTCGTTCTATGTTTTGAGGTTTCATAAATATTGATACAAGTTATACACATATTTAGAATCTTTACTTTGAAACACATCTTTTAAGTATATATAACTTGTGTAGTTCATATATACTCATTTGTAATCGGGTTGTCATCCAACTTCTCTATTATGTGTTAATGGTTGGATGATTAATGACAACCGAATAAGTAAGCTTTGCTTTAAAAGTTTATCTTAGTCTATACAAGTGGTGCACATGATGTATACTCGTAAATACAATCTGTATCTCATTATTTGTTGAGATTATCATGAATTACCAAAAAGGGATGATTGTAGAATCTAGTCCCTCCATTATATGTTAATGGTGAAGTTTGGTAATTGATGACAATTATTTTGTGGACTAACATTTTTCATGAGTTGGATGAATAAGTTAGGTTCCACAAATGAGGAAGACTTGGGATGATTTTATGTGTTGAAAATCAAGTTAAGTGATGGATGCATCATGAGTTGATACATGTCCAAGAGGAGATGATCATGCGTTGATCATGAAATCAAGTGAAGACCCATCATGTGTTGATGGAGTTGAAATAATGAATGAATAATAAGTTGATGCATGTCAAGACTATGACTCAAGACAAAGATATGGTTAGTTAGGGCTAAGTATGTGTTCCTAGTCTTTTACCAGTCCTGATATTTAGTTGGAAGATCAGATTCCTAGTATAGGTTACCGTACTATTAAAAGGGGTTATGTCTAGTAGCTTGAGTCTCATCATGTGTTGATAGCTCAACTTAATTTGCTCTAGCTCTCTTTGGCATGAGGTTTGTATTTGCGAATGTGTTTTGTAAATAGTTGAAACTCATATGTTGAATCCTTGTAACATGGGACTATACATTGTGAATGTATTTTGCAAGTATTTGAAGTCCATGGTTTCATTCTTTGTAGTATGAGGCTTATATTTACAAATTCGTTTTGCAAATAGTTGAAGCTCATATATAATCCTTGTGTCATAATTTTAAAAGTGTGTGAATGTGTTTTCAACTTGTTGGGAATCATGTTTGATCCTTATGTGTAAGATACTATTGTTTGCAAATGTGTTTCGCAAAATCTGTTAAAATATCTGCACTTCTCAGGGAAATCAAAATAACCGCAGTGTAGTCTGCTGTACTATTGCTGACCGAAACTACTGGCTTGTAATCACGAAACTACCGCATGCGTTGGTGATCGAAAACCTGTGTGGTCGAAGATCTGTGTGATCGAAACTAGCGTGATCAAAGATCTGTGTGATCAAAACTAGCATGGTCGAACTGACATAGTGAAAACCAACATGGTTGAGATTTATTTGATAGAAACCAATATGGTCGAACTGATGTAGTCGAAACTGATGTGGTTGAGATCCATGTGATCAAAACCAGCGTGGTCGGAATCGATATGGTCGAAGATCTGTGTGATCGAAACCAGCGTGGTCGGAATCGACGTGGTCGAAGATCTGTGTGATCGAAACCAGCATGGTCGAACCGATATGGTCGAAGATCTGTATAATCGAAACCGGCGTGGTCAAACCGATGTGGTTGAAATCGATGTTGAGATCTCTATGATCGAAACAGCATGGTCAAACTGACGTGATCGAAACTGACATGGTCGAGACATGTGTGGTCGAAATCAACATGGTCGAACTGTCATGATTAAGACAACATGGTCGAAGATCGACGTAGTGATCAAAGATCTATATGATCGGAGACCAATGTGGTCGAATGTCGACATGGTCGATATGGTCGAGACCTGAGTGGTTGAAACCAATGTGGTGGTAGACTAGCGTGTTCGGAGGCCTGTGTGGTCAATCCAGACAACGTGATCGGAGAATAGCGTGGTCATAGACCAGCGAAGTCAGAGACCTATGTGGTCGATCCGGACAACGTGGTCAGAGACCAGTATAGTCAACGATCGAAACTTCCAAACATCTCTATATGAGCGGTCCGATCAGTGAGCGGAACTACCGGCTTTGTGTGAGCAGTACTTTTGATTTGCAGAACATCCGGCTTGTGTAACGGTACGTTTTTTCAGAGAGGCACCTGTGTGGTGGTCTTCTCCTCCCCATGAGAGCGGTAGTTGCGCATATGGGAGTGGTACTTCCAATTATTCGAACTACCGAAAATTGTACAGTGAAACTACCAGATTCGTCTGGTCCTTTGTTTCTAACGACTAGTTTTTTGACCATTACGAGGGGAACGAATGTACCGCAGTTTTGCAGCCGGTATTTTCGATAACCCTGATTTTTCAAGGATTTGGCACCAATGGTTAGTTTTATTGTGTGGGGTATAAATACCCACTTATGGCTGGTTGGAGATGTGGTTGCTTGACTCATTTCTATTCCCCTGAGGTAGTGTGAGGTCATCCTCTCAATTGTGCATGTGTTGCACTTTGTGAGTAAGGAAAGAGATCTAGATTGCATTTGTTGCATCTAAGTTGGACTTATTGTCGATTTGAGTTTGTGCATTCGTTACACGTGGTGAGTCGAGCGAAGGACTTGACTTATTGCTCTTGGAGTTTGCCGACTCTTAAATGGTGTTGGAGGCATCGTGCACGATGAGCTTCTCAAAGAGGATGTGAGATGTCGCAGCGAATTGTGAGTGGTGTGGTGCTCACTGTCTCCGGAGTGGAGGAAGAGCAACATTGGTGGATTAAGGTGTTTCGGCTTAATTCATGGAGTAGGCCTAATTTGTTTGAACTAACCTCAACGTGGACTAAGGAAGACTGACAAATCTTCGAATACAACGGTAAAAAGAAATCGTGTCAATTATGGTTTGGTTTCTTATGCTCAATTTACATTCAAGCAATTTGCATTCAAAGAATTAAATTAATTGCTTGTCTTTCTAGAATTACAAATCTTTGATATAGATTTATGTTGTTGGTGCACTTAGGTGAACCTAGTTGATTTAGACTTTATTTGGGCTAAACCAAATTGATTTAAGCTACCACTTTATGTAATTGTTTTAGCCAAATAGCTTAAATAGAATTTAATTGAAATATTTAGAAACGACTATTCACTCCCCTCTAGTCGGCCTCCTCGATCTTACAACGCTGCGTCGACCCACCCCCCGGCAATCACGTCCCCGTATCACGCCCACAATCCATCGGCGTCGCCCTATCACGCTCGCAATATATCCATCGGCACCGCCCCAATGCTCTTCCACTCCCGCGACGCCCCTGCTCCGCCCCACCCCCATGCTCCACCGCTCCGCGCCACTCTGCCCCCTCCCTCTACTCCTGCTCCGCCCTATGCTCCCCCCCCCCCCCCCCGCTCTGCCCCCTTCGCTCGTGCTCCACCCCCGCGCCACCCCCACCCTCCAGTCCACCGCCGCCCGTGACCTACTACGCCGGCACAACACATCTATGCCTCCACGAACACAAGGTCCATGACACCGTCCCCCATATTCTTGAATTTAGTTGATTGTGGAAAATAAGCTCGATCACGAGACTTCCACCATGGGAGCTCAACCATGGCGCAACGACCACGAGACTTTGACCACAATGCCTCGACCACGGCGCCTCGACCACAGTCCTTCGATCGCTTCTCTGACCACGGTACTTCCACCGCTTTTCCGACCACGGCACTTCGACCGCTTCTCCAACCACGGTACTTCGACCGCTTCTCCGACCACGGCACTTCGACCGCTTCTCGACCACGGTGCATCAATCGCTTCTCCGACCATGGCATGTCGACCATGGGACTTCGACCACGACGCCTCGACCACGGTCCTTCGACCTCTTCCTTGATTATGGCACTTCAACCACTTCTCTGACCATGGTCCTTTGACCACGGCGCGTCGACCGCTTCTTCGACCATGGCACTTCGACTGCTTCTCCGACCATGGTCCTTCGACCACGGCGCGTCGACCACGTCGCCTCAACCACAGGACTTCGATCACGTCGCCTCAACCGCTTCTCCAACCACGGTCCTCTGACCATGGCGCCTCTACCACGGTCCTGCGACCGCTTCTTTGACCATGGTATTTCAACCGCTTCTCCGACCACGGCGCGATGACCGCTTCTCTGACCATAGCGCGTTGACTGCTTCTCTAACCACGGTCCTCCGACTATGGTGCATCGACCACAGGACTTTGACCACGGCACGTCGACCATGGGACTTCGATCATGTTGCGTCGACCACGAGACTCCGACCACAACACTTCGACCACGAGACTTCGACCACGGCGCCTCGACCACAATCCTTCGATCAATTCTTCGACCACGGCACTTCAACCACTTCTCGACCACGGTCCTTCGACCACAACATATAGATCGCTTCTTGACCACGGTACTTCGACCACATCGTGTTGACCATGGGACTCCGACCATGGCGCTTCAACCATGGTCCTTCGACCGCTTCTTCGACCACAGCACTTCGACCGCTCCTCTAACCACGGTCCTTCGACCACAGCGCCTCGACCACGGGACTTCGAGGACGGCGCCTCAACCGCTTCTCCGAACACGGCACTTCAACCGCTTTGCCGACCATGACTTCTCGACAATGCCACTTCAACCGCGTCTCCGACCATGGCTTCTCGACCACGCCACTTCGATCGCAACTCCGACAACAAGTTCTCTACCACGGAACTTCGACCGCCACTCCGCCCACGGCTTCTCGACCACGCCACTTCGACCGCAACTCTGACCACGGCTCTCGACCACGTCACTTCGACCGCTTCTCCAGTAGTGTCGCTCACACAGAGCGATACTACCGATCTTCAAGCACCGACCGGGTACTGTAGTTTACGAGTACCGATTGTGACTGTTACGACAGATTCATTGTGTGCATGACCGATTCATTGTATCTACGACTACTTCACTATAGCTACAACCTCGACCGATTCATTGCAGCTGCAAACTGATTAACTGACTCCGACGTCTTCAACTACACGTTACTCAAACACACGAGTATTTGACACACAATTACATAGTCTTTCGACCACAGTTTCGACCATAACACTTCGGCCACGACTTCTTAAGCCTCTGGTCTAGCATACCTATCCTATTCGTTTAACAATGTGATAGAATTTTTTGGCTATCTGTCATATGGTGTGCCTAGCTAAATAACTCATGATAAATCCAGTTATAAGGTATGGATCAAAATTTGCATGTCATTTATGAACATATAATCAATGCTTTTGATTTGGATTCCACGTGCACGCTTACTAGTTTGTCTCCGAAAATACTTAATATTATAATTATATCAGGTTTTATAAATATATTATAATATAAATTAGTAATTAAAGTTACGTTTTAGAGACCGTGTCAATGTTCAAAATGATATGTATTTGTAAGTAGATGGAGTAATAAATAAAAGAGGGCCATAATTCATCGTATCTTACAAAGATCAACATTGGAAGAACCGCGACGTAGTACTGTACTGTGAATGTTTCACTTCTCCCAATGGAACAACATCAAACAATCTGAAGTTAGAATCCCACTCCAACTTCCCCGTCTTCAGTGGCTAGCTGATTGGCTACACAAACAAGGAAACAACTATGAGCATAGGTCATGAGCTGCGACGCTGGACATTGGGAATTAGCAGCTTCGCATATCGTGGTGTCAAAGGGACCCAAATCGTAGCTCATGACTGATTTTCAGTCTCAAGGTCTGGATTCACAGAATCAGTTCGCTGCGCGGGAGATGAATTACCCTGTACACAGCAAGTGAAGTGAACCGGCATAAGCAGTAATTTCAGAGTTATCGGTAAGGGCATATCATTAGAAAACCAGGAGAGTAAATTAAAAAAAGGAGTGTATAGCCCATCATACCATGTCAATGTCTTTGGAGTCATGAAGGCAGTCAGCTGTTTTTGCATTTGCATCTACTGGCTCCGGAGATGGCAAGAAAGAATGCTGCATGCACGTAGAGAGAATTCACTTTGTTGATGCAGGCGTGGAACTGCGGAAACTGGGGATTGTAGCCATGCTTGAGAAACAATAGAATCAGATGGGCACTTGCCTTAAGGGATGCTGGGCTTTGCACTTGCTTGCTGCCTGGGCCAATGTCCGACTGACATTCTACATTTCAAAAGGAGGTGCAGAATTACCAGGAAGGAAATATGAAGTATTCCAATTCACGGCCATGTGTTGACATACATTCTAAGACAGGTCGTAAGAACAATTTGATATGGTGCTCTTTAATAATGGATGATTTACCTGCTTCATCAATTAGAGGTACCATGGTATGCTCATTGGGTCGATCACATTGACCACCTGGAATGCTATTTGTTTCATGATCCAATATTAACAGCATGTTAAGGCTATGCTCAATATCACTTTCTTGTTGCAAATTCCAAATGTTCAATGAAAAGCTCACCTTTCAAGTTGCTCATTATGGGCATCTTCTTGTATATCCTGACTTTCAAAAACTGGTGAAGAACTTTTCATTCCCTAGTATATAATTAGGATACAGAACATTTAGGGTAGGTTCTTTTGGGTTTATAGTTTTGCTTTATACAGTAATTAGTTTTCACATGGAGTATCTTTTTAAGATGGGGTCCACAAGTCAATTGTAGTAGACACTGTTCCGACTTCTTCTATATCGGTCAAAATTATGTGCAAGTATCTCTCTCCGTACTCTCTCGCGCGAACAGTCAAAATTCAAAATTTTAAACCAAAAGTCATAAACCACAGCCCAAAAAAACACACCCTTAAACAAAATTAGCTAACAACTGCAGGACTGGTAATAAGACATTTATAAACGAATAAATAACATTCAAGTTTTTAAACAAATATTTGCATCTTACCTGATGCCCAATGCTGCCGAATATATCTTGAAATTTCCGTAAAGCAATCTCCATATTGTGAATCTCCATAAGAATTTCCTGCATAAAGAAGAACAGATAAGCTAAATATAGATTTTTTGATGTTTCAGATACAATTGGAAAGCTATGGTATTATCACAGAATAACCTGCTTCTCTGAAGTCAATCTCTCAATAATTTCATGCTTCACCAACAAAGATTTCCTAAGGTAACAATGTTAAAGAGAAACAAACAACTTGGCAAGATCAATAGAAACTAAGATTGAATACGTGCAATACCTTTAACTTAGTAAATGGATATTTCTTCTAGTTGGGGCTGAAATTTGTTGTTAAGTTTCTCAGCCTCAAGGCGTTCCTTCAATTCATATATGATCCTTGCCCTATTACGGAGTTCAAGCTGGTAACTACTAATTTTTCCTTCCAAGAAACTAAGTTTCTCTGCATAAATGAAACATCAGAATTAGAACAGCTGATTTCACAAAGATTCTCCACATAATTATATGGAAATCACAATGTTAGAATGATGAGTCCATATTACAAGAAACAACCATACCAACAAAATCTTTCTCAAGTACAGAAATCCTTTGTACTTTACCCTTCAAATCAGAAACTGAAATAGCAATGCAAGAGACATTAATGTATAAAGAATGCAAATCAGCGTAGTAAGGATAAATAGTAACCAAAATATAGTTGATTGGTCAAAGAGTGGTAGAACAAAAAAGTTTCAATTGTGCTCATAACTACATTTTCCTTCTCACCAACTAGACATTCCACTTCACCTAGTACTTGTTTCACTGCAACAACTTCCTTTTCTACTGAACTAAATAAAGCAAGATGAGAATTCAGCTTTTCTGAAAGTACAGCAATCTGTTTATCCTTCATTTGGATGGTCCATTGCAGAGAACAAGCAGAATCCTGCCTATCAAACACAGTACCGTGAGCTGAACGCCATTTGCTTTCTTGCACAGGTAGTTCAGAACTCAAGGCTATACTCTTCAAACAAACAGAATAAAATGTTGCATCCATGAAGGTGAAATTGTGTTGAATCTTTAGAAGTCTGTGCACACTATAAAGTATAAACCAATGAATGCTTGTGGTAAAAGTGAGAAAATCAAGGGCAGAAGTAAATGACAGGGTGATAGGCAATGTACACAAGAGCAGATTGCAGCTGCTAACTAAAGATGAAAGAAAGCGGTACATCTATCATCTCACGCTGTCTTAGAAGTTATCCATATGCAAGACGGTGGTTAAAAAAAATCTCAACAGATTAACTGAAAGGATTCTTACACAAATATATGATTATTACAAGGACCTAAAATTGAATACTGAGGGAAGACACAGAAACGAATTAAACTCTACAGCAATGATAGCCCAAAAGAAGGGGCAAACATAAAGGTAGTCAACACCTGCCTCGTAATGTTTTATGAAAGCCTCCCTCGATTGAAGCAGCCCCTCCATGCTTTCTTTCAAATCCTTTTCGTTTTTCTCCAGCAGCTCATTTTCATTTTCAAGGCACTTTATCTGTACAGGAAAAAAGAAATGACAGCAATGTGACTCATCCCAAGAGGTGCAAATCAAGCGCAACGGGAAGAATCAAGTATTCATAGTCGGCGGTTACATAACATGGACATATCAAAAGCAGTGTTGCTTATGCCTAATCAGCTAAGAATCAGGATAAGCCGATGTTATGATTCCATAGATCTGAACTAAGATAGACACCTGATCCAAACGGCCCCAAACCATGAGTCCACATGACACGAAAACACAGCAACATTGCAAACACCAGGATGATCACCATGGTTATTAGTGGCAGGCAAAGAAACAGTTCATCTGCAAGCGTAACTAAGACAGGGCAACCATAACTTGACATCAAACCGGAAACAACCGCTAACACCAGACCCTTTTTTTTTGGGAACGACCGCTAACACCAGACTTGCCCGGCAATACAACGCCGGCTCCACTTCGCTCTAGCAACATCACAGCTACAGATTAACCGCAATAAACGATGGTGTCATAACAAGTTCCCCGAATGGTTCAATAAATCTACACAAGGCTACACGAATTCCGGGGCGCGCGGCTTGCCCAAAGCTATACTACAAGGCCACCAAACTGGGGAGTGACAGCCGCCCTTTGCGAATCTCTCAATTTTCTAGCTCGCGCTTCAAATGAAATGCATACACAGGAAAAACACAGATGTTTTGGTGCTGCATGAACTCACTAACGGCAGCGTTTTCTTCTTCCTTTTATTATGCAAAACAAGGAATACTACCTCCTAGGAATGAATGTAATGCATGCTGTTACATGTATGCATGGCAATGGATAGGAGTTACCACCTAGATATGAATGCATGTTGTTACATGTATGCATGGCAACGGATGGGAGTTACTAGACATTGAATGAAGAATTCTTGCATGGCTCTTACACACATCGTGTGCTCATTCAAGAAGGAAAATGCATATGCTAAATTAAAGATACTAGCTAACGTGCGCAGGATTAAATGATTATTGCTAACAATTCTCCCCCTAATCCTGCTGCCGTGTGACGACCTCGATGATGCCCGCCTTCTTGTGAAGTTCATGAAACCTGATGCGCCCGAGTGGCGATTAAATGAAGCTCGTCGGAGTCGAGCTCCACCGGCTTCGAAGTGGCGAAGATGTTGTCCATGCTTCTGTAGCGCCGCGGTGCCCCGTGATCGTCGTCGATGTCGGGTTCAGCAGTTGGGGGCGATATGAACTCGATGGCGGGTTCCGGAGTGCGTGGCGAAGCAGGGTCGTTGCGAGCCGCCGTCTCCATGTGTTCCGGTGTTGCTGCCTGGCCTCCCGGCGCCATGCTGGATGGCACAGAGGAGGAAACCACCTCGTAGTGGACGGTGAACGAATCGCCCAAGGAGGCCGCAACGGACTCTCCTGAAGCCACCCAATCCCACTTCGCCGCTTCATCGAACACGGCGTCGCGGGTGACACAAACATGCCAGGACGCCGGGTCGTAAGCGTGATATGCCTTAGCTCCCGGTTCATAGCCGAGGAACACCATGGCCTTGCTTCGGTCATCGAGTTTCTTCAAATGCGGTCTCACGTCCTTGACGTAAACAACACACCCGAATGTCTTGAAGTAATGCACGGTAGGTATTCGACCGTGCCATGCCTCATACGGGGTCTTGTTGCGAACACTCTTCGTCGGCAAACGGTTCAGGATGAAGACGGCAGTGGACACCGCCTCGCCCCAGAACTCCCCCGGCATGTCCTTCGCCTTCATCATGCAGCGCGCCATGGCCATAACTGTCTGGTTGCGGCGTTCGACCACGCCGTTCTGCTGAGGGGAGTACGGCGCCGTGAGGTGCCGCTGGACACTCTCGTTGGCGCAGTACAGACCAAACTCCACGGAGGAGAATTCCCTTCCGCGGTCCGTGCGAAGTACATGTAGCTTGAGGCCGGTCTCGACCTCGACGCCGGCCTTGAAGCGCTTGATGGTTGCAGGAGCATCACTTTTCACCGCCAGCAGAAAGAGCCACATGTAGCGGGTTAGATCATCGATTAACAACAGGAAGTACCTCTTGCCGCCATGGGTTGCTGGCATGATGGGCCCACATATATCACCGTGGATGAGATCGAGGCGCTCCGACGCACGGTACGCCGCCGCGGCGGGGAACGGCGTTCGCTTCTGCTTGCCGATCAGGCAGCTGTCGCAAACCTGATTTATGCACTCAATCTCCGGATAGGCCTCGCTGCCATCCCGCGCCGAGCTGAGCATGCGAGGCGAATCGAAGTAGAGGTGACCGAAACGCGCATGCCATGTCCAGGCTTCCTCCATGCTCCTCGCCGCGAGGCAAACGGGCTGTGCAATGTCGATGTTGAGCACATAGAGACGTCCGGCGCTCCACCGAACCCGGCATTAGCAGCCAGCGTTGGGGGTCGCGCAGTGTGAGGATGCCATTCTCGATCTCCGTCTTGCAATGAGATTCGTCCAGCTAGCCGAGGCTGACGATGTTGCTGCGGAGACGCGGGATGTAGTAGACACCGGTGAGCGTGCAGTGATCGCTGTTCTTGCAGGCGAAGAGCACAGTGCTGCACCCCTCGATGCGGACTCGCGAGGCGTCGCCGAACTTGACGGAACCGCGCACGCTGGTGTCAGAGTTCAGAGAATGCGTTTCGTGCGCCCGTCATATGATTCGATGTGCCGGTGTCCAAGATCCATTCTGGATCAACTGGATCTCCCTCGTCGCGGAGAGTGACAAGGGCGCGCTCCTCGTTTAAAACGAGTTCGGCGCCTGCGGGCTCGAAGTCGACGGCGAGGGAAAGATCGCAGACCTGGGCCATTAACAATGTGGGCTCGTCTTCGCCCTCGTCTTGCTATGGTTCGGCTTGGAGAAGATTCGCCTAGGCCAACTTCTCACGATCCCGCTTCGCCTTTCGGCACTCCTTGGCCCAGTGGCCCAGTTTGCCGCAATAGCATCATTTGTCCTTGGAGATGTCGTGGCACGCGGCCTGGGATGGCCCAGACTTTGGTTCCCCGTCACGCCCGCGGCTTCGCCGGCCGCGCTGGCGTGAGCGCAACGTGTTCCCGCTGTTTGTAGCGGCGCGAGAGGCGGACATGTCAGTCTCCTTGGTGTTGTACGACGATCATTCCTTCTCCGTGAGTAGAACCTAGTCTCCTTCCTCATCGTCTGACTCTCCACGGTCCTCGACACCGTGGAGCTGGCCGGTGAGGTCCTCGATGGGCAGAGTGCCGAGGTCAACCAAGATTTCAATTGATAAGGCGATTTGGCGATACCTGCGGGGAACAACACGCAGTAGCTTGCGGACCACCTTCTCCTCCGACAACTCCTCCCCAAGGAGGCGAAGGTCGCTGACGACACCCTGGAGCCAGGAGACTGAAGTCCTCCACGTGCTCGCCATTTTTGAATCGCATCGACTCAAATGTCTGGCGTAGCTTCTGCGCCTTGGATTCACACACTCAATCCGCCCCAACCCTCATCGCCTTGAGGGTGTCCCAAGCTTCTTTAGCGTTGTCCTTCTCGGCAAGTGGCCGAAGCATTTCCGGTGGCACCGCGCGGAGGATCGCCGAAAGGGCCTGGTGATCTTCCTGGTATGGCACATCACCGGTGTTGACAGCGTCCCATAGGCCTTGAGCCTGCAGGTTGACTCGCATCAACACCGCCCAATCGGAGTAATTTGAGCGTGTGAGCGTGGGGTAGGAGATGGAGCCACTACTCTCCTTCACGACCCACTGGACAACGAGTTCACGCTGGTCGCCATCACATCGTTGCGGGCGGCGCGTCGGTGGGGACGGTGAGCGTCCACTGCTGTGTCGCTGCGGTGTACGGGAGTGGCCTACGGCAAGGGCGGGGGGCGACATTGTGCTCTGATACCAATTTTCAGCCGCCGTTTACGAATCTCTCAATTTTCTAGCTCACGCTTCAAATGAAATGCATACACAGGAAAAACACAGATGTTTAGGTGCTGCGTGAACTCACTAACTGCAGCTTTCTCTTCTTCCTTTTATTATGCAAAACAAGGAATACTAACTCCTAGAAATGAATGTAATGCATGCTGTTACATGTATGCATGTCAACGGATGGGAGTTACCACCTAGAAATGAATGCATGCTGTTACATGTATGCATGGCAACGGATGGGTGTTACCAGACAGACATTGAATGAAGAATTCTTGCATGGCTATTACACAGATCGTGGGCTCATTCAAGAAGGAAAACGCATATGCTAAATTAAAGATACTAGCTAACGTGCGCAGGATTAAATGATCATTGCTAACAGGGAGAAGGGTGAAGGGGCACGAACCCTGGACTCGAGCCCGCGCAGCGCGTCGTCCCGCGCCGCCACCTCCGCCCGCAGCTCCCGCGCCTCCCGCCGGTGCTCCTCCTCCGCCTCCTTCCACCTCTGCACCATCCCACCATCCAAAACCCCGTCAGAAAACATCCCTCCCGAAACAACCAAAACCCAAAGGCCGACACGGAGAGAAAGCGTGGGCGGGAGAACCTGGCCGGAGGCGTGGAGCTCCTCGCGCGCGGCGCGCTCCCGCTCCTGCGAAGGGGGTGGAGATGAGGAAGAGTGGGGTTCGGACTTGTGAGGCGGGGAGCTTCAGAAGGCAGGTAGGCGTCGGTTAGCTGACTCACGCGGAGGATGCGGAGCTCGGAGACGAGGGCGAGGAGCTCCAGCTGCAGCTGCGACAGCGCCGCCGCCTCCGCCTCCATCACGCCGCCGCGCCGTGGAGAACTCCGTTCCATTCGGCTCCTCTGATGAATGACAATCCAACGATTGGGTTGAGAAAGGCTCTGGCTCTCCTCTGGTTTGGCACGACCGCGCGAGTTGGGCTGAGAAACGCGAATTTTGGTTATTTCTAGCCTCCTACCAGGTTAATACGAAATTTAACCTTCAGATCACCGTAATATTAAATCTAACCTTCTTCAGACCGCATGACTTTGAAAATATGACACGTGTTAGTTATACGGTCGGGGACCCTACGACTGCATTGTTCATCGTAGCCGTGCGGTCGGGGATCACGATTTTTTTTGTACCGAAAAGCAAATAAAACCCAAAAAAATAGGGTATACCATTCACAATTTTTTCTGGGAAAAAACCGAGTATTGTTCACGTTTAGCAAAAAAAATCCGACTATTTGTAATTAAAAAAATCCGAGATTGTTCAATTGTTGACCTATTTTTATATATTTTTCAATAAATGGTCCACAAAATCGGGCGACCACACGAGTAATGCTGACCTTTTATTCAAAAATATATAAAAAATAGGTCAACAGTAGTCGTGTAGTCGCCCTATTTTTTGGACCTTTTATTGAAAAATATAAAAAAAATAGGTCAACAGTACTCATGCAGGTCGCCCGATTTTTTCAGGCCTTTTATTGAAAAAATATAAAAAGAAATGACTAGCAGTACTCGTGCGGTCGGCCCTTTTTTGGCCTTTTATTGAAAAATATTAAAAAAAGTTCAACAATAGTCGTGCGGTCGTCCGATTTTTTGGGTCCTTTTATTGAAAAATATACAAAAAAATTGGTCAACAGTACTCGTGCGATCGCCCGATTTTTTGGCCCTTTCATTGAAAAAATATATATAAAATAGTTCAACAATTGAACAAGTCTCAGATTTTTTTAATTACAAATAGTCAGATTTTTTTGTCATGATTGTTTTGGGCCAAACGTGAACAGTACTTGGTTTTTTTCCGCAAAAAAATTAAAATAAATTTGTGAACAGTAGTCAGTGCGGTCCCCGACCGTACGACTACTGGTACCCTATTTTTATTTTATTTGCTTTTCGGTACAAAAAATAAAAAAAATCGTGAACAGTAGTAGTGCGATCAGGGACCGCACGACTATGACTGGTCCCCCGACCGCACGACTAACACGTGTCACGTCCTCGGAGTCGTGCGGTCGGAAAGGGGGTTAGATTTGGTATTACGGTGGTCTGGGGGTCAAATTTGGTATTAACGTGGTACAAGGGGCTAGAAATGACCAAAATTCGAGAAACGCTTGTTCTTCCGCACAGTGACATTTAGTTACAGTGGATGACTTTTATCAATATTTTTATACTTTTATAGATAGAAGTGAACAGTAAAGATATCGATAAGAATAGTAGTATATTATTTTAAGCTCAGGAAGTTATTTAGATAGTTTGTTAAGAGAAATCCTGTTTATTTTGATTTTTGAAGGAATGGAAACCAAAAAATCATTCAAAACCCTAAAAGAACGGGCCGAAGGCTTTCCCCTTGTTTGGCACGAGCGCGCGAGCTGGGTTGGCCGTAGTCCCTCCAAGGGAAAATCAAAATCGACTGTTACAACCATAAAGCACCTACTCCTCCACTACAAGCCCAAATCCACCATGTTTTATTGAACAAAAAACAAAGGAAAATTCAGTAAAGATAAATACAAGCTGAACCATGCTACCACACAACTTGTGGCGACAATTGTTGCGCAATTCTGTACGTAATTTCCATATATCCAAATATCATTGGCTATAGTTTTCAAATGTTTGACCTCACATAGCGCAAAATGATATATTTTTTAAACTAGAGGGAGTACATGTCTGCCAATCTGCCACAACTAGGTGTTTAACGAATGTGCTCCGCTGGGCCAAATGCTTGCAAACACTGCACAAAGATGCATGCGAATGACATTGCGACACCGTTGCAAGAAGGAAAGTGGAATAATGCGACACGACAAATTTCAGATACAACATACACGTTGTAACACAGTCGGAAAAATTTTCACCAACTGCATTTCCCAGTTTCCTACACAGTCGGAGGAATTTTCACTAACTCTGCCTATATAGTTTTCTACATAGCATATCCTAAATTAGAAAAAAGAAAGGTGTTAAGCTTGACAAGTCAACATAAAAAGTATGCCATCTTTTCATGAAATTAAACCCAAATTAAAATTTTTGTTAGAGCGTAACCCTCTTAACGACGTGCCATATCGGAACCCGAGTGTGGTGATAAATAGGTTAGGGTCAGGACGTCACTCCCTTAATGACACGCTACATTGGCGCCCGGATGTAGTGGAAAATGGGCAAGAGTCTTTGCACTTTTCTCGAAGAGTACGAGAAGCAAGGAAGCTAGTCGAGGAGAGTAGGATTTGTATGGGTAGTTGCAATGTAGGGTCCTTAACAGGTAAGTTAAGAGAGATATTTGATACGGTGATTAGGAGACGTATAGATATCTTGTGCGTTCAAGACACTAAATGGGTGGGTCAAAAAGCAAAGGAGGTAGAGCATACTGGCTTCAAGCTGTAGTATATTGGAACAGAACGAAACAATAATGGAGTGGGCATCTTAATCGATAAGCGCCTCAAGAGTGGAGTTATCGACGTGAAGAAACAAGGGGATGGAATTATCCTAGTTAAGCTAATCTTTGGTGACTTAGGTTTTGAATATTGTTAGTACATATGCTCCACAAGTAGGGTTGGATGAGACCGCAAAGAGGCAATTTTGGGAAGACCTAGATGACATGGTTAGAAGTGTGCCTATCAATTAGAAGATTTTCTTATGAGGCGATTTCAATGGTCATGTCAGTACAACTAGTGGAGGATTTCAAACGGTGCATAGGGGTTTTGGTTATGGTGATAGGAATCAAAAGGGAGAAAACATCTTAAACTTTGTCGTAGCCTACGATCTCATAATAGCTAACACATTCTTTAGAAAAAGATATTCTCATTTAGTTATCTTTAGCAGTGATTAGCACTCTAGCCAAGTCGATTTTGTTCTTGTTAGGAGGAAGGATAAACAAGCATGCATAGACTGTAAGGTTATACCTAGAGAGTGTGTTGTCCAGTAATATAAATTGGTAATCTCCAACTTTCGTTTTAGGTTACAGGGTTTGACAAGCTAAGGTCGCTAGAGCCACAAGGATGAAGTGGTGGAAACTCAAAGGGGACACCGCGCAGGCGTTTAAGGAGAGGACGGTCACGGAAGGAACGTGGGACATGAGAGAAGCGAATAGCAAAGCCAATATTATATGGATAGAGATGGCAACTCGCATTAGGAAGGTAGCTACGGAGGTGCTTAGAGTGACCCAAGGGACAAGAGAAAAACCAAAAGATACATGGTGGTGGAACGAAGAAGTGCAAAAGGATATGGAAGAGAAGAAGATATGCTACAAGCACATACATCATGATAGGAGCGATGACAACTTACAAAAATACAAAACAGCAAAAAAGAATGCAAAGAAAGCGGTGAGTGAGGCACAAAGCAAGGCATATGAGGAAAAGTTATCATAAACTAAATACAAAGGAGGAAGAAAATGATATCTACAAGATGGCTAAACTTCGAGAAAAGGAGACGAGGGATTTCAACTAAATTAAATACATCAAAGACGACACTAATAGACTTTTGGTGAAAGACAAGGAAAATCAAGAATAGGTGGAGAGATTACTTCGACAAGTTGTTCAATTATGATAATGATGATAATATGATTGAACTGGATGATGTTTTTGACGACACAAATAAGCGGTTTGTTCGAAGAATCCAAGAGTTGAAAGTAAGAGAGGCCTTAAAAAGGATGAAAATGGGTAAGGCGTTGGGGCCTGATAACATCTCTATTGAGGTGTGTAAATGCTTAGAAGAAGTGACGATTGTTTGGTTAACTAATTTGTTCAATAGCATTTTAGATTGAACAAAATATCAAACGAGTGGCGGAAGAGCACATTAGTACCAATATTCAAAAATAAAGGAGACATTCAAAGTTGTACTAATTATAGAGGAATTAAGCTCATGAGCCACACAATGAAACTCTGGGAACGAGTGATTGAGCGCCGTTTAAGAAAAATGACTAGCGTGACGACAAACCAATTTGGTTTATGCGTGGAAGGTTGACCACAAGAGGCGATTTTCTTGCTACGACAGATGATGGAGAGGTATAGGGAGCAAAAGAATGACCTTCACATGATATTCATTGACTTGGAGAAAGCCTATGGTAAGTGCCAAGAAAGGTCATGTTGTTGGCGCTTCAAAAAAAAGAGTCCCAACAAAATACATTACCCTAGCTAAGAACATGTACGAAAATGTTACGACTAATGTCAAAACGTGTGGTAGTGTTACTGATGACTTTCCTATTAAGATAAGACTACACCAAGGAGCAGCGTTGAGCCCATACATTTCTACCTTAGTGATGGACGAGGTCGCACGGGACGTACAGGGAGATATCCCTTGTATGTTTTTCACTGATGATGTGGTTTTGGTTGATAAGAGTAGAATAGGCGTTGATAGAAAGCTCGAGTTGTAGAGAAAGACATTAGAATAGTAGGACTAAAACTAAGTATATGAGGTGTGATTTCAGTGGTGCTATGACAGATGATGGAGATGTTAGATTGGATGGACAAGTAGTGTCTAATGACACGTTTTGTTATTTGAGATCGATGCTACAGTGGGACGATGAGATTGATGAAGACTGTGAGCTACAAATAAGAGCAGGGTGGGTGAAATAGCGCCAAACATCTAGTATCCTGTGTGACAAAAAATCTCAAAAGTTAAAGGGTAAGTTCTATAGGACGGCGATCAGACCCGCGATGCTATATAGAGCAAAATGTTGGGCGACTAAAAGACAATATATACAGAAAATGAGTATAGCGGTGATGAGGATGCTACAGTGAATCTGTGGTCACACAAGACGGAATCGTATCCGCAATGATAATATACGTGATAAGCTGGGGATAGCACCAATTGAAAAGAAGCTTATCAAACATCGCTTGAGATGGTTTGGACAGCTCCAACGAAGGCCTCCTGAGACACCGGTACGTAGTAAAACTTTAAGACGTACTGAAAACGTAAGAAGAGACAGAGATCGACCAAGACTAACGTGAGAGGAAGCAGTTAAAAGAGAATTAAGGGATTGAAATGTATTAAAGAATTAACTTTAGATAGGAACGCATAAATGTTAACGATATACGTGCTGGAACCATAAGAAAGTTAGGAGCAGCGTTTTTAAGCTCTCAGTTCAAATAACATGTTTTACTGCTTAGGGTTTTAGCATTATATGTTTTATTTTAAGGTTCTCATCTCTTTGATCTTGAGAAGATTTTATTCTTAGCCTACTCTAACTTGTTTGGAACAAAAGATTTTGTTGTTGCATTTCCCAGTTTCCACCGTTGTTTAACAAAGTGCGTGCCTACGTGAATCACCTGCCAACAGGAACAATGGCCACTGCTAACATCGCCAACACAACATATGGGTGACAAACACGAAAAAGGGCTAGCACGCTACTCACACACACTCCTGTGGTCTGCGAGCAAAACAAAAAAAAAAATGCACAAAACTTTACACAAGGGGAGAGAGAGCTACTGGCCTACAGCGTTAGGGTCTCCCCTTTCGTTGCGGCTGCTGCTGCTGCCGCTTCATGCTGGCTCTCCTAGCTACATCCCATGGCTTGTGCGGCACACAGACGCCTTGCTGTGTCGCGAAGAACGACTCGTAGCCCGGGGAGTCAAACGCGAAACCGGTGTGCTTGGAGGTCTCTCGAGGGAGCATGGAAATCGCGTAGCTTCTCGCTTCTTCTGGGCTTAGATGGCTTCTCTCCGGCAGATGTATCATGCTGTACTCGGGGGGGTCATCCTTGTGCATCTCCTGGACCACTTGGTAATCGTAGGGGAATAGCCACCTTTGAATCCTGAGACAGCAACACAACATCCTTGAATCTTCGAAAGGGACCAAAACCAAAAGGCATAAACTGGCATAATTTTTACAAAAGGAAGAGCTGGTGATAAAAAGCAGATATCTTACGATAGATATAGGAAGTCACCAAAGAGAGCGATGATCGGAACAAGCAACAGTGTGAGGTAGAAGAAAAAGGTGCTCATCAGAACATATATCACAAAATATACATTTTCCTGCAGAAGGAACACAGCATGGAGTTACTGCATTTGTAGAAAGAAATACTGATCACAAGTGTAATAGATTCGTAGATAAATTCACCCACCTGTCTGTCAAATGACGTCATTATCGCAGAATATATGAAGATAAACAGAAACCACGCCGCTATACCGCCAGCTACACTGTAATAATGCCATCTCGTTATAGAGTTGCACTCCATGAGTAGACGGAGGTTCACAGTCACCACAATACAAGTGAAGGCCATTGTGCTGACATCCCATAGACCAAGAATCTTGCCAGATGAACCGTGACCATGCCGGCTTGCAGCTGCAGTGAAGTAATAGAACACTATTGACTGATAGAAGGCGAAGAAAGCCCACACTGCTATCACTCTCCACTTGAAGAATGTATTTCTGCTTCCTTCCTGGTAAAGCTGTGGGTATTTTTTCGATAGGGACGCACTCACATCCTGAAAGAGGTCAGTTTAGTGCAATGCAGCAAACAGCATCACTCCATAAGTAGAATAAATACAAGCAACCATACCTTATCAAACAATCCAAACATAATGACAGGTAGTGCTGTGAAAATGACATTATATAGAGACTGGAACCAGTCATCATAAAACCGCTGACCGGAAAAGCCAGTATGGAAAGTGAACCAGAACTGAGTTAGTGTAAATGTCAGATTCTTGTAGAAAAAGTATGTGATAACCTGAAACAGAAAGTGTCAGTATTTAGTTTTCAAAACTACATAGAAAGCTACAAGGTAAGCAACCATAGGCATACCTTGCAAAATCTCAAATATTATTTAGTTTTTTAAACTATATAGAAAGCTACAAGGTAAGCAACCATAGGCATACCTTGCACAATCTCAAATATGACCACCGTCCATGTACAAGAAGCAAATCAGTAAGATATCGAAACTGAGCAATGGCAAAATCACTAGCCATAACAGCTTGCATTCCTTCTTGTCCACTAATGCCAATCCCAACATGAGCAGCTTGAATCATACTCACATCATTAGCACCATCACCAATACTGAGAGTTATCTTACGAGCTCCTTTCTTAACTAAGCTAGTAACCTACAAAATGTGCGCAACTGTGAAAGATTACATTTTCACATATTATAACCAAACAGGTTATGCAAGCAAATAAGTCAACAAATCAGAGACTATGAGATTATCCATAGTTCATAACTAAATAATCACCTACAAGACATGCTACTCATAGTACAAGAGTGTACAACATTGGGTTAAGAGGCTAAAACTGCAAAACCGAAATCATCCAATCTATTGTGATTAATAATAGATGTGAGCTGCAGTGGAACACACTTTGTTTGTGGGGGAACAAAATTGATTGTTCCCTTTATAATTTAACAATATCAATATTCCCAGTATTGCACAAGCATTGTGAAAGGCACCCAAGTGAGAACTTCACTACTACAGAGTACAGACTATACAAAATCCAGATATCTATAAACCAAAAATGCCATGCTGCTGGTTGTTCCCTGGGGGAAAGGCACGCCATGCATAAGTAACAACGGTAGCAGCAAGAAATGATATTTACCTGTGCCTTCTGCAATGGAGACACTCGGCAACATACAACTGAGTGGCAAATTAAACTCAACCCAAGGAGATCAATACGCAGAGTTGGGTCTAGTGCATACATCAAGCATCTCCCATCAATAATGAGAGCCAACTTTCGTCCTGGTGTGCTACTTAGAGAACGCTGGGCTTCCTCAAGGTAACTTTTCAGGCTCTGTTTTACCGAGTCTTTAATAACACGTGCAATTTCCACAGGGTCTCCCTGTAAATGACTGCAGTGTTACGTATGGCACAAATAGGTCCGTAAAAAGGTATACACTACTAGCCAAAAGTTGGTTTGCACCAAAGGATGCAATCACATAGCTGATTATGCTTCACCCAAGTACAAGGAACAAGAAAACAAACACCATAAGATACGTACAAGGCATACACCAACATGATGAAGAGTCTAAAGTGCTAAAGCAACAAAATCCACATAAAGTGATAAAACTATTAAAGAATAATACATTATGCTGTTTTTTCTAGAAATAGTTTGTACGAGAATCAAGGCTAAATCTCCCCCAAAAACAAGTCCCATAATACCCCACCAACCCAAGTACCAAGTAAACATATTTCACAAGTACTTCTCCAGTTGAGCTATCCCATTATTTTAAATCATATGGCAGATATCTTTAACAGTCTCCGATTATAGTCATTTAAAGTTTAAAGATAAAATAAACCAACCGGACAACAACATAATGATATATGTTCAACTTACCCTGCCTTCAGCCTCTCTAATTGCTTCTGTCTCTGAACTGATGATAAACTGTTTTGTATCATTGCTTACCAGGCTGCATGCTGCACAGCAAAGAATCAACTCAAATCTTCAGAAGCTATCTACGTCAGATGAAAGAGAGAATCAAGAAACAAACTTCCAGAATAAAAAACAGAGTTTTTTTTAAAAAACAAATGCCTTCAAGAAACGAAATCATCAATGAAAAATAATTAAGATAGAATAAAAATCTCACCATATGCTATGTTAATTGCTGTTTCCATTTTATCTCCAGTTAAAACCCAAATTTTTATGCCGGCTGCAGAAAGAGTTTCAATGCAGGCTGGCACACCTTCTTGCAGTTTGTCTTCTACAGCAGTGCACCCTATCAATATAAGGTCTTTTTCAATCAACTCAGCTACCTACAGGGGGAAAAGAAAACAAAAATTACATCGCAATGTGGCCCAGCAATAGTAGAATAAACTTCAAAGTTCTTTTTTCTACAAATCACTCAGTGTGTAATTGTGTGATAGAACACACAAATTGCTGGTGCAATGAAAATAATTTTTTTAAAACTATTAGAAAGAAAAGTACGACCGCTTACATATTCTTGTCCTAGTAAAAATGACCAAAATATTTTGCTCATGATTCTCATTCCTACCTTGGCAAATGTAAATCGAATGGCTTGAATATAAATTAATTTTCTGTAAATATTTTGTAACAGCAAGAGATAACAAAATAGACACATACTAAAACTGAAAATGGCAATTGAAATTTATAGGTTGCATGGCTCAACTAGCTTTGAAAAAAAATACCCACAGGACTAAATACATTCAGTAAATTTACAATGGTGGAAAAAGAAATTTTCAACTTGTGAAGCATACAAATACAACAAAGATCCAAATATATACCACAATGAGGTTTTTAGAAGAAACAAATGTCTAGGGCTACAAAAATGTTCTGGTTGCAATTATTTCCTGAGCCAGATTTCTTTTCATACATAAATTCCAAAAGTGATCGTGGGAAGATGAATCCAGGTTTCATCCGTGTACAATAATGTAATAAATCATGCAAGCAATAGAAGATAGAGGCAATAGCAGAACTTCAAATCACAAGGGCCATAGTTCATCACATATATTCGACAAAAAATATCTTTTATACTAATAAAATAGGCAAAAGATGGTGATGCATACCTCATCAAGCTTCTTATCACGATCTCGTAAAGAAGATTTCGCTTGAATAAACTTCTCATTCCAGCTTTCATATTGCTCCCTATTGAGATCTCGATAAGCAAGGCAAAGCGTACGCAAACCAGCAGAGCCAAATTGTTCTAGATGTTCTCTGCTCGTCTTTTTAATGTCATGATTTCCATCAGCCAATCTTTCATATATGACATTGTCAGCACCCTGTTATACAATATATGTTCAAGGTTAGTGCAACAATGTACAAAATGGAAGATAAATCAAGCTTTTTTGTCCTGTATTACCTTGCAATAGAGAACAAGTCTTCCATTTGGGAAACGGCAAACCACAGATTGACGCTTTCTTGTGCTGTTAGTGCAGTAAAGTGCGAAGTGAGGAACAATGATTTCATCTCGTTGAATTCACATTGGGAACAAATAAACACACCTGTTGAATTCCAAAACATTCAGGATTTCATATGCCACGTCTTGTATACTCCCCATCCTCTCAACATGTGATTCACGAACCATGACTGTGGTTGGCGTACGTCTACACAACAGGTGCAAAATGTCACCCTTAAGACATTACCATTCGCCAACGAAATCTCTTAGTTCAAATAAATTGCATTATAAAAAATGGATGAGCTCACGTCTCACATTCCTAAAAAAACTCACATCTCACAATAGTTGCTTTTACATTGTGTATCCATTTTAAATGAAGGAACCATTCCAGCAGAAGCATAGAGCCCCCAGGATGACTGGATAAATGACAGACGAACAAAACTGCAAGAGCAATTTAAAACAACATTTAAGAGACGGATTACCTATAGAAGAAGAAACCAAAATTCTTTGCTGCAGTTACAAGTGCAGCCTCATCAGGAGAGGCAGCTTGATAACTGATCTTTTCTGGTGTCTCCTCACCCTCAGGAAGAACTGTATGACAGAGCGCAAGGCATCTGAAGAATTCCTAAAGAGATACAAGAGCAAATAAAAAATGCTGTTTAGCACATTAAAAAGGGGAAATCATGAAAAAAGGAAACAAAGATTATTTGAAGCCATTTTTTATCAAGGGCATAGATGTCGTTTGCATAACATGGAAATCATGTCGGTCAATCCAACCAAAGGTGATTATGACCAAAATGGAACTAACAATAGTTGTGGAAACTAAAATGGAACCAACAATATCTTTTTCACAACTAGTCCAAAATATTTACCTTGCAAGCCTCATGATTAGGTTCATTTCTCCATGCACCACGCATGATTCTAGCGTCATCAAAGTTGAATCCTTTCTCATGTACTGCAGTGGCTGATCTTTTACCCTAATGAAAGTAAATAAAACAAATGTAGAAGCAGTAACACAGTTAATTTTTCATGACATATACCACAGTTTAACAGCTTAAAACAAGGAAAATATTATAGATCTTGATATAGACCTCATCATCATCGATCTTGATTCCAGCTCGCTCAGCTCCTCCTTTTTCAATCTCTGTAATGCCAGTTCCATATATTTCCCCACCAATCGAGCATTTAAAGAATTCCATCAAGTTTCTTGTAAGTGTTCCAGTTTTATCAGAAAATATATATTCAACCTGAACCATTATGTTAATAGTGAAAATCCAAAGTAAGAAGAAATATGTAAGAAATGTCTGGTTTTGACGAAATAACCTCATTCCAAAAGTGCCGATAATTACTCCCACTTTTCAAATGAGTTGGTGCTAGAATGAGATCATTCCATTCCACTAACCAAACACAACCGTGCAGGATAAGATAGCCCCATTCCAGTAACCAAACAAGGGGGCTTTCTTCAAACCAAACAGGTCACTAAGGGATAAAAGGGAAATATTACCTGCCCAAGCTCCTCATTCAGATTAGAAGTCCGGGCCAAAGCTGGAGTGTTGCTCTCGGCGTGGTACATATGCAGATCATTATTAATGAATTGTGTGCACTGAATGAATTTGATCATCTGCCAACCAAAGGTAGCATGAGCTCTAAAAGTCCAAATATGGGACGCATTAAATGAGAAGTTAGACAATATACCTCAATGGACACATAAAGAGAAATGGGGATGATTGTTGAGTATAGAGTTATAAGAGTAAACATGGTTAAAATGGTCACCTGCAGAAGAAGTACAATATAAGGCCGCATGAAGCAAATTAGATACAATAAAAATATTTAAAATAGTATATACCACAAATCTGTTCTTGGGATTAAACTGGTCCTCCACACGACCACGCAATCCAAGATAGAAGTATTTCTCATTAATAAACACACCACTGTTGACAAAAGCCAAATATAATGTCCATTAGTAGCGATTTAGTTTTGATCACTGAAAGCAATTATCAGTATATCAACTGTCCGTCTGCGTGATTCTTTTACCGCATGATGATGCAATAAACTTGATAATTTTGCTTTAAGTAGTACAAGGATTCCATTTTGACTATTAACAAGGATTATTATTCCCCGCCAACCTTCGTAGAAATCCATATACTATAAAAAGACTTTACCATTCTGATCATACACCCCGCCCACCTCCCACATACAACCGTTGAGAAAAAATCAGAAAAACAAAGCAGTTTTAAAGAGCTAGTCCATGCACACATCTGTACCCCTCCTCTACAACAAAAAAAACCACTAAAAACGAACCCGAAAAAAGCATCCCTAAAACATACTCCCAACAACTCATGTGCTAATCTCTACAGCATATCTTCTATAGCTAAATTGTTTTTTTATGAAAGATCGCAACAATCGTGGAGACCTCTAATTAGTTAATTAAGAAACTGTGTAAATTGATTATGCAAGTATAAGCCTCCACAACATTATATAACTAATGTTTAGGATATACATGTAAACACAGAACACACAATAGATATGTCAAATAAATGAAGTGGATTGAGAAAAAACTGACCTTCCAATAGCACCAATAACGCACATCGTGAAGAGGGTTGCAAATAGAGCAAGGATAAGTTTGTCTAACTTTTTCTCCAATGTACTTCTTTTAGAGGGAACATTCATGGAATTCATCATAACCTGCAACAATGTTCCACTAAAGTAAATCTCAAAAGTTGAAGAAAATCACAACTTCAAGTTGATATATAGGGAACACACAAATGTTGAATTGTTGATACTTTTGTCTCATGGCCCGTGAATACAACCGCCCCAACAATGTACTCTGTATTACGAAGGCTGCATCCCTGTGGCAAGAATGTAATGAGAAGTTAGGGTCTCTTTCTTGCACATGTACCCACACACACTGAGAGAATTGAGTGCCATGCAAGACACAATTATGTCTGATAAAAGCAAACATTGGAACAATGAGGAATATTAGAGCATCTCCCAATGCAAGAGGTGCTTAAGGTGGTTAGAAGGGAGAGACTACGACATATCACCAAGCATCCATCTAAGAGTCTAACCGTTGATCCAATGCAAGCATTTTCTCATGGTGCTCCGATGATCCCAAAAAGGCAAAAACTCACAAAAACCCATACAAGTACCAACCTTATCTAAGCATCAACTATCAGGTTTTGGTACTTTCTACTCTCCAACATGGAAAAATAAACTACCTTTAAGCACCCTCCACCTTGGAGCATTCAAGGTGCTTTTATACTCCCTCTGGGAGTAACTTATGATTTTTACTTTTCACTGCCTTGGAAATATAACATCTGAAATAAATTTGTTGTTTATATATTTGCAATGGTGATTACAGTACAAGTGTTCATTTCTTGAGCACTTCATAAACATTGCCTCCGCCATCCACTACTCGTCCTACATGTGGGGCTAGAGAAGTGGGAAATTGTTTATGTGAAGGTCGCAATACAATTTGTAACTAAAAAATGTTTGTACCATAGCTACCCTCATTTGCAAAAGCAATAAAATCACAATATGACAAGTATTTTTCTGACGGGTCCACTAATGCCATTTCCGTGTGGCCATCTTAAGTATTTAGAAAGATATTGTTGGTCAAAGTTAAAAGGATGTGAGCGCATCCAGGGGAAAAAACTGGTGGGAAGTGGGAGAAAAAAAACGCCCGAATTTTGTTAAATTGAAATTTAAATTTATGACTGCATGATACACTTTAGGCCTTTTTTGAGCTAGATTATGTATTATATGAGCTAAATATACTTCAATTATTTTGCTCTCGAGTCCTAACATTTTTTAGACAAACTAGCCTAGCTAGGACATGCTAATTGGAATCTTGGAAAGGACCTTAGGTAGCATTAAGCAGTACATCCTTATGTATCATGTTTGTTACTTCATTAAACACTTTCTAATTAATATTTGCATTATTCCAATTGTTAATTACCTATAACCAGATTTTCTCTGGCTTTTCCCGGTTTTGGTAGCGGTTTTTTGGTTTTTCTACCGGTTTTTGTGTGGTAACCGTTCTGGTTAACAGGTTTTGAACCAGTCCAAATTCAAATTTCAACATTCGAAATTCATCCGTTTTTTTCCGGTTTTTCAGGTTACCGGCCGGTTATCGTTACCGGTCGCTGGGCGGGTTTTTCTCTGGTTCCGAGATTTGTATCCCTGAGCGCATCCCATGGGGACATTCTGTTTTTAACCTGAGGGAGTACTGATCGTGTCATGCTAAATCTAGGAACATGCAAACAACTTGGCAAGTGAATACATTTTAACCAATAAAAAACTGAAAACAAAACTTACCCTTAGTAGTACTTGGTTTGGTGAAAGTGGTATAGTTTGCTTGTCCACAATAAGATTCCCAGTAAATGTATAAAGTGAATTGTTTGGCTGTTCACACTGTATTTCACCTGCAAGCCATTTATGTAAGTTAAACATGAATCGTCGCAAGAAAGAAGCATAAGACGAACAGATAATGTGAAGTATACAAAAAGTACAATGCTTCCTTAATTCCACCAACTACAAAATACAATGTCCTCAACACGAAACAAATATAACAAAACCTTTGAATTCAGAAGCCTTTTCAGGAAGTACGTAGTCCCAGGTTTTCTCCAAAGCCTTCCTTATTTTCAAGTTGGTTTCCCCATCAAGATTTGCTGTCTAAGATAAATAAAAAGTATCCAACAAAACATCAATTAAAAGAGAGTTCTCTCCAAAGTTCATTTACTTCACATTCAAGTTGAGCAGAAAAATGGAAAAGGTAAAAAATGAATATATGAACCTCTATGTAGCAGACACCATCAGGGTTTGTACTTGATAGGAAGAGCAAGTCAGCAGGCAAATAACTGTCTTGCTTGATCTGCTCTAAAGAAGTGTCGATAACTGTTAGGTTCTTTTAACGTATTTTGAGCTCAAGATTAAACTCAACACACAATACAAAATGAAGTGCATTCATTTCATGGAAGGAGCAAATGAATGGATCGATAAGTTTCTATAAAGAAGATTTAAGACATTACCCTCACAATGTCTCCAACCTGCAGTCTTTTCCATGGAGTACTTTCCCATTTTTGACCTTGCAATACATCGACGTGTGCATTATTAATGGACATGTCATTCTGGAAACGTTTCTGCAGCAGAGAACACCCAAAAAAAAAGGAAAGGACATCAGGTCTCTTAATTTAAGAATAGCATAACAAAATAGTGAAGCAACTGAGCGAGGAATGCTAACCCAGTCCTCAAAAGCTTCCTTGATGAGAGACACCAAAAGCACAAGACTAAGCGGAACCACATTCGTGACAGGGTGAACTGGACTGCAAAAGTACAAGCACGTATGAATTTGATTGTTAGAATTAAGGCTGAAGGTAAGGAAAAAGATGACCAAATCAACCAATGGGCTTGATATGCTCAGAGGTGTCATGTTGCAACCAGAGAATTATATAGCTAATGTAGGTCCAGTTGTGAGTGTGAGTCACAGAGAGAGAGAGAGAGAGACCTAATTGGTGTGGTCGACAAGATGGAAATCATGAGAAAGTAAAGATTTGCCACCCGCCTGAACTGTCAAAGCAAAAAACAAATGGATTACGAAAGGTTCCCATGCTCGAATTGCTGTTGAATAATACAGTGATGAAACACTAAAATTGCTGTTGCAGCAATCACTGCAAAGTTGCTATGTTGAAAACCCAAACATGCATTATAACACTTGTTGCTGGATTCAACAATAATAGTGCATGAAGTTCATTGAAATACTAGGATCACCCTCATCTAACAACAGTGAACTAGAAATGTGCCAGCTTAATGAAGTTAAACAAAAAAAAAAAGCTTGCACTGTGCAAAAGGCGCATTGCACTTTAGTCATATAACTTAACAGTGCGTGCATGATACACATAGCACATATAATCACAACATCTTAAACACATGGCAACATTTGCCAAACCATGGAAAACCATCAGTGGTGGATCAGGGGAGCAAAGTGTCTAGAATTGCTGTGGTATAAGTTATTTCCATGAAGTTGGTGTTACATGGTAGGTCATTTCTTTGTTCAGTATAGTCTGTTGGTTTCACTTTTATTCTCAAGCTGTTCTTAGCCTTCGAGGCGGTTGTATTGACCTTCTTAATTTTGTTATCTCTGCTTATTATATAAGACCCTGTGTACTATCAAAAAGGTGGTCATCTCATGCATCCACTATTTTAAGCTAAGTATGATCCAAAGCTGGGCAAAGAAACAACTTTAAGGAAAAAAAATCAGTTTGCACAGTGAAAATGGTAAGATACTTATTTCATTCTGTGAAGAAATACCTCAGTATTCCTAGTTAAAACAAGTTTATATTTATCAAACATAAAAAGGAATAAAAGCAAATGTATTCAATTACACATGACATATCATATCAGGTTAACAATTAAGCGCTGCATCAAAGAAAAATCCCAAGGGAAAAATCTCAATCGGCAACATATGCTATGAACAAAAAACAATGTATTAATACCTGTTCAAACAACCCTTTAGGTAGAAAAGTCAGGATGCTGTACTTTGTAGTCGACACAGAATTTCCCTGGAAATGCATGCAGAGAATGTAAATAAAATAAAATACCTTTAATTCATCAACAGAAAAACAAATTAGCACTCTGGTATTAGAATTTGCAGAACTGACGATTTGACACCCAACATGGGGGAGATTGCGAAACCAAACAAAAAAGTGGTAATTGTAATTGTCAAACAAACTACAAGCATATTAGCAATATGGCAATGGTACAGTTTGACCTTTACAGTATCAATTTCGAATATATGTAATTATTTACACTAACAAATGAATAGAAAGGGGAAATTGCAACAGTGTGATGTTAAACAAAATCACGAATACACCTACTTACAATATAGTGGCAGCAGTCTTGCAAGGATGAAAGGAAAATTTTGATCGATAGGACCCAGCCAAACACAAATGGGAAAGGCGAAGAGAAGGAACCAAACTTTATTTGGCACAACCTCCCTCTGCTGGGGAGGTATTCCACTGACATTAACGACCTTTACAGGACCAGGGCATGATCCGCAAGCTTGTTATTTGAAACAGGTAAATAGCTTTGCTTCAGCTTGGTGCCATCCAGCAGGTGACCGGTGAAGTGGCTAACCTGACCGAACACAAGTCCAGTAACGGACAGAGCACACATCTCGCGCAGGCGCAACTACCGGATGTACTAGTTGAGCTATTGTATGTGAACTACTCAAGCCTAGACACCAGGTGGCATCTGTATCATATTGCTGCCAATGGCCTCACAGTTGGCTAGTAATGCAACCCTTAGTGACCACTACTCAGAATTCGACCAAACTGTATGGAACCGTATAGTCTCTGCCCAAGCAGGGGCAAAACAGAACTACTACTACTCTACTAGTTCATCGCGCCAAATGACCCATCTACAGCCCAACCAAACGTGCCGCGGAACGCGTCAACAGCGACGAGATCTAGACCTCGACCTAGGCCTCGAAGCGAAGCAGGCAGCGGATCGATCGAACCGTAAGCGGGCGTCTGGCCATACCTTGTACCCGACGGGGGCGTTGGCGTCGCGGTCGTTGCAGAAGATGGTGCGCACGGTGGGCGCCTGCGGCTGCGGCTGGCGCCGGAGGCTGGCGCCGCCACCGCCGCCGAGCCGCGCCGTCCTGGACGACTCCCCGTGCCCGAACGAAGAGGACCCCACCCCCCGCGGCGACGGCTCGCCCCCGAGCCGCGCGGTGGCGACCCGCACCATCTCCTTTATCCGCGCGCTCATCCTACCCCCGCCCGCAGCGCCAAATCCGGCGCCGGAGGAGCTCGCGGGAGATCTCCGGGGACCTCCCGGCGGATCGGGGGCCAAATCTGGCCGGATTTGCGCGGCTTTCTGCTGGATTTCTGGGTTCCCGGGGAAGGCGAGGAGGGGATCCGATTCGGTTTGGACCACGTGTAGTTGTATTGTTGGCTTTTTTGCTTTCGTCTGGTAGGAGAGGGGAGAGGAGACGAGACGGGGGAAGGAAGGACATGGCAATATTTTTGCAGATTGCACCCTGCTTTTCTTTAAATTTTGGGTGGCTTCGGTCAGGGCGGTTTGAAATTTGAACCGTGTCCTTTTGTCTTCTTTTCTTTTTCCTTTTCCTTTTTCTTTTCGCGAGTGAACCGTGTCCTTGGCTTTTTTTTATTATTTTTTCCCCTGGTTTTCACTTTCCGTAGGATTGCTCAACGTACAAGCAAATGGTGATAAGCGTATGTCACAAAGAAGGTTAATAAGTGTGACCACGTAGAGTTGTAGACTTTTAGGTGGTGATTGGTTGGGCTGTGGCTTATGGTATATTTTATTATAGCTGGTTGAAATTACACTGTAACTGAAGGTGACTTATTTGGTATGATTAAATTTAAAAAATTTTAAAAATAGAAAAAATGGATTTGCCCATCACGTGTAATGCAAAACGAATACAGGAAAAAAGAACCGGTAAAAAAACTCAAAAAATCAAAAAAAGACGAAATTTAGGAATAGTGAAAAATAAGCCCGAAGCCGAACCGATCGGGGCCATAGGCTTGTTTGGAGCAAGGGAATTGCATTGCGTCAACAAATCACAAATCTGCGTAAGATCACCGGTCTTGGTGACAAAAATCGTCAATACATTGCTTACCATAAAATTTCTATGAAATTTATGTGTTTTAAACATGCTTTTGAGAATTTATAGAGTAGCAAATTGAAAATAATGTTATAAAAGATACATAAATTACCCAAGAAGTCATTGGCTCTCTTCTTTTGGGCTGCTGCTAATAGCTTTTCGCTGTAACTGATGGTTTTTATCTGCGCTTTTTAAAATTATGACGGACGGTGAAAACATCAATACAGACAGCGTACATGGTATTTGGCCCAGAAAGCTTTCGGAAAAACCAAAACCATAAACCATAAAAACAAACAAGGACATTATGCTTCTACTCATTTCGCATTCCAAACTGAATCTGTGCCTTCTTATGATATTCTATGTTTGCACCCATAGATTTTCCATGGACAGTGAGACCGAGCTAGGACGACAAGCACAGAAGGGCCTTAATATAATTCTAAGATGATATCGTGTCACAATTTTTTTTTTACGGATCGAGCTCATTTCATTTCATTAAATACATCGAGTCAAAAATCCGACGTACTGTTAGGCCACCTACACCTACCTCTACTCGACAAATTAATGCGTCACAAGTGTTGGACTTGAATCCTGAAATAGCATGTTGCCACTATATTTAAACAGCAAAATAATAGATAAAAGTATTTTTTGTAATTGATATGATTTTAAGACAATATCAAGATTTGCCGAAATCAAAATCAAGCATTGGTCACATTGACAAGCCTTTAGAAGATGCCGACTAAGGAAAGGTGGATGCAAGAAAGAAATCATCAACAGGAGATTGAAAACAGAATATTTGAAGACAGATAGGGTCTCTATTTAAGGAAAGGTTGAGCTGATACGAAAAAGGAGACTTAAAGCACAGTCCAAATTTGAGTATGTTGTTTTAGGTTATAAATGCCCTATACCGGTTGATGAAAAAAGCACACACGCCAATCTTTACTACCTTTTTCATTCACTTTTGTTGTACCTTAAGAGTATGTTGTAGCTATTATAATCTTATCTCCATATTTCGATTTTGATCAATATTGCTTCGTATCGACGTATTGATCAATTTGTGAATTACACATATCCCATATTTTGAGATTTCATTCCATTTTGTTATTGTTTCATATCAACGTTTCGTTTAGGATCAACTTTCATTCAGGCTATCATCGACTTTGTCAATTTACCAAAAAAATCAGCTAGCATGTTGCATTCGCTGCTAAAGAGCACCCTCCATAGATATGCAGTGTTGTTGTTAAGAATTTTTCGGTGGCAACACACTCTTGGTACATTTGGTGGGACCCAAATCATCTAATCAAGATCAAGATGCCACCAAAGCCTAATGAAGATTCATCGGCTCCTAGGAAGCTGTTGGGTAATTTCAATGTAACCAAAGAAAAGTTTATTCTTCCCGAGATTGGAGAACTTTCCAAGGAAGCACAAGACGAGTTTACTCAGAAGATGGAGGAATTGACGAGAAGATTCCAGCGTGGTCATGATGGTCAAATCACTCCTAGTGGGAAAGCTCTTCCTAGCGTGGAGGGTCTGATGTCGACCACCTTCCCGACGATTCCGTCGACTTCTTAGAATCCACCAATTCCAGTATCAACTCTGGTGAATTCACCAAGCATATATCAAGTTACCCAAGAGCGAGCTTAGCGATCTTGTCAATCAACCTATGCATCAAGCTCTTATCAACAACTCTTCGATGTTCATGAGTATCTTTGATCCTCTATTTGATGCTCGCATTAAAGGTCTATTACAGAAACTTGTAACTTTGCTAGAGACATTTTTTACGTTGGTTCTAGAATTACCATGATACCTTATATTTTCTCCGAATACGTTGGATTTTGTGAGAAATATTATCAAGAATGGTTATACGGCAGCTTCTACATCCAATCTACGTTAGGTTGCATCAGCTATACTGCCGATGGCACCGACACACCTAACTATCAAGCAAATATATGGACATACTAATGTAGCTTTGGCCGAATCTCAAGTTAATTCATCAGCCAATGCTAATACATCGGTGCCACCCGTCGTAGGAAATCAGCATCCAGAGCTGCCAATTGGGGGTTCGTCTAATCAAACAGCACCAACTTTGATGGTTTCATCAGGCGATCAAGTTCCATCTAGCTATAATGCCCCTATCTTGGTTCACAAGGTAACTCGCCTCTTGTGGCTCCTCAATGAGCAATGCCAAAGTTACTAGGATCTGGACTCGGGGGGCAGGTTATCTACGAGGATCACCCAATGTCCGGGGGCAATAGCCAATTCATCAACAACCACTACTTCAGCCGCAACCAATTCAATAATTTGTGGTCCATAATCGGTAAGAAGATCGTAGTCCAGTGCAAGTCTACTGTTAGAAGATACAGCAGTGTCAGGTTGATCCACCACCCAATCAAGATATGAGGATTGATCAACTCATCAATGTTGTCGGAGAAAGTTGTATCCAGATAGCATAGGTATTATCATGTTCCCACATGGTTTTAGAACTCCTGATTATACTAAATTTGTGGGGTCGTACCAAGGTTGATTTTAGACTAGAGATGAGGGAGAGATAATATTGCTTCTGATAATCCATCAACACAAGTCTAGTAGAAATTCTCTTCACATCACAAATCAGTGTTCTATTTTTGAAGATGATACATCAGATTGGATCGTCGGTGATGAAAATGATGTTTCCGGCATGCAATGGCATATTTTCTGAAGGATCAATAACTTGTTTGAGATGCCTCAACATGGGTATTATGCTCTTATCAAGAAAACTTGGTTAGCGGAACAAAGAGATAAGACCACTTGATTATAGACTCATTGGCCTGGAAATCAAGGTCTCGCGACAGAAGTTATAAAGTATTGCTTGACAAAATATTTATTGAGGCCTGACATAACATTGCTAGCATTTCTTGAGAACCTTGTTTTTGAAAAAATGGGTTTTTGCTCCAAACAAGTGACACTTGACTTTTTTGTAAAGGTTTACCTTCACAAAAATTGAGGGCATGTATTGCCGCCATATTTTGGCTGGCAAAATTATTTTTGGTAGTTGATACAATTTTAAGGAAAGATTGAGATTTATTAAAAAAATCATAATCAAGTATCAACCATGCTAAGAAGCCTTCAGAAGATGGCAACCAAGGAAAGGTATATAAAAGAAAGAAATCATCAATAGGAGATTGGGAGAAGATTTGAAGGCGGACAAGGACTCTATCCAAGGAAAGGTTGAGCTGACATGAAGAAGAAGACTTGAAGCACAATACAAGATTGAGTCAGCTATTTTAGGGTATAAATGCATGTACTGGTTGATGGAAAAACGCGTACACAACAATCTTTGCTATCTTTTTGCATCTACTTTTTATGTACCTTAGGTGTAGGTCGTAACTAGAAGAATCTTACCTTCACAATTCGAGTTTAATCAATATTGCTTTGCATCAATGTATTGATCAATCTGTGAGTTACACCTATGCTCTGTTTCGACATTTCATTCTTGTTCGTTATTGATTCACATTGATATTTCACCTAGGATCAACTTTTGTTTAGATTTACCTATCGTCAACTTTGCCGATTTACTAGAACATCAGCCGGTACGTCGCATACACTACTAAAGAGCACCCTCCATAGAGACACGGTGCTGCTGCCAGGAATTTTTTTAGCGGCAATACAATTATAGTAGTATCAACTCTACAACAGAAGGCAGAGTTAGATATATGTCACTTCAAAATATGGCATTTGGAGATATGCCAGAATGCCAGCAAGACCCCTAAAGTTGGATATATGCTACTCTAAAAATATTTACTTTGATATATGGTGCTCTACGACACTTTTGCCCCTGGGCTCTTCTTCCTCCTCCCTTCCATGCCACCATCCTCTTTCCTCCTCCCTTGCCACCACCATCCTCCTTCCCCTGCAGCCGCCAACCCACACCATCGCTGTAGACACCCTCCTTCTCTGCTCTAATTTACACATAGAAATGAATCCATGATTTTGGCCAGAGTTGAAGAAGCTTGTTCAGGCAGCTCCTTCGCCTAGGATGGCGCACAACGACACCCATATTTGGTGTAGGATGTCAGAGTGCACGTAGCTGATGGTTTGATGCTGTCAACTAGATCTACCCGGACTGCGTCGCCATACTATCTCGCTAGGACCTGTGGTGACCAACTTTGCCAGCGACGCTCACTGGTCCTCATCGCCACCTCGTCCTCACCAACCGCGCTTGTCATCTTGCCATCGCGAGTGTTGTGGCTAGCGATAGGAGTGATCGTGCGTGGAAGACCATGTCACCTCCAAGCCCACTACCATCTTCTTCACCACCGAGGTCTGCCATGGCCCATCACCTTCACCACGTCGACATCTCATCATCGCTAGACGTCAGCCGCCGCCAAAGCCCACCCCCACTCTGACAATGGTTGATAGTGGTGGGAGGAAGAACAGGATGAGGGAGGGGAGGAGGAAGAAGTGCCTAGGGGCAAGCTAATATCTTTTATAGTGGCATATACTCAATTTTAGAATTCTGAGTGGCATACCTCTAAGTGTGTTATAGGGCATGTTTTTTATGGTTGTGGCTTATGAGTTTTATCTGAAAATTTTAAATTTTAGCTGTTTGTGATAGAGATTACGGGGAGAGATACTTTCTTACGATTTTGGATGGTATAAATGTTGGATTTTTAACATGTACTGTAATTAATTTGTAGATTTCGTCTTAAAATACCCTATTTAAAAATTAGATACTGTGACAAAATCCTAAAATCGGTTTTTAAACCCGAAAAGGACAAACTCATATTTCAAAGTGGCACATATTCAATTTCGCCACAACAGAATCATCCATTGCCGCCGTGCGACCAAGGGAGGCAGCGGAGTTATTGCGGGGCGTTGCCGTTGCGGTGAAAAGCCGCCGCCGGCGGCTACGTGGACCAGAGCGTAGCGGGGCCAGACGGTGCAGCGCGGGAGAGTTCTGCCACCGAACGCAAGCGGGGCCCGCGGTGTCAGAGCCCCGCGGAACGTGCACACGGCCTGACGAAGATTACGCGTTCGGAGGGAGGAAAATTTCCTGCGCAGCCCAGCTTTGACCTCCCCGCCATAGATGGCTCCGCCTCCCTGCACGCCGGTCCCACCAGGTTTGATCAACTCCTGCGCAGCTGTAATGAGGACGATCAACTCAGAACTCAGCGCCATTGAGAAAAATCTCACGCCCCGCTCCGTTGAGTTAAAAAGCTGTAGGTTATAGCTAAAAGTACATTATATCAGCTGAAATTTTATTGTAGCTGAAAATAACTTATTTGGCGTAATTAAATTTAAAAATAGAAAAATATGCTAGCTCATCACGGACAACGCAAACGAATACGGAAAAAAAGAATAAGGAAAAAAGCTCAAAAAAACTAAAAATTCAGAAAAAAGACAAAATTTATGAAGTGAAAAATAAGCCAGAAGCTGAAGCTGAGATGAGTGGACTCACGTTCAGCACAGAATCATACTGTTGGTTTTTCTCTGCCTTCGTATGGCCAAATCTTTCAAGACGGAGAGCTTTGCTCCCGTGCGGAACGTGAGATTTGTTTTTAAAAAAAATTATGGGAATCTGACTAGAGGCAAGAGTTTTGCGCCAAATCCATATAAAGATCCTGCATTTCAAATGGAACCTTAAATCACCAGTGGCACCGCAACTTTAGTGCGAACATAACAAGACTTATCAAGGAACCCATTTGGTTTAATCGCCTAAGAGTTAGGTGCCAACTGGATCGGAGAGACCAAGAGTGAGTTGTACATACGCTCCAGGCATAGCATAGACATGTTCCAGCCAACTCATGACTACCTAATATGGCTAGCTTCCATCCACCTACGACAAAGTACTTGTCGTCGGCGACACTATCCATCCACTCCCTATTCCCAACCCTAGCGTACCTGCATTTGCATCCCATTTGCACGAAAGCTACACAGCACCAGAGGATCGATTCCTTGTAAATATCAAAAGTCCACAGTACACGGCAAGAGAGAAACTGCAAGGGAATTTAGAGCATGGTCTTTTTAAATTCAACTTATGACTTTTAGTTATAACTTATAACTTTTAAACTGTTCATGAGAGATAAAAGAGAGTACAAAGTAACAGAAATTTAAATCCGATATTAGCAAATATATATGAAGTCACTAGAGTGTGTACTATAATCAACTTATAAACCCTACTTTAAAAAGTTATTTTGTTTGAAAGTTAATTACTGTAGAAAAATTAAAAAACAATTTTTAGGAGATGAAAAGAAGAGGCACTTAGTTCGATGGCACAGGCTATGGAAAAAACGGCTTAAAATCACCAAGCCATTGCATCTGAATCTGTTATAAAAATTTCCCTTCTATAGAAAGTAATATTACAAAGGGGCCGCTTAAATGCCATGAGTTGGAAATGTAAGAAGGTAACCACATTACAAGCCTCCCTTTCATGAGGCCGCTTCCTAGGACTGCTGCTTCCCCGAGGATCCGCGCCTGCCCCTCCTCAAGTTACATGATGGAAGAAAGTTCCGCCACCATGGATGCTGATGTTAATCATTGACCGTTGAATTAAGAAAGGGTGTCACAGTGTTGCCCATAAGGTCATAATTGATTATTCACACAATTCACTATAGGTTATGTTTGCTGCAAGATCCGAAAGAAACAATGGGCAATAAATCAACGCAGAACAACATTTATGTCTTTTGAGTCTACTTTCAGATGAATTATGGTGCAGCGAAACATTACTGTAAGCTTTAGCCATTATAATTATAAACCACAGAAATGTAGAGGTAACACATGGTTATAAACCACAGAAACACACGGGATCCCTTAACACCCAAGGGGAGCAATACAAAACACAATACAGGTACCAACTCTTACTTGTATGCATTCACGCTGTTTGCGCTAACAAAATCAATACACGGTTCTACTAGAATGCAAATAAAAAGCAGTGATGCCCTTGTACATACCTAAGGTATCACCGTCTGATTCTAGGCTTGCACCGGAATTCGGCTAAGAGTGCTATGTGATCCGATGACCATTCAGGTGAAGGAAGAGCTGTGTCTTTTCTCAAGCTTTCCTCATCCAGAAGTTCCAATAATGACTCCACTGTCAATGAATCCGCTGAAATAAGAAAGCAAACATGACCAACTGACCATCATCAAACATATAACAATACTAGTTGCTTATTCCAGAACAATGGAGATACCAAAGCTGCAAACATAGCATAACAAATAAACAAGCATACAGATACAACGGGTCAGGAACTAACCTGTGTAAAATATGTAATCGACAGTTCCAGTGAAATCCCTTGTGCAATTTGTGAAAAGTGGTTCATTTGTTGCCGGGTCCATCCTCCTCCGCTGGTGCTCCAAATCATAACCGAGATCTACCATTCTTGCAAATGAAGAATATGCACTGACCTACAAACCAGCAAAACCTTTAGTCAGAACTTTCGACCAGGGAAAAAAGGGATCAACCTGCCATGATTGTTTTACTGTACCAGAGGAAGCTGGTGAGTCAATTTGCTCGCAGGCCGTAAAATTCCAAGAGGATCTATGGCCAGATCTGGATGCAACTGATCGACTTTGCCCATTGCAAGAAGGCCATGTGGAGTACTGAAAGGCAAAACTGAGTACTTAAGAGATTCATAATTCGAATAAACCCGAAAAATATTCCTCTGATGGAATTTTGATATGCACCTCCCAGGGATTGAATTAAAATCTCCACAGACCAACATTGGAATGTCCGCACTGACAGCTATTTTTTCCAATCCTTTTAGGAGGGTGTGAACCTGCAAAAACCATACTTACTATCAATCTGAAATTTTAAGATGTTGCAGAATGCTAGCATAAAGAATGTGATGGTATGGACCTCCCATAGCTTCACATCTTTGAGGTCTTGGTGCACGTTTACATGTGTATTCGCCTGCAAAGTGATATTATTTGAAAAAAGAAATGGGACTTGAGACCTCCATGACACCAAAATGCGTCAAGGACACGATACGCTGACAAACAGTGCAATATATAATGGAATAATTATAGTAAGGTGGGCCTCGAAATCTAGAGCTAAGTGTCAAAAGATCTATCATCAACATATGGATGTTTCCATGCATCTTAATTTAAGGTCATCCTAAAAGAGTATACAACATTCAAATCTATTTAGTAAAGAAAATCATTTCAACTGCTTTCTTGCAGTATGCTTGCTAACATTTCAACAGCTGCACATAAAAGAATAATATGTTGTATAAAGTAACGTCCTTCATCCAGTAAACTACTTTTCACATATTTAAAAGGGCAACAAAAGAAACTTGGATATCTGACAGATTAGAAGAGCAAAGCTACTTTATAGATGACTGAAGAAAGAAGAGTAATTTACATACCACACAAAGGAGCTGTCTTTTACCAGGATTTTCAGTTCCATGGTTGCCAAATTTGGCTTCCAAAACCACAATCAGCGCAATGTTATCCTTCAAGGAAACAGAATGCGTAATAATCAAAAGTCAGGATCAGAATCACTGAAGGAGCGTATAATCTCTTTTCAAATTTATCTTACCTTAAGCAATCGACTTAAAGCCACTCTTCTTTGAGCAGCTGGAATAATTGCATCAGTTAAAGACTGTGCAGCCTTATTGAACTCAACCTACACAAGCAAGTACAAGAAGTATTAGAAAGCAGAAAAATTAACAGAGAGCTGAGAGACCTGCAGTGGGGGTACCTCATATTTTTTTACATGTGAAAATCTGTCTCTACGGAAAAAAGTAGCACAGCCATCAATGGCATGAGGAACTCCAGTGTACACCTGTGACAACAACGAATCAGAATCAAATAAGACATCGATAGGTATTAAACAAAACTGCCAAATCAAAATGCAAGTATGCAACTAAAAAATACCTCTGTTGTCCTTTTCTTGTAAAGTGCCTGATATCCATGTTTACCAAGCTCGGGTGCAAAAAAATCTTCAAAGTGGTTCAATTGTAACTGAAAACAGTAGGATTTAGCTTAGTTTGCTGAATGTAGACACTTGCTGGATTTAATTTATCAAAGGATTCCACCTGTTACTGTGTTACGCATTAGTTTTTTTAGGGCACTTTACATTTTAGCATTTTAAAATTTTATTATGTGAATTTAGTTCAAAATGAATAGAGCAATCATGTAAAGAACATAACATAATTGTAAGCAGCTTCAGAAAACTCTGCATAATGTACAAGCACAAATTATTGTGTCAGCTGAAACAGCAGGAAAACTATCATAATCTAACATTACTGTAAGTAAGCAAAGTGATAACTCAAATATAGCATGGAGCAACAATGTGGAAGTATCAGAAAGATTACACTGTTGAACATAGTTGCCATTGAATAAGTTGATTGGATTGCAAAAAAGTACATCACGCATATAACTGAGACTTGCTTAGTTTATGAATTCAAATATATCATGGGAAGAAAAGCAGAAAACATGTCACCAAAAATTTTAAATTGGGAAGATAGGTTAGCATATGATACCTCCTGAAGACAGATGATATCAGCATGATAACCAATAATTTCACGCATCAAATTTTGTCTTCTGTAAGTCCATGAAAGTGCCCATGTTGGGCAGTAGCTATATGCATCACTTGTCGCATATGCATCAGCAAGAATATTGTAGGACAGCACCGAGAATGTCCCAAAAGAAGTCTGGCTGTCTATATCTAAGTGACCCAAAACATCTGCACTCACTTGGATAAGGCGACGTGGAGTAGGAGTTGGTGCTGGAATCACACGTGATGTCATAATTGAAGTTGGAGGTTCCACAGGTACTTTTTTTTCTGCATCCACAGCTACACATTCAAATCTTAGAACATGACCAATATCATCAGCAGTCGGTGTATATGTCTGCGAGCGTCCCACTTCAAACCAAGTTTCACCCGAGTTTTTATCAGTGCCTGGGGGATACAAAGGAACAGGTCCATTATTAGCACCAGGACTCTGTCCAAGGTTTGACATTGAGCCAGACCCAGTACTGAGAACCCCAGAACTACCACTGCCAAATCGGCCAAATAGCTCCTCCTCTTCAGCTCCATTTTCATTTAAAGCACTACTAGCACGCTCATGCAAAACCCGGTGCTGCTGCCACGCATCAGAGAAGCATTTAGCAGAACAATGGTAGCTCTTAGCAACAGGTATCTTTGACTTGAGACAACCTAGGCACTGAATTGTTGCTTGTTCCATTGGATGTACACAGCAGATAGAGACTTTTCGATCACTTTGTATGCGATACCTTCAAGGAAGAAGTGAAATCAATATAACCACAGCATATTGGATACACGCAAAGCTTATAAGAACGTACTGAAAATGGTAAAATCAAGAAAGGCCACCTGAAGAACAAATGTTTTTGCATGTTTCAGCTCATGAAAACTTACTATCAGCGTCACATGAGTCGGTTTGTTAGGAGATTTTGAGCATATACAACCTTGTTATCGGCATAGTGTAAATGTTGAAAGGTAAAGTAAGTTGGCTTAATGTCAGCAAAACATCAAATCACAAGTGTGCTTGTGACCATATGTTTGTTGTTGTTGGTCTTAGACAGCCTTATATGACCTGCGTGTGTGTTAGAGAGATTTGAGGAGATCTGTTTTGGTGTTGTTTCCATAAATGTTACGGACTCGTATTGGGGAAGACATTATGGCAGGCGCTCCAAACTGCCAAGCCAGCCGAACTCTCAGTAGCAGTCCTTTTCGGTTTGAAGTCCTTTAAGTCTTAAGGTTAAGGAAGTCCTGTTCTAGTTGAATTACATTAAGAGTCGTTTAGGAGTCGGAGTCTTATGAAAACGGGGATTTGTAAGAGTATATATATCTTCCTGCGTTTGAGCGGAAGAGGCAGTTAAGAAATAAAGTATCTCTTCTCCCAAACCCTAAGTTCTGGTACAGGCGGCAACCACGGCGGATCAAGGAGATCCCCGCCGGGAAGCGGCCATCGACCCTCAGCCCAGACACCCCTACTATCTTAGACACAGAGACAAGACACACAACAGATTGGTATCGGTCTCCATGGCTCCTGATGATCTCAGCACGGAAATTCGAGAACTCAAGGAGATCCTGGGAAAGATCTTGAAGCGACAAGATGAACAGGCGACGGCTCATGCCAATCTTGAGGCGGCGGTTCTTGCTATTGAGGGACGCCCGTCATCGCCATCCAAAGATACCAATTCAGCGAATTCGTCGGCACGAAATCCTTCGACTGAGCAAACCATGGCGGCACCTCCAGGTAGATTCTACAAAGTGGACTTTCCTATGTTTGCGGGTACCTCTGACCCTTTGGAGTGGCTTGCTCGCTGTGATCAATTCTTTCGGGGACATCGCACCCTTGAAGAGGAGAAAGTATGGTTGGCAACTTATCACATGACAGGCATAGCTCAGCAATGGTATCACAAATTGGAGCGAACCGAATGTATTCCATCTTGGCCTAGGTTCCAGAATTGCTGTAAACTGCGATTTGGTCCTCCTTTTCGTTCCAATCCAGTGTCAGAACTCGCTCTCCTTCGGCAAACAGGGTCCGTGGAAGCATATGCTCAGGACTTTTACAGAGTTTTGTGCCGCGCCGACAATCTCTCACTGGAGCATGAAGTGGGATTATTCTTAGCCGGTTTGGGAGAGCTTATTAAGTCCGACGTGGAACTACAAAACCCATCTTCTTTGGACACCGCTGTCAGTCTAGCTAAAGCAGCAGAGAGACATTATAAGCTCTTATACAATTCGGGTTTGATTCCCAGGCAGCCACATTCTAATCGACAGCCTTCCGCAGCAAGGTTTTCGCCAGCGCAACGCATGGCTCCACTTTTGTCAAAACCACCTGAGGTTCCACTTCTACCGACGCCGACAACAGGAGCAGCTTCTTCTCAACGCGCGTTCAGGCGTCTTACACCTTCGGAGATGGCGGATCGTAGACAGAAAGGCTTGTGCTTTAATTGTGATGAACAATTCACAAGAGGCCATCGGAGCAAGCGTTTGTATTGGATTGAAATCTTGGATGAGGATGATATTTCTGAAGATCATAAGGAAGATGACAATCCCCAGATTTCGTTACACGCATTAACTGGTATCTCTTCAAGCAACACTATGCAACTGATAATCCGCATTAACGATCACCAGTTCTGTGCCTTGGTGGATTCTGGATCTACGCACAATTTCATCAGCCTTGCAGCTGCTCAACTATCAGCTATCTCACTGAAGACTCGCACGGGTATTCAAGTTGCAGTAGCCAACGGCGACAAGTTACCCTGTCCAGGTTTTTGCCCATCTTTACCAATTACTATTGGTCCTGAAGAATTTACTATCAACTGCTATGCTTTATCACTTCAGGGTTTTGATTTGATTCTGGGAGTTCATTGGTTGCGAACATTAGGCCCAATTCTTTGGGATTTCTCCAATTTGTCCATGGCTTTCTGGCATCAAGGGCGCCAAGTGCGCTTCCTGGGCATTCCACACAAGCCTGCTCCTCGCTTGTTCACGATCACAGAGACCACTCAAACACTGTTACCAGCTCTGCTATCAGACTTTCAGGACATATTTCAGCAACCATCTGGTCTGCCACCTCAACGCCATTGTGACCACCGCATCCATTTACTTCCCGGGTCCAAACCGGTGGCAGTGAGACCTTACCGCTATCCCCATCATCATAAGGGCGAAATTGAAAAACAATGCAAGGAAATGTTGTCACAAGGAATCATAAGGTCCAGCACTTCGCCCTTCAGTTCGCCGGTGATATTGGTCAAAAAGAAGGATAACTCATAGCGTCTTTGTGTGGACTATCGGGCGCTTAATGGCCAAACTGTCAAAGATAAGTTTCCCCTTCCGATAGTTGATGAATTACTGGATGAGTTAAGACTTGCCAAGTATTTCACCACGTTGGATTTACGATCAGGCTATCATCAAATACGAATGCACCCGGATGACATCCACATGACCGCGTTCCGAACACATCATGGTCACTTTGAATATTTGGTCTTACCCTTCGGTCTTTCCAATGCCCCGACAACTTTCCAGGCGGTTATGAATGCGATTCTTCAGCCATATCTTCGCAAATTTGTGTTGGTCTTTTTCGACGACATCTTAATTTTCAGCCCGTCTTGGTCAGAACACTTGTGCCATGTCCGCACGATTTTCGCTCTTCTTCGGCAACATCAATTTTTCCTTAAGCAATCAAAGTGTTCCTTTGGTACTACATCAGTTTCATATTTGGGCCATGTCATATCAGCAGAGGGTGTCTCTATGGACCAATCCAAAGTCTAGGATATCCAGCAGTGGCCGACCCCTAAATCTCCCCGCCAATTGAGGGGATTTCTAGGTCTTGCTGGGTATTATCGCAAATTCATACGTCACTTTGGTTCCATTGCCGCACCACTCACACAGTTACTCACCAAGGAGGGTTTCAGTTGGTCTTAATCAGCACATGAGGCGTTCTTGGCATTGAAAGAGGCCCTTTGTAAGCCAACCTTCTTAGCTTTGCCTGATTTTACAACTCCTTTTATCGTCGAATGTGATGCGTCCGGCAGTGGAATTGGTGCGGTACTTCATCAAGGATCTCAACCCATTGCATTTTTCAGCCGAGCGATTCCAGCGCATCACGCCAAACTGGCTGCATATGAGCGTGAACTCATCGGGTTGGTTAAATCAGTACGTCATTGGCGTCATTATCTTTGGGGCAAACCATTCATTGTCCGCACAGACCACTACAGTTTGAAGTTCCTCCTTGATCAGCGCTTGAACACTATACCTCAACATCATTGGGTCAGTAAGTTATTTGGGTTCGATTTCCAAATTGAGTTCAAGCCGGGGAAAACCAATACAGTCGCTGATGCGTTATCACGCCGGGACGAACACATGTCCTTATCAGTTCTTTCTGCACCAGACTTTCAACTGCTAGCTCAGCTTAAAGAGGTCAGTTCCTTACCGGCATTTCAGATATTACATTCTCAATTGGCCTCTGCCGACCTCCCACCACATTGGTCCTTCGTTGATGGCTTGTTCCTGTATCATGGCCGCATTTTCGTGCCACAGTCCTCCGTTCATATGCCACAAATCATCTCCACATACCATGACATGGGCCATGAAGGTATCCAGAAAACATTGCACCGTATTCGCAAGGATTTCTACATACCCCACCTCAAAAAGCTTATTCAAGAGCATGTTAATTGCTGCGACGTCTGCCAACGCAATAAAGGGGAGCACTTACATCCTGCAGGTCTGCTACAGCCTTTACCAATTCCGACACAGATTTGGTCGCATATTACTATGGATTTCATTGACGGATTTCCACGCATACAAGGGAAATCAGTAGTATTGACAGTGGTTGACAGATTCTCTAAGTACGCCCATTTTGTGCCATTAGCACACCCTTACACAGCACAATCAATAGCCCATGCACTCTTTGAGGCTATTGTTCGACTCCATGGATTTCCAAAGTCAATTGTAAGTGATAGGGATACAATCTTCACAAGCAACTTTTGGAAAGAGCTCTTTCGATTGGCTGGAGTCTCACTTGATATGACATCCGCGTTTCATCCTCAAGCGGACGGCCAAAGTGAGGTCGCCAATCGCACAATTGAAATGTATCTTCGCTGTCTAAGTGGTGACCGACCTCGTCAATGGATCAGATGGCTTCCTTGGGCGGAATTCTGTTATAACACGTCATTTCATTCCGCGCTAAAGTGTACTCCATTTCAGGTGGTGTATGGTCGACCCCCACCAGCACTGCTCTCCTTCCAAGCAGGCTCATCCCAGGTCTCGGCGGTGGAGGACATGTTACGCGACAGAGACGAGTTTTTACTCGAGATTCGAGACCGTCTGTTACACGCACAGCAGCGTATGAAGGAATTCTATGATCAACAGCATCGGGAAGTTGAATTCGAGGTTGGCCAGTGGGTTCTGCTCAAGCTACATCATCGCCAAGCTGTGGGGATTGCAACAAAGTTTTCCAAACTGTCACCCAAGTTTTATGGACCTTACCAAATCATTGGTCGCATGGGCGCAGTGGCTTACAAACTACAACTTCCGGCGACTGCTCGAATTCACAATGTCTTCCATGTGGTCTTTCTGAAGAAATACAGCGGGACTCCACCGGCTGCTCCTCCACCATTGCCTGACATCCTTCATGGCCGAGTTCTTCCCGCGCCTGCTGCTCTTGTTCGATCGTGCTTGTTCAAAGGACAATGGGAGGTCCTTGTGCAATGGATGGGCCAACCACCATCGGAAGCTTCCTGGATGCCAGTTTCCACATTCAAGCAACAGTATCCCAACTTTCAGCTCGAGGACGAGCTGTTTCCTCAGGAGGGGGGAAATGTTACGGACTCGTATTGGGGAAGGCATTATGGCAGGCGCTCCAAACCGCCAAGCCAGCCGAACTCTCAGTAGCAGTCCTTTTCGGTTTGAAGTCCTTTAAGTCTTAAGGTTAAGGTCCTGTTCTAGTTGAATTACATTAAGAGTCGTTTAGGAGTCGGAGTCTTATGAAAACGGGGATTTGTAAGAGTATATATATCTTCCTGCGTTTGAGCGGAAGAGGCAGTTAAGAAATAAAGTATCTCTTCTCCCAAACCCTAAGTTCTGGTACAGGCGGCAACCACGGCGGATCAAGGAGATCCCCGCCGGGAAGCGGCCATCGACCCTCAGCCCAGACACCCCTACTATCTTAGACACAGAGACAAGACACACAACAGATTGGTATCAGTCTCCATGGCTCCTGATGATCTCAGCACGGAAATTCGAGAACTCAAGGAGATCCTGGGAAAGATCTTGAAGCGACAAGATGAACAGGCGACGGCTCATGCCAATCTTGAGGCGGCGGTTCTTGCTATTGAGGGACGCCCGTCATCGCCGTCCAAAGATACCAATTCAGCGGCACGAAATCCTTCGACTGAGCAAACCATGGCGGCACCTCCAGGTAGATTCTACAAAGTGGACTTTCCTATGTTTGCGGGTACCTCTGACGCTCGTCCTCAACATCATCCGCGGCCTAAACGAGCGCTTCACCGCCCTCGGCCTTCACCTCCGGCGCAGCAACCCCCTCCCCACGTTTCTCCAAGTGCGGGACGACCTCCATCTCGAGGAGCTGACCATGGAGAACGGCTCCCGCCGTGGCTCTCGCCGCTGCCACGAGCCACGACGGCCCCGCGCCCTCCATTGTACCGGCCGCCCCTGCTGCACCGCCTCCCCAGAAACCCCAGCAGCAGGCGGCTGCTGGCAACGGAGGCAGCGCACCCAAGCGCGGTGGCGGCTCCCAACCAGGCGGCGGTTTCAACTCCGGGGGCGCCAGCGCGACCTCCCCTGCTGGACCACGTCCTGGTGCTCAGTGGCCAACCCCCTACAACCCCTGGTCCGGTTCCATTCATATGTGGCCTGGACCGAGGGCTCCGCTGGCGCACGGACAGCCACCGCATGCTCTGCTGGCCGGGCCGCAAGGGCAGTGAGCCGGCCAGTGGGGTGTGCCTCCACCAAGCGGTTGGGATCAGCAGACCCTCGCCGCCAACTTCCAGACGATGTCCATCCCGCAGCCGCAACAGAACGAGTGGTATTTTGATTCCGGTGCCACACATCATATGACCGCCGACGCCGGTATACTTACTCCCACTCGTTCTCATTCTTTTCCACCTCACATTATTGTCGGCAACGGGCATCTTCTTCCTGTTACCACCACTGGCGTCGCTCATTTACCTCATAACCTTCATCTTAATAATGTTCTCGTTTCCCTGAACCTTATTAAGAATCTTATTTCCGTTCGCCAGTTCACTTCCGACAATAACTGTTCTGTGGAATTTGACCCTTTTGGCTGTTCTGTGAAGGCTCTTCCCTCTCGGAGAGAGATCGCCAGGTGTGAAAGCTCCGGTCCCCTCTACCCATTGCAGCTTGCGGCATCCACCTTCCATGCCGCTACCTCCTCCTCGCTTTGGCATCAGCGTCTCGGACATCCTGGTCATGAAGTTCTATCTAAGCTAGCACAAAGTTTTGGTCTCCCTTGTAATAAAAATGCTAGTGACTCTCTTTGTCATGCGTGTCAACTTGGTCGTCATACACGTCTTCCTTTTCATGCGTCGTCCTCACGTGCAATTCATAACTTTCAGTTAATACATTGTGATCTTTGGACCTCACCCATTCCTAGTGTCTCTGGTCATAAGTATTATTTGGTTATTCTTGATGACTGCTCGCATTACCTTTGGACGTTTCCGCTACGGCTCAAGTCTGACACTTTCTCCACTTTCTAATTTTTTCGCCTATGTTCGCACCCAGTTCGGTGTCACCATAAAGGGGATTCAATGCGACAACGACAGCGAATTTGATAACTCCAGCGCCCGCATGTTCTTCCTCTCCCATGGCATACACCTGCGCATGTCTTGTCCCTACACATCGCCTCAAAACGGTAAAGCTGAACGCATTATCCGCACCACAAACAATGTCGTTCGCTCCCTCCTGTTCCAGGCAAGCATTCCTCCCACCTTCTGGGCTGCGGCTCTTAGCACTGCCACCTATCTTCTAAACATTCTTCCCACGAAAACGCTAAATTTTTCTACGCCACATCTCTCCCTTTTTGGGACACAACCATCGTATGAGCATCTCCGCGTTTTTGGTTGCAAGTGCTATCCCAACCTTTCTGCCACCGCCGCTCACAAGCTCGCTCCTCGCTCCGCCTTGTGTGTATTTCTAGGCTACTCCCTCCACCACAAGGGCTATCTCTGCCTTGACCGTCACACAAATCGTATCATCTCCCGCCATGTGGTTTTTGAAGAGTCCTCCTTCCCTTTTTCCGAGGATCCTTCACCTCCCACTCGAGCGGCCTTTGATTTCCTGGAGGAGTTTACTAATCTTGTGCCGGTTCCTTTTGTACCGACACCATGTTTGTTGCCTGCAGGATCAGCTCCGATCGCCCAGCCTCATACGGCCTCCGCCACCACCGCACAACCACGTGCGGAACCTGGCACACCAGATTCTCCACCCCTGGTGTCCCTACCGGGCAGGTTGCAGCCATCACGGCTCCCTGTCCTGCGCCCGCGCCCGGTCGGTGGGCCGCCTACGGCCCTTGGTGGGCCGAGCTTGTCTGGGCCACCGCCGTGCTCGCCCAGCAGCGCCCGGTCGCCGCCAGCTGCCTCGCGCGATCCCGACGCCCCGGCGGCAACCCCCGGCTCCAGCCACTCCGATCCGCTGGCCCCTCCGCAGCCCCTTCGGCGTTTCGGCGCTGTCTACACCCGGCGCCATCCCACGGCACAGGTCCAGCCGCCCGGCCCCGTGGCAGCGCCTGTAGCGCGCGCCACTATGCCATCTCCGGCGCCTGCGCCCCTCCCTACGGGTGCTGTTCCCGTTTCCCCCGTGGCCAATCAGCACGTCATGGTCACTCGAGGAAAGCACGGTTTTCGTCAGCCAGCACTGTTCGCAGCCACGCCACTGTCTCCGGTTCCCAGAACTTACCGTACTGCTCTTGCTGATCCACATTGGCGAGCTGCTATGGAAGCTGAACACTCTGCTCTGCTGTCCAACCACACATGGGATCTTCTTCCTCGGCCGCCTCGGTCCAATGTGGTCACCGACAAATGGGTGTTCAAACACAAATTCCGAGCTGATGGGTCCTTTGAGCGCTACAAGGCGCGTTGGGTTCTTCGGGGCTTCACCCAGCGTCCCGGTGTTGATTTTGCTGAAACATTCAGTCCGGTCGTCAAGCCCGCTACTGTCCAGACTGTTCTCTCTTTGGCTCTTTCAAGGTCCTGGCCCATTCATCAGCTCGATGTCGATAACGCCTTTCTGCATGGTACTTTGTCAGAGACAGTCTACTGCGCTCAGCCCTCTGGTTTTGAAGATGCTGCTCATCCAGAATGTGTGCCGCCTTAATCGCTCACTTTATAGACTTAAGCAGGCACCTCGCGCTTGGCACAGCAGGTTTGCTTCCCATCTTCTGCAGCTTGGTTTTGTTGAAGCCAAATCAGACACGTCTCTGTTCGTCTATCGCCGTGGAGCAGACACAGTTTACCTCCTGCTATATGTTGACGACATTGTACTGACAGCTTCTTCCACTGCCTTACTCCAGCGTACCATTGCAACTCTTCAGCAAGAGTTCCCTATGAAACATCTCGGCGTCCTCCATAACTTTCTGGGTATGCATGTTCAGCACACGCCCTCGGGTCTTTTTCTCTCCCAGCGACAATACATGACTGATATCCTTGAGCGTGCTGGCATGGCTGACTGCAAACCATGTACGACGCCTGTTGATGTCAATCCGAAACTCTCTGCAAATGGCGACCCTGTGACTGATCCCACGGACTTCCGCAGCCTTGCAGGTGCCCTTCAGTATCTGACGTTCACCAGGCCAGACATCTCTTATGCAGTCCAGCAAGTCTGTCTACACATGCATGATCCCCGGGAACCACATCTTGCTGCCCTTAAGCGCATCCTGCGCTACGTACGTGGCACCCTGCACATGGGTTTGGTCCTAAGCTCCTGCCCTCAGTCCGACTTGGTGGTCTACTCTGATGCTGATTGGGCCGGTTGTCCTGATACGCGAAAGTCGACCTCCGGTTATGCAGTCTTTCTTGGTGACAACCTGGTCTCCTGGTCGTCCAAGCGTCAGAATACCATCTCCCGCTCCAGTGCCGAGGCTGAATACCGAGCTGTTGCCAACGCCGTTGCCGAAGCCACCTGGTTACGCCAACTATTGTCTGAGCTGCACACTCCCTTGCGCAAGACAACGTTGGTGTATTGTGACAACATCAGTACAGTCTACATGTCTTCGAACCACGTTCAGCACCAGCGCACCAAACATGTAGAGATCGATCTACACTTCGTTCGGGAGCGTGTTGCACTTGGTGATGTCCGCGTTCTTCATGTCCCCACGACATCCCAGTTCGCCGACATTTTCACCAAGGGACTGCCGTCGTCAGTCTTCACGGAGTTCCGATCCAGTCTAAACGTTCGTTCAACCGACGATTTGACTGCGGGGCGTGTTAGACAGCCTTATATGGCCTGCGTGTGTGTGGGTCCTGCGCCTGGCATCATCCGCCGGCCGGCCCGGAGTTGATTTGGTTAGAGAGATTTGAGATCTGTTTTGGTGTTGTTTCCATAAACCACAGATCTCCTCACCCCTATATATGTACACTAGGTCTCCCAAATCAATCTATCAATCCTTTTCCACGTAATCTCATTTGCTTTCAGATTCTAGTCCCCCAGCCTGCTAATTTTGTTGGCCATCATTCTTCTGTTGCTTTCTTTACCAGATGTTGCGAGTAGGAACGCAAGGTTCCTGGCCGCTGTAGACAGGAGGGAGACGTAGAGAAGAGAGGTAGGGAAAGAGACTTCTTTATTTCTTTCTTGAATCCTAAGCAAAGTTCACCTCTCCTATAAATAGAGGTGTTTAGAGATAAGGAAGGCGATCAGAAGGATCGCTTAACAAATTAAAATTGATCTGCAAAATCGCTATCTAAATAACCAAATCAATCTTAGATTTATCCTTATGAAGTCTCATAGAAATTTATTGTTATGCATCTGCAGGAGATGCGGCTGTTGCCTGGGTGGTGCACCTACGGCAGTAGGTCAGGCCCCACATGACATCTCTCCCCTCTTCGTGAAGTAGCTCGTCCGCGAGCTAAAAATTCGGATAAGCTGCTTTGAACTCGTCCAATAGAACCCATGAAGCATCAGCTGCCGAACTACCCTGCCACTGGACAAGTAAATGACGCACACCACGCTGTAGGCTGGCTTCAAGAACGGCGGAAGGGGCTGGAAGCACATGATCATTGCGCATCTCTGGAAGAGCAGGTGGACCGGATGGTGGCTCACCATGGTAATTCTTCAAGATGCCGTCATGCCGACATGAAAGACGTCATGTAGACAGGTACCAACAAGCAAAGCGACATGGTAGGCGATCGAGCCGATTTGTTACATGATCTAATAAGGCTATAATAGCGTGGGACCAATTTGCACAAAGATGGAGGTGTTCGGCCATACACCACCTGGAACGAAGTCATTTTGAAGGCGGAGTGAAAAGTCGTGTTGTAGCAATACTTTGCCCAAGGTAACTGTTGTGGCTACTGACCAAACAGTAAAAAGAGATAGTAGTGTAGTAGAGATGATGGATGAACAATGCTTACCCCTTCCCTATGTCCAAGGCCTGTATATATATTTCCATAAAATGTATTTTACAATCCTATCCTTACACTCATGTGTCCTTCATAGGGGTATCTATGTCATTCAACACGTCTCATTTTGGGCTTTACAACCCTTTAGCAGCCTAGATGGGCTTAGGTGGGGACCACCCCTACAACAGGAGCCTCTCATGGTGAAGGGCTTCACGGGCCGAAGCCATGTCGCCGAGCCATTTGGCCCCCTCCGTCCCAACAGCCTGTGATCTTTTGTGTTGTTGGACGGAGATGATTTTGTTGTAGTTCAGTCGCATGTCACGAACGCTAACTTCGAAGTGCAGCTAGGTGGCGCGCGGCCCATAATGGTATTTGATGGCGCCGAGAACCCCGCCGGCCGCTGGCGCGCAACGGGAGTTGCACCGTGCGCTCGCACAGAATGGGACACGCGACAGGACGGGATTGGCGCGTCGTGGGATGTTAGGCAACAGCACGACCACGGTTGTGCGTTCCTTCCTGAGGTTGCGGGACATGTGGCGGAACAGGATTGGCGCGTCGTGGGATGTCAGGCGGCTGCGTGACCGCGATCGTGCGTTCGTTCCCGAGGTTGTAGGACACGTGTGCACGCGTGCGCGTGACCGAGCGACCGTGCAGCTTCGGCTTCCACCGGTTGCGCTTCCCAATCAAGGGAGAGGCGAAGGGGCTTTATAAGCGCGGTCGCCGCCATACCATTGCCTTTCCACGCTCATTGACTGCCGCCAGACTGCTCTACTCCTTCCTTGCGCCCTGCTCCCGCATCACCGTTCGCCACCGCCCCACACGCCTCGCCGTGCGTTCTAAGAAGACGATGACTCGCTATGAAGACCATTCTCGCTGGCCCAACGATGGCGCCTCGTCCAGCCACGGCGCTTCCTTCCACCAGCGCAGCTCGTCGACGACGGAGGTAGAGTACGCCGTAGTGGGGCGCAACCCGTCGCTAGCGAACAAACGGTGAAGTGCCAAGAAGAAGCTCAACGGCGTCTTGCTTGAACGTGCTAGGGCAAAGCCTCGCGACGGAGGAGATCATCCAGTCTCTTCTGCGCGAGGGGAAGTTGGCGGACCGTAGTGCGGTTCGTTTGCCCGCCGGAGACGAGACGGAGCCACACACGGAGGAGTTAGAGGCGGTTGTCTTTGTCGCGTATTTTGAAGCCGAGCTTCGAATCCCGTCGGCCATGCTCGTCGGCGACGTTCTTCGGGCATACGGGCTGGAGTTGGCGCAGGCGCGCAGCTGACTCCGAATGCGCTAGCGCACCTGGCTGTGTACAGCTGAGCGTCACGGACAGAGGGTGCCTGGGCCAGCACCTCTCTGTTCACCTTCCTCCACAACGCGCGGTGTCAGCTGAAGAAGCTTGAAGGAGGGGAGTACTCAAACTTTGGCGGCGTCAACTTCGTGCTGCGGTCGTCATGCACGAAGATTTTCCCCGCAAATTCGACCCGCGCTAAGTGGGAGTCGAACTGGATGCGGCGTTGGTTCTACCATCGCTTGGCGAGTGGCAGTAATCTTCGATGGACGGGTCGGTCCATGTCGTTCAACATGTCACCCACAATACCCCTTGACCGCGATGACGAGCACCGAGAGCAGAGGCTTGTGGGAATCACCCTCCGCTTCAACATGCGAGACCTCGTGGAGGAGTACATCATGTACGGCGTGGCCCTGCTTACTAGACAATGGCACATGCAGCCCGACCCCGTCCGCCCTGACGGGGTTCGCCCGTTCGTATCTTCGCTGCCGAAGCCCTCGAATCCTCGTAAGTTCTTCAGCCGCACACTTCGCACGAGATTATCTTCATACTTTGCTGTAACCTTGTCTCCTTGTTCTATGGGTAGAACTCCTTGAGGGCGCGGAGCGCGCGGCGATGGTGTTACTTGGACCGTACATGGCCAAGGAGCATAGCCTTCACGGAATTTCGGGCGTATAAACCAAGTGTGTGAAGCTCTGGGCATTCCTGTGCCAGAGCGACAGAGCGCGCCACGCCGCCCGTTAGCCGAGCTTGCCCCTGCGACGGTGACGACAAGGGGGAGGCCTCCCCTCTTGCCAGAGGGCCCGGTCACCTACCGCCGGATCCAGCTCGGCGGCCGCCCCCCTTGGAGGTCCCGCCAGTGCCGAAGGTACGACGGTCACCGGCTCCGATTTGGCGGAGTACACCAACTCGGACCTGGAGGTGGAGGCAGATCGCCCAGTTCCTGGCGATGAGTCCTTGGGCGGCACGAAGGACAAAGGGCACGACATGGACATCCTGGAGGGCGAAGCTTCGTCGCCCGCGGAGGCCGAGGCGGTGTCGCCCAAGGCACTGAGCGTGAAGCGCGCTCGGACACGCCCGCCTGCGAGGCTGGAGGAGGCGGCGTTCGAACTAGCAGTTGGGGCCATGTTGGGAGCGGTGGCCGTAGGGATAGTGAAGGTGGTGTTAGGCAATAGAATATGCCGTCTGTGGATATCCTAGCTGCTATAGATAGCAGATGTAAATCAGGGATTAATTACTATAGATAGTCTGTGGATATCCTAGCTGCTATAGATAGCAGATGTAAATCAGGGGAATTATCCTTGCCTTGTACAGCAGGCCAACCGGCCCTATATAACAGAAGGCGCCCCCTCCCATTGAGGTGTGGCCAATTGCCCCAAATACTAATCTTCTACATGGTATCACGAGTTCAGGTCCCGATCCCGATCTAATCTCGCGATCTTTTCCTCCCGCCCACCTCCCCTTGGGCGCTGCCCTCTTCCACCCCTCCCCATGGGAACCGAATCAGACCTCATCTCTGCCACTAGCGGCGCCCTTAAGAGCGATGCTGCCCCCGTGATCTGCCCTTTCGCCACCATCAACATCAAGCTCCACGTCCCCATGACTCTTGAGTTGAAGCCCTCCAACTTCACCAAGTGGTCGACGGCGTTCCAGGCCACATGTGGGAAATTCGGGCTGCTGCATCATCTCGCCACCGCCTCCACCTCGCGCTCCGACGAGACCTGGACGCAGGCTGACTTCTGCGTCCGCGGATGGATGTACAGCACCGTCTCTAACGCCGTCCTCAACCTCGCCATGACCGACGACACGCAGACGGCGAGCGCTCTTTGGGCGGCCATCGGCGCGGTGTTCCAGGCGAACAAAGCTCCTCGCGCCATCTTCTTGAATCACGAGTTCCACTCGATGACTCAAGGGGACCTGTCCATTGACGCCTACTGCGTTCGCATGAAGGAGAAGGCCGACGAACTGCGCGACGTTGGGCAGCCCGTCTCTGAACCCAATCTCGTCCTCAACCTCCTGCGCGGACTCAACGAGGTCTACTCCGGCGTCGCCGACAACATCGCCGGACAGCAGCCCCTCACCCTCGCCACCGCACGCCATCAGCTCCTTCTCAAGGAGCTGCGGCTGCAAAATGACGAGAAGACGCGTGCTGCCACCGCCCTCCTGGCTGCTGCCTCCTCTAATGGCGGTTTCCAGCAGCAGCAATAGCAGGGTGGCCGGCGCCCTAACACCAAAAAGGGCGCCCAGCAGCCCTTCCCCAACTCCTCCGGCGGCTTCTCCAACAACTCCGGCAGCCCCAGCACCAACAAACGCGTTCCCTGGGGCTTCAATCCCTGGACCGGCGAACGTGTGGCCCCTGGAGAGCGCGTCACCCCTCCTGGACAGCGCCGCCAGGGAGGTTCTGGCGCTCCTGGCGGTCCTGGTGCCCCGGCTGGGCGCAACCAGGGCATCCTCGGGCCTTCCCCACAGGCCCACACCGCCTTCGCTCCACTTCAGGCGTCCTCCAGCGGCTCCACCACCTCCACCAGCACCTGGGATGCAGCCGGCCTCATCGCTGCCCTGCAGAACATGCAACTGCAGGGCAACTCGCCCTGGGTCATTGACTCCGGCGCCTCTACGCACATGACGTCCTCGGATGGTATGCTTACCCAACGCCTTCCCCCTTCCATCTCCTCAATAACAGTAGGTAATGGCACTAGTATTCCTGTCACGTCTAGAGGTCATTCCATCCTTCCTACACCTACAACAAATTTCGCTCTTAATAATATTCTTGTCGCACCATCCATAGTCCGCAACCTGTTATCCGTTCGCCAATTCACTCGCGACAATAGTTGTTCCTTTGAATTTGACGCCCATGGTTTCTCTGTTAAGGATCTCAGGACGGGATGCGTGATTCTCCGTTGTAACTGCGACGGGGACCTATACACCATGCCTGCCTCTACACCTGGCGCCCCACCTCATGCTCTCCTGGCTGCTTCGTCGACTCTGTGGCATCAACGTCTCGGTCATCCAGCCCCCGCCACCTTAGAACGTCTCAACAAACTTCGTGCTGTTTCCTGTAATAAAGTAGACCACTCGCTATGCCACTCATGTCAGATGGGCAAGCATACGCGTCTACCCTTCAGTTCTTCGCATTCCATAACTCATGCACCTTTTGAACTTGTTCATTGTGATGTATGGACTTCCCCCATCAATAGTCTGTCTGGTTTTTCATATTACTTGGTCTGTTTGGATGATTTCACTCACTACTGTTGGGTTTTTCCGCTCCGAAACAAATCTGACGTTCACCAACACTTAGTTGAGCTTGCTGCCTTTGCCAAAACACAATTCAGCCTCCCCGTCAAATGTTTTCAGGCTGATAACGGCACTGAATTCGTAAACACCGCCAACATCAAATTCCTCGCTGCTCAAGGTACTCACCTTTGCCTCTCCTGCCCCTACACATCATCCCAAAATGGCAAGGCTGAACGCATCATCCGCACACTCAACAATTCCATTCGTACCATGCTCCTCCATGCCTCCCTGCCGCCCACATATTGGGCCGAGGGGCTCATGACAGCCTGCTACCTCCATAATAGGCGCCCATCCTCCTCCATTCAGCATGAAATTCCCTACACTCGTCTGCATAACCAGCCGCCAACCTATAGCCATCTGCGTGTTTTTGGGTGCCTCTGTTACCCCAACATGCAAGCAACCTCCAAACATAAGCTCGCCCCTCGCTCCACGGCATGCGTCTTCCTAGGATATCCCCCCTCGCACAAAGGTTACCGCTGCCTTGACCTATCGACCCGTCGTATCATCATCTCTCGCCATGTTACATTCGACGAGACCAACTTTCCCTTTGTAGCCACCTCAGCCGCCTCACCCTCCTCCGCTTCCCTAGATTTTCTCCTCGACGACGATATGGTTTCGGTGCCTTGTCCTACTGTTGTTGCAGGTGGGATTTCATCCTCGACGCCCGTGGTTGCTCCATCTCACTCGGATGTTGAGCAGCCGCCTTCAGATGCTGCGGCCTCACACGGATCGCCTTCTTCGACACCGGGCGGGCGTGGTCCCGTGCCCCCGCCTGGACCCAGCGTGGTCCCCTTCCCACGAGTCTACGTCCGCCGCTCCCATACGGCGTCTACGTCCGAGCCGGCAGCTGCCCCAGCAGCCCCTGTGGCTCCTGACGCCCCGGCGCCACCTACGGCGCCCACACCGGCACCGGCGGCATCTCCCGTTCCATCACCGCCACCGCCGCCGCCGCCGCCATCGCCGCGCGCCACTCGCACCATGACGGGTGCCATTCCTCGCATCAGCTATGAAGGACTGGCGGCCACGACATCATCCTCACCGTCGCCGGTTCCGACGAACTACCGCAGTGCGCTGGCCGACGCCAACTGGCGCGCCGCGATGATGGATGAGTACCAGGCCCTCGTCGACAACAACACCTGGCAGCTCGTTCCGCGGCCCCCTGGAGCCAACATCGTGACGGGGAAGTGGATCTTCCGGCACAAGTTTCATGCCGATGGGTCCCTCGCCCGCCACAAGGCTCGCTGGGTTGTCCGCGGCTTCTCCCAGCGCGAGGGCGTCGACTACGACGAGACCTTCAGCCCAGTTGTCAAACCGGCCACCATTCGGTCTGTACTCAGCATCGCCGCGTCCCGCGCCTGGCCCATTCACCAGCTGGACGTGAAGAACGCCTTTCTTCACGGCCACCTCGAGGAGACCGTCTACTGCCAGCAGCCGCCAGGATTCATCGACCCTGGTGCCCCCGATCATGTCTGCCGTCTGCAGAAGTCCTTGTATGGACTGAAGCAGGCTCCGCGGGCCTGGTACCAGTGCTTCGCCACCTTCGTCCGGAAGCTCGGCTTCGTCGCCTCCACCTCCGACACGTCCCTTTTCATTTTACGAGAGGGGCCGAGTCTCGCCTACCTACTGCTGTACGTCGACGACATCGTTCTCACCGCCTCGTCCTCGGCCCTCCTGCAGCGCATCATGACTCGGCTGAGCTCTGAGTTCGCCATGACGGATCTTGGCGCTCTTCACCACTTCCTCGGCATCGCTGTCACGCGCTCCTCAGATGGTCTCTTCCTCTCCCAGCGACAGTACGCCGTCGAGCTTCTTCAGCGCGCGGGCATGGCTGAGTGTCATCCGACATCGACACCTGTTGACACTCACGCCAAGCTATCCGCGACCGACGGAGATCTACTGTCAGAGAAGGACGCATCTGAGTACAGGAGCTTGGCGGGAGCTCTCCAGTACCTGACGCTGACTCGTCCTGATCTGGCATATGCTGTTCAGCAGGTGTGCCTCTTCATGCACGCCCCACGCGAGCCTCACCGTGCGCTCATCAAGCGCATCCTACGCTTCGTCCAGGGGACTCTCTCCTCGGGTCTTCACATTGGCACCGGGTCTGTCGACAAACTGACTGCCTACTCTGACGCTGACTGGGCAGGCTGCCCAGACTCTCGACGATCCACCTCCGGCTTCTGCGTCTATCTCGGCGACAATCTGGTTTCCTGGTCCTCCAAGTGTCAGACCACGGTGTCCCGCTCAAGCGCCGAGGTAGAGTATCGGGTTGTGGCTCACGTTGTGGCTGAGTGCTGCTGGCTTCGACAGTTACTCCAGGAGCTCCACATCCAGCTGCCCTCCGCCACCGCTGTCTTCTGCGACAACGTCAGCGCCGTCTACATGACGACCAACCCCGTCCACCACAAGCGAACGAAGCACATCGAGATCGACATTCACTTCGTCCGCGAAAAGGTGGCCCTTGGTGACATTCGGGTTCTCCATGTGCCCTCCTCTCAACAGTTCGCCGACATCATGACTAAAGGGCTTCCGACAGCACTCTTTCGAGAATTTCGATCCAGCCTTTGCGTCCGGGAGCCTCCCGCTGCGACTGCGGGCGGGTGTTAGGCAATAGAATATGCCGTCTGTGGATATCCTAGCTGCTATAGATAGCAGATGTAAATTAGGGATTAGTTACTATAGATAGTCTGTGGATATCCTAGCTGCTATAGATAGCAGATGTAAATCAGGGGAATTATCCTTGCCTTGTACAGCAGGCCAACCGGCCCTATATAACAGAAGGCGCCCCCTCCCATTGAGGTGTGGCCAATTGCCCCAAATACTAATCTTCTACAGGTGGGTGGAATAACAAATGACGGGGAGGTGATGGTGGATTGGTGGGTATTGGTAGCTGGGGTGGTATGGGTGTTGATGAACCAGGAAAATGGACGGGCTAGAAAGTAAACCTGCTAGTTGCGCGAGGCTTTCCCTCGGGTTCTTCTCCAGGGCAGCAAGGTGCGCATTGGTGACAGCACCTTGCCTACACAAGTCGGCGACCTAGGCTTGCAGGTCGGTTGTCTGCTGCATGCCGTCTGCAATCTGGTTTTGCATGGCTTCAAGTGTCTACAGGATGGTCACCAAGGAGGTGGCGGTGTCACCAAGGAGGTGGCGGTGTCATCACCAGAATCAGAGCTTGGCATATCTGATACCAGGTTGTTGCAAGCAGGAACCCAAGGTTCCTGGCTACCGTAGAGAGGAGGGAGACAGAGAAGAGAGGTAGGAAAGAGATTTCTTTATTTCAAAGTTCACCTCTCCTATAAATAGAGGTGTTTAGAGATAAGGAAGGCGATCTGAAGCATGGTTATTAAGGTGGTGCGGCGAGGCGCAACGCCTCACCACCTTCACACAACAATATCGCTTATGGCGCGCCTCGCCACCTTCACACAGCAATATCGCTTATGGTGCGCAGCGTGGCGACGCCATACACACATCTTAACTTAGTTTGGTAAATGTAGTAGAACATGCATACCTTGATTTTGTCTATTTTTGAGCTCATATAGCACCATCATCTACCAATGTACTTTCTCCTATATAGCACCTATTCCCTTGTAACTTGCAAGTTGCAATATGTAGCTTATTACAATACATTACAGTAATGCATATTTGATATTACATTTAATTAGTAACTAGTATATAACAGTAGCCTACACATGTAGCGGCACATATGAGATATGAGTATTCGATAGTTCAACACAGTGATACAGTCAACAATTGTACATATACCAAAGAGTCAACAACAGTATTCACTATTCAGTAGTTCAATAATCAATACATATCGCCGAGTCACCAGTTCAATACATATACCAAAGAGGCAGACTCACTGGCGACAGACGGAGGCGAGTGGCGACCGACAGACGGAGAGGAAACTCACTGGCGAGAGGCAGCAGCAGAGGGCAGACCAGAGAAGGCGATGGAGAGCCGGCCGGCGAAGCAGGAGGCGGTGGTGGACCGGAGTAGGCGGCGGCAGACCGGAGGAGGCGGCGGAGAACTCGCCCCCCGATGAAGCAAAGGAGGCCTGATCTAGCGGGGGAGACCGGATCCAGCGGCGGCGACGGCGAAGCAGGAGGCGGCGGTGGACTAGAGGCCAGAGCCAACAGCGGCGAAGCAGGAGGCAGCGGTGGACTACGGCGACGGCAGATCCAGCGACAGTGGTGACTCTCTCACTTTTTCGCCCGGCCACAGACTTCCCAAAACCCCAACCGTGAGGTATATCTGACTCTAGTACTCTCGAGTCTCGACTTTTAACACCCTCCCCACCCCTATGGCGTCCGCCGAGCGACAACTTACCGCCATACCGCTGCCACAACGACGCCATACCGCCATATTGCCGCCATGGCGGACAGGATACGACGCACCGTCCATGCCGTCCGGACGGCATGGACCTGCGGTCCGCCACAGCGATATGGCGACGAGATATCGCCGATATCTCGACGCCTTAATAACCATGATCTGAAGGATCACTTAACAAATTAAAAGCGACATGCAAAACTGATGTCTAAATAACCAAATCAACCTCATATTTATCCTAATGAAGTCTCATGGAAACTTATTTTTATGCATCTGTAGGAGATGCGGCTGTTGCTTGAGTGGTGCGCCTACGGCAGTAGGTCAGGCCCCACATGACAATCAGATTAGACCGTATACGTAATAAGCTAAATTCTGTAGTTAAATCAGAGGAGTATTGCAGATTCGCATTGATCTTCCATTAGAGCGTGCATATCAAAAATAAGGAAGTTGGGGTTTATATCATTAGAATAGAAACATTTTAGCAATGTGTTCACAATTGGCCACTCTTAGTATTTATTCTTTACTCAAACCTCAACAGTGAGTACAATTTCATATATCATAGAAATTGTACAAATCGCATGAGATTCTATTTAATTAATTGACTGAAAGGCTAACAGAATCAAAATCGACAAATATAGAGTTGAGGGGCCAAAACCAATTAAACTACATGATTGTTGCTGTTGCCGGACTAAGTTCCATGGTTTCTGAAAATCTAAGGTCTGAAGTCTAAACCTGTAATTTTTAACTAATGCGATTTGGTCCTACTTGACATTAAAAAAATAATGGAAATAATGAAATGCACAAAATAGTCAAACACAAATATAATCAATCATGAATAGTCAAACACAAATATAATCAATCATGCATAATGTGACAGATTTTGAAATTTACATACAATATGTTAACTATGTCACACTGCTAAAACAAATGCTAGAAGTATTGTGCATATAGATAATAATTGTTTCAAACAAGGCAGCAGAGAAAGATCATGGATTTTGGGGGGGGGGGGGGGTATCAGGGGCTGTGAGAGATCAAACAAGGCAGGAAGACACAGGTAATCAACTAAACAAAAGCATGGAAGGTCTCTTTCGAAGTCTCAATAACTTTAAGTGAAGTAACTTACCAACCTAATGTGGTATCTAATATAATTTGCGATACCAAAGACGTATTAATTCTTTTAGTTTTAGAGCATAGGCATCAACAATTGTCTACAATCAGCATAGTTCCCATCAAGTTCACCAAGTGAAGTTAAAGTGCTGTTTAGTTCAAGGAATGCCCCAATCCTAGGATTAGGATCATCCAACCCCAATTCTAGCACCAGCTCATCTGACAGGTGGGAGAAATTGCTAGTGCTTGTGGAGTAGGGTCTCTCCACAAAATTAGTTGGATGACCCAATTCAATCCCACAAAATTTGTTGAATGCCCCCATTTTATCAAACCAAACAACCTTCATAATATAACTCCCGCCATGATTCCTAACTAACTGTCTATAGTTCTAAGTTCTAACCACACCTTTTGAGTTTCCAAAATCCAAATAGGTCCAAAATCAGATTTTTAATTGATTGCTCAACGAATTACTCACCTGTTAGCAATTTGTGTTAGCCTGTGTGGCTGCTTGATGTGTCATAGTGTGATTTGACAACAGGTTCAAAATGATGTGATTTGTGAGTTCAATATACTTATGTCTCCACAGCGAGCATCAGCATTTTACATTATTTGGGGATCCATTCCTTTTCCAAAAATAAACAATTGGCTTGTTAGAGCACTTAATGCTCTGAATTCATTTCATACAGCTGTACCTCATGTGGGAAGAATTAAGCAAAGAAAAGCGCATTTCCCTGAGTCTAGCAAGTACTTAAGCATCCAGCAATCTCCTTGACACTTGAAAGCCCCATAATTGGTCAAAATTCACTACCACAGGCACACAAGCAGAACTAAGCATTCCACAATGCCATATCCCATTCAACCAAAAAATCACAATCACGAGCCGCTCACCATCTGTACCGCATAAAGTGGCCATCTGAGGGCGTGGACTCGGGCACGTCGTCGGTGGAGACGATGCCGTTGGGCAGCCGCAACAGCACGTACGGCGTGATCTCGCAGCCCACGATCGGGATCTCCGACGGCAGGTGCACCCGCACCACGCTCAGCATCCTCCCCTCCTGCTCCTCCTCCCTTGCTCTGCTCTACCCAGCCCCAGCACCGCCTCGACCTCCCCTCGCTTACAGATGCAAGCCCTAGATCCCCCACCGGCAGGCAGATCGGCCATCACCTGCCGCCGCGCACCGCCAGCGTCGCGTTCTCCAATCCAACACCCGCGCCTGCTCCTGCCACCAAACCCCCCGCGTCAGATCAGGATCCCGCCGCGCGAGCTCACGGGCTGGGGGAAATGGGAGATCCAGGCGGGAGGGGGCTTACCTGGGGAGGTTCCGGAGAGCCCTCAAAGCTTCTGGAAGGTTCTGGAGACGCGCGGAGCCGGCGCAGAAGTATGGCTAGGGTTTTGGGCGCAGAAGACTGTCCTCTCTCTCTCTCTGGTGCGTGTTCGCGTCGCTTTGGAATTTTGGGGTTCTCGTTGGAATTTTGGTGGGCTCACTGTGGCGCTGTGGGTGGTCGCAGACTCGGGTATTCGTAGATTTGGGAAATTGGTACGCGGCACCGGGAGTTGGGCCCTGCTGCTGTTCTTGGGGCATGTTCTTGCTTGGGGATGGAGTCTTGGGCATGTTCTTTTCGGCTTCTCAAAGCTATTTTTCGATATATTTATAGTAATTATCTTTTAAATAGATTATCTTTTTAAGGTATAGTCTACTAGTTAATTGTAGTATATACTGTACCAACTTCATTTATATCAGCAAAAACCACACGTGCGTTTCTGTTACTCTGTAATCGCTCACACGAATAGCCCAAAAGCCAAAAGCCAAAGCCAAAAACCATAACCTTTAGCCAAAAAGAACAGGCCCTTGAGTGCGAGACCTACGTCAAGATTCATGCCGCGTCAAAGATTACATTATCGGTAAAATTTTAACTAGTATGAAATCATATTTTATTGCTCAGAATTTTGAGTTAAAGGTTCTTTGTGAACCTATAAATACTATAGAAACGTCATAAGTTTACCAAATTCTTCTTCAAAATCTCCGACTTTTAAATTGGTGCTCATATGTGAATATGTAGTTTAGTCTGATTGTTAATTGGTTTTGGTGTATGGTAGAACAATTTATGCAAGTAACTTTGTGAAAAAGATCAATTTGCCAAACAATTATTTTGAAAGATACATTGTTTGATGAATCTACTTTTTTTTATCAAAGGAAGCATTAGCTAGGAAAAAGGTTTGATGCAAAGTTTGAAGGAACTATATGTATGGTATATGTGTTTTCTATAAAGAAATACTTGAAGGAAATATATGAAAGGAAAAAGTCTATCCGTGCTCGCTCAACTCTTTAGTTCAGATAATTTTTCCCCTATTTACAAAACTGAGCAGAACCCGTCCCTCAACCTGCATAACCAAAACTCTCAAGCCCTGTCGGCTGAGAAACAATGGTTGTGACCAATGTTGACCACATGGCTTTCCTACTTGGATCTGAAAAAGGAATAAACTAAAATTATCAAAACTTCAAAGAGGCAAATTATTGCTAGCTACAGCTGGCACCATGCTTTTTCCTCTCCCTCTTCCTCCTTCCTTAGCTCTGGCGTCGACAAGGCTGCACTAGACACGCCGCGTGCAACTGCATTCCCCAATCCTCCATTTCTTAGCCCCCACACCACACCTCCTCCTCTCCACTATACGTGCACCGCCATCCCAATCAGTGCTGCAACCCAACTTCTCCCCACCGTGCCTCTAGTAAACTCCCTAGCACCACCAGCCACACAACAGATCCAGTGCACTATCGTTGTTCCTCACCGCCATGCCTCCTCAAGCTGGTGATGTCTCCCGTGTGCTTCCCCTCCACTGACTTCTCCAACCTTGTCTTCATCTCCTCCACCACCAACATCGACGAGCTTTACTACTTCCTCTCCATCGAGGGAGAAAGAATGAGATAGTATAGGAATTGAGGGAGATGACAGAGAAGCGACAAAGTTTCTTTCTCTCTCCTCGACAATTGGCAATGGCTGGTGGAAGGGGGGGCCGACGAGTGTAGGGCAGCAATGCAGCGACTAGCGATGTGACCAGGCCTCGCCACTACCGGCAACCGGGTCTGCGTATCGTCCATGTCGCTGGTGCTAAGATCCACCGAATGTGCCCTTTGTTCTCATTGCTGGCAACGAGATCCACCGATCGACCGCCAGATCTTGGCTTCATCCTTATCAGCTCCATCCTCCCTCGATGCACGTTTAGGCCCTATGCACAAGACGCCACCATGATGTCTGCCGTGGTCGAGAGGATTGTCACGTGGGGTAGCGGGGCTTGCCGGGGTGCGCAACATCGACGTGGACTTTTTCTTAGATAAATTGAAGAAAAGTTGAGGGATCACGAATGGACTTTTTCTTATATGAAATGCCCAAGCTGCATTGATATTGGATTTTTCAGTCCCCTGGTGTTTGAGTTAGGATCTTCCTTTGTAAAGGGAGTAGCAAAAAAATTGAAAGGTTTCTACTTATGTGAAAATTTGGATACCGATTTTGTCTTTGTAACAACAAGTGATGTGAAAATCCAAAATAGTGAAATAAAAACCAATGGCTTACATCAACCGCTGACTTCTATATGAACCATTTAGACTTGATGATCTTTCTCAAGTTCCTCTACTTTTTTTTTGCATCTTCAACATACACTTAATCTCATGGTAAACCTTTTTTATGCTCTTTTGATTTATTACTTTCATTTAAATGACAAAAAGGCAATGAAATAGGTATCATATCATTCAGGTTATGTACAATATGTATTTCAAAAATAGGTAAGTGTTGTAGCTACGGGCTAAACAGGAAGAGAGGGGGATCGATAGAAGAGGAAGAGAGCTAGATCTGGAGAGGTAGTGATAATGAGAGGATGTCCCCCCCTTTGCCCCTCCTGGGGTTTATATATATGAGTGGGCTAGAATGGGAAATCCCCATTCTACCCCTAAGTGCTTACAAGGGATGAGGGTACATTGGTATATTTACACTGTTATAATCTTCTACACTATTGGGCCTATTACATGTTGGATTAGTTGCACGGCCCAGTCACGGGGGGTTGGGCCACCCCTACAACAGTACTCCCTCGACAGCAAGCGTTGAGGTCCCGATGGGCGAGCTGACGTGATCAACCACCCCAGCCCCCCGTTCCCTGACAGCAAGCGCGAGGGTGCCGATGCAACTGGTAGCTCGCAGACCTTTGGGGCAATGCCTATGAAGATATCCGTGAAGCGCCGAAGGCGTCGTCGAGCGCCGAAGCCGTGTCGTCCTGCCGAGGCGATGCCTACGAGGCGGACGGCGGAGTCGAGCGCCGAAGACGTGTCGTCGAGCGCCGAAGACGTGCCGTCCCGCCGAGGCGATGCCTACGAGGCGGACGGCGGAGTCGAGCGCCGAAGACGTGCCGTCCCGCCGAGGCGATGCCTACGAGGCGGACGGCGGAGTCGAGCGCCGAAGACGTGTCGTCGAGCGCCGAAGACGTGCCGTCCCGCCGAGGCGATGCCTACGAGGCGGACGGCGGAGTCGAGCGCCTGAAGACGTGTCGTCGGGCGCCGGAGGAGGTAGAGAGGCGTAGGCGTCGTTCCCCTATCTTCAAAAATAGTTCCCGCGAAGAGCGGGCGCTTGCGGCGTAGGCCGAGGGCACTACGCGCTCGGAGGCAAGGAGGCGAGACCGTCGTTCCCCTACCTTCGAAAAGAGTGCCCGCGAAGAGCGGGCGCTTGCGGCGTAGGCCGAGGGCACTACGCACGCGGAGGTAGAGAGGCGAAGGCGCCGCTCCCCTACCTTCGAAAAGAGTGCCCGCGAAGAGCGGGCGCTTGCGGCGTAGGCCGAGGGCACTACGCACGCAGAGGTAGAGAGGCGAAGGCGCCGTTCCCCTACCTTGAAAAATAGTGCCCGCGAAGAGCGGGCGCTTGCGGCGTAGGCCGAGAGCACTACGCGCGCGGAGGCAAGGAGGCGAGACCGCCGTTCCCCTACCTTCGAAAAGAGTGCCCGCGAAGAGCGGGCGCTTGCGGCGTAGGCCGAGGGCACTACACACGCGGAGGTAGAGAGGCGAAAGCGCCGTTCCCCTACCCTTAAAAATAGTGCCCGTGAAGAGCGGGCGCTTGCGGCGTAGGCCGAGGGCACTACGTACGCGGAGGTAGAGAGGCGAAGGCGTCGTTCCCCTACCTTTAAAAATAGTGCCCGCGAAGAGCGGGCGCTTGCGGCGTAGGCCGAGGGCACTAGGTAGAGAGGCGAAGGCGCCGTTCCCCTACCTTGAAAAATAGTGCCCGCGAAGAGCGGGCGCTTGCGGCGTAGGCCGAGGGCACTACGCGCGCGTAGGCCGAGGGCACTACGCGCGCGGAGGCAAGGAGGCGAGACCGTCGTTCCCCTACCTTCGAAAAGAGTGCCCGCGAAGAGCGGGCGCTTGCGGCGTAGGCCGAGGGCACTACGCACGCAGAGGTAGAGAGGCGAAGGCGCCATTCCCCTACCTTTAAAAATAGTGCCCGCGAAGAGCGGGCGCTTGCGGCGTAGGCCGAGGGCACTACGCGCGCGGAGGCAAGGAGGCGAGACCGCCGTTCCCCTACCTTCGAAAAGAGTGCCCGCGAAGAGCGGGCGCTTGCGGCGTAGGCCGAGGGCACTACGCACGCGGAGGTAGAAAGGCGAAGGCGTCGTTCCCCTACCTTTAAAAATAGTGCCCGCGAAGAGCGGGCGCTTGCGGCGTAGGCCGAGGGCACTACGCGCTCGGAGGCAAGGAGGCGAGACCGTCGTTCCCCTACCTTCGAAAAGAGTGCCCGCGAAGAGCGGGCGCTTGCGGCGTAGGCCGAGGGCACTACGCACGCGGAGGTAGAGAGGCGAAGGCGCCGTTCCCCTACCTTTAAAAATAGTGCCCGCGAAGAGCGGGTGCTTGCGGCGTAGGCCGAGGGCACTACGCGCTCGGAGGCAAGGAGGCGAGACCGCCGTTCCCCTACCTTCGAAAAGAGTGCCCGCGAAGAGCGGGCGCTTGCGGCGTAGGCCGAGGGCACTACGCACGCGGAGGTAGAGAGGCGAAGGCGCTGTTCCCCTACCTTGAAAAATTTGCGGTGCACTCCCTAGGGCAACGCGCGCGATGGCGCGATATCCAAGTGGTGCGCCGCCTAAAGCGAGGCACTCCCTAGTGTCTCGGCCGTGTCGCAATTTATGATATAATTTGTAGTCCGTAGACTTGCGCGTGCGGAGGCGGAGCTCGACGTTACGCCTTATTTATAGTCCGTAGACTCGCGCGTGCGGAAGCTGAGCTCAACGCTACGTCTTATTTAAAGTCCATAGACTGGTTCGTGCGGAAGCTGAGCTCAACGCTACGTCTTATTTATAGTCCGTAGACTCGCGCGTGCGGAAGCTGAGCTCAACGCTACGTCTTATTTAAAGTCCGTAGACTGGTGCGTGCGGAAGCTGAGCTCAACGCTACGTCTTATTTATAGTCCGTAGACTGGTGCGTGCGGAAGCTGAGCTCAACGCTACGTATTATTTATACTCCGTGGAGTGCGCGCGGAAGCGTCCCCCCGTTGCGTCTTATTTAAAGTCCGTAGACTGGTGTGTGCGGAGGCGTACCTCGACGCTACGTCTTAATTTATAGTCCGTAGACTCGCGCGTGCGGAGGCGGACCTCGACGCTACGTCTTATTTAAAGTCCGTAGACTGGCGCGTGCGGAGCTAGGCTCGACGCTACGTCTTATTTATAGTCCGTAGACTCGCGCGTGCGGAAGCTGAGCTCAACGCTACGTCTTATTTAAAGTCCGTAGACTGGCGCGTGCGGAGCTAGGCTCGACGCTACGTCTTATTTATAGTCCGTAGACTGGTGCGTGCGGAAGCTGAGCTCAACGCTACGTCTTATTTATACTCCGTGGAGTGCGCGCGGAGGCGTCCCCCGTTGCGTCTTATTTAAAGTCCGTAGACTGGTGCGTGCGGAGGCGTACCTCGACGCTACGTCTTAATTTATAGTCCGTAGACTCGCGCGTGCGGAGGCGGACCTCGACGCTACGTCTTATTTAAAGTCCGTAGACTGGCGCGTGCGGAGCTAGGCTCGACGCTACGTCTTATTTATAGTCCGTAGACTCGCGCGTGCGGAAGCTGAGCTCAACGCTACGTCTTATTTAAAGTCCGTAGATTGGCGCGTGCGGAGCTAGGCTCGACGCTACGTCTTATTTATAGTCCGTAGACTCGCGCGTGCGGAAGCTGAGCTCAACGCTACGTCTTATTTATAGTCCGTAGACTGTCGCGTGCGGAGGCGTCCCCCCACACGTCTTTGTTTATACTCCGTAGAGTACGCCGACGCTCGAGGCAGCCGGACGATTTAAACCAAAAAGCGGGAACCAAAACAGAGGCAGCGAAGAAATGGCCGAAGACTTGCGACAACAAAGCACTCCAGAATGGCATAGCAGGAAAGCATTAGATGCTACGGTGGCCCAAAATAGGCAAAAACTGGAGGAGCGAACATAGCCAAATCAAATGCTCCTAGACGGGACTGCAGCCATTACCTCGACGACGGGTTGCCGCGAGCTTCGTCAGACTCCGTCGTGAGAGCCGTCTCAGCCTGGAGTGGACAAGGACTTCGAGCCGAAGGCTTCGGGCAGGAGACTTCGTGGCTGCCTATATGACGTCGGCGGAGACTCCAGGGGACTCGGTGAAGACTTCAAAGAGCTCGACGGAGACTCTGGGGCTGCCCGCGCAACATCAGCGGAAGCCCCACGGACTGGGCGGAGACTTCGGGAGCCTCGCCGGGACGTCACCAAGGTGTGTGGCCTGCTCCGGGGAAGACCTCACCGAGGCGTCGCTGACGTGGAGACGTGCACGGCCTACTTGGGAGGCCTCTTCGGGAGTGCGTCACTCTGGGGCGGAGGCGATAGGCCAGGCCGGACACGTGGGCCGCGAAGCTCGACGCCGGAGGCTCGAAGTGGCGTGGAAGCGACTCCGAGAACCGCAGCGTTCCTGCTAGCTCAGCTCGTCGACGGTGACTCCGAGAGCCGTGGCTGTGTCTTGCCGTAGAGGAGCACGTGCCGGAATATGCCGAACGCCCACCCGTCGATGGCGCTGCCGTGGCCTTCACCCCTGACGATCTCCGGGGGCGGGTGCATGTGAGCCCCGACGAGGGGCATCGTCCGGGCTCCTGCAGGGTGGTGGCGCTGTCCCAGCTCAGACCTCGACTTCCTGCAAGCTCATACAGTATTCGTGAATCCATCCCGCCGGTCTTCGGCTGGCCCGCGCGAAGCCCAGTGGTGTCACGCGCGAAGGCCAAACGGGGGCGCGTGGAGTAGACCACTAGGGCCGCACGGGGGCGATGCTTGGCGCGGAGACTACGGAGCGGAGGCTCGAGGTCACACGGAGTCCGCGAAACGAAGGCTTGACGTTGACTCGGCGAGGAGACTAAGGAGCGGAGTCTCGAACGCGAAGGCCGCAGAAGTCCGCTCCATGCCGGCGGTGTACAAGTTCAGCGCGCTTGGGGCGGTCGTCGTCGTAACTGCTTCTTGGACCCCGCGGGCCCGCCAGGCGGGGGCAGGGACTTCCGCACCGGAGGCCGCCACCGCGACCAGGACGCAGACAACCTCCGCGCTGGCTCATGCCCACCCAAAGAGAGTGCAGATACACTTGCCGAGTGGCCGACACGAAGTCACTGGTGGCTTGCGATGTGCGTGGCACACAAAGTGCTTTGCTTCTGTCATTGGTGGCCACTTCCTGTGTACTTCTGCGTGGTCTTGGTGCAGGTCTCTTGCGGAGGGGTCGTTGCCGCGCAGCCTCGCTCGTAGCTAGCGCAAGCCTCCGCCGCTGCAGGGCGGAGGATCGACATTGGCTTCGCGCGGAGGGGTCTCCCTCCCTGGTGGCCTTTGGCGACGGCGCGGAGGGCCAGCGCGAGGACGAATATGAAGCGGAGACCATCAGCCCGGAGTCCCCCTTCGGAGGCTCGGTAGATGCCGATGCCCATCCATACTCGTGGAGGCGCGGAGACTCGGCGCGAAGGCTCGACGCAGAGGCTATCCTCGGCAACACGGAGTGGCAAGCGGGTGCTCGTATCATGCATGGATGGAGACTCGTGCATGCATACGGGAGGTTTTCCCGTTGGCGCAGGCGGAGGCGACGTCGATGTCGCCGACGCGAAGTCCGTGTATAGCCGCGCAGAGCCGGGGCCGCGGAGGCTGTCCTCGCCGAAGCCACCGCGCACATGGCTCGGAGAGGGCCTCGCCGTCTCGGAGGCTGTGGCGCGAGGACGACCTTGGCATCGCGGACGCCATGGGAATCTTCAGTGGAGCAATAGTTACGTAATATCCATGCATAGATACTTGGACGTAAAACTTGGATGCATGCATTAGTATGCGATTGGATAACATGCATGAGTAAACGCGTGAAGGGATACTAGACTCTGTGTACGCGGAATTTGGTGTCTGCACGAGGTCCCGAGGCTGCACGGAGGCCGGCTCGACTGTACAGGCTCGAGGACGGACGTCGGCGCGGAGCCTTCGGAGGCGAGGCGCCTCGACGACGCGGAGGCTTCGGAGGCGGGGCGCTCGACGGCGCGAGGTGGACACTTCGACGACGCGGAGGCTTCGAAGGCGCGAAGACCATAATGCGCAGCCGGCGCAGTGCGCGCATGCATACACCTTGGTCAATTCGAGAGATCAATGCATCACTGTGGGGACTCGGACGGAGCTGCCCGGGGCGGCGTCACGGACTCCGCGCCGGTGGTACGATCGAGACTAGCCGGGAGGGGCACACCACCAGGTCGTCCAAGACGTTACTTTCCTGCATAAACACCTCCAGCGGATCTGTGATGAGTGCTCAGAGATGTGAGCAGACCACCGAGTCATCCCAGGAATCATTTTCCTGCATGAATGCCCCAGCACAGAGACGACAGCAACACAAAAATAAACGATTCGATTAGATCTACTCGATTCAGCATCTGAACGATTTGACTAGATCCCAGATCTATTCAATACAGCATGCATGAAACAGAGCGAAGCACTTATCTGTCAATGGTGCGCCGAATGGTACCAATATTACGGATTATAGGGTATGCTCCCAAGAACAGCTCTCAGCTCCTGAAGCAACTTTTTTCTCGGTCCCCACGGTCGGCGCCATCTGTTGTAGCTACGGGCTAAATAGGAAGAGAGGAGGCTCGATAGAAGAGGAAGAGAGCTAGATCTGGAGAGGTAGTGATAATGAGAGGATGTCCCCCCCCCTTGCCCCTCCTGGGGGTTTATATATATGAGTGGGGTAGAATGGGAAATCCCCATTCTACCCCTAAGTGCTTACAAGGGATGAGGGTACATTGGTATATTTACACTGTTATAATCTTCTACACTATTGGGCCTATTACATGTTGGATTAGTTGCACGGCCCAGTCACGGGGGGTTGGGCCACCCCTACAACAGTAAGGTTTTTCAAAATTAAAATGGAAGTTCTTCTATGTAACACCCCATTTTGGGGAAATTTGAAAAAATAGTAGAATTGATATTTGAGCATAATTCAAAATTTTGGCAAAATAAAAATCAAATTCAAACTCAAATAAAAAAATCAAATCAAATCAAATATTCAGGTTGGGTCGACCCATCTCTTTCTCCCTTTCTTTTCTTTCCCCGGCCCAACTCCTGGCAAAGCCGACCTGGTCGCGTCGTGCGCGTGCGCATGCCTCGCTCTGCCACTTACACGTGTTGCCACCACTGTGCTCGCACATCGCTAGACCTGTGGCCATGCCGCCACCCACACCGAGCCACTGAACAATCCACGCTCGTGCCCAGCCTTCTTCCCTTTCCCCTTCCCCCTCCCTTCGCACGTCCATACCCATACCATGCGCACATCATCGCACATGCCCATGCTGCTCATTGCACCTATGTGGCCACATGCGCTACACCCAAGTCACCGCCATGCCATGCTCCATGCGCGCACAATGTGAACTCCCTGTCCTCTCAGCTATATAAGCCTCCCGAGCTCCCCTTGTTTCCCTCACCCCTCCCCCTCACACCCCGCACCTTGCTATTGCCGGCCACACCATCACTGCACATAGGTTCACTGAGGTCCCAACAACCCATTTTGGGTGTTGCCGGTGCTCGCCATCACTCGCCTCACTAGCAACAAGATCGACCAAAGTGCCTCCTCTGTGAGCACTCTAGCAGCATCACTAGTGTTAACGATGTCATTAGATTGTAATCAAGTTTTTTTACTGACATTCATTAGTTTAAATTAATGGGTCACTGACATGTGAGCCCAAGTCAATAGAAAATATAACTAAAGATGGGTTTAAGTTATGAGTCTATGACATATGGGCCTCTCTCACTATAGCCATAGCACACCTGTCAGCCTCTTCCAGGATTTGTTTAAGAAAATAATTCAAAAATAAAATAAAAACCCTATGGCTCCACCTATCAGTCACTGTTATCTTTTCTAATAAGAAAAGGAATCAGAAAAGAAATTAAAATCTGTGGGGCTCAACTGTTAGTGAGACATACCCTCTCTCCTCTATTTATTATGGGGATTTTCCCCTGATTTAAACTTTGGAAAACCCACTTGTTTTAAATCTAAATTGAGTGAACCTTATTTCTAAATTCATATAAATTCAAGATCTTTCTAACAAGGCAAAATCATGAATTTTGGAGTTCATTTAAATTTATTTGCATTCTCATGTAATTATTTGAATTTTGATGCAATCACTTGCATAGATTCCGAAGACCTAGAAGAGCAACAATTCGAGCCTGACCAAGACAAACATGACTATGAGCAAGGCGAGTAAATATTTTGATTATTTTGCACCTACTTTTTTTAATAAAAATTATATTATTTTAAATTATTAAATTACATACTTTACCTTATTATGCAAATTATATTCATATTAGCACGTAGTTAATTCCCTATTGATAATTGATTTATTACCCCTTACTCCTTGGCTTTGGACATAAATCCTTATCACCCTAGAATCAATGGTATATATACTAGTTGATAAGTCTGTATCTAAATGACATGTTTAGCTATGCTTAGATACATATGTGCACTAATTTGCCCTGACATCATTTTAAACATAAAACTTGATTTGGACAGCAATTGGATAGAAATGGCTGGTATGTTGAACAAGAAATGGTATTTTGGAATCCAAAACTTTAAACTTGCTTCATACCTAGTCGGATGGTAAGTTAGGCGGGTGCTTAGAGCACGAGAACTTGGTATGTGGCAGAACTGCCCAGGCAGTCTTAATGACTGAATTTTGTGATGACCTCCTACAGTAAAACAGTGTAACCATAAGTCTATAATGGGTATGACTTGGCAAATTAATTTGCATCGACCCAACGTTGATTATGCCATCCAATGGAACATGGGCAAGAGTGCCAGATAGAGGCCTTGATGTGCGGCGCAAGAGGAGGCTTCCGAAGTGGGTGGATATAACCCCACGATAGTGAAAACCTTAGCGGGTGCAGTTGCGTTGGGAATGTGTATTATAAAGGCCTTTGTTAAGCCTTTGTAACATCCTGAAAAAAATATAAATAGTAAATTATCGAACTTTTGGGTTATTTTATTTGCCTTATGTTTGAATTGGGAGTTTATGGATCTTTTTACAAATATGAAGGAAGTTTGAATATAAAAAGAGGAAAGAAATCAACATATAAAATAATAAGTGAGCGTCAAAATAAAGAATCTGAAAGGATGATCCAAAAGAACTATAAAAGTAAAAATAATAAGTATTTACAAGAATGTATATACATATGTATATATACATGTGTATGTATATGTATATGTAAGCATATAATTAAATATAATAAGAAAATAACTTTTATGTAGAAAATATTAGCAAAGTGGTAGATATAGAATTACAGGAATTAAGGAAGTGAAAATATATCTGGGTATAGGTATACACACATAAATATCAAAAAGGAAAATCAAAGAAATACAAAAAAAGAAAAAGAGAAAACCGTCGGCCAGGCCGGCCATCACCCCGGCCCAGCCAGTCCCTCCACGCACGGCCCAGCGCCAGCGCCCGCGCCCCGATCGCCGCTTCCGCTGGCCAGTGGACCCGCGCCCGCTCTCGCTGGCGAGCGGACCCCGCTCCCTCGCGCCCTCCTCCCGCTGCGCGGTGGCCCGCCTCTTCCCCGCGCCTCTTCCCCTGGCCGGTGGCCCCGCCCACGCGCGTCTTCTTCCTTCCCCTTCTTCCTCCACGCGCCAGCGCCGCTCCTTCCCCCTCGCGCTCGCGATGGCCGCAGCCAATCTTCTCCTTCCTTCTCTCTCTTCCCCGCGGGCAGGTCCAATGCACCTCCTGTTACCTCTCTCTCACCGAATCCCGGCGAGATTTGGTTCACCTCCCTTCCCCGGCGCGAACAGGGCGGAGCCAGATGGCGCCTTCGCCGTGCGCGCTTCTCCCAGCTATAAAAGCTGCGCCGGGGAGTTCCAAATGCATCGCACTGCTCTCTTCTCCTCTTCCCTGGCCACAATTGCACGTTAGAGCTCCAATTCCCCACCGGCCTCCTCCCTTCTTCCCGAGCTCCGGCAACCGAGCCGCCGCCGATCCCGGCCGCCCCCGGGCAATCCTTTGCTCCCAGAGCATCAGGGAAGCAAGGCGAAGCCAACGCCAGTCTCCCCCGCGCCTCCCGAAGCCCGTGCCTCGCCAGCCTCGGCAGCCTTCCCCGAGCCTCCGCCGTCGCACGCCGCCGGCCCGCCACCGTGCTCCTCCACCCCAGCCGTCTACCCCAGTAGCATCGCCAGCACGCGGGGGTTATAAATCACAAAGCCCCCGAACCACTCCGGCCTCCGCCCGCCGCCGGCGCCGTCGCCTCCGACTCCTCTGCCCGGCCGCCTCCCGGAGCTACCTCAAAAGGGTAAGCCGCCCTTATGGGGTAGGCAAAGCCTCCCCGCCCACTTGGTTACCAGCGCTCATTCTCTTCCCTCCCCGCTCCCGCGGCGCGCGTTCGAGCCTCCGCTCCGCGCCTGCGGTCGAGCATTTCTTTTAAAACGCTCCTCTGACAGGTGGGCCCCACCTGTCGGCCTGTGCAGCCGGAGCGGCCACTGACCGCTGGGCCCCACTGGTCAGTGGTACATCTACACCAAGCCTACACTGACATGTGGACCCCATGAACAGTAACCGGACCCACATGTCAATAGCACAGAACGTAAATAAAAAGGAAAATTAAAAATAAATCTGAAAATGCCAGTGGGACCCACTGTCAGAAATTTGAGAATATTTGGAATTAACTAAACTGAGAACTTTGAACGATCATAACTTTTTCATTTTAACTTCAAATTGAATGAAACAAATTTCTAAATTTTTCTAAATTCAAGATCTATCCAATGGAACTGAAATCATAATTTTTGGAGTTCATTTGAATTTTTGGTGAAGTTTTATTGATTGGATGTTTTCTTTTTATCCAAATTTTCGCGCACGATTACAATAGCCTACGAAGCACAAGAAGAAGAGTTCGAGGCAGCAGCACTAGGAGATCCGGATAATCCAGCACCCGACCACTGTAATCCAGGCGAGTCAATACTTTGATCATGTTGAACCTACATTCCTGCAAATTACTTTGTTTTAAATTAACAAATTGCATTGCTGTTATTTTTATACAAATACATGCTAAATTTGATATTCTAGTTATATGCCATTGTTTACCTTGAATAATATTACCCCCTCCTTTGAGTATTTGAATGTGTGAACCTTGTCGCCCTAGCAAAAATATATTAGTAACATTTCGAAAATAAGTCCGTAACCGTATGCCATGCTTAGCATTGATTAGGAACTCGGGGCAAGAAATTGTCCCGAGCATCACTTTTAGTCAGGAGAAACTGGTTTGGGCAGTCATGGTGGAAATGACTGGTATATTGGTTATGGATATTTTATGCTCCCAAAATCTCCAACATGCTTTAATGTCTGGGCGGATTGGTTCGAGGGTGTGTATGAGTATGAGTATGAGTGGTGCAGTGGAAGCACAAGTGGGTTAGTGGTAGGCCGCCCAGATACCACTAAGGACTGAATCTTGTCATGCCAACCCGTGTAAAACAGTACAACCACAAGTCTGTAAAGTATAGCTTGGCTTAGTAAATGTGCCGGACCCTGAAAGTCATCCTTCCAGGAGGTGGTGTGAGGATGTGCAAGTGGCGGTCTGTGAGACGGCTTGAATGGGACACCCGTGAAAGGTGAAGTTCTGCTGTGGCGGGCTAGCAGGGGCGGGGAGCCAGCTGCTAGACGTTCAGAAGGAGGACATCCCGCACAACGTATGGGACCCACCGCAAGTGGGAACGACCCATAGGGTGAAATGATGGAAGGGGCGAGGTACTTTGAAACGTTACTGTGATGGTCTGCTCAACCACATGACTAAGGAATCATGTGGGGCAATGAGTTGATTGTCTCTTGTGGTGAAAGTGTACAAACTCTGCAGAGTCAAAACTATTCGAATAGCCGTGCCCACGGTCAAGGGCAGACATGGGAACTTAACCAGATATAGTTCTATTTCAAAATGCTTTGTGGATGGGAATGAAAAAGTGGAGGGCAGTGTGAGGCCCTAGTTTGGAATTGTCCTGGGTGTCGTCCCAGTGGTAAGTTAAGCGGCTATAACGCTGAAGAAATTGCTATATGGTGCAGATGCCATGTAACGGTGGATGGAATCTGAATCACTATTATTACTGCATTCAACATATACATGTGATCAAAATGCTAGGTCTTAGGGAATTTTTATATAATTGTATTCAAAAGCACTCTTCGCAAAAATAAAATAAACCTGAGCCATCCTTTGATTAGTCATACATGTTATATACTGCATTCTGTGTGTTGGCTCGCTGAGCACGGGGTCGGAGTGCTCACGCTCGCTTTGCGGCAACAATCCAGAACCAGGAGCGCAAGACCACTACGCCTACGAGGAAGCTCCCGCTACGGAGGAGAAGAACGACGAAGGAAACTAAGGCGTAGGCTTCGTTGATTAGACACGGACAAGTGGACATCCGGCGTTGTGTGCACGTATGTTACTGGTTAGCTGGTGACATATAATGCACGCAGTACCTTCCAGTCGCTTGCCTGTGGATTTGGGTTTACTTTTGCTGTACTTCCGCTGTGCATGTTTGTAATAAGGCAATTGGCCTGATCGGCCTCTTTTGTAAACTCTATCACCCGACGTGGTGTATTTCAAGTTATGTAATATAATGAATGTTTATGCGATGTATGAAATGATTCAGCAATGTTCCTGTGTGCACTAACTACTGATCCAGGGATTAGTGCAGTGAAACACAGTAAGATTCAGATTGAAAAATCTGGGTCTGACAGCCTTGCATCTGTAATATTACATTTTGTGTGTTAGATCGCAGAGCATGGTTATTTGTGCTCACCCTCGCTTACTAAAATAACTCAGAGAGCCTTCGGATCAAGACCCTTACGCCTACTACGTCGCACCTAGACCAGATAGAGAAGAAGATGGTGGAATCTAGGCCGCTCTGTAGTAATCTCTCATCCCCACCTCTACTTAGCAGACTTTGATTATGATTGTGTACACATCTATTATCCCAACCTTGGGTAGTAGCTTGCTGTATATGTTTTACCCCTAGTTGCTTGCCTATGGCATTGTGTTGGCCTCACATTTGCTTCCCACTTTCGCTTTCACTTCCACTTTTGGTTCTTTGTAATGTAACATTTGGCCTGATCGGCCTGCTATACAAAACTCTATCGGTACATGTTATTTAAACTCTGTTATGTGATATTAATGTCTAGTATGGTTCAATGCGATGTATGTGTGTGATCCAATAATGTATCTATGTGCATTAGCTACCGATCTAGGGAATAATGCGGTGGAAACACAAAGGGTTCTGGATTGAAAATTCGGGGTTCGACATTCTTCCATCTTAAAATAGAGCATGTCGTTTCAATAATTTAAGAAAGAAAAAAATTAGTTACATGATGACACAAAAGAAGAATTCTTAGACAAATAACACCCAAAGGTTTTCGGCCACATTAACTAAAAAATAGCACCTTCCTTCACTCTAACTCCTACTTCAACAATGTCAAAGCCAAGCTAGCACCTTCCTCTCTGACTACACCTGCAGTGATGTCAAAGTCAAGGCACTGCCACCTCCTCGCCGACTCCACCTCCAGTGACGTCAAAGTCAAGTCACCACCACCTCCTCTCTGATTCAAGCTCCAGTGACATCAAAGTCAAGCCACTACCGTCTCCTCCGCGACTCCACCTCTAGTGATGTTAAAATCTAGCTGCTGCCACCTCCTCTCTGACTCCACCTCCAGTAACATCAAAGTCAAGCTATTGCCACCTTTATCCAACCCCAACCCCATTGACGTCAAGGTCAAGCCGATGCCACCTCTACTCAACTCCACTTCTACAATAATTTTTTACTTTGACATTGGCATTGGTGATGTAGCATTGTCATGCCCACGATCGCCAGCCAACAATCATGATGACCCTTGATAGACAATGCTATTGCTGAAGCGGTTCTTGGAAGGCAGTAAAGGCAACAGATAATGTTGTCATTTCTTCTTTTCAAAAACATATCTTGCCTAAAATTTGTTTGTTGTCTAAATTTAACTTAAAATCGAATCTAATGTTTTTTCTAGAATAAATGGTAACAATTAACAATCATGTTATTTTTCACCTGCCAACATTTCCATTATTATTTATCTATTTTTATGTTCTTTGTAAAATGTCATAAATTAAGTAGTTGTTGTGATGTTAACACGACAAGATCAACCCACAAAATAAGAATACTTGGTCACCGTAGTAATCACCAAGAAATATATGAGCTCCAATCATGCAAAGTATGTGGAGAGACAAAAGGTGTTAGAATTGCAGATGCAACTCTTTTTAGTTTGATTGCTCTCAAGAGGCATGAATGCTTTTACGTAAGGCAAAGGCCACTAGAGGACAACGATCTTGACAATGTCCACACCCAGTGTCCAAATAGAAGCCCCTTTACAACACAACACAATGTCATTATTATTGACCTAAATTTTTATTTCTAAGAAAAGATATAGGCCAAGGATAGCCCACATCCGAGGCACAACAATTTCACAGGAAACAATTCGATCCACAATCCTTCCTTGATGAACACAATCAACACCGAGTATGAACGCTATATGGCCAAGACAAACACATGATACAAGTACATGGAGATACAATTGAGAGAATAGGAATCAGGGATTGGGAGAAGCAATTAAACTAGGAGGAAGAAGAGAGGAATTGGGAATTGGAAGCACAAAATTCAGGGAAGGACAGAGTCAGGGAAGAGGAGAGTTGGCTTTGCCGTGGTTCTATTGTTTCTTCGACGCCCATGCACTACTACCTTGCTTCTTTTAGTGTCCCCTCCCCAACCGAGTGGGCCAAGAGCCAGCCACTTGCTATCCAGCCCAGCAGCCCAACTCCCAAGGGCCCACATCCGTGACATTCCTCCCTCCTTGAAATGTAGCTTGACCAAGCTGTCGTGATCCCATGGTACCTTGTGTACTACTTGAAGAAATTTCATAAGTTTCTATCACCTTGACAATATGAGCTGCTAGTTGCTGCTTTCCACTAGAAATTTTTGATAGTGTCTAGATAGCATGCCTTAGCATAAGGAATTTAACAGGATTCTGTAACTTTTCTAGTAGAATTGTTAGTGCAGCCCTGGTGAAAACATGATGCCAACATGCCATTCACACATTGTGGCTATGTAACATCCCAGGTTTTTATGAAAATAAAAATAATTAATTAATTAATTAAAATAAAATTAAAATAAAATTAAAATTAAAATAAGTATTTTTGTTGCCTAAATTTTAAATTTGGATTTGCCCTGAATTTCTGTTTTTAAAAAAGCTGGATTTGAAAAGTATTTTAGAAAAACCTAAAACTATTATTAAATAAAATGATATTTTGATTTTATATAAAAATTCTATGTCAAATTAAGTATTTGGAGTTATTTGGATTTTATTTGGATTTTTTGAGTTTTCAGGAGTTTAAAATGTATTTTTGAAATTAAAAAGTATTTTAAACTAAGAAAATATAATACCAACATTAGTTGGAAATATTTTTATTAAGTCCAAAAAGTGTCCAGGAGGTTCTCTGAATTTTTCTGGACTTTTTGGAGTTTATTTCATATTTTTCTAAGCTCATTTGAATTTATTGTGCTTTTCTGGAAATCCAAAAACAGAAAATAAATTTAAAATCCCATCCCCCTCCTTCGGCCGCCACGTGGACGGCCAGATTGCGACCACGTCGCCTACCGATCCCGCCTCCCCTCCTCTCGGGCCGCCACCAAGCTGGCCCAGATCAGCCGCCTCCCCGCCATCCGGCCCATCCAGCCGCCCACCCCACATCGCCCCTAGCCGCCCGATCTCCACCCCGGCCGCGTGGCGCAATCGCCACCACCCGCCTGCCCCCTTCCGCTGACAGGCCGAGCCCGCCTGCCAGGCCCGTCCCCTACCTCGCGCCTCCTCCTTCCTCGCGCCGCCGCCGCCCGCAACCGCCGCCGCCGCCTGACCCGGTCGCCACCCCGCTTCCCTCAGCCACGCCCCCACTCCCGCGCGTGCGCCGCCCCCACGTTCCCCTCTCCCCGCGCCCAACTTCCCCCAATTCCGCGTCGGCCGCCCGAAACCGCCGCACGCCCGCGCCACCTCCGGCAACCAATTCCCCGCGCTCCCGCCCTTCGCCGCCCCTATAAAAGCCCCCGCCAGCACCGCTCTTCTTCGCCCCACACCTCTCCACTCTCATCTCCTCCTCTCCGCCGCCGGAACACCATCCCCGCCGCCACCCGAGCGCCGCCGCCGCCCCTTCCTCGCCGCCGGCCGCCTCCGGTGCCCGCCGAGCCCCGCGACACGGTGAGCCCACCTCCCCTCGGTCCCCTCTCCCAGCTGCCCCGCTCGCCGCCGGCCATAGCCCGCCGGAGCGCCGGCGAGCTCCCTTCCCCCGAGTGCCACCACCGGCCGCCCGGTCCACGTCAGCCGACCTGCCCGCGTGGCACGCCACATCGGCGCCGCGTCGGCAACCCCGCCCCGTCAGCGCCACGCAAGCGCCAGCCCACCACCTGTGCCACCTCGGCACTCCCTTCTACCCGTGGACTTGGTCCATGGACCAAGGCCCCACCCGTCGGTCAAACCGGCCCACTGATGACATCATGCTAGCATCATAAGTCTCTTTTCCTTCAGAAAATTTATTCGGCCGAAATTAAAATCCTGGCTGACGTCATATCTCTGATTTTTCTTTAGGAAAATAATTCCAAAAATCCTCTTTTCCATTTTCCCTCTTTTCAAACTTTCCGGAGCCCGTTCTCCTTCGTCCTAACTCCGATTTAGCCCATTCAAATTTCTAAATTCATAAAACATTTCTCTCTATCCATTTCTAGCCTCAATTCAAATATCTGAAGTCAATTTGAATTTATTTGAATTTGGTGGGTTATTTTCACGTGTAGACTTCGACGATTCGGGAAAATTCTTCGACGATTCGGGAAAATTCTTCGACGAAGATTCAAACCAAGTTGAAGAGCAAGGCAAGTCACATTCCTTGATCATGTTGATCCCAGTTTTCAAAATAAAATTATGTTGGTTTAAATTATATTGCATGCATATTTTTATTCAACGTATTTAAATTCAGTTTTAAATTTAGTTATTGCCTACTTGTTAATCCCTCCATTGAATTTGAATCCCTTATACCTTGTCACCCTAGAATAAAACTCTAGTTATTACATTAGTATTGGCTAGAGAGATTTCATATCAAATGCTTAGACCTGCTTAGTTATAATATTTGTTTTGGGATATCTTTCACATAAAATGACGAACCTTTCACATGAAATGATATGCTTTTATTCGGTACTCTTGACTTTGGTGAGTCAAGGAAGTTTATGAAATATTTTGAAAACAAAATATAAAAACTGGTTTAGACTTAGGCAATTGGTTAGAGTGGTGGGTGCAGGCATGCCCTGTTGGTTGGAGCCGCAGTGGTTGATTGTCGTGCAGGGGGTATGTGGTTGGGCCTAAGTCAGATTAAGGACCGATATGTGAGCTACTGTTGCAAAGCCCTAATCGTACTACCACATGGCTGGTATGGGACAGCCCTGGCTGAATAATTTGTGAAGTCCCAACCTGAGTCAAGTCGTAGGTTGAAAGTGAGCGTGGTTGGTGCCATGTGAAGTCTCACTTGGGCGAGCGTGGTTAAGCCATGAGAAGTCTCGTCTAGGCTCAAGAGGGGGTCCCGGTCTGGTGGATTCCTTACTGGGGTGAAACCTTAGAGTTGGCTCGACCAGGTTGAAGGCTTTGCATTGTAAAGGCCTTATCATGACTCCTTGCCGCACACCTAAGGAAGTGTGTAACTCGCGTGGCACAAAAGGATAATCGTGTCTTGTGGGTAAAGCTGTACAATCTCAGCAGAGTGTATAATCTATCCTGGATAGTCGTACCCACGATCATGGGCATGCTGAGTAAAAGTTTTTCATGGATTAGATTTTGATTTTCAAAAATATTTTCGAAAACCTTGTGGATGGATGGAATCCATGAGAGAATGAAAACCTTGCGGATGGATGGAATCCATGAGAGATTGAAACCTGGTGGGTGGATGGAATACATCAGAGTTGCGCAGTGAAAGCGTGTGGATGGATGGAATCCATACGTGATCTTTTGGAAAAGATGGTCCGGGTGGGATGCTTGTGGATAGGTTGGTGTTTGGTCAGAGCCTGCACTGACGGTAATATTTTCTATTACAAGTTATGTTTTTACTTACTGTATTAAATTTATCAATTTCAAATCTATTTACTGTATTTCTTTAAATGTTGTTTTTGCAAACTAACCCTATAAGCCTTCCATTGAAGCCTTTATCATTATGTTGCATTCTCTGTGTGATTTACGGGGTACAAGTTTGTACTCACCTTGCTTTTTCCACACAGAGAAGGAAGACGTCAACTACGGTGAAGATCTGGACGAGTAGGCCGCGTCTTACTGTCGTTTGCCTGTGGGCAGGCTTGGGCTTCGCTATTTATCAGTTTGCTTCCGCAGTTCTTTTCCTTATTTATATTTGCCAATGGGCGTTGATGTAAGATTTGGCCATGAGGCCGTACTCTTTTATTTAATATAATCAATCATTTATGCTTGGTATTTATCTTTGTGGAACTGTGTGCACTAGCTGATCCTGGACTAGTGCGATTTACACAGAGGATTCAGGAGTCGTTACTCCGGGTTCCGACAGGCTACAAGGAGTTAGCTAGAATGCCATGAGAAAAGAGAGCATGATCTGCACTCTAAAGTGACAAAGAGACACACCAACACCAGCTAGTTGAAGTCCATGAATTCCTAGCAAGCAAAAGGAGTTTCCTAGAAAGCAAAAGGAGTCACTGCCATTTTTTATATAGAAAAACAATGCTCAAAGCTGTTTCCAAGCCTGGTGTGCCTAGACCATCAACAACGAAAGTTGTAATCACCAGTGAGCCTGAAGTTACTTCCTCATGTAGTGTCACCTTCCTGCTTTTCAGTTGGTTTTGAATTCCATTCAAGACAACCCCATTTTTCTTGGTGCTTCCAACAGTAACCACAACCTTGTTTGCAGCGTACATGCAATGGTGAAATTCTGATCCTTGTGAAAATATTTAAAAATAAGTTCACATGACTGAGACACCTCTGTTTCAGGTGGTGAATGCAACATATTGCCAATGAGTTGCGTCCTCAAGATGAGATTGACAAAAAAAAGAATACTCATCACTATTAATGCATGCACACAAATGGCAACCATGGGGGCTCCAATTCCACACTGCCTCAATGTAGAACCCCGATGCTCATGTCAAATTGAATGTGGCATCCACCATGCTTCTGCTGCTCAACATGGATACACGGTGGTGGCCATGGCTGCTTTGCTACACGCCACCTTGATAGTAGATCAATGTTGACCATGGTGTCAGTCGTGACTCAACACAACTTCCCCTGTATGCATTAGAATCCTCCACTCCGAGCTATTGACCATGCCACTTAGTTGCCCCCACTTCCATTCATTGTGATTAGTGTAGCAACAAATTGGAACCCAAACTTCACTGATCCCATCCACCAGACCATAAAATAGTGTACCAATCTTGCCTAGTGTGCACTCATCCCTACCCTACAGGCACTCATGTTTCTCAAATTCATGCAACATCTAGAAAGAAATGAGTAGCACACCACCATTCTGCAACTACCCAACATCATAATTTTGAAGTGTTTTTGCAATTAAGCCAAATGCATATAACAAAAATTTCTTCATGGAGCTCATAAAATTGCGCTTTGCCTGTCCAGATTTGTGAAGTTAGGAGATAACGAAAGTGGAGATAGCACCATCATGCTTCAGTTGCGCTACCATTATATTCATAATTTCTTGAGCAAGCTGATCACCTGAATTGTCCTTTAGAATTGCCACTTCTAGGAGCAATAGATTGATGCAAGAAAATGACTCAAAAGCATTGATTGGCACACATTTCACTGACCACTCCACACTATCAAAGGAAAAGTGGAGCACTGCACCTCAACAAAAATTTTAGCCGACCAAGATAATGCTCCTAGAATCAACCTTCTTCCATGGCGGGTGGTGGCCATGGCTGCTTCGAATCCATGCCACCACAATAGCAGATGAATGTTGGCCTAGTGTTTGCTGTACCTCAGCATCATCTCCCCGCAACCTCCACTTGCATGGGTGGCGGCCATCGTTGCCTCTCAACCATCTTAATCGGTGGTGGCACAGTACCCCTATACTCTTGTCAATATTTTCTTAAATACCTTGTGATCATCAAACCAACTAAGGAGATATGCATGGAGGAGCCCATCACTTCGATCGATGAGGAAACATGGAAGAACACTTACCAAGATGAGGTGGCTGGCATTAGTGATAAGGTTGTTAGCGCCAAGGACAGAGGAGTCAAGGATGATGGCACCATTGGTTTTGTTGATGACATCACCGACGTCAAGCTTTGCTGTGACCGACGGTGGCATGGGGTCAAGATGAGACTCGGTGGGAGCAACAACAAGGGTCAGCCCAACGCTCAGCCAAGGCCAAGCCTTGGAGTCAACCTCGGTGTGCACGTGCACTCCATCGAATAGTTGGTGCACATCAAAGTCACCAGCACTCACATACACCGGAATGGCAACGACGGTTGGTGCGAGGTTGGAGATAACGATCATTGAGAGTTTCCTGAGTGCGGGAACAACCATGGGCATGCCCTTTGAGACTAGGGACATAGTCATGACATGGGAGTAACTGGTGCGAATGTCAAGGCCCATAGTCGAACGCTTGGTGCACATCTCAAGATCATGGCTGGTAGTAGCAATACCATGGTCGGTGTCGATGGCACGCCCCTCGCATGCCATCGAGCATTTGGTGAGCGTCCTATTGACGATCTTGGTGGTGAAGTTGTAGAGGGCGTTTGCACATGGAATGCTAGAGGCCACGGTGTGGCCCACATCGGAGACCAAGGAGGACATCGATGTAGTCACCGATGGTGGCTTGTCTTCTGAGAGAGTGTGCGTCTTCATTGGCATTTCATTAAATATCTCCTATGCAAAGAGCGGTTGTGCCTCCACTCGTGATAGAAGAGCGGTAGTGGTCGTGCCAACGGTGAGCCGGTCCACCTCGGTGGTGATCGCATTGGACGGGGTCAGAAAAGATGTAGACTGCGGAAGCATGTTGTTTAGCATCTCATTCATCTTGGTCACCATTTTAATGCAATCACTTTTTGCTCATCGAACATGGTGTCCCAGTCCTAGTCAAGGAAGGTGGTGATCTTGGCTTGGACATGGGCTCGTCAACGCCAGTGGAGTGCGTATCAGACAACGAGGAACATGGAGCTATGACGACAACCTCAGGGGCTCACATGGTGGCCACCGCATCACACTGTGCCGTCGTAGTGGAAGCAGGGTCTGGTATTAGCTACACTAGTTGGATGTCAAGGAAGCAGCAGCTGTCGTAGATGCACCGGCCATGTAAGGCATCTTGAGATCGCACGACTTCGTGCCATGGTCGGAGTTGGACCACGACCTCCACGTGAACAACCCTTAGGGACACCATCATCTCCTCCACACCATACTCATCAAGGATCCGGTGTAGCACATCCTCTATCACCAGATAGAGCACATGGATCATGGTGACACGAAGAACACCTCGTGAGAACACCTCCTAAGTGCTCAAGATTTAATCGAACACTTGGCGGCACCCCATGCCATGAGCACTGTCCTTGCCCAAATCTGGCTGTTAGTCGCACCTACTACCATCAAGGATCTCTTGCGCCATCTCCTTGCTAGGAACGCCATGAATCTACTGCTCTAAATACCATATTGTCATGATCCTTCTTGATGAACACAATCAACACTGAGTACGAACGCTATATGGCCAACGCAAACACAGGATACAAGTGCATGGAGATACAATTGAGATAATAGGAATCAGGGATTGGGAGAAGCAATTAGATTGGCTTGTCTTTCGAGAGAGTTTGCGTCTTCATTAGCATTTCATTAAATATCTCCCATTCAATGAGCGGATGTGCCTCCACTCGTGACAGAGGAGCAGCAGTGGCCATGCCAACTATGGGCCAGTCCACCTTGGTGGTGATTGCATTGGACAGGGTCAGAAAAGTTGTAGACCACCGAAGCATGTTGTTTAGCATCTCATTCATCTCGGTCACCATTTTGATGCACATCTCTTTTTGCTCATCGGACATGGTGCCCTAGTCCTAGCCAAGGAAGGTGGTGATCTTGGCTTGGACATGGGCTCGTCGATGCTAATGGAGTGTGTATCGGGCAGCGAGGAACATGGAGCCACGACGACAACCTCGGGGGCACACATGGTGGCCACCGCATCACACCGTGCCGTTGTAGTGGAAGCAGGGTTTGGTATCAACTACACCAGTTGGATGTGAAGGAAGCAGCAACCGTCGTAGATGCACCGTCCATGTAAGGCATCTTGAGATCGCACGGCTTCATGCCATGATCGGAGTTGGACCACGACCTCCACATGAACAACCCTTGGGGACACGATCATCTCCTCCACGCCATACTCATCGGATAAAGCACATGGCTCATGGTGACATGAAGAACACCTCATGGGAACACCTCCTGAGTGCTCAACATTTCATCGAACACTTGGCGGCGTCCTCGCCACGAGCACTGTCCTTGCCCAAATCCGGCCATCAGTCACACCTATTGCCATCAAGGATCTCTTGCGCCATCTCCTTGCTAGGAACACCATGAATCTACTGCTCTAATACCATATTGTCATGATCCTTCTTGATGAGCACAATCAACACTGAGTATGAACGCTATATGGCCAATGCAAACACATGATACAAGTGCATGGAGATACAATTGAGAGAATAGGAATCATGGATTGGAAGAAGCAATTAAACTGGGAGGAAGAAGAGGGGAACCGGAAATCGAGAAGCACAGAATTTGGGGGACGATAGAGTCGAGGAAGAGGAGAGTTGGCTTGGCTATGGTTCCATTCCTTTGTACATGCCTCATGCACGGTTACTGTCTTGCTTCTTGTAGTGTCCCCTCCCTAGTCGAGTGGGCCAAGAGCCAGCCCACTTGCTATCCAGCAGCACAACTGCAAAGGGCCCACACCCGTGACACATAAGGCCCGTGAATCAATGGAGGCCGAGCACGAACTCTGGAGCCCATTTTTTACACGGATCAAAGCGCACGGCGGCTTAACCTACCATGGTCACCTCCAGTGTTGCCCGACGTGGGCTGGGTCCTCTTCGGCCCCAAAAAATAAGGCATGTTTTTGCGCCTTTAACCTACGAAAACGAAACACAACCCAATCCCAAACATTGCCACTCAACTTTCATCAAATCCGGCCTGCAGCCACACAGTTTCACCCGTAAATAGATCAACAGCAGCGTGTGATGTCTCACCATGAACCCTTAACGCACGCACGCACCTACGTACGTAGTTTGTACATGCATGTCCTAACACCGGCACAAATACCCATTGTCGCGTACGTTTATACGTACATACACAGGATAGTGTAGTGTAGTGCAGTATAGGCTGCACAGTGTACTATTAGCATATTATATTGTTCGTTCGCTTTCTGACACTGATCAAGCCTGGGCCACACGATCGGGCCCCTGGCCCCATCTGGACGGGCAGAAGGTGACCACGTAGTCCTGCGCGTAGCAGCGCGCCGTCGCGGCGGCCGCGTCGTACGCGTAGCTGTAGTAGGCCGGGCATGCGTCCCGGAACAGCCGCGAGTACACGCTGCCGCGGCACGCGTCCGGCGTGCCGTACGCGCCGCGGCAGCAGAAGGCGTCGAGGCCGAACGCCAGGCACGCGCTCTTGCACGCCACCACCGCCGTCTTCGCGCCGGCGGCGGCCGTCACCTGCAGCTCCGGCGGGCAGACCGCGTTCACGTCCTTGGCGCAGCCAGCGATGGCGCACTTGCTGCGGTTCGCCGGCTTGGTCGACACGGCCACCGGGAGGTTGTACCCGTCCACCAGGCTCACGTCGTAGAAGCTCCCCTTGCTCTGGTCTTCGTGCAAGCTCACCTACCAGCAGATGCCACAGGCTCACATCGTGTCAAGGTCTAGTTACGACAACAGCAGGCAGTCTTAAACGTGAGATTAACCGTTTCTTAGTGTCAACCTCTACGAGAGTGGCGGGAGGGGCGCCGATGGATCCGTTGCAGGCAAGGCGGCCCTCGCAGTCGCCAGTGAGGCAGGCAGCGGCGGCGGCGGCGGCGGCGGCTCCCATAGAGCCGGTGTTGCCGCTGGCCGAGGTGAAGTTGCAGCCGGTGCGGCCCCAGAAGCGGCCGTTCCAGGTGGCCGGAGCCTGGACGCGCTTCGACTGGCCGGGCGGGAGGAAGAAGCCGCCGCCGGCGAGGACCGGGTGGCCCGTGTTGGGCGCGGCCGCCGGCCACACAGGGAACGGGCACTTGTTGGCTACGTGGAAGGTGATGCCCTCCGCAAGCACGACCGGCCCTGCATGCAAAGCCAAAGTAGAAAAAAAAATAACGTTGTGATCCAGACATTTGTAGTACCTGAAAACATAAATTTGCTGATCAGAAGTCTACCTGAGAGAGTGATCAGCACGAGGATGCATGAGAGAAGCAGAGGAGGAAGACAAGCACCAGAGATCAAGGAGCAGCACGACGCCATCTCTCTGACTCTCTCTGCAGGAATTAACGTGTTGTGGAGAAGCTAGCTGCAATGGAGATGCAGAGCAGAGCTTTATATATACTTGAAAAGGTGCAATGGAGAAGCAAGGACTAATCAGAAGCCTCTTCCTTTGCTTATGGGTGCAATGGCTAGGAGTACGTGTTAATGTGACTTGCATTGCAATGGAAGCAAAGCAGGGGAAGTGGCATGATTGAAGGAGCGAAGCCACCTGGTGCAGGCCTGCGGCAAAAAGGTTCAGGTAGGTAGGTGGCGCTCACATTACATAAGCTGAAGTGCAGAAATCGTAAATAACGGCTTCTCTGTCGTTTTTTAAAATAACTTATCAAAATAGCTTTTAAAATAACTTATCGTAGGCTCTATTCTTTTTAGCCTAGCTTATCTCGAACAATCAAATAACAATGGTTTCTTCGTCGTTTTTTAAAACAACTTTTTAAATCACTTTATCGATATTCAATTTATTTACACAGATGCTCATTTTAGAGAGAAAAAACATCCACCACCCATAGCGTATTTGTTACCATTAGGCTAGCTAGCTTTTTTCTAGAGTAAAGGCCTGTTTGGATCGCCTAGAACTAATTATTAGTTCACTAGTTGGTGGACTAAAAATTAGGTGACTAAACTTTAGGTGACTAAAAATTAGTCAAGTGCTGTTTGGATACATGGACTAAAAGGTGGTGACTTTCATGGGCAAAGACATTTATACCCCTATATTTGTTAGTGTGTTGCATGTGGAGTAGTGGAGAAAGAGTAGCGGGGGTATTTTCGTCTTTTGCTGTTTGGTACCACCTTTTAGTCCACAATTAGTCCACATTTGCCAACTAATGAACTAATAGCTAGTTGGGGATGAACTAAAAATTAGTCCAGGTATTAGTTCACCTGTTTGGATGGACTAGACCTAAACTTTAGGTGATTAAAAATTAGTCAAGGGATCCAAACAGAGCCTAAGTTCCTCTCAAAGGAGAGGAAGTTGTTTAAAAATCAAAAGAAGTGCGGTTGAGTTTGTTGGGCCCTCCAAGCTGGCCCAACCACATAAGAGCTTCATGCAACCTGTCCACGTTGGGCCACGCTGGCGGAGCTAAAGCTCTCGACAAAGAGCCCAATCCCAACAGTCCAACCCAGACCTAGCTAATCTTCGCCACAGCTGCAAACAACGACGGCGGCGACAACGACGACGACGACATAAAATCTGCAGCTCGATCTTTTCAACTTTGGTCTGCTCATCTCATCATCTCTTCCTTGTGTTCCGCGATTGGTCACAGAACATGCACCTGAGGCTCTCCCCTCTACAATCATAAGCCCATCCTAGATCATGTAGACCCGTACATCCATCACACTCTGATGCTCGAACGTGGCACAAAGCTGAACCAGTTGCAGACGATCCAAAGCTCTAGTAGCTTTAGGCCCGTACAAAACGGATTTTTTTTCCGGTTCCTTGTCTCTAAAAACTAAAAAAATATTTTTGAGCATTTTGACTTAACCTAACTTTTTCCTTTTTTTCCTTTATATTGTCCGAAAGATATACTTTTTTTATTTTCTCTCCTTTTATTTTTAAATTGAATATCTCAGCTAAAAACTAACACCTATTAGGCTATTACAATGCTTGTTTTAACTAAAAACTAATAATCACAGATAAAAATTATAAGCACAAGCCGTTTGAAACGGAGCCCTCGTAGCTGCGTTCTTCCCTAAGCAAGCAGAGCGTCCATGACCAGTGTTCCTGGGGAATGAGAGGAAGCACTGCACTCGGTGCACTGTGCACAAATCCCACTCTGATTTCCTTTTGTCGATCAGGACCAGCACACAGCCGTAGCAGTGCTGCTGCTGCTGCAACTGCAGGTGGGCCCCACGGAAAGGAGGGCTTCAATTGGGAAAAACTGACCAGAACCAGCCGCCAACCAATTAGTAAGCTGGGGCGTAATGGTGGATCAGATCAGAGCGATTGGGTGGTTTTTTTTGCTAAGGTTTATAGATACGGTTTAATTTTTTTGTTTTTAATAAAGTGTTTGTGTACGAATCGAATTTCAACAAGCTGCTACAAAAATATTATCCTGATAAGTCGGTTTAAAACAACAGTAGAAAAATCATCCCGTTTATTTGTTGAGAAAACTATAATATATAAGTCAAAAGCTTAAAAAGAATTATAGAGACGGATCAGCAGAGCGGAGAAGAACATAATTGACTAATTGTGAGTAGCGGAATGGAATCCATCCGAATCGCATGCGCCACCTGATTTGGTGTGCCCTGATCTGGGGAGTTCAACCACCTGCATGGCCGTGCCTCTAAACAAAATTAAACAGCCATCTCTCTCTCAACCCCCAAAGAAATTCTCAATGCTTCTCCTTCTTGCAGTGATTTGTGCACTATTGATTTGTTATTGCCCAGTCCATGCTAGTAGTTACGTTTTTTTTTCTCTAACTGCATGATCTTATTATAAAACTGTTCGGCGTAGTAGGTAAGTCACACGTTATGGCTTAAATTCTCGATGGAAAGCCAAAAAATCTGCTGCCTAATCGGATCACCGGTAGCTGAGTAGCTGAATTGAGAATATTTCCGGTGCTCCTACTGTAATGGCTGCTATCGGTGCTCCCGTTGTTGGAAAAATCAGTCTAAGTAGTTATGAATTTTTTTTAAAAAAAAACATAGATAGGGTATGAAAAAATCTAGCATCCTACAAATTTCAATTTCAAATTCGATCTACACATTAAGAAAAAAGATAAAATCTACTGAAAAGAAAAACAAAAATACAAAGAGAAAGATAAAGCTATTCACTGAAATTTGGTTCTGTTTTTTTTTTGGTATTTTCGCTTCTTCGAAAATCAAAATAAACGGTGAGACTTCTTGAACTTCATCTTTTTTTGTCATACCCTATATGTGTAATTTTTTTCAAAGTTTTTCATAACTACTTGAACCGATTTTTCAACAACGGGAGCACCGGTAAACACCAATTATGGTGGGAGCCCGGGAAATGTTCTCTAGCCGACATGTACAAGTACGAGTAGATGGGACCGGTACCTACTCTGGAGTACCTCGTCCGGACAGGTCTTGATGTGTATAATGCATACCGTGATCGATTTGACTTCAGCTTTTAGCTTTCGGTTTATTTTTTACTATTTATAAATTTCATCTTTTTCTGAACTTTTAGCTTTTTGTTGAGCTTTTTTGCCGGTTCTTTTTTTCCCGTATTTGTTTGTATTATACGTAATGAGCTAACATATATTTTTTATTTTTTTTAAATTTAATTATGCTAAATAAGTATCTGTCAGCTACAGTGCTTTTCAGTCATAAACCACCAAAAATAAACTCAAATGATCACCACCTTAATACGAGCATCTCATCCGATATAAGTGTACAATGACACGTCTACCTACGAGCCATGCCAGCCCATCCGATGGCAACCGAGCTTCATGAAACATACATATTGCTTAACAGTTGCCTGAAATTGTGGCTGGCTTTTCATCACTGATCAGGGAATACTGCACATTGATCCTCACTCCAACCTACTTATAACTTAAATTTCTGACTATAAATTTTAACTTATAACTAAAATTATATTACATTATGGCTAAAATTATACTACAGTAGCTGTTATATTTTCTGAAAAATATCATTACGGACAATGTAAAGAAATAAGAGAGAAAAAGAAAAAGAAAAACACTAAAAGTCAAAATAAACTAAAATTAGAAGTTGACGTATTCTAAGTAGTTTTTGATTAAATAAGCTGAAAACTAAATTAAGTCTGAAACCAAAGTTGTTTGGAGCAGGGGCATTTGTCCTTGTATGAATAGGATGGGGTGCGCCGCCCATTGATGATGATCATTTACAAACCTATCAAATTTTGACACCAACTAAGCTAGGCATGCACGCATACTAATTAAGCTACAGGGGGACGGATCACATAGAACTTTGAGGATGTTACGTCCAATTTTAGAGTGCAGTTGAAAACGCCATTTAGGGCGATTAGTCTCCTTATCAACTGTTTCTTATGGTTAAACTGTTATGTGCAGCGTATTTAGAAAAGCATGTAGTGGTTTCGTACGACCAGCAGGGCGTTTCCTCTGATTAATCGGTCGTTTTCTCCGTTTTAACGGCCAAAATAGCATGTCTTATTCATTATTTACAACTGGTTAGTTTGCATTTGATGTTCACAGAGCATGTACGATTTAGATGGAGGGTAAACTATGTATTGTAATTAACAACTCAAGCACTTTATATGAGTATTGTAATTAATAAATTAATTAACAATGTTCTAATGAACTCCAGAACCTTGTTATAATCAAACGCACGCACACATAATCAGAATAACATACAAAATGCACCAAACCTATGTCACAGTGTTCTCGTTTAGTCGCTACCATTCTTCCATAGGTTTCTTGCCCGCTATCCAAGAAAGGTTATGTCACCTTTAATTAACCCATGAAAGAATCAAGGCCAAACACCAAAAGTTAACCTCTTAACAATCCCAACACAATACACACACAAAATGTCACATATACCCAAATACACAAGGATTCGCATTAATCAAGAGAGGATGCTAGCTCCATTGTTTTGACAAAGACAAGGGGTTACAATAAATTAAGCATGCAATGTGGCAGCAAGCTGCGACAATGCTGTTGTTTGTTAGCTTTATAGCTCTAACGTCTTGTAGAATGCTTGGACAAGACAAATCGAGGGCGGGGAAGACAATATCAGCAGCAGCTAGCAGGCTATGTTGATTAGCTTAATTAAGTCATTGACGCGACGGCTCCTTAACAACCATACCAACAGTATGTGCGCCCATACACGCGGGCGACTTGCCCAAAGCGATTAACTGTGGAATGAGACAAGGCTTTTTTTTTGTGTGTGGAGAGAAGCATAATTAAGGCGGGGTCATTATCTCGCTCTCGTACGATGGAATTCTTGGCTTAATTGGTTTGGTTGTCAAGGGGGAGGATCCGCTGCAATTGTTACAATCTCGACAGGAACAATCAATCCAACCTCGACACGAACAATCAATCAATCCAACCTCGACACGAAGAATCGATCAATCGTATATGTAGGACGTGGAAATGGGACGTCCTGGTACTAGGGTGCTTTGATTTTAAATGCACGAATGTAACTTAAATTTGAATATATTTTTTTAAAAAAAATTAGCTTGAGAGTATATATATATATCTATCTATAACAATTCAAACGAAACACATACCTTTAAAAACTAACTCGAATTAAAAGATTTTCAATATCATTTATCACATGTTTTACTGATTTTTATATATATCAACACATACCTACAGATAAACTATCATAAAAAAGGGCAACTCTAGTTTGAATTTTGGTTCAAACTTATTTGAGCTAGTTAGTAAACCAGTTAAAGTTGGCATAAAAAATCAAAAATTTTCACACGTGATACATAGAGAAAATACTTATTTTAAATCATGGCGTCCCGGCTAATTTTAATTGATATTTTGACTTTTGTTGTTTCCGAGATGCAACTTTGTTACTTTTTCGAACTTTACATTAAGATATACCCCCTTCAACCATAAATACACGGTGTTTTGGACATCAACACATCTTCAAAACATAACTTTGATCATTGATTTATATTGTAATATATTTATAAAACCCTATAAAATTATAATATTATGAAAGTATTTTTTGAGACAAATTTGCACATATTTTTCATGTATCTAATCTAAATATTTAAAAATATATCAATAGTCAATGTTTTAAAATTTTAACTGCATGTATTCCAAAACGATAAGCATTTAACAATTAAAGGGAGTACTAATAAAATAAAAAGTATGATAGTTTTTTTAATAATAAATCTAATAATATAATTTTAATATAGCTAGTCTAGATTGCTTAAAACCTACGCCTGATCAAACGACACCGGATTCTAGGATATAAGTAAAAAAAGAAATGGAGGGCGCATTTTTGAACATCTCAATCTACAGAACTTAATTTTCTCCCTACGGACGGCCATCCGATGAATTTTGGACACATCTAGACCCTAAAACACCCAAAATTCCATTTTTGACCCCCAAAGCAAAAAAATCCCGAATCTGGACCCCCGCCCGAGCGCGCGTTCGCCTGGAGCCGCCACGTGTCCGGTCGTGTGGTGTGGTACCGCACGACCGCACTGTTCATCGGCCCGAGCGCACGTTTCTTTGCCCGAGCGCACGTTTCTAAGCATACGGGGATTCAGTCCCGCGGTTGGCGCGGCCAATCGTGCGCTCGGCACGGAGATCAGGGCGGTCGTGCGGTGTGGTACCGCACAACCCGTGCTACAGTGCGGTACCACACCGCACGACCGAACACGCGGCAGCACCTCGCAAACGCGCGCTCAGGCGGGGTCCAGATTTGGAATTTTTTTTGCTTTGGGGGCTAAAAATGGAATTTTGGGTGTGTTTGGGGTCTAGATATGTCCAAAATTCCCATCCGATCGGACTTGATTGATCAGACAGCTTTGTGAAAATGCACAACCTTAGTATAGTAGGATTGCACCGGATCTAATCCAAGCCGTTGGTTTGTGAGGAGTGGAGATCGAGCAGTCTGTGATAATTTAGAGGGCATTCGTATTGGTTTTTGCTAATGATTTTTAACTGTGACTTATAATTTTTAGCTGAAAATAAATAGTAATAAATGAAAGAAATGAATTTTAAAAGGAATTGGCGAGCAGTGAAAAATGTGAGGAAGAAATGCGTACATGTGACGGGAGCGAGAGGAGTGTGTTACGTGGTGCACCCGTGACCCCCGCTTTATCCTCAGAGTAAGACGATAGTGAGAGAAGTAGAGAAGCAGCTGGTTGGGGTTTGTTCTTTTTTGATTCGGCTTATGGCTTTTGACTGCGGTTTATAGCTTTTAGACTGATCGTGATAGAGAGTACGGAGTAACAGAAACTTGCATGTGTTTTTATCCGATGTAAATGAAGTCACTACAGTGCGTACTTCAATCAACTTTGTAGACTCCACCTTAAAAGGACACTCTGTTAAAGTTAGTTACAAAAGCCAAAAAGCAGCTTTAGAAGCTGAAAAAAGAGGCCAGCCTGTTTTTTTCTTCAGATTATATCTTTTCGCTATGGCTTTTGTCGTTTGGGTTATTCATGAGAGAAAGTACAGAGTAATAGAAACTTGAGTAAAGTCCATTACCGGTCCTTAAACTTTTTATGCTGTGTCATTCCGGTCCATAAACTTTTAAAGTGTGTCATCCTGGTCCTTAAACTTTCAAAGTGTGGCAATATCCTATGTAGTTGTAGCAGTGAACTTTTTATGCTGTGTCATCCCGGTCCATAAGACTTTCAAAAGAAATTGCCACACTTTGAAAGTTTAAGGACCGGGATGACACACTTTAAAAGTTTATGGACCGGGATGACACAGTATAAAAAGTTTAAGGACCGGTAATGGACTTTACTCTAGAAACTTATATATGGTTTTCACCTATATAAATGAAGTCGTTATAGTATGTATTATAATTAACTTATATACCTTATTTAGAAAAGACACTCTTTTAAAAGTTAATTGTCGTAAAAAAAACTAAAAAACAGTTTTTAAAAGCCCAAAAGAGGAGGCCTTACCAAAGCGTGTACCATTCATTGCTGTTAGCTAACTCCGGCTTTTAATCGAACGGTGAGAAATTCGACTTATTTAAAAACAGTCGGATGATTTCTAGCATTTTCATAAGGGTAAATCAAACAAACACGTCTCAAAACCAATGCAAATATCAAGAAAATGGACTTACACTTCAGAATGAAAGTCAAGTAACTTAATAGCAAACCAGGTAGTTTTTTTTATCTAAATGGAAACCCGGTAGAATTACTATAACTAGGATCATCGGTGGCAACTATAAGGGAGACACACCAATAAACAGGGATAGGATTCTGACTTTTGCGACACGATTAGCAGCTGCCGGCCAAATCAAATTAACAGGGTAGACAGTAAAGCCTGCCATTCATGCTTCACATCAGGTGGTGATCAAAAGAGCTTCAGTTTCTAACTTTCGGCTTATTTTTTACTATTTATAAATTTCGTTTTTTTCTGAACTTTTGACTTTTTGTTGAGCTTTTTTACCGGTTCTTTTTTTTCGTATTTATTTGTATTATACGTAATGGGATAACATATTTTTATATTTTTTAATTTTTTTAAATTTAATTATGCTAAATAAGTCTCTGTCATATACAGTATTTTTTTCAGCCAGTTACAGTGCTTTTCAGCCATAAGCCACCTAAAAAAAGTCCAAATGATCACCCCCTCAGCAATTGCTGCGTCTGCTGTTTCTTGTCCCTCGTTCGTAGCCGTCCGTCGATTAATCGGAGCCGTCGCAGTGCGATCAAAGTTCAACGCGGTTTGAACTAGGAGGCAGTATGCACACCCCTTAATTAACCGGCCTTGTGGTGCAATTAATTGAGGGTAGTACCAGTAGGAATGGGATTGTCCAACCGCGGCAAGAGTAAAATCCAACAGGCTCATTTCGCGTTCGTTAATTGCAACTAGCGCTAAGCCCGGTGCAGCGAGATTGTACCCTTGTTCATGATTAATGAAGAGTAAAACTCATGTTTCTTTCTGTTAAAAAAAATGCTCGTTTCATGCATAGATGGCGGCATTTTTACCGTTTTTGCGCTCACAACCAGAGTCTAAACATCTCAGAGCAAGTATTATAAGAGGCTGTAAGCTGACTGTATGCTGAGGTCGAGGAGAGAGAGGAGGAGAGAGAAGAGAGGTGGGCTGTAAGGTTACAGCCAGCTGAAGCACAAGAACCAAGAAACTTTGTGAGAGAAAGGGGTAGGTCATACAGTCTTCAACTGGCTGTAACTACTATATGAGTAGGTTGAAAAGTGAGCTGTAAGTATTCATACAGCCAGCTGAAGGCTGTATTATAAGACTTGCTCTCATACGCTTCCGCTTAGCTCCTCCACACGACGAGAAACCACCTCTTAGTAAAACGTAGAGTTATTTAGCATAGAACTCCACTGTCAGATTAAATTTTATTGGTCACATTTACGCATATACAAGAGTGTCGAATTTGACCACTGCAAACGTTGGTTACCTGTACGCTTTTTTTAATCTTAAACGCTTCCGCTTAGCTCCTCCACACAAGAAACCACCTCGTAGTGTAGCGTAGAGTTATTTAGCATAGAACTCCACTGTCATATTAAATTTTATTAGTCACCTTCACGCACATTCGAGAATATCTCTGTACCCATTTTTTAGGTGTCATTTGGTTAGGCTGAAATTTTACTGTAACTATCTAAAATTACACTGTAACTGATAGTAACTTATTTGACCTAACTAAATCTAAAAAATTTAAAAATACAAAAAACTGGTTAGCCTATCACGGACAATATAATCGAATACGGAAAAAAGAGCCGGCAAAAAGTTAAAAAAGTAAAAAGAAACTAGAAAAAGATGAAATTTATAAATAATAAAAATAAATCAAAAATCGAAAGATCAAACTAAAACGAGCAAAGCCTTAGTGTAGCGTAGATGTATTTAGCATATGACTCTACCCGCTAGATTAAATTTTGTTGGTCACCTCCACGCATATTCGAGCGTGCCTCTGTACGAACTTGACCACTGCAGACCTCGAGCCTCGAGGTGTCACCCAAAGCACGCGAGCCCGTCTCGTCAGTCACCTTCTCTAACACGTACTAATTCACGATAGCACCAGTTGCCGCCCCTTAATTAATTGGGCTCGTAGAAGCGTATGGTGCCGCTGGTTGGACTAAAATAAATTAAATTATGACTAAAATTATATTATAGTTAATTAAAATTAAACTATAGCTGATAGTAGTTTAGTTGGTGTGAAAAATTTTAAAAAAATAAAAATAAAAAATAGATTAGCCTATCACAAATAATACAAACGAATACGAGAAAAAAGAATCAGTAAAAAAACTCAAAAAACCAAAAAGTCTTAAAAAGGTAAAATTTAAAAATAATAAAAAATAAGTCAAAAACTAGAAATTTAAGTAAAAAAAAAAGCGAGACCTAGGACTAAATTACTCAAAATTGGCAACTGAGATGGGCTTGTAAATAATTAGGCCCCGTTTGGCACAGCTCAGCTTCACTAGTGAAGCTGTTTTTTTTAGTTTCAGCTTCACGAGCAGCTTCACCGGTGAAGCTAAAGCTGTTTTAGAAAACTGTTTGGCAAAACAGCTTCACGAACAGCTTCATGCATGGCTGAGAGAGGTCAATTGTCCAAGATGCCCCTGTCTACCTGATCTGTTCTAACATTTGGAGTTGTATATTTGTATATGATCATATGAATTAAAAAATAATATATTTGAATGAATATGAATTAAAAAATTAAAATAATAAAATAATATTTGTGAACGGGATTTGTGAATAAAAATTAAAATAAAATAAAATAATATATTTTTAAAATAATAAAATAATAATGAATATTTGAATTAAAAAATTAAAATAATAAAATAATAGCTTCATGCATGGCTTCATGCACGGGATTTTTGTGAACTCTCGGTGCGTACGCTGAGTGGCAAATGCATGTAAATATTTGTGAACTAGAGGGGTATTCGCTTCCTAGGAATATGGGCCTGAGGGAGAGAGCTGTGAAAAGCTACTTTTTTCAGCTTCACCTCTCCCTATTCCTTTGTGAGAGCACAAAAAAAGGAGCTTCATGGGTGAAGCTATTTGCAAAATGGGTGTTTGGCAAAAAACAGCTCACAACAGCTCATGAAGCTGTTGGTGAAGCTGTGCCAAACAGGGCTAGCCAGCCTCCATGGGAAACGTAATTATGTATTTACCGCTCACCAACCAACTATATGTTTCACTTTCACCTCAACACAAGATGTCATCACCGTCGCAGCACTATAAATAACCTGCACTTGCGCGCTCACAGGAACGCACACATAGCCACCAGCTCGAGCTCGAGCGCGCGCAGAGACATTTGGCTTAGCGAGCAGCGTGAGCGATCGATGGAGGCGATGGTGGCGGCGGGGGTGGAGCCGTTCCCGGCGGTGGATAAGTGCGACGCGTCGGGGCGGGGCGCCGTGGCGGCCGGCCTGGAGGGGACGCTGCTCCGGTCGCGGAGCGCGTTCCCGTACTACGCGCTGGTGGCGTTCGAGGCCGGCGGGGTGCCGCGGCTGCTGCTGCTGCTGCTCCTGGCGCCGGTGGCCGCCGCGCTGGGACGCCTAGTCTCGGAGGCCGCGGCGGTGCGGGTGCTCGTGTTCGCCGCCACGGCGGGGGCGCGGGTGTCGGCGATCGAGTCCGCGGCCCGCGCCGTGCTGCCGCGGTTCTACGCCGCCGACGTGCACCCGGGCGCGTGGCGGGTGTTCTCGGCGTGCTCCGGCCGGCGCGTCGTGCTCACGTCCACGCCGCGGGTCATGGCGGAGCCGTTCCTCAGGGAGTACCTCGGCGCCGACGCCGTGGGCGGCACCGAGCTCGCCACGTGGCGCGGCCGCGCCACGGGGATGGTGGACGCCCGCCGAGGCGTGCTTGTCGGGCGACGCAAGGCCGAGGCGCTCCGGGAGATCTTCGGCAGCGACGACGGCGACGTGCCGGACGTCGGCCTCGGCGACCGCCGCTCCGACTACCCCTTCATGAGCCTATGCAAGGTGTGCACTTTACCGAAATTAACTACTGCTAATCTTCCTATATATAGCACCCGTAATTACGTAACTCCATGATTCCATATCGCATCGCAATCTAAACCCAAAACTACACATTTTAACTGGTAACATGTATGCACACACGTACTACCATCGTTCGTCTTCATGCTTATTTGTTATGAAAAATGGGCCTGTTTGGAGGAGATATATAAGAAGCAATATAAATACGCCAAAATTCCTATGAGATTTCCGCGCTCTAAGCAGACTTAGCGCCGTTTATTCCGGCTTCGGCTTTTGGCTAAACGAACGTGTTGATTTTTTAATTTTGATTTTTTGGTTTTCTGTGTCTTTTTTTTTTGCTATTTTTCTTTGCATTGTCCGTAGAGCTATAACGATATCTTTTGTATATTTTATTTTTTTATTTTTAATTGAATGACTTAAAAAAATACTAACAGCCGCTACAGTATAATTTCAGCCGAAAGTCAGAAGACGCTAAAAAAAGCTAGATTGAACTTATCCTTACTCTAATTTAGCAATTAGGATAAGCAAATACTACGACCGCTGGTACAAGATTTCCAAATAGCTGCTGTATCAAAGGGAACGCGGCTTTCTTGTTTCCTTTGCCCGTGTCTCTCCCTGTTTCTTCCTAAGTGCCAACACTCTATTGGCAGTTCTATTTCTTTGTGTGTGTTCGTGATCAAAGTTAAGAGAGCTAGAAGGCGTGATCGTTACGAGCACGTATGCAACGTGGTCATAATCATTATCAAAGTACTCGTTCGGAGGTTACGAGTACATAAACAAACGATTGAAACCAATAGAGTGTTATCACCTAGGAAGAGATCGAGCAAAGAAAACAGGAAAACCTCTTTCTATCAAAGGGCACTGAATGAATCCATCCATGTGGTACCGAGTTGCACGGCATCACGCATGCGTTGGCAGCTCCATTCCGCATGTGCAACAATTAATTCGAGATGAAACGCCGTTGGTGCAACACTGGCGCCATGGAAAAAAAGAGAGAGAAGAGGCCCCATCCATTCACTGCCTTAAAAACCAAGGGGTTTTGTTAAACGTCATCTGGATATTTTTTTTTCTAACTATCATCCAGATTTAGAACTATTAGATTAGAGATCCAATGGCCATGAATTCCCCCCTTGAATTCTACCTCCTCCCCCTTGAAAAAAATCTCTCCCTTTTAAAAACAAGAGATTCTTTGATCTCTAATCCAAAGATCACAAATTTGGATGATAATTAGGAAGAAAACATCCAAGTGATGCTTACTTACACTGTTACGCACGGCCGCTATCTATATAACAGCCTGTGAATCAACTTTCTCGTATCCCGAATCCATGATGCTCTCGCCTGCTTTGGATCTCAAATTTTACCTACTTGCTTGAGTGGAAAAAATGGAGGTTTCTTTTCTTGTGCTGGTCCTTTCTCATCCCTGCTCCTTGTACAGCACCCATCGTTGGTTGCTTGCTCATATCTTGCACATGACCCCAAGCCAGAAAAAGATCGAGATGCTACTAGACACACGGCAACCACAACCACTGCAACTATTATATCAACCGTCAGTACTAAAATTGCACACAAACAGTAAGGTTGCCCTAAGAGACGATTGGTTGGATCACATTTTTGCTCAGTTAAGAGCGTGCTGGTTAAGGACCCGACACACCATCTTTCTATCTTCTACCCTACCTACGCGCATTGATTAAACAACTGGGCGGCATCGGTTACATTTACACGGCTTGGAGACCCTGCCACTCTGCCAGAGTGGTAGTTAGCTCTAGTTGGTTGTCAATGAAAAGAAGAGAGGAAAACAAACGATTGATTCTCCATGGAGGGAGAGGAATGAGGTTTTTTTTGCTACGATTTATGATTTTTATTGTCTTAGTGTGACTGTTTGTAGGAATGAATTGAATATCGATGAGTCGATAAACCGTATCGAAAAAACTGTCTTCATAAGTCGTTACGAAAAGATGAAAAAAATTGTTCTGTTTATTTACTCAGAAAAATTATAAATTGTAAATTGAAAAGTAGAGGGAAAAGGCACAAGCGTTTTAATCTTTCCGTACCATGCGGTTGCAAGGGTCACGCGATCGAGTAGGGGGTGTCTTGCTAGCTTAACTTTGCCTCCTTGCCCATCTCTGCATCCACACGGTTACAAACTTTTAGGTGCACCCAGCAAACATGTTGAAGCTAACTAATCATTGATGGCTATCTATCCTGAAAAAACTCGTCCCAGCCATGCGTGTAGTTACTCCTCAAAAGATTGTTTTTTCTCTATCCTTTTAAGAGTTATTAGTTCGAGCAGTTCATGCTTAGCTCTGCTCGGCCTCCTTTAAAATTCATAACAAACCATAAAGAAAAGATGGCTTAAGGGCCTGTTTAGGAGAGCTCTACCAGCTCTAGATCTACAAAAAACAGTTCCACTCTACGAAATTTTACCCAAACGCTCCAGCTCCGCGAAATCTGGATCCACCAAAATCCTGGATCTGAGGGCCAGATCCATGGATTTTATGAAGCTCCACCGTGGAGTTGGGTGGTAATTACCCACCAATGCCACTGGTTACACACCCCATCCCACCAAAAGTGGCCATTCCCACCAAAGCCTTAATTTCGTGGATCTGGAGCTGCTGTACAAGCCAAACAGTCCATGGTGGGATCCCAGATCCACGGTGGAGCTGCTGCTCCAGATCCACGTTTTCAGTGGTAGAACTCTCCCAAACATGCCCTAAGTTTATGTTCCATACAATCTCTAGCTTTTGTTTTTTAAAAGTCGATTTTTTGAACAGAATAATTTTTAAAGATGATTTTTTATATGTCGTTTGTATAACTCACTGCAGAAGCCGCTTAAAATAAAATATTTTCTCAACACGAGAGTCACTTTCTCTCTTAATCACACTTGGTGGCCGTAGTTGGTGTTGTATAGAAAATGAGTGGTTTAGGGGGTGTTTGGTTGCCAGCCACAGTTTACCACGCCTAAGGTTAGGCAAGTTTGACCAACTTTGGAAGCTGTTTGGTTGCAGCCACAGTTGTGGCAAGATTCCCTTCCAGCAAACTAGGTTACACGCGTCAATGACTCAAAAAAGTGTGGCAAGATTCCCTTAGGCTTGCTAAGGTGTGGCAAAGAATTTGAGCACCTCAACTTAGGCAAGTGTGACAATTTTTGTTGGCAAAGTGTGATTAGTAACCAAACAACCTCTTAGTCTTGGTGCAGAGATGCAGGTACATACCGCGTTTGTGCTCTGCTGCGGATTAAATTGCAGTCATTACTTACGCAAATGCATCCAAAATGGATTAATTGCGGGCTACGCCCCGGCAGGAAGGACGGCGTGCTAGTTGTACATCTCGTTAATGAATGCGGTTTAGGAGTACTGTGCTGTACAGTTAATGTTGAGCATGTCTTGATTGTGTGATTAATGCGGTTTAGGAGTACTGTGCTGTACAGTTGATGTTGAGCATGTCTTGATTGTGTGATTAATGCGGCGTGGCATGGGCATGGACAGGAGGCGTACATCGTGCCGCCGGCGCCGGTGGAGGCCGTGGGCATGGACCAGCTGCCGAGGCCAGTGATCTTCCACGACGGCCGCCTCGTGCGCCGCCCGACGCCGCTGGTCGCGCTGCTCACCGTGCTGTGGCTCCCGGCGGGCTTCGCGCTCGCCTGCCTCCGTATCGCCGCGGGCGCGCTGCTGCCCATGCCGTGGGTGTACTACGCCTTCTGGGCGCTCGGCGTGCGCGTTGTCGTCAGGGGCACGCCGCCGCCGCGGGCCGGGAGCGCGGCGGGGCGCACGGGGGTGCTGTTCGCCTGCTCGCACCGCTCGTTGCTCGACCCGATCTTTCTCTCCGCCGCGCTCGGCCGGCCCGTGGCGGCCGTCACCTACTCGCTGTCCCGGCTCTCCGAGTTCCTCTCGCCGATTCGGACCGTCCGGCTGACCCGCGACCGCGCCACGGACGCCGCCATGATCAGGAGGCTCCTGCAGGAGGGCGACCTCGCCATCTGCCCCGAGGGGACGACGTGCCGGGAGCCCTTCCTGCTGCGCTTCTCGGCCCTCTTCGCTGAGCTCACCGACGAGGTGGTGCCGGTGGCGATGGAGGCCCGGATGGGCATGTTCCACGGCACGACGGCGAGGGGGTGGAAGGGGATGGACCCGTTCTACTTCTTCATGAACCCCAGCCCGGTGTACACTGTCACGTTCCTCAACAAGCTGCCGCCGGAGCTCACCTGCGGCGGCGGCGGCAAGTCCAGCCACGAGGTGGCCAACTACATTCAGAGGCACATCGCCGCCACGCTCTCCTACGAGTGCACCGGCCTCACCAGGAAGGACAAGTACCGGGCGCTCGCCGGCAACGACGGCGTCGTCGCCGTCAAGCCGGGCGCGGCGACGCCTGACAAGAAGGCCAAAGCTTGCTAGAAAGAGAAGGAAAAAGGGGAGAGAGAAATGCCTGTAATAGTGCATTATTACCATATTTGCTTGTGTTGATGTGCATGGCCAGCAGTAATTAAATGCCTGTAATAGTGTATTATTTCCATATTTGCTTGTGTTGATGTGCATGGGCAGCGGTAATTTTCTCTATTCTTTTGGAATACTTCTCTGAATATGCAATGTACTACCAACTGGGAGTTGAATGCAGATTTGCAGAAGTTAAATGAAATGGGGGACAGGAAACTATTCTGCGGGCAACAGCAACGGACTTAAAAGCAAAGTTATTCGGTTTGGTAGATCAGATATCACAGTATACCACCAATAGGCCATAGGTATTCGGTTTGGTAGATCATTGATATATATACATACCACCAAGCAGACCAGACCAATTGAGGGTACGATCATATTGGCCTTTTGATTTGGGCTATGAATATCAGTTTATAGAGAGAGACTCGTTTACGATTTTGACCGACATAAATAAAATCACTATAGTATATACTATAATCGAGTAGTAGAACCCATATTAAAAAGACACTACGTTTAAAAGTTAGATACTATAGAAAAACCATTTATTATATAAAATCAGATTTTAGAAGCCAAAATGAACAAGGCCTCAAGTCTTCTATTTTTGCCACCATTTTGGTCCACCAGAACAACAAACTTTCCCATCCAAGAAAAGTTATCACGCAATTGACGATAAGAGGATAGCCCGATCCGTAGTCATTGATATGATTGCTCAGCTAAAGTGGGTAATTGGCCGCAGGTTTGAACAAAACAAGAGTTCTAGCCGTAGTTTCTGGGCGTACATAGACGATAGATAGATCTTACATTTCGGCTCTGTCCAGGTTATACGTGCCATGCTCAGGCCTGTATAGTGTATACAACCTGGTACTCGGACAACAATTATCGATGCCATGTAACCTAGCACACGGTGGATGGATTGATAGCTTACTGTTCGCATACGTTGCAGCTCTTTCGGCAGAAGCCAGGTGCTTCGTTGGTACCCACCATGTAGTTGGGGTTCTTGGCGCACTCCCCTACTGCCGCCCACTGGGGGCAGAGGACGTTCTCGTCCTCGCACCCGTCAGCGGAGCCTCCGTGCCTGCCAGGGTTGTCGAAGGACCTCACATGGATCCATTTAGTCGCGGACCACTTCTGACCTTCGATGACGGGGCAGCTCCCGTGCAAGCTGTCAGGATCTGTTGTTGCATTAGGGTGGAGACTGAAGAACAGCAGTGCATCACCTTTTACGGGTTTTACTGCAGAGGACAACCAATGGTTCAGTCTAAGGGTCTCTTTGATTCGCAGGATTTTAGAATAAGAAAAACGTAGTGTTGCAATGCCATGGGCCCTCGAATCCTATAGGATTGAAAACCATAGGAATTTGCAACAAAGGGTGTTTGATTGCACCACAGGAAAAATACAGGAATTTTAAGATTAAATGTTAATTGATTAGAGATAGAATGGAGAGAGAGAGAGAAGGTGCATCGGAATTTTCAAAGGAATTTGTAACATAAGGTTAGATCTTATGCTTGAATTCCTCCAAAACTTGTAGGAAATTTTCCTATCCTATGAAATTCCTTTGAAGTAATCCTACACAAATCAAACACTCATCGTGGGATTTTTTTTTCTTTGGATTGAATTCCTCCATTTGTCCTTTAACTTTCCTTTGAATCAAATAGGCCCTAACAATGAAGTAAACTGTTATTGTATAAGGTACCACTGATGTCTGATATATGCAAAGCTAAGAAACCTTGTTGAAGAACGGAGCTCATTGAAATGAGAAGGGCCATAGAGATAGTGCTCCATTATCAAGTGAAAAGGATATGCAAAGTAATTTAATTTCTTTTGGCAACTATCCATTATACCTGCATATCCATTTTTAGCGCACTCAGACCACGTCTCATCCTTGGGTTGTGATAACTTCCCCTGCAGAATATCTGAGTTATTGCAAGGGAAATCCCAAGATAGTTAGACAACAAATGACAAGTAAATTACCTCTGCATTGGGGAAGATGGTCTCTCCGCCCTTCTCAACATTAGATAGGTACATGAGGACAGTTGCGATCCGATGCCCTCCGAGGGCTTGATTATTTTTGTCATGGAAGTAATCATAGTGTGGCTCATACTTCTCACCATTCTCATAATGTAATATTTGAATGGACTCACCATTCTCTGAGCATGGACAGAATAATGACAACACTATTATTAGCTATTAAATAGACAGAAAATGTAACCTAGAATGGTTTGAGTAATTTAATTTAGGGAACCTGGGGGAAGGAATGTCCAAGCAGCAATCCTCTGCTCTATTCTCGCTACAACTTCATCCTGCCAAATGAATAGTTTAGTTAAAATATCGATGTTACATTTTTTACACTGTACAGAGGTAGCTGGAATGGCTTATGTAGTGTTTTACTAATTCCATATGACCATGTGTGCCATGGCACAACAGATGTAAATATGCTAACGAGCAACATAGCTTAGTGATCCAACTGATTCGAAAGCAAAGGTGACCATAGGCTGAATAGTATACCATTTGAAACATTGCACACGCAATAAAGCATGATCCTGCTGCTATTGGTATGGATCTAGAGGACAGAAACTGGTGGATCAAATCCAAAAGAGCAAAAGTGACATGTAAAGTTAACATCAAAACCCAATCACCCAAATATTTTGTGCTAATCCGCAATCCATGTATTACCAAATAGAACTTGTGAAGGGGATTCCTAATGAAAATCATGGTATTACAGAAATGTGCCAAATTTTATGCTGGATAAATTTCAATTGAACCCATGGCTTGGAAAGTAAATAATAAATAGAGTAAAATACACTATGGGTCTCTAAACTTGTCACGTTGGTTCACTTAGATCTCCAAACTTTAAAATTGCAGATTCATATATCTAAACTTGTTTAAGTGGATCACTACAGGTTCCCAAGACGGTTCACTAGTTTGACCGTTGATGTGCAGCCTTGATCAATGCTAGCGTCGTGTGGGGGTCACGTGCGTCTCCACCACTCACTCTCCATCTCCTCCTCTGCCACTATGCCCACCTCCTGGAGCTACCTCCCCTACCACCGCCTCTGCCTCCTACCCTCCAGCTGCTCCACCTCCGCTACAATTTCAAGCCGCTACTCGCCTACCTCTCCTCCCCCTCAACTGCCGCATCCCTCACGTTGTCATCCCTATCAGCCTACGTGCTGGCCCAGAGCGCTGACAATGATGACCAAATCCAGTGGATCTTCTCGCTTGTTGGCAGTCGCATGCGAGAAAGATGACTGAATCTGGTCAGTGGCGACGACGAGCTCCATATCTGGCGGTTTGTGGTGTGGGATCCGGCTGTTGCACTTCCATAACAAGCTCAGATCCGGTCAGCCGCTGGGGAGGAGAAAGATGGTGGCGGAGGGGTCGGGGATGGGCACCGTCTCGGGCTTCGATCTGCGCCGTCATGCTTTTCTCTATTTGTGTCACCTTCCACACCCTCTTTATCGTGTTGCTGCGGTTGACTTTGCTCTTGCTTACCTCTACTTTTCTAGCCTCTACAATCTGTGCTTTATGGGCTGCCGCACGATTCTGGATAGGGGATTTTTTGGTATCCGACATAATTTTTCACGAGTTGCACGCTATAACAACATCTTCAAGACTCGGAATTTGGATTTTCCCTATTTTAGTATTAACCCTTCCAAATGCAATGCTATTGCATATGCCTTGCATTTGAGGGAGGTGTTAAGGGTATTTGTGGTATTTCCTAATTTCTAGGGTTTAGTTTTGTGTCCTTTGAGTCTTGTACTATATATTGCCTCTTTGGGCTGTGCAATATATCAAACGATTCATCCTACTAGTCTTATCTAACACTGGGACTTGCAGTGACCCACTTAAACAAGTTTAGGGACATGAATCTGCAGTTTCAAAGTTTAAGGACCTAAGTGATCCAACTTGACAAGTTCATGGACCCATAGCATATTTTGCTCTAATAAATATATTAAGGAGCATCTGTCATCCAATCAAAATTGAAGTTCGTGACATACATTTCACAGGTCCATAGAAACACAAGCATTCACTCAAATTAACACAGAGCAGTGGGGAGGGAAAAACATACGAAGATATCCCATCTGAGGCTTTGAGCACAAATTTCAGAAAAGGCAAAACCCAACAATGAAGATCAGTAGTGATTCATTGTATAAATTTATTGAGATTATATCATGGCAAATCCGCAATTGGTCCTCCACAACCCACATCTCACACTTGTATGGCAATGAAATATGTAATAAAGCAACCAGGAATGGAACAAACTTTGTCTAAATGGAAATGAATTAATTTTCTAGACCATAACTCAGCCATCATACTCCCTCCGTTTCACTATATTTGTCCACAGCCCATCATGCGCACAGACCAAGGAAGCACTAAATCTAAGAAATAGTTAGTGAGAAATGACCATGTATACCCCTATTAAATATCATACTACAACCACTTAATCTCTTCCAAGGAATTTAAGTAGGGGTAGAAAGTGAAAACATCACAATAACTATACTCTCGATTATCTTAATTCACAAATATTTTGAAATGGATACTCCCGAGACCATGGACAAATATAGTGAAATGGAGGGAGTATGATAGATGAGGCCATGACAACTAATAAGAAATGGTATAATACTATGGTGTGTTGCCTACAGCTAGCGAGGTGAACCAAACACATACCGGTATATTGCTTTACAGTTCACAGTGCTAAATCACAACGAACAAGGAGTGATATAAGACAAGATGAAAACTGTAAAAATCTAAAGAATGGAAGGAACAAACATTCAGCTCTTAGCATACCCAGGCAAGCAAATAATGCGAAGTGATATAACAAGTTGAAAACAGTAAAAATCTAAAGAATGGAAGGAACAAACATTCAGCTCTTAGCATACCCAGGCAAGCAAATTTAATATAAATGGTAAATCCTTGACATAATGACATATTATCTCCAGATAACTACAGTAAAAAATTCTACCAAGCAATAGAGCAAGCATCCTGGCTTTCAATCACTGAATACTTACAAAAACCATTAGATTTAATGGAAAACAATTAAAAGTTACCTCTTTATGCAACGGGATTAGAAAAGGTGAACTTGAGCATGAAATTTCAGTTACAAACCTTATGTCTCAAACATGTCCTGCAGACATCACCTCACCACAACAAACTACTAGTTCCAAGCCTAGTCACAATTTCCCGCTTTCAGATTTGGTCATGCTACACACACACACGCACGCATGCACGCACGCACACACACACACACACACAGAGAAGAACTATAGTAGATAAGATACAGTTGCATTCAAGCATTTTGCCGACAAACCACCATGATTAACAAAATAAACATGAAAACATTATAACACCAATTAATCGATCCAATCACATAAATTTACCTTCTAAACCACTTTTTCTATACCATACTAAATCAATACAAGCACATAAGTTCACCATCCTAGCTAGCTCTATACCAATCTAAAGATGAATTCCACAAAGAAAAAAAAATCCTGCTCCCTCTTAGGCAGAGCATGGCATTGGCACCTACAAAATCATTTCCTGCTCAGATCACCTCATACTACCACCCAAAATAAGGTTCCCTGCCATTCCATATTTTCAATACCCAGTTTATATAAATACAATGCCCTATAAGAATTTTACTAATTTCGCTTTCCACATCGAGATCACGGCCGATACAGAAGCATTCCCTTACTAGATCTGTACAGTTAACAGCACACTGAACCATTCCAACCCCAGAGATTACCAAGAAGAATTGAAATCACTCAGTGTGTTGGCCGCTTACCTGCTTCTTCTCGAGGAACATGCCGGAGCTGGTCCGCACCTCGCTCATGACGCTCTTGCCGGACTCGTTGTCCGCCACCATCGATTTCTCCAGCTTGTCCTTCGCCTTCAAGCACCACACATAGAATCAATCAATCAATCAACCACCCGGAACCATCAGAAGCCAATTCACCCAGTCCACGACGAGATCGAGGGGGCAGGGCCAACGCACTCACCAGCACAACCAGGTGGTCGCACTCCGCGTTCGACAGGAACCCCTTATGCAGGAACGCCCTAACCGCCGCCACGCCAATGGAAGAAACTGCCGTCAGAGTCGTACGTAGCCAAGGGCTCAGGGGGGAGGAAGGGGAAGACATCAGATCGGTCACCTGGGGCGCCACGAGAGCTGCACGACGCGGGAGGGGTCGACGGTGCCGCCGTAGCCGCTGCCGTGCGACGCGGCGGAGGCCCCGAAGGCGGCGAGGTGGAGCGCTAGGACGGCGAGGAGGAGGTGGTGAACCATGGCGCGGCGAGACGGGAGGAGGACGGCGAGGAGGAGGTGGTGAACCATGGCGCGGCGAGACGGGAGGAGGACGGCGAGGAGTTGGGGAAGAAGCCTTGTGTAGGGTGTGTGTTGTCGAGGAGCAATGTGGCCCGGGGTTTCACTGACAGTGGGGCCAGAAAACTGGTGGGTTGACTTGTCAGTGAGAGAGTGAGAGAGAGAGAGAGCAGTTTTTGACGGTTTCCTAGGGGGGGAGAGAGGGAGGGAAGCGCTTTGGCGACTCGTTCTGGAAGGTTCCAGCTCCATCACTTTGCGTGTCGCCCGCTCAAAAGCGTATCTCGGGAGCCTGACGTCTTCTCAGAGATCCTTGCATGTGATTGCTGACCTAAAGTCGTATCTACCACGAGTGCGCGTTCCCTGCAAGGAGACGTATCTGTGTTTACTTCGTTCAAGCAGAGTAGCCATGAGGCACCGTGCAATGGCAGGGCAAGAAATCTGCAGAAGTTACCTACATCAATTTAAATGTTAGGGTAGCCAAGTTTCCCCATTACACAGTTCACCACCGATAAGGTTAGAAGGCCATACACCTGATATTGTGTTTGTTTTTTTTACTACAGTTTATAACTTTTGACTAATTTTTTTAACTTTTATGACTTTTAACTAAAATTTTTAACTTTTAGGTGTTCACGAAAAAGAGTACAAAGAAAGATACTTGCTTGTGATTTTGATCAATCTAGATGAAATCGTTATAATGTTTACTACAATTAACATACAGACCTTACCTTAAAAAGACAATTCGTTTGAAAACTAGGCAATGTAGAAAAGTCAAAAGTCAGAAGTTGAAAAGAACAAACCCATTGACAGTGCTCGGCATATTGACTAAAATCAGGTGTAGTGTGTTTTCTTATCAACCCAATATCTGATATTGAGGAAAACTGCATTCATCCCCGTATTATTAAGGTTCTATTTGGAACACACGAATTCTTCACAGATTTCTTGCAGAAATTGAACTATTGTTTTTGTGAAGTTACTATGTTTCAAACAGACAAGCTACGGAGCCCATTTTTTTGGGGTCAACCTTGTTTTGCTCTACCGCCTGGGCATGGCGAATCCCAACCAAAACAAAACTGAATAATTTGTCTGACAGGGCAAAACCCTGCAAAATTTCCTATTTATGAATGAATTAGGCCCTCAAGGAGCGTCTTCCCTTTTTAAAAAACCGAATAATTTAACATCCATTCATTAATGCAGTAAATTCAATCCATACTACCACACATGAGCAATTTCATTTCAGCGGCATTTGGCATTTGGCAATAGTAACTCATGTTTCGTTTGCAAGAGAGTTCATTGATACTTATCAATTGACAACAAACTCAAACCGAATGAAATTTAACATGTGCTAAACAGGTTCGATTGTAAGTTCTAAACAATTTAGATGGATAATAGTTCTCAAATACTTCGTAACCCTGTATAGTGATGGCCCTGCTAATCTGTATCGGCTGCATATTTGAAGGCACTGATTTTATAAAGCAACAAATGCAGACGTGCAATGACAGAATCAAGTCAAACATCAAACGAGATCTGGTGTTAGTTATTTTTCTACATTTTGAAGCAGCAACAAGAGGGTAAACAAAAATAACACTACCTACTGATACAGTGAGGTTTTGGATGCCTAATACATTTTCTTCCAGAAGAACTAGGCCACTGATTAGAATTGGCAAGTAGCTACAATTAGACATAAGCATCAAGAGCACCCTAGATCCGAAAGTATTGATGGAACTATGCATCATGATACCAAACGCATTGGAAGCAAGCATTCTGTTTTAGTCAGGGAAAAATTATTTGGTTTGCAACAAAATTTGGAGGGCAATGAAAGTGACGAAATGACAAAATTTTGCTCATTTCGGCTAAAAATCCGGACGAAATATTCAAACATTATTTGAATTTTGATGAAATTTAACCAAAATTTGGACAAATTCAGCCAAAATTTGGCCGAATGCTCTTCCTTTCGGTACCCTCCGAAATTACCGAAATTTCGCTGAAATGTTTAACCCTGGTTTTAGTTCTGATGTAACAAGAGACTGATTTTATCTCTAAAACAAATGCAGGTGCATAAACTAAAGGTAACATCAAATGAACAAATCAAGCACTAGTGCACTACCATTGCTTATATCCTGAGACTTTCCTGTAATGAATTGATGCGTTACATGAGATGATACACCTATTTTACAGCAGTCCACGAGAGCAAAATACATACAAGTCAAATTCAAGTTGAACAAAATCACAATGAAACAGTTAACACATCGATCACAAACAGATGCGTTTCTCTTACTAGGACACAACACAAAACAACGTATAGAAACATATTTCGCAGTCATCTTGTTGTACTGAAGAACATAACATCTACTTCTTATGGTGCATAGATCTCACTTTCAGGGGATAACGAAAAATGGCAAGAGTACCAAAAGACACCTCTTTTACAGCGCATACATTTCCCAGGGCAAAATTCCAATGCAGCAAATAGTGCATAGGTTTTGACATTTGGAATGACAAAATCATCAAACTTTTTTCAAAATTTGCTCCCTTCTCCTGAACAACAAAGAGCTCTCCCTGACCCCAATTCTTACTACTTATTGCTTGTTTAAGCTACAAATGGAGATCTCACACACCTCCAACTCGAAGAACACATAAATTGCAAACAGTTTCCATGAAATACTAATCATTGTTTTTTTGAGAGCCTAATCTTTTTCTTGTTCGATCTTTCCTTGTACACAAGGCACACACTTGTAGAATTATACCGTGATCCATGACCAAACTACAACTCAGATCACGCACCACTGAGCTTAAAGGGCAAAATGTATCACCTTTGCCGGATTCAGTCAAGAAAGCCGGTTTGCCGGAGCACGGCGTCGCGCACGCGACGGAGATCGCGCCCCTTGAGAGTGCGGCCGGCGCCCTCGAGCATCGAGGACGGCTTCACCGGCACGCCGAAACTGCCGGCGGACGCGCGCGCCACCATCTCGTGAGGGGGCAGCATGGCGGCGTCCCCACGGAAGAGCTCCCCATCGTCCTCGTCCTCGTCGACTGGTCCGCTGGCGAGCTCGTCCCACCCGCGCCTCCGCGGCGGCGGCCGGACGGGCACCTGGACGGGGGCCGACTGGTGGTACGGCGCCGCAGGCGGTTGCTCGGGGTTCCTGGGCCTGGGCGCTGCCGGGATGGCGCGCGCGGCGGATGGAGGCGACAGGGACGGCTTCGTGGACGCCGCCGCCGCGGCGGCTGCGATGGTCGCCTTGCGGCGGAGCAGTGTCCCGGAGGTGGCCGTGGCCGCAGCCACGGCAGCCGCGCCGCCCCCGCCGGCGCGACCTAGGAGCTTCCTGTCGCCGTCGTGGAGCGCGGCGAGTAGCCCGAGGTGGCCGTGCGGGACGTGGCCAGGGTTCTTGGATGCGTCGGGCGGTGGATCCGAGGAGGGGGCAGGGAAGAGGAGGTCGCCCTCGAGAAGCTCGTCGCCAGCGGAGGGGGAGGTGGTGATGGAAGGGGACGGGGAGGAGAAGAGGCCGAGGAAGCGGTCGGCGGGCGGCGAGCGACGCGGTCGGGCGGCGTCCATGGGTTCCTCCGGCGAGGGCCGGCGGGATCAGGAGGTGGGGGCTGCGTCCTTGACTCTTCGGAGCCTTTGGACTTTATAGGGCTTTGGGAGTTCTTTATGTGCCGGCCCATAGATGAACAGGCCCAGCAAGGTGGGGCCTGCAAGAATTACTATATTTTTTTCAGACTTGCTAGACAGTGCACAATTGCATTTTTTCTTCTTCCTCTCAGAATAAAATAAATATAATTAGTTTTTTTTCTAAAAGTAATTTTTCTGATTTTCTGATTGAATTTTCTCGCGCATCAGATTTGCTTCAAGACTTGTGCAATGGAAACATCTCTCTGGTGGAGTCGGCTCGCTGCAGCTATGGCAACAACAAATGCACCCTTCTCCCTCTATAGATTAAGATTTTTTGAGCTTTTAGTAGTGCCAAAGGTGATGTTCATCTTTGCTATGAGCGTCGTAGGCAGGGAGGAGGTGGCGGCGGCGGCGCGGGAGAAGGCAATGAGTAGAGGTAGCATAAGCCACGTGGTGGACGACAGATTTTTTTTGAAAATGGAACTAATTTCATTAATGTGACAAGTTAGACATGTCGCTAAGAGCAACTCCAGCAGTACTACTCAAAACAGGGCCCCTACTTTTTATTTGAGGGCTCCCCCTACTTTTGAGGGCCCAATTTTTTTGCTTCTACTCCAACAGCACCCCTCAAATCTAAGCCCTCAAATCTATTCACCACACACTGACACATGGGACCCACTCCTGACAAATTTCTTCGTCCCCTCTCTCTCGTCACCGTTCCGCTCCCTCACTCCATCGGCGGCGGCGGCGGGATCCGGCGGCGGCTGGACGGCGTGGAAGCCGAAGAGGGCGTCGACGGCCTTGGCGGAGGCGGCGGCGGATGCGGCGGAGGAGCCGAGGCCGGAGCCGAGGGGGAGGCCCTTGGTGAGGTGGATGGAGACGGCGTGCGGCGCCGGATGGCTTCGGTTCCGGTCAGATCCGGGCGGGGAGCGGCGGCCTCGGGCGAAGATGGCCAGATCCGGCAGCGACGGCGCAACGGCGGACGGATCCGGGCGGGAGGCGGCCGGATCCAGCCGGGCCGAGGCCGGATCTGGTGCGGTGGAGGCCGGCGGTGGAGGAGCTCGGTCGGTGGCGCCCAGATTCGAGGACGACGGAGGTGCGAGACGAGGAGGCGGCGGGTCGGCGCAGGCGGTGGTGGAGGGGGCGGAGGCGCCGGGGGAGGGGGCGGAGGCGGAGGCGCCGGGGAAGGGGAAGGGGGCGGCGGGGGAGGCGGGGACGGCAGGGGAAGGGGGGGGGGGAGTCGGGGACGACGGGGAAGGGGGCGGAGGCGGCGGTGGAGGGGGTGGAGGCGCCGGGGAAGGGGGCGGCGGGGGAGGCGGGGACGGCAGGGGAGGGGGCGGTGGCGGGGGAAGGAGCAGTGAGGGAGGCGGGGATTTTTGGCGAGGGAGGCGGGCGGGCGAGGGAGGCGGCGGGGAAAGATGCAGGCGGGGGGGGGGGAGCGGGAGAAGTTTCACGGTGCGGGAAAAAAACAGAAAAATGAGGGGTGGAGGGGGAGCCCCTAGGAATGAGGGGTGGGAGGGGGATTTGAGGGGCTCCTCAAATTTGAGGGCTCTAGTAGGGGCTCTGCTGGAGTTGCATTTTTGCCTCAAGCCCTCAAATATGAGGTTTGAGGGCTCAAGTAGGGGCCCTGCTGGAGTTGCTCTAACTGCCACATGTGATACAAACTCATGTGAACTTGAAGATTCCAAAGTCGCGCTGAACTTAGCAAGTTTATGCGCCAGTATATTGCAACTCCTGAGTAAAACCTTATGTCTACTGCATCAAAATCAAGAGCTATTAGCTATTTGGCCTCCCTAATTATAACAACGTTAACTCCATTATCAACTTCATCTTGATCAAGAGAAGAGTAAAGGAAGAGTAAAGGTTTTGAGCAGCACTTTCAAGAATGATGCAGCGGATACCCATGTTGTAAACAAATTCCATCGCATTCACCACCGCCATAGCCTCCGACTGAAGAGCATCCTGGAGATGTTGCAGATTTTCGGCTGCAGCCATAAGGACTTCACCTACCGAATTCTTGAGCACTGCACCCCATCCTCCAGTGCCGCTCTCATGCCAAAGGGAACCATAAGTCTTAATCTTTAGATTTCCTTCGGTTGGTGGTCTCCAGATTCTTTCTCTAATTATTTTCTTCCCTGGCTTGTCGTGTCTAATAACTCCTTGGATAGATTGTAAGCAGCTATAAACCGAGTGAACAACCTCCCCAGTTGAGACCGATCTCTCCCCAGCTACTACCTTATTGCGAGCATACCACCAACACCATAGTAGAAAAATAACTTTGAATACCTTGAGAAAATAAAGAGTCACTTTACTGGTTTTTCAAAGACTTATGCTACACAGCTGATTAAGCAGCTTGTGACAGAAAGGTACTCTGGTGATAGCAGTGGCATAAGAGAGCACATACTAAGGATGAGCAACTTGGCATCCAAGCTTAAACCAATGGATTTGGCTCTCAAGGATGAGTTCCTTATTCATTTGATTTTTGCTTCCTTGCCGAAAGAGTTTGACACCTTTGTTGTCAACTACAACATGCAGCCCGAGAAATGGGACTTAGAAAAGTGCATAGCTATGTGTATGCAAGAGGAGGAAAGAATTAAATCCTCATATGGTGGTTCTATCAACTATGTGAAGGACAACAAGAAAAAGAACTTCAACAGTAACTTCTCCACAAAGAACAAGGGAAAAGCCCCTGTCTATCAGCCTCAACAGAATAAGTTTGCAGTAGACAAAGATCAGTGTCTTCACTGCAAGAAGACGGGACACTACAAGAAGAACTGTCCCGATTACTTAAAGATGATAATGGCAAAGAAATGTGAGAACATTATTACCTTTATAAATGAATCCCTGTATGTGCAATATTCGAAATCTTCTTGGTGGATTGACTCAGGAGCAACTGTTCATGTTGCTAATTCTTTACAGGGATTCCGTTCGACGAGGACTACGCAAAGAAAAGAAAGATGCGTTAAAGTCGCAAATGGAGTCCAAGCTGAAGTTGAAGCCGTTGGCGATCTTTCATTTAGAGCTAGCTGATGGCTTCACTCTTTTACTTAGAGATGTTTTTTATGTTCCCTCTTTACAGAGGAATTTGATTAGTGTTTCAAATTTGGACAATGATGGTTATGATTGTCATTTTGGAAATGGCAAGTGTGAAATAATGTTTAATAAAGAATGTGTTGGTCTTGCCATCTTACAAAATGAGCTTTATTTGTTATCATTATGTGATGATGTGAATGTCGTATGCGATAATGGGAACGTCGCGTGCGAGAAAGTGAATGAATCCTCGTCTACGAATGTAAACAGGAAACGAAAGAGAACACTAGATGCGTCGTCGAAATTATGGTACTGTCGTTTAGGCCATATTTCGAGGGGGAGAATAGAAAGACTAGTTAAGAATGATATTCTTCCTCCATTAGAGTTCTCAGACTTAGAACAATGCAGAGAATGCATTAAAGGAAAATATGTAAAGAAAATTAAGAAAGACGCCAAAAGAAGCATAGGAGTTCTACAAATTATTCACACAGACATTTGTGGTCCTTTTCCTGTGAAAAGTGTGGATGGATATGACTCGTTCATAACATTCACGGATGAGTACTCCCGTTATGGATATATTTATCCAATCAAAGAAAGAAATAAAGTCTTGGATAAATTCAAGATATTTAAGGCTGAAGTTGAAAACCAACACGATTTAAAGATTAAGATAGTCCGATCTGATCGTGGGGGGGGGGGAGTACTACGGTCGACATACCCCATATGGACAAGTTCTTGGACCTTTTGCAAGGTTTTTACAGGAAAATAGCATAGTGGCCCAGTATTCTACACCGGGCGAACCTCAGCAAAATGGAGTAGCTGAAAGACACAACCGTACCCTGATGGATATGGTGCGAAGCATGATGAGCTATTCCACACTGCAATTGAGTTTATGGATGGAGGCGTTGAAAACCGCCATCCATATTCTCAACAGAGTGCCTAGTAAGTCGGTGCCCAAAACACCGTACGAGTTGTGGATAGGAAGAGATCCCTCACTAAACCACTTACGTGTGTGGGGAGTCCTGCTGAGGCTAAAGTATTTAACCCAAACCTTGGGAAGCTTGATCCCAAAACAGTAAGTTGCCATTTCATTGGCTACCCTGAAAAGTCAAAAGGTTTTCGTTTCTACTGTCCAGACAGATATACAAAGTTTGTAGAAACGAGACACGCTGTCTTCTTAGAGGATGAAATGATGAGGGGAAACATGGTAGCTCGAGAGATTGACCTTGAAGAGAAGCGGGCGTATGCGCCCACTCCGATGATTCAAGAGCCATTCTTCACACTACCTGCTGTCGCTGCACCGACGGTGCAAGACACTGTGGTGCCAGCACCTGTTATTGTTCCTCCTGTGGCAACAATGAAAGAGAATGAGGAACCTGTTCTTCAGGATCCTATAGAACCTATTGCCACAGATGAGGGGGAGCAACAGTAGCCTCAAACAGAAGATGTACCAAATGAGGAGGCCCCGAGAAGGTCTCAAAGAGTAAGAAGATCAGCTATTTCTGATGATTATCGGATTTATCATACATAGGAATTTCAAATGGAGGATGATCCCACCTCATTTGAAGAAGCCATGAGAAGCGAAAATTCTTCAAAATGGCTTGAGGCCATGGAAGAGGAAATGAGGTCCATGAATGCTAATAAAGTCTGTGACTTGAAAATTATTCCTAAAGGAGCCAAAACAGTAGGCTGTAAATGGGTCTACAAAACAAAGCTTGACTCCCAAGGAAATGTAGAAAGATACAAAGCGCGACTTGTGGCAAAAGGTTTTACACAAAGAGAAGGGATTGATTACAATGAGACATTTTCTCCAGTCTCATGTAAAGATTCCTTCAGAATCATAATGGCATTAGTAGCACATTATGATTTAGAGTTACATCAGATGGATGTAAAGACGGCATTTCTTAATGGGGATTTGGAGAAAAATGTTTACATGGCACAACCGAAAGGTTTTGTCGTGGAAGGAAATGAAAGAATGGGATGCCGCATAAATAAATCGATTTATGGGTTAAAGCAAACTTCAAGACAGTGGTACTTGAAGTTTGACAGTACAATAAGAAAATTTGGGTTTAAAGAGAATGTAGAGAACAACTATGTTTATGCAAAGTTTAAAGATGGGAAGTTTATCTTCCTAATCCTGTATGTGGATGATATCCTACTAGCTAGTAGTGATGTCAGTCTGCTACTGGAGACAAAGAAGTTTTTGTTCTCAAATTTTGATATGAAAGATCTTGGTGAAGCTTCGTTCGTTCTAGGGATCGAAATTCACCGGGATAGAAACAAAGGGACATTGGGACTGTCACAAAAGACATACATAGAGAAAGTCTTAAAGAAATTTGGTATGCATAAATGTAGTCCTTCACCTGCACCTAAAGTCAAGGGCGACAGATATGAGGATTTTCAATGCCCCAGGAACCAGTACGAGCTCGATCAAATGAAATCGGTTCTATATGCTTCAGCTGTCGGAAGCTTGCAGTATGCTCAAGTGTGTACGCGCCTTGACTTAGCGTTTGTTACCGGGTTACTTGGCAGATTCCAGAGCAATCCTGGAATAGAACATTGGAAATTGATAAAGAAACTCTTGCGTTATTTGCAAGGAACAAAAGGCCTCATGATGACATACAGAAGATCAGATTCACTCCATATAGTGGGGTATACAGATTCTGATTATGCGGGAGATGATAGAAAGTCGACATCCGGATATGTGTTCACTCTCGCTGGAGGAGCTATATCGTGGAAATGCTCTAAGCAAACCGTCACTACATCGTCCATAATGTATGCTAAGTTTGTAGCATGTTATGAGGCCACGGGGCAGGTGAACTCGCTAAAGAAGTTCATACCCAGTTTGAAGGTGGTTGACGAAATCTATAGACCACTTAAATTGTACTGCGATAATGAACCAGCAGTAACGTATGCCCACAACAATAAGTCAAGTGGTGCTGCCAAACACATTGACATAAAGTACTATGTTGTGAAAGATAAAGTTCGGGATCAAATTATAAGTCTTGAGCATATAAGTACCACAAAGATGTTAGCGGATCCGCTTACAAAAGGCTTACCACCCAACGTGTTCAGAGAACATGTAGCCGGCATGGGTTTAAGGGAAAGTCTATGATTCCTGGACTATAAAGGGTCCAAAATTAAAGAATCTGTTTCAGAACAGAGATGTGTATTGTAGCTGTTAAATCTATCGGCGATTGACCGTGACGATGAAGCATGCTCTATGCACTAATCTGTGATGAAATGGGAAAAGAAGAAAAGGTATGATATAAGAGGAGATCAAGGGGGAGAATGTTAGATTGATCTCTCTCCCGATTAGCCCAACGGCTAATCGGGGCCTTGATCCGCGCCCTGATCGGGGGCGCCCAGCCCATCTATTGGTTGGTGGGCCCCTGTCGCGCTGCGCAATAAATAGAGGGGTGGGGCCCGGCGGCTCGAGTAACGAGGTTCGCCTGAGCCGCAAATCCCCACCGACACAAACCCTAGACCGATCTAGAGGGATGCGCAGTCGGCGGCGGGAAGCTCCATCGCCGTCGCCTTCACCGGATCTACGCCGCCGCCACCGCCCTCCTCTTCCTCGACCGTCGCTGCCCGTGCGCAGACTTCACCGACGAAGCAGCGATGGCCAGCTCCTCCTCCAATGCATCGGACGGTCGGTACTTCCCTCTCCCTCTCCCCTTCTCTCTCGAATCCAATCAAGAGCACCCTCTGATCTACACCTAGACGATCCTAGGGACTTAACAGATAAATACCACAGCGCAAAGGTCTATCAATGTCAATTTCCACTCTTGCCCGAAGGAACAGACCACTTGCGTTCCCACTCTCATGCACCTCCACTTTCTGAACATTTCCCACAATGCTAGCAATCCTTTTTCCCCATTTTTTATTCATCCAACCGAATGGAAGATTAAGGATATGAATCAGAATTGCCATACTACTAAATTTCTCCGATGGGCACAAAGTAGCGTTATATTCTTGCAGCACCATTGCATGCTTACCCACCATCCATGGTAAACCTTGAAGCACTCTCTCCTTGTCAATCTTCGATTTGAAATCAACAATAAAAAGATTATCTCATGCAGATCTAGTGAAAATACCACGTGGGTTGCCCCAAGCTGGCCTCATTGCTGCCATTATCGTAGTTACATGTAGTACTAACGGAGCTAGAACTTTACCTATTATCGCCCATTCTGTAGCTGCCCTATCAGTGTCTTCACCATCTTCCAGCATAAACTCTGTATCTTCTGAGGCCAAGTTTAGCCGACTTAGGAGATCTGTAACCCCAGTCTTCTCTTGATTTAAATCCTCACCAATTTCCACCAAATTCTCCTTTTCTATATTTGAAGGACTGCCACTATCCTTCGCCATTGCTACGGGATGCTCTTCCACCTCCTCAGGGGTTCACATGGCACAATCAAGGGCGGGCAGAAACGTACAAGTTTCCCCCTTAATCGCCTTGAATCACACCAATGCAAGACCTTTATGAAGGGGAAGTCAATCAAAAAACAAAATTTTGGCTTCTTAAATCCTCAGAATCAGGAAGCAAACTAGAAACTTAGGACCTCAAAACAAAATTTCAGAGTACCAAGCTCCAAGCAGGACCCCATAGGAAACCTCAAATCTTGCTCACCTGCAGGTAGCTGGGACATGAAAATAGCGCAGCATGGGTGGAGAACTTGTCTGCAGATCTGAATCCCAACCCAAATTCTCAATCAAGGAAGATTGAAATTCGGGGGAAAAGTGCCTCTCGTGGGAGGAAGTTTCTGGAGAGCTCCAGAATGAATCGATGCACTCGACCATAACTAGGCCTGTGGATGATAGAATTGGTCTTGATGTAAGTGGAGATACAAATCATGGCTCCATTCATTTGGACTTATGGCTTGGTTTTCTACAGTAACCAGCTTTCAAACGGAGTGTCTTTCAAAGCGGGGTTAAGTCTATTGTGGTAGATACTGTCCCGACTTCATCTATATTGGCCTAAATCGCATACGAGTATTTCTCTTAGTACTCTCTCTTGCGAATAGTTAGAATTAAAAATTTAAACAAAAAACCATAAGCCACAGCCCAAAACAACCCACTCCATATCTGTTGGAAGAATAATTCACCCCTCTACTAGTGGGACTTGTGCTACAGAAGATACCTACCTACAGATAAAGACAAAGGACAATTATACCCCTCACTTGTACTCACAGGGTAGCTATCCCCTCAGGGGCATTCTGGACATTTGTACAGATTCAAGAGCCTACAAATACCCCATGTAACCCTCTTTTGAGAGGGGAGCTCTCTTGAGCTCTCATGAGCAATAAAGAATCATATTCAAACTAGCGAGCCCTCAGAGGCTCCTTCCTCATAGGTAACCCCTTGTGGGCTCACCGATAGGAGTAAGGTGGTCCTCTCGAACCCCCAAACCTGTATAATCCCTATGTCATTTTTACTCTTGTGGATGACGGCCTGTAAGACAGCCGACGTCCATCCCCTCACTTATGTTTAGGTTTCACACATATAACATTGGCGCCATCCATGGGGAACCATAGCTAATCGACGAAAAGCTATAGCTCCTACCAAGAAATACCCTAAGTCCACAAAGCCTCTTCTAGCTCTGGAGAGCAACAAGCTCGTGGATGACCTATAAGCTCTCTAGAGGAGCCCTAGGTGTGCACCTTGTCATAGATTGGGCCCATCCACCACAGAATGGACAGCGTCCTTATGCCCTGGGACTCCCAAGTGCACCCTCCTCTCTTGCGTTGGTCGATGTGAGGTCCAGCCGATGGGAATCTCAAAACACTTTTGCAGTTAGAGGGCTACAAGTTTTGGGGCCAACCATCACCTCGGGACGCACGATGTACAAACTGTAAGATGATGAAGACCTTAGCACTCTTCTTTGCCCATCGGGCGCCCTTCAAGATGCCCTATGGGCAAGGGGGGCTAGGGGCAAGGGACAGGGGAGTCCTACCACCTACCTTCTAAAATGCTCCATATCTCGATGAGTCTATGGGATGGCGTATGTGAGCCCGTGCCCCAGCATGCCATGCTTTAGTGCCCAGCACCATACGTGCCCTAGCGCCTACGCCATGGTGCCCTGGCAATGGCACCCTCGTGTGGCCCAGCGCCCTCGTGGCATGGCATCTTTGTGTATCGGCACACCATGCTTTGGCGCACCATATGTGCCCTGGTGCCCTCGCCATGGTGCCCTGGCGATCGCAACTTCGCGTGGCCCAGCGCCCTCATGCCACAGCATCTTCATGCCCCGACACACCACGCTTCGGCGCCCCACACCATACGCACCCCAGCACCCATGCCATGGTGCCCCAGCAACGGCGCCCTCATGGGGCTAGTGTCCTTACGCCATGACATCTTCGTGCCCTGGCGCCCGCGCCATGGCACCCTAGCGGTGGAACCCTTGGATGGCCCAATGCTCTCACACAACATCTTTGAGCCCCGGTGCTCACGCCATGGTGCCCTGGTGACGTCGCCGTCGTGTGACCCAACACCCTTGCTTGGGCTCTTGAGACACTTTCCCCCATGGGATTTCATCCCCGTGGTGCGTAGGATGTATGACCTTCGTGGTCTCCCCTAGCAAAAGTCCAAGGTGGCTTGGGCATCCGTCACCTCCACCATGGAGGCTCATGTCCTGCTAGACCCAAGGCATGAGTGATAACTTGGGCCCAGTGCCCAAGTTGATGGATTTGCTGAGGACTCATCCCCCCTTGGATTCTAGGCCATACGCCGAACGACCTCTGGATCACCATATGCCTCGCCCCGTTGTTTAGCAAAGGTTAAGCATTCTCATGCATTTTTTATCATGAAGAAAAAACCCACCTACGGGGGTAAAAGGGCTCCATAGCCCTCATACTTTGGAGGCCCATGACTTAGCCTCGTGGGCACCCCTTCGGTGTGCGTATGACTTATGTTGTAGGCGCACCAACAAGGTGCTTGTGAGTAAACCTCATGGGCGCCTCCACCCCAACTAGGAGGCTACCACCCCAAGTGGCAATTTGATGCCCTATGACATTTCATAAGTTATTTCGTACAGGCTATTCAAAGTCTAATAGCTTTATTGCATGGTACTTCGACCATGAAGCCTCACTTATGCTAGCCTCGTGGGCATCTCTTTGGTGTGCTTATGATTTAGTGTCGTGGGTACACCTCCAAGGTGCCCATAAGTAAGCCTCATGGGTGCCTCTGAGCCCACTGGGGGCTACTACCCCAAGTGGCTATTCGATGTCCCATGACTTAGCCTCGTGAGTATCTCTCCAGTGTGCTTATAACTTAGTGTCGTGGGTACACCTCCAAGGTGCCCATGAGTAAGCCTCATGGGCATCTCTGAGCCCACTCAGGGGCTACCACCCAAAGTGGCCGTTTGGTGCCCCATGACTTTGTCTTGTGGGCACTCCTCCAGTGAGCCTATAACTTAATCTCATCGGCACACCTCTAAGGTGTCTCATGACTTAGTCTTACAGGCACCCCTCCAATATGCCCATAACTCAGTCTCATGGGTGTAGCTCCAAGGCGCCCTATGATTTAATCTCATGGGCACTCTCAAGCCTACTAGAGGAACCCCTACTAACTTTGTGTTGCTCTTCAACAACACACGTACACCTCTCCTAGGCAGCTCGAATTATTTAACATCGATCTAGCTTGAATATCAATCAAGGGTTGTCATACTTACATAAGGCTATCACCTTGGAGATCTCAATATCAAAAAGTAATGGGACTTAACTTGTCCCACAACAACGACTTCGATCATCTATCATGTTGAACGAATGCTATCTTGATATGAGTGTTGGTCATTTTCTCTCTCACTTCCAATCTCGCGCTCCCACCTCACGTTATCTGTCTTCGCAGCTTTCCTAGCTTGAGTGTTGATCATTATCTAGCAACATTTTTGAGCTCACGTTTACTTAGCGGATTATACCCACCTTATCCTCGAGAACATTTGACTTTTCCTCCTCGGCTCTTAATTTCTTTTCGGTAACTTGCAACTTATTTTTGATGTCTCTTAACTTCTCTTTTGCAGCCCTTTGTGTCTCTTCACCGTGCCACCCACCTTGAAGGCTATGCCTTAGCATGGTGGCTTCGCATCTTTTACTTTGCCTCGATAGGCACCGCTTCGACGCGTCGCTACCTTGAAGGCAGAGCCTCTGTCGGGTGGTCCTTCATTGATGACTTTGATTTCATAGGCCTCGTTTTGATGCGCCGTCCACTTTGAAGGCTATGCCTTGGCAGAGTGGCTTCGTGTCTCTTACTTCGCATCAATAGGCGTTGCTTCGACGTGCCGCCCACCTCAAAGGTAGTGTCTTGGTGGGGCGGCCCTACATCGATGACTTCACCTTCACAGGCTTCACTTGGACGTGCCGCCCACCTCAAAGGAAGTGCCTTAGTGGGGCGGACCGTGTCAATGACTTTGACTTCGCAGGTCTCATTTTGATGTGCCACCCACCTGGAAGGTAGAGCCTCGGTTGGGTGGGCTCGCATCGATGATTTTGCCTTCACAAACCTTGCTCCAATGCACCGCACACCTCAAAGGCTGGCTCAGTAAGGTGGCCACACATCTCCTACTTCACCTCCAAAGGCTTAGCTCCGACACGTCGCCTGCCTCGAAGGCTATACCTTGGCAAGCTGGCCCCGCATCTCCTATTCACCTTAATAGGTGCTGCTTCGACTCATGCTATAGAAGATGCCTACCTACAGATAAAAAAATATGACTACACTCACAAAGAACAATTATATCCTCACTTATACTCATAGGTAGCTATCCACTTAGGGGGCATTTTGGACATTTGTACAGGCCCAAGAGCCTATAAATATCCTATGTAATCCTCTTTTGAGGGAGAGCTCTCTTGAACTCTCATGAGCAATAAAGAGTCATATTCAAACTGGCAAACCCTCGGTGGCTCCCTCCCCGGAGGTGACCCCCTCGTGGGCTCACCGATAGGAGTAGAGCGGTCCTCTTGGACCCCCGAACCTATATAAATCCCTGTGTCATTTTTACTCTCATAGATGACGACCCGTAATATGGCCGACGTCCACCCCCTCACTTGTGTTTGGGTTTCACACCTACAATAATATCTAATAAACTAATTTGGCACAAAAAGAAACAATTAAGTGCTTTGTGGCTTTAGCTTATTACCATCAGAATATATATAATTTTCACCACGCGGGATGAATTGACCTAGCCAAACTAGAGTCCAAGTCCCAAACTTGGCACTGGTGAGCGCGTGCCCACCGCCTTAGGCGCCTCAACAAATTATAAGCATATGTAGGGGATGCGCATATGTGGGTGGTGTGAGTGTGATGTGTGTTGAGTACGTGTCTTTTTCTTGTACCCTAAATTATAATCATGTGTAGAGGATGCACACACATGGGTGATGTGAGTCAGTGATTGTAGTGTGTGTTGAGTAGGGGTGAAAACGAATCAAATACGAACCGGATAGTGCTCAAACCATATTTACATCCATATTTTTTTCTCGGATTCAAATACGAATCGAACAAACGTTGGATACAAATACGAACCGGACAAATGTCGGATATGAATTTGAATCGAATATTTACTCAATTCGGTTAGATCCATACATCCTCATAACTTATGTAGTATGAGGACATTAATAACATTTTATCCTTGTACAATCACGCTTAATCATTGTAATTCATTTACTTCACCCAAAAAAACACGGATTCACGTTCAATTGAAAAACTTGTCCAACTAATTAGTCGTATTGTAATAAAATATGCTTATTGCTTTGTCTAATATAAATATGAATACGGATAGTCCGAATAAAATAATATCTTAGATGGTAAAAGTCCATATCATATTCGCATCCATATTTTTTATGCAAATTTGAATACGAATACGATAGAAATTGTTAATTGGATGAGAAAATCTATAACATATTCGCATCCTATCGAATATAATAATAAAAAAATACGGATAATTCGTATCCACTTTTCACCCCTAGTGTTGAGTGTGTATATTTATTTTATCCCTACTACTTAAAAAAATGAGTTGGTGGTGTTGATCCATCTGCCCTTTTGCCTCACTCCCCATATCCTCCTCACAACAAAATCGAGCTGACAGGTGGGCCACAGTTGCCTCAGGCTCTCCCTAATCCCCTTGTCGCGAGATCCCCTAGAGTGTGTGCATCGTCATGACCATTCTATGCATTCTTACTTCTCTCAACAGAAGATATATCGCAAGTGGGTATCTACATGCTCCCCTCTAGTGGGGCCGCCCACCTTCCCGACTCTATCTTCTTCCATCGCCTTCGATAGATGACACCGGCCGGAGCTGTGCTCACGGTGCCACCACCTCCTTTCGCTATTTCCATTCACATGGGCAAGGTAAAGCAACATCATTACTCACATATCGATAGTTGCGGTGGCCCATAGTTTTAGCCCCAGCGAGCATATCAACTTATGGCGGCAAAAATATGAACATGAGGAAGGCGGGCAGAAGCATAGATCCATCGCAGCACACTGTATTAGGATGTTGCAGTTGATGATGTCACACTCGAAGATGACATCCACCATTGTAGATCTATATCCTCACGAGAATAGTGCTGCCTGATCCACACGCCGTGCAGAGTACACAAGGAAGCAGATCAGGGGAAGCTTGCCAGTTGTTAATTGTCGGGGTCGAGGTTGACAAAGAGGTCATCATAGGGTCACTGAAGAGGGAGAGGGGAGGAGATGCAATAGCTGAGGTTGGTGTGGAGGTGAGTAGGCAGTCGGTGACATCGGTGCCCACAAAATCATGGTCACCAGAGTTGGATGAGAAGCATTGCCAATGAAGGGGTGGCAGATGAAGCTAACGGGGGATGGAGGCGGAGCTAAATGGTAATTTGCAGCGGGAAGTGGATGCACTAGTGGCCAGGCGGCTTGGTGGTTGTCGATTTGTTGATAGCGGAGGGGAGCAGGTAGTGGTGAATGGCGATTTGGTGGAGGTGTATAGCGGTGGTAATTGCTGGCGACCATCGGTGAGGTCTGGCCCAGACATCGTCGATGCCGGATGAGATGATGTGAGCGGCGGTGATGAACAAGTAAAAGGGGCCTCGAGTGAAACAGTCGCGGTATGGTGGTCTATGAAAATAGCGGTGACGGCTAGGGTTTTGGTCTATTTGCCTTCTTTGGCATTTTTGCTAATGGACCCATGAAGTTCTTTATTATTGCATAGCAGTTCTTCCACATGATATTGTCTTTCGAACCGGCTCTTAGAAACTCTATGTTAAATGAGAAAGGATCCTACGGTCATGTCACAGAGATCTACATGTAGCAGTCTTTACACACTATATTATCCTTTTACCTTTCTTTTAATTTACCAATTTGTTCTCACAATGAGAGCTATATTTCACTTTTTAACAAAAGAACTATTTTAATAGTTAGATGGAGGAGGTAACCGGAAGGACATGTTAATCATATCTATATAAAGAAAAATCACCTCCATTTGTTTTTGGATTGGATGTAGAATATGCAATATGATTCCTTTATTATGTAGCAACGCATGGGCATGTAGCTAGTCTTATTAATTATTAAAGACTGTTGGATCCGGTCAGAAGAGGGTGAATGATGCTTTCAAATTCAATCTTTTAAAAGTAGAAAAAAGTCTATATAACATCTTGAACTATGGCTGAAAGTTCGTCCAACATCTCGAACTATGAAACCAGACATTTGACCCCATAAATTTTGTAATCCAGTTCAAATAACACCCTGATCCGGTTTTGTATAGTGATATGGCCTACGCGACGCGATGAGTGGACATTTTTGTCACGTAGAATGACACACTGACCAAGTTTAGGTAAATGACAGGTGGAGCTCACAGGGGCTTCTCTCTTACCAAGCTCCCATGCGCTCCCACGGTTGCCGCCCCTTGTAGCTCCCTCCTCCATTTCGATTGAGGGGGAAGCCCTTGTAGGCAACACCTTATTCATCTAAACTTGATCAACATTTCATTCTACATGGCAAAACCGTCCACTCATCGCGCCACCTAGACAATACCACCATACGAAATCGGGTCAGGGTGTTATTTGAACTGGATTGCAAATTTTTAGGGGTTAAATATCTGATTTCATAGTTCGCGATACTGGACGGACTTTTGAACAAAATTGAAGATACTATATAGACTTCTTCCTTAAGAGTATTCTAAAATTTTCACTTCACATCAGTTTAACCCTCCCACAAAGGCTTCACAGACAGAAATACCGGCGGGTTTCTTGAATCCTACTCCTCTCCCTTTCCCAACTCGGGTTCACCGCCACCGTCGGATCAGAACTTGCAGGTTTCAACCGAGTCGGAATCGAACGTGCGGAGCTCCCCGCCAAATCACACACCACACCATAAATACGCGCGCTCGTACCTGGACTTGGACTGCCCCTCTCGTCTCGTCGAATCCCCGAATACAACTCGACTCGCCGCCTCGGCTACTTGCCGGAATCAGCTAGCCGCCGCGCGCGCTTGTATTTGACCGCCGCGTACGGACGCGCTCATGGCGGCGGCGGAGGAGCACGACGACGGGAAGAACAAGCACGGGTTCCCGCAGGGCTACAGCTTCGTGCCCAAGAAGCTGGAGCTCATCGGCATCCTCTCCGACAGGCTCGCCGACCGCCCTCTGCCCCACCCGCTCCCCAGAATCTTCCACGAGATCCGGATCCTCGACTTCCACCCCGCCCAGCTCTACGGTACCACCACCACCATTACCTCCCCCTCCCTTCTTCTTCGTCGTCGTCGTCGTCTTCGTCTTGTTCTTCTTCTCAAAGACTTGACCGACGCACGCATGAATCGAACCGAATTGATGATTGGCCAGAGACCTACAAGAATAGCGCGGAGGCCGGGTTCATCTACTTCTTCAGCAGGAGGCAGTTCCAGACGCTGGTGGGCAGGAAGAAGGGGCCGGTGCGCATCGCCGCGGGCGGCGCGTGGAAGGCCTCGGGTGGCGGCAAGGCGGTGAATACGATGAGGGACGGCTGCGTTGACGTCGGCCAGATGCTCAGCATGGTGTTCTACCAGCGCAAGTTCCAGGGCGACCGGGACCCCGACAAGACCACTTGGGCCTTGCACGAGTTTACCGCCATCATAGGCCCCGACAAGGTAATTAATCAACATGCATGCTAAGACATATTGTATATTAGTCTAAACTGGTGCTCTTAATTTTAGACAAAAAAAAACTCGTACCGCTGATAGTTTAATTTCCAAAAAGATTGGGATTTTGATATAAAATTACGGCCCTTGATTCCTCTGTTTCACAACAGTAGTCTGATATACGCACCCGAAAACTATTGTGAAACGGAGGGAGTAGTTGGAATCATGGTTCTAGAGCAACATATTATCCCGGTCCTACGATTCCGATCCTCCGACAACTTCGATCGAATTCTACATGCAGTTTAGCATTGTTAAAAATCAGTAGTCACGCTAGTTTTAAGAAAGTTGTATTGTAGTAATGGTGTAGGCAGCTAGAACCTTAAGAATTTTGACCGACGAGACATCTTTCTAAATATTTAGATTGGCCATATGACATTGTATGAACACAATAGAAAGTACTTTTTTTAAGGGTATTGATAAACATCATCCGGATGTTTTCTTTCTAACTATCATCTAGATTTATGACCGTTGGATTAGAGATCCAAGGGCCACAAATTCTCCCCACCCCCTCCAAAAAAAATTCACCCCCCCTCCAAAAAAAATTCTCCCCCCTCCAAAAAAGAGACCGTTGGATCTCTAATCCAACGGTCCGAAATTTGGATGATTGTTGGGAAGAAAACATCCGGGTGATACCTATACAATTGATAAACATCATCCGGATGTTTTCTTTCTAACTATCATTCAGATTTATGACCGTTGGATTAGAGATCCAAGGGCCACAAATTTTCCCCACCCCCTCCAAAAAAAATTCACCCCCCCTCCAAAAAAAATTCTCCCCCCTCCAAAAAAGAGACCGTTGGATCTCTAATCCAACGGTCCGAAATTTGGATGATTGTTGGGAAGAAAACATCCGGGTGATACCTATACACACCCTTTTTTTAATAATGTAATGTCATGTAAATTGATCGTCAAAGCTGCCTTTTCAGTTCAGTCGTTCCAATGTATTTTCCTTGTTAAAAATTGACATACGAATACGATACGGTTGTATTTTCTCCCCCTTGTGTGTACGTGCAGCTATCGGACATGGCCGTGTACCGCCTCTACAGGATGAAGAAAGGCGGGAAGAAGAAGAAGAAAGCAGACCGGCTGAACGGCTCTGACAAGAGCGTCGCTACCTTCACCGGCGCGGACAAGCCCTCGACGTCGACGGTGCTGGCTCTCCCGTCGCCGGGTCAGAAAGCATCTTTCATGGCGAACCAAGCGAACGTAGCCTCGACCTCCCAGACACACATGGCGCAAGGCGGCGTTGAGCGAGCGCAGTACTCTCATCACTACGCGTTCGGTGCCGCGTCGGCGCCGGGGCCAAGTAGCTGGGCGCCGCCGACCGCTGCACACCAGCCGGCGCAGCATGCGCCGCCGCTCGGTGCCGGGCACGCCGGCTACGTCGGGTTCACGCACTCGCCGGCGCCTTCGATAGCGTCATTGGCGCTACCCGCTGCGAACTATCCGCTGCCGCACGGCGCCGGGCAGTTCGGCTACGCCGGGCATGCGGATTGCTGGCAACAGCCGCTGGGCATGGATCTGCCCCCGCCGGCGCCGGCGCCGGCTGCCGAAGTCTACATGGCCGACGCGTTCAACGAGTGGTGCGAGATGCAGCAGCAAGCCTCGACGTTGGCGGCTGCCGGCGGGCTCGCCGTGGCCGCTGAGCGCAACGAGTGGTGCGATATACAGCAGCAGGCCTCGCCGTCGGCGGGCCTCGCCGTGCCCGCGGACGAGTTCCAGCAGCAGACCTCGACGTCAGCGGCTGCGGGGCTCGCCGTGGCCGATGGGCGCTACGAGTGGTGCGATATACAGCAGCAGGCCTCGCCGTCGACGGGCCTCGCCGTGCCCGAGGACGAGTTTCAGCTGCTTTTGGATGACGACCTCGAGATGTTCATGGCCGACGACTTCGACGATAGGTTCACAATGCACGAGCTCTGCGGCGGCCCGATGGACGGGGCGGCGACGGAGTCGGCGATGACGATAGAGGGAGGAGAGGGCCTGATCAGCAATCCTGCAGATGGAGGTGACAATGGCTCAGGGTCAGGGTAGCACCAACCAGCAGCAAGGCACAGCTAACTAAATTAACTACGCTAATGTGTCCAGTTATTTATTACATTTGGTCCATTGATTAGTTATTTTCTCTTTGTGATATAGTACAGTTTTTTTTGAGTAATCTTGATTTACTACTGTTGCTTTACGACGTCTTGGATCTAAATTGCTTGAGTATGTTATTTTCTTTGATATTAATCTGTTCTCCCGCGCACTCAAGCGACTGCCAAATGGATCCTCTTCAAGTGGAGATGATCGTATGTGTTCGCTAATGAAAGAAAAGTGAACAATATTTTATTTCCAAGTTTTTTCTATGAGACAAAAACAATAAACTAGTGATACAAAACTCGTAATTAACAATATGCTACTTATCATACTTCAGAATATACACAAGTAAATTATATTAATAAAGTCAAACAAACGTGCAAACGACTTACAATTGGGCTTGTTGAAGAACAGGAAGCAGCATAGGCTTGATGTAGTGAAGTGAGCGATCGCGCAGATGTGCGCTGCTCAGAAACATTGTTTTCGCCCCGTGCAGGAACTCTCTGCGGCAATGGTTCGGAGATGGCCGCTCTCTCTCCTTCCAGATGCACGCCGGGAAGAAAGGTTGGCGAAGTTCAGACGGCGCAGTACAAAAGCACAAGATCATAAAAAGGAAGGAAATGGAGGCAGAGTTTCTCACACATGCTTTGGACGTCTCTAGACATATAAATAGACAGACTGAAAACTGACGTGATTAAAACAACCATGATTAAAACAACCAATTACCCTTTGATAACTGACCTATTTAACCAGCCATTTACCCCACTGGTAACTGCCTGTCATCAAACCTAATAAAGCCTCATTCAAATGTTTGAATCTCATTCAAACAGAGAGAAAGAGAGTGGTGCAGGGTTCAACAAAAATAAAGATGAATTTGGTCTGCCAAGTGGCGTGCCACGTCACGATCACAAGTCACACGATTTTCACGCACAAATGCGCGAAAATGTGCGTGCGAGATTAGACAAAGTCCTCCTCATGCCATTTCTATCCATATTCAAGGAGTGATGAGGACTCTACTTTATAAATTGGTCTCTCTCATTTGCCATAGCAATATGATACTAAACCATGCATACTTTGAAATTAAGGAAGTGTGCCATGCTAATATGGATCAATTTGTAACAGCTAAACCTTCAGAAAGCTTTGCATTGGCAAGCAAAACCTTTTTTTCTTTTTCTTTTTCCTTTTTGGCCGGCCCGGCATGGATTGCTGCCAATTTCATTACGAAAGGGAAACATGGTTACAATCGGCAAACAAGCTCTCCACTCGTGGGCAAAGTTGGCATAAGATTTGTTTTCTTTTTCATGTGTAGATCATCACATAGTTTCAAATAAATGTTGTCATACAAGAGTAAAAATTGCATCAGCCGGTCTCTAAACTTACAACGAAGTAGTTTCAATTAGGTCATCGCACTAAATAAGGCGTACTTTAACCAAGCACATAGATTAAAGAACTCTAAGATTAAGGAAGTCACCAAATAGAATGACAAAGTACCTTTTTATTAAGTGATTTGGCAAGCTGAGACAGAATAGTTTGTTTGGTTAGGCATGCATAAATGCTTAAGATAGAGAATTAAATAAATAATGACAAAAGAGAGAAAATATCAATAACTATGCATGCACGCCTTATAAAATATGCAACATGCTTGCAAAAGAAAGACCTCGTACTATGAGTGAGTAATAAAGTGGCACTAAGTCTTCATACTTGCAAACCATGTCATTTTTGTCATTACAACTTTATAATTACTTAAACTTTTGTTGATCAAAATTTGTGATCCATCCAGCCGTTTGAAGGTTAATTGTCTAAAGCCGGTGACAGTCAGTTAACCTAATATCAATCATAGGTGGATGATTAATTCGGCAATTCATGGTCTTATTATGATCAACATATAATCGCCAAACCTTTATTTCAGCCTGACATATACATTTTAGTTCAAATTATTGTCGAAATGACATAAGGGATACATTTTTGCAATCTTACGGACCTAATAGATTAATTTTGAAATTTAGGGACAAGTGGTATTTTATTAGAAGTTTAGAAGCTCACGGTGCAATGCACTTATAATAAAAAATTCAAGTGATCCCAGCATATTTCCCTTTTATAAAAACTCCTTTAATTGAATGACTTAAAAAAAACTAACAACCGACAATACAGTGCAATTTCAATCAAAAACCAACAATAAAAAACCAACAGTCAAAACCATAAACTTAAGCTCTTTAGAGCAGAACCCATGGACACCTTGTTTTACTCTCAAGGAACCAAACAGCTGGCTTTACAAATTACCTCACCTATTTGGGTAATAGCCTAGATGGGAGCTTATTCATGTTTGGTTAGAGAAAAGTGGGCAAAGGATCCAAACATGCAGAGAGTTTTTCCAACTAGTCTGTAGGACGACTACATGATCTACGCAATGCTCAAGCGAGTTTATGGGTTCAAAAGGTTAATATTAAAATGCTTCAAAGCAAAAAGAAGTGATCTTGCAATACCAAAGAAATAGGATGCTCCTGGAAAGTGCTCTGCTTACATCAATATCAGCCGATAAATTAGCAACAAGAGCTTACAAGCATTCACAAGCACACAAATCGAAAGCCCCATCAGAACTATCCACCTAAGTCATGATAGGAGAATATTGATCAGAGAACTTAGCGAGGAGATCACCTCGTGTAGTACTGTAGTTCAAATCGGAACGAAGTCTAATTACAAAATCTTTAGAATTTCAGACATGATAAAGGAGGGCTAATTTTGCTCGACACTGTATGTATGCCAACAACTCTGTCCACGAACTGAATATATAGGTGCCCCTCCCAGCTTGGTTTGCTAAATTTTCACCATAGACGGTTCTCAATGACGGCGGAAATTATATCTTTCAGTGTTCCCTGGAAAATCGCCAAAATTGCATACGTTGAATCATTGACAACACTATTGATTTGAACACAAAAAATGACGGGAGCTATCCACACTGTTATGCATATAACCAGCTGACTATGCATTCATCCAAGGATTCCAGGGATATGGAAAAGCCACGATCAATTGTAATCAACATAGTAATCATGCTGATTCAGCAATTTTCTGGAGGAACATTATGGAGGTGAAAATTGATAGAATTACTAATACCACAAATATATTAGGAAGTCATACCACAGTAAATTCTTTCAACTCTTACCTGGGAATGATCCTTCAGACCAAGAGAGATCACCAATGATAGAGCTGATCCACTACCACTGCAAAAAATAAGTATTGAGAAGGATGTGAGTATAAATGGTAATATTCCTTTGTGTATGAATATGGAAGAGAATGGCGTGTGGTATCATCAACTGAAGGAACAGTTTATAGAGTGGAGTTGGTTAGATTAAGTACTAACTTCTGTGATAAAAGTGGCACAAAAATTGTAGGGACAAGAACTAAAATGATGAACATAATGAAATGGCCATTGCTGGAGAACATTTGCATTGTACTCTAAGAAAAGTATGAAAGAAGAGGAGCTTATTGGTGCTAATTATTTTCAAATGGTTACCACTACTTCTAATCAAATAACTAGGGGGGTGTTAGTATTTGCTGTGGCTGATGCCTTTTGGCTGAAAATAAATAGTAGCAGTCGAAAGAAGTGACTTTTAGAATGAGGACGTGAGCAGTGGGGAAAGTGAGGGAGAGATGCGTGCACGAGACGAAAGCGAGAGGAGTGGGGTGTGGATACTCCCGTGATCCCCTTGCCTTATTCTCAGAGCGAGACATGAGTGAGAGAAGTGGAGAACCCGCTTCGAGAAATTAGGTGTTCATATTGGCTTCTGGTTTCTTCAAATAGAAGCCAGAAGCCAACACGAACGCCCTCTAAATGGAATAATGGATAGGTGCAGGCTGGGTCCCACCTGCACGTTATCCAAAATTGCATGCAGTTTGATTACTAATGCCATGACAAGTAAGCAAGTAATCATATGAAAAGTTATTAAAATCTGAGGAGAAACACCAGACAGCATGAAAAGTTATTCATAGATGTGGGGAAACACCAGATGGCGTAAGTAGATGGTGAAGAAAGCAAACCTTATATGTTCGATAAGTTGACGTGCGCAAGCTAGTAGAAGCGGCTGCAATCACAACATTATGTACAATCATTAGATGTGTCCATAGTCAGACCTTAGATCGACGGTCTAATAAGCTTACCTCATCTCTCTTTCCAAAAAGAACAGATACGTTGTAGGTTGGATCAGAGAAAACACTTTCATCTTTCCTATTGAGGGGGAAGCAGGCTCAATCAGAAACACATATGTTTCAACGTAAAATAATACAATGGCAATACCTAAATTTTATATAATGTTATCAGGCTAACTTTCTTGCGCTATAAAATCTCCACAACACTGCTTTGCCACCTCTTAGTGGAACAAATTTGATAAGGTGTTACATGTAGGAACCTATATCTATGATGTTGAGGGAATAATAAAGGCATTATCTTGCATAAAAATATGGGCATGTGAAAATCTGTAAGTTTATGACCTGGTAAGCACTTCTACAGCAATGCTCAATAGTTTCGTAGTTTTGTTGCCATTAGATGATTAAGCACATGATCAAATATTTGCAGAGGGATTCCCAATGTTCTTTCGAATAGATAAGCTAAACAGCTGAGACTTGAAGGTTTCAAATTTCAACAAGTCAAGACCAATATAGCACTGAGGAAGCCACTTATCCTGAACTGATAATGCAAAGAATAAACCACACTTCGCATGTTAATGAAAAGGCATCTGCGTGAGAATACAAAACATACTTAGCAGCTAATATGGTCCCCATGCATCCTATTTGTGTCACAATCACCTACAGATTGGATGACAGATGGACATCTTTCACATGTCATAATTAGCATTTTTGAATATGAGCTGAGAGTTGCAACTCACCAGAAAGCTATCTTCATATTTGCTGATAACAACGTCCGTTTTATTGCCCTTGAAAGCCCAAAAGAGAAACCAAGTTATCTTGGCAGTCAGAAAACTCCCAAACCCAACTATGCTATATGGTTTTTGCACTAACCAAAGTGATAATAAGCAGTAAAAAAAATATTTACAAAAAAACCCAGAGCAGATCATGTTGTGTTCCAAGGACTAATAGTATAAAATAACTTCTTGAAACATGTTATTAGGTCTTCACTATATTCTAATACATTGTACACTCATACACGACCCTTTCTTTTTTGCAAATGACTGCAGTTGATTACCAGTCATCTTTATCACGGGACCAAATCCCGGAAAATCCACAGATAAACCCACCTAGCGTGTAGTTAGTGGGCTGAAACGTGTTCATTAGCTACAAGACACCATATTTTACCAGTTGAACTGGCCACCGATCAGCGTACACTCGTATGATTATGTGACTACAGTACATGGCAAAGGAAATGAATCAAATAAATAACAACAATTTGACAGGCTACTGGAGTGAGACGAAAACCTTGATGTCCAACGAGATGGACCTGTGCGGCACTGGGAAGTGAGCACCCGGCTGTGCAGAACTCATCCGCATCTCCATCTGCCTACCAAATAAACAGAATTGCACATCAAAGACTTCCCTTCGCCAGCACAAGAACCGCAAAAGCTTCCTTGTATCGTAGACCATAGTATGCATCGTAGAGACCCATCCAAACACAAATTTGCACACAAATCGGCTGTATTTTCTCCCCTCCTTGGGCGGACTTAACGTGGGACATGGGGGTTCAGTTGAACCCCCAAAAATATGGAAAAATAAACTGCTACTGGTAATCCATAACGCAGCAAGCAAATCCACCACAAACTCAATGGAATGGACTATCCATCCCAGAAAGGAAGATTTGGATGAGATTGCTCACGGAAAAGAAAAGATCCTCAGGACAAAGCTCACTCTTAGAACAATCCAAGCAAGCTAGGGCTTCCTTACCAGCGAAAGAAGAGATCAATCCGGCAGAGCGGAGGACGACGACGCCGCCTAGGAGAGAAGAATTACTTCGCTTCGAGGGTTAAATCACGTTGGCGTGAGAATTTGAGACAAACGGCGAAGCAATAGCCGCCGCCGCCGTCGCGACAAGATATGGAGAGTTCAAGGAAGAGGATGAGCTGGAACTAGAGACGAGAGAGGTTTAGGATTGGGCTGTGAGGATTGCGGATTTGGGGAGGAGGAGGGAGGAGGATAGAAATCTTGACGATGGTCTGTCTCATCTCTTGTACTGAAGAACATTGGGGTTGCATTCTTGGGTTCGTCGTGTGGAAGAAAAAGAGAGACCCATTGAAGGCCCATATGTCATAAATGTTACTTGGCGCTGCCACTGCATGCTCTGGTTCGCCAGTTTTGTCTCGGTGCATACATGCACGGACCGTGAGCTACTGACTGTTGGCGCAAAAGAGTAGCAACGAGCAAGCCGGAGAAAATCAGTGTCAATCAAAGGAAGAAAACGAGGAGTAGCAATGGGACAAGAGCTGGAGAAAAAGGTAGGAGGAGATCGTGGCTTTCTCGTTCCTCGCTTGGAAAGCGATTTGGTTTTCTCTATATTTGTTAATTTAATTAGAGATTAGAGTTAAGATTATAGAGGAAGTAAGAAAGTATTTGTTAGGGAAAAGACTAGTATATCGGCTAATCTGCTATATTGTTCTCCTGTAATTTTGGGTACTGTATGAGAGTAATTTAAAAATATCATCTACTAGATAATTGTAGAGAAATTCGATAGTTTTCTGTACAATATTTATTTATGTTGATCAGATAAAGAGATTTTAAGCTATGAATTTTGTAATCCGGCTATCTGGTAAATTTATCATCTTCTAGTACCATATATTAATCTGTAGATTAATATTACTGGATGGAATATTGGATAATTTATCTACATGAAAGATGTAGATAATTAAGGGTTCTAGAGATCTCATGAACATGATCTTAAATCCAGATAGTTTCCTAGAAATATCTAGATATTTTATATGCTTTATTCGAAAGAATTTGATGGTGCCAATTGTCATAAATCTAGTGGTCACAAGAATTTATATAATCCTTTCAATCCAAAATATATATCATTTGGGAGAGTTGGTTTTGGTTTATAAATATCTATATTTATCTTTCGGAAGCAATATGTTCGTCAAAGTGCCCATGTTAATTGTTATTCTTAGAGAGAGGTAAATCATAAATAGAGACAACATATGTCAAAAACAAAAATATGTACTACTTCTTTTTCTATGTGTATGAAAAAACACCATTTAATATACTAACATAGAAAATAAGAAAAGAGAAGTAGGTTAAAGTTAATATCTATTTAAAAACAAAGTGCACGCCTGTGTTGTCAACTAAAGTTGTAATAGTTTTACTCTAAAAAGTTGTAATTGTGCTGCCACCAAATAAAGTGTTAGTATTATTTTATTATTTCAAATTTTTTAGTGTTATTGACTTTCAATAGACTTAGAAATGTGACTTTTATCTTTAGTTTTTTTTATAAACCGATATAAGTATATATTAAAACAATATAACACAATGTAATTAGCGAACACCCATTCATAAAATCCTAAATCCGCCATTGACAGGACAGAATATTGGATGCTTTATCTATATGAAAGATGTAGATAATTAAGAGTTTTAGAGATCTCATGAACATGATCTTAAATCCAGACAGTTTCCTAGAAATATCTAGATATTTTAGATGCTTTATTCGAAAGAATTTGATGGTGCCAATTGTCATAAATCTAGTGGTCACAAAAATTTATATAATCCTTTCAATCAAAAATATATATCATTTGGGAGAGTTGGTTTTGGTTTATAAATATCTATATTTTATCTTTCGGAAGCATATGTTCGTCAAAGTGCCCATGTTAATTGTTATTTTTAGAGAGAGGTAAATCATAAATAGAGACAACATATGTCAAAAATAAAAATATGTACTACTTCTTTTTCTATGTGTATGAAAAAACACCATTTAATATGCTAACATAGAAAATAAGAAAAGAGAAGTGGGTTAAAGTTAATATCTATTTAAAAACAAAGTGCACGCTTGTGTTGTCAACTAAAGTTGTAATAGTTTTACTCTAAAAAGTTGTAATTGTGCTGCAACCAAATAAAGTGTTAGTATTATTTTATTATTTCAAATTTTTTAGTGTTATTGACTTTCAATAGACTTAGAAATGTGACTTTTATCTTCAGTTTTTATAAACTAATATAAGTATATATTAAAAAAAATGTAACACAATGTAATTAGTGAACACTCATTCATAAAATCCTAAATCCGACATTGCCTCCTTTTGAACATTGGAATGACCAAGATTGATTTTGCAAAGCCGTAGTCTTGGATCCCTGCAATTACCCCGACACGCAGAGCACGGAAAGCAAGGAGAGAAGGCGTACCCACAACGGCGGGTGGCGGCCGAGGGGAGGGTGCGTCGCCGGGGGGCCTCTGTAGTTCTCTCGCGGCGCTGGAGGCAAGGCTGCGGTGGGCGAGAGGGTTTGGACTTCGCTGCTTCGTCGGAGAAGCCAAGCCAGGTAGTCGCTTCGCTTTCATACCTGACATGTGGGCCGCACGCTTTGGATGGGTGCCGGCCCATCTCGCTGGAGCCCAACACCATCACACATCACGTGTAAAACGGATTTGGATTATCTGTTACTAGTAAGATATTCGTGCGTAACAACAGAGTATCAAATAAGGGTGATTTATATTATCAAATAATGATCCCAAACTAAACATTGAACATCAATTTTATCTTTCAAAAAACATGTATCAAGCAAAGCAGACATGTACAGACTTATAAATAAATGAAATTAGAAATAGATGTTCATGTTTAGTAGTTGATATTGCTTCTTGTACAACATGATCAAAAATAAAATACATAAGACATCTAGAACCTAAGAACATCTTTGTAGACAATATTTTTGGTAAATATTCTAGCACAATTAAAACACCAACCGTCTTACTATAGCTGCAATTGTGGCTTCGACAACGCATCGACCATGGCATCGACTAGGACTTCGACCACAACCAGTGCACACATCTACTACAACGACCGCCGACTGCTACAGCGACAGGGCGCACACATTTGCTATAGCACACCGCTCCTTCGACCACGGCTTCGACTGCTCCTTCGACCACGGCTTTGACTGCGCCTTGTCGACCACATCACCGACCAAGGCTTGTCAACCACAGCACCTCGACTACATCTTCGATCACATAGGTTTTCCAGCACCAACTGTCGACTGTAGCTACAACCGTTGACCACTGTAGCTATGACTACCAACCATTGACCACTGTAGATATGAATATCGACCATCGACCACTATAGCTACGACTATCGCCATCGACCACTATAGTTGCGACTATCGACCATCGACCACTGTACAATTTGACTAGCGACTACGATAGTACTCCTCCGGGTACCGACTGAGTCACTATGGCTTTGACCATAGCATCGACCACAGCTTCAATCATGGCATCAACCAAACCTTCGACCATGGCATCGATCACGGCTTGTCGACCATACCTTCGACTGGTCCGGAGTCTCCGATTGCTCTCCGACTCTGGGTCTTCAACTTCTACACATAATCGGACACACTGACTATGCAGTACTTGAACACACCGAGTACTTGACTACAACCACACAGTACTTGAACACACAGAGTATTCGACTACGACCACGCAATACTCGAACACATCGAGTACATTTGACTACAACTACTGTGGCTACGACCATGTAGTACTCGAACACACCAAGTATTCAACTACAACCACGTAGTACTCAAACTCACCGAGACTACGTAGTACTCGAACACACCGAGTACTCGACCACGACCATACAGTACTCGAACACACGGAGTGTTCGATTACGACTATGCAGTACTCGAACACACCGAGTACATTTTGATATGACCGCTGTGGCTATGACCACACAGTACTTGAACACACCGTGTACTCGACTACGACCATATATTACTTGAACTCACCGAGTAGTCGATACCAACCACACAGTACTCGAACACTGCGACCGTGGCTTCAACCACGCATCAACTAGGCCTTCGACAGTGGCTTTGACCACTGCATCGACCAGGCCTTTGACCTCAACCAGTGCACACATCTACTACAGTGACCGCCAACTGCTATAGTGATAGGCCGCACACATCTACTACAGCACACCGCTCCTTCGACCATGACTTCGACTGCTCATTCGACCACGGCTTCGTCTGCGCCTTGTCGACCACATCACTGACCAAGTATTGTTGATCACAGCACCTGGACTGCATCTCCGACCACACAGGTCTTCCAGCATCGACTGTTGACTGTAGCTACGACCATCGACCATTGTAGCCACGACTACCAACCATTGACCATTGTAGCTATCACTATCAACCATCGACCACTGCACAGTTTGACTAACAACTGCGACAGTACTCCTCCGAGTATCGACTAAGTCACTGTGGCTTTGACCACGGCTTATCGACCACAGCATTGACCATGGCATCGACCATGGCTTGTCGACCACACCTTTGACTGGTCCAGAGTCTCCGACTGCTCTCTGACTCCGGGTCTTCAACTCCTACACATATTCGAACACACTGACTACGTAGTACTTGAACACACCGAGTACTCAACTATGACCACGCAGTACTCGAACACACCAAGTATTCGACTACGACTGCGCAGTACTCGAACACACCGAGTACATTTGGCTATGACCACTGTGGTTACGACTACGCAGTACTCGAACATACCGAGTACTTGACTATGACTACATAGTACTTGACTACGATGACGTAGTACTCGAACACATAGAGTACTCGACTATGACCACGCAGTACTCGAACACACTGAGTACATTTGACTGTTGCATGTCGAACTATAAGAACATGGCAATTACTTCTAATGTTTAATGCAATTCAAATAGAGAAGCTCACACAATAGCAACTACAGGTAATACTGTACATGGAAAAAACATATGAATAGGCAACATGGTACTGGCATTGTTATATCTTCAAAACCTATCAAAAGAGAGCGAATATTCATGCACATCTCCACAATGTCCTGTGATGCGAGATGTAACCAACAGGAACTGGAGGCTAGCTCCTTTTCTGGAGATGTCTTTCATTTATCTTTCTACTTTTGTTAGTTAGTTTCCGCTGCTATTTCAAGAAGCTTAGCTTTATTCATGTAAATGAAACACAACGATGCTGTTTCAATGAAGTGATTTACTTGCAAATAAGGCCTTAAGAAAGAAATAACAATTCAGGTATCACTAATCCAAAGAGCAATACACGTAGCCTATATGATTTAATGCATCAGTGTGCATCACTGTCCAACAAAGTTACTGAAATCACCAATATAAGCTTGATACTTGAAAGTTCTTAGATTCGTCTAATCATGAGATTAGAAATCCATTAAATTGCAAATGGAGAGAAAACTACAAGATTTTCGAGGTGATTTTTACTAGATCAGCACCAACTTCTTCTAGTCCTATCTAGCCCTATCACCATTAGAATATTCCTCTTTTATCTTCAAAAAGCCAACATGTAAACAAACAAGTTCCTCTCAACATAAAACCAAACCAGCATGGCCAGAAATGAATCATCTGCATGACTTCAAAAATGCATATGCATTGCCACCCCTTGGGAGCCATCCAATCAAGAGTGGAACACTTCAGGTAACCGGTAAGCAAGAAAATCACAATTCTCCCATGAAATTGAAACATTAAATTCTCATATTCCCTACCTCTGATGGATATAAAGTGTTTGTTTTCAAATTGTACAGCTTAGGAGCAGCGAGAACAGCAGTACCTCCTCAATGCCTTCCCCGCTGCACTTCCCCCACTTTTACCGCTCGCCTCTACGTCGGTGTCACAACACACTGCCGAGAAATCCCAAGCTATATGAGGAGAATGTTCATTAAAAAAATGGAAAGAGAGAGTAGTGGGAAGTATTTACCATGTATTTTTTGTGTGGAGGAGTTGAAGTGTTCGAAGAGGTGGAAGAGGAGCTGATGCTTATATTGTCTCTCTTGAGGCAACCGTCCGTCGTGCATGTTGCTTCCTTTCTTCCAACTGTCATGCAATAACATGGGAGAGTTTTGCAACCAATTTGACGCGTAGCTGACTTGGCCCTTCTTTTTAAAGAAGTTTGATTCCGTATTTCGCAACGTTGGTGGGGAATGGAAGCATGATGGAGCAGGGCTATCGATGGGTGTCGACAAGGGAGCTGCAGCTGTCGCTGGTGAGTCGATGGGTGGTAGGGGTCCGATAGAGGTTTGGCCAGTGCGGGATCTAGGGGAGGAGGGAGCTGTGAATTAGGGGCCAGATGATGCTATGGTTTGGAGCGGGGGGCGCGACTAGAGCAAAGCCAGAGGTGGCCAACCATCCAACTGACGTCGGATCTAGAGGTGAGGGGGCCTAGAGCGTAGCCATGCGGGAGGCGGAGCGGAGGAGGGCCGGGGGAGTGGAGGGGAGTCGGGGGTTGAGGCGAGAGGTGGAGCGAAGGAGGGCTGGGTGAAGTGGAGAGGACTCGGGGGGTTGAGGCGGGAGGTGGAGCGAAGGAGGGGTGGGGAAGAGTGGAGGGGAGTCGGGGGGGGGGGGTTGCGGCGCGAGGCGGAGCAAAGGAGGGAGGAGAGAGGAGCGAAGTCGGGGGAATGGGAATACGAGGAGTGGAGATATCAAAGGGAGTGGGGGTGCACTTGGTCTACGGGGACTGGAAAGCATGGGGGAGCAGTCCGTTGGAAAGGTGCTCTCTGGTCTATGGAGCAGGTTCACTACGCTGCGCGCTTGTACGGAAGCTGGGGAGGTGAATGGACAAACTCCCTTGTTATATTAGTAGAGATATTCGGTATCTGTATTGGGAGGGTAACGAATATGGTAATTAAAAAAATACATTTGTATCCTAAATAGAATCCAAATTGGATGGTATCTAATTTTTTTTTATTAAATATGAATATGGTATGTAAAATAGGTGTCGAATCAAATACGAATACAGTAATATACAGATTTGGCGGATATAATAGTCAGCTAATACGTATATTTTGCATTTAACCTTCAAATTGGGCATATTATGTATACATTTTGACCATCTCAACGAGACAATCGTTATGGTGGACTCTAATTTAGGACATCCACCAATAAAAGTTTTTTGTATACAAATTTAGTCAAATTTGACATGTTTATAACCGATTTATTTATAATATATCTAGAATTAGTTAAGATTAGTAGCAAAATAACATGGTGTTTTAATACCAATCTTATGTATGGTTTGTTTGTATTCAGGAAAACTCTAGAAGACTTGGACTATGCACATGCAGAGCAGAGATACATGAATTTTTATACAGGTTCGGACCTCTCCTGAGAGAATAATAACCCTACATCCTATATGGCTATTGCTCAGAAAATTGATTACAACAAAGAGTAATGCAAAAATGTGTAGCACTGTCTCCTGATCTGATCTCCTACGATTTTGTTCCCCTCTCTTCTCCGACATCAACCTTTATATAGTTGAAGAAGCGGCGGCCGTTGTCCTGCACCAAAAGATGTCTCAATGCTTCGGGAGATAACCATTTGACAGAAGTTATTGTCAGAGAGACGTGGTGGCCCTATTCGTCATGCGACGGTTGTTGTCAGAGAGAGATCATGTGCGGTTATTAAGAATAAACGAACATTCTAACCGCCTTGCCAAACAAACACTCTATGAAATAGGTTGTCGTAGACAAGCCAGTCGGAGATAGACTAGTTGCAGAAAGGTCCATGACCACGAGGTGGTTATAGGACCAATTACGACTATGTGGTCGTAAAAGAACTTACGACTTATGTGGTTATAGAAAGACTTATATCAATGAGTAGTTATAGGACTTATGACTACGTGGTCGTATAAGGACTTACGACCATATAGTCGTAGAAGAACTTACAACTACCCTATGAAATCTCTCCCTTACCGATAAGGAGTATACTCCGAGAATATGATAATATAATAATTAGATAATTATTATATCCTCGCCAACATCAATGATCAATGATTACTTGATAAGCTAGAGAAAAAGAGACATAAATGTTACTAAAAACTGATGTTAGGTGGTGATCATTTGGGCTTTTTTGTGGCTTATGGCTGAAAAGTACTGTAGCTGGCTGAAAAAATACTGTAGCTGACAGAGGCTTATTTAGCATAATTAAATTTAAAATTTTTTTGAAAAATATAAAATATATGTTAGCCCATTACGTATAATACAAACAAATACGGGAAAAAAGAACCGGCAAAAAAGCTCAACAAAAAGCCAAAAGTAAAAAAACGAAATTTATGAATAGTGAAAAATAAGTCCGAAGCTAAAAGCTGAAACTAAACTTCATTATGTCATAGAATATTTGTATCCGATCGAATTATACTTGTTTTGTTTTTGTATTTAATATAACATTCTACTCGTACTCGAGCGTATTTAAATTTGTATTTGTATTTGTTTAAAAAATATAAATATAAATACGGGAGACCCCACACACCCCACGCACCGTTCAGCACGCCTCCACCGAAACCCACGTCAAGATTCGTGCAAAATCACGTGCACCTAGATCAGTTAGCTCGCAGGCTCGCACGCGCCGGCTCGGTCGGTTACTACTTAACCCGCACGAGCCCAAGCAGGCGCACCGCGCACACCGACCGGTCAACGACACGACACGACTCGCCATTTCTGCCGCAGCGGCTCCCCCTCTGCTCGTCTCCTTAAATAGCAAGCGCAAGCCAAAACCAAACTGGCCAAGCAGAATCTACCAAATCAAACAAGTTCAGCTTAATCCATGACGGCGATCCCGGCCGGTGGTGATGATGCGGCGCGGCTGCTGGGCGGGCGCCTGAGCCCGTTCACGATGCGCGCCCGCATGGCGCTGGAGTTGCGCGGGGTGGCGTACGAGCTCGTCGAGGAGCGCTTCGAGCCCCGCAAGAGCGATCGCCTCCTCGCCGCCAACCCCGTCTACAAGAAGATCCCCGTCCTCATCCTCCCCGACGGCCGAGCGGTCTGCGAGTCCGCCGTAATCGCGCAATACGCTGACGAGGCCTGGGCCGGCGGCGGCGGGGCCGCCCTGCTCCCCGAGGACCCCTACGAGCGCGCCATGCACCGCTTCTGGACCGTCTACGTCGACGACAAGTTCTGGCCGGCGCTGGACGCCGTCTCCCTGGCGCCCACCAAAGAAGCCCGTGGGAGAGCCATTGCCGACACGCGCGCCGCGCTGCTGCTCCTGGAGGAGGCCTTCGCCGCCCGCAGCGACGGCAGGGCCTTCTTCTCCGGCCGCGACGCCGCGCCGGGCCTCCTCGACGTCGCGCTCGGCTGCTTCCTGCCAGCGCTCTGGGCCTGCGAGCGGCTCAACGGCGTCGCCCTGCTGGACGAAGCCACGACGCCGCTCCTCAAGAAGTGGAGCGAGAGGTTCGCCGCCGCCCCCGTCGCCAGGGTGGTCCTGCCGGAGATGGAGGAGGTGGTCCAGTTCACCAGGTTCCTCCAGGCCAAGTTCGGCGCTGCACGCACAAATTAATAAAGGTCTGAGCCAAGCATCGATCATCTCTGCTGCTGTTATACATGTACGCTTGTACACTACTTCATTCGAGTCATTCATGTATTTTCTTTGTGATTTCTGTACTTCTATTTTAAACCTGTGTGAGATTAAACGAGTCTGCTTCATTCATGTATTTTCTTTGTGATTTCTGTACTTCTATTTTAAACCTGTGTGAGATTAAACGAGTCAGGTGTGTGTGTATATATACCAAGTAAAATGCCCATGTGTTGTAACAGGTTACTAAATGAGGGTGATTTATATTATCAAACAATAATTCCAAACTAAATATTTAACATCAATTTTATCTTTCGAAAAACATGTATCAAGTAAATCACACATATACAAACTCATAAATAAATTAAATTAGGGGCATGTTTGGTAGAGCTCCACCAACTCCAGATCCACCAAAAATAGCTCCACTCCACGAATTTTTACCCAAACGCTCCAGCTCCACGAAATCTGGATCCACCAAAATACTGAATCTAGCTCCAGATTCATGAAATCCATGGAGCACCTCAAGGGGTGCTCCACGAAACCTTGTTTCGTATCTACTCGTGGAGTTGGGTGGTAATTATCCACCTTTTGCCACTGGTTACACACCCCATCCCATACCACCATAAAACCCATGGGCAAAACAGGCCATTCCCACCAAAAACTCAGTTTCGTGGATCTGGAGCTGCTGTGCAAGCCAAACAGTTTTGTCCAACTCCATGGTGGGATCCCAGATTCACGGTGGAGCTGTTTTTGGTGGATCTGCTGCTCCAGATTCATTTTTTCAGTGGTGGAGCTCTGCCAAACAGGCCCTAGAAATAGATGTTCATGTTTAGTAGTTGATATTATTTCTTCTGCAACATGATCAAAAATAAAATACATACGACATCTAGGACGTAAGGACATTTTTGTAGACAATATTTTTGGTAAATGTACCAGCAGAATTAAAGCATCGACTATCTTCGACCACGCATTGACCATGCCTTCGATCGTGGCTTTGACCACGGCATTGACCAGGTATTCGACCACAACCAGTGCATACATCTATTACAGCGACCGCCGACTGCTACAATGATAGGCCGCACACGTCTGCTACAGCACACTGCACCTTTGACCATGGCATTGACTGCTCCTTCGATCACAGCTTCGACTGCGTCTTGTCGACCACATCACCGACCAAGGCTTGTCGACCACAGTACCTCGACTACATCTCCGCCCACACAGGTCTTCTAGTACCGACTGTCGACTATAGCTACGACTACCGACCATCGTCCACTGTAACTACGACTATCGACCATCGACCATTGTAGCTACGACTATCAACCATCGACCACTGTAGCTATGACTATCGACCATTGACCACTGCACAGTTTGACTAATGACTGTGACAGTACTCCTCCGAGTACTGACTGAGTCGCTATGGCTTCAACCAACTCCTACACATACACGGACACACCGACTACGCAGTACTCGAATATACCGAGTACTCGATTGCGACCACGGAGTACTCGACTACGACCACGTAGTAGTCGAACACACCGAGTACATTTGGCTATGACCACTGTGGCTACGACCACGTAGTACTCGAACACACTGAGTATCGACTATGACTACGTAGTACTCGTACTCACCGAGATTACGTAATACTTGAACACACCGAGTACTCGCCTACGACCACGCAGTACTCGAACACACGGAGTACTCGACTACAACCATGCAGTACTCGAACACACCAAGTACATTTGGCTACAACCATTGTGGCTACAACCACGCAGTACTTGAATACATCGAGTACTTGACTACGACCACGTAGTACTCAAACTCACTGAATACTTGATACCGACTACACAGTACTCGAACACTACGACTGTGGCTTCAACCACGCATCGACCATACCTTCGACTGTGGCTTCGACCACAGCATTGACCAGGCCTTCGACCACAACCAATGCACACGTCTGCTACAGTTATCGCCAACCGCTACAATATTCGAACACACCGAGTATTTGACTACGACCACATAGTACTCGAACGCATGGAGTACTCATACATGCTGAGTACATTTGGCTACGACCACTATAGCTACGACCACGCAATACTCGAACACACTGAGTACTCGACTATGACCACGTTGTACTTGAACTCACTAAGTACTCGATACTGACCACACAGTATTTGAACACATGAGTACTCGACACATGACTACTCAGTACTTGAACACATGAGTACTCGACACACAACCACACTTAACAACAAGATTATGTCCAACACACACTGGCTAGGCAACGAATGTGCATACATTGTGGGTTTGTAAGCATGCATGAAAAAATATAGTTTCAATAATTTCAGTTTCAAACCTAGGAAATATTCTGTTATATTACTAGAAGAACGATGATAGCGTCTGCTTACAGAAGATGTGCTAGAATAGATATGTGAGATCCTTGGGGAGGAAGGCCTTCAATAAATGAATTACCTGCTAAGCAACTGAGCATCCTCGAGGGCACGGTAGAGATTGGAATCCTAGTGGTTGAGGTCGGTGCATGAATACAAATGTGGGCAAGAATATCTATACCATCCTAGGTGACAAGCAGGTAGTCAGAGGCCAAGAGGTTGATGAAACAGTCCCACTCGACGCCATGTCTCCATCCTCGCCCGACAGGAATGTGGCCATGGCATGCATCGTGGTGGTCACCGCCCACATGTTGCGTGCCACGGTGAGGGCGGGATGCACCATGACAAAGGAGGCAAGCTCTTTCCTGTCAGAGTCGGGTACCTACACGTCAAGGTAGAGCATATAGCGGTTCCTAGGGTGGTAGAGCGTGAGGAGGCAGTGGCGCAGCATGGCGGTGGCACCAGTGTCACCGGAGATGAGTAGGCGAAGCACAGGGGTGACGTGACATGCGGGGCGGGGCCTCCGGGAGAGCAAGGACTCAACAAAGAGCGGGGGTAGGCGGACACGAGGGGAGGAGGAGGCAGGGAGGGGAAGAGGAAGAGCGAAGGGGAGGGAAATGAGAATGGGCTGGTGGCGAGGAGGAGGAGCAGGGCGAAGAGGCCCCCGACGACGACCGAGAGCAGCCAACACAGATCGATGGCACCAGCACGTAGGAAGGGGCCAATAGGCTCCATGGAGGTGAATTACGGGTGGGAGTGGTGGAGAGGAGAGGAGGCGGGGTGGGGAATGGTGTGTGGTGGCTGGGGTGGGAAAGGTGTGAAGAGAAGGGAACGTGTGGTCTACGGTTAGGGTGGGGAAACCAGTTCTGTCTTTTATTTGAAAGGAAGATGCGGTTATGCATAGTGGTTTGCTGCCTGCGCGCGAAGAGGAGGACGGACAAAAGTGCAACTCATGCTGCACGTGTGTACGGGAGTTGGAAGGGGAGGGCAGGTGAATGGACATACTCCCTTTATATATATACTAACTGAATGCCCGTGCGTTGCTACGGATTTTAAAAAAATTTAGAACATATTCGGTGGGGGAGGAGGCGCACGGGATAGGCGAGGGCGGAGCGGGGGGAGGAGCAGGCGGGGAGACGCGGAGAACGGGGGAGAAGATTTGGCGCAGGTTTTTGGGGCCACATATCAGCGCTGTCTTTTGTGAGAAGGGGTGGGAGAGGCCGGACTAACCACCAACTCCTTCTTTTATAATAGTAAAGATATATAGTATAAATAATAGGGGTACCATGGTACCCAAGCTCCATGATTGAGACTTTCCATCCATCATTAAGACTTTTCATCTATGATTGAGACTTTCCATCCATGATACACACACACACGGACACACTATCCAGCGCATGTGCGCACGCTACACACGGGTCACAACGCGTGTGCATGAACTAGCTTGCATGCAGCGGTTCATGCATGACGGGATCGGCAATAACTTTCCTAGCATTGCATTGTGAAAGTTACCACTGGATAAAGCAGGAGTTATTAGCTCACCATGATTCGTGCGTAACCGAAAATTTTCCAATTTGTAAAATGCTATTAGCTTACTTTCTTCAAGTTACATGTCGTGAAACATTAAGTTATTGTGAAAGTTACTGGCATTTGTGAATGAAGTTATTGTCATATACATGTTGAGTTATTGCCTGCATTTTAACGCACGTGATAGCTGTAAGTAACTTCATGTATTGTATGTGATAACTTGTTGTGTAGAAGATAGTAACTTTACCGTATAGATGATAACTTTACCCTACGGATGGTAACTTCATTGCATATACACGATAACTTTATGCGTAACCGCAAGTAACGTTTCGAGTTCGACTAACGAAGCCGGGTTGACAGTCGAAGTTCAATTTCGACCAAGAAGATGAAGAGTATCAGATGGTGTTAAGTAGCAAAGGAGAATCGGATGGCGTCCGAGAAGCAATGGAGATCGTATGACGTTCTAGTAGCGACGTTCGAACCGGAAAGTTACTGGCGTTTGTGAATGAAGTAATTATCATATGATAGCTTTAAGTAACTTCATGTATTGTATATGATAGCTTGTTGTGTAGGAGACAGTAACTTTGCCGTATGGATGATAACTTTACCCTACGGATGGTGACTTCATTGCATTTGAGTAGTAGAGGAGAATCAGACGGCGTTCGAATAGCAATGGAGATCGGATGGTGTTCGAGTAGCAGCGCAATATCAGACGGTGTTCGAGCAGCTTTAGAGCATTGAATGGTGTTTGAGTAGCAGAGGAGAATCGGACGACGTTCGGGTAGCAACGGAGTATCGAATGGCATTCGAGCGGCTTCCGAGCATCAGACGGCTTTAGAGTAGCAATGGAGTATCAGACGGCTTTCACGCAGAAAAGGCACTAACAGAAAAGGTATATTTCAATATACAGAAAGTTATCACTCGTGTAATGAATCTATAAGATGAACACACGTGGCACATATAGTAGCAGACAGTGTCTTCAGCAGTATCTCCGTAAAAAATTAAATGCAATTTGGCACAAAATTAGGGCAGTACAGCAAGAAAAATAGGAAATTGAAAGTTAAATGAATAAGTTAGCCTATTACTCTTTCAAGCTTCTATCATTCAGTACAAGTTCCCTAACGGCCTTCGCCTTCATAATGTCAATCGGCGGATGGGTGAAGCGACACTTGAAAGGAGATGCAAATTTAGTAGGCACCTTTACCATCCTTGAGCCTCTCCTAACAGGTTTTGCGGCCTCCTTATACCCATATGCCTCAGCCTCGTCCACTTAACCATGGAAGCACAAGTTACTGGCCTAAAATTGCTTACAACCCAAAAAGTTACTAACGGTCATGAAGGTAAATGAGCTCAATGAAATTAAAAGTTAGTAACATGTAATGACTAGTTACTAAGCAATTGGGTAAAATTTACTAAGTATGCACTAGACAAATACATACTACGTATCGCTGATGTTGCGACATGGACGTCGGCGGTGACTGTCTTCAATTGCACGCCTAACAAGTCTCCCTCATCTATTTCCGCTATTAGCTGATCAATCATTGTGTTTGCACAAACCACTGCAAACAGCACATTGCAAATACAATATCTGTAGTTTCATAAATAAAAATGAGAGTTAGAGGCCAGCGAAACAACCTACCCTGCTCATCTTCAAGAAACAATGGTTCCCTCGGGATATGAACTGCGGCTTCAACAACTGGCAGAGTGTCCATTTCCACCTCATCTGCAGCCCATTGACTGACAAAGGGTCCCTCACCAACTCACCTGCAGCTTGCTGGACAGACGAAGGGTCCATCACCACCTTAGTTGTAGCTTTGTGGGTCGGCGAAGGGTCCCTCGCCGCATCATCTATAGCTTACTGGATAGGCGAAGGGTCCCCCACTGCCTCAACTGCAGCTTCATGGGATGGCAAATTTTCCTGTGCGCCAGTGCTTCCCTCGAGCAACTCCCTCATCTGATCAAGCGCAGTTTGGTGCCCTCCAATCAACATATTCATGGCCTTTCGACTCTCCACATCAAAACACTGAAAAACGTCAAGTATCTGCCTCTGTTTAGGCTGGCTTAGCACTCGCACGAAATCACCTAGAAACTCCCGCCTGCTTGGAAACTGAAAATAGTGTGTAGGAGCAGACTCTTCAAAAACATCATACTTCATCGTGGAGCTGCGCCAGTAACATGTGTCCTGCCTTGCCCTCAGCTACATGATTTTAAAAATTTCACAACATTCAGAAAAGTTATTGTTAAAATAAAACTATCAATTCAATTATGCCAAAAGTGCTATATACTATAGACATATGATAGGTACTCATAGGGAGCTTCCCAAATGTGTAACCCCCCTTCTCATCCCTCATATTGTCGACCGCCACAATAGCATCTATTGTTTTACTATCAAAGAATGCTGCACGTGGCGTGTTTTTTGCCTCAATGCTGTGGGCGCACCTCAAATTATCAAGGTAGTAAATCTGTGCAAATATTCAAAACAAAAGAGCCATGTCACAACACCAATTATATTGTTGCATCAACACAACTAATTTACTTCCAAAAAATAAACTATTGTGACTTACAAGCAGAACACATGACATCCATTGATCAATCTCGTGCCCATACCGGTCTTGGTCCTCCACAAGCGGGTAGCGTTCCTAAGGTCATCAACCACAGCCTTGCACTAGTCGATGCCGCTGAACTCCACAAGGTCTCTTGTCACCAAAGCTTTCCTTCTGGTGATATGGTTGCTAGTGGCAGGGAATAGCAACTTGCCGAACACAATAAGGAAGAAGCATCTGATGGACAAGGGGTCGGTCCTATACTCCTTAATTTTCTTCAGCAGTGTCTCCACCTGAATGTCATCCTTAATCAGAATAGAAAGCTGTTGCTTCAGTTCTACAAGCTATTGTTTACACTCACATGGTGATAGGATAGGTGCATCCTTCCCACCAATAGGGATACCAAGGACACACCTAACGGCATGTGACGTGATCGGAAAGCCAGCACCTCCACCAACAAGAAGCACCATCGAATCCGGATCAAGCTGGTCCATAAAAAGCATAGCAAGTCCCTACTCTCCAATCCCTCCAAGTTGAACTTTAGTAAATCACCAAATTCATGTTCTCTGATCCTCCTTTTTTGATCCAACATTAGATTCTCAATTATATGCACAATAGTTGCAGGAGCACTACGCACCTAGACATGATGCTTCTTCGGAACTACGTGCTGCACATCAGCGGAGAGGTCTTCGAGAGCGCCTTCCAGAGCCAGCATGGTGTCCCACGCCACCACCGAGGCATCGCCTAATGTCCGGTCCTTCTCCCCGAGAGACGCTGCGAGGCAACCCTTCTCCTCCTCCAGCACAGCGATCTGCTGGAGAAAGCCGTCGCGTTCCTCGGCGGTCACGCGCTTTGCCTCCGCCGCGAGCGCCTAAGCCTTCGAGATTGCCTTGGTGCCCTCTGTCTCTAGGAGTCGAATACGATTGTCCTTGACGGAGTGGGCACCTTCGGCTGCGCGCAAGGCCTCCTCGGCAGCTCGAAGCCAGTCTTCTAGCGCCTCCCGCTCGCGGGTGCGTGCTGCTTGCAAGGCGCGAGCAAGGGCGAGCGTCTGCGTAGCACGCTCGTTAGAAAAACTCCTAAATTATGGCAGCATCATCGAAGTCGAGCACTCACCCTCATCTCTGAGGCCTCCAGCGCGCCCTCCAGAAGCTCCGGCTCGCACGCCAGTAGTGCCTGGCGATCCAAGCCGGCGACCACGCTCTCCGCGGCCCCTTGCCAGGCCCACAGCATCTCTGGCCGAGGGACGAAGTCCGCCAATGTCGGTCGCGCGGCCTCTACGGCGACAATTCCCAGGGCGCCGACTATCGATGCCCCCCGGAACATCCTCGTTCCTCGAGGGTTGCTCACGGCTGGGGGACCGTTCCTCGGCTAATGGAAAAAGACACCGGTCAGCGAGCTCTAGGGAAGCCTCGCATGACAGCACGGAGGAATCGAACTTACCCTCGGCATCAACTGACGGGGCCCGTTGGGGTGTCTCCTCAGCCTCGCATTTCTAGTTCTCTACTATTGCTTCTAAAGAGCAAAGAAAAAATGTTAAATAAGTTCGATGACACAAGTCAGGTGTAAAGCTGTTATTACACCACTTGCTCTTTGGTAGATGCTACGGATGTATCCTCCAATGGCGATTCATCTCCAGCTCTAGCTTTAATGCTATTCTCATCTTTGCTTTCAGGATCGTGATGACATAGAAACCCAACATATATGAATGAGCAATTTTCATAATGAAATGTGAACAATTAGAATTTTGATTTTGTAATTCCAAAGTTAAATTATACCTGCTCAACAGATGTCTCGCTTTCTGGTGCGTGATTGTCATGGTCCGAGACATGTCCATCATGATGTTCAGCTACCTATGTTTAACAAGAATAACGAAATAATATAAAAGATCTTTTTACAATAATGAATTAAACAAGTCGCCAGTAAGTGCCTAATTCTCATATGTGAGGACTACTACAGTATATATTCCCCACTAGTCATCATTTATATGTTCTTTAGTCATATGGGCATTCTTCGTGATTCAACAAAATACTTGTAAATAGCTTTAATCGAGCCTCCAATCTCCAGGGTACATTGGGAGTATCTATTTCTTGATGTGTATATGCATATGACATTTGCAACCAGAGGGTGGTTAATAATTCAGTTCATTTAGCCCAAAACTCTAAAACTAAACCAACAATTTAATGTTTTACTTTTTTATTGGACATGCTGAATGATGGAGGAATTATAAAAGCTACAAGAAACATTGATTTCTTCATTACTTATGTGAATGTTTGAGGAGTCAATGCATTAAAATCATTTGAAGGGTGGTGGTTCACTCCTAAGTATAATAACTTAATAAGTACAAAGCTACCATCATATTAGACATGCTCGACATGTTAACAAGCAACTTAGGTCAATTTCAGATATTATGAATGAGGATGACGAGTTCTTCAGACTGAGGTGATAGTAATTCACATAGGAAAGGTGTACATGAGGTTAACCAATATGTAGAAAGAAATGCCAACGTTGCTTTCATCTTCTTGAACATTCCCATTAGTTTCTTCAGAATCTACTTCTTGAGAGGCATCCGGTATTTTGTTTTCATCAGCGGCATGTTTTTCTGCTTCTTCTTTCATTCTCTTTTCTTCCTTCTCTTTTCTAAGCACTCCTCTTCCTTTGCCTCCTTTATTAATCTCTTCTGCTCTGCATAGTATAGAAAGTCTTTACTTTAACATGAAAGGTATCCGTTGAAAAGTAGCATCGTCAACAACATTTGCTTAACATATCACTCTTTGGCAAATGCCCAGTAGTTATGAAGAGCGCACCTTTGAGCTTGTCAACAAGCCCTTGGAGTATTTTCTCTTCACCCTTCAGTTTTGCTAACTCTGCTTCGTCTTTATGAAATGCCTCTTTTGCCGTTTTAACTTCCTGACTCCGAATAACGACACCACTTTTATATGTAGCTACTTTCTTCTTCAACTTCTCCCTTGTCGCCTTGCCAGCCTTCTAGCACGTATTCTTACAAGTGGCATTGCTATCATATTCATCACTCCCATCACAGCAATCTAGAAAGCAATGAGGAACAAGTAGAGGGAATTAGAATAATATTACAGGATTTTCAACAGGCACTTCGGTCTATGGAACAAGAGCTCTGGCAGGTATCTCAGTTTCTAGTCTTGTCGTATATGTACCTTTAGTTTTTACAAAACAAGTAAGCAATGAACCAAAAAAATGCCATCAATTATTAGCCTCTTACCGTATATACCATCATTCACTCGTGATCGAAGAATGGCTGGCATTCTGGCAGTAGAATTTCCCCTCTGGGCACGCCAATGTCCTGTGCGGGGAAAGGAAACACAATTCGATTAATTGCTCTCCTACAATCGATTAATTGCTCTCCTACAATGAATTCCAACAGTGGCATAAATGTAGTAACCCAACAGGGATTTGAATCTGGAACACCAGAGACGGAGGAGAACCGCTGAAGAGAAACAGTGGGTCTAGGCAAAGAGGTTAGGGATTTGGATGGTTCTTTTGGTATGATGGCTTATAGTTTATAGCTTAGATATGTAAATTTTAGCTGTTTATGAGAGTTAGTACGTATAGAAAAATAGTCGTATGTGATTTTAGCTGATACAGTTGAACTCAATATATTTTTACTACAATCTTTCTATTAACTCTGTCTTAAATAAACATACCATTTAAAAGGTAATTACTGTAGACAGTACAAGAATAAACCACTTCTGACTATCAGAAATGACGGTGAATTATTATTATTAATAATTGTTTTAATTAGTAGAGATAAATAGGGTCTAGCAAATGCTCACGGCACGGTACGGTTGCTAGCCTTCGGTTGCAAATGCAGCAAAAAAACCAACTCACGTGTGCGATTCCGGCTGCTGCGTTCGTTCTTCTCAAACAGATCGGAAACCAAACCCCTCCGGCCGCGTCGCCGCCAAACCGCCGCCGGTAGGCTTTCTCCCTCCACCGAACGAAGCCAAGGAGCTCGGTTCTCTCGTCGGCGTCGTCGTTCTCCTCCTCCTCCGATCCCCTCTACTGGACTGGCGTGGCGTGGAGTTCCATCTCGTTCCTTTTCCTTGGTAAGGAAGCCCTAGGTGTTCCTTCTGCTCTGCTCTCATCTGGTCTTTTCTTTGCTGTGAGCAATCGATCGAATCCAACAACCCCCCGACCCCCACGCACACATCCAGTTCGTTGCGGATGTCGGATCCTGGCGGAGGCAGCAGCATGCAGCAGCTAGTCCCAGTAGCGCCATCCGCAGATGCTCCTGGTGGCGGCGGCGGCGGGAAGGAGCTGGCGGTGGTGGCGGGGACCGCGGGGAGGAGTTCGGCGGGAGGGGTCAAGCTGCGGGAGGACGAGGAGGACCTGGAGGTGAAGCTGAGGCGCATCATGGAGAATGTCCCCGTCCGTGTCAGCAACACCTCTGGATCCTCTGCTGGATCTGGCTCTGGTGACTTCCACCAGGTAATCTCCCTCCCTCTCACTCCATCTCAGCGCTTGCGTGGATGTTTCAGCTAAAATGCGTGCCTCATTAATGAGAGTGAAATCTTCATCGGTTCTTGTGATTGTGAGGATTCTTGTTCTTCTTTTTGTCCATTAGCACGCGAGCAGATGAACGGCTTGGAGAATGGTATTATTTTATCGATTCTCTCTGAAAACTACCTTTCGAACGTGAATAAATCGACTAAATCATTCATTGGTAATGTGCTTCTGTGGTGTCTATAGAAATGCTCAAAGTGGTTGAGTCAAAAGTTTTATATACAACTTGTGAATTTTTATGAGCATGAAAGCCTTCACCTCTTGTTGTTGTTTCTAAAAACACTGACTGTAATTGGACTAAATTTTGCATATGTTGTTTGGAAGCTGAGGAATGCGTGTTTGATACGGACCATAGGACAATACCCAATCAACTAGATGTTTCATGTGTGCTTGATACTGACACAGCGATACCCTTGTTATCAGGCCATTAGGAAATAAAAATTTCAGTTCAAAATCTGTGTCATGACCTCCCTGCAAGTTGTGGGCTTAAATTGCAACCTAACTGGAACTTATTGACTTTGCGGTATCATTGGATATAGTGGGACCGTGAGACTGACTATGATTTAAAGCTTGTATCTATAGTTAAAATGTTGATGATATGGAAAATGTAGAATCAGCTGTTCTCTGTGCTGTTTTAAGATTTTGGTTCTGCCAATATGAAAACTATATGCTTATGACTTTGTCTGAGTTCTGACAACCTATGTAACCATATGCTGCTGCAGTTAAGTGTGTACATGTGTGTGTGTGCACGAGCGCCCCTTCCTAGCTTATTTCACGCTCCCTCTGTTACTACAGCTTCTTTTCTGATTTCTCTGCTATTAAATCACTCAAGGACATGGCTGGTTGCATTTCCAAGATATTTTGAACCTAATTGCAAATAGAGTAATATTGAAACCTTGCTTGTGTTCTTATCTAAAGTTCAAAACCATTGGATTTATGTAAATGAAGGTATTGTTGAAACTGGTATTTATCTCGTTAACCAAATTTGACTTGTATATAGCTTAAAGTAGATGTATATTATCAAGTTTAATGTAACATAGGCTGTCACTACATCAATACAGACTTTATAATGATGTATCAATGGTGAAAAAATTGTCACTGCATTTGGTAGGGTTTTAGTGTCAGTGAGGTGGGGTTTGTGTGTCTGTTCAGCCTCATGTATGCAGTTTACACTACCTAAGAACATTTTAGATAGCCTTATAATGATGCATAATAAAAAATTTTCTGAGAATATATGCACCTTATCTATTTTTTCATTAAAATTTGGAATAAGTCTACTTTACCCCCTGAACTCTTCCTTTTGTCTAACTTTCAACCTGGAAGTGCAAAACCGGATGTTTTGTTATGAATATTGTATGTATTGATATGAGACCCAAAGGCCATATATATAGGAGAGTACAAGGGGATATGCCATATAGAGATAAGGCATATATGGAATAGAATACAAACTCTATCTCTAATACCCTTAACACCCCCCTCAAATGCAAGGCGTATGCAATAGCATTGCATTTGAAAAGGGTTAATACTAAAACAAGAAAAATCCGAAGTCCGAGTCTTGATGATGTCGTCGTTGCGTGCAGCCTTTGAATAAACTGTCAAATCAAGCCGAAGAGGAATAGATAGATGCATGACAACGCAGATCGAAGCCCAAGAGGTGGCGGTGCAGTGCACAGAGGACGCGCGGCGGCCTTTGAAGCTCGGGGCGGCGGCTAGAGAAGCGGCGGCATCATAACGACTTCTACGATCTGCACGCGGCTCAGAGAATAGAGCAGCGGCTGCTGCCATGCAAAATAAAATTCCTACACTTCTATGACTGACAATAAATTTGTGGACTCGCATGGCTTGAACGAACTAAAAAAAATTAGAGACTACGGATTTTAGATGGACGCAGCGAAATACTCAAAAGGAAGGATAACTGAAGACCGACTAAAATGCGACTAATGAATAAAGTACTAGCAGCAGAATCCCCCTCCTCTATCCAGCATATCCTCTCTCTCTCCCTCCTCATTCCATCCTGGCCGCCCGCTCACTCTTCACACCCCCACTCCCGCCTGTCTCTCTCTGCTGGAGGAGGGTGAAGCCGGCGCCGGCACGGAGGGGGGTGGGGTGAAGCCGGAAGGAGGAGGCGGCGCAGGCACGGAGGCCGGGAGGTGACAGATCCGTCTTGGCGGGGGCGTGTAGGCCGGGAGGCGGCGCCAGAAGGCGGCGGCGCGGGCGCTGAGGCGCAGACACGGCGTCCGGGAGGCGGCCTTGGCGCGACGGCGGCCGGATGTCGGCGGAGAGAGCCAGTGGCAACCAGATCCGGGCCGAGCGGCGCAGTGGCGGACGGTGCAGAGGCGGGCGCGGCCATCGGACGGGCGGGGGAGAGCCGGATTCGCGCGGCGGCCGGGAGGAAGAGCCGATGACCGGAGCGACGGTCCACGTGAGGCGGCGGCGGTCTCGGGAGGAAGACGGCGGCAACGACCGCGAGTGGCCGGATCGAGCTTGGTGCGAAGTTCCCCGAGACAGCGGCGGCCCAATCCAGATCGGATCTGGCCCGGAGGCGGCCAGATCCGTGCGGTGCTAGACCGGCGGCGGCCGAATCCGGGGGTGCCGGAGCGCGGCGGCCTGGATCTGGAGCGAAGACGTCCGGATCTGGCGGTGGAGAGGCTGGATCCGATCAGGAGGCGGCCGGATCTGGGCTTCACGGCGTCGGAGGCGGCCAGATCCAAGGCGGTGAGTCGACGCTGCCCAACACGACGGCAGCAACCACGGGGGGAGGCACCGAAGGAGGCCAAGGAGACGATGGCGGTGACGTCTTCGACGAGCACGAGCCAGCGGCGGCCCGACGAGAACTGGTGGTGGTACGGGCGTGATCCGACGGAGCGACAGCAGCGGATCGGTCGGGGTTGTCGTCGAGCAGCGTCTGGAGCCGACACGGCGTCCGGTCGGCGCAGCCCAACGAGATGGCTGCCCCCGGGAGAGGAGATCATCCTCCCGGGGGCAGTAGCAGCGGAAATAGATCAAGATTAGGGTTTTAACCTAAGCTCTGATACCATGTTATGGATATTGTATGTATTGATATGAGACCCAAAGGGCCATATATATAGGAGAGTACAAGGGGATATGCCATATAGAGATAAGACATATATGGAATAGAATACAAACTCTATCTCTAATACCCTTAACAGTTTTACCCCCCTCAACTATCAATACTGTTTATTTTACCCCCTGAGGTTGATTGAAGACGGTTTTAGCCGAGGTGGCACCTACTTGGCATCTATGTGGACAAGTGTATTAACACGTAAGCGCCGAATCATGTCCTAGTCAGATATACACTCATCCTAATGAATAAAAAATACAAAATTTGATGGGCCCACATGCATCCTCAAAGAACACCTTTTTCTTCCTCCTCGTGTCACTTCACCTGTCCACACCTGTGTCGTCCATTGACGCTGTGTTGACATCCAACTCACACCTCACTCCTCCCTTTTAAGCCCTAGGTGACACGCATACCTAGACCGCCCCCTCCATATACGAGAAGGGCTCAAGGAGCTCGAGCTCCTTTGCTCCAGCCGTCGAGCTCCGCCGAGCTCACGTGATTGCTCATGTGAGCTTCACCCTTGAACTCAGTATGCTTTGGCTTTACCTCGGCACCCTCTACCTATTCCTCGCCTCCATTTCCCCTCTCATGCACAGGATTGTTGGAAATGTCATCGTCTCCTTCAACTCTAGTGGCACGCCACCCGACACCACCGCAACCAACCTCATTGTTCCGACTAATCCGGTGAGCCCTTTCCAAATCCTTTCGTGTCACATTATGTTCCACCAAATCATGAGTAAAACCCCTTAGTCAATTGCATGATTCTCCCACAGGAGCTTGAGCCGCTACCATCTTCCTCTGTTCCGACTGGGAATTGTTGCCATCGTTGCCATTCTTCTTCCAGTGAGCCTCCCTCAAATTCCTTCCTACCAGAGAATCTCCTCACCACCCTCTATCTTTGCCAACACCTAATTTTGGCTGCCTCATTCTGCAGCGTTACTGTGGGTCGTTGTTGCTAGCCTGCCTTGGCTCTTCCTTGCTTTCATCGGCTGCTATGGTGAGCTCCTCCCTCCTCCCTGATGCTCTTGCCCCCCTCCCATTTCTCCCTTTCTCCCTCTTCGGTGTTGTCGCCCCCTTGCCTTCCACAGCGCCGGCTGTCGTGCGCCTCTGCGAGCCCGCCTCAATGTGCCTCGACCCGTGACACCCTGGCTTCCGTTTTTGTGGTATTGATAGTTGATAGGAGAGGGGGGGGGGTAAAACATCTGTTTTTGCACTTCCAGATTGAAAGTTAGACAAACGTAAGAATTTAGGGGGGGGGCTAAAGTAGACTTAATCGTTAAAATTTTGGTTTCTTCAAATACTGATAATTCTAGAACCTTTTCTGTCACTCACTGTGATTCATCAAGACCTATTGTGTCAATAACTATGATTCACCTGAGTTCTTATTGTTAAGGGTATTAGAGATAGAGTTGTATTAGGATATAGAGTTTGTATTCTATTCCATATATGCCTTATCTCTATATGGCATATCCTCTTGTACTCTCCTATATATATGACCCTTTGGGTCTCATATCAATATATACAATATTCATAACATGGTATCAGAGCCTAGGTTTCATACCTAGCCTCCGTTCGTCTTCCGCTGCCGCTGCCCCCGGGAGAATCGATCTCTGCTCCTGGGGGCGGTCATCTCCAAGTTGCCAGATCCGACGAAGTCAAGGCGGCACCGCTCGCCATCGCCCGTTGGATCTCACCGCCGCGGTCGCTCCCGTGGTCGCTGCCGCCAAGTCTGGATCCGGCCGCCGCTGCGCCGCTCGGCCCGGATCCGGTCGTCTCTGGCCGGAACCCGACCGCTGCGCCTCTTCGGGCGGTCGCCGGCGGCTCCTCGCTCCAGATCCGGCTCGTCTTCACCGCCGGCAAGCCCGGATCCAGCCTCTCCGCCGCCGGATCCGGCCTCCCCGCTGTCTCCCGTGCCTCTGTGCCACGCGCCGCTGCCTTCGGCCGCAGCCGCCGCCTTGGATCCTCACCACTGCCACCCGCCGACGACTCGCCGCGCCCGTCTCCGCTGGATCCGACTCGCCTCTGACCAGCTCCGGCCTGACCCGCGCCGGATCCGGCCGCCTCTGGCCCTCCCCGCGTGGTATCATGGTATCAGAGCTTAGGTTGAAACCCTAACCTCGATCTACATCGATCTACTTCCGCTGCTGCTGCCCCCGGGAGGATCGATCTGCTCTCCCGGGGGCGGCCATCTTGATGGGCTGCTCGACCCATCGTCTTCTCCGCTCCCAAAGCCGACTGCTGAGAGCCGGCCGTACGCCACCAGATCCGATCTGGATGGGCCGTACACCACCGGCCTTCTCCGGCCGCTCGCGGTCGCCGTCCCCAATCCGGCTCTTCACCGCCCGGATCCGGCCTTCTCCCGCTGTCGCCCGCGTCCAGCGCCGCCGGCCTTCTCCGGCGCGCCGCCGCCCGAGGCCGCCGAGCCATCATCGGCGCCGGCCCTCTCCGCTTCGACACCGCTTCATTCCGGCGTGGATCCGGGCTCCTCGCGCGGATCTGGCCTTGCCCCATCCGGATCCGGCCTCTCCGTCACCGGATCCGGCCTCCCCGCCGCCGGTTTCGGCGCCCTCTCTGCGCTGTCGCCGGCGCCTCGCCAGGCCAACTCCCGCCTAGATCTGGCCGGCGCCGCCTGGGATCCGGGCTTTCCCGCCGCCGGATCCGGCGCCCTCCTTGCCGCTCTCTGGATCCGTCCGCCGCTGCGCCGTCGCCGCTCGGATCCGACCTCGCCCGCGCTGGATCCGGGCTCTGCGCCGTCGCCGCGTGCGGTCGGCCGCCTTCGCCGCCGGCTGTCGTCGCCCGCCCGTCACCTTCGCCCTTTTCTTCTCTCGGCGCGGGAGGGAGTGACTAGTGAGTGCGCGGGCGGAGTGAGGAGGGATTGAGACAGAGAAGAGAGAGAGAGAGGAGATGGCGATGCATTTGATGGAGGGAGTAGTTTCGTTGCTGGCTAATGACGTGGGCTCGAGCCCACAACCTCCATTACCAACTCTTTACTTTCGTTGAGTATTTTTGTTTTAAGAGTTTTCTGCTGCTGATTTCTTTTAGTCAGTCTTTGGTTATTTTTCGTGAGCTTTCGTAGCGTCCATCCAAGTCCGTAGTCTCTAATCTTTCGTTCGTCCAAGCCGTGCGAGTCCACAAATTTATTGTCAGTCATAGCGGTATAGGAATTTTTCTTTTGCATGGCAGCAGCCGCTGCTCTTTTCCTTGAGCTGCTGCAGATCATAGAAGTCTTTATGATGCTGCCGCTTCTCTTTGAGCTGCCGCCCCGAGTTTTTAAAGCCGCCGCGCTTCTTCTCCACCGCGCATCCGTTGCGCTTCTTGTGCACTGCGCCGCCGCCGTCTCAGGCTTCGATCTGCGCCGTCATGCTTCTATCTATTCCTCTTCGGCTTGATTTGACAGTTTATTCAACGACTGCACGCAACGACGACTTTATCACGACTTGGATGTCGGATTTTTCTTGTTTTAGTATTAACCCTTTTTCAAATGCAATACTATTGCATACACCTTGCATTTGTGGGGGGTGTTAAGGGTATTAGAGATAGAGTTGTATTAGGATATAGAGTTTGTATTCTATTCCATATATGCCTTATCTCTATATGGCATATCCTCTTGTACTCTCCTATATATATGACCCTTTGGGTCTCATATCAATATATACAATATTCATAACACTTATCTCACATCTTTGTCTACTTAACACTTTGTAGCAGCTGAAAATCATGGCTTGTGTATCTGGTTCCTCTGTTTCACAGCCCAGCATTCACTGGGACAAAGCAAACTTTTTTTCCCATGTGTTTTCAACCATATCGTCTATTGAATTTTGTAATACAAGTCCATCCTAGATTTCACCAATTTAGCAAAACATGGCATCAAGGATTTGAGAACTTGCATGGAAATGTTTTGGGACTTAAATGATCTCATTGTTTAACTATAAACATTCTTGTCTCGGCAGTATCGGCAAATGAGGAGGAGGGAGCAGGACAGACTTGCAAGGATGGACGCTGATTACCAGAAGAGGAAAGAGATGGCCGAGTTCAATCTGCGGAGGGAGGAAAGGCTAAAAGCAGCGGAGGAGCGGACAGCCAAGAAGCGCCTGAAACGTCAGAAGAAGAAGCAGCGGACGAAAGAGAAGCGAGCTAAAACCAGTGATGGTGGCGAAGAACCTTACAAAGTGCAGTCCTCGGATGACAATGATGGTTCTGATGTTGATGATGATAAGACTTAGCAATATCACATCAATTGCATTTGAAGATGATGGGAGATTACTTTTTACAAGTAGAGGTTCTTGAGGACATGGAAACCTATCAGTTTCTCCCTGGTTTGGTTGTGGGCATGAAACTAACGTCGGGGGACGCCTCTTGTAGTAGACTGAGCAACAAGCAGATAAATGAAGTACGGAGTATCATTTATGGGTACCAGCTACAACATGGTCCGCAACTCTTCCCCAAAATGCCATTCTTAAAAGTGGAAATTACAAATTTTAAAACACAATAGAGTGCCTGATTTGCAACCACTTGCAACTCCACTACTACCAGTTATGCTTTATGACTGCAGCCCCGCTCGGTTGGGCTGAAAAGCTGTGGTTTATGGTTGAAATTGCACTATAGCGGCTGAAATTTTACTGTAGCTGAAGGCGGCTTATTTAGCGTAATTAAATTTAAAATAGAAAAGATATGTTAGCTCATTACGGACAACGCGAACAAATACGGAAAAAAGAACTAGCAAAAAAATTAAAAAAAGGACAAAAGTTCAGAAAAAGATGAAATTTATGAATAGTGAAAAATAAGCCAGAAACTGAAGCTGAAATGAGCAGGGCACATCGAAACACTACTGAAAAGCAATGCGATACCGCTTCCAATGATAGTATTATTATTTTGATGTAAGAAGCAAACCAAGTAATAAAGTGATAAAATGCATATGGAGAAGTTCCTCATTTAGATAATGTATTGTAATACCCCAAATTTGCATAAAGAGAAACATTAGGGATAAAGAGCGTATTTTGCCGTCAGACCCATCGACTTTTAGAGTGTCGATTTAGTATCGCGCAGAGGTTCCCAGACCATCTCAGGACGGTCGGCACCATCTAGAGAGCCGTATAATTAGCGCTCTCAGAGGTTCCCGGACCGCCTAGGGACAGTCGGCACCGTCTCACGTTTCGGGTGTTCATCATCCGGCAAATTTCTACCTTACCTTCTTTACCGTCTTACCGCCGCAGTAGAAACCAAGCCAACATAGCCTTGGACTATATTGCCCTTGGGCAGTCAATTTATGTGATAGGAGCATGGGCATTAAGCGAGGGCATGTCGGTCATTTCGCAAAGGCAAAGGGCAGCCCATATAAAGCCAGCACATCAAGCAAAGCCATCTTCTTCTCCCCAACCGAGAGCTCATGCAGGACTAGAGCAACTAAACCAAGCCTTCTCATTTCTCTTTCCCTCTTCTTCTCCACCGAACCAACTCCACACAACCAACCCATTTCGGCCAGCACCAGGTAAGCACAAGGTGAGTTTCCACACGCACACACAGAGAGAGTGAAGGTAGGGGAGCCGAGGGAGGCGAGGTGGCGCAGGCGACCGAGGGCGGCGGAGGCGGGCGGCGGCGCCTAGCGCCCCACCGCCACACGCGCGCGCAATGGGGAGGCGGGTCCGGTCCCGACCGGCCAGATCCGAGGCGTGCAGGGGAGGCGGGTAAGGGGGGCGGCGGCAAGCCCAAGGGTCGGCGGGCCGAGCCGCCGCGAGTCACCTTGCCGGTGGGGTAGCGCATGGCTGGGGTCCCCGTGCGCCAGAGAGAGAGGAAGGAGGAGAGTGAGGGGGGATGTTGCGGAGGCGGAGGAGTCGGCGGTGGCCTGCGGCCGGCGCACCTGTGCGCCGCCTGGGGAAGGGGGGCCGGCCGTGCGGCTGCGCGCGAGAGGGAGGGGGAAGCCGTGGAGGCCGGCGGCGAGGGGAGGGGAGGCCAACGCATCCCTGCGCCGCCGCGCCGCCTGAGGCGTGTGAGGAGGTTTGGGGAAGAAGAGGCCAGGTCGGTTCGGCCAAAAGAGATAAGGAGGAGAGAGAGAAGGAAGAAAAGAAAAGGAAAAGAAAGGAAGAAAAAAAGAGAGAAGAAGAAAAGAAAAGAGGAGAAAAAAGAAAGAGAGAGAGAGAAGAAAAAAAAAGAGAAAGGGGGTTCGGCACCTGCGCGACAGGTCCCTTAAAACCCGTGCGATTACGCCCGAGGGCGGGGTACGAGCTTAGGGATGTTGTTCTCCGTTTAAGCTCCTGATTTTTGTTTTGCCGTCGAGTCGGGTTGATGTGTGCGTAGGTGGAGGTCCCGGGTCGGAGCCGTCCACGCGTCATCCCCGAGGTTAACCAGGCAAGTGCATTGTAAAGCGGTGAATTCGGGTAGTGATTTCGGTTAAAATAAATAATGATGTTCTGTTTACCGTGTTGGGGTAAGTTAAATATTTTCGGATGATGCATGCTTACCATGTTGGGGTAAGTTAAAGAGTTTCGGAATGCATATTGAGAAATGAGGGATGTTGAGTCATGGCATGTTGATATGCGTAGTCGGAGAACTTGCATTGCATGCATGCCATGAAAAGAGATAGCATTGGTCCACGTTGAGTGGACGCTCCACAGGAGTGGAGCTGAGGTCCCCGCATGAAACAGGGCGGGCTTGGGTGAGCATCGACGGGGTGCACACTCTGCTATACCGGTATAGGCTAAAGAGTTGAGAAAGAATGCATGAGCATGTGCATGGACATATGCATAATGATCGGTTAATGAGAACCTAAAGAGATCGGGGAAAGGTGCATGTGCATGATGAATAGTTCATCGGAGCGTATAGTGGTTAAATGGAAAAGTGGTTAATGAGAATGGAATGATTATGGTCTAATGAATGAACCTATTATTTGCTGTTTTGCTTTGTACTTGCTGAGTCGATAGACTCACCCTTGCTTCGTTGTTGTTTTAGGTGACCGTTGAGGAGGTCAAGCACGGGCGGGAGTAGCACATGAAATAACGGCACGAACAAGTAGCACTTTTGTACCACCTTTTGTCAGTGTACTTTGGCTGTGTTAGGCTAGAGTAATCACTAGAAATGCTATGATGTATCTGAACGCAGCAAGATGAATAAACTTATTGTTGGCTTAAATTCCTACTAGTTGATAATGGATTGGTAAGAGTTACAGAGGTAGTAGCATCTTGGCCCAGAGAGTGGGCGGGGTGTTACATGTATAATGCACAATTGTGCCGTAGTCAGGCAGGGGCTAAGAAGCTTGAATTGTTAAAGTGGTACAACAGCAATTAATCCCGTCCTCGCTCCTTCCATTCAGCAAAGACAAGTAGTTCTGCTGCATATCCTAACGAAACTTCTATTTTTATTATTTTGTACACATGCAAAATAGAGTCAAATTGCCAAAAAAAAAATCTCTTGGATGTCATTTTCTAAACAATAAGTTATAAATTGTGGTAACTCAATCAACAGGAGGCACCATGATATTGATGACAAGCATTTGCAGGCAGTAGTAGTATGTGGAGGTTGGGTGCTTGCGATCTTGGTTGCTATGAGCCCATTACAGAACGCTGCACTGCAATATAAAATGCACCATGCCTCAAACAAGAAGGATTTATGGACCATGCCCATCCAAACAAGCCAATTTGGTTCTCTGTCGCGTGCCAATATTCAGTTGCTCGTCCTGGCAAGATTGCAGGACAAAGCAAGCATTGAACAACGAAACCAAAGACATGTTAATTTCAGCCTCACAAGGTTACCAAGAGCTTTGTGCAGATGGGGATCTATCTTAGCCTCTGTCTGTTCCTTAACTAAAGCAAGAATCACCCAGAGTTTACTTGTGTACTTGTTTTCTTACATCGGTGCTTAGCCCTTTGTACTTGCTTTCTTCCTCTAATTAATTCAAAGATGCGCGGCTCTCCTCTAATTATGTGAATGAAAAAAAAAGGAATCACCAAGAGTTTACTCGTGAAGCACGCAGATGCTTACCCTGGCATTTGTCTTCCTCCAATATTTCAGAGCGGCAAATGGATTGAAATAGAGTGGAGCTAATTGTGAGATTGCCTAGCTTTGTTCAGTTCCAAGGCATAACACTACAAATAGTTTTAAGCTTTCTTTTAAGGAGGTAAATGATGAGCAACGCAAGATATATGCGTGTGTATGACTACCATGGTTAATGAAAAACATGTACCCCCTGCAACATATAGATGTTGTTTATGCCTGATCTCTTGATACTGTCGGATGTATGTAGAAATTAAAGAAATCATAGCAAGACCCTGGCTAACCCCTGCAAGTTTCTCTATTCACATAATTTTTTGAAAGGGCCATTTTTAAGCAGATCCCAAGCCTTCTTGGTCTGATATTTTAGACTGCGGTTTATGATTATTTTTAGCTATAACTTATTAGTCTAATGAATAATGATTGCTAATAAAAATTAAAAACTAAAAGCCACTGAAAAATAAAAAAGAACAGACCTGTGTCTGGCGCTTACTTCCAAATTTCTGCTACTCACAGGAAAACACAAACAGGTGTGACAAGAATGTTAACTCCAATAGATAGTAGTCCTGACAATTTCGTTGTTTGCCATCAAGCCATTTTGAACCGAGAATCTACTTATCACAAAATAACAGCATTCTGCAATCTTGTCATCAAGTCATTCTGGACAGACAGTCATTTACCACACGACAACAGCATTCAGCTGAAAAGCAAACAAAACTTGGTAAAATTACAGCGTAACCTATATGAAGGGGAAAGGGCCGGCTGCTCGTGTTGTATGGTAAAGAATATCTAGAGGAATTGTGTTCATATCCAAGGAATGCATGAGAAGTGAGGAGTTAAAAGAGGGCTCACATAAAACTAACCATCACGCATGACAGGCAGGAGTAGCATGATGTGATGCTTGCAGATTATGTTTCCTCTTGGCAAAAAGAAAAGGAAATGTTTTTCTTTTTGCGCTGATCATCATGTTCTCATTTCAGTGGATACATCGGCGAACAATACATGATGTTAAATCGTATTTCTGACTTCTGTTTTTCTGAAAACAAAGAATAACAAGGTCTTAGCGGAACCCTTCAAACTGCATATTGATGAGATAACCACACTCTTTGATTAATTTAGTTCGTTTAGAAATGGTGTCGCGTTGATATTGGATAATAATAGCGCAATTTGTAATTATATACCTATCAGAATCCATCGTTCTAACAGGTACCTCAATTCAGTGCTAGGTGCCATGCGTTGTTTCTCTATAGAAGAAAGAGTGACCTGATTAGAGCATTTGCTTTACAAAGTTGAAAGAAATAATAACTTCGGATTAACCCTTTTTATCATAATTAGCAAGCTGTAGGATTTCAACTCTTATTTAACCTTGAAGAACTCAGGGCAAACAATCGCACGGGTTTGAGGAGCAACGAGGCTTTAAGTAGATCCAAGCCTTATTGCTCCTCAAAAGTTCTACATGTGGTGTTTAAGTAACATCTCCAAATGTCAGTCGTTCACAGGAAACACAAACAAGAATAACAATGCCACTCTTAACAGTAGTACTGACAATCTCATTGGTCACATTTGCAGTTAACGTTTTCATCCGAGAATCCACTTCCATAGAAGAATATCGTTCTGCAATTCTGGTTCACAACATATGCCACCATGTTATTTTGGATCGATTATCCATTTATCACATAGCTACAGCATTCAGCTAAAAAAGCAAACAAAACTTGGAGGATTCTAGCTCCACCTTTAGCTGATTCTACACAGGAATATCTGACAGTTTTGAGGGGTCTCCTGGTGGTCATGTTGTATGGTTGAGGAAAATCGTTGAATGATGAATATGGCTGCTTTCCTGGGATCAAACAGCTTATAGAAAGTACCAAGAAAGAAGAATGATGCAGTTGTCCAGCAATCTTGTAGCACTTAAACTGAACTCTCCAAACATCACATCTTTCAAAAGTTTGGATCAGCGACATGGTTCAGAAAAAGTTGTTGTCCCTGCTATTCCCATGTCAAATGAATATGCACTGCAGATACATACGGACGAGCAATATGATATCCAGCATGTTCAAAGAGAGTATAAAAAAGGATTGGCACCTTTCCAATGTACTTCATCATTTCTCGAAAGTAGATATGGTAAAGATACCAGTACAAATAAATGGTTAATTACCAGAACAGAGCGAAAATTGCATTTTACTCATTTTCCAAACAACCTCAATGCGAGTGCATAAACATCTTTCTTCTTTGCTGATGTAGCTTCAGTGACCAATATCACCGCCTATAATTAAAACATACTAGTTCAGAAACAAAGAACATAATAAATGATAGTATAACCATTGTCTTGTAAGATATTATACGTGCAGTTAAAACTTAGGATTCCAAATTTTTTCTGAAAACTTGAAAAGTAGCAATGAGTTGAGTTGAATGTGCACCGCTGAAAGAGTATATCCCTTTGCCATCAATTCTCTGAGTTCGTGCTCAAGGAAATCCTTGGATGGAGTCTCATCAACTGAAATTAACTTGCCCTCTATGAGCACTGTGATTTCTCCCTTTGGCTGTCGAGACGCAAAGGCTTCATTTGCTTCACCTAAAGTTCCTCGCCAAAACTGCAAGATATAGGAAAAAAATTCAGGACTGCAAAGGGAAAAACAGAAAACATAAATTTACAAGTAATGGGATGAACAATTCAGTCCAACTGGCTGTCAGTAAACATGTGAATGAGACTGGACATGTTTTTGCCGCTTTAATTAGTCAGTACCAAGACATGTGGATTTAATTCGTCAGTACCAAGACTTGTTGATTGAATTAGTCAGTACCAAGACCTCTTGCTTTAATTAGCAAGTACCTAGACAATTCAGAGTACCAGTCTGCAGTGAATGGGATATAACATCTGCTGTAGCTACAAGCTGAAGTATTTTATTGAAGACGATTGTAGAATCAACAGACAATATGGGGGAAAAGGATGGATAAATTACAAAGTAAAAAAATTGGATGATTACCTCTTCATGCAATTTGGTTATCTCCCTTGCAATAACACATGACCTGTATATCAACACATAAACAAAAACAAGAAAGATCAACATATCTGACAGAAACACGACAATTGTAAATGTTTTGTATTAAAAGATTAATAAGGTAGCTCATATAGTGATCAGGAGAACTAGCCAAATGGGCCGCCCGACACGGGCTAAGCCTTGGACCCTTGCACGGCCCAATGATGTCATGGGCCATACCGTACCGACTCAAGCATGTTAAGCACGATGGGCCAACATCGGCCCATTTAGCCCATAAGGTGTATTTAGCCTAGCCGGCCAGTCGCCGCCTGCCTGCCCCCACCAACCTCCATGCACTGACATTGGCACACCGCTCGCCTCGATTCCGGTGTCGACTGCCCCCCCCCCCCCGTCGTCCACGCGACGTCGCTCCCTCGCGCCGCCGCCCTCTCCACCGCGCCTCACCCTCTGGCCACCACCACCCCACCGCCTCGACGGGCTGTGCCAGGCTAGGCCGTGCCTAGCACGACACGGTACCGTGCTGTGCTGACCCATCGTGCCGAGGTGCCGGCCCAAACACGGCACAGCTGGTCAGGCTAGGCCAACACAACCCGTTTAGGTGTGGGCCATGTTGTGTCTAGACCGGATCAACAGTACCGTGCTTCGGGCCGATATGGCTAGCCCGGCCCATTTGGCCACCTATAACGATCACTGATTGCAGCACAAATATATCTTATTATAAATGTGTGGAACATCACAACTGATAGAGATGCAGTATTATTGTGGTCCGTTCTACATTTTCTAACAATAAATTTCTAGCCTATGTAATAACATGCAAGAGTGGCAGAATATCTGTTACCTAGAATCACCGAAAGATGAAGCAGCATCAATAAGAAATTGATGAATACCATGGGGAGGAACATAGAATATTTGTGTAGCAGCTTCACGAGCAGATATCTCAAGCCTGTCTCTTCTTGACCGAGCATGCTTTGGTAAAAACCCCACTAGAAATTAAAAATCAGGGCTGACTCCAAAAACTGATAACCAATTATAAATATAGCGAGACCAGTATCATTATATTTTACCAAATGTGAATTCATTAGTTGGCAAACCCGATGCAGAAAGAGCAGCAATTGCGGCAGAAGGCCCAGGAATGGGAATAACAGGGATTTTCTCAGTTGCACATAGTCTAGCCTGTGAAAAATGGTACACCATTCTTAATATCTCACATCTAGGAGCAGCATTAAACTTAAAAAACAAGGGACATGTGCTGTTCGTTACTAAAAATATATTTTGTACTGTAAAAGTGTCAACTAACTGCTACAATGGGTAGCATACACTTCAATGATATATTGATATCGTTATCTAGCATGGCAAAGTGACTGTCAGATTGCTATTCTTTGCTTCTTCAAATGACAAGAGAATAGCATGAAGAGATATTCATCTAATTAATAGTCTTATGTAAGATGCAAGTTTGCAAAATTAAATGAGTAAATCAATTTACCAGTTTCATTCCAGGGTCACTAATGCCTGGAGTACCGGCATCACTGATCAAAGCAACTGCTTCCCCTTCATGAAGCCTCTTTAAGATACTAGGCTCTCTCTCACGCTCGTTGAACTTGTGGAAGCTAAGCTGCAAGCTTACAGTTTAAGTTCTAAGTTCAATGGTACATATCTCACTACACGGTGCAATTGTGCAATTACTAGTAGTTCACGCGTGAAAAACTAAGCATGCAAGTAACTCACAAGAGGTGTCTTGATGTTGTAATGTTGAAGCAGCTTTCCAGAATGTCTTGTGTCTTCTGATAGTATCACGCTAGCACATTTAAGGACACGCAATGCCCTGCAGAAAGAACCATCCGAGCTTAATGCTAAGAGCAACTTTCAGGAAATGAGCAATAGCGTGATTGTTTTAATATATAGCATGTAAATCCCAGTTACAAGCCATTGGTGCACTTCAAAGAAGGGGGAAAACTCAAGGTGCAAACACAACAGCAACCTAAAAGATGTTTTGCTAAAATCAAGCCATTTCTGGTTTCCTACTTCACAGTAAAAGAATTTTACTGTTTGACGCTAACTGAGCTATCAAACTATAAAAGAATTTTCGTCCATAGGAATTTAGGTAGAACATTGCTTCATTGGTCCACTTCCTCTTTTGAATGCCTCATCACAAGTATTAGTAAGAGTTCATTAGGCATGTATTATCAAAGTATCAAACAAATCCTTAATATGTTCCCCCTTTTTTTTGACCAGATGGTGTGTAATCACCTGAAATCGTGACATATCTATTAATATCAAAATATGTCATAACCTAAAGTGACCTCAAGGCATAAGCATATGTACCAAGTGCTTCGTCATGCATAAAAAGGTTAGGGGTTAAATCTGTCATAACAACTTTAGTAAATATACCTTAAGGTGATGTCTTCAAGATTCCCAATCGGCGTTGCCACGAGATACAGACCTGACTCCAAATCCTTCAGGTTAAAGCGAAGCAACAACAGAAGGACATCACGAAACACATCAATATATCATGGACAACCACACTGATGAAGTAGTACATATTCCCCGTAAACCACAGTAAGAATGCTTAAGCTATACACTTATGTTCTAGCTCTTACTAAGGATACTAACCGCGGCACTAAAGCAACATTAAAAAACGCTATTACTTTCCTCCTTTTAAATGTTCGCTTGAAAAACTCCACATTTGGTCCCACTGCCAGGTGCCAACAGAGTATGCCCACACATACACTGCAAGAACAACCAATATCCCACATAATAGCGCGCTGAAAAACACGCTTCTCTTAGACAGAATTGCAAGACATATTAAGAGTTGCATAACAGAATCCTGCCATTTACAACATAACATCTAACTTGTACAACACAAACCAAATGCCGTGTTCTGAAACTGCCAAGAACCAATACAGAAAGATATATATTTTTGCATCCCCTTTTTAAGCTGCAGTCGGAAACCCAGTGTCCATACAAATGACTCTTCACACATCACTAACAAGGCATCTTTTCCACAAACAGCTAAGCAGAAGAAGTGGGACTGAGGAGACAGGGGTTCACCGGTTGCGGGGTGGGCGGCTCCGGTGAGCCGTTGGAGGCGGCTGCAGAGAGGCGGCGACCGAGCGGAGCGGCGGCACCGAGGCGAAGACGGGAGGGGAGGATGCGAGGGGTGGTTAGAGTTAGGGCGAGGGCTTGGAAGCGGAGCAGCGACGCCATGGCGGCGGCGGCGGCGCGGTGAGAGGGAGGAGAGAGTGGCCGACTGGCCGTCGTATCAGCCGCCGTTCTTAGCGAGAGGGTGGAGCCGCTCCATATTTAGCTAGGATTTATTGATCATATACCCTCCATTTAGATAGAAATTCAGGATTTACCCTCCTTACCCATGTGTTAGTGACTTATGATGACTCTACGTGTCATTGAGATGAGGAGGGTAAATCCTGAATTTCCCAACTAAAGGAAGGGTATATGATCCAATCCCCCGTATTGGGTTATTTTTTCTCTCGTCCTATCGCCATCGGTATTTTAGCGGAAAATGGTCTCCATCAAAAATCTAAATTTTAATAATTTCAAAAATAATTTTGTATATCTGTCATATATTTATATAAAAATGAGTAAATTTATTAATACATGAGACGGTAAAATAATACTAGATAAATTATATATCATATATTATACCAAAATATATTGAGCTTGAGAGAAAATATCTATATCTTTGACATATAAGAGTATAATCTAAATATATATGAGTATATCGGGGAATAGCGGAGATCGGAGATGGAGGAAGCATTCATGTCTTAATCCCATAAAATCTAGTTGGGATAAAAATCTCTCTCATACACATCCTCTACTAGGAGAATTCCTCACGTGTTACCGGGTGCTGAGGCCATTGCCATCCTAAAGTACCGGGTCCCATGGGTTACTACCGTTGGATCCGATCTAGACGGTCAGGATGGGCTTGGATTGAAACTTTTGGTATCAGCAATTTCTCCAGGATGATCTGAGTTATTTTGCATCAGCGTGATTTCCGAGCACATATTTTCCGTCTAAACCCGGGTTCAATAGTACGGTGACACGCAGTGACGGACCCAGGACTAAAATGTAGCTAGGGCAGACTTGTAAGCCGTAAAGTAAATAATATTATCCATAATAAACTAAAGGTTGTTGGTTCGCATAAGGCAGTAGAACATAACTGCCAGATATACCTGTCGAGATGCTGAAGTTCTTCCTGGTAACTGGATTGAGTTGTACTGAAATCTCTGACACCCAAAGCTAGACGACCTTGATTGGTTTGAGAAGGCTTGTTTCAGCGATACATTTCAGATTGATCTCTAGTGTCTACATTACTGAAATTTGTTGGGAACTTCTTTTGTGAAACACAAAACTTACATGTACCATGTTTTTAGCATCTGATAGCCCATAATGTCAAAAATGTTCAACGTTCCTCTTATGGTCTAGACGATCCAACGTGGTGTAGAAAGGATAGTTAGGAGCATGTTCCACCTAAATAGACAAAAATTATAGCATTCAGCATATAAGCAGAACTTCAATTTCTCAACAAATCATTTCGACGTGCTAATGCAGTAATGCCCACTGGCCACTGCCCAGCCAGTATCCTTCAGACTTCAGAGTTATAGTTTCTCAACAACTCCAAATCTCCAATTAACAATCAACAATCTGAGCCAAAATTTAGAGCAAGAACCCCACTTATCCTCTAATCCTCACAAACCTAAGATCAGGAAACTAGAAAAAAGAAAGATTTTGGCACTTTGGCAGCACCTCTCCTAAATCACTAGAAAGTAGAAACTAACCTAGAGGCCAGAGATCTTGTAAATTGAAGTTTCAAGTTTCCAACCATACCAATCTGAGCAGATTCTGTACAAACTGTTTCTGTCTACAAAATTTTAGCCATGTTTGCCATTTGTGAGAAAAGCTTGAAACGTTGCACAAGAAACTTCGCTTTTTCGCAAAAGAATTTCAGAAGGCATCGATTTGGAATTTAGGATCGTTTCGCCTCTCTTTTACATGGGACAAAAGTTCGACGAAAATATGTGCCCGCGGATACTGACTCTCATGACCCCATCTTTTCTCGATGAACAACGCCATGAACGATTACTTTTCGCTTCACAAGCTCTTTCATTTTTTAGATATACACACTCCAAAACGCAGCACAGCAAAGATTCAAAGAATAGTGAGAGAGGAAAATGAACAAGCAATCAGCCAAGAAGCCAACGGTCTGCCTAAATCTGGGACAAGCTCTGCATGTCATCAGCCTCGATGAACATTCTGAGCCAGAAGACAGAAGTCCATGTCGTCGTTGCTCTACGACGGCGACGAAGCACCGTCCGCGCCGAAGGGGACGTCGCTGCTCTCCATCCCGGAACCGGAGCTGTCCACCGGCACTACCAGTGTCTCCGACCAGAAGCTGTCGTCAATATGGAACTTCTCTTCCGAGTCCGAGGTGAAGCCATCCGTGTTATCCAGCGACAAGGCCATCCGTGAAGCGGCCGACGTCGAGAGGGACTGCTCCGGCGAGGGGGGGGGGGGGGGGGGGGGGGTTTCGGCCGGCGAGGGGAGCTCGGGCGGCCGCCCGGGCTCGCCCGAAGGGCAGGTCCGCCCCTGGTGACACGGTCCATTTGCTAGCAGTGCAGAGGATACAAATCAACTCTTGTAGGTTTTTTGTTTGTGTAATATGAAAAACCCCAAAAATTCAAAACCAAAAATTTGTGTGCTTTTTGCTGGTTTTTTTGAGTAAATTTTGGGAACTTTCTCTTTTTGGCAAGTCCCCGGTCTCCCCGCTTTCCTTTCTGGGCGCAGCCGCCTCCCTCTGCCGCTGGCGCCCCTCCCTCTTTCCGCCTTCTCCCGCGCCTGGCGCCCGCGCCTTTTTCTTCTCCCGCTGGCGCCCCCGCTCCTTCCCGCTTTCCCCTCGCGCGTGCGTGCGCGCTGGCGCCCGCGACCGCACCGCCCCTGCGCCCTCGCCGCCCACTGTTTTGGACCGCCCCCGCCGCGCTGACGTCGCCCGGTCTGGAGCCGGCAGAGCTCTCGCGCCACGCGTCGCCCCGCGTCTGCCCCGACCCCACCTGGCAGCCCCCGCCTTCTCCTTCTCCCGCGCGCGGACGCGCCCCGCTCTGTCGCAGCTCACCTGCTCCCTCTCCCGTCGCGTCGCCATTATCACTGTGCAGCGCCCGGTCACACCCCACTGCGCGGAGGAGACGCCCTCAACTGCCCCGTCATTCCTGTTGACCCCGGAGGCCGCCCATTGCCTTCTCCCCGAAGGAGCCCCTCCTCTTCGCTCGGGTATAAAACCTCGTCCCGGCCTCCTCACTCCCCCTTTGCTTCCTGAGCTACTCCACCCTCCCCGTTCTACTCCCACCACTCCCAGGGACCCCTCGGACTAGCCGATTGGAGCCCCGCCGCCCGGAGCGCCGCCTTCCCTCTCCCCTGCGCCGGCGACCTCGTAACCCGGATCTCCTTCTCCCTCCCTCCATTTCTCAATTGCATTCATCCGATTTATCCCCTCGGTGTGCTGATCATGTTGGCAACCTCCTTTTGGTAGGTGATCGCTCGAGGAGTCCCAGCACCGAAGCTCCCCGCCGGCCGAATCACCCTCCCTGTGGCCAGCCCCCTTCGAAGCTCCTCCGCCAAAACCGCCACCGCCAATCTGAGCCTCTCGGCCCCCTGCCCATGTGGCTGCCGCCGTTTGAGCTCCCTCGCCGCCGATGACCTCCCTCGCCACCAAATACCCGAACCACCCCTTTCTGCCTCCTGTCCCCTCCGTTGGTTCCCTCGCCTCCCAACTGCCCAAAATGGGTTCCCCGTTGCCTTCTCCACCCACTGGTGCCCTCGGTGGTCGCCGACGAGCCCCCTGGCGCCCAGGCCGCCGTCGCCACCGTAGCCTCGCCGCGAGGTTACTGTAGCGGCTGGAGGAGGAAGACGACTCCTCCCCCGCGACGTGGTCTCCTCTCCGCCGTCCATCCTCCCGTTGCCATATAACCTCGCCCGTCGGATCTTCCATACCGCTTCGCCCGCGTCCCCACTTCGTTGCCGTCCGATCTTCCCCGCTCTGCATCTCGCCCATTCGCTCCGCCCCATCCTGACCAGTCGCCCGGGCCACGCGTCGCGCATCCGAGTCGCGCGGGCGCGCGTTGGCGTGGGCCGAGCTGGTCTGCCCCGTCGCCCGAGCGCGCGCGCGCCTGTGGGCCGCGCGAGGCGCGCCGCTATGGGCCGCGCTGGCCTGCGACCGCGCGGGCCGTTTCACCGGTCGGGCTGCACTGTAGCTCGGTCCGGCCCGACACTGTTTAAACTGGTTTTCCAGTGATTTTCCAATTTTCAGAAATCAGAAAAATCCAAATAAATCCTAGAAAATCCAACAATTCCCAAATTTCACCACTTTGCTCCAAATAATATCCTGGACCCATTTTTGGCCTCCACTTCCACAGATTCATCCCAAATAAATTCCTAAAATTCCCATTTGGAGATTTATGCATTTTATTCCTTTTTAATTAGTTTATTTTTCCTCGCTTGATTAGTTGCAAGCTGGATTTAATTATTTTATGTGTTTTGCGCTAGTGTCGGAGATTCCGGAAGTTCAAGAGTAGGCTCAGGATCCAGGTGTTTCATCGTTCGAGCTAGCTGAGATCATCCGGATTGACGGCAAGTCCCAAATCCTTTGATCATGTTGCAACCCATGTTATTTAATATTGTTATTATGCTATTTGCATTATGCTAGTTGTGAAATGTTAGTTTAAAGTAAAATAAAATGTTTAGAATGACATGCGATATAGTTAGACCTACCACCGATAAATGCCATGTTAAATTTGTTGCCATGCCTTTGTAACCCTAGAAATAATTATCTGTTAATCTAGATAACTGTAGGTTATTGTTATCATGCAAAGTTTGTACACCAATAAGGCTGTGGCTGCGGGCCAATAGAATTTGGAAAACCCGACTCTAAGGTAGGGTGGTATGGGACACCGTATCTTAGAGCGGAGAGTGCCAGCGTGCACAAGGTAGGGTAAGGGTTGGGGAGGAGCCGCGAGACGGTCTTCGCCCGTCTTTTACCCTAGGGTTGAAGTTAGGGTAAGGGTGTTGTGGGAAACCGCGAGACGGTCTACGCCCACCGCTTACCCTGGGTTGGGTCACGGGCCTGGCGAGGTTGCGGACCATGTGAAAATATAAGGACTGAAACCCTTACGCTGAGCAAATGTCATAGTGATCGCTCAACCACAGGAGTTGACTTGTCAACACTGGTCTAGTAGCTGCTCAACTCGATTGAAACTCTATAGGTGTGGCAGAGGAGGAGGTTAAGAAGTGTAGTTAGGTGGACCGCGCTGCGGATGCCTAACAACGGTAGAGTTCTCTCGAAGCGGACGTTTGTCTTCTTGTTTTCTTGTGCCAGACCCGAGTGGATTCTACCGGGTAGAGCCTATATAAAGAATTGAGCAGTGAAACGACCTGGCTTTCTTAACTCTTTAGCGGGAGTTAAGGGATCGTGTGGGTAAAGCTGAGCAAACTCTGCAGAGTCAAATAAATGGTATTCGAATACGCCGTGCTCCCGGTTATTGGAGCTGTGCCACTTGGGTGATTCCAGCAGCGAAGCTTAAGTAGACTTGTAAATGTTTAACTTGTGTAGGTTGGTTAACTAACTCTTTATGAAAAACCCCTGAGATCTTAAGAAGTAGTTTTGGGTCCGTCTTACCAAAATGTTTGCAAATAAAACTGCATCCACTCAAAGTTAATAAAGCAAATTTACTCCCTTCCATTGTTAATCTGTGCATGTAGTATGATAGAGTCCCTTTGGGGCTTGCTGAGCCGGTTGTTTGGCTCACGGCTTGCTTAATCCCCTCTTTAGAGGATCAAGACGCTGGTGAAGGTCTCCCCGTCGAGGACGTCCCTGAGGATTTCTTCGTTGACGAGGACCCGTGGCTTTAGGTCTTCGCCGCGCTCGAAGCAATTCCTGGAAGTCTTTTGTGATGTAATATGCTTTGGGCTTGCACGCCCCGCTGTTAAAAACTGCATGTTATTCCATACTTGAAGTATATGTTGGACTTTTGTTGTAAGCATGCAATGGTATACTTTTGCGCGACACTCCATAACTTTTCATGTGTGAATAGTTACGGAATGTCGTGTCCGTACGCGCCCCTAGAAACGGGGGCGTTACATAATACATTGGTATATAGTTGTAATGTATATAGTTGTAGCATAACGATAACGGTACTTCTTACTTTACAGGGAGCATCCAACAAAAAAGGTGATATTTCATTATATAAAATTGATTAATAAAAGGAAAAGTAATCCTATCTTTTATGTGCAGTCTGTTATATGCATTCATTTCAATGTGCCTAGCGAACCTGTCTTTTTGAAGTTTTCTTCGATAATGAATCTCTACCCCTCTATAATACACCAAAATTTTCTTTACTAAATCCACCCCCGTCAACCACCCCCACAGTCATGCCTAATCTAAGTCCATCCAGATTTGTGTACCAAAATAATCCAACTTCATACAAATGAATGGCCTGGATCTCTCCTCAAGCCTTCTTCTCTTACTCATTGAAGATCCTAAGGCCAAAATCATCCGGATCATGCACATCATTGAACCCAGAACCCCACCTCGCGCCCACGCACACACCCCCGACGCTGCCTCCACCCCGCGATACCCGTCTCCACCCGAGCGCGCCCTCCGCGCCCAATTCCCCCTAACCTCCACCCAATTCCCCCTGCCGCTCCCAACCTAGCCCCAATCCGCCGCCGGCACCCCGCCGCCCACCTCCTCCGCCCTACTCTGCCCCTCTTGCTTGCTCTCCCCTCCCCCTTGCTCCACTCTCACGTCGCCCTCCCTCTCCCCTTCCTTCCTCTTCTCGACGCTGCTCTTAGCCGCCTCACGTTGCCGTTGCTCTCCCCTGCCTTCTTCTGGCTGGCGCTGGTAGATCTAGCCACCGACGCTCCTCTCGCGCGCCCTCCCCCTCCCGGCCATCCTCCCGCCGCCACCACTCTCGACCTCCGTTGGCGCCACCGTCCTCTCCAAGCCCCCCTCCTCGATCCCTTCTTGGGCACCGGTGCTGGTGGATTGAGGGTAGCGGTCCGTAGATATGCAAGAGGAAGACCGTCAAGGACCACCACCGCCTCCTCCATGGCTACCTCTTGAAGGTGGAGAACAAATCTACGATGGCCAAAGCAAGAGGTACGATGGCTACCAAGGCGAGCGGTCCGACGGTGGCGGCCCTTGGCATCATGCTCGAAAAGGCTGGTGGTGGGCTTGGGCAGTGCGCACTGGGCAGGGTTGCATGCGACAGGGCAATTGCCCGCTGGGGTTGGCGGCCAGCCGGTGGGCGGAGAGAAGAAGAAGCCAAGTCACCACTGCTTAACGTTCAAGCTTTCAACCGAGCTGCTGAACCAACGGTGATTTCCCAAATCCTAATTCCACAACTCTGAACGTAATTGGGAATCCCATATCCCTACTATTTTCCACAAATTTGCCCCATCAACCGCGATGACGGTGGGTCTACGGCTCATCGACGGCAAGGATGCGCAAATCTGCGATGTGAAGGCCGGTGAGGAGCATCGCAGGGTCTTTTTTGTGGTTTTCAGAAAATTGTGGTATTCTTTTTTAGCCTAAAATGTTCAATTTGTCTACTATTCCATCTGAAAGAAGGATTACACCTTGTGATTCTTGCCATCGGGTTGTTGCTAATTGAGCCCTTGTTTCCTCTCCACCTGCATAGGCTTGTGCTTGAAAGTGCTTCGGCTGGCTCTCTGAACTTCTGAAGGTAAATTTTTTAGCCACATTTGCAATGTTAGGTGACTTCAATTGTAGAGAATATTTGTTTGTTGTTATAAAGTGATTTGGATTGAAAATGAAATGTGAAAGTAGGTCTTGATATATCAGAGTGGCATTGACGGAGTGTACAAGCCTTTAAATATTTGGGTATGTTGTTTTTCATAGTATATTCCTTTCAAAGATCTAAACTGTAGACTGAACTTATGTTTTAAATATCCTACGTTCAGATTGCTTTGGATTTAGCTATGCGCCTATGCCTCAAATTGTCGATATACACTGTCAGTATACGGTGTCTGAATGGTTGTTGGGCTTAAGATTTTGATCCTTCCAATTATTTTCCTGTAAGAGATTGAAACCTGGTTGACAGCGACATAAAAATATCAATGCCAGTATGAGTTTCTAGGTTTGCATTCCCTGGTAATGTTTTCCTGGTTTGGAACTGGTGGTCCATGTCTTGGAACTCTCTGTATTTGTGCACTTACTGATCTGTGTGTGATTTCCCATGGGAAGGTGTAAGTACTCCCGACTCTTCCATGCTATTTAATCTAGCCATTCTACATGTTAATTATATTGTCTGACATGATCAGCAAGGCTATAGTATTATACACACACATATAGCCTAGGCTCCATACTTATGAGCCATCGGATAACTTTAGATTCTGTGCAAATCAAAACATTGTATTTCATGAACTAAACTAGGATCCAACCTGTTAAGCAATTCATCTACATGTTTCGGATTATTTCCACGTTATTTGCATGCAGATCTTTCCATGTAATACCCATGCCTTTGAAAAGAGATTGTGGCGTTGAATTTTTTCCATTCTATTTGCATGCCGGTCTTTCCATATTATTTGTTGCAGGTTAGAGCCTTAGCAAACTTTAGTACTGGTAATGTCTCGCACAAATTACTCTTCAATTAATCCCGTCTAATATCTCGCACGCAGAAATTACTCTTCAATTAATCCCGTCTAATATCTCGCACGCAGAAATTACTCTTCCGTTTTGTTTTTCTTTCCATCTCGGGCGTCACGGATGTGTCGAACATGGGCATGGCAGAACGTGGGCGGTTGGAGCGCCACAACCGGCTTCACTTGTCGTAGTGCTGGACGTGGGCTATTTGGACTCCGTCCGTCGGTTACTTGACTGATCGTGCGTTGCTCCAGTCGCGGTTGATGGTTGAAAAATTAGTATGGACGAAACACATGGTCGACATATCAGTATCGACCAGCGTGGTCGTAGTACGGGTTTACGACCACTCTGGTCGTGGTCCAAGGTCCTAGGAAGTTTTACGACCAAGTTGGTTGTGGTCGAAAGCCACCAGGGCAGTTTACGACCATTTAGTCGAAAGTTGGAAACCTGCCGGGAGAGTTACGCCCACTTTTGTTCATTCTGAGCCTGGTCGAAAGGGTTTACGACCACGTTGTCCGTGGTCGGAAGTTGTTACGACCACATTGGCCGTGGTCGGAAGCTGCTAAACCGATTTACGACCACGTTGTGTCATTTACGAATACTTTGGCGCTTACGGCCACGTTGGTATTTACGACCACGTTGGCCTTTATGACTACGGTGGCATTTTCGACCACTTTGGCGCTTACGGCCACGTTGGTATTTACGACCACGTTGGTAGTCGAGAGCTGCGGTTGGTAGTCGAAGTTTCGACCATGTTGTGACGTGCTCAGGACGTGGTCGGACGGGACTTCGACCACTGTGAGCCCATGTATGTGGTCAGAAGGGGCTTTGACCATGGTGAAACTCGTGCACATGGTCGGAAGTGGCTTCGACCATGACGAAAAGTGTTGTATGTGGTCGGGAAGGGCTTCGACCAGCGCTTAACTCGGTGCACATGGTCGGAAGTGGCTTCGACCACGACGAAAAGTGTTGTATGTGATCGGGAAGGTGTTTAAATCACGCGATAAACGGTCGTAGCTTCTGTTAACCGGTCGTATGGTCTCGCGAAGCGATCGCAAGACCTGGGAATCGGTCGTAGGCTTTTGAGCATTGCGTGTTGGGTGGTTCCGACCGGTCACGTATTTATGTGACATTCATTATGTGACAAAACTATTTGGTTATACAATATATTAGACGTGAATCTTAATGAATCTGATTGTTCGTTTTATTTTTTACAAATTTTATCTTGTTTTGTATTTTACCGTAGCGTTAGCACGGGCACACTACTAGTTAATGATAATGCCTTCAAGCTTGCAAGAAAAACCTCCTGAACCATCACACTTCAGCCACTACACTGTAAATCTGAAGCCTAAAGACAAAGACAAATTTCTATGTAGGCCCCTGACACAACATCAGCTAAACAAAACATAGCGACTCACATTTTTTAATTGTCAGGCTTATGGAGGGTTGATAGGTGATTTATTGTGTTCAGTATTATTTGATGATTATTGAATCCGATATTTTCTTTTACTTTCCTACCCTACCTTGCCAAACTCCATATGAGAAATGATCTTTTTGGTTTCCTCTAATGCATCAATTTTTTACGTTAATGAGATATACTACTGGATCCCTCATTGAAACTCCTTGTTCTTACTTGGTGTTTCTTTATAACTACAATAACAATAAATAAAAAAATAGAAATCTTTATAACTACGATAAAGAAATGGATGCTTTAATGTTGTTTCATGAGAAATGGATTTTCTTTTTTCAGCTAAGTGATGGCTAAAATTATTATGAGTTTGTTTTTCTGAACAAGAAGGGAAATATAGAGCACTTAGTTGTGATCTATAAACATTGCAATCCGATTTAACACCTTCCACAAACATGTCATATGTATGAGGCAACAACTGCAGATTTCAACCATGTTCGACTTCGACCACATTAGACTTCGACCACTTTTGAGTTTGACCACGTCAGACTTCAACCATGTTTGATTTCAACCACGTCATATTTCGACCACGGCAGGTAATCGTAGATTTCGACCTCGAACAGTGAACCAGTTGTAAGCGATAGTGAACCGGACTTTGCTACAATAACTGATCAATGGTCATAGCTACAGTACTTTTCTATGGCCGTAGCTACAGTACCTAGTCGATACTCGATAGTCGTAGATTTTACTGGTCAGTACTTGATAGTCGTGCACTTTACTGGTCAATACTCGATAGTCGTTAACTTTGTGATTGGTACTCGCAGACTTTGCAGTTTGTTGTCACTGTCTTAGACTTTTCGATCGGTTGTCATAGACCTCGCGATCGGTAGTCGAAGGCTTTTACGATTGGTTGTCGTAGGCTTCTCAGTTGGTACTCGTTGACTTCATAGTCGGTACGAGTACTTTAATTCTTGTGATCTTCGAGTATCTCATATACTCGTGTTGGGTCAGCGGTTGAATGATCTGGTCGTCGCGATTGTCAGAGATACTCAAAACTTGGTGATCGATGATACAATGATTGGTTGGTAGTCATAATCATAGCGATCGGTACTCGATAGTTGGTACTCAATGGTTCTAGTCGGTAGCGATGCTTGGCTTTCCTGAGTGTTTTGAGCAGGGCAATGGTAACTCCCGAGTACTTATTGTTTTTGAGTACTCGTTGAGCTAGCGGTCGTATTGAGTAATCTAAGGCTAATTTCTGAATAGTGATGGGATTGTGGTCGTGGATGACCTGGCTAGTATTGATGATTGGTCGAGGTTGTGATTATACGTGTGTGTGTGCTGATGACGGTTAAGTTGGAAAGAATTTGTGGCAGGAAAATGTTTCTTCAGTTTTTGCATTTGCAGGTGAGTATGGAGACGATCATGGTCGGTGACGAGGAGGACCGGGACTAGGATTGGGAGATCCGAGATCCAGATGGTTGAGGATGTCATGCGAGGTGATCGAGCTAACGCTGGAGCATGTGGAGACCAAAGGTGGTGATGCGTGGAGAAGCTACGGGTGGTGCGGTCCTGGAGGCTTCGACGCGGAAGTTGATAAGGCATGATGAAGATACGGTAGTTGTGATCCTAGTGGCTTCATCACGTGTTGTGTTAGGAGTTGTAGATGGAATCCATAACTAAGAAGATTGAGAGTTTAAATGAAACTCATGTTTGGAAGAATTTCGGGTCCCTTGAGTTGAGGAAGTGATAGGATTTCGTGTTCGTGTTTGAGTCGAATAAGGTTTAGGGCTCTAGCATATAAAAGCAGGTAGAGACTAATGGTTTTAGTCACGGTTTTTTTAGGAAGCTTTTTGTGTTAGGATTTTTAAGAGTGCTTGTGAGGGCGCTTTGTAAATTCATGAAAATCCAACAATAAAGAACATCTTGAATAAATCTGGTTCATGATGTGTTAAAAATTTCTGGTGATTGTTGTCGTAGCGGAAGCGTTTGACTACGTGCAAAGGTGATCAAGAGACTCTACTTCTGGATTAACGTTTTCGAGTACGTTCAATTTGGCCGAAGATTGGAGTTGAGCGATCTGGCAAGTGGGTGAGCGTTGAGTAGTCGATCGAGCTGTCGAAACCTTCATCGACTACTTGAAGATTTCAAAAAGCAGAGGCAGTCATTCACATCTCCCCTCTTTTTGATTGCACCATACGATCCTATAGTTACTTTGGTGTTTGTGGAGAGATAGTGTTAGGCAGCTCCTATTGGATGGTGGCAGTATGTTATTGCTCAAGGAAGGACCTAGATATTAAAGCAACTATAGTTGAGAGAGGGAACCAACAAGAGGCAGAGAAAGAACAAAAAGAAGAGCTATAATATACTGCTCTTTTTTCTAATATTCTCTCCTTGAAACTCTTTCTAGAATCATTGAGATCACCTCTGTCTTTCTTCTTGGTAGTCTCTCCCATAATACTACACAAATATAGCTTGTTCTTGCCCTTGCTTGTGCCCATAGTCATTTGCAGAGAGGTATAACCATATCTTCTATATCCTGTCTCTGCTCTTTGCTTCCATTAATTTTCGCTGCATGTTCGACTGTTCTTGTTTAGCTTCCCCCTTTTTTTGTTTTGCATTGCTTATTGGTATTTATTTCCTGCTTGCTGAGTTTTTTCACTTCTAGTTAGCTTCCCATGGTTGGTGAGTGCACCAACTGAAAAGATTGCTTCTTCTTGAGCTAGTTCTTGTTTGGTTTGGTTCTCTGAGCTGTCCCAACTGTGGCTTAGTTTATCTAGGCTGAACACTAGAGTTGAGATTTGTGGATATGTTGATCTTGTGCCGATGCTTGTGTCTTCATTAGTGTTTATTCCTTCATAGCTACTATTTGGTATGGTCGTTTTGTTCAAATTTAATGCCGAGTTCATCGGTTACTGTTTTGATCTGTTCACTTTTGCAGATACAGAGCAGCCATTGGATGTTTGCCTTTGAGGAAGTGCAGCAATCTGAAAGCCTACTGTCTCCATGTTAGTGGAAGCCTTGAGCTCTTCTGTGTCCCACACTTCTCTAGATGTTCTTCAGTTATGCGATTTTAATTCACCCTGTCAAAGTATTTCCTTCCCTATTAAAGGACTTCAAAACATTTCTCAATTCCTCTTCGTCGTTCGCAAATGTTATGCCATCTATTTTTTACCCCAAAGATCGTAAAAAGAAAGTTGCTGATAGTAACAAGAAAGAAGCGAGCATGTAGCCTGAAATCATCTCCTCCTACCAATTCAAGGCTTAATCTTTCCAATTCCAACTCAGATAACACTCATTTGATGGCAAAGTCAAGCATTGCATCTCCTCATCCTTACGATGATTCATCAGTCAGGCTGCTGTTCATCCACTTCTGAAGATCATGGCCACATTCTTCTCTGCTTCAGCTGATCAAAGAGACGTCGGCGAGGAAATGCCATTCCACTATTACCCACCATCTAACCTGTACACAGAATCCTCAACGGTGGGTCTTGTTTATCTCCCTGCAACCACCATTGCGTCGGAAAATCAGACCGTGCAAGGCGATGGCAGGAACGAGCTTGCATTCGTAGCGCGACAGAAGAGCCGACGATGAGCAGCGCTGCGATCAGTCTGCAGAGGCAGCTGCTGATGCTGAATGGTTAGGCAGACGCTTCAGGAATGCAGCACCATGGGCTGCTGGCACATAGCCTTGGCACGCAGGTCCAGGGGTCTCTTTACTAGTACTGTCCGGGAAGCGCAGACGCCTCTTTGCTCGGCCCACACCAACCGATAGCGGCGAGCAGAGGCGTGCAACCCGGCGTCGCTGTTCAGAATTCACAGTGCCTGAAGGCGGCCGGGGAGCTGCTGGATGAGTCGGTGAATGTTCAGGATGCTATAGTTAAGCGAAAGGCTGACAAGAACCAAAGCCACAGTTCAGGTGAGTGCAAGGATGCCGATCAGGGCGAGGAGCCGAGGACAAGGCCTCGAATCGGGAGGAATCCGCCGTCGATTCTTCTCCAGCCGAGCTCTCGTCGTCGGAGAGGCAAGATCTTCGGAACGAAGTGACAGCACTGCTTGCCATGCTGGATCAGGTACATACTGAATAGTAGTTGTCTAGAAACACACTAATGCTACATTGTTAAACAAAAACAAGCCCCCAAACGTGGGAATTCTGCGGTATTCCTGTGGTGATTGTACTGTTTTCTACTCTCGTGAAATTCTTGCGCTCCAAAAACGTATCACCATTTAACCAAAGAAGGAACACTGACTGACAAAAGTGCTCAGCTTTGGTGACAGGTCGACCAAAGGTACAGGCAGTACCATCAGCAGATGGAGGGGCTCGCGTCGTCCCTGGAGGCCGCCGCGGGGCGGGGCGCGGCTAGGCCGTACACGGCGCTCGCCCTGCAGACCATCTCCCGCCAATTCCGGCCAGCAGGTGCGGTCCACGCGCCGGAGCCTCCCGGCGAGCCGGACGCGCCCGCCCATGGCGGCGGCATCCACCGCCTCCGGTACATCGACCAGCAGCTGCGGCAGCAGCATCCCGCGTGGCAGCCGCAGCGCGGCCTCCCGGAGTCCGCCGTCTCCGTCCTACGTGCCTGGCTCTTCGAGCACTTCCTCCACCCGTAAGACCTCACTTACATTGCCTCATCACTAGCACTGATCACTGATCACCATCGCTGTTACAATCTTGCAACGATTCTTCAAGTATCCAAAAGATTCCGAGAAGCTGATGCTCGCTAGGCAGACGGGCTTGACGAGGGTTCAGGTGAGATGAGATCAATGCGTCAAGATTTGCATCATATGATCGATATGTATATGTCGGTGAGATCGATGAATCTTGAATTTTTTGTGAAGCAAATGCAATAGCTTTGATTCTATGCAGGTTTCGAACTGGTTCATCAACGCTCGTGTCCGGCTGTGGAAGCCGATGATCGAGGAGATGTACAGAGAGGAGTTCGGCGCGGAGATGGAGTCGAACTCGTCGTCGGAGAACGGCGCCAGGAAGGGGAACGACGAGCCGGCCAGGTCGCCGGAGGACCTACAGAGCCCGTCGAGCGTTGCCTCGACGCATCGCGTGGGCCAGCTCAGCCTGTTCAAGTCGGAGGCGATGGCTGGCGCGGACGCCGCCGTCGCCGGCCTGTACGACCTAGTCGACGGCGCCGTGAACAACGCGTATTCGACGGCAGGCCTCAGCTTGCACCAGCGCCATCACCACCACGGGACGAGCGCCGGCGACGGCGTCGGCAGCAGCCTCCTGCAGGACGCGCTAGCCCACCACGGCATCGGTCATGTCGACGGCGCCAGGTTCTTGGACTTCGGTAGCGGCGTGGACGGGTTCAGCGGCTACGACGGAGCCAGCGTGTCCCTCAAGTGACATGAATTTTTACATAAAAAATATTTATGGAAAAAAATTACGAACACTTAAAGTCAAATCGTTGTAATGAAGAGAGTTTCAATGGAGCGTATACTCTTCCTATGAGCTACTAGGACAGATATATATAGCGTAAGGAAAAAGAATCCCACGAAAAGGAAAAGGAAAATGAATCAGAGTTGGTTGCTACAGATTGACACCATGTATGATACAACCTGCGCATGCATCTGCCATACCACGTCTGTCATGAGGCGATAAAATATCTTATATGGACACAGTACGAATTCAGATCAATTTTAACAATCTCCGCCTTGAACCGAATTCTCTACAGTAGTCGAAGAATATGATAGACCCATCCAATAAAATTATCATCCATACCTTGAGCGCCGAAAGTTCAAAAGACTAGTGAGTAATACTAATTAAGTCTGAGCATAGCTCACTCTTACATGTAGGAACTGGGTTTGTCAACATATCAATTAGATTGTCATGAGTACTTATCTTGCAGACTTTAATATCACCTTCAGTAATGACATCTCGAATGTACTGATACCTGATATCAATGTGCTTTGTTTTCTCATGTAACCTTTGATCTTTTGTAAGGCAAATAGCACTCCGACTATCACAAAATATTGTAGTGCAAGATGTACTTCCACAAAGCTCAGCAAATAAACCTCTTAGCCAAATGGTTTTTTTTGCAAGCTTCAGAGATAGTCATATACTCAGCTTCTGTAGTAGACAAAGCAACGGTAGCTTGCAAATTTGCTTTCCAGCGAACGGCACACCATCTAACAGTGAACACATAACCATTGAGAGATCTTTTATCCAAATCTCCAGCAAAATCAGAATCCACATAACCAATGAGTCCATCTCTAGTCTTCCTAAATTATAAACAAACATTATATGTGCCCCGCAAATATCTATAAATCTATTGAACTATTTTCTAATGCTCTTTTCTAGGATTAGCCATGTATCTACTAACCACACTTAATGATTGAGATAAATTGGGAAGAGAACATACAATAGCATACATAAGCGGACCAACTACACTCGCATATGGAACTCTAGACATGTACTCAATTTTATTATTTGATTGTGTACATGACGTTGAAGAAAGTCTGAAATGTGTAGCTAAGGGAGTACTCATAGGTTTGGCCTTATGCATGTTGAAATGATGAAAAACTTTATTAATATATCCTTTATGACTTAAATATAATTTGGCAAACTGTATGTCTCTAATGATTTCTATACCAAGAATCTTCTTTGCTGCACCGAGATCTTTCATCTCAAATTCACTATTTAATTGTACCTTCAACTTTGAAAAATTAACCCTGTCTTTTGCAGCAATCAACATATAGGAGCAAATAAAAAACTAAACCATTAACAGTCTTCAAGTAAACTAGCTATCATAATTAGATCTTTTAAAATTTTGAGATATCATGAAGGACTCAATCTCTTGTACTATTGTCTAGGTGATTGCTTCAAACCATAGAGAGATTTCTTCAATTTGCAAACAAAATTCTCCTTCCTCGGAATGACGAAACCTTCCGGTTACTCCATATAAATGTCTTCTTCTAATTCCCCATGTAAGAATGCGGTTTTCACATCCAATTGTTCAAACTTTTCACAATGCTGAGTAAAGTGCGAATAGAATTATGCTTCACAACAAGGGAAAAACATTTGTAAAATCAATACCTAGAATTTGGTTATATCCTTTTGCAACTAGCCTTGCTTTGTACCTAACCTCTTCGGTTGGTGAAACTCCTTTTTCTTCTTAAAGATCTATTTGCAGCGAAAATGTTTCTTCTCAATTGGCAACTTGATTAGCTCCTAACTGTCATTCTTGTTAAAAGATTTCATCTCATCATACATGGCAGCCATCCATCTTTCTGAACCACTAGAAGAGATAGCATCTGAATAAGATGAAAGTTCTGCAGTACCTTCAATTTCTTTTGCCATATTTAAGTGATAAGGCACAACATTAGCTTCTTCAATCAATCTCTTAGGGGGCTGAATGTTCCTCCTTTGTCTATCAACTGCAATGGAACGATGTGTTAGCGGCTCAACAATAAGGGCTTTTGAAATATTTTCCTTGTCGACTTCTAGTGTAGATCTTGAATCAATAATATACTCTACCTGCACACTTGATTGCTTCTCAACGGGGACATCAATAGATGGCATATCATGCAATATAACAGACTCATAAAAAATAACACTTCTGCTAATAACCATCTTTCTAGTTTGAGGATTCCATAATTTATATCCTTTCACACCAGTTTTATAACTAAAAAAAATACAATTAACTATTCTAGGCTCTAATTTACCATTATTAACATAAGCATAAATAGAACAACCAAATATTCTTAAGTTTGAATAATCTGCTAGAGAGTCAGACCATACCTCAATTGGAGTCTTCTTATCAATAAATAACAAGCAGTGGAAGCGACTTTAGCCTAATAACTTTTAAATAATCCAGAGTTTGATAACATGCAACCTTCTCTATGATGATTATGTTCATGCGTTCGACCACACCGTTTTATTGAAGAGAGCCTGGGACAATATAATGTCTCACAATACCCTCTGACAGCATAAAGCTTCAAATTCTCCAAAACAGAACTTCAAGCTATTGTTGGTACGCAACTTTTTGACATGCTTACCATTTTGTCTTTCAATCATAATATTTCACATCTTGAATGTTTTGAATACATCTGATTTATGCTTGATAAAATATACCCAAACTTTTCTTGAGTAATCATTAATGATGGTCAATATGTAGCTTGTATCTCCAAGTGATAGAACGTATGATTTTCCCCCACAAATTAGAGTGAATATAATCCAATATGCCTTTTGTAGAGTAAGTCGTAGTACTGAATTTCACCATCTTTTACTTGCCAAAGACACAATGTTCGCAAAACTTCAACTTGTCAATGTTTTGACCATCAAGAAATCCTCTTTTACATAATTCCATCATTCCAGCTTCACTCATATGCCCTAAACGCATATGCCAAAGATTAGTAGCATTAGAAGCAGATGATTTATTTGAGACAACAGTAACATTACCTGAAATTGTAGTGTCTCGCAGATGATATAAGTTGGCAGCCTTCATATCACCCTTCATCACAACAAGAGATTCTTTAGTGACTTTTAGAACTCCACCTCCACCTGAATACTTGTACTCTTTAACATCAAGAGTACTCAACGAGATAAAATTTCTCTTCAAATTCAAAATATGACAAACATTCGATAAAGTCCTGATGGTACCATCAAACATCTTAATCTGGATAGAACCAACACATGCAACCTTGCATAGTGTATTATCACCCATCAACACTGATCCACTTGGCGTAGCTTCATAGGTAACAAGGTTCGGGCTCATGTGGAAAGTATAGACTGAATCAAGAATTCATTCATCACTGGTTTTAGAATCATCGGTAAAGGCAACGAGAACATCTCCATTAGAACCTTTTTTGGTAGCAACGGTGGCTCTAGATTCATCATCTTATTGATCATTCTTGAAATTATTATTCCTCTTCTTGATCCGAATTATTATTATCATGATCATCCTTCTTGTAATATCTGCATGATTTCTTATTCCTGGATTTAGATCTGCCTCTGTATATGCTTTTGTTTCTGCCTTTTGACACCACGTCTGATATAATATGCGCATGCGCCTGTCATACCACATCTGACATGAGGCGATAAAGTGTCCTACATGAATATGGTACGAATTCGGATCAACTTTAACACTTACGTTGGGCCTGAATTGCCACGACGGTGCAGCAGGCGTCATTGTCGTCACCGCCGAGCAGCCAGGACTAGCGCCGGCGGTGCGGGGCGACGGCATCTACGCCGGCGCATTCGAATACGTGGACGGCCCTGAGGAACCGGCAGCACTTCGGCTCGTCGTCGCAGCTGCTGCACGACTTCGTCACGTAACCAACCAAAACCTACGGCCCGGAGTGGATGATACATTGACCGACGCCGCCTGCCGGTGCCAGAAGCCCAGACCAGCCGGCCGGCGCTGCCATGGCAATAGTTACTACACAAGAATTGCAACGCGTATACATGGTGGTGCGAAGGTATTAATTAGGAGAGCTTTTACCTTCTGGGGAGGTACAGGCTCGTGATACCTCTTAGTATCTCTTTGTGCTGGTTAAATGGATGGTTTGATACGTTCTAAGGATGATAAAAATTCTCATTAACTAGTTGATACTCTATTTTAGCTCAACAAGTGGAGAAGAGGATTTGTACAGAATGTTCTGCATATAGCAGCAAATTTGTGCACTGACTGAGATACTTCTTTTTCTCTAGTAATTGCTCCTATAAAAATGGAATCAAAGACCACCATGTACTTCAGTACTTCACAAAAGGACATCATGTTCAGAGACAAACTCCCTTGCCATACTGCAAAATTCAGTAAAATTCCTCGACGCTGATCAAAACCGTCGAAGGAAACAAGAACAACAACAAAGAGTAGAAGAAGAGAGCAGCAGAGAACATTTGATCTGTCCTTGTACAATTATCTGAAACCCTCAGGGAGTCTGCAATGCTTATGTAGCAGCAGAGAATACAGACTTCCTTTTGAGTTTCATGGGCTAAGTAAGGCCTTACATATGGGCCTAAGATTAGCCCTGACACGGTGACACCATTCTTCCGATAATAAGCATTCTCTTGTTGTTTTTGCCTGACACCATTCTTTGTTTTTGCCTTGACACTTGTTCTTTTGCTAGATTGAAAAAAAGGTTATATAAAAGGTTCGTTGATTTATCTTTTCCTTAGACCGAATAGGTTCATGGGTTGATGTGAGATGGATGAACTTGCAAGAAAATTCACTTAATTAAACTTAGGTGAGTATTATGAAATGACCCAATGGTGCTTCCCAAAAGGATCCCACATATGATGATGAGAATGGACACATACATAACGACATATAACATCATAAAAAGTGCTTCTTTAACCAAACCATACATAATTAAACTACCTAAGAAGACATCATAGAATCTATCATTTGTTGGTTTTTCTTAAACCCTAGATTGATTTTGTGGAGGTTTTTCGGTCTACGCTCTATTTCTCCGCCTTTCTATGGTGCAGCTCACAATTACATTATAAGGGTAGAAGGTAGGGACTTATTTATAGACTTCACTTCTAGGTGTTACAAAACGACCAACTTGTTTTCTGGTACACCGTAAGACTTCTAAACTATGTCACCAACCACGATCAGAGACAGGCCAGTTTAATGAGTCTAAAATATATTAGTCCCAAACACACATGCATGAGTCATACGTCATGATCAGATTATTTATGAAATCAATTCCAATCTGATCCTGTGAATTAATAGCCTGCATAATCGATCCTGCAAAACAAAATAAGCTATTCCACCCTATACTGTACCTGGGTTAAATATATACATATATATCAATTCTAGTTGACTCGATCTCAATAAATATGTCTACCATATTCCAGCACAGCCGTCCTCGGCACCTCAAGTTAAATTCCGCATCAAATTATTCCCTATCACTTGCATTAATAATATATATAATTCAATATATATTGAGTTAAATTGACAATAACCACATTAAATATAGAAAGCCACATGAAAATTCCAACATCATCCATTCCCACAAGGTGTAAGTCAAAAGGCAGCAGGAAAATGGGCCTTGGAATCATTCCAAGTTCTCCAGTCATGGCACCACATCGTGCATACTGCCTGTGGTCTTTCAGATCCCTTTCTTGATCATCCATGACTAGTACCATCCATAACATATAATCTTTATTTAAGCTCGTCACTATGTATCCCTGTAAGGTAATGATACTTATCCTTTTTTGAGTTTTGACTCAATGTTCAGACATAATCATCGAGTCAGAAAATGGCAAGACTAATGCCATCCCATCAGGCACCAAAGCATTAGCATCCAATAGGGGCCAGGTCACTCAAGTTCTGCAAGAACTTTCAGAGAAAGTTTCATGATGAGCCAAAGAAGAAGCTTGTTGTTAGTTAGGGGTGAAAACGGGTCGGATTCGGACGGATATTGATGTTACCATATTCTAACCCATATTTTTTCTCCGGATTCGGTACCAATCGGATTCGGTGTCGGATCGGTCGGGATTAACCCAATTCGTTTGCACCCCTACTTGTTTGTAAGGAATGCATACAGTGCAGTAAATGGAGTAGGACGCACTGACTTGATGTTACTATTTAATAGCTGATGTGGAAGATTTTATTTTACCATTGCAAAAGAAAATGAAACGTCAAATAGTAGCACTAACCTGAAATCAAACTTGAAGATGTATCGGATTCGGACGGATATTGCTGTTACCATATCCTAACCCATATTTTTTCTCCGGATTCGGTACTAGTCGGATTCGGTACCAATCGGATTCGGTGCCGGATCGGTCGGGATTAACCCGACCCGTTTTCACCCCTAATGTTAGTACCAGTACTCTTGTGCTTTTCACTTGATGTTTGTTTTGTATCGCAATCTTCAAGTTTTCCCCCAGGCCTTAACCAGTAGCATTACAAAAAGTTCAGTCATGCTACAGGCCTGTTCTTTACAGCTTTTAACTTTTCTACAATAACTAGCTTTAAACAGAGTATCTTTTTAAAACGTGATCTACTAGTTAATTGTAGTATACACTCTAGCGATTTTATTTATATCGACAAAAATTGTATATGAGTTTCTATTACTCTATAATCCTTCTCACAAATAGCCTAAAAAGTATAAACTATATCTAAAAAGTTATAAACCACAGCCATAAAGAACAACAGGCTCTACAAATCCATGAGATGCTTTGCGTCTGCAATTGATGAGTGCCACCAAACTGCACGCATGTGTCGGCAGCAACAGCTGTACTGAAGACGCGTGCTTTGGCCACCGCACGTGTAGACGACGACTGGAGAAGCAATCTTGGAAGCCATCTTTGCATGATCGGAAAGATTCTTGACGAGGATGACACGAGAACCGATGCAAGGCTAGCCGGAATAACACTCGAGATCAGCATTATGATGATGGCCCCATGCAGTCCCCATGAATTGGAGATTAACCAACCTAATTAGATGGTAACAGTATGCTAGTCTGTAAATTACCCATCGTTTACTGTAAATGCCTAAATTAACGGAGAGTAAATTAAGAAGACACAAGTCTGAAGACATTGTTCCAGCTTCCTTTTTCCAAATTAATGCAAGTATGTGCTTGTGTTTAAGGCATTCCTCACGTTAATTGTAAGGCATAAAACAAGAACAACGATCTAAACCACCAATGCTCGATCACCGGAAGGAAATTTATCAGAGAATTGATCAGGCGTCGTTGTGGATCGGATCAGTTAGCATCCCAATATTTCTCCGAGTTACATTTTCAAAGCTGCAAGAAAAAAACACTTACTGCAGACAAGAAGAGTACTGTTGTCGGCGTAGACACCAGAGGCTCAGATAATTAGCTCACCTGCCGTCTTCCCCGAGCCCGATCAACTCCCGTCGACGACGGACAGACCGAGTCGTTGGGGGGAATGAAGCCTGGTCCGAGACCGTCCACCTGCGCGGCGGCGACATCCGCCACTGTCCGGTCTCGGACCAGACAACATTCCCCTCAACAAGACGAGAAGAAGAAAAGAAGAAGAAGAAGTAGTAGTAGTAGTAGAAGAAGAAGAAAGCTTCTCCTGCATACTAGCTGCCTGCAGCTAGCAAATGATGTTACTTTTCTGCAGCCTTATGGCAGAGGCAATTGCGTCAAGTCCACAAGCAAGCTGTCTCCTTTCTTCCTTGCTGCTTTCACACTACACCTTGCATGCACGAACAAAATCGATCTTTGGCTATATGTATTACTACTGTGTCAGCAAGTCGCCAATTTTGGAGATTCCTGCAAGTGAAGCTGCTAATTACACTCAAAGAATTTAGCCATGGCCATGCATATTTAATATAGATATATATAGTGGTAATCATGAGTAATATATGCTTAGCTATGATTGTGCAAAGGCATAGGCTGAGGAAAACTTCACACAAAGATTCTGAGAATAGTCAACTGAATTTGCAAGATTGTATATAGACAGCAAAGCCAATTAACTAATTATGAGGTTTTAGGCGATCATTACGCATATTCCTGGTTATGATTAAGCACAATATTGAGTTGCTGAATAAACGTCGCAAACTAGTAGTTACATTGTTCTCCCAGGAGTGCTAGATAGGCTCTGACATCGGTGATCATGATTTTATTCCCAAGCAAAGGGGGGTTCTTTGCCTTTGCATTGCGTTGTGTTGCCGAGTTGTTTTGATTCCAAGCTTAGCACTTAAGAAACTGGCAGCCATGAGGCGCCCTGCTGCAACAGCGAAAGAGCCTTTTTGGTGAGGCTGTTGATTAATGTGCATGAGTGGAAAGGGTCAAGTGGTTAGTATATGAACTTATGCATCTTATTAAATCAAAATTTGTAAATCGTACAAGAATGCTGGGATGGAAATTGTTTTCGGGAAAAACAAAGTGTCTGAACTCAAGCAATTTAGCCATGGCCATGCATCTATCAAATTCTTTTTTGGATTTTTTCACGACTATTTGCACAAGAAATCGACTCAGCTCTCGTGTCACTCCTTAGGGCGACCCAGAAGGTGATTCCCCCCTACCCGAGAGCCCCTTCCTCCACTCCCTTGTCTCACCGCCGTTGTTGCTAGTGCGGCGAGGGGGGGGTCCCTGCATATCCCCTCCCCATCCCTCTCTCCCTCTCTTTTGCTTTTGAGATCGGCTCCCCCCATATCCGAATCTGGTTGTGGTTCTTCCATGCTAGGTCGCCAGCGAAGCAACCCGATGAGCTTCCTCCGCCACGTGGCTTCATTCTTCATTGCCCTCGCACCGGCCTTGGCTCATTGTGGAGCCCAATCCGCCTCCTCGGCATGGTATCAAGTATGTTGACGACGGGCCAGGGCGCCTACTCTGGCCTCCTCATCGCCCTCTCCTCCCCTCCGCAAAGTGCACCTAGTCGACTTCCTCAAGTTCTTCGTGCTCTGTGTCCGTCTTAGGGTGTCGACAGTAGGGGTACGGTGGCAAGTATCATTGGTGTCATGCGGCGTGGTGCATCAGTGTGAGTGTGCGCTAGCAGCATAGGCCCGATGTCATCTCCGAATCTAGCCAGGATTTGCTTCCTCCTCGCTAGTGGCAGATCTGGCCGGCCCAATGGTGTGTTCGGTGCGACCGCACGTGATGCATGCAAGGCTCGTGGCTGCTCTATGGTGGATCAAAGTAGGCCCAGCATGGTCTTGGTCAATGTTCTCAGTTGGGGCAATGCATAGGGCAGTGCAATGGTTACGGTGTGTCGCGAGCAAGCTCTACGTTGTGGTGGCGTGGCTCTGTTAAGGCGGCACGGTGAGCGATATTTGCAATAACTATCATCGTTGTAGCTGCACAATGGTGCTCAAGGCCATGCGAGGGTGGTGCTCCTAGCTGGCTTCGGTGCTGCAATGCAACTCATCATAGTCACCACTGACATATCTGCTCACGAAGAAGGTATGGCCTTGTTGTTGTGGTTGGGGGCACTCGATAATGGACTGCTGTCCTGAGGTGTCACAAGCCGGTCATTGAAGAGGCCCAAAGCGTTGGGTGCTTGCTATTGGGTCGTTGTCTTGAGGTGTAGGCCAACCGTCCTGGAGGCCCTACGTGTAGTAGCTGGTCCGGTCCTAGAGGCAGGCCACTATCGGCAAGCCCCGTGGGAGGAGAGGAGTCGGTGTTGCCGACTTCTTCTATGTGCCATCCACCTTCATCGTTGAGAGGGTCCTAGAGGTAGGCCACTGTCGGCGAGTCCCGTGGGAGGAGATGAATCGGTGTTGCCGACTTCTTCTATGTGTCATCCACCTTCATCATTGAGAGGGTCCTAGAGGCAGGCCACCATTGGCGAGCCCCGTGGGAGGAGAGGAGTTGGTGTTGCCGACTTCTTCTATGTGTCATCCACCTTCATCATTGAGAGGGTCCTAGAGGCAGGCCACCGTCAGCAAGCCCCATGGGAGGAGAGGAGTTGGTGTTGCCGACTTCTCCTATGTGTCATCCACCTTCATCATCAAGAGGAGAGGCCATTTCCCCATCTACTACATTCTGAAGCTCCTTGTTGGTTATCACGTTAGTGTGGGGTGCTTGTCGTGGTTCTTCGTGCTTTTGCCTTGACTTGTTGTGCGGGTGTTGCTGTCTGTTGGTGGTGCAATGTTGGTGTTGGTATAATCCAATGGTGTGGTGTGCCATGTTGGGTTCAAGATGGTGAGCTTTGGTAGGGTTTGTTACCGTGGTGAGCACCCTGGTGTTTAAAGAATATAGACCCAGCATTATAAGTTAATGATATATTTTGATAATTAGTGACAATCATATTATAGACTAATATTTTTCATGAGTTTGGTAAAACACAAGTTAAGTCCCATGATAAGGATGACTTGGGATAGATTCATGAGTTGATCGTCGTCAAGTCAAAGATCAGGATAAAGAATGGTATCATGTGTTGATGGTCATCAAGTCGAGATCTTGAGATGATGGATGGTTTCATGTGTTAAAAGTCATCAAGTCAAGAGGATGCATCTTGTGTTGATGGCTAAAGTCAAAGATCTGAACTTGAAGTAAAGATATATGTCATCAAATTTCAAGAGGATGCTTAAGACAAAGGTATAACTAGCATAAACTAAGAATGTGTTTCTTAGTTGTTTTGTCAGTCTTGGTCTCTTGGAGAAAGATTGGGTTACTAGTGTAGGTTACCATACTATTGAGATGGGTCTTATCTTGTAACTTGAATCTCATCATGTTTTGATAGCTCAATCTAACTTACTCTAACTCTCCGTGGTATGATGCTAGTATTTGTGAATATATTCTGTAAATAGTTATAGTTCATGCATAATCCTTATAGCATGTGACTAGAATTTGCAATTACGTTTTGCAAATGGTTGAAGCACATGCATCTACTCCTTGTAGCATGACGCTTAGGTTTGTGAATATATTTTGCAAATAGTTGAAGCTCATGCATGATTCTTGTAATATGTGACTTAAGTTTACGAATGTGTTTTGCAAATAGGTTAAGTCTATGTATCTAGTCCTTGTGTCATGATTATAAAGTATGCAAATATGTTTTGTAACTTGTTGTGAATCATGCCTTAATTCTTGTGTACAGAGTACTATTATTTGTGATGTGCTTTGCAAATGTGTTGAAGTACATACATTTGTCTCTGTTGGAAAAGTAAGTGCAGTATGACTACCCTTTGTGTGGCGGTATGATCGGCTCTATGTGAGCAGTTGGACAAGTCGACGGTCTAACTAGCTTTAAGCAAGCGCTATGATTGGCCCTCTATGAGTATTCGAATTGGTCATATGTTGGTGGTCTGACTGGACTTTGCAATACAACCAAGCATTAGTTGCCAATAGTATTTTTCCGATGAACACTGTTTTCTGGTTTGTGGTCATGAGGTACGATCAGCTTGTGTGGTGGTATGACCAGTGAGTGCGATAGTATCGGACTCTGTGGGCAGTAGTACTGATAATGGCTATAACGGCTAGTTTTGTACCCGTTGCAAAGAGGGTGGTATGACCATACATTAGTTGGCGGTAGTACCGGCCTCCTGCTGATTTCATCCCAACAGTTAGTTTCTTGGTGTGAGATATTTATACCCCTTGTAGTCAGTTGGGAAAAAGGTTATTTCACCCATTTTCATTCTCTTAAACTAGTGTAAGTGTCTTATCTCAATTGTGCATATATTGCACTTCGTAAGTAAGGAGATAGGTCTTTAGTTGCATGTGTTGCATCTAGAGGTGGATTTTGTATCCACTTGAGATTGTGCATTTGTTGCATTTGATGAGAGTCAAGTAAGCGGTTTGATTTGTTACTCTTAGAAGTTACTGACTCTTAGATGACGTTGGAGGCTGATTTCTTCAAAGAAGCTTGTGAAGATGCTTGGTGCATTGTGAATGTTAGAGCTCGTCTACCCGAAGTAGGAAAGAGATACCACTACTAGAATTGAGGTGTTTAGCTTAATTTGTGAAGCCAGTCTAATTCGTTTGGTCTTACTTCAACGTGGACTATGAGAGACAGACAAATCTCTGAATACCATGGTAAAAAGAGACCATGTCAATTATGGTTTGCTCTCATGTGCTCAATCTACATTCAAGCAATTTACATTTATAGAATTAAATTAATTACTTATCATCTTAGAATTGCAAACTTTGATATAGATTTATGGTGTTGGTGTACTTCAGTGAACCTGGATGATTTAGGCCTTATTTATGCAAAACCGATTTGATTTACGCTTTCACATATAAACTCAGTTTTTGCCAAAGAGAGAGTTTTAAAAGCATCTATTCACCTCTCTCTAGTCGGCCTCCTCGACTTTACAACGTCAACACACTTCAAGCCCTTACAAGAGACATGGTTCTTCAGCCTTGGTAGAGCCATGGCTCTCCATATCATTGCTTCTATTCTTTTCTCTCAAGCATTGCGTAATGGTGATCCTCTGCATGCTAGCTTGATAACCACTTCAAAGCTTTAGTGTGTTAAGTGGTGGGGGCGTTGTCCTTCCCTTGGTTATGATGGTCGGTGTTTATGGTGTCATGCTAGTTGGTGTTTCGCCCCTAGCCTTGGTGTTTAGAGGGGTTCCTTACTCTATCTATGGTGTATCCTCATTGGGATTAGCTACCTGTAGGAAGTGCAATATATTATCCTCGATTATGATATAGTTATAGTAAGTAGGTATTGTTTATCATTATGCGAACGACTGAAATCATGAACAGTTGCAGGAGTATGAAATACCATCTTAAATCTAGGTGTCCTCACACTGGTTTCAAAGTTGACGTGTGATGCTACGGTGGCAAAACAGAGAGATGGAAAAAAATAATCTCAAGGATCTGATGAATGGATCATGAAGCTGCAGCGGCATTTGGATGGCATTTGTTTCCGACAAGAGGAAGAAAAGAGACAAAAAGTTTTGGGCCCAAGCCCACTGGTAAAAGGAAAATAAGAAGCCACGTGGAGGCCCAAGAGTCCAAGCCGGGTCAGTTACGAAACGCTAGGCGGCAACACGCAGCTGTTGGCCCATCTAACCAGGCGGGCTCGTCGAGCCCATTGGAAATTCTTAGCCCGTTAGGCCTATTCACGTGCTGCTCCAATTTTTCCCTGTTTTTTTACCCAATTAGGCGCGGCGCCGCACAGGTGGTGTGACCGCACGAGGCGTCCCGTCTCCGTCCAAAACCTCTCTAAAACCCTCTCCTCCCTCGTGCTCCGTCGCCACGAACTCCACGCCTCCGCCGACCACCTATCAGCCTATGCGAAGGTAGGCTCCTCCGCCTCCCTCTCTCCGTCGAGTTGGTGCGGCGCGGTCTCGGATTCCGGTTCGGATTACCAGCTCCATTTGTGGGTGGTGGGGGGATTTGTGAGGTCTCGGATTGTTTTTGAGCTTTCTTGGTGGTAAAAGGGGTCCCCTTGGTCTAACGAATCGTGAGCTTATATATATCAGAGTTTTAAGCTTAGATTTTGATGCGTCTCTTTCTCTAGCTGTTGCTGTTGTTTCAGTGGTGCTTGCACGAGCTCTTTGTGTGTGTGTGTGTGGGGGGGTGGGGTGGGGGGGGGGGGTTCCCTAGGATTGTGGTTTCGATGGCGTGCGCTGCTGCTTGAGAGTGGTAGACGGTAGTATCAGGTGTTGATCGGCTTGCCTTGCTCTACGATTTAAGCTTAATCTTGTGTCTGTGCCTCCTTTGGGCTCTAGGGGGATCCGGGCTGCAAATTACGTGCTTGTTCAAGTATCCTAGGCACATCCATAGCATGGTTCTGTTCTGCATTTGTGTAAATAAATGTCCGTGTTCTTCAATGTTGTGCCTGAGTTCTTGCTTTGAGTCTCTTGATCTCTCAGTTCAAATGTGATGAATGACTTAACCGGAACATTCTATGAGTTGTTATCCTTCATTGTTCATATATTTTAGAGAACGTAATGTTTTGAATCGTTGTCTATCTGTTTTGATGCTTCAGTGGTGGAAGGAATGGCTGGGGCGCGGACAAATTGCAAAGGGCAAGAGGTCACTGAAGTGATCAGGAAACCTCATGGGCAAGAGGGAAATGAAGTGTTTGGGAGTATTCTAGAACAAGGCATTACTGATGATGATGATGAAAACTCTGGTGATACCACTTGCTCTGCTGGTGAAAATAGGTACCCTGGTTGGCCTGGAACCACTGTCTTCAGGATGCTGATCCCCACAACAAAAGTCGGCGCAATAATTGGTCACAAAGGAGAGAGGGTCAGAAGACTGTGTGAGGAAACAAAAGCCTGCGTCCGAGTAATAGGTGGTCATCTTGCTGCGGCAGAGCGAGCTGTAAGTTGTCCGTTGAACAGTTACCTTATTATTGCTTTAGTATATTGGTTATCACCCTAAGGACTTATCCTTGTTCATTGGAGAGCACATTTTATATTACCTTTTTTTTGTCTGGAATCTGATATTATTTTTTTACAAGAATCTGCTGCCATATTGTTGAAAAACCAGCATAGTTTCCTGTCTTCCATGTGGTTAGTTACATTACTTTGTCTTTGGTTGCAACCAAAACCATTGGGCTTCTTTGCTAGAAAGAACAGCTATACCAAAATGTTTCATGTTTTCACTAAATTTGTGGCCCCATCAAACTTGGCTAACACTGTCAACTAATACTCCACATGAGGCGTATAAGAATTTATATTATCGTGGATGCCAGCAATGTATTTTCTTGGCATGGCTTGTGAACCCCTAGTAAGGTGGAACTCTACTGGGGAATTGGCTACTAAAAATTTAGTGGCTCTTCAACTTTTTTGCGCTTAGTGTTCCATTATGTTATTATAAACTGTGCATCTGAATGTCTTGTTTTCATTGTGACTGCAGTATAAGCATGTTGCTTGTTTTGCCTTTACACCATGGATTCTTAACTTCTCTCTCTCTCTCTTAATGTCTATCAAACTATTTAGTTGCAATGGCTGTCGTTCATAAAAGGGCATAATTTACGTTTCAGTTCAAACAGACAATACAATTGTCCTAACAAACCCATTTCATTTTTTTCGTTGAAAGGTAATCGTATTTGCAAAGGAACAACCTGATGAGCCAATACCTCCAGCCATTGATGCACTACTAAGAGTATATCAGCTCACAATTAATGATGATGGTTTAGACATTGGATCTGATAGTATGGTTGTGACACAGATTCTTACACCAAGTGAACAGGCAGCAAGCCTTATTGGCGAGCATGGTTCAATGATAAATTCTATCAAGGATGCTTCTAAAACCAACATCCGTGTCCTTGGTAATTTCCTTACTCTGATGTACCTGTAAGCTCTGCTTTCCACAACCATTGGTTCTTTCTATTGATATCAGTGATTCTCATAAATATACATGTGGCTTTTTGGATGATACACTTATATAGAGTTTAAGTGTTTAACTACTAGCAATCTGTCAATAAGCAACAGGAATTTCAGCTTAATTAAGCACATAGTTCCTCATTTTGCTTGGCAACTCTATTGTAGCGAAACTGAAATTCTGAAGCTTGCAATGTTATTTTGCTCCCACTACAGAAGTATGCCTGCTATTGCATTAGCATCTTTTGGCAAACATGGTTGCACTGGTCAATCGTAGGCTGAAAACGCACTTCTAAAATGTGTGTTACTGTAGCAATGGTTAGTGATGCATGTGTACGCTACATGTTGTCGGTAACAGTATCTCTATTAATTTGGTTTTGAAGAAATCACTCAATTTAATAGTTAAGGCACAAGCAGAGAAGTCAACCAATGTAATAGTTAAGGCACAGACAAAGAAGTCACTCAATGTACACCAAGTGTCTACTTGTATAATTTGAACTAGGACTCGACTACATTTAAATAAACTGCACTTCAGATTTTCTAACTCCTCCAATTGGTCAAGTTTTTTGGTTACTGTTTAACTGATTTCTTTGAGTTGTTCTAGTGATACCCACTTTAACAATTAACACTAAAATGATTGCCCATGAATGCAACATCAGGAAACAGTTTCAACAATTACTTCATCAAATCCACAAAATACACCATCTGTTAGATGAAATGAATCACGTTTTTCACTGCATCCATATTTACATAAAAGTGGATTTCACTTTTATTTTAAATTAGAAAGTTACTATTTGTTATTTACCTAAATGGCATTCTTTCTTTTCCATTTGGTGATGGACAGTTTCAGTATTCTTTAGCCATTATTTCATCACTTGCATGATTTGATTGTGTAGATGTTGACTTGCCACCTGTCGCACTTGAGGAAGATAAGATTTTTGAAATATGGGGACAACCTTCAGGAGTGCGTAAGGCTTTGGAACTTGTTGCTTCTCATTTGAGAAAGTACCTTGTTCATCGAAGTGTCATCCCATTATTTGACCCTCATGTAAGTTGCCACTGTTTTGAACATTAGTCATTTAATGGGCACACTGAATTTAGATTACATTTTTACCTTTTCCAATATTTAATTTTGACAAATGTTTGTTCTTCAGGTGCCTATGACAGTGTTACACATGGACATGCCCCCATGTCACTACAGTGAACATCCTGAGGGCCCTCTGCGAGCATTTAGTCCAGGCTATCATTCTATATATGCTGAAGATCTTCAATGTGAACCTCCATGGACCGATACTTGCTACTTGAGGTGTAGGCATCCTATGGAAAAACTTCTAAACGCTGATGTATTTGAGTACAAACGGGAAGCACCTACATCTTTTGGGAGGTATCGATCAGTTACACCTCCGCACCATGGTATAGGTGCATATAGACAAGCGACATCTTCACCCATGAGAGAATATCTATCAGCTCCTATGAAATTATGCTCGCACCACAACCTGACTGCATATGGATGGCGAGCAACCCCACCAATTTGTCAGCCAGCTACCTTTGAAAGAATACGCTCCCTTATATCTGTGTATGGACAGCAAGTACATCCACTGAGGCAGACATATCAATCAGCTAAAGTGGCAAAACATCCACACTTGGGAATATCTTTATATGGAAGTGAAGCTCATCCAAACAGGGTATCTCCACCAGCTACTACTGAATTACCTCCAACTCATGGTATTTCTGTATATGGACTACAAGCATCTCCATCCTTGAGCATGCATCCACCAGCCACTGTGGAAAACCTTCTGCATTGTCACGTGTCTGCGCCAGAAGCACCACCACACGTGGTTGTGCCTTCATTAACTAGTCAATCTTCAGCAGTTACTTCTCAGGTTTGTATGGTTTCTATTGCAGAGTTTCTATGCTTGCCCACATGTTTTGACTGTCTTACAATAATTATATTTGGGATGGTGGGTTGCTTGACAGGTTACGAAAAAGATGCAAGTTCCAATTTTCTATGCTGAAGCTGTAATTGGCCCAACTGGTGCAAGAATTGATTACATTCGTCGTGCCAGCAGGTCAAGCATCTTGATAAAAGATTTGGAGGGTGCAATGTCTATTGAGATCAATGGAAGTGCTGCAACAGATGTTCAGATTGCAGAGCAGCTAATAAAGGTAACAGTAACTTTTATAAGAAATTTCACTGTAATTCTGTTGAAATAATATATAATCTTTTAGATAGGAATTTACCTGGTTATACTAAGCAAATAGTTTGACATTTTTTCTGTTGACTCCTTTGTTGTCTATGTAATACGTAAGGTGCTCTCAATCCTCTCTTTTGTGAAAATTGCTCCCATTAATTCGATGCCCATGATGTCTAGTGCTCAATTCTCTTGACCTATTAGATGGTTAACTGATCGTTTAAGAATCCACCTATCTGAGAACAGACCCCATACTGGTTTTCTTCAAATGCTCGTTGACCAAGTCTAAATGCATGGGCAAACTGCAAACAGGCTGGTGACTATTGTGCTGGTGCATCAGGTTATTAGACTATTAGTTCATCAATGTGCTTCTTACTGGTAAATTGACTTGGAAGCAGTGCCGGCTTGAGACAAGTCATCAACCTGCTTCTCTGCTTTATTTGAATCACTGAAATATACTACTTAATTTCAGTAGGGCTCCCCCCAACTGTTCCCGTAAACAAATATATCCTACTTAAAGTATGTCATTTGTCAATTGATGTTTGAACTTTGGCAGAAGAAACAGCTTGTTGTTACCCTTTGGCTCTCCTGACCACTGTGTTCTTTTCCAGAATTTCATGGCTGAAGCCGCTGCTGCTTCCCCTGGTCACAATTTCGACTTCATTCCATCATATTTGTCGTCACCAAGATCTCCTGGAGCTGATATTCTAACTATTTCGCACACTGGCAGAGAAAGCAGCTTGACAGAACAGCGCCTGCAAATGATTTACTGAGTTCCCAAAAGTTTTGTTTCTGCACATATTCCCGATACCGGCAATACAGGAAATTCTGCGAGAGTACATTCACCAAGAAAATTGTGTCTAAATTATATGATATAGCATTGATCCGTGAGTTAAAGTCTGGCCTTATGCTATAGGAAAACAAAATTTTGGTTAATTTGGAGTAAATTATGTACAAGAGATGTGCTGAGATGTCTGAGCTGTTGTTGCATCCCGAATTATTTGCAGTAATTGCAAACTAAGTTTTGCTTTGGTTCCTTGTGATCCCTGTTACTCTCTGTATTAGCTGCTCAAGTGTGACTGCTAAAATTGTTGTTAATGGATGCTTGGGATTATTGAGTGTCACATGCATCAGATCTTGGCAAGAGCTAGTCAAGCGCGACTGTGCAAGCGTGACATGTCGGCCTTTGCAGCGGAAGACAAACAGAATCCAGACAGACACAGGGAGCTGAGATCCATGGCAAAGAAGTCCAATCTGTGGGAAGATTCACTAGATACTTAGCCTGTAAGGCTGTAACTACTCCATGGAGCAAACTGAGCAGCCAATATCAAAATGATGCAGAAAAGGAATAGGCCACTTTATCCAGCAATCCTTTCGGATTTATAAACTGGTCTACGGCCATCGAAAGAAGCTAGTGCCCCTCGTCAAGCACAAAGCACACTGCTAAACCACAACGGCAGAAATTTAACAGCCACGAGGCGTCACATGGGGATCAGAGCAGCAATTAGCAGATTGAGTACAGCTCACTTCGCCATAGTACAACCTTGCGATTACAATGCGCTCTCCAAGCCAGAGCATAACAGAATCGACAGGGGCAAACAAAAGAAAAGAGGAGATGCTTAATATAGTTAGGTATCACCAGTGCTCTTCCAGGGAGGAGAAGCGCTGATGAGTTCATCCGCATTTGGCAGGAGAACGGTTTGCAGGAGTGGTCGATGGGCACGTGCAGAATCAGACCCGACTTATGAGGGGTCGCTGAGCTGGGGCTTCGCCTGGAAGGCCGTAGATGGGCAGGTCATGGTGGCTAGGCCTGGGAGGCGAGCAGCGGAGACAAGGATCCACATCCTTGTGGCAAGATATCCTTCCATCTGCTTGTCTTGCCGTTCCCTATCATCGGCAATCTTGATTCCACCCAACAATGGCAATGCCTTCCCCTGCAAGAACGAAAAGCGACAATATGACATCCTCACACAGATTGTAACAAATTCTAGTATCAAAATAAGTACGAACTGTGCATAATTGAGGTTGTGTAGGTCAAAAAGGGAAAAGTGGAACATAATATTTTGAAAACCTAGTGGTTTGGTATCATTTTCTGTAGGCAGTAACTTCAAGATTATATAAACATATCCAAGATAGATTTCGATAAACAAAGAGGGACCAGTAGACACCATTGATTAACATGCAAGGATAAACAAACCATTGCAGAGATCTGGAGGTCTCTTCTGCTGGCAGAAAGGAGGAAACAGTCAAAAAGGTTCCATATTAGGTTAGACTGCAGCAGGACAGCCTATAGGGAAAATCTCTTGTATCCAATGTGAATAACCAAATGCACTCAAAGAACTAATAACATGTGCAAGTGCCAGCCAATCTGATGGTACAGAGAGTTTCTGGCTACTCTTGCAACACTCTACAATGTCTCCATATAATGGCATCATCCTCAGCCCAAATATTGGGGAGAAAGCTACAGCCTTGCTCCTTCTCTGTATCTTTGCCTCAACAAGATCATCAGGGAACCCAAGTATTAATCTCATGTTGTAGTGTTATACTATAGAATATCAACATGTTGTCAATCAGGTTAGTGCACATGCATTTGCATTCTTCATTGTTTATCCCTGATATTCTTCGTTCATTTTGCAAAAGGAAGAGTACATATATATGCACTGCGAATCATTTGTTAGATCAAAATGCTGATTTTTTTAGCTATTCCTAATTTATTTTTTGAAATATCAAATATAGCCAACAGAAAATGGAAGTTCAATAGGCAGCATGCAAACCCCCCCGCCCCCTCTTTACATGCCAAACATAATACATATACGAAGACACCTCAGTAATACTTGATTAAGTGTATATACATATGATGATGCATCTATTGCATCATTACAACCTCGATATTTGCAAGAAACCAATCATGAAACTAAAGCGTGAGCAGTCATTGCATCAGTCTTTCTGATATTGATTATTGATGCATGACTCTACTTAGCAGATTTGACTTGAAGGGTAATTTAAGATCATCCACACATGTCAATCCCATAACAGTTCTGGCTGTTTGCACCCTTAACAGGTATTGGAGCTTGGAGGTCAAACTCAGACAATGGCACACACGGGTGAAACTAACAGAGGCATGTAGGGTATTTGAAAATTGAGTTGAAAATCAGAATATCAGATGACATTTGATTTTCACATTTATTTATTACTTTTATTCTTTATCTTCATGAGTGTACACTAATAAACAGCCCATTTACTTACGGTAGTTATCATTTGTTCATGCATATTGCACAGCAAATGAGAAAAAAATCTCTGACCGTATGTGCACTAACTTTAGGGCAATCCATTTTTGTGTATTGATTACTTCAAACTTTTATGATTACTGGTTAGCAAAAGGAAAGTGCAAAGGAACTTAACCAAGAAACATTCACGCAAATCTCAAAATGCTGACTATTTTGAAGATCGTTTGTTCATCTAGTTGATCATCACAGAACCAAAATCACATTAGCACTACATTACATTGTTACACTACAATCTTTCTGTAGGAAATGTCTTGGTACTTGGCAATATTAGAAAAATGTACTCAGAACGAGAATATGAATTTTCATCTCATGCAATTACATCAATACTAAGTTCACTAGGTCTAGCTAGCATGAAACAGCATTGGAAATTTGCAGGTAGTAGGCACACTACTTGTTATGTGCACAAATGCACAATCATATGCACAAGGTAATGGCCGGCCGGATGTGTAGCCCAAGGGGCTGGCACAAGGAAGGCAAAGCAGCAGCAATTAATTGGGATTTGTTTAGTTTGTTAGGTTATTTCTATCCTTTACTTGTTAGTTGTTACCTTATCAAGTTAGTTTCGATATTATTAGATGCTACATTTGTTAAGGGAGACCTTCTATAAGGGGGCTTTGTTATTCTTTGATGCAGGCAAGAAGAATAAACAAGTTCACCTCATCTCTAGTCTCCTCTCTCAAAGCAAGCTGTTACTGCCCAGCCATCCTCTAGGCGGCATTAAACCCATAATGAACAAAGGTTCATTAGACTACTGTTTGTGGTTGGCAATGAAGAAATCTTAAACTTGTACCTAGGTTAATGTCATCTACCCATTTCCAAAAACTTAGCCTCAGTCATCAATGGTAAAACCTACATGTCAGGACAGAGGTTAGGAAATATCCAGATAGCTGATCTTAGCATGTCATGTGGGGCCGCCACTACCAGCGCAGGGGACGCACACAAGGCATCTCTCCCTCTTCTGGCACGGCGCAGGATCAGGGGGATCAGGCGCCAGTTAGTGGCTAAGAGAGATTTCAGGGATTAGCATGGCAGGCTAAAATCAAGGGGATTGTGGAGAGGGTTAGTTTCCTTTTATTTAGGAGGCCAAGCGCCTATATCAGGGTTGTAAGCAAGCTGTTGAGGATTAAGCAATAACAAACCGATTCTAATCTACCTCCTCTCTTCTTAATCTCATCCCCTTCACCATTGGGCGGCCAGGCAAAACCCCTGGAGCTCCTACCTCCTCCGGTTACGAGTTACGTAGCTGGGGCCTGCTACCTTGGGCACTGACGCCCTTGACAACTTGGTACCAGATTCCAGGCGTTCCTCTTCCACCCACTGCCTAACACCCACCGCCGCCGCGCCATCTTCACCAACCCGTTCAGTCTCATCCATGGCTGAACCAACCTTGGCCGACCTCGCGAGCCTCATTCGAGCGCTGTCCACAACGGTGGACACCCTCCAGACCAAGGTGGATGCGCTCTAGCAGGAACGCCCAGCGGCGTCCTCAACGCCCGACGCCCGAGCGCTCAACAACGGCGAGCACCACAACGACCGCCCTCCGCGATTCCAGAAGATGGACTTCCCCAAGTTCGACGGCAAGTCCGATCCCCTGGCCTTCATCAATCGCTGCGAGTCCTTCTTCACCCAGCAGCGCATCGCGGAGGAGGAAAAGGTTTGGATGGCCTCCTACAACTTGCAAGACGGCGCCCAGATTTGGTACATCCAAATCCAACAGGAGGAGGGTACCCCGCCATGGCACCGCTTCACGGAGCTTCTCAACCTCCGTTTCCGGCCGCCCCTACGCTCCAACCCACTGGGCGAGCTGATGGCGTGCAAGACGACGGGCTCCGTCGTCGACTACCAGGAGCGGTTCGAGGCGCTCCTTCCCCGCGCCGGCGTCCTCACCGAGACACAGAAGGTCCAGATCTTCACCGCAGGCCTCCAACCGCCGCTCAGCCTCGACGTCGAGATCCAAAATCCGCAGTCCCTGGCCGTCGCGATGAGCCTTGCCCGCAAGTTGGAGCTCCGCAATCAGTGCGTCGCGCGGGCCGCACTCCGCCCGCCATACCGGGGCCTCCTGCCCCCTCCCCCCCCCCCAGCCGCGCCTGGCACTGCCGGCGCCCGCGCCACCGGCTGCCCCGGCGCACACCCCGCTCACCGTCGAAGGACGCCAAGTGAAGCGCCTGTCCCAGGCGGAGATGGAGGAACGGCGCCGCCTCGGCCTCTGCTTCAACTGCAACGAGAAGTTCGGGCGCGGCCACAATCGGGTCTGCCAGCGCATCTTCCTCCTCGACCTGGCCGCCGCGGACGACGACGACGCCACCGAGACCGACGAGACCACAGGTGAGGAGCCCCTGATATCGCTGCACGCGATCGTCGGAGTCCGCACCAGTCAGACGATGCAGGTGCGCATCCGGCTCGGCGGCGCCTCCCTCCTCGCCCTCATCGACTCTGGCTCGACGCACAACTTCGTCTCCGAAGGGGCGGCCGCCCGCACCAACCTTCAGATGCGGTCGCTGGGCCGGCTGAACGTCACCGTGGCGAACGGCGAACGCGTGACGTCCCCCGGCATTTACAGCGCCACCGCGTTCAACATCGACGGCGAGATTTTCTCCTGCGACTTCTATGCCCTGCCCCTGGCCAGCTACGACGTCGTACTTGGCACTCAGTGGCTCGCCACGCTGGGGCCGATTCTATGGGATTTCGGTGCCCTCACAATGTCCTTCTGGCGTCGCGACCACCGCGTCTGTTGGCAGGGCATCGCCGGCCCGCCCGGGCCCGCGTTCCAGGTGTGCGCCGTCCTTGACCTCCTCACCGCCGTCCTCAACGAGTTCGCCGCCGTTTTCACCGAACCAACGGGCATGCCACCGCCTCGATCCAGGGACCACACCATCAACCTACTTCCGGGATCCGCGCCGGTGGTCGTCCGTCCCTACCGATACCCCACATCGCACAAGGACGAGCTGGAACGCCAGTGCGCTGCCATGCTCGCCCAGGGCATTATCCGCCGCAGCACGTCGGCGTTCTCCTCTCCGGTCTTGCTCGTCAAGAAGGCCAACGGCTCCTGGCGGTTCTGCATCGACTACCGCGCCTTGAACGCCATCACCATCAAGGACGCATATCCGATTCCGGTGGTTGACGAGCTCCTCGACGAGCTCCACGGCGCGCGCTTCTTCACCAAACTAGACCTCCGCTCCGGGTATCATCAGGTCAGGATGCACGCCGTGGATGTCGCCAAAACCGCGTTCCGCACCCACGACGGCCTCTACGAATTCCTGGTCATGCCGTACGGGTTGTGCAACGCCCCGGCGACGTTCCAGGCACTCATGAACGACATCCTGCGCCCGTTCCTCCGCCGCTTCGTCCTCGTCTTCTTCGACGACATCCTCATCTTCAGCAACACCTGGGCGGACCATCTACGGCACGTGCGTGCTGTCCTCAACGTGCTCCAGCAGCACCGCCTCTTCGTCAAGCGTTCCAAGTGCGCTTTCGGTTCATGACATAAGTCATTTGAGTTTCTATTTGAATTAGAGATTGGTTTCCATTTGAGTTAGAGATTAGTTTCCTTGTATTAGAGATAGAGTTAGAGATATGATATGAGTTAGAGATATAATTGGGATTAGATTCTATCTGTTAGGGGGAGCCGTCTATATAAGAGGGCTACCGCATGCTATTGTAATCAATCAGAGAATTATCATAGTCTTCCTCGCCTAAACATCTAGTCTCTCTCCCTCTCGTTCTACGCCGACGCCATCCGGCCATCTCCTTGGTGGTGTTTACCCCGGTTCATGACATAAGCATTCGAATCTTAATTCAACTTTAGCTGTTAAAATTTAGAATACTACAAGCTATCAATTATATTAGATCAAACAATCATAGTTGCTAAAGACTGCTGACAGGAAAAGCATCAAAATGCTAAGAGCAGCTAGCGCACAGCTGGACATAATCTGAAAAGCAGCTTTTGTCCGGTGAATTGCCCTGTTTCTATGATCCAGCTAGATATATGAAACATCATAAAGTTACCTCAAGCTTAGCAATATAAGTGAGCTGTCTCAACAGCAAGAGCACTGAATCTCAAAGGTAATTGCCTTTCTTAGTCCCTAGTCTACCGTTTTCATTTTTTAAAATAATAAGATAAAATTACTGAATTAAATTCAGAGCTCTAAAAATGTTTTGTAGCTTCATAGTGCTTTTTATGGAACTTCTAACAGCATACCAGAGCAAAAACTCCCTTACCCAAGTTGTGACAATTGAAAACATGACACTAGAAGCTCAAATAGCCAAAAAAAAGGCACAAGCATTGTCAAAACATCATGCAACAAGCTTACTCGAAGTTACTCCAGGATGAAGTCTAAAAAGATACTACATCCTAAGAACTCACAAATATCGCTTGCAAAAATTAAATTTCAAGATGGTGCTTTATAAATACCTTGACTGGTCCAAGAATAGTACTGAAATCCTCCCATGATGCCATATTTGATATATACATTGGAACCATGGTTAGAAGCTGCAAAAGTGCAAATGAAAATCTTGAAGCTATTATACAATGTAGAGAATTGAACTCGAAATGACCCAAGTGTGCGAAAGTCTCAATCTTCTGGTAAAGCATATGTTCAGAGACTTTATCTAAAAGTGGGAACAAAAATATGAACTCACTATCACTAGTGAAAATATTATGGAAGAAAATGACCAGGATACCTAATTGCTATCAATCATAGTGAGTTGAGAATATGAATGCCAAATCTTGAAATCAATGACCGATAAGAGATGCTACACAAGGTTCACACTATATGGCATTGCCACACATAACTTGCATGGCCTCACAGAGGTCTAGTCTCCCAAGGGTCTGAAACCATCCCTTATATAGGAAAACAAGCAGGCTTCAGGATCTAATAGTCACTTGTACAGCCCTGCCACTATGAAACAATGACGCAATCGACCTTGTTAGTGGAGTTGGTTATATGTCTGCTTTTAATGTGGACCTATGCAAAGAAATGGATGTTGCATTGCTTAGCAATCAAACACCCTGTTTAAGTACAAATATGTAGAGTTAGAGCGAATTTGTCAAACATAAAGACTCTTGCAAGGCTACGATGGCGGAAAATACCCATGGGAACACATGCAAGTCAGTGCAAAGCAGGTGAAAGTTGTTGAGCTGCTAGGTGTGAGTTGATTAAATCATAGAGTTATTGAGACTGACATAATTTCAGTTGGAGCATATTTTCAGTTGTTAGCATATAGGACTATAACAACTCAAAGCAAAGCAACTGAAATGAATAAAAAGAGAGTAATGATTCAATGCCATGACATAAGCTGCAATATAAGCATAGCTGTTTTGCACATGTTCTCTGTAAAATACACTAACTGACAACTACTGATGAAAGGGAATTTCAGGGGACGGGAGAACATCTGTATAGTAATCTGATGTTCAACAAGCATGTTACAATATATTATATTTTTAACATGATAAAGATAACAAACAGCACTTACAGATATGCATTTGAACATGGATCAAAGAAATAGTCCAAAAGGGGTGCTCACAAACTTATGCAATCTAGAGTAAATTAGGTGCAAGTGCAACATACATATGATATTTAAGGTCCATTAGTGTTCTATGTAGGGCATGCAGGTGTGATTGAACTGGAGTTCTTGAGATAATTATATTTATGCTGGTTGGACTACACAATGTGTACATATCTGTTTGCCATTCAAGTCAGCAGGGAAGAATTGTTAAAAGGAATTTAATTAGAAAAAATGAAACGAATTGAAACCCAACCATTATGGTACATCATAAACATCCCACCTGCATGTTGCACAATTCCACCTAATATACGTGAGACCACCATAGGAGACTATGGTCCTTGCTTGGCCAAGGTCCGGTCTATTTAATTTTGTCCAATCTTTCATGGTCCCCAACATCACAACTAACACTGATTCATTTACCTAATCCCCAAAGCCGGGTGACAAAACTACAATGTTGATGTGCTTTTAGATAAAGCAACAATTCCATATAACAAATTTGTGGATAGTCATGGAAATGCTAGCATTTTATATCCATATTTCTGACGCTAGGCTTTTAGAGAGTAAACAAAGTTTAAGACTGCATCCATTTTCCGGTAGTGCAATCTTTGCAAAGTGGAAACACATTGGGCATTTCTAGAGCTCAATCTAGGAAATACACCACTAAGTATAATTCACTAGACACCATGTACTGGTTGATCTTAAACTAGTCTGGTTATTCAAATATAAGAGTGTAGCACACTTATCCAACTTGCCGTTCCAATCTAGAACAAAGCACACAGACACAAAATCCCCTGCGACAAATTACTAAACTGAACACACCCTCATTAGCACTAGCAGCCCACAGAGTTGCTCAATCCATCGATTCATTGGCCACTGCTCAAAATTCATTTACTATTGGCAAACATATAAAGCCATTAATTTCGGGGGCCATCACCGCCCAGTCCGAGTTACAGTTCGGTTCTGCTACGCCATGACAAAGCCACACACCATCCGGGCTTCCATCTCTTAACACACCCAAACATCGACGCGGCCCAAAATCTCACCAAACTTGTGGTTTGAGATGTTGTCAGCCGCCCCAATGCCACACCACCGGTCCCGCCTATTTCTGCAACGACACCCCCACAATGCCACCAACGCGGAGTACCTGACGCCACGCCGCCACGGGGAGGAGGAGAGAGTGGGGAGGCGAGCACGGAACCCTAGCCCCGCCCCCCGAGGAGAGCACAACCATTTACAGTTGGCAGTGCGGCGGCGCGAGATTGCCGTTTTGCCCCTCCCTTCCCTACCACCCCGACGCGACAGAAACAGGACAAGCACCGCACTGTGCAACCCCACCGCGACCGAAACAGTGCACGCCTCCCTCACCTCATGGGCGGCGCCGCGCGTGGGAGAGAAGAGGGCCGCCTGCTGGCCACCTCCCCGGCCGCGAGCGCTTGTTCCTCCCCAGTCGGCGGCGCGGCGAAGCGGGAAGCGGGGTTGGCGGGGTTCGAGGCGGGGAGGTGCTCGATGCGGCGCAGGGTCTCGCGCGGCCGAGGGGCGAGGTGTTCTTTGACAGTCGAGTGATTTGAGAGACAACTAGACGTGGGGCTACTCGCTGGAGTCACTGCCTACGCAGCGATCTCTGATCCTCTGAGGGTACTTAGAGCAACTCCAGCAGGAGCCCTCAAATCAGAGCCCCTACTTTTGATTTGAGGGCTCCCCCTATTTTTGAGGGCCCTGTTTTTTGAGTTGAACTCCAGCAGAAGCCCTCAAATCAGGGCTCTCAAATTCATTGCAACTGAGAATGACATGTAGGACCCACTCCTCCTCACCTCCACCCGTCTCCTCCACCTGCGCCTCCTCCTCTCCTCTCCGCCGCCGCACACCTCCTCTCCTCCACCCGCGCCTCCTCCTCTCCTCTCGGCCGCCGCGCTCCTCCTCTCCTCCACCCGCGCCTCCTCCTCTCCTCTCCGCCGCCGCGCTCCTCCTCTCCTCCACCCGCGCCTCCTCCTCTCCTCTCCGCCGCCGCGCTCCTCCTCTCCTCCACCCGCGCCTCCTCCTCTCCTCTCCGCCGCCGCGCTCCTCCTCTCCTCCACCCGCGCCTCCTCCTCTCCTCTCCGTCGCCGCGCTCCTCCTCTCCTCCACCCGCACCTCCTCCTCTCCTCTCGGCCGCCGCGCTCCTCCTCTCCTCCACCCGCGCCTCCTCCTCTCCTCTCGGCCGCCGCGCTCCTCCTCTCCTCCACCCGCGCCTCCTCCTCTCCTCTCCGCCGCCGCGCTCCTCCTCTCCTCCACCCGCGCCTCCTCCTCTCCTCTCGGCCGCCGCGCTCCTCCTCTCCTCCACCCGCGCCTCCTCCTCTCCTCTCCGCCGCCGCGCTCCTCCTCTCCTCCACCCGCGGCGACGAGCGAGCGCCGCGCGGAGGCGCCGGGCGAGCGGAGGTGCTGGGCGGAGGCGTCGGGCCAGGCGGCGGGCGAGCCGAGGCGCCGGGCGGAGGAGGCGAGCCGAGGCGCCGGGCGGAGGAGCCGAGGAAGCGGAGGAGGCGGGGGGCGAGCAGAAGCCGGGAGGCGGGGCGGGGGATTTTTCACCGAGGCGGGGAGAAAAACGGAAATGAGAGCCAGAGTAGGGGGCCCCTGGGAATGAGGGCTTGAAGGCCTCATTTGAGAGGCCTCTTATTTTTGAGAGCCAAGTAGGGGGTCTGCTGGAGTTCAATTTTTTGCTCTGGCTCTCAAATATGAGGTTTGAGGGCTCAAGTAGGGGGCCTGCTGGAGTTGCTCTTAGAGCATCTCCAACAATCCCCCTAAAAACCCACCCCAATAGACACTTTTTAGGGGCAGTCTAAAGAATTTGTTAACCTATTTTAGTCCCCTCCTCCAACAGCTTCCCTAAATATATCCTAATAGTATTTTGAATCTGGCCCAACATTAACAACTGGCCCATTTTTTACTTTGCTCGATACCTATTTTTATTAGTCATCAAGTCGGTACGTACTTTGCTCGATTCCAATTGTAATTAGTGATCAAGTCGGAAGATGCAACCGAATAGGATATGGAGATCGAAGCAATTCGTATCCGTGCGTGTGCGTACGAAACACGGCCGGCGTATAAATATCAATCCATCGCATCGCCTTGTCTAAACCATCGCGTATGTTTATACATCGCATCGCCGTATAAATATCAAACCATCGCGTCGCCGTATAAATATCCGAGCGTGTGCGTACGCGAACACGGCCGCCGAATAGGATATGGAGATTGAGATGGGAATTCTTACTTTGTACATGTCATGGAGTTTTTAATTTCCATCGCATCGCCATCAGCCGCAAGGACGTCGCCCGGCGCCCGCGTCCGATTTCGATCTCCCAGTTTGGTGCGTCCTTGTAGATACGTGGAACTATGAGCGGACGCAAGTCTTTGTTGCAACAAGTACTGGACTCGTCCTCATCGGATGATGATGATGATTTCTTTATCCAGTCCGCACATATATTTCATACGTATTATACATCCATGAGTGCACCTAAACAGGGTGGTTCTGTTCCTGGGCATAAAATTGTTCGTCGTAAGAGACAAGAAGGACACCAAAAATTATATGAAGATTATTTCTCCGATGATCCTACATATGGACCAGAATTCTTCAGACGTAGGTTCGTATTGTGTCATGTTTAGTGTTTAATTTAAATATTTTAGTTATTATCGATTGTAATAATTTTGTATTTATTTGCAGGTTTAGAATGAGCCGAACTCTTTTCTTGCGTATAATGAATGCGGTACAGGATCATGATGAGTATTTTGTGCAAAAAAGAAATGCAGCTAATGTACTTGGATTAAGTTGTTTACAGAAGGTAACAGCAGCACTTCGTATGCTAACTTATGGGGTATCAGCTGATTCCACAGATGAGTACATTTGTATTGGAGAGAGTACCGCTATTGAGAGTATGAGACGGCTTGTCATTGCAGTTGTTCAAATATTTGAAGATGAGTATTTGAGAGCGCCAAATCAGAAGGATACGGCCCGCTTACTGGCAATAGGAGAAGAAAGAGGGTTTCCAGGAATGTTAGGATCCATAGATTGTATGCATTGGAAATGGAAGAATTGTCCTACAGCATGGCACGGTATGTATTCTGGACATGTCAGAGTGCCAACTATAATATTAGAAGCTGTTGCTTCTAAAGACCTGTGGATTTGGCACGCTTTTTTTGGTTTACCGGGATCTCACAACGACATCAATGTTCTTCAACGCTCTCCACTCTTTGCAAAATTAGCTGAAGGTCAATCACCTGAAGTCAATTATACAGTCAATGGTCATGATTATACAATGGGGTACTATCTTGCCGATGGAATTTACCCATCATGGGCAACATTCGTGAAGACCATTTCTCAACCACAAGGCAATAAGCAAAAATATTTTGCCAAAGCACAGGAGGCAGTCAGAAAGGATGTCGAGCGAGCCTTCGGAGTTTTACAGGCTCGTTTTGCCATAATTCAAGGTCAAGCTCGTTTATGGGATCAAGAGACATTAGGATACATTATGAAAGCTTGTGTTATCATGCATAATATGATCATAGAGGACGAGGGTGATGTAGATGCAGAAGAACATTTTGACTCTGAAGATGAACATGTCCGAGCTTCTCATAACTATACTGTTGATCTTATGGAGTTCATTGAGACAAGGAAAAAAATAAGAGACAAAGAAGTTCATCATCAACTACGAGAAGACCTAATAGAGCACCTATGGCAACATAAGCCGGATACATATTGATCATCACGCGTACATTTATATTTTTTGTGTTTTCTATTAATAAGATACATTATGGGTGCAAGATACATTATTTTGTATGGTTTCTATTTTTATTTCATGGGCACAAGATACACAAGATATCACAAGCATCATACAAGAAACATCACATGCATCATACAGGAACATATAGGAAAATATAAGGTCCACATTCAACACTTGAACTAGTAAAATCATATGATCCTTGGAAGTTTCCTAATGCTACTGATACTGAAATAAGTTTGATATAAGTTTGATTGAAATAAACTAAAAATAGATGATACTGAAAGATAAGGAGCAAAATCATACCATACTGTTGATCCCTCGCCAAGTGAGTATCTCACTCCGTAGGCTCCTATAGTAAAGCTGCTGCTCATTAGGCAGACCACTAATGTCCATTGTCATGATTCTCTCCTCTTCTAACATAAGTTTCAGCTTCGACTGGTCCTTCTCTATTTGCAGCCTCTCTTGTTCAATTTGCAAGGATTTGTTAAACCTTTCATCCTTTTTTACTTCTTTGTAATCATCGGATATCTTCTTTTTCTCCCACATATTATCGAATGCCTCAATGCAAGCATCACCTACTCCATTACGGAGCTGTTGTTTAGCCTTCTTTCTACCAATTGGCCGCTTCGGAACTGGAGGATCTGTGCAACAGTTGACATTATTAGCAAAATTCTGATTCTCTTCATTTCCATCACCAGTCAAATCCAGAATTGAATTTCCAAGATCCCTTTGTTTCTTTTGGGTAGGTTTCTGAGCTGCCAGTTGAGCCATCTTGTCATGCCATTTTGGTTCAAATCTTAATACGTGCCAACAGTGCAATAGAGTAAAGGATTTGTTTTCTTTATCCTCAGCCTTGTACAAAGCACGTGCATCCATAAGCTACAAAAAAACAATATTATATTAATTGCCAACCAAAATTAATAGAAATCAGACATAGTGAGCAAAACATGTACCTTATCTTCAAAAGTCTTTCCACTTTGATTTCTTCCTTCAATTACAGCAAAGCTCCCACAAAACTTATTGACACACTCTTGAATCACTGTCCACCGATGTGATAGAGAATTTGGAGTACGATCTAATACGACATCCTTTTCACAAATGAAGGCTTCATGTACCCTTGTCCAATATGCCCCACGCTTTTGATTTGTTCCTGGAATTGGATCTGTACTGGTGTTCAACCAAGCTTTCACGAGTAGTATATCTTCATTTTCGCTGAAGTTCTTGTTCCTACTTTTTGTGCTCCCTTTTGTTGAGGGAGTTGGTTCAGGTTGCTCTTCCGGAGGGCTTCCTGTGCCATCCCATTCCATTCCGGCATTTCCTGGACTCTGGTTCATCAAACCCATGAAATAGCCCTGTCCCTCCATTGCAGAAAATGCCTAAAAATCATATGATATGTGCTTAACAATCATATGTGAAATCAACATCTACAATCTATTACTCCTTGATAGCACCTTTAAACTCACATACTGAGATTACTTATCAACATGAAAGCAACTTGTATAAAAGAGTAGTTTAAATCAGTAATGCACAGTCAAGACAAAAGATGATCTTTCACAAAATTTATGCACTTGTGCTATCAGAAGTTGTAAATTCATATCAGAAGTTGTAAATTCATATCAGAGAGCATCACAAAATGAAATCACTAATGCAGTCAGCCTTGATCCCATGAAATTATTTATAAATGACTCCCTGTGCTATATAACAACCCAAAGAATCCACATGATAGCACCTTTAAACTCATTCGGTATCTCTGGATGGCACTGCAGCCATGAGAAAGGAATAAGATGACCAGGCATGCTAAGCATGTGATTCCTGAAAATAATCACAGAACAGTGCTTTGAGCTCCATCCATCATGCGTCGGTTGCCAAGAAAATGCAAAGACTGAATGATTAGGATTGTGGAGATTGAATACCCACAGTGTGGTTGAACTGTGACATAGATTAGAGCTGTCAAAAATTAAGTAGCAACTGAAGATGACTTTGTGGATATTTTAGGGCCCTTCAGCATAATTCAGCTCATCTTAAAAAAATTTAAATCACCTCCAATAACCTTCAAGCATTAGTTTGTCACTTTACCCAGCTATGAACCGCTTTGGATTTTCTAGGTGTGCACTGACTGTCGCTTTTCTGGTCTTGTTTTCCATTACATAGCAGTATAGCACATCTAGACTCTCAGTTCTTGGGTACAATCTTTCTCGCTAATGCAACAATACTATAGCACAATCCTCTAGAGTAGTAATACCATCGCATTATTGTATTCATATTTACTACTACGAAAAATCAATTTCCCTATCGCAAAGTCATCCCAATAGCAGCAATCATCAATCCATGTCATGATTTAGTTAACAGGACAACAATCATTTGTCCACACCAAGCAAAGTTAAGTGACAACAAAGAACAAAAATCATTTCACCTTATGTCCTTCAGCAGTTAGCCTGTCCTCCACTGCCGGTGCCTCCGGTGACACTATGGTAAATCAAGATAAGAGAAAGATTTCAGTTCGGACCCATGGCGGAGATCCATGTTTTGAGATACTTGATGCCTGTGGATCTAGATGGTTACCACGTCGGGAGGCCGCAGGGCGTCGGGGCCTCAGGCGTCGGGGCGTCGGCGCGTCGGAGTGTCGGGAGGCGTCGGGGTGGGTTGGCCCGCAGGGCGCCGGGGCATCAGGCGTCGAGGAGTCTGGCGCGAGGCTTCGGCGCGTCTGGAGGCCGCGTGCGACGGCGGGCGGCGTCTGGAGGCCGCGGGCCGCCGGGGCGTCAGGCAACGGCGGGCGGCGTCTGGAGGCCGCGGGGCGCCGGGGCGTCAGGCGGCGTCTGAAGGCCGCGGGAAGCCGGTACACGGGGCGCCGGGTGGGGGGCGCCGGGGATACGCGCCGCCAGGTGGGGGGCGCCGGTTTGGCACGATTGGGGCGGCGGGCGGGGAAAAGTGGCTGGGAAAAAGGCGGCGGCGTCGAGGTGTATCAGAAAAATGTGGCGCGAGATTGTTTTTCCCAGCACGCGTGCGGCGGGAGCGAGGAAAGGGGACCCCTGAAAGTTCCCGGTTTCTACCTAAGTTTTGGGAGAGTTTTGGGGGGGAATAGAAATAGGGGGGTGTTTAGGGGAGTTGTTGGAGAAGACTTTTTACACAATTTCCCAATAATTTGATTTAGGGGGATTGTTGGAGATGCTCTTACGACGGAAGATGCTTGCATATGCGCCAAAAAAAAGATTATAGATCATATTCTTCTTAATTTCTAAAAGCTATTTTTTAACTTTTCTATAGTAACTAATTTTTAAATGAAGTATCTTTTTGAGATAAGGCCAGTCTCAGTGGGGGTTTCATGGAGTTTCATGGGTATTAAATACGCTGACATGACACTGTATTGATGAAGAGAGATGATAAAAGTTTCATGAGAGTAGAGAGAGTTTCATAGGGATGAAACTCTTCTGCACTGTTTCCAAAATATGGGTGTGTTGGAAACTGGGACATGAAATCTCCACTGAGACTGGCCTAAAGCCTACTAATTAATTATAGTATATACTTTATCGAATTCATTTATATCACCAAAAACCGCACGTGAGTTTCTATTACTCTGTAATCCCTCACACAAACAGCTCAAAAGCCACAAGCTGCAGCCAAAAGTCACAAGCCGTAGACAAAAAGAATAGACCTATAGTTACTTCATCATGTATTTATATAAAAATTATTTTTTCTAATACAAACGTCTCTTTGCTAGTGTTTAGATTGTTTTATTATCTGTTAACTATATATAGTTATATATATATATAAGTGCCTACTAAACACGGATGCTTATTTATGCATCGATGCAATAAAATAAACATTATAGTTGTTCTATGTGACAAAAAAATCATTTTTCCTTTTCTAAGCACCTTCTTGAGCACCTGTATTGTACATGGTCTGATATTGTAGTTATCTAATTGAGGCTCGTTTACAACGTGGGGATTTTTCTGATCTTTCTGAAATGGAACTGTTTCATATGAAAATCATATATAATTCATACGTGGACCGATAAAACACTGGACAAAATTGTAGAGGTGATTGCTCTACAAATTTTCATGATTTAGTATAAATTTAAACTAAATCCTCTCTTAATATGAAACTCTTGTTTTCCAGTAGGGCCTAGATGAGCCATGTGGATGCCCTGCGGTGGTGACCGAAAAGACACATTACTACAGTGTCAAAGCATTCACAGTGCTATACCGTCAAATGCAAGCGAGATTGGACGAAAGACATGTCCGTATGCACCTTTCAAATGCATGTGCCTTTTTTACTGTTTATATAATTGATATCGTAGCTGTTTTTTCAAATTTAGCATATGAATATCTATTTTTGGAAACAAAGGCATAACTGCCCTCTGCCCCGAGAAATCTCAAAAATGGCCCCCTCCTACGTTGAATTCCAAAATTGACCCCTGGCGCGATGCCGTACCGCACAAGCGAGGTGGCATGCCGACACCTAGCCAGGCTTCTCTGCGTGGCCGGCCACCGCGCCATGCTCCTCGCGCGTCCAGCCACCACGCCATGCTACCTTGCCCCCCCCCCCCTCGTGCCAATCTACCCAACCCCCACGCATTAAGCTGACACATATTTGACCTCCTCACGCAAACTACTAGTAACATATTTGGCCTTGAGTCGATTCGCTCTGGATCTTTATTACCCCCTTCGAATCCTTGGGCGGTGGCTTCTTGGGGTTCTGGAGTCCTTGGTTTCCGGTGTCACGCGCTCAGATTTTTATACGGGATTGCCGGATCGGGGAGGGTGGCCTAGTCTTACTTCGGTGGAGTTTAGATCTAGTTTCTGAGCTTGTGTCTTCGATTCATTGGGTGTATTCTTCTCGTCTCTGTTTCTGATTAATTTGAGTCAAATTGGATGGTGCGGTTGAGTTTGTGGCCGGCTATCTTCCTCGAAGCTGTGGATAAGTTGGATGATTGATATGTCTATGTAGGACCGAAAAGGCGACAGAGGGGGGTGAATGTCGCTCGCTTCAAAGCCCCCAAAAAATCGAACACTGATTTTTCAGAAAGAAGCAAAACACAACACCTCACAGAAAGTTAAAATTAATTTCTCTGAAATTTGGAACGCATGCGACACCGAAAAATTCAGCATAAATCAGAGATTAACCAGTAAAAATTTCAGCTGAAAATAATGTCGTTTGATCTGCATGCAAAATCGGCAAAGATCAGCAAAAGAAATAAAAAGAAAGCACCCAATAGAGTTCACTGCATGCAGCCGAAAGCAACCATTGAGAGCACTAAATGGAGTTCAGTGATTTTTCTAGAGAGTACATGCTGTACCCGAAAGCAAACAACTGAGAGCACAAATAACTGAAGGAAGCTGCAGACATTAAACCGAAAACTGAGAATTTGCAAGAGCAAATGCCTCTCTCCACAAGACAAAGATTCAAGGCTGCAACCTAAATATGCTATTTACCTCAACGAGAATAGGATGCAGGCCAACGCCAAAAGAAATGAAGAGATGGGGCTGCAACCGAAAAGACCTGAACAACCTGAATATTACAGAGCCAACCTTAAGATCCAAATTACTCCCAAATTGCTAAACCTTTGCTCATGAAATTATGAGAATATATTAGCAATAGCAAGGGGATAATCCAGATTAATTTTCATGCCATTTCTCCAAGGGAATCAAGAAATGCTCCAAACCCTAGAAGGCCAAAAATGAAGAACAGAGGAGGAGAAATCTGAAAATCTGAGATTACACTTGATTTGCTCTTGAGATAAAATAGCCAAATGGCTTTTGAGCATCTCCCAGACCATAGCAATCCATTTTGGCAATCTCAAACAACAAGAAATCAAGAAACTCATAAATCAAGCCAAGAGGAAGAACGAAGAACAGAGACTACGAACAGAGAAAACCAAACTCCAGATTTTCATTCATTAAAGCAATATGATCACAAAGGAGTCCTGATACGCATGGACATTAGAACAAGAAAGTGATTACAAACCTCTCACTCCATCTCCAACCTCTCCTCAAGCCTCACAACTCAAGAACACACACAAGAGGGAGGAGACACCACTCTGGAAACCATCGAAGAGACACAGAGGGAGCACCCTCTAACAAACTCTGTCTCTCCCAACCACTAAAGAGCCAAGGCTAAACAACCCTCTAAAGACTCTTTTGACTCAATCAAAACCCTTGGAGTGCTCAAGTGGGCATGCAGCCCCTCCACTCCTTTTATAGCACATGGCTAACGGGTCTCCGCCCCGTTACGCCCGCTATTTCCAACGGAGCCCGCTCCCGCTTGTGCAGCCTTGCGAAATTCCCGTTCCGCCCCTCCTGCACCTTCCGGGAAGCTTCCGCGCTCCTTGTCTCGCACGCCTCGCAACCACCTCGAGTCCACGTCGTCTTCGACACATCCTGACTGTTCTGACCTCAGCGCCACCTGCGCCTAGTCCAGTCCTTCGTGTCTCACCACGACTCCGTCTCGACGTCCTGCAGTCACACAGACAAGAAACACGTCAAATAGCACCGCTCGATACATGAAAGCATAAATAACATCATGCTTATCACAGATGAAGTCCAAACCTGTCAAATCAAAGAATTAGCGTCCTAATCCCATACGACCAAGTTTGACCAAGTCCGATCGAGCTCGTTGCACCACGCAACGACTCGACTCCGAACCACTCAAACCAAACTCGACTAACATAACCAATGTCAAATACTCATCATACATATGTGGTCACCTCCACATGGTTCATCAGTCTATTTGTTGTTGTTGCAGATCGCGCCGTGCTCAAGATCACGGAGGAGTTCTCGCAACCACCCATGGAAGTATGTGGGCCTGTTCTTTTTGGCTGAAACTTATGGCTTTTAACTGCGGCTTGTGACTTTTGGATTGTTCATGCGAGAGATTACAGAGTAACAGAAACTTACGTGCGGTTTTTGCCGATATAAATGAAGTTGGTACAGTATATACTACAATCAACTAGTAGATCCTATTTTGAAAAGATACTCCGTTTAAAGCTAGTTACTGTAGAAAAACCGAAAAGTAGCTTTTAAAAGCTGAAAAGAACAGTGCCAGTATACTCCCTCCCTCTTCAAATCCTTTCTTTTGTGATATACTAGTGAATTTTTTGCATGAAGCTGTGCTTGAAGCGAGTATATGGGTGGCTTGGGTGGTAATTTTGCAGTAAGTTGGGATTTTAATGGTGTAGGTGTGACCATGAATTGTATAATAATAGCGTTTCCACAAACAAAAACCCAATGTTTAGTGGTTATTGTTTTTGATTTAGCTTATTTTTGCTGCAAAAGTTGCCGGTCAGCACTGAATACTTTAGGCGTGTTATTCCCAGGAAAAGGGGTGTTTCAGATTGGCGCGGTGGGGGGCACAAGGTGGCATGGCGCGGTGGCCGGCCGCGCAGAGAAGCTCGCACGGTGCGTGGGCGCGCGGGCGCGCCTCCTCGCTCGCATGGTACGACGTCGCGCCAGGGGCCAGTTTTGGAATTTGGCGTGGGAGGAGGCCATTTCAGGGGGTTTTCTAGGGGCCAGGGGCCAGTTATGTCCTCGCACCCTATTTTTAAAAATCTAGAACATACCGAGCTAGGGGAGCACAGTAGGTGCCTAGTGAGCTAACTACACTAGCTCGCATGGCTTGGCAGGCACCTGCCGAGCTCCTCTAGCTAGATCAGTCACCTGTTGAACCCTCTTGCGTGGCAGCAATCGGGCGGGCACTATTCATGCTTATTTAGCGTTTTAATTAGTGCCAATTGTATTTCATTAGAACTAATGGAATTTAATTAGTGCTAATCATGTGCATGTACTTAATTACATAGTATTATCCATAAGATTCAGTCATACAAGTCATATTACTTTGGTCATTATAAAAACCCCAATTATTACATTTTATTTTATCATCCCGAGGCTTCTAAGTTTCAAATCTATAGTTACCTTACAACAACAGTATCTGGGGAAGTTGGTACTGATAATAATGATACATTTGTAAAATGTTGAAAATAATTAGCAGTTTAATATATGCATGTGCTTGCTTCTGAATATTCAGCTAGTAGTTTTACAACAAGTAAGTACTAACCAACAAGACAGTTAAATAAATCTTTGTACTAGGATAAGGTAGTATGCCTCATTGACCAGTTGCATGCACTTTGATCCATTGAATTCATGACTAGCATTAGAAAAACTCCTCTACTTAATGATTTGTTCCAACAAATTATAACCTATATCAATTTAGCTCTAGTTCTTATCTTATTAAGGAGCGTTCATATTGGCTTTTGCTTATAAACTTTACATGCAGCTTTTGGCTAAAAATAAATAAGAATGGATAAAAGTGAGAGGGCGAGCAATGAAAAAAGTGAGGGAAAGATACGTGCGCGTGACGGGAGCGAAAGGAGTGGGGTACATGACGCACCTGTGACCCCTGCCTTATCCTTGAAGCGAGAAAGTAGCGAGAGGAGTGGAGAAGCCGCTTCAAGAAGGCGGGAGTTCGTATTGAATTTTGGGTTTTCTAAACAGAAGCTAATACGAACAGAGTCTATATCTAGCTAGTCTCTAGGGGAAAATATACCTTATACAGTGGCAGCTTGGTCCGCCCTTCTGTATTTTTAACTCAATGCCTCGCTGATATATGTGTCATGACTCTAACAACTACAATATCATGTCGATTAGTTTATTTCCACAATATTCATGTTATCAACAACTTACCCAAAGATACCTGAAGCTGAATACGTCCAATCTGTCCCATGATTAGCACTTAATTAAATGTGATAGTACTAATTAAGTATGATTAACACTAATTAAAACACTAAATAAGCATGCACATTGCCTAGCCAGCTTGCTACTACGCGGGAGGGCTCGGTAGGCACCTACCGAGCTCTCCTACATCTGTAGGTACCTGCCGAGTTCGGTAGGTTCACCGAGAGGACTATATTTGTAAAAATAGATATTTGAGGGCTAAATTTGAAAAGGCTACATTATCATTTATGTGAACAATTCTTTTTTGTTTACAAGATATGGCCCTGATCAACTCGGCTTCGGCTTCTGGCTTATTTTTCACTATTCATAAGTTTCGTCTTTTTCTGAACTTTTGACTTTTTGTTGAGCTTTTTTGCCGGTTCTTTTTTTCCCGTATTTGTTTGTATTATACGTAATGGGCTAACATATTTTTTTATATTTTTAAATTTTTTTTAAATTTAATTATGCTAAATAAGCCTCTGTCAGCTACAGTGATTTTTTCAGCCAGCTACAGTGTTTTCAGCCATGAGCTTTTCAGCCGTACCGATCAAAAGTGTCTACTAGATGCCATGCCGAAATGCCTAAGCTTGTCACACAAGCTTGTCTAACATGCCGACCATTTGCTTCGCTTATATGCTTGATCATAACACACCTTATAAAAAGGGATTAGATAGAGAAATAGAATACACAATGACTAAAAAATTCGATAAAATGGGGATGGTTTTGGTACATAACACTATTAAGTATTAATAAAAGAGTTTCTAAACTTTTTCATCTCCAGTATTTTGTCTACTCCCCGCCACTCTTACTTATGAGTGGTGATGTAGTACATGTGAAGTGCATAAAACTATACTGGCACCATACTGACACTAAAACTAAGTGCTTATTAAATACTCCATCCATCCAAAAATATAAGGTGCGTTTTTAAATGATGTTGTCTACAAATATAGACGTATTTCATATTCTAACAAAATTAGTGTGATATTTCTCTATGTCTCTAATAAATACCTAGCTTTTTTATATTATCTGCATGCATAAATTGAATATAATATTTAGAGATAATAATTAAGAGTAGACTAATTATTTTTAATATTTTCTTAGTTTATATACCTTGAAACGGAGGAAGTAAAAAAAACTCGATATTTGATGAAAGACAACGGGGCTGCTGCACACAAATCTCTAAAGGACAGGAAATGGAGCAAGTAATTTTGGCATTTGGACCAAAACTGCAGTGATCGGAGTTTTGATATTATGAATTAAAAACACGTGTTTCGGCGATGCCTTGTTAGAGGAGAATCCATGATATCGAGTTTGGCGAGGTCTTGTGAAAATCTACCGGTTTGTGAATTCTAATATGGAATTACACTTGTCGTGGGATTCTCGTTGCATATAGGAGTTTACTCGCATGATTGTGATATCCATTTGTCACAAAGTTATGCGTTATGGTGCACGTAGTTAGAGGCATTCATTTTGGTATGAATTGCATATGTTCATCAGATGGTAACCCATGATATCTTATTATTTCACTACCAAAGATCAGGCCACCTACAGATTGAATCTAATCTCTCAGGTTCGATCTGCATCATGCAGTGACACTGACTTCACACTGCACTGGATGCTAAAATTTACCCAGCGTTCGAGATGGCCCATGGCAGAGAGAGGCGGAGTAATTGACAACACCAAACAATGACAATACAAGTCAGCTACAACAAAAATTCAGAATACATTGAATTCAGCAGTAGGATTCTTTTTTTCTGACCTCACCGATGCATCAAACATCAACTGAACACTCAGGGTCAGAGCTTATTCCTGCAACGATGCACTTGCGGCATCTGCATTCCGACAAACATGATGCACTTAGCAGTTACTGAATGTCTGTACCGCGTATCTTGGCTACAACCGTTGGATATTTTTATGTTTCTTTCAATATTTATTATTATCTATTTAATTTAATGTAGAATTATTCATATTATTAATGTATATAATATGGAATAATTTGATATGAAATTTAACTTAACGAATTAATACTCAAGATGCCGAGTATAGCTATGCTAGAGTATGGTAGACACATTTATTGAGATCGACTACTAGAATTTAATGTGCATATATATGTTTAACCCGGGTATGGCACAAGACGGAATAGCTGGGTTTATTTTGCAGGATCGGCTCTGCAGGTTGTTGACTCACATCATCATATTGGAATTGATCTCGTAAACAATTTGATCATGATGCATGACTCACACATGTGTACTAGAGACTAATATGTTTTAAATTTATAAAACTGATATATCTGATCGTGGTTGGTGACATGATTCAGAAGTTTCGTGGTGTACCGAAAACAGATGGGTACTTTGTAACACCTAAAAGTAGAGTCTATAAATAGATCTCTACCCTCTAACGTCATAATGTAATTGTAAGCGATATCACAAAAAAGATAGAGATATAGAGGATAGATCGAATAGTTTCTATAAAATTAATTTAGGATTTACGAAAAATCTAACATTGGTATTAGCAAGAAAAGAAACCAGCGGGCGGCTAGTCTGGCCATGCGAGAGCAGTTACCAGCAGGCCATGCGGAGGCGTGCAATCGATCTCGGTTGTATGTTAACGCTCCGCTCATTTCGACTTGACCTTCTGGTTTATTTTTCACTATTTATAAATTACATCTATTTCTAGCTTTTTGGTTTTTTTGAGCTATTTTACCGACTCTTTTTTTCGTATTCGTTTGCATTGTCCGTGATGGGCTAACATGTTTTTTTAATTATTTTTTAAATTTAGTTACACAAATAAACTATCATCAATTATAATGTAATTTTTGTCAGCTACAGTGCAATTTTAACCATAACTCACCTAAGTCTTTCCTCACGACGTGCGGATCGAGAGCAAGCACCAACCAAGACTTGTCCTGCAGAAGCAGCAGTAGAAGCATCAAGAGACGTCGCTGTTCATGATTTCTTTTTCTTCATGGCGATCAATGCATTGCGCTTGACGTCCTCAAATTGCATTTAGTCAGTGACCGCCACTCCCGCGTGGTGGAGGTAGCTCTTGTACCGCTTGTTCGACATCACTGCACGCATGCATGCTTGCGTCAACTGACGAAAAACTACCGATCTGATAATACTTATTCTTGTAATGATAACCAATGGTGTTTTTTCTGAACTATCTAGATCTTATATATTAGATGGCTCAAATTTTATGGTCTAAAAAAAATCATCTTTTTGCTTTCTGCTAAAACTATAGATTATATAATAGACAAAAACGAACTGGAAGTGTTAAAAAATATCACTGTTGAGGAAAAAAATTACGTAGAAGAATATAAAAATTAGACTGGGGATAATAAAAGGGCTCACATGTTTGTGTTGGGATCAATTACTGATTCTTTAGCTGCTGAGTTGAGGGTGAATAGAATGTGCAGAAAATAATACACAGTCTAAAACAAGATTTTGATGAAGTATGTTTTATTAATATGCCTAATCTTGTTAATCGCTTTCTCTCTACTAAGATGTATGATGGAACTTCAATTAATAAGTATATCAATAAACTCTGTGTTTTAGAAGAGGAATTAAAAAGTGTTGCCTATCCTTTTTCTGAAGAAGTACAAGTCATGATTGTTTTAAACTCTTTGCCAAATTAATGAAAATAATTTAAGATATCTTTCTGTCATTTTGAAAGGATATTCAATATGCGCACTCTGAGACATCATTTTCTCATGGAAGAAGATATAAAATTTTCTTTGGAAAAAAAGAAATACTCATAATTTTGAGTTACAACTTGGAGAGAAAAAAGTAATAATAAAAAATGGCAATAGAGGAAGTCTAATTGTGATTTGAGAGAAAAGCTTAACAAGAAACTTGATGGGATGATCATAGAAATTATATCTCAGTTCAAAGGAATAATAAGTACAATAATTTTAATTGTCACAACTATGGTTAATATGTGTATTTCAGAGCTGATTGCAAAAAAAAAGAAGAAGAAGCAAAATGAGCAAAAAAAATCAAAACAATCAACCAATTGAGCGTAAAGGCAATTCTTTGCATGATGGTATGTCTAATATTTTTCTGTATGTACTAAATCTTTACTTACTACTATTTTTTTCCAAATAGTTGGGTTGTTGATTCTAGTACTACATGTCATATTACTAGATATCATAGAGTTTGTACTTCTATACAAATAATTCTAAGAGGAAATAGATATGCTTTTTGGACACTAATGTTAAATCTGATGTACTTGGATTTGAAAATTATGTCATAAAACTCCCTGTTGTGGTTACAGACCAAACAGAGAGAGAGATGGTAGTGGAGAGTGAGGGAGATGAGTAATGGCTTGAGCCTTCCTCCCGTGGACTATGCCACATATATATTCATATGGGGAGTACTTTTACAATTATACCCTTACAGTTGATCATCCCCTTCAGGGGCATTTATGTCATTACACATGGCCTATTCTGGGCCTTATAACCTCCAACCAGGCCTGCTGGGTTTAGGTGGGGGACATCCCTACAACAGGAGCCTTGCTAGAGAAGGAGAAAGGCGAACTCGCCCTGACTCTAGCGGAGCGCGACCGGACGCTTGGCGAGGCTTCGGTGGCTGCATGGGACGCCATGCAAGTGCTGGAGAGCCATCACCAAGGGCTTGTGGCGAAAGTGCCGGACCACGCCTTCGGCCCGGAGGAGCTGTTGCGGACCCTCCGCTGGGTCGGAGATGCCGCCAACGTCGCGCGCGGCGCTGCGACGACCTTCGGCAACCACTGCGCGTATACATCGGCATGCCTGGTGTGCGCGCTCCTGCAACACCGCGGTTGCCCGCACGTCGCCGGGCTAGAGGACCCCCAGCTGGAGATGCCCGGCGGGGTCGGAGTAATGTCCGGCGCTGTCCGCTCCGCTCGCCGCGCCATCAAGCCCTTTTATGAACGGATCTGGGATTACGTCGGGGCAGACGCTGCGCGGGTCGAATTTCGGAAGTCGCTTTACGGGTAGGGGAGCCTCGGCCAATTCCTGGACGGGGTCCCTCGACGCGACGAGGGCGGCGCTGATGCTTCCGGAGGCGCCGGGAACTCACAGGTGTGACGCCGTGGCGCCTAGGTGTAGGCGTGCGTTGTAATGTCCCCTCTTTTTGTGAATGAAGTACGCGCTTGCTTCATAAGTTCTGACTTTCGCCTATGTCCCAAGCAGCTTCCTTGCTGGGGCCAACTTCTTGCGGCCGACCTTGCAACCCGGCGACGCCTTCGACGCTGGCGAAGGGCCGAAGAGTCGCTGGACTTTTGGGCGACCCGACTTTCTTCCGGCGGAACCCTGTCCTTATCTCGTGTTAAGGACGAGCCTGCCGAATAGCTACTTAGGGTGGCAGGGATGTTGGCGGGCCTCTGTACTTTGAGATTTTCCCGATATATAGATCTTCTGATAATTAGGGCATGCGCGGTCGTGCTGTGCGGAGCCGAGTTCCCCATATTCCAAGCTCGCCGTTAGTGTGAACCGTGCGAGCGCTGCCTTCTGCTCGTTGCCCGGGTGCCAATACGCCCGCGGGGTTCGCGCGTTAAGTACTCCGTGGAGCTAGCGTGTGCGGAGGCAGTTGTTGACACTACGGCCTGCTGAAAATCCGTAGACTGGCGCGCGCGGAGGCAGACCTCCGCACTACGACCTGTTTAGAGTCTCGTGGACTGGCGTGTGCGAAGGCGGACCCCCGCACTACGGCCTATTTAGAGTCCGTAGACTGGCGCGTGCGAAGGCGGGCCCCCGCACTACGACCAGTTTAGAGTCTCGTGGACTGGCGTGTGCGAAGGCGGACCCCCGCACTACGGCCTATTTAGAGTCCGTAGACTGGCGCGTGCGAAGGCGGACCTTCGGCTCCCCACTCCTAGGTGGGGGCAGCCTCTGGTGTATCGCATATGCCACGTGCGCGCCGACGCTGGAGCCAGCCTCTGGTGCGCAACGTCGGTACTCTGGAACTCCCGAAACTGGTTTCCGTAGCACCCCCCCCCCCCACGTACACCTCCCGTGATGTGCGAAGGCGCGCCTCAACGCGCTAAGGTGCACGCTTGGCAGTCGCGCAAGATTCGCGTGGGATCGGCGTCCACGTCTGATTTATACTCTGGGGAGTACGCACAAGGATGAAGTCCCTGGCGTGCGCGGGGTTCGCGTCTTATTTATACTCAGTAGAGTGTGTAGGGAGAACATCTGCGTCTTATTTATACTCCGTGGAGTACGCACAAGGATGAAGTCCCTGGCGTGCGCGGGGTTCGCGTCTTGTTTATACTCAGTAGAGTGCGCAGGGAGAACATCCACGGCTTATTTATACTCCGTAGAGTACGCACAAGGATGAAGTCCCTGGCGTGCGCGGGGTTCGCGTCTTGTTTATACTCAGTGGAGTGCGCAGGGAGAACATCCGCATCTTATTTATACTCCGTAGAGTACGCACAAGGATGAAGTCCCTGGCGTGCGCGGGGTTCGCGTCTTGTTTATACTCAGTAAAGTGCGCAGGGAGAACATCCACGTCTTATTTATACTCCGTAGAGTACGCACAAGGATGAAGTCCCTGGCGTGCGCGGGGTTCGTGTCTTGTTTATACTCAGTAGAGTGCGCAGGGAGAACATTCGCGTCTTATTTATACTCCGTAGAGTGCGTGCAGAGGCGTCCCCCCACACGTCTTTGTTTATACTCATGCCCGTGTCTTCAACGGAGAGTGCACACGCGAACGTGCGTCTTCGTGCGGGAGGACACGCGTAGGCGAGGCCTCCGCGTGTGCACGCCGCGTACTTCTGCACAGCGGTAATATGTTAGCGACAAACGAAACTTTATTACATTCCCGTTTGCGCGGGTAAGCGATTACATACGACGGGGGGGGGGGGTACTAATCGTTTGTGCTCAGCGCAGCCGGGGCCTCTGGTAGGAGGCATCATCGGCAGGGCTTGCGGAGTCACCCCGGAATGACGCCGTGGGCCCTCGCACAGTGGCGCCGGTCCTAGGTGTGCCGCTGCCCGCCGCGACGGGGACACCTGGTGCCGTGCTCGATGCGCCGGGCCATGTCCTGGTCGCCCCGAACGGTAATGATGGCGCGCGGCCCCGGGAGCTTCATGCATAAATAGCTGTGATGCGGTACCGCCCCGAAGGAGTTGAGGATTGGACGCCCCAATATGGCATTGTATGGGTATGGGAGTTCGACGACATCGAATGTGGCGTCTTCGACCCTTTCATTGTCGCCCTGGCCGAAGGAGACCTGCAGGCATATTTGGCCGAGCGCGCGTAGAGGTTGTCCCCCGAAGCCTTGTAGCGGAACTCCCGATGGGCCGAGGCGACTACGGGGAATCCCCATCTGGTCGAAGGCTACCGCGAACAGAATGTTCGCGGAACTGCCGCCAGCGACCAGGGCCCGAACCACGTCGCATCCCGCTATAACGACTCGGACGACCACGGGGTCGTGGTGGGGAAGCTCCACGCCTTCGGCATCGGCGGGGGTGAACGTGACCTCATGCTGTGCCCAGTCCGGCGGTGCCTATGCTGGATATGCCGCCACGTGGTGCAACCTCCGCGCGTAGGCCTTCCTCTGCCGCACCGAGGTAAACTCCAACGAGGAGCCTCCGGAGATGACGTTGATAACCCTTCGGTGGGTGGCCTCCGGAGCCTGTAGCTGCAGAAAGCCCTCCTGAGGCTGCTGTACGTGGGCCTGAATCCGCAGAGGACCCTCATGGGGCAGCGTCCCCTGTGCCTGAATGTGCACGGGGGTTTCGTATGGGTGCTGTACATGGGCCACCACAGGTGAGCGTGCTTCTGGGTTCCTGTCCCTGGTGACGCTCTCGCGGAGCGCCGCGATAGAGGTGCACGTGCGGGTGTCGTGGTTGCCGCGACCGTGGACTGCGCACCACAGCCCCTGGTGTTGGTCGTCGTAATCTCCACGGCCTTTATCGTCGCGGCCCCAGCCACGGCCGCGCCCCCGGCCTCGGCGTCCCCGACCGCCCCGGCCCGCGGGCGTGCCTTCGTCGGAACCGCCTTCGATGTCGAGGACGTACCGGCCTCGCCACGACTTCTGCTGGCCACGCTTGGGCTTATCGGACAACTCCTTGTGCGGGGCGTCCCTGCGGTCGGACGCGTCCCTGGACGACTCCTGCTTACGTTTTCCCTTCGAAGAACCGTCCCTCGGCGGATCTTCGGCTTTTGCCGAGGCACCAGCCTGGTTAGTGTCGGAGTCATCACCTTGCCTTCGCCGCGCGTCCTCTTCCACCCTGGCATATTCCTCCATTTTGTCAAAGAGCTTCGTAACTGTCTTAATTGGCTTCCGTGCGTTGTACTCGGCCATCGGGCCCGGGCGAAGACCCTGTATGGCTGCATTGACAACGGTGGTTTCATTAACATCTTTGACTTGACAACGTATCTTCGCGAAGCGTTTGAAGTAGTCCCGGAGCTTCTCCGAAGGTTTCTGCTTTACGGCGAAGAGCTGGTCCGCGTCGACCCGCTCGACATAATTTCCTTGAAAGTTGTTGTGAAGACGGTCGCGGATCTGCTCCCACGCGTTGATGGAGTTCGGCTCTATGGTAAAAAACCAGGAGAGCGCCACTCCTTGCAGCGCGAGGGGAGTCCCTTCGCCTTTGTGGTGTCATCCCCGCCCGCGGCCTCGATTGCGGTTTCGTATACGCGCACGAACTCACGAGGGTCCGTGTCGCCCTTGTAGGGCTCGATGACACTGGGGAACTTGAAGTCTTCGGGCCACGCCGCTTGCTGCAGTCCTGCCGACAGCGGGGACTCCGGATCAACGCGTCGTAGCGGGGCGCGGCTGGATGTGGGGGTGTCACGGCTGTCCGCCCTTTCCGGCGTGGGCTCTGGCGCGACCACCGGCGCGGCCTGCTGGCTCAGAGCCTCTTGTATGTCTCGGACAGCCCCGCGAAGATCCCCCAGCTCCTGCTGGAACGCTTTGAGGGCCGCTAGCAGGGCGCTTTCCACTGCCTGTGCGGGCGGGGGCGTCAGCACACCCAACGGACGGACCGGCGCGAGCACGACCGCGTCGCGAGCTTCCGAGCTATCGGTCGCTCCGTTGTGGCTACCTCCAACTGCCCGGTCCGCGCTACCGGCGAGCGTCGCGGCAAAGGCGGTGAGGTTGGATGCTGTCGCGTCGGCGGGGTCGGTCGCCGCAGTGCCGGTGACGTGGTGGGTCGTCGCAGCGCCGGTGGCGGGGTCGGCTGCCGCATCGCCGGTGGCGGGGTCGGCTGCGGCATCGCCGGTGGCGGGGTACTCACGCGACGCTCCGCCCCAACCGCCTTCTTCCCCTTCGCCGCCGCCGACGAAGCTTTTTTCGGTGCCATCCTCCTTCGAACTTCAGGCCCTGTCCTCCCCACGGACGGCGCCAACTGTTGTGGTTACAGACCAAACGGAGAGAGAGATGGTAGTGGAGAGTGAGGGAGATGAGTAATGGCTTGAGCCTTCCTCCCGTGGCCTATGCCACATATATATTCATATGGGGAGTGCTTTTACAATTATACCCTTACAGTTGATCATCCCCTTCAGGGGCATTTATGTCATTACACATGGCCTATTCTGGGCCTTATAACCTCCAACCAGGCCTGCTGGGTTTAGGTGGGGGCCATCTCTACAACACTCCCCAATAGAGAAAAGTTATTATTATAGGACACTTTATATTCACCTAGCATGAGAATAAATTTAATTTCTATTGCTCACTTAGAATATATTGATTGTGATATACTGTTTAGAAAAGATAGAGTTAAAATATTGCTCAATAGAAAATTAGTGCACACTAGAACTTATCATGAAGGTCTTTATTTTCTTGATGAACTATTAAATGATGATAATATTGATTGCTTAGTTGGAGAAAATAATCCATTGTGAGGAATACTAATGATAGAAACACATGCTCAGAATGTTATTTATAACATTTATAATTTGGTCATATATCTAAAAACGATTTGAGAGGCTTATTAATTCTAAAATTCTGCACTTTAAGTGGGAGTATTTTGCTATTTGTGAAGCACGTATAATTGGTAAGATGACCCGTGTGCTTTTTCTAAAGGCAGAAATATCTAATGAGTCTCTTGCCATTATCCATTCTGATATTTATGGTGAGATGTCTACTTTTACTAGAGTTCAAAAGATTTATTTTATCACATTTATTGATTATTATTCTAGATTTGGATATGTGTATCTTCTTAAACATAAGTCGGAAGGATTTGATATGTTCAAGACATTTAAAACTAAAGTGGAAAATCAATTGAATATAAAGATTAAAGTTTTGAGAACTTATTGTGGAGGAGAATAAACTTTAGGGATATTAAATGATTTTGTAAAGAGCATGAAATTATTCATCATTATATCATACCTTACACTCCGCAACAAAATAGTGTTGCTAAGCGGAGGAACAAAACACTTATGCATATAGTTAAGTCTATGATGGCTTATTCAAATTTTCCTTTATCTTTTTAGGGTAAAATTTTACATATTATTATTTATTTATTAAATCATTTGCCATCTAAGGCTGTAACAATCACTCCTTGTGAGTTGTGGACTAGAAGAAAACGCTCACTTCGTCACTTAGCTGTTGGAGGTCGTAAGAATTTTTTGTATGAATAATTTATTTTTTATTCGAAATTACAGAAATATACTCACGAGAAATTTTTTTACAAAATAGGCTCCAGTCGCCCAATGGGGGGCAACTGGATCCTTTCGCTCAACCAGGAGCCGACTCAGGCAGTCGCCCCCCCCCCATTAGGCTACTGCACTCACTCCCCCGTGATTGTTTTAAATTTTGTGAATTTTGTAGTTTTAAACCGGTAAAAAATGTGCTGAAGTTCTAATAAAAGTTTATGTTCATTGTATATTGTAGGTGCGTAAAAAATTTTAGAAACTTTTTTTTATGAACGATTGACTGTAGAACGATCGGTACATACGCTGGTAAGTGACATATGCTGAGAATTCATGTGCGGAGAAAACCGGTATGTTAATATTTGTTAGCTGACTTGATATGTGAATGATTGAATGCGAAAAGATAAGATAATAGGCTTATTTGAATTTAAATAAACTTCATAATACAGTTGGGAGTAACATGTTGTGTACTTTTTCATTACATGCATAATATATAGCATCAGCACCACTCCTCAAATTACAAATTTTCTATACTAAAATTTCTATACTAAAAATTTCTATACTAAAATTTCCATACTAAATTTTCTACATCTACAATTTTTACTACCACTAACATTTCAAACAAAATTACATTAACTAAATTTTCTATATTACAAAATTGTATACTACAAATTTTCTATAGTAAAAATTGTACTAAAATCTCTGTACTAAAAATGTTCCATTCTAAAAAAATGTATACTACAAATTTTCTAATTTCTATACTAAAACTTCCTATACTAAAATTCCTATACTAAAATTTCTATACTAAAAATTTCTATACTAAAATTTTCTATACTAAAATTTTCTATACTAAATTTTATATACTAAAAATTGTACTAAAATTTCTATACTAAAATTTCCTATACTAAAATTTCTATACTAAAAATTTCTATACTGAAATTTTCTATTCTAAAATTTCTATACTAAAATTTCTATACTAAAAATTATACTAAAATTTCTATACTAAAATTTCCTATACTAAAATTTCTATACTAAACTTTTCTATACTAAATTTTCTATACTAAAATTTTCTATACTAAATTTTCTATAGTAATAATTGTACCAAAATTTCTATACTAAAAATTCCTATACTAAAATTTCCTATACTAAAAATTTCTATACTAAAATTTCTATACTAAAAATTCCTATACTAAAATTTCCATACTAAATTTTCTACACCTACAATTTTCACTACCGCTAACATTTCATACAAATATACTACAAATGTAATATACTAAGAAAAAATTTGGAAAAATACCTGAACCTAAAGATCTGGCGCTCTCCTCTTCTCTCCCTCCTCTTCTTCTCCTCCTTCCTCCTCTTCTCTCCTTTCTGCTCGTCCTTCTAGCGTCGCCGATCGGTCAAATGCGAATAGCAGCGGCGGCCGCAGCCGTGGCCGAGCGCGCCGCTGCTTTTTACCCCCTGTCACCCCAACGTTGGGCGACTGGAAAGTTGTTGCCCAACCGTGCGACGACTGCATGCCAATCGCCCAACGCCCGGGCGACAACAATAATTCGCCCAACCGTTACCAAACTGTCGATGTGTCGCCTCCTGGTTGGGCGATTAGGTCTAGTCGCCCAATGGGGGGACGACTGGAGCCTATTTTTGTAAATAAAATTCCCGCGGGTATATTTCTGTAATTTCAAATAAAGAATGGATTAATCATAGAAAAAATTCGATGTTGTAATACACAAATTAGAGTGTCAAATCAAAACTGTATAAAATTGCAGCCTAAAAGTATGCCAAAATTTTTTATTAGTTATTCTTTAGAGTCAAAAGGGTACATGTTTTGTCATCCAGAAAAAAATAAACTGGTGGAAAGCGGGGATGCAATATTTTTAGATCAAAACACACCTTACCGTGCTAAGTGGGTGAGGGTGAAATTATTAGCAACTCCACTGAAAACACATATGAATACATCTGTATTAATTCTCTAACTAAAGGAGGTTCAACTCCTAAACAATACAAATCAAACTCTGAATACTAACATGTATAGTAGAAGTGGGAGCAATTTAAGAACACCCTAATATGTAGGTGATTATTATTTGTTCTTGGGGAAGTTCACTTTAAAATTTCTGTTTTATAGGACGAACCAAAGACTTACGAAGAAGCAATAAACTACTCACAATCAAAACTATGTGTGAAAGCAATGAAGGAAGAATTAAACTCAATGAAATGGAATAAAGTTTAAAAACTTGTTGATCTACCAAACAACCGTAAGGCCATAGGTTGTAAATAGAATTTTAAAAGAAAATTGAATGCAATAGGTTTAGTAAAAAAAGGTTAGGCTTGTTGCTAAAGGCTTTACACAAAAGGGTTGTATTGACTTCGTGGAAACCTTTTCTCCTATTTCAAAATTTACGTTAATTTGTATTATTAGTGCTTTGACGGCTTATTATGATCTTTCACTCCACCAAATGAATGTTAAAACTTATTTTCTTAATTGTCTTTTGGTGGAGAAAATATATATGCAATAGCTACAAGGTTTTAGAGAAAAAGAAAATAAAAATAAGGTTTGCAAATTGAATAAATCAATTTATAGTTTTAAATAAGCCTCACATCAATGGTATATTATTTTTGATAATGCTATCACGTCATATGGTTTTCAATGACCGAAGGTGATTATTGCATATATGTAAAAATATGGCTAAATGTTTTATCTTATTGTCTTTATATGCTGATGATATTCTCATTACTTCTATTGATAAAATACATTGATAAGAATGAAAGCTTGGTTGTCTTCTAAATTTGATATAAAAGATATGGAAGAAGCCTCCTATATTTTAGGAGTTGAATTACATAGATATCAGAATAAAAATAATTCTTGGGTTGTTCCAAAGGGCATGCATTTGAAGCATTTTAAAATGATTTTCTATGGAAAACAAAAAACCTATTAATGTACATGTTGTGAAGGAAACTAAACTCAGTAAGGAATTATATCCAAATACTCCTGAGGAAAAAGCTAGAATGAATGGTATTCCTTATTCTTCATCTTTGAAATGTCGTATGTATGCTATGTTATTTACACAAGTTGACCTTAGCCATGCCATTAGAATTCTTAGCGAATATCAAAAGAATCCTGGGGAAGAGCACTGGAAACAAATAAAATATGTATTGCATAATGTTAAAGGAACTATGGATTATTTATTATGTTTTAATGGTCATAATCTTTAGCTGCAGGATTATATTGATGCTGGTTGGTAAGGGGATCCAGATGACCGAAAATCAACTTCTGGTTATCTATTTACTTTGGCAGGAGGTACTATTTCTTGTTGCAGTAGGAAATATAATTCAATTTCGCTTTCCTCCATGGAAGCTGAATACATTGTTGCATTTGAAGCAGCAAAGGAAGGTGTATGACTAAGGGAATTTCTTGTATCACTTGAGATCGTGGAAAGTGCATCACAACCTGTCACTACTTCTGTGATAATCAGGCAGCGATCAAGGTCTCGAAGGATCCTAAATTTCATATTAAAAGTAAACACATTGAAAAAAGGTGTCATTATATTCATGATGTAATAAATAGACTCAGGTCTGTTCATTTAGTTTATTTGCCTAGCATTAATATGGTTGGAAATCCACTGACTAAGTCAATTAGTCAGGAATTATTTTGTAAGCATGTTAAAGACATGAGACTTTAGTTTATTGATTGAAATATTTCAACCAAGTGGGAGATGTTAAAACTTTTAGTGTGGTTTTCAATATTTATTATGATTATTGTCTGTTGAACTCAATGTGGAATTATTCATATTATTGATATATGTGATAGAGAATTATTTGATGTGGAATTTAACTCGATGTATTAATACTCGAGATGCCGAGGACGGATGTGCTGGAATATGGTAGACACATTTATTGAGATCGAGTTTACTAGAATTTAATATGCATATATATGTTTAACTCGGGCACAACACAAGGTGAAATAACTGGGCTTGTTTTGCAGGATCAGTTTTGTAGGCTGTTGACCCACATGATCAGAATAAAATTGATCTCTTAAACAATCTGATCATGGCGCATGACTCGCACATATGTGCTAGAAACTAATATATTTTAGACTCATAAAACTGGCATGTCTGATCGTGGTTTGTGACGTAGTTCAGAAGTCTCACGGTATACCAAAAATAGGTGGGTCACTTTATAACACCTGGAAGTGGAGTCTATAAATAGGTCTCTACTCTCTAGCCTCATAATGTAATTGTAAACGGCACCATGAAAAAGAAAGGGGTATAGAGGGTAGACTGAATAGCCTACACAAGAGTAATCTAGGGTTTGAAGAAAACTGAACAACCACAACACTGATGCTAGAATATGCTACAAAAATCACTCAACTCAACGAAGCTCAGGCATTTGACCCTAACAATTAATGCTGAATTCGTGTACACACTAGCATTGGCAGCTTCAACATTCTTGCTAATTCAACTTGACCATGCTCAAGAAATTTTCATCAGCACATTGACATTACTCCATGCTCACAGGGTAACTTCATGAGTTCTTTGCAATTTGACATAGAAATCATTAAATCCTTTATCAGTTTCTTCACATGCCAATGCGCAAAGTAAGGAGGTAACCACACCTACTTGTGAAGGCTCATGAAATCTGCACCTGCAAGCCAACCACTGCTAGAATAAAAAACCTCAGTCAATGAAATTTGCACACCTCAACCTCCATGTGTTTGTGCTTCAACACTCTCTAGTACAGTGCAAACTCATGCACTTCATTGACGAGCTCGATTGAGTAGCACCTAAGGGTCTTCTTCATCTGCAGGTTGTTCATCTCCCTCCTCTCCCTAGCGAGACCACTCCAATTCTGGGCTTTTGCATACATGCTGGACAGCATCACCCTTGACCAGGGGTCAATCGGATCCAACCTGTTGACTTCAACAATTCGGCTGCAGAAATCTCGTCAAGTTCCACATTACTATGAATTTTGCATGCATTCAAGAATGCACCCCCATATTACTGCATTAGGCTTCATTGGCATAGTTTTGATCATCTTGTATGCTTCATGCAAACACCCCACATGGCCAAGAAGATCGATCATACATCCATAGTGACATAGTGTTAGATCCTAGGTGCGATTCCGTATTTCTCTTCCATGGTGTAGAAGTACCAAAGACCATCATCTACTAGCCCACCATGTGCACAAGTAGGGGCGGATCCAATGCACTGGGATTAGGATCCGATGACACCAATGCAGCCAGTGGTCTGAGGAAGAGCCCATATGTATATTGTGCGTAAACCTAATGGACAAAACCGAGTGACCCCTATACCCTTGAATCATCAACCTAGCCTACGAGCCCAAGGAAAGGTTTCATCCGATGATTCAAATCTACAGCCCAATTGCATCTGCACAACAGCACAGCCACAAGGCATCATTGCATCAACCCACCGCACGCATCGCATCGCTTCTAGTTCCATCAAAGCCTTCGACTAGTCATCACCTCCTCGGCACTTACGTAGGGGCGACTGGCGAGTGCGAGTCTCCTCCTCCAGTCCTCCTCCACCGAACCCCAGCTGTCGCCTTGTCCACTGAGGCATTGACGTTCCTGTGGACAGCCAACAACTGGATAGTGATGATTCCTTCTCCTCCGACTTGGGCACTCGGCGATGGCGCCATCCCCATGCCTCCACTGTTGACGACGCTCCCTTTTTCACTGCTGCCCCCATAGTTCACACCTCCTTGAAAGTGTGATTAGGCTCAACGCAATAATCTCATTGATTACGGAAAGCACATACATATACGCCTCACCCTTGCCATAACAACTCAACCGATTTATAGCAACAGAATCGGGAGGTTAGGAGGGAATATCGGCAATAGAAATAGTGGGCCAAGCATGGCTAATAGCACACGTCTAACACGCCCCCGTAGTCTGAACGTTGATGGAACGAACGTTGAGACTGGACCGAAACTCCGAGAACACAGAGGTAGGGAGACCATTGGTGAATATGTTAGCATATTGGGACGTCATCGGAACATGAAGAACGCTGACGGCGCCAAGAGCGACCTTTTCCCGAACAAAGTGCAGATCAATTCCAATGTGCTTGGTGCGCTAATGTTGGACCGGATTCGTTGAGAGATAGACGGCGCTGACATTGTCACAGTAGACAAGAGTGGCCCGAGTGGGTAGAGCATGTAACTCATGAAGAAGCTGACGAAGCCAACATGTCTCAGCCACAGCATTGGCGACAGCCCTGTACTCTGCCTCAGCGCTAGAATGGGACATAGTGATCTGCTGCTTGAATGACCAGGAAACCAAATTATCCCCCAAGAACACTGCATAACTTGAAGTAGACTTTTGGGTGTCAAGGCAACCAGCCCAATCAGCATCAGAGTAAGCAATCAAGTCATGAGTGGACGACCGTTGAATAACCAAGCCATGATCCAGGGTGCCGCGGACATAGCGGAGAATCCGCTTGAGGGCGGCAAGATGAGGCTCACGAGGATCATGCATGTGAAGGCACACTTGCTGAACCGCATAAGCGATATCTGGCCTGGTGCAGGTAAGGTATTGTAAGGCACCGGCGAAGCTGTGATAATCAGTGGGATCTGAGATAGAAGCACTGTCGGTGGAGGAGAGTTTGGCATTGGTGTCGACCGGTGTGCTGCACGGTTTGCAATCATTCATGCCAGCACGCTCCAGAATCACAAGGCAGTATTGGCGCTGGCTGAGGAAGAGACTAGAGGGCTGCCGAGTGACATTGATGCCAAGAAAGTGATGAAGGGTACCCAAGTCCTTCATGGAAAATTTTGACTGAAGAGCAGAAATCGTCCAGTTAAGCAGTGCGGAGGATGAGGCCGTCAAAACAATGTCATCAACATATAGTAAAAGATAAACACAATCAGCCCCACGGCGGTAAATGAACAACGAGGTGTCAGATTTGGCCTCATGGAAGGCAATGGACACTAGGAAACTGGCAAATCTGCTGTACCAAGCACGGGGAGCTTGTTTGAGACCATATAGGGACTTGTTGAGGCGGCAAACAATATCAGGGCAAGAAGAATCAACAAATCCAGATGGCTGGATGTAGTAAACTGTCTCATCGAGTGTGCCATGTAGAAAAGCATTCTTGATATCCAATTGGTGAATGGGCCAATCCCGAGAAACAACTAGGCTAAGAACAGTGCGGATAGTTGCAGGCTTGACAACTGGGCTGAAGGTCTCATCAAAATCAACACCAGGATGCTGAGTGAAACCACGAAGTACCCATCTAGCCTTGTATCTGTCCAGCGAGCCATCAGACTTGAATTTGTGACGGAATATCCATTTGCCAGTGACAAGATTGGCGCCTGGAGGACGTGGAATGAGATCCCATGTGTGATTGGCTTGGAGAGCAGTAAAATCTTCTTCCATAGTGGCACACCAATGAGGATCTGCCAAAGCCGTACGATAAGTTCGAGGCACAGGAGACTAAGTGGAGGCGTGCAGGCTTTCCTTGTACTTTGGTTTTCCGAATGCCATCTTTGCTGCGAGTAACCATTGGGTGCGAGTTAATCACAGGAATAGCAGGGGAGGCGCCAAGGGCGGGTGGTGGCCGCAGGCCGCCGGGAAGGTGTGCGCTACGGGCACGAGTGGGCACGTCTTACGGAGGCAACACGAGGGGCATTGAGCCCGCAGGCGTTACACCGGCTGTGGTAGGTGGCCCAGCGTTGACGATTGGGGGCTCAGGCCAAGTGGGTGGCATATCAGCTGCAGTGGGAGGCTCGGCCCGAGCAGAGGAGCAGGGCGCCTCAGCGGAAGAGCAGGCTGGCCCATCCGAAGTCGGCCCGGTAGTAGTCGCCGAAGAAGCTCCAGCGGCCGCTGAAGGCGCGCCATCACAGGACAGCCCAGTTAGCACGGCATGATGTGCTCTAGTGCTTCCTTTGTGCTCAAGTGGATAGCCAAGGAAAACACACTTGACAGAGCGAGGAGAGAGTTTGTGGGCAGCCGTGGCAGAGAGGTTGGCGTAACAAGTGCAACCAAAAACACGAAGATGGGCGTAGAAAGGGTGGACACCGTAAAGAGCAAAATAGGGTGTGTGATGGCTGAGGGTTTTGGTGGGGTGGCGATTGATGAGATGGGTGGTAGTGTGTAAGGCCTCAACCCAGAAAGAGCTGGGGAGGCTGGTTTGGAATAGGAGGGATCGTACTATGTTGTTGATGGATCGAAGCATACGCTCGGCTTTACCGTTTTGAGAAGAAGTGTGCGGGCAAGACATGTGCATAGTGACTCCTTTGGTTAGAAAGAAAGTGCGGGCGGAAGAGTTATTGAACTCTCGGCCATTGTCGCACTGGACACTGTGTATAGTGGTAGAGAATTGGTTCTGCACATAGGCGAAAAAGTGAGAGATAGTAGCAAAGGTGTCAGACTTAAGACGCAGAGGAAAGGTCCAAATATAGTGCGAATAGTCATCAAGAATGACAAGATAATATTTGTAGCCTGAAATGCTCACAATGGGAGAGGTCCATAAATCACAATGTATCAACTCAAAAGCAGTTTTGGCCCTGGTAAAAGAACTAGTACAAGGAAGACGAACATGGCGATTGAGCTGACATGTGTGACAAACGGTGGTGGAGATGCCGCGAGGAATGACTGATGAGCGAGCGAGGCGGGCGAGGGCGTCAGGACCAAGGTGACCGAGATGACGGTGCTAGAGAGTGGTGGAGGCAGCAGTGAAGGCATGCGCAGGAGGCGATGGACAGAACGGGTTGAGGTCACCGAAGCTATTGCACCTGGCGATCACGGTCCTGGAATGTAGATCCTTCACAGAAAAGCCAAGGGGGTCAAACACAACCGTGCAATTGTTATCAAAAACAAAACAACAGATAGAGATAAGGTTCTTGATAATATGAGGAGAGACCAAAACATGATTAAGAGCAAAGGAGGTATCACTGCCACGTAAAATGGTGGAGCCAACAGAAGTGACTGGAAGAAGAGAGCCATTGCCAATGATAATGCTAGAAGGAGTATTTGCAGGAGGGGAATGAGAAAGGAAGAGGATACCTATGTCCGACACCATATGGGATGTAGCACCCGTGTCCATGTACCAATTATGTGCTGACGAAGGTGGTTGCGTCAAGGAGACGGTGTTGAAAGTAGTTGCCAGGGCATGTTGATCCCATGCGGGCGCTGAGGCGGGGCTGGTGTTGCTGCTCTAAATTATCGGCGAAGGAGGCTGGAAGTAGGGCGGCACTACTGTGGCTACACCAACTCCGGGGCCGCAAAAGGAGTAGCAGGCTGGCCCGGAAGTAGGCCCAGGTGACTGAGCGCCTAGGTGGCCTGCCAAAGCAGCTCCAATGAACTGGGCAGGTGCGGGCGGGCCCGGAGGATCGACCGGACGGGGGCCAAGGAGGCCATGGCCCAAAGGACCAGGCCACATGTGTATCGTTCCAGCCCAGGGATTATGGGGGTTGGGCCAGGAGGAGGATTGCTGCTGCTGACCGAAAGAAGCGCCCGAATTGTTGACGTTGTGCCTGCCGCCGTTGCCGCGGCACCGGCAATTGTTGCGACCGCCATTCCCGCTAGAGCCAAACCCAGTGGCATGGGCGAGATTTGAGGCAGGCACGCCCCCGGACGAAGAGCCATGGCCGACCCCTCCGCCATTGGAGCGGGCGGCCAGAAAAGCAGTGGGGGCGCCCACCGCTTGTGATCTCCTCGAGCAAGAGTTGAGAACGAGCCTCGACAAAGGTCGGGAAGGGCTTCTGCAATGAGAGAATAGTCTGCAAATGATGAAATTTCTCATTCAAACCTTTAAGCACGGTGAGGACGAGCGTGCGATCGGTGACGGGCTCACTAAGATCGGCAAGACCATCAGCCATGCTCTTGAGGCGCTGGCAGTAGTTGGTGGCGGAAAGATCGCCTTGAACGAAGCAATGGAATTCCGCTGAGAGGTTGAGGGCGCACTGCTCACGATTTCCCAAGAACTGATGTTCGAGGCCACGCTAGACGATGCGGGCAGTCGAGGAAGACGAAATCACGATCTCGAGAAGCTCGGTGGAGATGGAGCCATAGAGCCACGCGAGGACCACACAATCCATCCGAACCCAGTCCTGCCGGTCCGGATGAAAAGCGTCGGACAGAACATGGTCGACCAATGCATATTTGCCGGGGATGACGAGGAAGAGGTCACGCCACTTCGTGTAGTTGGAGGCAGCGAGGTCAAGGGTGACGGGGATCAAGGTCTTGACGTTGAGAACTGCAACAGCCTGGGCGTGGAGAGAGGATGTGGTGTCATCACCGAGATTAGCCAGAGGTGTAACACCCTCGGGGAGATGAGAGCCGATCGGCTGTCCCGCAAGAGTTGGCGTGGTTGAAGACGTGCCCGGCAGGAGCGCCGCAGGAGCCAGAGGCGCAGAAGAAGGCGACACATGGGCGGTGAGAGAGGTGAGCACCGCACGCACTGCATCGGCCGTAGCTATGGCGATGGCATCGGCGAGTGCGGCAGCAGAAGCGTCGGTGGTGGAGTCCGACGGAAGGACCACAGCGCGAGCGGCTGCGCTAGCCGCCACAACAGCAGCGTCGAGGGCCGCTGCCGCATTGGCAGCGTCGAGGGTCGCCGCAGGAGAGCCATCGGGTGCGGCCATGCGGATCGCCGGCAGAGGCGAAAGGTGGAAAAAAGCGGAAGCTAGGGATAAAAAAAAGCTGATACCATGAAAGCGTGATTAGGCTCAACGCAATAATCTCATTGATTACGGAAAGCACATACATATACGTCTCACCCTTGCCATAACAACTCAACCGATTTATAGCAACAGAATCGGGAGGTTAGGAGGGAATATCGGCAATAGAAACAGTGGGCCATACATGGCTAAATAGCACACGTCTAACACTCCTGATTGGCTAACCTCTTCCTCCGCCATCGTCAAGGGCAAACCCCTTAGGTATTAAGGTATATGTTGCTTACATGCTTTTGTAGTTCTGTAATGATGGCATTGGTGATTGCCTGGTTGGATTCGTTTCTTGGTCACTCACTTATACATCAAATTAATTGGTAGTCACTAGTCAGTCGATTCTTGCTAGTTGCTAGTCTCATTGGGATGGAGAAGGGGAAGTAGATGTACAGGTAGAGAATCGTGGAAATTGTAGAGTAGAAGCCAGAAGGGGGTAATTACCCACATTGTCGGCTGATTTTTGCTAATTTCTTGTCAACTCTAGTAGATTTCTTGTTAAACTAGCCAATTCACCTACAATGAAGCCTCCACTACATTTGTGTTCTTCTTGCCTTGCTAAAGGTACAACCATATAGGGTTAATAGTTAAGCTTAAGCATTTAAGTTGTCTTGCCTTTTTCATGATTATTCTAGGTAATAGAATGATTTTTGAAAAGAAAACTATCATCAGATACTAATGTAGGGACTTCAAAAAAAACTTAGGCTAGATGCATCAAAATAAAATGTTGCTAGTCTCACAAATTCTTTGCTGCCAAAGAGAGGTTAATTTAGGGCCTGTTTGGGACTGCTCTGCTCCAGTTTTTCCAGCTCTGCTCCACCAACTCCACCATGGAGTAGCTCCACTGTGGAGTTCCTAGAGCAGGTGGTCCTGTTTGGCACGCAGCTAGCTCCAGGAATGTGAGGTTTCCCTGAGAAAGGTCCAATGTGCCCCTGAATGATGTTTGGTGTATGTTTTGATGTCTGCGGAGCATATGTAATTGAATTTTTTTGTTGCCAATTGAAATATGATGTAAAATATTATAATCGCAATTAATTTATTCGAGAAAACCAAAAAACAAATATTTTGGTCAAATAATTCCATCCTTTTGTTTGAACATAGGGTAGGATGGCATACCATACATCCATGACTAGAAGGCAATAATACTGCCGAAATATTACATTTGGCACACCATACATCCATGACTAGAAGGCAATAATATGTTGTACTCCTTAATCAGAAAAGGCAACTTCTTGACTAAAACAGGTTTGTCCAGTGCATTTGGATCGAACTTCACCAATGTAAAATTGACAAGAGTGATCTCAATACCCAGAATATTTCCATGTCAGATCAACATAACACAGGATTGAGACACCACTGCACTTTGGTTGCTTGAACCACCACACACTAGTCACACGCTGACACACATGCAAGGAACATCAAGATACTGCCGAAATTCAAGCAAATAAATTTCATTGGGATGTGAACTTTATTACAGCAAGGAATCCATAATCCAGGAGTCCAAATATTACACTTAGGACTCCATGACTAGCTAGCCTCAACGTTTCGCCACACATACATGAGTGTTTTCATCCATGTTTCTCCTATGAAACTGCAGACTCAACTCAAGAAAACACCAATGCCTATGAACCAAAGTCAATCAAAACAATTTTACACGAGCACCCGCGCCGCCCCTCTCCTCCGCCCCCCACCCGCGCCGCCCCTCTCCTCTGCCGCCCCCCACCCGCGCGACTCTTCTCCGCCGCCCCCACCCGCACGACTCTCCGCCGCCCTATTCCGGCCACCACCGGCGACGTGATGGCTGGGATGGATAGATCCGAAGATGCTGGTCAGGATGAATCACCCGATGCTCGTGGATCTGCTCCGGCGCCGAGAGTTGGGCTACCCCGACCCCTTCAACAGCCGCTGGCGGCCTCCTCCGGCCAGCCCCTGACCGGCCAGTCCAGCGTCCAGGGGCGGACAGCCACTCAGAGGTGGCTGCAGGTGGCCAGGGGCTATCACCGGCCGGCCAGGGCCTCCCAGGGCTGGCCGCGGGTGGCCAGCATGCACCGCCGGCGAAGAAGAAAAGGGAGGATGTGGTATAGACAAATCACCTTGTATGCTTGCATTTGAATGCTTGAACATATTGCAATTGTCATCTGAATGCTTGTATGCTGTGAATGATTGTGGGCGCACTTACTTGCTTTGTGCTCTGTGGATGAACATAGTCGTATTCTGGAATTGATCTAGCCAACAGATTTAGTCATATTCTGGAATTAGATTTGATTACCTGCAATTGAACTGTGAGTAGTGTTGTGGTTTGATTATTCCAATCAGGTAATATTATCAGTGCAGTAATCTTCTGTTAAGTCCTGGATTAGGTTTTGTATATTACTACAATCTGTTCTTTCAGTATGCTGCTAATTACCTGAACATCTAAGATCACTATCATTTGGATCATATTGCCTGATGACACTGAATCATGTTCTCCTCGAGACCTCGATTGTAATAATTTTACATCCAGCCTGCTGTCCAGTTTGATAGAGATAAGTGGTCCCTGCAACGCAATGGAGACATCATGCATAACTGTTTGGTCCGTTTGGAGACTCTGCTGCTGCTCGTGTAAAATTGTTTTTGATTGACTTTGGTTATAGGCATTGGTGTTTTCTTGAGTTGAGTCTGCAGTTTCATAGGAGAAACATGGATGAAAACACTCATGTATGTGTGGCGAAACGTTGAGGCTAGCTAGTCATGGAGTCCTAAGTGTAATATTTGGACTCCTGGATTATGGATTCCTTGCTGTAATAAAGTTCACATCCCAATGAAATTTATTTGCTTGAATTTCGGCAGTATCTTGATGTTCCTTGCATGTGTGTCAGCGTGTGACTAGTGTGTGGTGGTTCAAGCAACCAAAGTGCAGTGGTGTCTCAATCCTGTGTTATGTTGATCTGACATGGAAATATTCTGGGTATTGAGATCACTCTTGTCAATTTTACATTGGTGAAGTTCGATCCAAATGCACTGGACAAACCTGTTTTAGTCAAGAAGTTGCCTTTTCTGATTAAGGAGTACAACATATTATTGCCTTCTAGTCATGGATGTATGGTGTGACAAATGTAATATTTCGGCAGTATTATTGCCTTCTAGTCATGGATGTATGGTATGCCATCCTACCCTATGTTCAAACAAAATGATGGAATTATTTGATCAAAATATTTGTTTTTTGGTTTTCTCGAATAAATTAATTGCGATTATAATATTTTACATCATATTTCAATTGGCAACAAAAAAAATTCAGTTACATATGCTCCGCAGACATCAAAACATACATCAAACATCATTCAGGGCCACATTGGACCTTTCTCAGGAAACCTCACATTCCTGGAGTTGGAGTTAGATGCGTGCCAAACAGGACCACCTGCTCCCGGAACTCCACAATGGAGCTGCTCCATGATGGAGTTGGTGAAGCAGAGCTGAAAAAACTAGAACAGAGCAGTCCCAAACAGGCCCTTAATGAACTTCCGAACCATGCGCCGCGTTCCTCAGGTTCGCCGCGCCCGCCTGGGAACGTGTTGTGCGCCCGCTGTCGTCGCCGTCTCCTGCTGCAGCGCTCGTTCCCCTTCCTTCTCTCTCCACCTCTTTCTCGCTCTCTGTCCATGCCGAGAAGAAGACGAAGGAAGAAGAAAGGGGAAGAAGGGCATGAACGTCTATTCCTGTCCAAGTTAACCAGATCACGGTCTAGGGACGGCAGTGGCAAAAAAGAATGCAGGTTGAACTTTAGCGGCATAGAAGGAAGATGAAAATTTCGAGCTGGTCAACTTTCAATGGTAAGTAAAGAATTTCCTCTCAAATAAAGCCCAAATCCTGCCGATGGTGGTGGTCTTGGTGGCCACGGCTCTCACCTGCTCGCGATTCCACTGCCACTGCTCCATTGCCGCCGCGAATTTATTCCTCTCGGCCACTTCTTCTCGCGCCCGTGCTCCAACCCGCGGATCCTCGCTGTGGCGCAGGTCAGCTCTCTGAAACCCCACTTCGTTTTTAGGATTTTAGGGGGGGGGGGGGGGTGAGGTTAGATGTGTTCTTGGATTGCTGTCTCTTTCATTTGTTCTTGTTTCTTTTAGTGTGCATTGTGCTGTCAAATTTCAGTGGTAGTGGATGTACGAAACTAGTGCGGATTTTGTTTATGTTTCGGAAAAGTGTGGACTTTGTTTGGTTTCTGGATGATGGGAGCAATCAGATTAAGCATGATTGGTGGTTGCTTTTGCTGCTGCTTTTGTTGTGATGACACTTTTATCTAGTTCTTATTTCTTGCATAGTATTAGTACAACAGAAAAAATCTTGTGCATGACTGGTTAACTGACGGTGGTGCTAAAACAATGACCCATATTTGTAATGTATGGATAATGTTGTGCCATTGCACCTGCAATTAAGAACAGGTTGCAGGAGTGCTGATCTGTAGCGAATTGGTTTTGAATCTTAATGAGAAATAATTACATGACCAGCTCAGTGCTGTTCAGACTTCAGACTCGTGGAAATACTGTAATCGCCTGTTTAACTTCTGTGTGTATATGTATAAACTAGCTGGTACCCCGTGCGTTGCTGCGGGCCTGACGAACACCTTAATAACAATGCATGCTTCATAAACAATTGATGTGACACGCAGTCATGATCTGTTATATAATTTTTCGGATTGAACGGCCATATGGGTATCAATTGTCATGGACCATGGCTAACATACAATCTTTCAGAGACAGAACAAAACATCCGCGTAACAAAGAATGTGGTTATACATGAGAAAATGGTGTATTATGCAACATGCTGATAGCGGTTTGAACTCCAGTGCATGGGATGGCCCTTTTGCTATATCCTTGTGTAGGTTATGTACTACCAAAGCTTTAAGCTTGAGGACACCGGAATCATTTACTACTATATAGCAGAAAGCAACGGAATAATAAAGGGAAAAAACCCCATCTTTCACTTCCTGTATGTATGAAATCAGTATCAATGTAGCATATAGTTGAATGGTATGAACACCGCAATGTATTGTTCAGGCCAGAGAAAGTTCAATGTAGTTTTACTACAACATACAAATTTGTCTGTCATGAACCGGGGTAAACACCACCAAGGAGATGGCCGGATGGCGTTGTCATGGACCGGGGTAAACACCACCAAGGAGATGGCCGGATGGCGTCGGCGTAGAACGAGAGGGAGAGACTAGACGGGGAAGACTTGATATTATTCTCTGCTTTTTCACAATAGCATGCGGTAGCCTCCTTATATAGATGGCTCCCCCTAACAGATGGAATCTAATCCCAATCATATCTCTAACAGATATAGTAACTAATATCATATCTCTAACTATATCTCTAATACAAGGAAACCAATCTCTAACTCAAATAGAAACCAATCTCTAATTCCTAATAATAACCCAACTAGGCCTTGGGCCCAAGGCCCCACACCCCTGACACTACACCCCTCTCGGACATGCAGCTCGTCCTCGAGCTGCTAGACGGCGGCCAATGGAAGACCTTCGACGCCGATGTAGAAGACGAACGGTGGCGGGGTGCTGCAGTGGACGGAGACAACCGGACAGATCTAAGCGAAACAAGGCTAAACGAGGCCTGCAAAATAAAGTTTTTTTTTTTTTTGGAAATGTAAAAGATTTTTTTTTTGGAAAAGATTTTTTTTTTGGGAAAAGATTTTTTTTTTTGGGTTTTTTTTTTGGGTTTTTTTTTTATTTCCTTGCCTGGCCGGTCGGTTTTAAACCGACCGACACCCATGCTCACATCGGCCAGCAGCGTCGACTAAAGGCGCAGAGGGCGACGCAGCAGGCGGCGCGGGCGGCCAGAGAAACGGCGACGCCGCGGCGGAGGTGGCCCGGCGGAGGCGGATCTGGAGCGGCGGCGGTCGGCGTCTCCGAGCACAGAACCCGCGACGGCGGCGGCTCCGGGCGTTCCACGGCGCGGTCCGGCTGCGATGGCTCCGGAGGCCCACGGCGGCGGCGGTTCCCGGGCCAGCGGAGCGGCTGCGGCGGCGGCTGCGAACCGCGGAGGAGGATCGGGCGGCGGCGGCCACGGCTCGGCGTACGGCTCGGCGTCGACGGACCGCGCGGCGGCGACTTGGGTGGAGGCGGACCCGGCGGCGGCTGCTGCGACGCGGCGGCGGATCCGCCGACGGTGGCCAGAGGCAGCACCGGCAACGGATGCGGCGACGGCTCTCACGGTGGCGGCGGCTCTGGCAACAGCCAGATCTGGCGGCGGCGCGCGGGCAGAGGCGACCCGAGCGATGGGGGCGGTGACTTGCGGTCCGGCGGCGACGACGACCGGCGACCGGAGATGGCGGAGAGCGGAAGGGCGCCAGCGGCGACAGACGTTTTCTCGGTGGCGACCGACGCTGGGCGACGGTGGGTGAAGCGCTGGACGGAGGCACCGGAGAAGATGCTGCAGCGACGGGTTCGTCGGAATCTGGCGGGCTGCAGAGGGGTAGAGGAGGCTCTGGTGATGACTGTGGATGTGGTTCTTGTTGTTGTGGGAGATCTGATGTTGGATGATGACGCGCCTTCATGATCTCTTGTAGCTTCTTCATCGCATTTGCATTCGATTCCTTGATTTCCTTCAACTGCTCGCGGATCTCCTTGCAGAGCGCGATCGCATCGCTCCAACCGTTAGCCATGGTAGCAGAAATCGTGGGAGGGGATCGACTGCTCTGATACCAAGTTGTCATGAACCGGGGTAAACACCACCAAGGAGATGGCCGGATGGCGTCGGCGTAGAACGAGAGGGAGAGACTAGACGGGGAAGACTTGATATTATTCTCTGCTTTTTTACAATAGCATGCGGTAGCCTCCTTATATAGATGGCTCCCCCTAACAGATGGAATCTAATCCCAATCATATCTCTAACAGATATAGTAACTAATATCATATCTCTAACTATATCTCTAATACAAGGAAACCAATCTCTAACTCAAATAGAAACCAATCTCTAATTCCTAATAATAACCCAACTAGGCCTTGGGCCCAAGGCCCCACACCCCTGACATTGTCTCACATACATTCCAGAAAGTAATATATATCTGAAATGGGTGCCACTCGTAATATAATTCAAGTGACCAAGAGGACAATTTTTTAATTACGTTAACAGAGTTTCAGTTCAAAATGACAGTGACATTATCATACATTATATAGATTCCTGAGGTAATACCACAAGTAAAATTGCGTCAATATCCCTTGAAGTTGTCCTCTTGATCATCTAGTTCTCAATATCTAGCAAAAAGACATGAACAACGTGCTATGTTATTATAAGCTGCATTAGTCATGTAAAGACAAGGACAATGAACTGGAGTGTTGGAAAAAAAGCATTAGGCATCCTGTGCTGTTCGGTGCATTCTTCATCAGAGGTGGATACCGATCTGACGCAACCTTGTTGTTTGATTCCCTTTGTCTTATTGCCTGTGGTTGTATGTATGATGATTAAGACCTTTTAAGATTCCTTTTGTTATTTTTAACTAATTTTTGAAGACCTCGGTGACAAGCTGACGCAAAAGGAAACAGAATTTGGTGCCATCTGATCAAATGTTTGCTAGGCATTGCTGGTATTTTAAAGCTCTTTTGGAGTCGTAGACTATCTCAGCCATTGGACTTACCGTTGCTACTCCACTGCAAAGGCTGAAAAACTATGTAAGTATTCTCCCTTTCTTTATCTCCCTCAAAAGGCTGCTACATTTGATGCTCTGATTTTAGTGTTTTGAGGCAGGCATCAAAAGCAGCTTCCAAACATCCTCTTTTTAGATGATCCAGTCTTCTTTTCTTGGATTTGGTGCATTGGCAAAGCCAATTTGTCGATGGATTGCGTGAAGAACAACTGAGACTGTTCTTGGAGTGTTAATAGAATTTGTGAGGAACAAGTGAAACGACTGTTTATGGCTGAATTCTGAAACTATGTCAAACTATATCAGATCTGAATCTCAATGCATCAAAGTTTTCTATGGGTGATGTGATTGGAATCACACAAGAGTTGACATGATATTGGTTGAGTGGTGTGCTCTAGGCACTTGAACTGCAGATCATACCTCTTGATGTTCAAGTTAGGGTTCTCATTTTTCATCTCTTGTCAGTGGAATCGACAACAAAATATAATTGAGCTTCCCTACGGTATGCTTTAACATATTTATCTTAAAATGCAGATTTAGCTTAGCCCAGTAGATTGTGTCCCTCCTGTCAGACATGCAAGTCTCTGAGTCTCCTTCGAAGAAACAAAATCAATTGGGAATGGATGCAATGACATCTGAAGAATACGCATCCCAATCTAAGTTGTTGCAAGAATTCACCAATGTCCCAAGCATTGACGGTGCTTGGGTTTTCAAAACCAACAATGGTAGGACTGAACTTTTTCATCTATAGCTTATTCGCAATCATCATTTTGTCGTCTTTTTCAAAAGCTATATCAAGCTGGTATAAAGCGATGCTTGCTTCATGATTGCAGAAGACAGATCGACAGCAATGTTTTCCATTAGCCAACCAAACCTACTGGCGAACAACAAGAGGAAATATATTTTGTATTCACATATTATGAGACATGGAAATAACCCTCTGGAGTGTCAATGGTCTCCTTTCCCTATCGAAATGACTGGAGTGTCGGCTGTTGTTCCATCCCCTTCAGGATTGAAGCTTCTTGTGGTGAGGAATGGAGAGAAAGGTTCCCCTACAAAGCTTGAAATTCTTGGTCAATCACATGTGGAGAAAGAGATACATGCAGATCAGTCTATTCATGGTCCACTTTATACCGATGAATGGTAAAAGTACAGCATAACTGCTGCATTTTCAGCCTATTCACTGTATAACATGACTATTTGGACATGACACTACTTTTGTTGGTATAGGTTTCATGGGATATCCTGGAACCAAGACGAGACCTTCATAGCGTATGTTGCTGAAGAGTCACATCAACCAAAACAAGCTTTCAATGATGCCGGCTATAGAAAGGAAGGTTCTTCTGAAGAAGACTGCAATAGCTGGAAAGGACAGGGGGATTGGGAAGAAGACTGGGGTGAAACTTACTCCAAGAAAGGGAGACCTTCATTGTTTGTTCTTGACATTGCTAGGTCTCTTATTAGCACCTTCCAATGAACACAGCAATTCTAGACCATAGATCCAACAGTATGACTTACTAAACCAAACATGTATTGTTGTACTTTGGTGTATACAGTGGAGAAGTACGAGCTGCTAAAGGAATTGCAAAATCGTTGAGTGTTGGTCAAGTTGTTTGGGCTCCACCATCTTCAAGTGGCTTTCAAAATTATTTGGTTTTCGTTGGATGGTTAGAGCACAACGGGTTTCGGAACACTGCTAGAAAACTAGGTATCAAGTACTGTTCTAACAGGCCTTGTTCTCTCTATGCAATTCATTGCCCTTTTGAACAACCAAATGCCGATAGTGCATCAGTTAGGTGAGCATCCACCTTTTCAAATCTTGCTGTAACTCAAATGGAGTTTTCGTAGAATCTATTTATCGTTGCTTTGTTGAAATATAAACAGAAAAGCTCCGAATTACTATGTTTGTTGGCCAGTTGTAATATGATATATCCCTGTATTTTTTTTCTCCAGTGATGGTAAATCAGACTGTGCTTCAATGGCAACGAACTTAACCCCAACCATAAGCAGTGCTTTCTTTCCACGGTTCAGGTATGCTTGTATTTGTATTCTTGCATTGTCTTGAAGAGATTTTAGACCATGCTGGACAATGTTTCATTGAATAGCTCAAATTATTGCCAACAGTAAGGATGGAAAACTCCTGGTGTTTCTATCTGCAAAACGTGCAGTAGATAGTGGATCACATAATGCTACAGATTCACTGCATAAAATCAACTGGCCTTCTGGTTGGAAAATGGATGAACACCTCAATGTCACTGATGTGGTATGCCCATCTTTTTGTCTTGACTAGTATTTTACTATGTTCTGCACTCTTCAGCATATTTAGTTTTTGAGTTGTGCTAGGTTCCTATTGTAATGTGCCCTCAAGATGGCTGTTTTCCGGGTCTGTACTGCTCATCCATGCTACCCGATCCTTGGCTTTCTGATCAATGTACAATGATATTAACATCTGCTTGGAGAAGTACTGAAGTGATACTATCAATAGATGTTTTAAGGTAAATAAAAGGTTGCTCGCATGTTCCTGTTCTAAGCTTAAAATACCACTTTGATATCCTATTTCATTTCCTTCTGCAGTGGGAAAGTAACAAGAATGAGTCCAGAAGACTCAGATTACTCATGGCGTGCTCTTGCAGTAAATGGCAATAATGTCCTCTCTGGTAATTCTACATGCAAACGGAAGTATATTTATGCATTTTTTCCTTATTTTGAGTATAATAGTTTTTTTTGCTTTCTCTTACGTTATCTAGTGTCAAGTAGTCCCATCGACCCTCCTCAGATTAGGTATGGCCATCAAGTGTCACCAGAGGATCAAACACGCGGATGGGTTTGGGACGAAGTTACTAGTCCGTTGATGAAAGCCAGTAATAAGGTTAGCTGCTGGCTGCTGTAAAATTTTAAGTATACATATTTTCTTTGTGATGCTTTTAACGATGCAATTTACTCAAATCATGTGTTACCATTTCTTATGTCGCTATCTGCTGCAGGTAAAGGCTTTGTTATCGCATCACAAGTTCACTATACTCAAAATTCCAGTGATTAACCCCTCTGGTGATCTCTCTGATGGTATAGTCATGACTCATGAAAAGAAATATTCTGAGCTATTGTACTTCAGCTTATCATTTTTCTCCTGGTAATTTATTTTTCCTATCCTGCAGGTGGTAATCTTCCATTTGAGGCCATCTTTGTGTCCTGCAAGGATAGTTCGCAGAAACCAACTATTTTAATCCTTCATGGTGGCCCACACTCAGTATCTGTATCAAGCTATTCAAAATCATCAGCATTTCTTGCTTCACTTGGATTTAACCTGCTTATTGTAAATTATCGGTAAGTTTCTTGAAACTTGTCTGCATTTTCTGATTAATGGTGCATGTCAATATGTCATCATTTCACTGTAATCTGAAAAGAGGCACACCGGGTTTTGGAGAGGAGGCCTTGCAATCACTTCCTGGAAAAGTAGGATCTCAGGTATGTGCTCCAATTAAATTCTTCATCTTTGTTCCTCATGTAGCAATCTAATTTCTGATCTGTGTTGATCAGGATGTCCTAGATTGTCTTACAGCGCTAGATTATGTCGTCAAGGACGGACTGATAGATGCATCTAAAGTAGCTGTTGTTGGGATTTCACATGGTGGATTCTTGACAACTCATTTGATCGGTCAGGTTAGCATTGCAACAACTTTCAGAACCATGATGGGTACAATCGATGGCTTGCTACTTCTGTTCTTGCTCCCAGTGTAATTTGTTATTTGGCTGCAGGCTCCAGATAGATTTGTCGTGGCAGCTGCCCAAAATCCTGTCTGCAACATGTCACTGATGATTGGCACCACTGACATCCCAGATTGGTGTTACGCAGTGGCCTGTGGAACTGAAGGGAAACAATATGCCTCTGAATCCCCCTCACTTGATCATCTTTGCCTCTTCTATCAGAAATCGCCAATTGCCCATATTTCGAAAGTATGTTTTTTCTGACCCAATGATTAAGTTAATTATCATCACTCTAGATCATTTGATGAATTGGAGCAATTGAGTATGATTAACTTCTCGAAAAGGCTCTTAGAGTAGAACGACAGCACGTAGCATCTTACAAAATACACTGCATATCACTGGATGGTTCATGGAACTTTGCTGACTGCAGGTGAAAGCGCCCCTTCTTATGCTTCTTGGAGGAGCAGATCTTCGGGTGCCCGTTTCTAATGGCCTACAGGTGCATTAATACCTGTTGAGATTTGCCTGCGTAGTTTTATTTTTTTTAACTTGATGTATAAATAATTCATAACAAATTTAAAGAGATGAAAGCCTACATCCTAGAACTGCACAATGATCACAAGCTTAACGATGCTGTGAAAAGAAAAGAGCGGATTACATCGAACAGACTTCCAAGTGCCCAAATTTACCATCCTTGGCCTATCAAGTACCAATTTTGTTTCTACAATGCTTGCCTCATTTGTCAGATCTGCCTTTTGTCTCATGCTTATACACTTCCTGTTCTGTTAATTTATTATCAGTACGCAAGAGCTCTGAGAGAAAGGGGAGGCAAGATCAAAATTATGATGTTCCCAGAGGACATACATGAAATCAATATGTAAGCCAGCAATTCAACCAATTTCAGTTCATCCGTGTGACATTATAAGATGTTTCACTTCATCACCTTAGAATCCATGATTTGGATTGACATTCTCTGCAGACCGCAATCGGATTTCGAGTGTTTCCTCAACATTGGAGTCTGGTTCAAGAAGCATCTGAAATAGATCAGAAGCAGAAGCATGAAGCAGCAACAAGGGATCATTTGGTTGGTCGAACAAGTAGATGCCCATCTAGGCTTTGTCCATGGAAGACTTTCTTCAAGGTTTCTTCTTTTGCGAGGAGACTTCAAAGCATTTGCGAACGAGTGCTCCTAAATAATTCTGGAGAGACTATGCATTCTTACAAATTATAGACTGGAGAGACTATGCGTTCTTACTTGAAAGATTTTTTACGAAACCGATCCATTAGCTTCTCAGGGCTATGCACCAGCAATTCTTGACCAGCAGCCTCGTACGAGTTTCTTTTTTCTTGTTCCCTCCGTTTTCAATTACTTGCATTTTTGACCGGACACATATATTATATTTAGGCAACTATTTTTTGTTCACATTATAACGAAAATACCTTCGTAATTAACTACAGTGATGAACAGTAACAAAAAATAGTAAAGCCATATTTTTTTTTTGCTATCTGTGCAAGCACATGAGCAAAAATTTGTATTGAGAATAGCAAAGTTCTAAGTATTTGTGAAAGGAAATTTTGGTAAAAATGCCAAGTAAACGGATACGGAGTGAGTAATAGATTCTGAGAACAAAAGTTGTGCAGGCGTCGGTGCACCAATTCGCTCATAGCGGTGCTAAATACTATCAGCCGCTTTCCTTTTCCTTTTTTTATTTGGCATGGAACTCAATAATTCCATCAAACTACAAAGCGGGAAACCTGTCAAAGATGATCGAGTTGTTCCCCTGTTCCATGCGCCGCCATTCTTTTTGTGACATACTCAGCACAAACAAACTACAAGCATTTAGACTGGCATAAATTAAACTTTATCGGAATTACAATAATGAGAAGATGCTACGCCAATAATGCATTGCTGGAAGCCACAACCAGCAAGGCAACAGCAAGCGACAACATCCAATGCTCCGCGCTTCAGTCTAGTTCTTGGTTGAGGCTTGGGCGAGCTGAGATTGAATTTTGTTTGAGAAAAAGTTCTCGAACCTGCACGACCAAAAGGGACAAAAACGAGTCAGCACTTCGTTAGACAGCTCAATATTCCAAACACTGCCGTCAACCAATGGTTGCCAGATTTCCCAGTCCCAGCTGGTATTTACAGTACCAGCCAGATTTTAAGGCAAATTTTGTGTTATTTACAAGATAGGACATTACTGATTATACTAGGTAGAGGAATGCAGACTAAAAGAATAATAGGGCCAAGCGACCAGAAAAAAAAACTTCAGAAACTACTCAGTAACCGCCCAGTTTGCAACTTACCGGCCAGGACTGATATTTTTCAAAGGAACATAAATAGATCGCTGACTGGGTGAAGACAAGGTCGAGTTCATCACTCACCGTGTGGCACATTTGTAATAGATTGTATCTGGAGAGTTGTAGGTTTTCGCATTGTTGAACATTCTCTTCATGTCAGCTACAAACATCTCTAAGGTCACATAATACTGCTCTGACTCTACTCTTTTTGACATTGTCCTCAAATCTGCATACAGGCTTGTGTTCAGCAACCGATCGACTTAAAATAGCATGCGGCATTGCTTTGAAAAGGTGGGATAGGAAAGGAAAGTAGAGCACATAAATTATTTAAGCTCACCAATAGGATCTTTGATGATGTCGTAATAGTCTGGAACATCGCGTGAATTCACCGGCTCTTTGAATGGCCAAGCATCAGGATGCTCATTCATATTCTGCATCATGAGAAATCCTTATTAAAAGTGACAAGCTATTTGATACCTCTTTAATTTTACATGGATAGACATTGGATTTTTGCAGATTTGCCACATCTTTCGAATAGGAAGGGTGCATAAAGTCCTATGGTGAGCAAAAGAAGGTACAGGTTTATCCAATGCAATCAAGTACTAAGCAACATGCATGTGCATGTCATATGAAAAGATTAGTGAAGACAAAAGACTAGCCTTCAACAACTGCCGCATAAGGCCAGTAAGCTGCTGTCTGTAAGTATTGTAATCCGAGGAGAAGGCTGAGCGTGATTTGGAATGCCCCCGCTGATCAGGAGTCCACCCAGCTTCCCCTGCATCCCATTAACTGCTCTGATTAGACTTGCATGATCACTAAATCAACAAGAAAGGAAAAACTAAGATGCTAGAGCTAGAAATAGATAAATGCACCTCTATTTTAGAACATTATTGAATATGTGACAGTTTCCTGTTGCTATACGTTCTGTTGTACACTTGAACCCAAGTTTGTTTGGTCTATTGTCTATATGGGCTGCTGATGTTGTTATGTGTGTGAGATTTTCAGAACTAGCTACCAGGCTACCACTAGTACAGTTGGAACACCTTTTGTATACAACAGCTGCAGCAGATGGTTTAAGAAAGCCAGGTGTAGCAAGTTTAGAAAAGGGAGAATGGGGCAAACGGTATTCAAGATAGATAGAGACTATCAAAACATAGTTATAGAGAGTGACCAAGGAAAAACAGGTTTGCATAGAATAGTTACTTACTCAGACCAGGAATGTCTTCTTGTTTCATCAGTCTTCCTGGAATACCAGCTTCTTTCTAGAAAGAATGACATGGACTTGTTAAACACCATGTTCGTACCAACCCGACTAATCAAAATTGTGTGCAGCAGGGTAAGGCAAAACTTCTGAAAATTAAAGCATATATCCTGCCTTTGTTTTCATCCTATCTAGCATAAACCCAAAAAGAATAAAATAAAATGAGACAAACTACTAGCAGGAAACTAAAAAAACCCATGTTTCCCCAAGACTACGTTACTTAACAAGATGCATAGCGCAGGGATGCCTCGTTAGGAACAAGGCCTGCCTCAAACTTTAGTCACCAGAAAAGTAGTTATTCCTTTTTTTGTAAAATGCACAGATAATAAACCAAATTATTCCCGTCATGCATTCCTTTTAGAAGACAGGAGTATCCATGTCAACATTGTACAATAGAGATGAGACATATTTTCCAAGGATCTGAACTAAATAGTCCCTTTTTACCTAGTACCATAGCAGTTTCCCCACCACCAATTTCCTCTACAGCACGAACCTAAAGAGAGATTATTTAAATGAAACACATTCCATAAGGGGAAAAAACTAACTTTTTGAAAGTCAATTCCAGAATAAACAATATGGCAGTTAGAAAGCTCTCTGATCTTCTCATCAATTGCCTGCAGAGTAGAAATACAGTCAATTGTCACAACAAACAGAAGACCTGTATAGACCTACTTTATTCACGGTTGACAAATGCATTACATGGAGGATTGGTAAAACACTAAAGACAGCTGAAAAGGTATGAGTTGATTGCTTCCAGTTCATTATTAGGGCAGCTATTAGCTTGTCACTACACCTGTCTTTGACGCCGAATCATGGTTGCAAGATCAACATATGGCAGCTTTTGATCAATTTTGCACTCCATCAATATTCCTCCATCATAGTCCTTGATGTACCTGGAACCAGCAAACTGTTAAAATCAGTGTTGGCAAGGTAACCAATTAGATATACCCCTATCATACCCTTTTATCACATTGAACGCACAAAAAACTTTGCTGCTAGCCTGCTGCCGAAACAGCAAGTGCTATTAGCCTATTATTATATACGTGCTTTCAAGTGTAACTGCCAATTTATACTCAAGGAACATGATAAGTCAACATAATTTACAAAGATATGCTGCATAACATGCTTACCCTTGCCATCTTTCTTTGTCCAACGTTATCCCCTTTGTGAAACCCTGAAAATTGCCAATGACAAGATAATGAAACTAAATATTTTTTTGCAAAGAATTTTTTACCAGAAAGTTAAAACTTATTGTTCTCTCCTGCCTAAAATCTCAAGAGGCTTTATCATCGAGAACCTGTTGCTAAGCAATAAAATTGTTTCTGGACATGATGCCTAAGAGAACTGGTCTATATCTGATAACTAAACTACAAGCAGGTAAATTAAGCTATTAAAAGTTGTCCCCTGATGCAAAGATTGTCAGACAATGTTGGGCACAATATTACTTATGAAGAACCTTTAACCCAACCTGTTAAATAACTTTCTAAACCGTCGAAACATTTCTTGTTACTAACTCTCTATACATCTTTGCAGATCTAACCAAAGCAGGGACCTTTTTCAGTTTTTATGAATTATTTGTATTTTCAGATGTTGAGGTGTATTTCATACATGTCGCTTCAGAAGTTTTTCTGTACTAACACATAATACATGAAATTTTAAGAAACAAAGTACACAAGTGCAAGGTCAGATAGCTACACCTGCTTTACAAAATAGCCAACAGCATTGTTATCCGCATAAGTTAAGAAATGAGTGAGCCCATCAGCATCTCGGGCGTGTTGCTTAAGATGATTCATTAACCTTGTTCCATAGCCTTTAACTTGCTCATCAGCTGTGATTGCACAAAATGCTATTTCTCCGAATCTCTGGCTACAGTTTTCAAAAGCAGAATCAGGACACTAACTTATGCAGCAGACTTAGGACAGACTTATGCAGCAGAAAAGCAATATAATTGACATGGTGCACAACATAACATAATAGAAACAAATCAATTGTCAGAGAAAGAAAAGTAAACGTATCTCTATTATGCAATCTAAACGGGCAACTGCTTTGAGATCATTGAACAATGGATTCCAAGGAATAGTACAATTGTATGAAACAATCTTGTAAATCATTACAACTAAATGTAAACTCAGATAAATTGAATTAATAGATGTTGGCTGCCATTTGCTTTCAGTTGTCAAGAAGGATCAAATCTTTAAACATTAAAAGTAGCGCATACGAAATTTGATGAATTGACCATGCAAGTGGAAAGAGAAATATACAATATGAAATATCATCATAATAAATGCTAGCGCAGAAGTCACAACATTGGGCGGGTTCAGCAGCACTTCGGCTTTTGGCTTATGCCATTTGCTACAGTAACACGCTTTTAAACGGTGCGATTTTTCCAAAGCGAGATCTACAGGTAAATTATAGTACAAACTGTACTGACCAAAATCGCATGCGAGTATGCGACTATTTTCCTCTACATACTGCTTCTTGCGAATAGCACAAAATTCAAAAAATTCAGCCATAAGGTACCAGCCCAAAAGAACCCACCCATTACCTTGCATAAGGGCGGTAAGTAATGCCTCCTACGACAATATTATTCCTGATAACCATCATTGACTTGTGAGTTCTGCAAAACAAATTAGTTACCTTGTGTAAGTACCATCCAAGAGATTTGATAATCTTATAAGCAACTTCCAAAAATTATTGACTGTAATCTAAAACATAGGAGCATTACCTATCCATAACAAGACGGACAATATACTCTTTGGGCATATTAGGAAGCTGCCGAGCGAAGATGTTCTTCAAACCTACCAACCTAGAGAGCCGTAGCCGTCAATAACAACTCCCAGCTTGTTAGCAAAATGAACTAGCATACGCACCAAATCATATGTTCATCAACTCCGTCGTTAGAATAGCACAGAAATTTCAGCCTCCCCGCATCTTCCTGCAGAACAAATTCACCTACCTCAGAAAATTCGCATTCTAACTAACACTTGATTGCTCTAAAGTCTTTACCCTAACAAACAGTCGAGCATAATCAAACCAAGTAACTCAAAACTAAGTCCGCACCTCGCGCTTGAGGCCCTCCTCGCGGGCGCTGTACGCGCCGCTGGTCTGGATGTTGTCGGTGAACAGACCCTTGGAGTCATCCTTCCCGTCGCCGGCCGCCGCGGACGCGGCGTCGGGCTTGGGAGCCGCCGCCGCAGCGGCGGCAGAGACGGACGAGGAGCTGGGCTTGGGTGGACGGCCGGAGGAGGCCGGCGCGGCGTCGAGGCGGGCGTTTGTGAAGGTGTGGAGGGAGTCGTCGTCGTCGTCGTCGGAGTGGGAGGAGGACGGCGACGACGGGCGGGAGGGCGAGGATGGGGAGGTGGAGGGGGACGACGGCGCGGTGGTGTCGTCGTCGTCGGCGGTGGCGTCGGAGAGAGACGACGGCGGGATCTTCCTCTTGCGGTGGGAGGCGACGCCACCGGAGGTCGCGCCGGAGTGGGAGGGCGAGGGCGCCGCGAGGCCGTCCATGGGGGGTTCTCGAAGGTTCGTGGGGCTAGGGTTTTGCGGAGATCTGGTAGCCGGAAGCTCCCGAGTCCTTTCGCTCGCTATATAACGCGATGCAGTTCGTAATCGACGCGGAGGACAAGTGGCACTGGATCATGACCCCACAATTTGTGGTTCCCACTTGTCAGTGAAGATTACTGGAATCTCACTGCAGCTGGGACCCAGCAGCACAATTTACGTAGGCCGAGCAGGAAAGCGGGAAAGAACAATCCGCAAAGGCTCGGGGTTTACATCTTTGTCCGAACTCTGAAGCCGCAGGATGGCGGCTGCGGTAGCAGCAGCGGCAGCAAAAACGGGAGCAAAGGCGAAATTAGGACTTAGTTACGTCCTGAGCTTAGTGGTAGAATGATCTAGGTTGGACCATAAAAATATTAACCAGGCTGGATTGAATTTACCCGATTATACACTAGATATTTTTCCACACCTCAGGCTGAAGTCTACCCTACCCGGGGTGTGAATCCGCCCCTGAACGGGAGGAGGAGGACAAATTCGGTAATGAGTTGTTCTCTCTCGTCGATTCAGGTCGAAATTATCAAAACTCAGGTCTCGCATGATTTAGGCATGCATTTGTGAAATATTATCCAAACTCCCAAGAAAATGCGTTCGTCTTGTACCCCAACAGGGGGATTCGTTGCGCTCGCCCAAGCATTACCCTTTTTTTTGGCTCAGAAATCTTCTCATTTTACTTTCAGTTCCTCAGCCTTTCAGCTGGCCATTGTTGGCTGCATGAGTAATACTATCTTTATAAATCTTGATTGGCTGCAACCGCTGTTCCCTACCACATTTCGCCTAGGAATCACGATTTTAGCATGTGGTGTGGTGCTGGGTGTTATTCTGTCCCTGCAACATAGCGACAGGCGAATTGTTACAGAGGTGTTTGGTTGCCAGCTACAGTTTACCACACCTAAGGTTAGACAAGTTTGACAAACTTAAGGAGCTGTTTGGTTGCAGTCACAGTTGTAGCAAGATTCCCTTCCAGCAAACTAGGTCTCACGCGTCAATGACTCAAAAAAGTGTGGCAAGATTCCCTTAGACTTGCTAAGGTGTGGCAAAAAATTTGAACACCTCAACTTAGGCAAGTGTGGCAATTTTTGTTAGCAAAGTGTGGCTAGCAACCAAACAGCCCCTACATCTCTCGCAACAGCAGCCTTGGTGGGCTTCTCTCTCTCTCTCTCTCTCTTCAGATCGACTCGACATTGCCAGCCGGCATACTTCCTGATGCATCAAAATCTTCTGGGATTTGTGTTTTAGTGAGAAAGTCTCATTTGGTTTCGATGATACTCGATACAGCTGTGCTTGTTTCCTGACTCCAGTGGCGGAGCCAGGATTTGGTTACACCCTGAACTCAGTGGTGAAATGATCTAGCCTATCTGAGCTGAACCATGAAAATATTACCTAGCCTAGACTGAATTTACCTGGGCTGTACACTAGATATTTTTTCATAATCTCCCGCCTGAGTTCGAGTAGGATTCCGTTCCGAGACATCTTCAGTAAAACGGTCATAACTTTTGCATACGATGTCCGTTTTCGACGTTCTTGCACTCGTTGGAAGCTAACGACGAGCTCGATCCAAAAATAATGACCTGCTTGCGCTAGTTGCTCTCTAAGACCCTCAAAATCGGCCATCTTTAGCCCTAAATTTACGTTACAAGTTTTTTATTTATATTTTTGCTCTTTTTCTTGGTTTTTCCTTCGGAATTTGGATTTTGCTTCAACTGAAAAAATGTAGATGATGGTTCCGAACTGTCTGTAATGACTTTTTTTGTAGTAGTAGTGACTTCTCCTTATTGCCGCTAATTGTGTGTCCGTAGTTTTTTCCGCAAGGGTTTTTCACGTTAAATCGTTGTCTCTTGTTATTGATTGTTCTTCATTGGTTTTGTACTCTATCCTATTGATTTCATATCAAGTGGCAGATTCGATCCTAACATGGATGAACTATAGTAATCTATGCGGTTTTTTTTGTAAGACCATGGTTGTTAGTTTGGGCCTGTGTTTGGTACGTAGTTGGGCTGTCCGTTTATTTGGTCAAGGCATGCACAAGTACGTACAATAAGTCTAAACTCTAAAGCAAACCAAGTTGTATTACCTTTTCCATCCATGGCCTTACACAATTATATTAGCATCAAATGTTTCCCCAGGGATCTCCATATCCAGCAACACCAAGGAGATCGACCGAATCCCTTGCAAGTTCATCAAGATTTACATGACAAAATAATCATGGCATATAATTTAAAAACCAAAGTCCTAATGCTTATATATAAGCCTGGCAATGGTGATTAATTGATATTGAGGCAGGAACCTGCCTAGCCTAGCCTAGTTTAGGATCTGATACGAGCTCTCATCGATGGGCACCACCTTGGGCACATTGACCGGGAGCATGTCGACCTCCCTGATCCACGGGTTCTCGCCGACGGCGTCGCCGTCGATGGCCCTGAGCGCCTTCCAGACGGCGCTGTTGCACTTGAAGCCGGAGCCGAAGGCGATCTGCCATACCCGGTCGCCCCTATTGATCCTGCCCTTGGCCTCGCAGTAGGCGAGCTCGTACCAGAGCGAGCTGCTGGAGGTGTTGCCGAACCTGTACAGCGTCATCCTGGACGGCTCCATGTGCCAGGGGCTGAGCTTGAGGCTCTTCTCGAGCTCGTCGAGCACGCCACGGCCGCCGGCGTGGATGCAGAAGTGCTCGAAGGCGAGCTTGAAGTCGGGGAGGTAGGCCTTGACGCCGGCCCTGAAGACCTTGTTGAGGACGACGGTGGCGAGGAAGCGGAGCTGTTCGGACATGGGCAGGACGAGCGGGCTGAGCGTGGTGATGTTGGTCTTGAGGGCCTCGCCGGCGACCACCATGAGCTCCTTGGAGAGGGAGACACCCACCTCCCCGGCGTCGTCCTCCTCCTGGGTGACGCAGCCGTAGCTCTGGTCGTGTGCGCCACGGTGGGTGCGCACCGTGTGGACGAGCTGGTACTTGGCGCGACACGCGTCGGCGCGGCGGTTGGAGAGGAGGATCGCCGCGCCGCCAACCCGGAACAGAGTATTGGTCACCAGCATGGGGCGGTTGTTGCCCATGTACGCGTTGAGGGTGATGTTCTCCGTGCTCACCACCAGCGCGTACGTGTTCGGGTGGACCTGCATGCAACCAACGCAAGCATCACAATTAACACTTCAGCATGCATGCTTGCTTGTGTCAACAACAATAATTCAGCATACTTTGAGACTAATAATCAGTAAGATAACAAGTCTTGGTACGTACGTAGGATATGTAATGACCAATGTTAAATGCTACTACGTACTAAGGCGCAGCATATAAAATGCCTTGTTGAAACGATGAGATTTGTTGTTTCTTTTCTGGATCTAGGACCACTGCTGAATGAACTGAGCACACATTTGCAGGCTGCTGTCACGAAACATAACTTTAATCACTAATTCAAAGCTCCGACATATTCCCCACGGTAAAAAAATGTCATTTTTAAACACTAATTTATATTATAATATATAATAAAAATAGCAAACATATGATAATTATGGAAATACTCCATATGGACCGCAGCGCAATGCCCATGAAGCAGAGACCCGGAGACATGCCATGCCATCCATCTGTACAGTATATGGATTGTTCTTAGCTTGATCTACGTACGGATATTTCGCCGCGAATAGTACTAGCTAGCACTACCAATTAAGCAAAACACATGCCGATCTTTAGCGTGTTTAATTTGCTACGCGTTCCATGCATGTGCTCATCTCATGGAGTAGTTCGTTCTTGGTTGAATGCATGCCATAACTGAAACCCCAGTACACGCTGTAGCTAGCTAGCTAGGTTTCTACTGATGCATCACGCATTGCGATGATGAAATTAATCAAAGCAAGTTTAATAAGGCTGACTGTGCTAGCTACAAGGGAATCCATGTCAGCATAGTCCTATGTGGAGGGGAGAGAAAAGGAGAGAGAGAGTCAAGCCGGCTCCCATGCAAGAGTCAGGCTATAGCACAGGAAAAGAGACGTTATCCATGCATGTACCAATAGAACTAACTGCTATACCCATGCATGTATTAAATTATCAATACCCATGTATGTATTAAATGATTGAGAGCTTTTGTGGAGACAACTTATAGCCAGCTTATTGTATGAGTTAGCTGCATCATTATCTTTTGAATGATATGGAAGTGTATTGGAGATAGCAGCTATCTATACTATTAAACTTGCTCTGAGATAGATCGATGAACAAGTGCAGCAACCGAGGTAGCCATGCATGCATGATGCTAGATTGCTAGAGTACATTGGGAAGAATCTTGGATAACAACTCTACTTCTATGTTTTTATTGATATAAATGTTTCCAAAGGGGTACCCTTAAGTTAGGATGAACGGAGAGTGCTCTATTGTTGTTTTTTCTTCCAAATCTTGTGTCCTCCCATCCATCGTTTGCACTTCATTTATATTGTTAGAAGGGATGGCAGTTGATTGGATGAAGAGGTGTTCGTCCATTCGAGTGAAGCAACTCTTAGAGAGGTTATTATCAGAGAGACGTATGGAGGAGTTATCTACGTGCCCTTTTAATGATGCATGTGCTAACTTGCGTTGGAGAAATAGATTATATGGAAAATTATTATATATGATATTGAAACATCATGTGAGAAGATCCATGATTTTTTTGTAGTGAACAATTGTCAACATTAGATTTTCTCCCTGTTGTTCAGTTTTTGGCAATCCAATCGGCTCAGTTGAGCGATCAGACCAGCCAGGCAAATCGGTTTGACCGACTCGGCTGAGCAGTTAGACCAACCGTCCTCTAATTTCGGCAATGAGTTTTGAAATTTAGGAATTTGGTGGTGGATTGGATATTTTGTTCCTAGGTCAGTACATTCATGTTATATGAAGCATGTTTGAACTATCGTGGATTAGGTTATGAAGAACTTATGCCTATAAATGATTACTTTGTCTTTTGATGTGCAGAGAAGATGCAAGTCAACTATGGTCAACGACGAGGATCGGGACTGCGCTTATGGAGGAGTTAAGATCCAGAACGGTCAAGGATACTAGGTAAGATGGTTGAGCTCAAGCATCACACAGAAAAGGCAAGGTATGTTGAAGAAAAGGTTCGAACGATGGGCTACACCAAGTGATTTGGTCGGTTCAAGTGAGACATGGTCGTGGAACCAGAGTGGGAAAGCCATTGGTGCACCAAGAGGTGGCAATAATGGTGATTAATTATAAGGGAAGGTGAAGACCAAGTTGAGGTAAGGGTATTTTGGTAAGCACTTTAGGTCAAGGAGATGCTGAGAAAATCAAATGGAGTGCTGCAGTAAATACCAAAGGTGAATTCTTGAATATCTCTAGGGGCACCTCGGCCACTGCTGGGAGTTTGCAATGTCTGTTGCGAGAGCATACTCCTCTATCTGAAATGTGTAGGTCAGGCCCTGTGGTGAATTTGCAAATCGCAAGTGCAGCAAGCTCTTTGGGTTCAAGAGGATCAAGAAATGTGTCACACCTAATGCGCCGGCAACATTGATGAAGTCCTTGAGGTTGTTCCGCTTCTTCTCGTGTCGATTGTTTCGAAGGGGAAAAAACCAAAATCGCGGCTTGCGAGGAAGACAACAGATGTAATTACTCGTGGATTGGAGCTGTGATCGAGAGAGGGGCTAAGTATAGGGACCTTGAGCTTGAGGGTGGTGTAGGGGAGCATGAGCTTGCAGAGGTCCTGCTGGAGATGGCGGAGCGTGGAGGGGAGCTTGCCACGGGAGAAGACGAAGCATTGGAGATCCTGGCATCGATGACCTAGGGAGAAGACGAAGCGCTTAGGGATCTTGGTGCCGATGAACTCATCGACATTCGTCATCGCCGCCTGCTGCTTCCGCGCCACCGACTGGGGACTGGGCGTTGGAGACCACCGGCTTACTTGGAGGAGTCGAGACCACTGGCGAAGCAAGCTCGAGGGTCTACTCATTGGCACTATCTAGCGTTGGCTTCACGACCTAGCACAGTGCAAAGCATGGGTCTACTTCGCCGACACTCTGCAATGTCTCTGTAGCGTCGGCTTCATGGCTGGTGAAAGGAAAACATGTGGTATGGAAATCTAAATGCCTTAACACAGTGTCATCCCATTTCCATACTTCTTGGTCCTCTCAAAACAGCTATGTGTTGCATGAGATATTGCTCTCTTCTCTCTTGCTTAATTCCCCTCCACATCAGAGTTTTGCTGAGTTAACATGCTATAGATATTGCTGATATAGGAGCATTGAGAGTGTCCTTGTGCATATATTCTCATTTCTAAATGGAGTATCCTTATAGAGTAGCTATCGGCATGATCATGAAGTGTGCTGTTTTTTTTTTTTTGAATTTTGAACTAATGTCAAAAGTCATAAGTAGCAGGATAAATGAAAATGCCCTCCGAATTGTTTTCACGGGATTCTAGCCAGAGTCACACTCACGCGTACAGCAAGATGCTCTCATTTATTCTATCCGTATCCGTAGGACATGGGTGATGGGCCGGGTGGGTCGCCCAATGGGGCCGGCCATTGGTTATGGACGTAGTACGCCATTCTGCCTCGGCTTTGGTGCATGCATGAGTCAGTGAGTGTGTCTGTCACTGTCAGTGTACCTGGAGCAGGCGCTTGGCGAGGTCGATGGCGATGATGCCGGCGCTGCAGCCCATGCCGCTGAGGTTGTGGGTGACGACGTCGTGGCGGAACCTGTAGCGGTTGACGATGAGCGAGGTGAAGGACGGCGTGGGGCTGAGGAGGCTGGAGTTGAAGATGAGCACGCCGACGTCGCCGGGCGCCACGCCGGCCTTGCGGAAGATCTCGTCGACGACGCCGAAGACGACGGCGTCGGACTCCTCCTTGGCCGTCCGGAGGCACATGTCCACGGGGAGGCTGATGAGCGACATGGGGAAGTGCGTGGCCTCGCCGAGCCCCGACCGCTCCAGCATCCGCTTCTGGAACGCCATGCTCTCCTCGCTGAACCGGCCGCACCGCCCGAAGTGGACGATGGTCTTGGCGCGGGACGCCTCGTGCACCGCCGGCGCCTTGTACCCGGCGAGGTCCACCAGGTACACCGGCCGTGGCCGCGACGAGGCGTACGCGTACGCCGCCACCGTCGCAGCCCAGCAGGCCGTCACCAGCGCGGGTACGCTCACGTTCGCCTGCCTCCAGAGGCTGCGCACCTTGGCCGGCGTCAGCGTCGAGAGCCACGGCGCGACGAGCACGAGCAGGGTGACGGCGAGCAGGTGGGGGAGGTGGCTGACGAAGCGGCGGTACAGCAGCCTCGCGTGGTTCTTGGTCGCCTGCTTCAGCGTCCTCAACAGCTCCCTATCCATGGTGATATCAACTACAGACACACACTCTCTCTCTATATATCTACTATGAAACTACGAATCTTTCAAGGAATGCCAAGACGGAGAAGAAGGTATGGGGGTGTGAGCAATGGTAAGAGTGGATTTATAGGGTTGGAGAAGAGAAGGGGGAGGAGAGCTTAGTGCCAAGCTGGTAGCTGATCGATGAGGAGGCAGTGTTAATGCATTAATAATTGTGCAAGTACTTCTGGTTGTTAGCTTTTACAAACTGGCTTTTGATTTTGAACGGTGTGGCTTCTTAACATGAGTGTCTTTTGCTCTCTTAGGTTGTGATCAAAATGGCTGAAAAGCCCGTGGCTTATGGCTGAAAACACTGTAGCTGGCTGAAAAAAGCACTGTAGCTGACAGAGGCTTATTTACCATAATTAAATTTAAAAAATTTAAAAATAAAAAAAACATATTAGCCCATCACGTAAAGTGTAAACAAATACGAGGAAAAAAAGAACCGGTAAAAAAACTCAAAAAAAAGCCAAAAGTTCAGAAAAAGACGAAATTTATGAATAGTGCAAAAATAAGCTGAAGCCAAAAGCTCAAGCCATTTTGATCACAACCTTAATCTCGATCACAATCAAACAAAAATCAAAAGTCACAACCAAAAACTACAACACTTTTGATGAGAACCTAACACTGCTCTGCTACATAGCTATATGCATAGAATGTAGTATGTATGTATGAATGCACCTTTCGTGCTATACATACATGTCTATTACTGGAAGTATGAGAGCTGTTGAAGTATATTGCACATTTTTTCTCATCAGGTTAAACTTTTGGGTGAACTAACTGGTGTATGTAACTCAATATAATATCAGAGCGCTGATCAATTCACGTGCAATGACTACATCTTCTGCTTTTTCTGCCTCAACTGGTTCCATCACCACTGATGCTATGTCTAGCAACACTAGTCTCCTGCCCACACCCTCGTTTGTGCACTTGATAAACATCAAGTTGCATCATAAAGAACTATATCATGTAGAAGGCCCAATTTCTTCCATACCTACGCAGTCATCAACTCCTTGGGGTTCGTAGATGGATCAGAAGTTTCTCCACCTAATACCATTACTAAGACTGGTGATGGAGGAGCTACAATTGTGCCTAATCTGGAGTATCTCACTTGGCTCCAAAAGGATCAGGTTGTTCTTAGCGCATTATTTTCCTCTCTCAGTGAGGAAATACTTGCGCAAGTGATGCTCCTAAACACAGCTGCCGAAGTCTAGAATGCACTGGAGTGCTCGTACTCGTCTAGATCAAGGGTGAGGGTCATATAAATTAGGTATCAGTTGCCTACAATCCAGAAGAAGGATATGCCAGCACTGGCCTATTTCAACGAGGTGACGGCCCTGGTTGACACGCTTGGCTCTATCAGCATGGTGCTTTTATAACATCCAGATTTTTAATATTTTTTAAAGTTTTTAAAATAAAAAACCATTTGGATTTTTCTTGACTTAATTAAATCTTAATTTTAATTTTTACAAATTAAAAGGACTTAATATGAATAAAGTAAACATTAATTAAATTAAAAACCAGTTTTAGATGGGTTCCTTATCTTACAATGAATTTTTCTGTATTTTTTGGATTTTCTAGATTTATTTGCTATTTTCTAGAGCTCAATTTGAATTAATCCCATTTTTGAAATTCAAAAATCTAAAAATTTTGGATTTTGTTTTTGGTCCCAAAACCCTATTCCTTCAGCCCAATCCAATTCCCCAGCCTAGTCTGCTTTCTCTCACACACAGCCCACTCCCTCCAGCCCAGCATGCCAACCCTCGTAGCCTCGTGTTAGCCCCAGCCCATCAATGCTTCAGCCATCAGCGCAGCCCACTTTTCTTGCGCACGCTTCCACACCACTCACCCACATCTGTCTCCCCACATCACTAATCGCCTGGGCCCGCCCGTCAGCTCCTTTGTGCCCGAGTTGAACTCCTTCTCCATGTCTGGTACGAGGTCGCCGTGTCATGCCCGTCCTGGTCACCTCCTCGTTGGATTATTTAAGCACTGGTCGCACGTCAAAATACATGCCCCAATCTTCTCTCTCTAATTCCTAGCGCACTTATCTCGATAGCACTGCCTTCTTGATGAATCGATGCTTGGAGCTCATGCACCATCAAAGTCCTTCCTCGCCAGAATTCTTCATCCTCGGTAAGTCCTAGGCCTTGCCATCTGCATCCCTGCCTTCACCACTCCGGGTTCTATCCGGTGCTCCTCTTGTCATCATCAGAACATCCCTGCTTCCTCGTGTCATTGTGAGCCATGACTGTGCAGCCACGTTCTTCACTATCGCCAACGACCAACGTCGTTTCTTACTACCGCACTCACATCATTAGGTTCACCTTGTTGGCTGCATCCCACAGCACCTCTCCACGAGCTTCACTGTACCTCGCTGTCGCCGTTGATCCTTAATCCAATAACCTCGCCGTTGCCACCCATGGCAAGCCACCTCAGCTTCCTCGTCCAACATGGCAGCCACACAACCTCAACTGCCACCTCAGTGTATTGCATCACATTGCCAAGATAGAAAGCCGTGTTACCTTGCCATCTCAGCGCAACCGAGCCATGTGTCATTGAAATTGGCCTCTCTCTCCTTGCTCAAACCACAGTGCCAATATAGTTTTGGGATGAAGCTTTCCAAACTGCTTGTTTTCTTATTAATCACCTCCCAAGTAAAGTCATTAATTCATTCACTCCTCTAGAACTACTCTTAGGATCAAAATGACTATAAGTTTTTGAAAACTTTTAGGTGTGCTTGCTGGCCCAATCTTCGTCCTTATAATAGGCATAAACTTGAAGCTCGATCTAAACAATGTGTCTTCCTTGGATATAGCCCTATACACAAAGGCTACAAATGACTGTTCATTCCAACCAGACAAATTTGTCTTTCCATTCTCAAAGTCCTTGACATCTCCTTCAGTTGAGAATTCTCTTGGCTCATTGCCAACTCTTCCTTCCTTGAGTCCCTTGTATCTTCTTAGGATCAGGAATTAGGGGTTGATCTGTTATTGTCTAATGGCCATTCTAAACATTCTTTGCCATTTAATGCTTCGTATACTGGTGTTGCCGACAATGGCACCATATGTGGCACCAGCGAGGCTATTGATATTGTAGCTAGTTAGGCTACGGTTCATGATGGCCATCCCATGCGCACTTGTCTGCACAATAATGTGCACCAACCAAAGGTGCAGACAGATGGCATTATCAAATACCCTATCGATGGCCATCATGCTATGACTTCTGCTACTGAACCGGCTGATCACATCAAAGCATTGAAGGATCTAAGGTGGAAAGAAGCAATGCCTTGCTCAAAAACAATACTTGGTGTTTGGTGCCTCCTTATCGGGTGTTCAAACTGAAGAGAAGGGCAGATGGCTTAGTTGAGTGATATAAAGCATGACTAGTTGCTAAAGGGTTCAAACAACTCTACAGGATATACTATGAGGACACCTTTAGTCCTATATTCAAACTAGCAACAATCAGACTTGTTCTCTCATTGGCAGTGTCTCGTGGATGGAATCTCCATCAACTTGATGTCCACAATGCCTTTCTGCATAATGTATTAGAACAAGAGGTATTGCAGCCCCTAGGTTATGAAAATGCAAGGTATCCTAAACATCTCTGCAAATTGAATAAAGCTTGTACATGCTAAAGCAAGCATCTCGGGTCTGGTACTCAAGATTGAGTTCTAAATTGCAAGAGATAGGCTATGTGCCATCCAAGGCAGATACCTCTCTGTTTTTATATAACCATCATAGAGATATGGTGTACATCCTAGTTTATGTAGATGATATCATATTGGTGAGTTTGTCCTCAAATGTTACTGATCTCCATGTTCTTCGGCAACTTCAGGAAAGTGTTGTTGTTAAAGATCTTGGAGAGGTGCATTATTTCTTGGGCATTGAGATAAACAAGTAGTCTGATGGTATTGTTTTGACATAGAAGAAATGCATCAATGACTTGTTACAGAAGGCAAACATGGAAGAGTGTAAACCTATGACCGCACCAATATCAGTCTCAGAGAAGCTATCTAAGACTGAAGGGAAGGTTTTAGATCCAACTAAGGTGACAAAATATCAAAGCTTAGTGGGAGCACTACAATACTTGACATTGACACACCCAGACATTTCTTTTGTCATGAACAAGGTGTGCCAGTTTATGAATTGTCCCACGGACCTACACTTGACAGCCGTGAAATGTATATTGAGGTACTTGAAGCATACATCCTTAGTTGGCCTTTCAATTCGCAAGTCTGTCTCTACTTTGGTTAGTGCCTTCTGGGATGCTAACATGGTAGGATGTCCCGATGATCAATGATTGACTGGAGGATTTGCTGTGTTTCTTGGTTCAAACCTCAATCCTGGAGTTCAAGAAAACATGCTATTGCCTTTTGTTCAAGTGCAAAGTCCAAGTACAAGGAGTTAGCAAATGCAACATCTGAGATAGTGTGGGTTCAGTCATTACTTGGTGAGCCTAGTGTATTCTACATAAAAGCACCGTGTTTATGGTGTGACAATTTGGGCACTACCTACCTTTTTGCGAATCCGGTCTTTCATGCCAAGACTAAACATATTGAGGTAGATTTCCACTTTATTCGTGAACGAATGGATTCCAAGGCATTGGAGATACGATTTATTTCCTCACAAGACCAGGTGGCTGATGCGCTCACCAAGCCTCTGCTAGTGCAACTTCTATCTTAAGCAAGGTGCAATATCTACTTGTGATTGAGGGAGGGTATTAAAAGAAAATGTAGATATGATTTTATCTGTTGTTGTAACCTTCACCTTCCTATTATTCTCAGGAGATTGTGTTTGCTGTGATCTTGTCAAACTAACTCTTTTGCGATCGTTGCTTTCTATTCTTCAGTTGTATGTATTGTACATGATCCAACAAGGTTGGTTGTATTATATATAGCAAAAGCCAAAGGTATTATTGATTGTGGGATCCAATTCTTCTCTCTTTTCACATGGTATCAAAGCTTAGTGATTTTGAAAACTGGTTTTCACCTGGCCAACGCAATATTTAAAAATAGGGATAGACTATTGCACAGGCGACTGAAATTTTTTTATTTTTCAGTCACCTAAAGTTGCACTTTGAATCACCTAAAGTTGCACATATTTTTTTGGAGGGGGGGGGGCTGCAATTTTAGTTGATTGAGAGTGCAATTTCAGGTCACCTGAAGTTGCACTCTGAATCACCTGAAGTTACATATATTTTTTTGGAGGGGGGCTGCAATTTTAGTTGATTGAGAGTGCAATTTCAGGTGACTGAAAGATAAAAAAAATTCAGTCGCCTGTGCAATAGCAAAACTGTTAAAAATATAATTGTGACCCACTTTTAGTCTACGTCTCAGGCCTAATGGAGTGAAGCCTGGACATGAGAGGAGTATTGAAGTGTATTGCACATATTTTCTTATTAGGTTAAATTTTTAGGTAAACTGGTTGGTGTTTCTAACTCAGCTGGAGCAATGTACCCATGACATCCAAGATGAGTAGGTGGCAGTGAATTGATTGTTCAGTAAAAATGTACTATAAATTGGAATTTACTTCTGTCCTTTTATGGACTAAATCGACTCTGCTTAATGCTGACCATGTTTTTCCAGGTTTTGCAAAGGGCCATGTTTGCTTTTGGCGTTGGCAGCCCCTGCTTCAGCAAAACTGAGAAACTCAGGTAGGTGGTCGAGTTAGTATAAATTTGGAAGTGCTGGTATAAACACCACATTTCCATTTGTTCACAGTTAGGTATATACTTCCATCTCCTATTGCCAGCATATTTCGCTTTCGATGTGAGCCGTTGGATGGGGCTTGCGTGTGCCAGATTTAGGCAGGCTTGGTGGCCGTGTACATCACATTCATATGCGTGTACATTGAAAGCCACAATTCAAAGATGGACGCTTGCTGCAGGAAGTCTTCTTCAACCTTCAGGCTGGTGTTCCACTGTTGATGGAGTACAGTAGCACATGCACTGCATGCCAGGCCTTCAATATGAGTTGCAGACTGCAACCCAATGAAATGACCTAGCTTCTCTCCCCTTATCCTTCTCTCTTTGGACTTTCTCCCTGTTCTCTCGTTGGATGGCGATGAGATTAATGAGATGAAATTTATATCTTAATTTCAGGGATTGTTTAAGCTTACCTGACTGAAGATCAACTGAACTCACTGAAGACTTCCTTTCTGACTGAAGACTTGGAGGGATGAAACGCTATTTCCAGAGTTAATTTGCTGCTGAGCCAAATGAGATACTTTAATTAACAATACGTACGTGTGTATATACAAGCTCGAATTCGTTGAATAGCAATTAATTACCTTGTTCTTTAGGCCCTGATCAATATGGCTTCAGCTTATTTTTGCACTATTCATAAATTTCGTCTTTTTCTGAACTTTTAGCTTTTTTTGAGTTTTTTATCAGTTCTTTTTTTCCTCGTATTTGTTTACATTATACGTGATGGGCTAATATGTTTTTTCTATTTTTATTTTTTTTAAATTTAATTATGGTAAATAAGTCTCTGTCAGCTACAGTACTTTTTTTCAGCCAGCTACAATGTTTTCAGCCATAAACTATGAAGTTTTCAGCCGAATCGATCACCACCTTAATTATGCAGGGCTTGCAGTGGCTGCAAGAGCTGAAACAGTAATATATAGATCTGCCAAGCCACAGTCGAGGCTAGCTGCCTACAAGTCAATCTCTGTATGCTACAGCAGGTGTTACTGCGTACACTGCTCTCCGGAGACACGACTTGATAAGAAATAAATGTTTGTATCAATCAATCTTCGTGGAGTGCATGTGTCAGTGATTAGATTCTTCAGGGTCATATAAAGTGATTTGATTCTTCAGGATCACATGAGTTTTGTGTTGAGAATTTGTTTCCGAAGAATGAACCAAAGCACACAAGGCTAGATTTTTTTTTGTGCACATGATGTCCTAGGATTATATGCAACTGTAAGCTTCTGGCCTAGATATTCTGGTTGTTGTCTGTGTATATATCACAAATGGAAATGGAATATGTCCTCTGCTTGGTATGAGGTCTAAAATCCCAACATAAATGTCATAAGAGAAATAAAGATACTTTTCTAGCATGACAATCCCTAAAACCATATTGTAAAGAAACAGATTTCCTGAGGAACATATCCCATTTTCCGTACGGACAAGCTTCCGCGTCTGTTCGGTTTAGTGGAGTCGACGGGTACGAGTTCATATCGAATTTCGAATCCGATCTGATGTTTGCTTGGATAGTTTTGTTTCCGTCTCGGCGTCTTCGGCTCGTAATTTGCTAATCAGATTAGAAAAGCGCCGAAGACGTGTAGTCAGAATAGCTCGTAATTTGGATCGAGTTGCTCATGCACTGCTGGTCTCGTTCCTTGCGAGACTTGGCCAGGGTCTAGACTGGTTTGTTTATTGTGATTCTAGAGTAGCACAGTACCCTGAAAAATTAGGTGCATGTGCCTTTGCGTCGCAGCATGTTCTGGTTTTGCAATGTTTAGGGTCTGTTTGGCAGAGCTCCATCAGCTCCAGATTCATCTAGAAGGTGGATCTGGAGCTGGATTCACCGTGGAGCAGCTCCATCGTGGATCTGGGATTCGTCAAAGTGTTTGGTACAGCTCCACCTCCCTCTCTATCTCACTTCCACCTGGGCCCCACGCGTCAGGGGCAAAATGAAAAAAAAGAGGCACGGACACGCGCGGAGAAGAGGAGGAGGCGGCGCATGCCCGGGGGAGGTGGTGCGGGCCCGGGGGCAGGCGGACGCGGGGGAGGCGGCGCCGGCCCGGGAGGAGGCGGGGGAGGTGGCGCCGGCCCGGGAGGAGGCGGAGGCCCGGGAGGAGACCGCGGCGGTGGAGGGAGAAGGCGGAGGAGGCGGCGGTGGAGGAGGGAGGCGGAGGCCCGGGAGGAGGCGGGGGAGGCGCGACGCGAGAAAAAGAAAAAGGTTGAACCGTTTTTTTTGTGTAACCAGTGGCAGTGGTGGGTAATTTTTCCCAACTCCACCAAATTTGAGTTGGTGGAGCACCCCTTGAGGTGCTCCACCAAATCCATGAATCTGGGGGTAGATCCACTGTTTTCGTGGAGCAGATCCATGGTGGAGCTGCTGGAGCTAGAAGTGTTTAGCTGGTAAAATTGAATTTGGATCTGATTTTTGTGAATTTGGAGCTAGTGGAGCTCTGCCAAACAGGCCCTAACTCTAGAACCAGGCAGAATGGCAGATCATAATTAGGCCCCGTCCAAAAATGTAGTAGTTTTATTTGTTAAAATGACATTTCAACAGCTCTTAAATTTTTCTAATATATTCAATTAAAAGAAAATAAATAAAAAATAAAAACACAGTTATATCTCTATAGATAAATGCAAATGAAAAGGAAAAATAAAAAAAGGAAGAAAGGAAAAAAGTTACGTTAAGAAGCCAATGCGTTTCAAACAGCTTTTGGCTTATGAAACCAGACAGTTTTGAACGGAACCTTAATCTATGATTCTTACATGCGCACATCCAACTTAGATATAAAGATTAATTTTTTAATTAGCCATCGGGCCGGTTTGGACTTGTGCTCTCAATGTTTTTACTGTCTGTCGGAAGTAGGGTTACGGGGCTTCATACTTGGATTACCCTAATTCCTTTATCAAAAGATCAATTAGCCGATTTAAGTTTTGGTCAGTATTAGCCTTTGTTTCCGGTACATGCATGTGCATAATTATTGTGCCATCCAGTAGCAGCACGCTTGTTCTTGATGCAACTAGTTTGTCCTCGCTTTTATTACGTTTAGTAGTTTGCAAGTCCAGAACAATGAACTGTTAATAGATCGGCTAATTAAGGTACACGAGGACTTCAGGCATCAAGAACACCGGGGAAGGAGGAGGAGTAGGGGGCGGTGGGGCGGGGACGGCGGTGAAGTAGGAGGAGGGGAGCCGGCCGGGGAGGAGAAAGATGATCACCGACCATCTGTGCTGCTAATGGACCAATCTACTGTGTGAAATTGGCTACTTGATAGCCTTAATACTAGCTCCTGTAGATGCTAGCTGCTTGGAGATCACACCACATGCATGTTCGGTTTAGTGAGATGTTTTGGTACTCTTAAAGTCTTCACTCCAGCTTGAACCAAGCTAGCCGGAGTCTTTTTCCTTGGGAAAGACTATACCATGTTTTAATTTCCATCATTAAAGAGTTCGCCCATTAGATTCCAAGCACATAGTGAACACCACCGAAAAGTGCTATGATGGTTAGAGGCCTTTGGCATTGACATTTCAAGGTTAATTTAGGGTTTGGTTACCTCCAATAGGGTACTTCTAATAATTGTGCAACAACGAGCCTGGTCGATTTGTAATATCCAATGGTCGATATCAAGTTGATGCAAGAAATGAAAATTTTCTGTCATGGTAATCAAGTCAAAATTTTTCATTACCGAGGGCCACTCCACAATCTTACATGACGCGGATGCGGTGGTCGCCACCGTTGAAGGAGCGTAACCAGTATGGAAATGTACACCACTGTAATTGTTGTTAGTTCTTTTGAGTTGGTGATCGTACGTCTTTTCTCCTCCAATCGTCTTATTCTTAACTTCTCATCATTACTATTATAAAAGAACGAGTTGATAGTTGTACGTCCATTCTTCTCTAATCGTTTTATTCCCTCAACTTCTCACCAATCTCCACTTTGCAACCGATCAGAATAACTCTCTTCTATAGCACTATTCTCTATACATTCAATGAGTTTCGTTGTAACACACGGGTACGTAACTAATCACTCTCCACTTTTCAACTGATCAGAGTAGCCTTCTTCCATAGCATAATTCTCTATATATCTAATAAATTTCGTTGCAACGCACAAGCAGGTGACTAGTGTGCATTATAGTTAGGATTGCACTTGGGTAATCCTTAATTTTCTGCAGAATAAAACCATCAACTTTCAGTGGATAATGCAGAGCCAGTTCCATTGTAAGACTAATGTGAATTGTGAATAGATACCTATTCTTTTTGGTTTTTTGCTTTTGGTTTCTCCGAAAGTCAAAAAGTCAAACATTAAAATGGGGCGGTCTATTCAAGCGAATTCTCCACATGCCTTCCTAAGCCTAAAATTGTATGCACCATCCGAGTCGGCATCCCACCATCCATTGCTGTGTCAAAAAAACGCAGCAAAAAACCATCAACCACAACCAAAAGAACAGCCCCTGATACTGAGAAATGAAAACATGGAGCCTTGGTACCACTATGTATAACTGGGCTAAGTAATAAAAAACAAGAGTAAGTTTTATTTCTTTTGATTTAAAATACTAGGATGTAAATTTACTTTTCAATTGCTGATTATTGCCGGGTAGGTTTGCTCCTCAGATTCCTGGGATCTAAATGCCTCCTATTTGCCATCATGCCATGCTGGCTGTCATGATCTGGTGCCAGGGGCGGACCTACAGTAATTCATGGGTATTCAACTGAATACCCAAAAATTTTGGTAAAAAATCCACTATATACAGCTTGTAATATATATGTATACTAGTAAATAAGCTTAATTCATCTCATTTTCGTCTCTTGGGCCAACCTGGCAGCGCCACGCTGGACCGACCGTCTCTCGCGTCCTGACTGCCGAATGGCCCAGTGATTGGCCCACTGCCCACGCACCACGGGGTGCTTGGCCCAGCCAAAGTGGCTCACTAGTCGCTCTCCACGCCTCACGGTCTCAACGACTCGGCAACTTGGCCTCTCCTCTCCCTGGCGGCGCACGAGTGTCAGGCGGTCGCCGGTCCGGTACTCCGGCGAGACGGGTAGGTGGCGACCTCATCTTCACCCCCGACAGTCTCAGCGACTCGGCGTCTCGGCCTCTCCTCTCCCTGGCGGTGCACGGGCATCGGGCGGTCGCCGGTTCGGCACTCTGGCGAGGTAGGCAGGCAGCAACCTCATCTTCACCCTCAACGGCTTGGGACAGTGGGAAGGTACTTTCTCAGTTTCTCTATGCCACATTGCCATTATGCCTGTATGCCAGATTCAGATTGGCAGATCTGATTTGGTAATTCATGCTATAATTCAAGGTAAACTTTTTCACATTAGTTCAGTTATCATTGCTCAAGTAGAAAGATATCAAAACTCTTACATCATGAAAAAAGACAGATTTGTTGACATGAGATGAGAAGTGCTTCAAGGTTGACATTGCCATAGCTCTTCCTACTGAGTACTGATGCTTAATTGCTTACCCTTTTTTAATTGCCATGTGCCTTGTCTTTGCAAGACATGCGTGATGCATCTTGTCTCTAATGATTGCAATAGACAAAGTAGTTACAAATTGCAATTGAACCTCACATTCATGTATTGTACTTAAATCTGCTTGCACTTGTTTTGGCCATACTGAAAGGGTCGAGGATATCTCACTCAATTTGTTGGTGTGAGGGTTCAGAACACTCAGCTGATCAGGATTGTTTTTTGTGCTGCCTTCAAGGAATGCTTTGAGATCATCTTGTCCCTTAAGCTTTAATAACATGTTTGAATAAATCTAACTTTCTGTGCAAACAAAACATTGTAGGAGAAAGGACTGAGCCACCAATTATCCTTACAATTTGCTGAAGTGAGTTCTTTAGGAGGACAACCTTTTGTCGTATGCTACCAGCTGAACATAACAAATACATGCTTTCAGTCATTTGATGCACCAATTCTTGAACAAGAACAGAATTAGAGTGCAAAGTGCTTGTTCCGCAAATATTTTGTTAGATTCTTGTTGCTATTTGTAGACAAAACAACGGTTACATGACTTGAATTATTGTAGGTATATATTGTTCATGCACACAATGTAAAGAATTGTGTGAAGACTGAACCATACTCTTGCCAAGACTCTTGTGGAATATGCTTATGCAGTTCTGCTGTAAGTTAAACTTTTTCACATTATTTTATTACTTGTGCAGCATGTATGCTTTAACATTGCTTTGCTAATATGATCTTTCATATGTTTGATTTTGTAGATCTTTGAGCTTTAAAAAATAAAGAAGTCTGCAAATTAAGGATGATGACATTATATCTCGCTTCCAAGGTATGAAGCATTGTCGCATTAATTTTTAATTCTTAATTATTTTTTAATTTTTGTATTATTTCAGTTGTTGTCTATAGTACGAACAATTGTACTTTAATTTTTACTATTGTAGACCTTTGTGTTTTCTATTAAACAATATTTTGTAACTTCAAATACTCATTCTAAAATTCCTGGGTCCGTCACTGTGGTGCTGCATTCCATTCCATTTGCACCCAGACCGGTTGTGCTGGCATGCTCCAGCACAACAGTGAAAGCTGAAGGAGTGCATCTCATGATCTGAAAATTCTGAATTGTTCGTTTGTCACACTGTGCTTCATGTACAATCTCTGGCCTTCACCTCTGATCTATGGGCTGCTACGGATAACGCGAGATCCTGTTGTGTGATAGTGGTAACATGGACCATTTGCTTATGTCATGTATGATGGATGCAGGGGTGGATCCAGAAGTAACGAGGGAATATGCGTGTGGTTGGAGGCATTTCCTTGTCTAGAGAGTAGTTTTGAGCGAACATCAATTGTCGGTTCCATTTGAAATCTGAGATGAGGGATGGTTGTAAACTTGTAATTCTGTTTCATGAGCATTCTTTCGAAGTATTTGTTTCACTTGATGTACTTATTGGCATACCACCTCATTGTAAATAGAAAGCTTTGGTTACCTTCGCGAGCTATTTGAACCATTGGCCGCAGAGAGTCCTGGAGTCTGTGCTTAATATGGCTTTTTTTGAAAGGCTTATGGCTGAAAAGCACTGTAGCTGGCTGAAAAAACACTGTAGCTGATAGAGGCTTATTTAGCATAATTAAATTTAAAAAAAATTAAAAATAGAAAAAACATATTAGCCAATCACGTATAATGCAAACAAATACGGGAAAAAAGAACCAGCAAAAAAGCTCAAAAAAAAGCCAAAAGTTCATAAAAAGACGAAATTTATAAATAGTAAAAAATAAACCAGAAACTGAAACGAGCGGGGCAGATCTCAGAAAATTCATGATATACAGATGATCTAACTTAAATCCTGGTTTTCGTCTTCTCGGCCAGGCAACTAGCATAACACAATTCAAAGCCCAATTCGGATTAGAAACTTTCAATCCAGGATAAAAAAAACCCTATAAACTAGAAGAATCCAATTAGAAAAATCAAAACTTTCAACGAAAAAGAAGGGGTAGAGCAGATTGGGGAAGGAGGGAGGAAGGTGCGTCTGGGAGCTTGCGGAGGAAAGTGTCGAATCTCCATGCGAGAAGTAGGAGAAACTATGGACGCCGACAAAGAAATTATGCAGAAGGCTAGAATCACAGTGTGCATAAAAGGGTCTGCTCTTTTTCGTTTTTGTGGTTTTTGACTTCAACTTTTTTTAAGCTGAAATAAATGGAGCTGCTTCTTCAAATAATTTCTCAAAATCACTTCTCCAAATGACTTTTCGAATACAAAAAATTTTTGTACCATTTGTGCCGTCATGTTGAAAAGTATAAATAAAAACTATTAATCATAGCTAATAGTCATCAGTTATAGTATAAAAGAACATGGCCAAAGCCCTAGGATCGGATGGGGTGAAAACAAACCAAAATGAGACATGGAGGGAAAGTGGAAAAGCGCGTGTTCTTACGAACATCCGCAAATCAGTTATTCACGGATCAAAAGAAATTACATTCTCGAGTAATTGTGTTGGGACGTCACATTCTTCTCTTCTTGATCTAACTAGCGACGTTCGCCGCGTTAACTGGCCATGCATTGTGGCGTTGCCACGAGCCACGCCGGCATTAATAGCCATGTGCCGTGCCACTGCCGGGGAGGAAGATCATCCATCGAATTGAAGTCCGGTCGATCGGATTAAAGGAGCAGACGCACGCGTTGCTGTCAGCCCTGGATCTCCATGAAAAAGCGTGTGCGCCAATGTCTGCGTGCTGGCTAGCGGTGGCCGACGTTGACGGCGACGACAACTTGCGGCTTCAATCCTCTCGTCAGATCGACCGGTCCGGCAGACTGTCAGAATTCAGAAATTGCAAGGAGAGATATAGAGTTCCTTGCACGGCTAGCTGTGCAGAGCCACTTGTGCTTATGTATTGATGTAGTGGGGTAGCGACTAGCGAGTGACACATGCTGTGTGTTGGACCGGATGGCAACAAAGTAAGGGTGAATGGTGTCAACCTAATATTTTCTCTCAAATATTTGAGATTCTATTCTCATACACCTATAAAGGTGTAGAATATATGAGAGACCATGTGGATGTGACTCTATGCTTGTGATGAGTAATTGACACGTGTTCTGGAAAGTTTGAGTTTGAGTTTGTTGTTTCTGCGCCAAGTCGGCGCATGGTGCAGTCTAGTTCGGTTAGACGTGCTTGGGACATTTGTTCTTCTTCCCGATCGGTCGGTTGGGCAATTTCGTGCTTGAGTACGTTTCACTGATGCTAATGTTGATTATATTGTTTCGAGCGGTGTTATGTGATATTTTCTTGTCTGTGATGACTGCAGGATCTTGAGGCGGAGTCGTGGCGAGGCATGAGATGGCCGGACTAGGCACAGGCGGTGCTGAGGTCAAAGCGGTCGGGAGATGCTGAAGACGGCGAGAACTCGAGGTGGTTGCGATGCTTGGACGGCAAGAAATGATGAAGCTTCCTAGAAGGTGCAAGAGTGGCATTTTAGTAAATGCGCAAGGCTGCAAAGAGGAAGCGGATTTGGTTTTGAGTTAGCGGGTAAAGTGAGTTTAAAACTTGGTAATCAAAAGCTATATATAGGAGGGGTGTCTCCTGGTGGCTTTAGGGATGAGGGGTTTTTGCTTTGAGTCTCTTTTCATTTTCTGTTTAGGAGTTGGTGGAAACAGCAGGGGTTAGTTTTGCTTTTGTCTGTGTGAGCAGAGAGCAGTGGAGTTTGTGTGGAGTTCTTGTTCTCCTCCTGCGTGTGCTATCTGAGAATGTAAGAGATGGCTTGAGTTGGATGTAGCAAGACCCTGTGTAATCATTCATCTCTCGGTACCAGTTTGAGAAGTGTTTTGTCTGATTTGTGTTGATTACTTATCCTTCTTTGTGCTGCCTTTTCTTTTGTTTGCTCGAGTTCTCTCTTGACCGCTATGTGATTTTCTTATTTCTGAGTTTAATTCTTGGCCTTTGTTCTTGTTCTGCTCTATGCTGGGAATCAGGCTCAAAGTCATTAGGCCAATTCATTTTCAAGAGCAAAGGCTAGAATCAGAGGGTTTTTCTTTTCTCTCAAATCATGCGGCTCAATTTCCTCTGTTATTGCACTTCTAGGGTTTGGAGGCAGAGCAATCTTGATTTTATTGTGTCTCAGTAAGAAGATTGTTTTGGTTTGTATTTTGTCATTGTGTGGTGATTCCCTGTTAGAATCAAAAGCCTCTTGTGCAAAAGATTCAAGATTGAAAAGCAATTTGGATTTTGTCTGGTCTGCTGGTTTCTTTTCAGCAAATTCAATATTGTGTTTTCTTCTCTCTGAGGTCAATTTGATGTTTAGGAGGTTGTCCTGGTTAATTGACATGAGAAGAGCAGCAAACAGTTGACAATTTCCTTGTCTTTGGTTATCTTCAGTAGTTACTGTGCCCTGAGTTTTCGACCAGCTCTGTTTTTAGTCACTTTTGTTGTTTCGCTGTTTTCTTCCCGGTCAAACTAAGACCTCAATGGCGGTCCGACTGCTCCCTTTGTGGCGGTAAGACCGCTAGGATTAGCGGTTAGATCGGCCGCTCACTGGCGGTCAGACCGGAGGTGATAGGGCGGTCAGACCGGCGGCTCTCGGGCGGTCAGACCAGTGTCTCAACTGCGGTCAGACCGGCCTTTAGTCTCAGGATTGCTGTTGTTAACTCTGTTTCTTGCTCTGCATGGTTTTCAGTTCTCCTTTTTCTGTAAGCATTCGTACTCTTGCTTCATAGCTTCTGTAGCTATTGGAGAAGAAAATGGTGTGAATAAGTTGGGCGATTTTTGAAGGCACCATTCACCCCCTCTGTTGCCGTTTTCGATCCTACAATTGGTATCAGAGCCAGTTAGCTCTCTTCTATAGATTTTAACCGATCTGTGAGCCATGGCAACGGACAAGTATTCCACCAAGCCCCCTATCTTCGATGGGATTGACTATCCCTTCCGGAAGAGCAGGATGAAGTCTTACGTACAGGCTCAGGGCTATTCGACCTGGCGAAAAGTCAAAACACGATATGTTGTTCCTGCCGATGAGAACATCAATGTGGCAAACATGCCCGATGTTGAGGTGAATGCTAAGGCAAGGAACATCATAATCCAAGGTCTGAGCCAAAGCGAGTTCGGTCACATTTCTCATTTCTCATCGGCCTACGACATCTGGGTGACCCGCGATGCATATCATGAGGGCACCACCCAGATCAAGACGGTACAATAGGACCAGTACAAGCGAGATTACAACAAGTTTGAAATGCTCGCTGAGAGTCCCTCGATGAGTGTTTTGCGAGGTTTCACAAGATTTTGAGCAACCTCCGAGCAGTCGGTCTCACATACCCTGACTCGGACAATGCTCGATAGATGCTCTCTAGTTTGGATTTACATGTTTGGGAGATGAAGGTGACCACCATCAAGGATACGACATACCTCTCGACCTTGACTCTTTATGCGTTGTATTCACGTCTCAAGATGATAGACCATGTGGAGGTGACCCCGTGTGTGTGATGAGTAATTGACATCTGTTTGAGCAAAGTCGAGTTTGGTTTGTATGGTTTGGACCATGTCGATGCACGGTGCAATCGGATTCGGTCGGACTTAGTCAAACTTGGTTGAAGTGCTTAGGATGCCTATTCTTTTGATTCGACAGGTTTTGACTGTTTTATGCTTAAGTTTACTCTTAATGCTATTGATGATTACATTATATTGAGCGGTGCTATGTGATGTGTTTCTTGTCTGTGATGGCTGCAGGACATCGAGGCGGAGTCGTGGCGAGGCACAGGATGACTGGACTAGGCGCAGGCGGTGCCGAGGTCAGAACGGTTGAGGTGTGCCGAAGACGGCGAGGACTCGAGGTGGCTGCGAGGCTTGGAAGGCAAGGAATGAGGAAGCTTCCCGGAAAGTGCAGGAGGGGTTTTGGTGAATACGCAAGCTGCACTAAAGGAAGTGGATTTGGTTAGAGTTAGTGGGTAAAGCGCAAAAGCTTTATGGGCAAAGCAAATGTGAACCCATTGTGCAAAGGGTATAAATAGATGGTTGTCTCCTGCATGGAGTATGGCTTGAGAGAAGGGTTAGAGGCTTTAGGAGTTGGTTTTGCCTTTGTGCTTTAGTGGTTGAGAAGTTGGTGAGAAGTGCAGAGTGTGTTCTGTCTCCTCTCTGTTGACTGCTCACATGGAGATGAGTTCCTAATTCTCAATCATGTATGGGGTTTTTGTTTTGAGTGTGTGTTTTTGATGTGAGAAATGGCTATGAACAATCCTTTGTAAGCATTCATGTCTCCGTATCATATCAAAATGAGAAACTTCGTGCATTGGATTATCCTTCAGTGTTTGCCTTTTGTTGACAGCTCTTAGTTATTGCCTCTGTTATTTCGTTCTTGAGTTGAATCCTTGATCTCTTGGTTGGCTCTTGATTGATTTGTAAAGGGAAAAGGCTCAAGGTCCTTGGATCATTCCATTTTTTCAAGAGCAAGTTAGGGATTAAATGGTTTTTATGATTTCTCAAGGCCTCGTCAAAATCCCTCTGTTCTTGATTTTCTAGGGTTTGGGTACAGAGCTCCCTTGGATCTTCTATTTCCCTTCATTAAGTGGCTTAAGATTTGGGCTTTCAGGTGCTAAGTTCATTGCTAAACTATTTGCAAAATCTCATAAGCAGAGGATGTGAGTATGATGAGCATTTTTGAAATCATCCAATTTCTTGTAGGAACTCCAGATTTTTGTCAAATTCTTGATTTGTAGCTCTTTTGGTGAAATCCTTGGAGTCCAAAGGTCCCAGGGCTATTTGGAGCATACTCTTGAGCTTGTGGTCTGAGGAGAGTATCTAAATTTCACAAAATCCCTTGATTTCTGTTAGTTTCATCTCTTCAGGATTTTTCAGTGTCGGGCCTACCTGAAAATTCAGTACAACCGGTCAGACCGGATCCATTATGGCGGTCAGACCGGATTTTGTGAGCCGGTCAGACTGACGGCCATTAAGCGGTCAGACCGGCCTTACAATACCGGTCAGACCAGCCCATGACCTGCGGTCTGACCGCCCAACTGGTTTTTGATTGTTGATCTTTCTGTTTTTGCTTGCAGTCATTCATTCTCTACTCTGTTCTCGTAATTGTTTAACCAGGCTTCCAGAGGGCATTTACCATCTGCTTCATAGCTATTGGAGGAGAGATTCGCTGTGGATACTTTGAGGGGACGTTTTTTAAAGCAACATTCACCCCCCTCTGTTGCCGATTTCGATCCAACAATTGGTATCAGAGCCGGTTAGCTCTTCCTTGTAGATCTTAATAGGTCTCTAGTGTCATGGCGACAGACAAGTATACCACCAAGCCTCCCGTTTTTGATGGCATCGATTATCCCTTCTGGAAGAGCCGGATGGAGACCTACACCCAGGCTCAGGGTTATGCCATCTGGCGGAAGGTGAAAACCCGATATGCTGTTCCTGCCGATGAGAATATCAATGCCGGAAACAAGGCCGATGTTGAGGCGAATGCTAAGGCAAGGAACATCATAATTCAGGGTCTGAGCAGAAGCGAGTTTGATCGCATCTCTCATCTGACGTTGGCGTTCGACATCTGGGTGACTCTTGATGCATACCATGAGGGTACCACCCAGATCAAGATGGTTCGACAGGACCAGTTCAAGCGAGATTACAACAAGTTTGAAATGCTCGCTGGTGAGTCCCTCGATGAGTGCTTTGCGCAGTTCCACAAGATTTTGAGTAACCTCCGAGCGGTCGGTCTCACATACCCCGACTCGGACAATGCCCCCAGCTCATGCCCAAGGCAAGAAGAAGTTCCGTGACCTTGGTAAAGTCAAGAAGCTCTTCCACCGCGTCCTCACCGCCTTCGACGACCTCGACCTCAGCGAGGTGGAGGGATGGAGCGACGACGATGGGACGGGTGACCAAGAACCCAAGGATAGTGACGACTTCTCCGGCATGTGCTTCATGGCCCTTGAGAGCGAGATTAGCGACAGCGATCTCTATTCCGACTCCGATGAGGTATACCCCTCCTATGACCAGCTTAATGATGCTTTTTTTAAGCTAGAAAAATTCCATGCTAGGTTTAGAACTAGGTGTAGCGAGTTGAAGAAGGAAGTAGATAGATTGTCACGGGAGCTTACTTCACTTATATCCGCTCCCTCCTGTGACGAATGTGATACATGCTCTGCCTTGCTTGATGACATGGAGAAATTAAGGATCTCTCATGATAGTCTGTCTTCTGAGCTTGACATGTTTAAGGTGGAGAATGTTTGTCTTTTGGCTAAACTAGAGATGAGTAGGACTGTTACTCCTTCATCTACTGTTGTTGAGACTACATCTTGCACCTCATGTGAGGATAAGGACAATGCATTTAGAGGTCTTTATACCACGCTCCTTGATCTGCCTGAATCTTGTGAAAGCTGCACTAACTTGAAACTGAACCTAAAAAAGGCAGATCATAAAATTGCTGAGTTACAAGCTTTTCTGCTAGAACCCATTGCTTCATGTGTAAACTGTCCCAAGCTGACTGCTGAGCTTGAATCTATGTCTAAACAGTTTCAAGAGTTGATTGATCACAACAACAAGTTATCTTGATATGCTTCTAAGGACCCTGTTAGCTCACCATGCAAAAATTGTGATTGCATTGGAAAAAAATGTGTGAAACTAACTAAGGATCTACTAGAGAAGCCACATTCTTGTTGTGATGTGATTGCTGGTGTGGGGGAGAAGCCCAAAGGAGTAGAGACGCTTAGGCACGATGACCAAACAGCTAGAGGCACGATGACCTTGCGAAGACCTCAATGTTGAGGCGGCTGTGCGTGCACATGCCATTCCTCCTTCTGCTGTTGATTCTTCCTCTTCTCCTACTGCTGTCTCCTCTTCCCCTGCTCTTCTTGCACCTCTCTCTTTCGAAAGTGTCAGTATCTTATGAACACTCTCGAGAGGTTTGTAGGAGGCAAGAAGAAGCTAAATCTTATTCTAGACCAGTCCAAGATTTGTAAATTCAATCAAGATTTAGGATATGATTTTCTTGAGGATGTTAGGAAGCATCCACCTGCCGTGCTCAGACCCATAGCCGCAGGTGTGATCGAGGTCAAGCCCAGAACTGAGAAAGTTCAATTTAAGTCAGCAAGCTTTGTCCAAGTGATTTCTGACAGCAAGGTGATTCCACCTGTTGCTTCGGCCTCTCAGAAGGCGAAGCCTCATCGTGCTACTTCTACCTCTCAGAAGGTGAAGTATCATTGCACCTTCTGTCAGAAGGATGGACACATGATCGAGAGATGCTTCAGACGCGCCAAGATTGCGTGGAGAGATCATGTTGGCGATCTTTGGAGTATTCAGGGTCAGCTCCAGATCTTGATTGCACCTAAGACCAACACGAGGTCTAGGGTTGATCACTCTGAGGGTTTTAGGCAGTATCGAGGACTTGACTTTTCCGGTGTTTCTGATTTTTATCCTCGATTTGCCTTTGCTCGTGATATCCGCTGTCCTGAGGGTAGATCTTGTTTCCCCCATCGAGATAGCTACCCGCGGCGTGATCAGCATCCACCTGCTGTTCTCAGACCCATAGCAGCAGGTGTAATCGAGGTCAAGCCCAGAACTAAAAATGTTGAGTTCAAATCTACGGGCTTTGTCCAAGGGATCTCTGACATTAAGGTGGTAACACCTGTTGCTCCGACCTCCCAGAGGGCGAAGCATTGTACCTTCTGTTAGAAGGATGGATACATGATAGAGAGATGCTTCAAGCGCGCCAGACTTGAGTGCACCTAAGACTAACACGAGGTCTAGAGTTGAACATGTTGATGTGTTTGGGCAACATCGAGAACTTGATTTTTCTGATTTTTCTGATTTTCGTCCTCGATTTGCCTCTGCTCGTGATATCCGCCATCCTAACAGTAGATCTCCTTTTACCCATTGAGATAGCTACCCGCGGCGAGATCAACATGTTTTTCGTGCACCGACTCGCTCTTCCATAGTAGTTGGATCTAACAACAGCTTCAGGTCTACTCATAGATCAGCTGGCTTTCTGAGCAACGGAGAGCGTAGGGTAGTTAGAGGTCAGTCGTGTGTGACTAATTCTTCTGCTCGTCGTGTGACTCAGTATTGGGTTCCAAAATATCTTTTGATTTATCCCAGTACCGAGCCATCCCTCTCTTGTTAACTCAGGTTCACCGGGCAGGGAAGGGAGATGTATGGCTTGTGGACTTCGGGTGTTCTCGACACATGACCGGAGATTCTCGTTGGTTCTCTTCCCTAGCCCGAGCTCCAGGTGATGAGATGATCACCTTCGGAGATGCCTCTTCTCGGCGCATCATCACCAAAGGTACTGTGCGCGTTAATGATTCATTCATTTTAAAATATGTTGCCTTAATGAGTAAGTTGCAATACAATTTGCTTTCTGTCTCTCAGCTTACCGATGATGGTTTCGAGGTGAGCTTTAAGAAAAATGCGTGCAAAATTCTTTATTCTTCGGGGAGTCTTGTTTGCAGGATTTCTAGATATGAGAGAATCTTTCGTGCTGATTTTGTTAAGTCTTCTAGCTATCCTCTCAGGTGTTTAGTTGCTTCTGAATCCCGTGACCTTACTTTTTGGCATAGGAGACTTGGTCATATTGGATTTGATCATTTGATCCGAGTTAGCGAACAAGATCTCATTCGTGGTTTGCCTAAACTCAAGATGGTCAAAGATCTAGTTTGCGCTCTTTACTGGCACGGTAAGATGGTTGTCGCTTCACATCCTCCAGTTACAGTGACTATGACCGACGCACCAGGACAGCTGCTCCACATGGAAACAGTTGGTCTAGCTAGAGTGCAGTCAGCAGGAGGGAAGTGGTATGTTCTTGTCGTGGTCGATGACTTTTCGAGGTACTCTTGGGTGTTTTTCTTAGCTTCGAAGGATGAAACATTTACCCATTTTTGGGGTCTTTTTAGTAGGCTTTCTGTTGAGCTCCCGGGTGCCTTACGAGCGATTCGCAGTGACAATGGCACGGAGTTCAAGAATTCCTACTTTGAGATGTTTTGCGATGAGACAGGTGTAGAGCACCAGTTCTCTTCTCTGCACGTCCCACAGCAAAATGGCGTCGTGGAGAGGATTAGAGCTTGGCGCTCTTTCTGATGAGTCTTGGGTCAATGCCATGAATGAGGATTAGAAAACTTTGAGAGAAATAAGGTCTGGTTACTTGTTGAGCCCCTAGAGGTCATAATATCATAGGTAACAAGTGGGTGTTCAAAAATAAACTGAGTGAGGATGGGATAGTCTTTCGAAACAAGGCTAGATTGGTAGCTCAAGGTTTACCCCAGGTTGAGGGTTTACATTTTGAGGAGACCTTTGCCTCTGTAGATAGGCTAGAGGCCATTAGGATCTTGCTTGCATTCGTAGTGTCTAAGGGCTTCAAGCTTTACCAGATGGATGTCAAGAGTGCCTTCCTCAATGGGTATATTGAGGAACAAGTCTATGTTGGGCAGCCTCCAGGTTTCGATAACTCCAAATACGCAACCATGTCTACAAGCTTTCCAAAACCCTGTATGGACTTAAGCAAGCCCCTAGAGCTTGGTATGAGAGGCTTAAGTCCTATCTGTTGTGTCATAGGTTTGAGATGGGTAAGGTAGACAAGACCTTGTTCATTCGTATGCATGACAATGACCTTCTACTTGTCTAGATTTATGTGGATGACATCATCTTTAGCGGCTCCTGCTATTGCTCTTGTTTCCCAGTTCTCTGATGTCATGAGCACATAATTCAAGATGAGCATGATGGGTGAGTTGACTTTCTTCCTTGGATTCCAGATCAAGCAGACTCGGGAGGGTACTTTCTTGTATCAAGGCAAGTACACATGAGACCTCCTGAGACGCTTTGACATGTGTGATGGCAAGCCGGTGTCAACTCCAATGGCATTATCGGCTTCACTTGATCCAGATGAGGATGGCGAGCCAGTTGATCAGAAGAAGTATCGTAGCATGATTGGTTCTCTCTTGTACCTCACTGCCTCGAGACCGGACATACATTTCTCTGTGTGTCTATGTGCTCGATTTCAGGCTTCTCCTCGCGTATCTCACCGCCAGACGGTGAAACGCATTTTTCGGCACCTTCGAGCTACCATAGACTATGGTATCTGGTACTCCTCCTTGTCCTGTCTTTCCCTTAGAGCCTACTCCGATGTAGACTTTGCTGGCTGTAGGATAGATAGGAAGAGCACTTCTGGCACCTACCAATTCATTGGCACTTCTCTTGTCGAGTACGTTGCTGCCGCCAATTGCTGCAGCCAAGTATTTTGGATGGCTTCGACCCTGCGGGACTTTGGGTTAGTTGTAGACAGTGTTTCACTCTTTTGTGATAACACTTCTGCCATCAACATTGCCAAGAACCCAGTGCAGCACTCTCGGACCAAACACATTGATATCAGATATCATTTCCTTAGAGACCATGTAGAGAAGGGTGACATAGTGTTCCAGTTTGTGGAGAGTGACCACCAGTTGGCCGATATTTTGACCGAGCCTCTGGATAGCTCTAGGTTTTCAGCCTTGTGGAGAGAGCTTGGGGTGATCTATCCTTATAGACTGTTATGAGGGGGAGCTTTGTGCTTCATGTTTTATCCTGTTTATTATGCTTTTGCTCCTTTCTGTTGCATTGCATGAGGGTGCATTTGGGTTAGTCCTTTTAGCATAGGTTGGAGTGGTTTTCTTGCTGAGTTGCTTAGACTTCTTCCTTTCAGCTTGTGATTCTAGGATGCTGCTTATTAGCTATCGCTCTTCTCACTAGGTTGAGTTAACATACTTTTTATAGGTTTAGCAAGGGTTGGACCACCCTTGGGTAGACAGGGAACGTGTTTACTTCTTAGTGTGTTAGAAGACCAGCTGATAATTCTAGAGTCATATAGGGTAGATGAGAGTCAGTCTGAGTCATAGTATCCTCTATATCTTATCTATGCTTTAAGGACTGTCTTTTCTATTTTTCTTGCCAGCTTCTCGTTTTTATTACTTTGGTTCAGGGGGAATTCATTTGGGATTTTCTGGATCTTAATATTGACATAACTCAACTTGAACTAAAGGTGCATCACATGTTGAGGGGGAGCTGGATTTTCTTGCATTTCATTTCAGCATTTTTCATTGTAATATAACTACATGAAGTCTTGATTATTATCCGTTTATGACATATTTACAATGCATTACATCTTGGCATGATCTGTGCTTACTTGCTAGATGTATCATGACTTTATATGTGTAGTCTAGTCTTTGCCATGATAGGTTGATTATAAATGCACAACTTGAATTAATTCATGTCATATTAGCTCTTGAGACTAGCCTATTTTTAGTTATCCTTTTATGATTCATGCCATGTCAAATAGGCTAAGTTGAGTCTTGAACCTTTATTGAGCTTTAGATTGAGCTATACTAGTTCCGTTATGAAGCATGAGTTATTATTAACTCCTTGTTCTTGAACTAAATTCAGCAAAAGCAAAAAGATCTCTTTTGTGCGAAAGAACTGATCTCACCAATTCTTTCTCATAAGACTGCTTGCCATTGCACTAGGCATGAACTCAGGAGGAGTTTTGGTTGACCAAGATCATCTTCTTAAGCTTCTAGCTTGGAGTGGTCGCATAAGGCTTGAGATCTAGCACATGACTAAACAAAAATCTGGTTGAAAATAACCATGAGATTTTATAAGGAAAAACATGTCAATTGTGCTAAATTTACTTAATTACACAAAAAGATCAAGTATTTGAACAAATGATTCTTTCTTGAACTTGTAGCACTCTAAATTGACTCAATATTAGCTTCTAGGTTCCACTTAGCATATTGATATGGCCTGCATCATCCTTGGATACCTCTAGCTAGACTATAATCTTGAATGACTTGACATGCTAAGCAATTTATGTAATTTTTAGATTATGACCCTTTGGTTTAGCTTGATTATACATGTCTTGTCATGATGTTGATAGCATTCTTATGTGTTATGGCTTGATGTAATACTTTAAAAGTCATTTTGGATAATCTTCATGGCTCTAATTGCTTAGATTGCATAAAATTCAACCATTTCATCCAAATCATGATTTATTTTCCTCCTTGCCTCTTGATGATTTTATTGCCAAAATGTCGGACCCGGATTTTTCAATCCAAATCCACTATGTTTTATTGCACTATTCCCTGGATCAGTAGATAGTGCACACAGTAACAATGCTGAATCATACACATACATCGCAAAATATTACATGCCATAAAGGTCTTTTCCCATATCGGGCGATAGTTCACATAGGAGCCACATTGGCTAACGGTACATTACATAAAAGCAGCGGAATAGTAGCAAAAGTGAAACCATTACCACAGGCAAGTGACCGGAGGGTAATTGTGTCCCATGCATATTACCCAAGATTGGATAATATATATGCACACAATCTCCATCTAGTCCTCTTGTCTATGCTTCAAAATACGTAATAAGCGTCCTAGTTGTTGTCGTCGCCTCCTCCTGCATTTGTAGGAGCCTCTTCATGCTCATAGTGCTCCTGTGTCCCTGTCTCTGTTTGATATTTGCGAGTGTGAGCACTCCAACCCCGTGCTCCGCAAGCCAACACACAGAATGCAAAATATATAACATGCATGGCTTGTCCAATGGAAAGGCATAGGGCTATTTTGTTTTGCCAATGAGTGCTTTTGAAAATAATTACTTAAAATTCCCTATGACCTAGCCGGTTTGAAATCACATTTTTAAACCATTCGTTGTAATAATCTATGTAATCATTGTTTTCCATATTTATGGCATCCCACCATATCCCATTCTTGGCATCGCACCAAGGGTTGCGTATGACATCGCACCATACGCTACTTGTCGGCATCGCACCAACATTACATATGGCATCTCACCATATGTTGCTTATGGCATCGCACCATAAGCTACCCATTGTGTTCATAATAGTTCGAAGAATATTTCTTGGAGCATTAGTGTCACCCCATGTGTCTAGCCTTCCTAAGCGTGCCATATAAATAAGGACTTTAATTTGCGAAATCATATGTTAATTCTTACTATGGCGACAAGGTTCACATTTCGAAGATTGGCAAGGAGAATAATAAACACAATAGCAATAACAGGGTATATCTAACTTGCTGAAATCAAACATATCATATTTCATGAAATAATAGCATGCAAGTTGATAATTTAAAAGGAAATAGCTTTGAAATGCTGGGTTCAATATGATCAAAGTGTTGACTCGCCTGGGTCGCTAGTGTCCGGGTCTTGCCTGTCTGGGTTGGTGTCGTCTGCTGCCTCCTCTTGCTGGGCCTCAAACACTATATACGTTGCGCAAAATTTTTGGATAAAAATTAGCAAATCATACAATCCACAGTCAAAAATTCAAATGAACTAAAAAATTCATGGTTTTGGTCCCATTAGACAGATCTTGAATTTAGATGAATTTACAAATTTGTTTCATTCAATTTGGAGCTAATATGAAGAAGTTATGAGCGGTCAAAGTTCTCTGTTTCTGTCAAATCCAAAAATTACTAAATCCTGACATGTGGGGTCCACTGTCAGCCTCAGTTTTATTTTGATTTTTCTATTTTATTTACTTTCTGTGCTACTGACATGTGGGTCCAGCTACTGCTCAGTGGGGGTCCACATGTCAGTACGGTTCGGTGTAAGTGTTCCACTGACCAGTGGGGCCCAGTGGTCAGTGGGCGGCTCTGGCTACAGCGGCTGACAGGTGGGGCCCACCTGTCAGGCGGAAATAAAAGAAATATTCGACCTCGGCGCGCTGCGGAGCCGGGGGCTCGAACGCGCGCGGCCGAGGGAACGGGGGGGATAGAGTTAGCGCTGCTAGCCAAGTGAGCGGGGCAGGCGTTGCCTACCCTGTAAGGATGCGAAATCCTTTTGGAGTATGTCGTGGAGGGGGCCGGGCAGAGGAGTCGGGGACGACGGTGGCCGGCGGCGAGGGAGTGTCGGGGAGGTTCGGCGGTGAGGCGAAACGCGTTCCTCGAGCTACGGTGCAGACGGTGACGCGGTCGCCAGGGGCCGAGGAGGTCCGGAGATGTGTCGGCGTCGAGCGGTGGCGGCGGCTCGGGAAAGTCCTCGGTGACGGCGAGCTACGGCCGGTGTGGTGCTCGGGCGAGGCCGGGATTGACTTCGCGACGTTCTGGAGGCGGCTCAAGTGCGGGGAATCGGGCTCTAGTGGCTTGGGTCGACAGATCGAAGTTCGCCGGAGCGGGGAAAAGGGAACGGGCTCGCCGGCGACTGAGGAGCTCTCGGGTTAATTGGTTTCGGTGGAAGGAAGTGTGCAGCGTGGGAAGTTCAACGGAGGGTTCAATGCCTTAAATAGGCAGCCGGGTGAAGCTGGCAACGGGCGGGCGGCCGATCGGTCTTGTCGGAGCAGGTGGCGGTGGCAGGCGGTGACGCAGGCGTCGTAATGGCAAGGTAGAGCTGCGATGTGCCTCCCCTCGTGCGGTCTCCTCAGCTCTTACCGCCTCCCACGCACGGACGGAGCGCAGACGACCAGCGCCACGTGGCCGAGCCGAAGCGACCAGGCGGAGGAAAACCATGGGCAGTGGCGCCGTACCGGGGGTGGAGGCGGCAAAACCAGGGGCGGCAGCGGCCTCACAGGCTTTCCCACCGGGCGACGGGATGGCTCAGGCAGAGCTGGTGGAGGCGCACGCTCGGTCGCGCGGGGAGAAGGAGGAAGACGCTGGTGCGGGGCCAGCGGCAGCGAGAGAACGGGCACGGGTCCGCGTGCCAGAGAGAGAGAGAACGGGCACGGTGCGGGTCCACCAGCCAGAGGGAGAACGGTCGGGTGAGGCCGGGCCCGTTGGCAGCGGCGGGAGGAGACGCCGGCGGGGAGGGCCCGCGGGCAAGAAAAGCAAGCGGGCGCGGGGGCGTGGTCCGCTTGTCAGGGGCGCTCGCCCGCGCGCACCGCGCGGCTGGGCCGAGCGAATGCTGGGCCGGGGTGATGGCCGGCCCGGCTCCTTTATATTATAATATTTTTATTATATTTTTGGTTTGACTTTGGTACAATTTCGAATATAAATTTCCAGATTTTATCTTAAGTTCCTTCCTCCTAATTTTTGGATCATCTTTTCAGATTCTTAATTAAAATTTGTAATTAGCTCTTAGTTGTATATTTTCAAATTTTGGGAACCTTAACCAGAAATTCTTGAAGAACCACCATGAAATCCAAATCCAAAAATGAAATATATTGCAAAGCATTTCAAGGGCTCCATAACTTAAAATTTCTAATTTTTCGGGATGTTACACAAAAGGGGGAGAACAGTGGAGAAAAAGACATAAAAAGGGATTTTCTGGAAGCTTTTGAGGAAAACCAGCTCTTTCTTTTGCTCCGTTTGTCGACATGGTCATAAGTTTCCTTGCTCTTTCTTTTAGACCATGTGTGACTCTCAAAACAAACTCAACCCTATGCTTTTTATGTGTTTGTAAATATACTCATGAAGGGGGTGATTGAGAGATCATGTGGATGTGACCCCATGCTTGTGATGAGTAATTGACACGTGTTCTGAAAAGTTTGAGTTTGATCTTGTTGGTTCGCGCCAAGTCGGCGCATGGCGCAGTCTAGTTTAGTTAGATGTGCTTGGGACGCTTGTTCTTCGTCCCGATCGGTCGGTTGGGCAATTTCGTGCTTGAGTACGTTTCACTGATGCTAATGTTGATTATATTGTTTCGAGCGGTGCTATGTGATATTTGCTTGTCTGTGATGGTTGCAGATCTTGAGGCGGAGTCGTGGCGAGGCATGAGATGGCCGGACTAGGCATAGGCGGTGCTGAGGTCAAAGCGATCGAGATATGCTGAAGACGGCGAGGAATCGGGGAGGTTGCGAGGTTTGGACGGCAAGAAATGAGGAAGCTTCCCGGAAGGTGCAGGAGTGGTATTTTGGATGCGCAAGGCTGCAAAGAGGAGTCTTTTGTCTCTCGGTATCAATTTGAGAAGGCTGCAAAGACCCTGTGTAATCATTCATCTCTCGGTATCAATTTGAGAAGTCTTTTATCTGATTTGTGTTGATTACTTATCCTTCTTTGTGCTGCCTTCTTTTGTTTGCTCGAGTTCTCTCTTGACCGCTATGTGATTTTCTTGTTTCTGAGTTGAATTCTTGGCCTCTGTTCTTGTTCTACTCTATGCTAGGAATCAGGCTCAAAGTCATTTGGCCAATTCATTTTCAAGAGCAAAGGCTAGAATCAGAGGGTTTTTCTTTTCTCTCAAATCATGCGGCTCAATTTCCTCTGTTATTGCACTTCTAGGGTTTGGAGGCAGAGCAATCTTGATTTTATTGTGTCTCAGTAAGAAGATTGTTTTGGTTTATGTTTTGTCATTGTGTGGTGATTCCCTGTTAGAATCGAAAGCCTCTTGTGCAAAAGATTCAAGATTGAAAAGCAATTTGGATTTTGTCTGGCCTGCTGGTTTCTGTTCGGCAAATTCAATACTCACTGTTTCCATTTGTTTTCTGCTTGTGTTTTCTTCTCTCTGAGGTCAATTTGATGTTTAGGAGGTTGTCTTGGTTAATTGACCTGAGAAGAGCAGCAAACAGTTGACAATTTCCTTGTCTTTGGTTATCTTCAGTAGTTACTGTGCCCTGAGTTTTCGGCTAACTCTGTTTTCAGTCACTTCTGTTGTTTCGCTGTTTTCTTCCCGATCAGACCGAGACCTCAATGGCAGTCCGACTGCTCTCTCTGTGGCGGTCAGACCGCTAGGGTTAGCGGTCAGACCGGCCGCTCACTGGCGGTCAGACCGGAGGTGACAGGGCAGTCAAACTGACGGCTCTCGGGCGGTCAGACCGGTGTTTCAGTTGCGGTCAGATCGGCCTTTAGTCTCAGGATTGCTGTTGTTATCTCTGTTTCTTGCTCTGCATGGTTTTCAGTTCTCCTTTTTCTGTAAGCATTCATACTCTTGCTTCATAGCTTCTGTAGCTATTGGAGAACACAATGGTGTGAATACATGGGGCGATTTTTGAAGGCATCATTCACCCCCCCCTCTGTTGCCGTTTTTGATCTTACAATATAGAATTCTCAGGTAAAAATCAAACCAACTAGCTCAAGTCAATAAAACTTGGCTAACACTTCCCGGCGGTCAGACTGGCCTCCAAACCGCTAGTGTAAGGGCGGTCTGATCGCTGCTATAGTAAAATCAGGGCAATGAATTGTGTTTCCAGCCCAATTTCAAAAACCAAAAGTGAGAGAACTTTTGATTCATAAATCCAAATGATTTAAACTTTACAATGATCTATTCTAGGATATCAAGAACATATTCCTAAACAATCATGAAAACTATGGCCAAAGTTAAGACCTTTTTCAGTTTGAAGGAAAGGTGCACCGAAATCGAGCCAAAACCAAAATCGGTGAATACAACTTGCTCATGGGTGGACGATGACCAAGATGGCTTTAGATATGTTCCAGCAAGTAAGAACACAAAAGAAATCATATCAAAAACATTTGAATTAAGAAATCACACTTTAAGATCAAATCAATCAAGAACTGCTTTACTTGATAAACTTGTTATCAAAGTGCGTAGATGGGTGGAGATAGATACCCAGAGGTAGTCTCCATCTCTTACACATCCGTAGCATAGCAAGATCAAGAAAATGGAAGAGGAGAGATTAAAACCAACCAAATGAAGAGCAAATCAATCAAAACATGAGATACACATGTACCTGATAAAAAATTGATGTATTGCTTACTTGAGAAGATAAGTAAATCATTTTCGGGTATAAGTTCTTCACAACTTAATCCACGTTAGTCAAAACATGCATCATGCAACCTTAATGCAGTGACTCAGGTCACCCTAACTCAATCCATGACTCAAATCCTAAAGTCCTCAATTTCTGCCCAAACCAATCCTAACAGAGTGCGATCTTTGTAAAATCAAATAATCACTCTAGAAACATTGCGATGGTTCATCACAATATTAAATATGACTTTCTTACATGGTCCTTCACCATGTATATGCAATATGTATATGCAATTTGCAGGTATGCTACTGTGTATATGTATATAAAATACGGGTGTGTCTAGACATCACCCGGATGTTTTCTTCCTAACAATCATCCAGATTTGAGACTGTTGGATTAGAGATCCAACGTACCTTTTTTTTGAGGAGGGGAGATTTTTTTTTAGAGGGGGTGGGGGAGAATTCATGGTCATTAGATCTCTAATCCAAGATAATAGTTAGGAAAAAAACATCCGAATACTTTTTGTCAATACCCATAAAATACAAACACATGTAATCGCATGCATCTCTGTGAAACAAAGTGTGTGTGCCAATGCCATTAAGCCTAATTAATTCACCAAGTAGCCAAATTAAAGTAATCGCATCATTCACAGAAGTTTATTTGAGAAAGGCCGTGATCCGGACAGAAATTTACAAACATAGTAGTATTTCCGACTCCTGCTACTGCATGACGTGCACCACGCACGCAACTACTTACGGTTGCTTATTCTTAGCAAGTCCAACCACCGTCTTAATCGTAAGGACCGTTCGATCAAAGATCAATGGTTGGCGACGATCTCCTGCGCCCTGGTCTCGTACACGAACCCGTAGCTGCTCTTCTTGGAGCTGTCCGCCGACCAGATGAACAGCCCCGGCAGCTTGTCCTGCCGCTGCAGCTCCTTCGCCGCTGCGATGCCGAGGTCCGGCGTGAACGTGGTGGTCGCGTTCCCGGTCTGGAAGCTGGCGAGCAACTTGCTGCCGGGGTATTTCGCCGCCTGATCGTCGTAGAACGTCACGTACTGCGCGACGTCGGTGTTGGGGCCGTAGCCGTAGAACTGGAAGTTGACGTAGTCGATCACGCCGGAGTACTTGCTCCACAGCGGCTGGTAGTACCTCTGGATCACCGGGTGCTCGAACGGCGCGATGGAGGTGGCGATGTTGGGGAACCGGGCCTTGAGCTCGGTGAGCAGGCGGCCGACGCACTCGACGAACGTGTCGACGTCGGCGCCGTCGGCGAAGTGCTCGTAGTCGACGTCCACGCCGTCGAGGCCGTAGAGGTTGATGATGCCCGCCAGGGACTCCACGGCGTTGGCCACCCACGAGTCGACGGACGCCGGCGTGAAGAAGACCTTGACGATGTCGTGCACGCTGTCGCCGCCGACGCCGACCATGACGCTGACGTTGGGGTGGGCCGCCTTGACGGCGGCCACGTCGGCGGGGGAGAGGTTGGCCGTGTCCCAGAACGGGGTGAACACGCCGTTGGTCGGCGCCGGCGTGGGCTGCTGGCCGACCTGCGTGTAGTCGATGGCGAAGGAGAGGATGAAGTGGAAGCTGAGGCCGGGGTTGACGGGCACGTCGGAGAACCGCACGCCGGTGTCCTGCGCTCCGATGTACTCCCGGAACAGGTAGCCGTTCGTCATGGCTGACCGACCGATCGATGGAGGCGTGGAGCTCGAGGCCGGTGAGGTTCACGTTGCTTAATTTGCTGCTAAATTTGTAGTGGTTGTTGCTTAGCTTCTTGAACTGTGTTGCTGCGTGAGACACATTCCGATGGATTTACGAGACTAAGAGTTGACACGAGATTGCAGCTTAATTGTAATGCGACTTTGCAGTTGCTTCTTCTGTTGCACTTCTGACTACCGCATTATTGCTTGCTTGTGACTTGTCTTAACTAGGATAAGCATGGTTTGAATAACGAGCATACATAACAAGCTGGCTAGTCGTGATGGATGAGCAATCTGTGGAAGGAAAAAAAATACATTACTGGTTGGATCGGGATTCTGGCTAGATAGGTAGGATCGGTTTCTGGGTTAACAAGACTCGATCGGGACCGTAAGATTTGAATGCAAAATCGCTGTAAGATCATGATCACAGCTAAAAGTTTATATATCTTATGTATTTTAAGATCTGGATCAGTGTCTCTAAATATGGATCGAAATGCAGGATCGATCATTTAGGATACTGATAACCACCTTGGTGGACACGCGCGATCGATCCTGTGTGCGTCATCAGCATTCAGACTTCAGAGTCAGCGACACTGCTGATGTGATAGTATTACCATTCGTATGTCATTTTCGATCATGGGTGAGTGTATTGGCTGATAGGAACTTAGGCGTGTAGCAACGACCCATCACTTGAGTGCAAGTTTGGCAAATCGAGCTGCCAGTAAGGCAACGACATACGCGTTTCAACAGAACTATTCCAGCATCAAACCCTATAGCTTGTCTCGTAAAATTAGATAATCAATCATATGTTAATCATAATGAAGGTTGTTATGCCGGGCTCTGCCTCCGAGCTTCTCCGGCGAAATACCGGAATATGCCTTGGGCCCATGTTGTGTATATATCGCCAGAGTACCCGAATTCCTCGAAAAATATTCAGCACCCTAATAAGAGGTTTCATCGAGCTACTGCCTCCGTTTCACTGTATTTATCCAAAGCCTCGACTGTCTCTGTTTCAAAACGTTTTTTCCATTGAGGAAATTAAGGATATAATTACCACAATATTTTCACCTTCTACCCTACTTAAATACTTTGAAAGATGGTAAGTTGCAGCATGTCATTAAATAGGAGTGTGTGCCGTCATTTTTATTAGCTTTTTCTCAGACTTCCTATCTTCTTGGCCTATGAGTATGATAGACTACGGTCAAACATAGTGAAACGAAGGGAGCAGTGTTTTACTATGCCCGTCATTGGCTATGCATACGTACAAGTGTACGGCTACATACGAAACGAACACGGTTTCTTCTACGATCGGGAGAGAATTCTGCTCCAATTCAGGCCAATTTGTGACTACAGTCGGAGCTCGCTGCTTGTCCCATTGCATGCTGGGCCGCACCCACGCCGTCTGGTATGGATCGAAGTCAGCCTTCAATCGGTGCGCACGCGCTTGAATGGCCCAGGCTGGAATCCAGCCCTGGCCCAGGCTCGAATCCAGCCATGGCCCAGGCCCGATCGTTCCAGCCCACCGCTTGGATGTAGCCACTGTTGTAGCTCCTCAAATTGTGCCTCCTCCTCCCTAATCATCTCTGCCTCGTGTCGTGAGCCATGCGTGGTTTCTCATCGTCGCGCAACTTCCTCGAGCTCGGTCGCCTCACCATCCATCGGTCAATGACAGCAAGAGAAGATGAGATGGAGGTTGAGTGGTAGAGGTGGAAGTGGGTCAGAAGGCAGAGAGATGAAGAGCTCACGGAAGATAAAATGTTGCCGCCGGGAGATTTCTGGATAGCAGCATCATGTTCCTATAGAGGGTGCAAAGGTTAATCACACGGTGCGTTTAGACTTGCCAGCTGATTTGACCAAAATCGCAAGGAGATGTGTAACCGGCGAGGACTTAGACGAAAGTCGATTCTGAATAACACGTCGATGCGAAATAATATCGAATAAAACCAACTCTCATATAGACATAGGCCGATGAAGCATGTCAATGCGAAGCAATATTGGTCATCGTCAAATTACAGATGATAGATTGGACCTAGTTGCTTAAACAATATCGAACAGGTGTAACTCTCAGATAGGTATAAAAAATAAAGATCAACACATTAATGCAAAGTAATATATCGATGTAAAGCAATATTGATCATCATTGAATTATAGATGATAGATTAAATCTACTCGCTAAAGCTAAAACTAGAGACTATTTCTGAGGTACACGAAAAGTAAAGATACATAAGGTAAATTTTGGATCGTTAATGGGTTTTGTAGAAGGCCTTCGGCTCCTATTTATAGGTAAATTTTGGGAGCGCTAGTTCGGTCCATACGGAGGTGTTGGAGGTGTTAACACCTCCACTGTATCTGATCGTTCAATTGGTAAGGGTAAAATTGTATTTTCAGTTTTGTGAGTGTTTAACTGGGCTGTTAACTGATCCGTGCGGGTGTGCCTCGTAGTCCTGGACTGAACCACTCCACTTTTCTCGCGAGTCATCGTTCGGCCTCGTCCGTCAAACTGCAACCGACGAGTTCATCTGTCGCCGACGGCCCCCAAAAAACCACCGCCCCCTTCCGCCACCAAGCTCACGCGCCAGCAAGAGATCGCCTCTTGACTCCACGGTGGTTGCGGCAGAAAACAGTCCAGATCGCCCTCGTCCTCGTCGGCCGTTCCATCCGGATGACAACGGCGGCGGTAATCTCCGCGATTTGGCCCCGTCCGATGCAGCTGCTGCTTGTCGCTCATAGCTATCATATATTACATTTGCCCCGCCGGCCTCTGCCTCCCTCCGACTCAGGATCCTCGCCGCCGCCCCCCTCCACCTCCCCCCTGGCGTTGCGTAAGTGCAGATTTTGCATCCCTGTTACATGAGTTGCTTGCTTGTGTTATTGAGGATGATCGTGGGTTGGGGTTGATTTATGTCGTTAGGGGTTTGAGGGGCTTGGTAATCTTCTTGGCTGAGCAGCCGAGGCAATTGAAGTACCTAGAGTGGCCGGGCTTTCGGAACCCGGTACGCCATTTGCATTTGGAACTCATGTGTAGGTTGGGGTTCTTCAAGTGTTGTGTTTATACAACGTTGAGCATAATGTCATGCAGTGCCTTTATTAGGTTACAATCAATAGGGATAAGGGATGTGAACGTGAGGATGTGTTGAGTTTGCAGCATATACGGTGTAGGAATCTGTGCAAATGTGTGCTAGCAGAGTGATGCAGTAGGTTGTAAGATTGGAGTTTACAGGTGTAGATAGTCTTCACAAGTTTATAAAAGCAAAGAAACAACCATCTAGATGATGAATGAAACAAGCATATTTTTGAACACTTAAACGTATTACATTCAACTAACAAGAGTGAATATGTATTTTTGTTCAACATCCAAATTGTTTCCTTACTCTGATTTTATTACATTTACCTGGTGTCAATTTTCTCTATGGATCGTCATATATCATGCAGTCTTAAATGGAGAACTTCCCCCTCAGTTATAAGAATTGTTCTATATGATGTCTACGGAATAAAATTCAGGCATATTTCAACCACGGGCTGTAATCTCAGCGAGTCGGCCTCATCGTACATAGGGGCGGCTCCTTGTCGGTCGTCAGAGTGACCACGGCGGCGGTAATCCTGGTGATTTGGCCCCCATCTGGCACACCTGCTGCTTGTCGCTCATCCCTGACCACGGGCTGTAATATCAACAGGTCATAGCGGCGGCTCCTCATCGGCCCTCGCATCCGGGTGAGCACGGCGGCGCTAATCTCGGTGATTTGGTCCCCTTAGGTGAGCCTGCTACTCATCGTGAGTTCGTCTACCAACATTCAGTACTAATTCAGTATTACTTTTTGTACCAAGATGATGTATTCTTCAGATTCAGTTTAGAACAAACTTAGAACTTTAGTTCAATTCCATCTCCTCCGATTCTTTTCCTTATGTAAATATATACGTGTAATCCTAGGCCTATATAAACATAAAACCCTTCCCCTCCCTTCTTGAATTGATTTTGAGTTGAAGCCGGGCAGGGTGTCAAGTTCTGCACTTCTGCCCAGTTTTGTTAGCAATTGGGTATAGATAAACTTAGAATCCCCTCACTTGGCTGAATTAGAAGCAGTGCTCATGGACTCACCTTTCGGTTGCAATGTAATTATATCTTGTTTCCTTTTTCTTCTCAGTCTCCTATGTTACTAATCATTTTTTTAGTTTACTACTCTATTCATGCTCGAGGGTGCCCTGGCTAATATGGGTGGTCACATTGGGTTGTAGGAATTCTAAACGTAGTTGACAGTGTGTCATTATGTCCAATAAGTCAATATAATAGTAGAATTGGAGTGTGTATTTATTTTCCAAGCAGAAAAAACCCACGAAATGCCAAACACACACAGAGATGGTCTTATCCTTGAGGGGTTTTCCTTTGTTTTGAACTGATCTGTCTCAACTCATGTCGCTCTGCAGGTATTATTCAAAACATTACAATTAGTATTTGTTTAGCCAATCCGCCTTTGCATATGATCAAGGATGCAGTTAAATATATTATACAATCATGAAGAAATAAAGTAGAGTTGATAGTTTCAGAAGCTCTAACACTATTCAGCTACAATAAGTCAAAAGTTCATAGCAGTAGTTGTAAATCATTGGCATCTCATATACTGCTAATACTAAAGCAAGACCCTACGATGCTATATATGAAGCTATGATTTTAGATGAATGCAGCATATCAGTCGTTGTTGATTACTCTTGTATGATATAATAAGTTGTATACTTTACAGTTCATTCCTTCATGAAATTAAAAGAAGTGTGCATTTCAAAACATTAGTAGGTTCCCCCTCTGATAGAAAGAATTAAACAATAATGGTTATCCTGAGATTACTATGCTCAACTTGATAGTGCATGTTTAGATGATGACCTCAGCCACCTCACTGTTGATATGTATCGTCCCATATTCTGGTTGTGCAAATTCCTGGAAAGCTTTTTGCATTTTCAGTTTTACAAAGCTGTAGCACTCAGCATAAGCGATGTGCAAGAACAACATTTCCTTTCCTTAGAGCCTTCCGGTTGCATGACCTTGGATCTGGTATAATAATTTTGAGTAATGTAGATGTAGTTCATTATGCTGGGGCTGCTGTGATTTGTCATGACACCAGAAAAATTTATTAATTTACACTTCACATTCCTTGGTAGCGAACCTTTTTTAATACTAAGTATCACAATGCTAGTTTGATGAGGAACTTCTTAGGATTACATGTCATCAAAACATTTTTTTTCTTCTGTGGATGTAGGGTCGCCCTAAGGGTTTTACTCCTAAATTTAGCTTAGCTCCCCTTGTACCAAGGTTATCTGATCTTCTTGGCATACAGGTATTCTTTTTTTCTTTTACAATGTTGATACTTCTAATGTAAGCTCATGTATTAGCACTTAGTTATGCTGATCATACCCCTCTATACTTTCTAAGAAGAATTGCTAGTGTCTTCTTTCATTTGTTCTTCCAATTATCTCTCTGAATGACTGAATCCCTTCTCTCTTTAAAAATTTTAATATAAAAATCGAGCTAGCAACATCGCTCCTTGCAAAGGCAAAAGGAAAGGGTGTCTCCCTTATGTTACCAACTGATGTTGTTATTGCTGATAAGTTTGCTTCTGATGCTAACAATAAGTTTGCTTCTGATGCTAACAATAAGGTTTGTCATAGTTTATGCTATCTTAATTATCAGGACATAGTGGAAGGTTTCTCGCCACTTACAAAAAATCACTTTCCAGATTCCAACCAAATTGCGTTTGTAGAAATTGTGTGAATGAGATTGTTCCTTAGGTTGTTGCAGCATCTGCGATTCCTGATGGATGGATGGGACTGGATATTGGCCCAGATTCAGTTGCAACATTTCAACAGGAGGTGGTGCGAGTTTGGAGTTGTTGGAAGGGAAGGAACTTCCAGGAGTAGTAGCACTCGATGAAGCTTAGTTTTTGCTTTTAATCTTCATATGTACCGTTGGAAACTTGTAGCAATATTGTTCACTTTCTGTACATTTGTTCAACGGCTGGAGTCATATAAGAGTCAATGTTCTGTAGAGTGTTTTGGGAATTGTTTGGATAACTTCCAGAATATTTGCGTTTACTCACATCAAGACGTTACAAACATTTAGAAAGAGCAATACTTGTAATTTTCCGACCTGGTCCTATTGTATGCAAGAACTCGTTTTGTTGAGTAAAGATGTTTGGTTTGCCTTTTCTGTTCGTCAGGAAAGCAATTTTCTAAGACTGATGATTGAAACTAGGCGAGTTTGAGACTTGAAGTCTAGGAGTCTACACGCCAAATTAAAGGGAATTAAGACATCACCATATTCTATCTTAACTGAAACAACCTCGGCAATATCCAAAATCATCTTAATGCGATAAATTTACTCCAAGTGACATGCCAGCCTCATCGTAGGCAGTCACGGCACATCACACATTCAGAAATCAGAATAATATAAAGCTTCATCGTAGGCATACACATAGAAGAAAGCCACAAGTTTAAAAAGAAAAGGTTGGATAACACGGCATTTAGATAGGGGGGTTTGGATTTGAATCGTTGGAAATTCCCAAAGAAATCCGCCTTATCCACAATCCCACGCTCTAGGTACCATCCTCGCCCATGCACGCAGAAGTGTTGACGACTCGCTGGATGTTTCGGGGCTAATCGGGAAATATCGGTTCATTATTGTTGGGGTGAGATGGGTTCGAACTCTAGACCTCAGATAATCACTCAAGCTTATGACCCATGCACTAACCAACTGCGCCACCACCTGTTGGTGTGTACTGAATTATGAACTGGCTACTGATACTATGCCATGAATTAATGTCTTAGACGAATAAATCCACGTAACAGTCTGCCATGAATTAATGTCTTAGACGAATAAATTCACGTAACAGTCTGCCATGAATTAATGTCTTAGACGAATAAATCCATGTAACAGTCTGCCATGAATTAATGTCTTAGATGAATAAATCCACGTAACAGTCTAAACTTTGCTTTAAAATATATATCTAACACTCTTAAACTATGAAATCAAATAAGTGACTCTCCAAACTTTGCAATCTGATTCAAATAACATCCTGACCGGTTTCGTACGGCGGTATTGCTTACATAGCGTGATTAGTGGGCGGTTTTGTCACGTAGGATAACACGCTAACTAAGTTAGATTAATGACTTATGTGGCCACAAGAGTTTCTCCCCCATTGACCTAATGGAACGACACGTTTGGCTAGTCGAATAGGCAAGCTGAGGACTAGCATTGCTGCCGACTGCGCCACTGTTGGCAACTAGTCTCTCGAGAGACACGGGCAAGAGCACGCGGTCAGTCTCGGCCCTGTCACAAAGTCTGTTTTCTTACTAGACGTTTTTTGTCTTCGAGATGCAATTTTAACCATGAGTTTTTATTAACGTTAAGTAAAAAGAACGGATAGAATACTATTACTTTTGATTTTTGTTCATGAATTTTAGTTGACTTTTGGTTGAAATAAAACTATAGCGGTTGTTAGTTTTTATGAAGTATTTAATTAAAGGAAAATAAAGAAAAATAGTGAAGGACAATATGAGAATATTTTAGTTTATGATGAACTATTACAATTTGAGAGATTTAGAAATTTATCTAACAGTGTTGCTGGTCAGTCGGGGAAAGGCCGGTCAGACCAACAGTGTGCCACCGATCTGACCGGTTGGCTATATCAACCTATGCGGGCCTATACAAGCAAGCTGTCAGATAAATGAGTTCGAAATTTCACGCTGGACTCCCACTTGCACTGCTGACACGCCATTGCAATTCACTGCCATAGTCCATTCTGTACTACGCATGAGAAATCATGGAAGGTAGTGAGTACACCGTTTGGCTGTATCAACATATACAAGCGAGCAGTCGTTCTCCGAATGAGCTGAAAATTTCACGCTGGACTCCCACCTGCACCGCTGATACGCCATTGCAATTCGCCACCATAGTTCATTCTATACTGCGCATGAGAAATCATGGAAGGTAGTGTGAGTACACCGTTTGGCTGTATCAACATATACAAGCGAGCAGTCGTTCTCCGAATGAGCTAAAAATTTCACGCTGGATTCCCACCTGCACTGCTGACACGCCATTGCAATTCGCCACCATAGTTCATTCTGTACTGCGCATGAGAAATCATGGAAGGTAGTGAGTACACCGTTTGGCTGTATCAACATATACAAGTGAGCAGTCGTTCTCCGAATGAGCTGAAAATTTAACGCTGGACTCCCACCTGTATTGCTGACATGCCATTAGAATTCGCCGCTGGAGTTCATTCCGTACTGCACATGAATAATCGTGGAAGGCAGCACATACGTCATTTGGCTATGTGAGCCTGTGCAAGTGAGCAATCCTACTCTAAATGAGCTGAAAATTTCACGTTTGACTCCTATCTGTACTGTTGGCATGTTATTGAAATTCGCCGCCAAAGTTCATTTTGCATTGGCAACGGAGGATCGCTACGATTCAAGAGGTTGTACGTGAGTATCCAATCCTATGTCGAGAAGATCGGGTGACCCCGTATCATCTTGATATCAGAGCACGGTTTCCTCGATAGGATTACTTATCCTTATATTAGATTGAATTTTATTTGTTGTTCTTTATTCCCATAGTCCATAAACTGAAAAAAAAATTCAAATCCTCGGTTTTGCATCTGTTATTTTTGTGAGTTTTGTTAGGTTTTGATCCATTAGAATTTTTGTTTAGGTGTTGATCGTGTGTCCCTTTGCGTCGCTTATCCGTTGTATCCACATAAAACCCAAAAAAAAAATCTCTTTGTTGTCTGGACTGTTTTGGTTGCACCGACTTGATATCAAGGTAGGACCTCTTGTGATTCTGCTATCCTGCCGAATTGCCTAGCAAGTTCTTTCGATCTGCTATCCCGAATACAAGAAACTGCATGCTAGCCGAATCAGTTTACTAGAAAATTCATCTGAAGTCCACATATCTGCCTGCTAGCCGAATCAGTTTACTTGATACTTGCTAGCCGAATCAATGCACTAGAAGTTCCGTTCAATCCCACGCGCAAGAGAAAATAGCTGGCTGTGATCTGGAACCAAACCAAAATATCTAGAGCTATATCCGCTTGGAACTTATACTAAGCCATCCAGGTAGCTCTCTGGCCGAAAACCAATTGGGATAGTTAGTCGTGCTTTTGGCCGAAAACCAAAATATCTGTGGTGTTTTCTTCATTTTCAGTAGCCTTACATTATCATGATTACTAGTAATTTTGCCGAACTGCTTACATGTGTACGTAAACAAGTTATCAACATTTTCCAACTCAACTGAGGAAGTTGAAAAAAAAAGGGAAACTGGAAGTAGATATGACTAGCGAAAATCCAGTCTGTAATGCAAGCACCAAGCAGTAATTCTTATTATTTTAATCACAGCTACTTCCATAAGATAATACTCATCGTTGGTACTAGAAGGAAGCAACAAGCAGATGGTATAAACAAGGGGATGCTATAAACAAGGCTTCAGCTGTTTCCTGCAGCCATCTGAAAGAAAAAGGATAGATAAAATATTAGTAAACCATCCATTAAGGATCTAGGTAACACTTAGTAAATCACTGTAGAAAACAAGAATAGTAAATCAGAGCATGTGAAATTACATCATCAGTAATAGTTAGTGCATGCTCAGGAGAAAAGGGGAGGAGAGGTAATTCTCGGGCCTAGCCTTGAGGACTTGTTCAACTATTACAGTAGAAGGTTCTCGTTGAAGACTGTACTCATGCTCGCTGATCAGATGATTAATCGAGTTGAGTACACGCATTCAAAGGGATTCTTCACCGTGAGAAAAAGAAGCAAAAATATGACAAAATAAGTGAGAAAAAGATGTTTATTCCTGTGGAGGTACTCTGCAAATCCTACCCATCAGAATTCATTTCTTACTTTCATTACTGCCGTTCGTTGCGGTTTGAAGACAAGCCAGATAGAGAAGGCCCCAGGCAAAGCATCTAACAGAAGAAATCCAACTGGTTCTGTGAATCAGAGTGACAGCTATGCACAACGACCATGAGAAACCGTATCAATGTATCAAGGATCAAGGAGAGCTATTGCATCAAGCAGCAGGCCAGGCTCATCTGTGGAACAAGGCGAGCAGCAATACAGCCGGACTAGCAGGTTGTTCTCTAGCAACAACAGCAGCAGCCTAACTATTAGCATTACATGTCGTGCATAAACTTGTAAGTAATCTTAGTTTTAATGTTTTATACAGTCCAAAATTGAGTTGCCAGCATTTGTTTCAAATAAAATCTTTGTAAATACAAACTGAAGCAAGTAATATGCATGAACAAAAACATAAGAAACTAAAAATATAACAAACAGATGAAGATATTTTGAATACCTTAACTAGCTCAAGCCGATTTATTACCATCTGAAGAAGGAACCACATATTGTCAGCATTACAACATAGGAGTAACTCTGGTGAGCATTTTATCAACAAGTTGGGCCTTTACCTCGTTTTTTTCATTTGTTCCATTTACTAATGTCTCAAGGGCTTTAATTTTTGAGCAGTACTTGTCCTCCCGTGTCTTGGTGATGCTGTTTTGCTGTGAAATAACTCAAATAAGTGATTTGATTCAGGGATTGAATCCATTTGGCAAAAAGGGGTGAGTTCAAAACAAATGTCACCCTTACGTTTCTAATGTGGTCGGCTTGAATAGAAATGCGGTGCTCAATCTCTTGAACAACGTTCCTTAGTAAATAAACAACACGCTGAACAAGTAGGCCAAAGTTAGTCATCAATAACAAAGGATGAATAAACACTAGCATTCTATAAATTTCGTTTATTGCAAGTCACAAAAAGTAGACATACATGTGGTATTTCTCCTCTTTTTCTCTCAATACTTTCATCTAGAATTCCGTTAACAACTCTAAGAAATGACTGAGTAGGGGCATTCTGAGAAAAGATGATTATCATTATGAAAGGAACAACTATAGAAGTCATTGATCCCAAAAAGTCGCTGCAAGCAACAAGAAGTCCATTTGCCCCATGTTTGGTCAGAGGATACATGCGCAGAGGTTACATGCGCCGAAGGAGAAAAACATCCCATGTGCAGTGCTGATTGCTGAGAGAACACCCCAAAAGCGCAAGAACGATTTTTCCTACTACTCCTCTGATCTGTCAATTTTTCCTGAAGTGAAATAATTTCTCACCTAGCTATGCACTACGTATGCTCTGTTATGACCACTTTGTTTCTCGTACAACTGCAAACGAGCAATTGCTCGCACACCCCTGACATCTCTACCGATCAAGAACAACGATATATGCACAAATCAGACGCTACAGCAAATCCCTCGATGAGAGAACCACCGCATATCGAGAAGAGAGAAAAAATCTCTTACATCGCATCAATTAGTTCGAACAAAGAACTCGCAGATCCGAATCAAGGAAACAAAAAGGGGGCAAGTGCTCTGTAATGACGGATGGATGAAGGGAAGGTTACCTCTTGTCGGAGGCGCCGCCCTTCTGGCTAAGGAAGGAGCGGAAGAGGGGGGAGTTCACGTCGTATATCATCTTTCTTCTCGCCGCCGCCGCCGATGCAAGGTTAGCTAGGGTTTGTGGGAGCCGTCTCCTCCGCCGGCGGCGAGGTGTTCATCGCCGCTACCATCGTCGACGGCGCCTCGCCTCGCCTCCGACTCCCCGAAACTCTCTCTCTCTGCTTCGCTTCGCTTGGCCTGAGGGAGGAAAGTGGTGCGCGTGCGCGACAGTTTTAAGACAGTGAGCACGCGAAATTACTCCTTTACCCATTTCGTCAACACCATCCCTGTGCACCACTCATAAACATCAGAGGTGTCAAAGCCATAATAACCATTGGATGAGTTTCAATGAACGGTTGAGAATCAACCAAGTGTACCGAACCATTTCTCAAATTTTGGATGGTTAAAGACGGGTTCTGTAGAAGGCCTTCGGCTCCTATTTATAATGCTATCTGCAGGTAAGTTTTCTTTCCCCTTCACGTTGAGGAGTATTAGCTTCCAACGAAGTCCTTTTCCCGATAGGCGTCGATGGTCTTCCTTCTCATGTTGATTTTTTTATTCCTTGCACACGGTAATAGAAGCTTTCCTTTCTTCATGCATAAGAATTTTCCCTGTTAATCACGTACGTGACCCTTCCATTTAAATCTTGATCCTGGGCAAGGATATAATTAATTCCTATATCACTACTACAGAAAACCTAATAGTAGACGGCCAATCACAGACGGTTTGACAAAACCGTCTGTGATTGACACTAACACAGACGGTTTTAATTTGGACACCGTCTGTGTTAGTGGCCGAGTATCACAGACGGTCCTTACTGATGAACCGTCTGTGATACTTTAGTATCACAGACAGTTTTTCATTAAAAACCGTCTATGTTGTTTAGACTATCACGGACGGTTCTTCTTAAGAAACCATCTGTGAAATGTTCACAGACGGTTTTTGACAAGAACCGTCTGTGATGTCCCTTTCTCTGTCATATTCTGTTCATGATCAGAGGTTAATATATAAGTACACATTGCTTCTAATAACTTTACTACAGAACTATTGAGACAAGAGATCACAAATTAAAAACAAATTTATTAATTTCATTTTGAGGCAAATTTATTACAAAAGTCGCACAGGTAAAGAGTTTCCCAGATTGTAATCTTTTGGGCTTCGTACGCTTCTTCTTCGACTTTGGGACTTGGAGGATCAGCCACTGACTTCTCGAACGCCGTTAAGATTGTCCTTATCCTCAGCACTTCCTCCTCCAGCCTGGGCAAATAATCAGTAGCATAGCCCATAATGTTGTAGAGGATAGCATGAAAAGATTCCTCAAAATCTACCGTTTCTGCTTGATCGGCAAGGCTATCCATCAATCTCTCCAATGCGTGTAGAGCTTCTTCCGCTTTGCGCACATTGTGGAGAAGAACCAGGGTAAGAGCTGTTTCCCTTTCTTGAGCGGCAGCGAGACGCCTCCGTCGACGGCGGATGATCAGGTCGAGCTGACGGATGCAAGAAAGTCGGGGAAGGAGAGCAGGGCGTGTGTGGAGAAGCTGCTCCAGATGCAAATTGCTGGCCGCCTGTGTAAGGTTCCGGCCGAACAATTCTTGATGAACAGATGAGAGGAAGGAGATGATCACAAGAATAGTAGAAGCCATATTGTACGTACGTAGAAGAGACCTGGATTAGGCGCGCATATTTAACCTTTAGCACAGACGGTTCGTATACCCAAATATTAATGATATAAACGCTTCGTATAACGATCGAGAGGCGTTAATTAGACGATCGAAACACGAAGCGTTCTGACATAAAGCTTATGACAGACGGTTTTTTTTATAAAAAACCGTCTGTGATAAGATTATCACAGACGGTTTTTAAACTTAGAACCGTCTGTGATAATTTTAGAGATCACAGACGGTTCGTGTTAATAACCACTTTCACAGACGGTTAGTAATACGAACCGTCTGTGATAACTGAAACATCACAGACGGCTCGTATTAAGAACCGTCTGTGATATAAATATCACAGACGGTTCGCGTTAATAACCGTATGTGATAATCACATATCACCAATAATTGGCGTGTGATAATCACGTGTCACCAATAATTGGCGTATACCCAGGATTTCGATCTCACCCGTCCATTCTCTCCACATCGAATGGCAGGCAGCAGTTCCTCCCTCTGCTCGGCCCTTATAAATAACGCCCCATCTATCTTTCCACCGGTACTAGTCACGCGTGAGTTCATCCACTGTGAGCATGTATAGCTGTAAGTGTGGTAAGTGTGTCTTTTTCACCCGCACCGTCGTTCCATGAAGAGTTCACTAGCTTGTTCTCCTATAATAGATCTAAATTTGTTGTCGTGCTTGCCTCTATATTTGCATGTTCCTCGACGATGCCGACTACTGCCGAGATGTGATGTCCACTCCAACAATCCTTCTTTTTCCTGCAAAATTCAAGGCAATTTTATTACAAAAGTTCAAAAAAGATATTCTCAGATTCTTCGGTGAGCAGCCGACATAGCCGACTTCTTCGCTGAGCGACTATCCATCTGCTTCTTTCCACTTCTTTTCTTCATCTCTGGTCTCTGGATCACGTACGCCAGTAGCAATGATTCAGTTAGATGAATCATCGCTACTGGCGTACGTGATCCAGAGACCAGAGATGAAGAAAAGAAGTGGGAAGAAGCAGATGGATAGTCGCTCAGCAAAGAAGTCGGCTATGTCGGCTGCTCACCGAAGAATCTGAGAATGTCATTTTTTTGCACTTTTGTAATAAAATTGCCTTGAATTTTGTCGGGAAAGATGAACTGTTTCGTCAGGCGCATGACTGCCAATTCGAAGCATAGCATCCGAGGCACATCCGAGGCCTGCTGCTGTGTCTTGAATAATGCCAAGAGCTGGTCTTCAGATGTAGCCACATCTGAAGACCAGCTCTTGGCATTCCTTAAGACACAACAGCAGACCTCGGATGTGCCTTGGATGCTATACTATGTTTTGAATTGGCAGTCATGCGCCTGACGAAACAGTTCATCCATGTATCTATCACAGACGGTTCTATCGATATAACCGTCTGTGAAGGACTATCACAGACGGTTCTATCGATATAACCGTCTGTGATAATATGGATATCACAGACGGTTATATATATAGAACCGTCTGTGATAATATGCATATCACAGACGGTTATATAGATAGAACCGTCTGTGATACCTCTATCACAGACGGTTCGTTTAAGGAACCGTCTGTGATAGCTCATCTTTAAATACCCGCAGCTAGGTCTGCGGAGTCCGCTCTCGCGCAGTCTCTTGTCTCCACTCTGCAGCGCCCCTGCTAGCTAGGTTTTGGTCCCTCCCACCGCCGGTCCCTCCCGACGCCGGTCCCTCCCGACGGCGCTCCCTCCCGACACCCCTCCGACGTCGCTTCCTCCCGATCGACGCCGCCGGTCCCTCCCGACGCCCCTCCAACGCCGCTTCCTCCCGACGCCGCTCCCTCTGAGCTTCACATGTATTTTATGTTATATGATTCACATGTTATATGATTCACATGTTATATGCTTCACATGTATTTTTTTAAAAAAAACTCAGCCTGCGGGGGGAAGAATCCCCCCGGGCATTGCTTAAGAAGAAGGTCTTCTCACGCAGACCGAGAAAACCCCCGAACCCCTGCTCCACCCTTACACAGCGGCACCATCGCCCGACCTTTGTGAGACGACCAGCGGATCCTTTGGGATCAACGCTATGGCGGGTCCTTAGACCTGTGCTTTGGTGTGGTAGCAGGCGAGGGGATTTTTCCCCCCAAGCCTGAAATTCGCTCCCACTAGGAGTCGAACCCAGGACCTGAGGGGTGCTACTGAGGCGCTCTAACCACTCGACTAGAGGCCCTTTCGCCTCTAGTCACTGTTATATGCTTCACATGTAGTCACTTCATAGAACCTTGTAGCAATAATATATGCTGCACTTGTTAGCTGCAAGCTCTATTTGGAAGGCCCATAACTCACTGCAATTAGTTAATCATTAGAATTTTGTCAAAGGGCATAAAGCAAGTGACACACTCCAGTGTATCTTGTTCAATGAACTTGATGCACTAGTTTGTGTCACTTGATTCATAGAACTTTGACAAGCTGGGTCCATAGCTCACTGCAGTTAGTTTTTTCTTAGAAGAGAGATAGCGTCCGCACAGTCTTCGTGCAAGGTTACATAACGAGGGGATTGATTGCTCACACCGACAAGGAGTACGTCATGGTACCCTTCAACCAAGGGTAAGTGCTTCACTAGTTGCCACATATATGTTTCATTTGTACTTTACATGCAGCATGAACTTAGGATTAATCACTATAGCGACACACATGACTAGGCATCACTGGATTTTGATTGTGATTGTACCAAAGTAGAGCAAGGTAATATACCTTGATTCCCTCCTTAGGAGCAACCACGACTTCAGTCGTGTGCAAGAAGTACTTAACAAGTAAACTCATTTCCTCCATACATAACTCTATTGTAATATTTCTTTTGTTTGCCACGGCCGAGGCTAAGTTTTTGAATCACGTAGGGCGTTTGCCGATTATGTTGCCCAAGGAGGAAGACACGACAAATCCAGTGACACGCTACGACACAACACGCGATTTCCGGTACCCGCTACAACACAACAATCCTATCTCATACTTTGTTATAATGCCTCTAGAATTGACAATATCGATGTATGTAATTCTATTTTTGCAGTGCCACTAGCAGCTACAGGGCAACGTATGTGGATTCTACGTTTGCCGCCATATGAAGGAAATCATGGATACTAAGATCAATGATCCAGAGGTTTGTCAGGTCTTCCAATAATTATTATTTTCTGATTATATATATGTATGTATATTACACACACATGCTAATTAATGACTTAACATTGCTCCTAGCGACAACGGGTGGACTTCAACGAAAGTGCATATGATCTTGACAATCTCGTCGACATTCGTGCAATCATCTCCCAATTCTTGTTAGCAGAGGTCATAAATAAGAGGGGAGAGTTCCACGCCGGCAATGGTGATAATTAGATGTTGGAACATTGGATTCAATTGTACAAATCAAACAATTCCTTCAATTGAATTCATTTGTCAGATTTTCTGTAACGATTTTCATTCTATATATGTATGTGATCTGCTAGCCGTTTGTTACATTCATCTGTGTATCTAATTTTGTTGTAATTTACTATGAGTTGCAATTAACTTATATCTGTCATTTATCTGTAATCTGCTTTCTTGCTTGCTTTCAGAGGGTATGACTAGCATATCCTGAGGCTAGCCAAAAAACAGCAAATAAAATGGATGATGCACTTGGTATCACAGACGGTTCGTTGTTAAAAAACGTCTGTGATATATAAATATCACGGACGGTTAATAAAAAACTGTCTGTGATATTGTGTATATCACAGACGGTCTTTATTACTAACCGTCTAATATCACAGACGATCTTTATTACTAACCGTCTGTGATAGACGAGTATCACAGACGGTTGTTTATAAAAAACTGTCTGTGATAGTCTCGTATCTCAGACGGTTTTTTAGTTAAAAACCGTCTGTGATAATCATTTATCACAGACGGTTTTCAGTTAAAAACCGTCTGTGATATTGATATATCACAGACGGTTGTCAAATCGTCTGTGATAACCTGAATTATCACTGACTCATAAATTCAGACGGTTCAAAAAACCGTCTGTGATAACGTTTTTGAACCGTAGTAGTGTATGCATACGCCGATCATGCTGATTCCACTCCTTGTTCATGTATGCATCTATGTAAACACGAGTCCTGCTTTGAGTAATGCTCGTCAGCTTTAGATGTAAACCATGTCTTTAACTGACCCGTATATCAATCGTCTGCTCTTTTTCCATTGGCTTTATCTCAAAGTTCCACCTGTCACCTTTAATTGTCAAACTTTGGTGATAACAGAAAAGAAACAAGAGGAAACGTGAATAGGAAGGGTGAAGTGACGGTAAAAATTTTCCGATGAAAATTATCGCGAGACACTCGAACACGTCACTGTATCTTCAGTCGTTCAGTCGTCTTCTGCTTGTATTAAACGGAAGCTGGTAACTTTTAGAATGCAGAAATTTCATAGCAAACAGTTTAATTATCTAAAAACAGAAAAAACTCTTATGTTTTGAATGAGGGCTAAGCGTTGTAAATCCGATGAATATGCACAATAAGGTAACGATATGAGACGTACATAGGATGTTACCAAAAGCATCGACCGCTCTGGCCATATGCTTCTCTGTGCATACAATTTCATTCTGTCCACTTCAGCCCACTGGAGCCCACTCTCCCAGACTTCCACATACAGTAGAAGCCAAGTGCAAAAATATTAGAGGCCTCACTCACAGCGCACACACCCAAACCATTCACATCACTATTCTATGCAACATCCTCTATTTCTTATCCTCTCAGATGGCTTGCTTTGCTTGTCACTAGCGCCTGAAGCCAGCCACCATCACAATCACACTCCACCCCCCTCCTAGACCAGTCGACAAAGATAGGGCATCGCGTGGAGGTATCCCCATCCAAGGTTAGATGGCCAAAACTCTCCGGATCTAGCAATACCGAGGTACGAGGAATTTGCGTTGATGAGAAGTGGAGGACGACACAGCTAGGGGATGACGAGGTAGTGGTGCCAGACCGGTCTTGCCCCTGCTAGATCTAGGCTAGCCGGCGATGAGGTGGTGATGTCAGCATTCTCCTCCTTCCTCCTCTCGCAAGTTTAACTTCGATAAGGTTGTTGCGTGCATTTTGTTTTTCTTAACTTGGTTGCAATATTTTTCTCTAATTGTTGCAGGACATGTCCTAGGGGTGTTGTGGCATTTCTCTGACTATTGCAGATTTGTTTCCACTTGTTGCATTCTTGGTTGTAAAATATTGAAACTAGTATTTTCGAAAGTTGTAGAATTGTAATATTACAAATGTGTTTGTTAAGGACTGTGTATTATTTAATTTGTTGCAAATAATGCCTCGAATTATTTCATGAGCAGCTGTAAAATGTTTCCACTACTATTTCAAAATGTTGCAATATTTTAACGGTGTAAATTTGTTCATTTGGGATTTCTAAGCTAGTTTCCAATGCAGCTAAATTGTATACCTATGTTTTCATCTAATTTTGAGAAGATTTTTTTATTTGTTTATCTCAACATTTTAACTTTGTTTTGCAAATTTGTTGCACATACTGATTGTCGTTAATATGAGACCGAATAGTAAACTTAGAAGCACCCTAGTCAGACACGGAGACCGCCAAGAATACAAAAGAACTCAAGGAGAAGCACTCAAATGACCTAAGTGTATTCAATATGAGTATCTAGGGTTATAAATGGTTTCCCCTCTCCACTACAAAGGGTCCTATTTATAGAGAGAGAAAGACGAATGAAGTTACAAGTTTGCCTTCGGGGCCTAACTTACTCCTAAGGGTATCTACGCTATTTGCCCCACGCGGCCCCTGCTACTCTGGGACTCCGGGGTTGGTTCGTGGCCAACCTTAGACTTCGTCCGAGTTTGGCCCCAAGCCTCGCCCAAGGTTTGCCCTAGACCCCTCAAAGTTGGTCTTGCGCACCTCGGCCGCAGACCCCTCCAGGGTTGACCTTACGTACTTCGTCGAGGTCCGAACAACTCTAGGGTTGGTTGTGCGTACCTCACCCGAGGTCGCCCCGGGATCCCTCCGGGGTTAGTCATATATACCTCGTCTGAGGTTGTCATAAACCTCTCTGGGGTTGGTCTTACGTATCTCGTCCAGGATTGATCTTGCGAACTTCACCGATGTTGATTCAAGTAGACCTTTTAACAAGCATTGTCGCTCTAAAGTGATCGTGGGATCGAGATAGTATTAGAACCCTCCCACAACACTGATTATAAAATGTTGTGCCTGTTTTTTACCCATGTTACAGCCGAGCAAACATAGGAAGCCTCTATCGGACGTACGCCACCCACAACAAATATGATAACGGTTTTGCTATTGCACAGACGACTGAAATTTTTTTCTCTCAGTCACCTGAAATTGCACTCTTAATCAACTGAAATTGCAGCATCTTCTAAAAAAACATCTGCAACTTCAAGTGATTCAGAGTGCAACTAAAGTTGCATTTTCAATCAACTGAAGTTGCAGCCCCTTCCAAAAAAACCACCTGTAATTTCAGATGATTCAGAGTACAACTTCAGATGACTAAAAGATAAAAAAAATTCAGTCATCTGTACAATAGTCACTCCTATATGATAATTGTGACTTTTCCGTTTTATGATATACGTTCGCGTACTAGACGAAGATTATCAAACAATGACATGGACAATGACACGTGCAGTTCACAGAAAAAAAGTCATCAACGTACGTCTCAGTCAGATACTTCTACCTCCCGCAACCACCGAAAGTCCAGCAGAAGCTAGCACACCTTTGTAGACTACAAAATTGGCAAATACTCGTGCACCGTAACGTATCATATCATTCCAGTGTCGAGACCATTAGCAAGCTAGCCTAGCCATGACGAACGGCTACGTGTTCCGGGAGTACATCGGCGCGCAGGACACCGGCGTCCTGTTCTCCGACGTGCCCGTCAACCCCGGCCTCAGCTTCCACTTCATCCTCGCCTTCGCCATCGACTACATGACGAGCCAGTCGTCCCCGCCGAAGCCGGCCAACGGCGTCTTCGCCCCGTTCTGGGACACCGCCAACCTCACCCCCACCGCGGTGGCCGCCGCCAAGGCGGCCCACCCGAACCTGAGCGTCATGGTCGGCCTCGCCGGCGACAGAGTCCAGGACAGCCCCCGCGTCAACGCCACCTTCGCGCCGGCATCCGTCGACACGTGGGTGGCCAACGCCGTGGACTCCCTCACGGGCATCATCAACAGCTACGGTCTCGACGGCGTGGACGTCGACTACGAGCACTTCGCCGACGGCGCCGACGTCGACACGTTCGTCGAGTGCGTCGGCCGCCTGCTCACCGAGCTCAAGGCCCGGTTCCCCAACATCGCCACCTCCATCGCGCCGTTCGAGCACCCGGTGATCCAGAGCTACTACCAGCCGCTGTGGCGCAGGTACTCCGGCGTGATCGACTATGTCAACTTCCAGTTCTACGGCTACGGCCCCGACACCGACGTCGCGCAGTACGTGACGTTCTACGACGATCAGGCGAAGAACTACCCCGGCAGCAAGTTGCTCGCCAGCTTCCAGACCGGGAACGCGACCACCACGTTCACGCCGGACCTCGGCATCGCCGCGGCGAAGGAGCTGCAGCGGCAGGACAAGCTGCCGGGGTTGTTCATGTGGTCGGCGGACAGCTCCAAGAAGAGCAGCTACGGGTTCGTGTACGAGACCAGGGCGCAGGAGATCGTCGCCAACCATTGACCGTTTGGTCTCCCGCCTTGCTTTGCAGCGCTACGTACGACTTGAATAAGCGCGTATGTCACGTACGTATGTATAACGTATGTATTTGTCCCGTATACGTACGGGGACTAAATAAATTGCCTGCTGCTAATGTGCGCTACAGTGCAGTCTAATGCGTGCTGTCTTTGCCGTGTGTCCTGTGAATTCGACGGATAGATTTGTTCGCTACGGGGCGATGTACTGGTTTCCGCCGATGCCTTTCGTTGCGGCCTATACGTTTTTAAAAATAAATTGTAGCGATTAAAAAGAAGGTTTTTGAAGAAAAAAAAGATGAATGATATAAAAACTGAGGAAAAGATACGTGCGTGAGACAGGAGCGGGAGAAATAGGATACGTGATTCGTCTGACCTCTGACTTATCATCGGAGTGAGACGGAAGCGAGAGAAGTGAAACCGTTTTAAGAAACCAAGTATTTGTATTGGTTTTTGCCTTCTCCAAGCAAAACCTAATGCGAACATGGCTACCGCCCCTGCTGGAACTATTTATATTAGCTGCAGTGGATGGGTTTTACCTAAAAATAAATAGTAGTAGTTGAAAGAAATAGTTTTTAGAAGGATGAGATAAATGGTGACGAAAATGAGAGAGAAATACGTGCACAAGACATGAACGAGAAGAGTAGGATACGTGATATATTCGTGACCTCTATTTTATCTCCGAAGCAAGATGAAAACAAGAAAAGTGTAAAAGCTGTTTCAAAAAAGATACTTATATTAGTTTCTAATTTATTTAATCAACAGATAGAAGTAAAAATCAATATTAAAAGGCGCCTAATCTATCTGCCAGCGAACAAGTCGGGTTTCGTGTGACCGTGACACCGTGTCTTGTGCATGACAACCCAGCTTCCGTGCTGTTGTATCTTCCAATCTGACGACGACATGTCGACATTGCATGGCTGAGGTAGCTTCATGTGTTGGATGAATGCGACGGTGCAGCTAGGAAGGAAGCTTGCAAGACAGACTTGACAAGCATGCGTCGGGAACCGGTTTGTTTAACTGAGTGCAAGTTTAGCATAGCTTTTTTTCCTGTGCGAAGAGCAAGTTTAGCGTAGTAATTGGGCATGATGACTGTCAGACCCAGATTTTACAATCCGGAATCTACTGTATTTAATTGCACTATTCCCTGGATCAGTAGATAGTACACACAGTTACGGTTCTGATATCAAAGTACATATCATACGGAAACGTAATTAAAATAATAAACTTACTCATGGGCCGATTAGGCCGAAATCAATAAATTGCAGCAGCGGAAGAACGGAGCACACAAGTGGGACCTTCAGGACATGCCCACAGGTAGCCAACTGGAGGTTCGCGGCCTAGTTGTCGACATCTTCATCTTCTTTGCCCTCATGATCCAAAAGTATTGTTGAAGCGCAGTGATCTGATTCCTGCTCCTGAATTTGTCGCAAAAGCGAGCATGAGCACTCCGACCCCGTGCTCAGCGAGCCAACACACAGAATGCAAGATATAACATGTATAGCTAATCAAAGGATGGCTCAGGTTTATTTTATTTTTGCGAAGAGTGCTTTTGAATACAATTATATAAGAATTCCTAAGACCTAGCATTTTGAACAAAAGCATATTGTTCAAGAACATGCAATATTAATAGTGATTCAGATTCCATCCACCTTTACATGGCATCTGCACCATATAGCAATTCTTCAGCGTTATAGCCGCTTAACTTACCACTGGGACGACACCCAGGACAATTCCAAACTAGGGCCTTACACTGCCCTTCCACTTTTCCAACCCATCATAAAGCATTTTGAAATAGAACTAAATCTGGTTAAGTTCCCATGTCTGCCCTTGACCGTGGGCACGGCTATTCGAATAGTTTTGACTCTGCAGAGTTTGTACACTTTCACCACAAGAGACAATCAACTCATTGCCCCACACGATTCCTTAGTCATGTGGTTGAGCAGACCATCACAGTGACTTTTCAAAGTATCTAGACCCTTTTGTCATCTCACCCCATGGGAGACTGCCCACTTGCGGTGGGTCCCATATGTTGCACGGGATGTTTCCCACAGCTACTAGCGTACGGGCTCCACTCCCCTCTGCGCTAGCACGACTGGGAAACTTCACCCTCCACTCGGTGTCCCTTTAGGCCTTCCCTTGCCCCTGCATAATTACTTCTCTCCCCCTATTAGTGAGACGAGTCCAGAGTTTTTGATAAATCTACTTAGCCAAGTTGTACTTTACAGACTTGTGGTTGTACTGTTTTACACGGGTGACATGACAAGATTCAGTCCTTAGGGTTATCTGGGCGGTCTATCAATAACACACTTTGTGCTTCCACTGCACCACATATTCACACACTCGAACTAGTCCGCCCAAATATTTAAGCAGGTTGGGGTTTTTGGGAACATAAAGTAATCATACCAACATATATCAGTCATTCCCACCATGACTGCCCGAATCAATTTCTCATGAGTAAAAGTGATGCTTGGGCGCTTTCACGCCCATGAATACCTAGACAATACTAAGCATGGCATATATTTAGAGACTTATTTGCGAAATATTAGTATTATACTTTTGCTAGGGCGACAAGGTTTACACATTCAATCATTCCAACAGAGGGTGTAATATTATTCAAGGTAACAGTGGCATATAACTAGAATAGTAAATTTAGCATGTCTTTTCATATAAATAACAGCATGCAATTTGTTAATTTAAAACAAAGTAATTGGCAGAAATATAGGTTCAACATGATCAAAGTATTGACTCGCCTGGCGCGGTTTACCGCGGTCTTTAGCTCACTCAAAGCTTTCTTATTTGTCGATCTTGAGGCTTGAGTCTTTTTCTTTACTCCGATCTCGGCCTCGCTTGCTCCTTGATTCCTCCGGACTCCAGTTTCTAATTACGCGCTAAGCACTGAATTCCAATAAAAACAAATAACTCAAAGGACCCAAATAAATCCAAACACTTTAAATACCCAATTAATTTTGGATTTTAAATTTAATACGATTTGAGAATAAGGAGACGATTCGAATTAATGCGTCGCAAGCACAGCCGTAGCTGGATTTGAGTAAGAGCTTGTGTTGTCAGAATAGCTTTACCGTGAGGGAAAATTTTAGAAGATCAAGGGATCAGAAGTGAAAATGCACCTTCAGGAATTATCTGCTTAGCCGTTTGAGAAAAGGCGAGACTCGACCTTTTATTTGGTGACTTTTTCATTATTAATTTATATTTATCAAGGAAATTCCATGCGTCGGGTTAGACCTATAGATTGGTGCAGTAGTTTAATGTATAAATTTTATCTTCAGGTAAGTATTCATTGCAACTTAGATTATGGTAAGGGCAAACTGGATTGATGGATGAGATCTGTACTTATTCTATAAATCTTTTAGTCAAAAGTATTATAACACTTGGATACCTTTGTTAAGTTTTTGATTAAGTGTTTACTTTGGAATGCTTATATTAGATAGGTCATTTTAATGCCCGATGCCCTAGTGCTATTACATTTTAGTATCTATATATTAAGATGGCCTTTTAGAGATGTAGGATACGGATATGCAAGGTGAGTATAATTAAATAGGCGGTGCAACTTTGATATTTTATGTGGCAAAACCTATCTGGGATTGCAGTAGCCAACTTAATAAATCATTAGGTTAGCGATTTAAGTAAATGATGGGGTTGGCCATTTTTAATCCAGTCGTTATTAGGAGTAAAGTTAATATTTCTGCTTGATCACCCAAACTATTAGAAATGGCCAACGGTTATGTTTTACTAAAAAGAGATGCTTCGACTTTTTAGGGGTATTTTTAATAAAGCTATTAATTATTCTCGTCTATCGAATTTAAATCCTGAGATAATGACCGGAGATTTGGATGTGGAACAAAGATGAAGGATTGCTCTTTCTTATTTAAGAATTCTTAATCATAGACATTCGTTATTTTAAATCTTCGCATTTTAAGATAAATGTTAAAGTTTGTACCACAAATATATTAAGCATTTTTGAAAGGATAGCTTTCATGATGTTTAGAGATTATTAGACCACACTTGATATTTTGTGTGGCATGCAATTAATTTCTAAGGGTTAAACTCATTAAGCAGGATGGCTTCAAATTCATACGATGGAAATGTTATATTTGATGATATATTCATTGAAATTATTATATTAATTGCTTTTGTTACCAATGACTTATTTACCATGACTGTAGGCGAAATGAAAAGGCATAAATCCTAAGCTTCTTGACTAAAAATGATAGTAATTTTATTATTATTAGGTTATTAACTTTATGTTAATTTCTTAGTAATGGAAAAATAGTTCATGTCATAGATTTTCCTTAATTAATCTTTTATATGAGGATCGATGAATTAATCTTGATTGGTAAATAAATAAATTAGCCATAGTTAAGTTTCAATTTAGTTGCATGAATCTTTTCATTATAAATTTATATATATACACTCTTATTCTTATTATCATTCATAGCTTACCTTAATGCATGCATGTATATGAAGTTACCATTGAGCCAAAGAGTGAGGAGTCAAGCCACTAGCTAGCTGGGCCCACACGTCAGAAGGAGGCAGACCGAGAGAGAGAGGGGAGTGAACGGAGCGGCGGCGGTTCCACCCGACGGAAAAACATGGGAGGCCCAGGGGGAGGTGCGCGACCAGGGGGAGGGGGCGGTGGCGCCGGCGGGGAGAGGCCGGGGAGGAGGCGGCGACCGGTGAAATGGGATGCTCCGGCGACAAGGAGGCCTATGATGGCTGTAGCTCCAGCCGGGAGACACGGCGGCGGGCCAATGGCGGTGGAGAGCGGTCGGGTGCGTGAAGCTGATCGAGGCGCCGGTGGCCGGAGAGAAGGGAGAACAAAAGAGAGTGAGCACAAGCATGATTGGGTCACGGGGAACCTTACCACGGCATCGGTTGAACGGGAGAGGAACTCAGGTGAGCTGGCGACGTGCTCATGCGGCGGCGCTGGAGGGCTCCCGTGGCCAGAGAGTTCGGGCGGCGGGGAGCTCCGGACGACGGTGGGGAGGGCTTTAGGGTGATGAGGTGCTGCTCCCACAGCGCGCAATCGGCCCGGGGTCGACCGTGGTGGAGGCGGCGGCGGAAATGGTGATGGCCGGCGCAAGCTCGGGCGGGGAAAAGGAGGAGGAGTGGGAAGGGGAAGCTCGGCTCTTTATAGGCGGCGAGTGTGGGTGGTAACTTGGCGAGGTGAAACCGGGACGAGGCCAAGCTTACCTGGGGGCGGCGTTTTATAGCCGGGGAAGGGGCGAGTGGCGATGCGACGGCGGCCGCCGCTCTGTTACCGCTAGCAGGGGGAGAGGAACCAAATCTCTCCGAGATTGTGTGGGGGAGGGAGGCGACAGAGTTCTTTGAACTTGCCCTCGGAGGTGTGTGTGAGAGAGAGGGCGGAATTGGCTGCGGCATAGCGAGAGAGAGCTGGCGCGAGTGAAGCGGCCGCGTGGAGAAGAAGGGCCGGGGAAGAAGAAAGAGAGAGCGCGAGCGCGGACGCGGGCGCGGGGCCACCAGCCAGAGGGAGCGAGCGGGAGAGGCGCCGGGCCCGCAGGCAGGGAGAGAAGCGTGGGCAGGGGCGGTCCACCGCGCAGGCGCGGACGGAACGACGCGGGGGCGACCGCGCGGCCACGCGGCAGCGGGAGGAGGAGCGTAGGCGGGACGTGCCGCGCATCGGGACCGGCCAGGTGTCGGTCCGAGAGGAAGAGGAGGAGGATTTTCATTTTTATTTTTCCAAATTTTCAGAAATGCTCAGTTAATTGAATAAATCTCAGAAAAATATGAAATTACTTCCCAAAATTTCAGGAAAATTCACAGAAGCTCCTGAGGACCTTCTGGATTTAATAAAACTATTTTTAGCTATTTTTTTGGTATTTATTTATTTACTTCCCTTGTTTCTCATGTCATTATTAAAAATAAGGTTTTATATTTTAGGCCCATTTCTCTCCCTTTTCTTTTCTGGATCATCTTTTCAGATTCTTTATTTAGATCTTAAATCTTCTTTATTTGCATATTCCCATGTGTAGCATTAATATTATTGATTTTGATTTTGGTCTTTATTGAATTTCTTTAACCTTTGAGAGCTCAATAAAAATTTAAAACACCATGGAAATCCAAATTCAAATATTATAATAGACAAACTAACTCAAAAGAAATTTCAGGATGTTACAAATCTACCCCCCTTAAAAAGAATCTCGACCCCGAGATTCCGGTAGAGCAGAAAGAATAGAGATGAGTTATATTGGCTAGCAATAGGTTTTGGGGTGTTGCTCGAAGTATAATTCCTTAGCTCCGCAGAAAGAGGAAAATCTGCACAATAGGGGTTAGAACTTGGAAAAGTCAAAGGGGAAGAGAGAAGCCTTGTTCAAATACTTGCTCTTTGACGTTGTTGCCTTTATGTCGTCGTGGAATGGAGTGGTTGCATTGCCTATTAGACACATGGTTGTAGAATTTCCTTACTAATAGGTGGGTAGCAGCGATCTGTGCCCTAGGGGTACTGGGCCTTGGGAATTAAAGAGGTGACGATGGACAACTCTATATGGTGGTCTTCCACTTCTACGAGGATCTTGTTCTTGCTTATTTGCTTTGCTAGACACGTCGATTTTTGCTAAAGGTACGTCTTGTAATCCTCATCACCAGAAGATTTCTGGTCTTGCGAATCTCCTCGGCATGATTCTATTAGATCCAATATAGCATTATTACGTATAGTATTATTACATTTCCAAGGTAGCCATACATCATATCAGTACTTCCAAAAGTATTTATACATCATACTAGCTCATGCACCAAAATACTCAGAGCATCACTTCTCTTGCTACCCCCCTTAAATAAATGGTAACAGACATCAGTCATCCTTTTTAACTCCGGGCATGACAAGTCCTATGGCGGCTTGGAGACTCATCCGTTGTATCTCAGCTGCTTTGGTCAGCAACGGGCTCAGGAAGCAGTCCTTGGGGCAATGGTCTTGTCCTTCACAGAGAAAACAGGTCATCTTTCTCGTTGGACATTCTCCTGGTAGGTGATCTCCTCCACAGTTGGGGCAGTTAACAGTACATTGACTTTTTTCATGTCCCTTTGCTCCACAACGCCTGCAAGCTATTAGGGTCTTGAGGCAGTCGTCCGGGTAATGGTATTTCTTGCAGTATAAGCAATAGGGAACTGGGCAATTGTAGTAGTAATGTCCGGTTTGCCCACATGTAAAACATGCTCCTTGTCCTACTTGTCGTAACGGAGGACAGTGTTGTGCGACATGTCCTGCTTTGCCACATTCAGTGCATATATTATTCCGTGTAGTTTCCTGGTCTAGTGGCAGCACCTTGGTAGTTGCAGCTTGTTCTTCTTTGGAGTTAATGGGATTTTCTTCATCGGAGCTAAAGTTGATGGTGATGGTATCCACTATTTGCTTGTCTTTTCTCTTGATGGGGCAATTCTTTGCGTAATGCCTTGATTCGTGGCAGTGGTAGCATTTGCGCTTCTTCCCTTGAGGCCTACTTGATACAGGGCTACTGTCACTTTCATTGTGATGGCTGCTCCTTGACACTTCTTGCAGGGTGAGGTTATGTGATGATTGGTACGTATGGCTGGGGCTATTGATACTAGTGAATCTTTAGGTTGGTGGCGATGGCATCCTTTGCTGGTGTTTCTAGATTCCTTTGGGGGCACCTATAGGCATAGTGTCCCACTTCTCCACAACTAAAGCAAATAAGATCTTCTTGATGTTTGCCTGGAGCAGTCCTGCTGTTATTTTTATTGTGACTGCCTCCTTTTGGTACTCTTCGCGGAGTGGGGTTTGGTGACAGATGGTAGGGACGGTTAGGGTTTTGGCGAGCATCAATTATTATTCTCCCTCCCTTGCGTCTGATTGTGGCAGTTGTCTTGCTGCTATCCATTGGGCCTGATAGGATTTTCCAGAAAAGGTGAGAGGGAATAGCATGAGATGAGTATTAAATCGTAGAGATCAGATATTCTAAACCCATTCAAAATTTTATAAGCAAGTGGCTCCCGTGACTGCGAAATAAGATGCCCAAGGGCAAGAAGGCAGTGCACAGGGCCCAAATGAAAATCTGGCAACAGTACAACGTCTACTCGGGGAAAGCACATATAAGGGGCATATGGTTTATCTGCATAGTTCGTTTAAAACGAAACCACCTTATCTTCATGAACATCTTCGACGTACCTAACCTTACATTTTTGGAACAAGGATACGGGAAGAAGAACAAAATTCTCCTTTTGGAATAATAGACAGAGGAGGGAAGATTTGGGGTAATTTGATTGGTATCAGCGACATTCTTGTGTCATTGTTTTGAATTCGGGATAAGAGAGCTCTAGAGGTAAAAATGGCTAAGGCAGCATTTAGATGAGAGAGAATCATCTAAGAGAGATGAGAGTGAGCAGTATAACTTATATTTTTGGAAATAGTATTTTTAAGAAATATTGCTAGTCATGAAACTAACGGTCAGGCTAACTAGGTCACAACCTGCAGTCGATATGCTCTGATACCATGCCTGTCAGACCCAGATTTTACAATCCGGAATCTACTGTGTTTAATTGCACTATTCCCTGGATCAGTAGATAGTGCACACAGTTACGGTTCTGATATCAAAGTACATATCATGCGGAAACGTAATTAAAATAATAAACTTACTCATGGGCCGATTAGGCCGAAATCAATAAATTGCAGCAGCGGAAGAACGGAGCACACAGGTGGGACCTTCAGGACATGCCCACAGGCAGCCAACTGGAGGTTCGCGGCCTAGTTCTCGACATCTTCATCTTCTTTGCCCTCATGATCCAAAAGTATTGTTGAAGCGCAGTGATCTGATTCCTGCTCCTGAATTTGTCGCAAAAGCGAGCATGAGCACTCCGACCCCGTGCTCAGCGAGCCAACACACAGAATGCAAGATATAACATGTATGGCTAATCAAAGGATGGCTCAGGTTTATTTTATTTTTGCGAAGAGTGCTTTTGAATACAATCATATAAGAATTCCTAAGACCTAGCATTTTGAACAAAAGCATATTGTTCAAGAACATGCAATATTAATAGTGATTCAGATTCCATCCACCTTTACATGGCATCTGCACCATATAGCAATTCTTCAGCGTTATAGCCGCTTAACTTACCACTGGGACGACACCCAGGACAATTCCAAACTAGGGCCTTACACTGCCCTTCCACTTTTCCAACCCATCATAAAGCATTTTGAAATAGAACTAAATCTGGTTAAGTTCCCATGTCTGCCCTTGACCGTGGGCACGGCTATTCGAATAGTTTTGACTCTGTAGAGTTTGTACACTTTCACCACAAGAGACAATCAACTCATTGCCCCACACGATTCCTTAGTCATGTGGTTGAGCAGACCATCACAGTGACTTTTCAAAGTATCTAGACCCTTTTGTCATCTCACCCCATGGGAGACTGCCCACTTGCGGTGGGTCCCATATGTTGCACGGGATGTTTCCCACAGCTACTAGCGTACGGGCTCCACTCCCCTCTGCGCTAGCACGACTGGGAAACTTCACCCTCCACTCGGTGTCCCTTTAGGCCTTCCCTTGCCCCTGCATAATTACTTCTCTCCCCCTATTAGTGAGACGAGTCCAGAGTTTTTGATAAATCTACTTAGCCAAGTTGTACTTTACAGACTTGTGGTTGTACTGTTTTACACGGGTGACATGACAAGATTCAGTCCTTAGGGTTATCTGGGCGGTCTATCAATAACACACTTTGTGCTTCCACTGCACCACATATTCACACACTCGAACTAGTCCACCCAGATATTTAAGCAGGTTGGGGTTTTTGGGAACATAAAGTAATCATACCAACATATATCAGTCATTCCCACCATGACTGCCCGAATCAATTTCTCATGAGTAAAAGTGATGCTTGGGCGCTTTCACGCCCATGAATACCTAGACAATACTAAGCATGGCATATATTTAGAGACTTATTTGCGAAATATTAGTATTATACTTTTGCTAGGGCGACAAGGTTTACACATTCAATCATTCCAACAGAGGGTGTAATATTATTCAAGGTAACAGTGGCATATAACTAGAATAGTAAATTTAGCATGTCTTTTCATATAAATAACAGCATGCAATTTGTTAATTTAAAACAAAGTAATTGGCAGAAATATAGGTTCAACATGATCAAAGTATTGACTCGCCTGGCGCGGTTTACCGCGGTCTTTAGCTCACTCAAAGCTTTCTTATTTGTCGATCTTGAGGCTTGAGTCTTTTTCTTTACTCCGATCTCGGCCTCGCTTGCTCCTTGATTCCTCCGGACTCCAGTTTCTAATTACGCGCTAAGCACTGAATTCCAATAAAAACAAATAACTCAAAGGACCCAAATAAATCCAAACACTTTAAATACCCAATTAATTTTGGATTTTAAATTTAATACGATTTGAGAATAAGGAGACGATTCGAATTAATGCGTCGCAAGCACAGCCGTAGCTGGATTTGAGTAAGAGCTTGTGTTGTCAGAATAGCTTTACCGTGAGGGAAAATTTTAGAAGATCAAGGGATCAGAAGTGAAAATGCACCTTCAGGAATTATCTGCTTAGCCGTTTGAGAAAAGGCGAGACTCGACCTTTTATTTGGTGACTTTTTCATTATTAATTTATATTTATCAAGGAAATTCCATGCGTCGGGTTAGACCTATAGATTGGTGCAGTAGTTTAATGTATAAATTTTATCTTCAGGTAAGTATTCATTGCAACTTAGATTATGGTAAGGGCAAACTGGATTGATGGATGAGATCTGTACTTATTCTATAAATCTTTTAGTCAAAAGTATTATAACACTTGGATACCTTTGTTAAGTTTTTGATTAAGTGTTTACTTTGGAATGCTTATATTAGATAGGTCATTTTAATGCCCGATGCCCTAGTGCTATTACATTTTAGTATCTATATATTAAGATGGCCTTTTAGAGATGTAGGATACGGATATGCAAGGTGAGTATAATTAAATAGGCGGTGCAACTTTGATATTTTATGTGGCAAAACCTATCTGGGATTGCAGTAGCCAACTTAATAAATCATTAGGTTAGCGATTTAAGTAAATGATGGGGTTGGCCATTTTTAATCCAGTCGTTATTAGGAGTAAAGTTAATATTTCTGCTTGATCACCCAAACTATTAGAAATGGCCAACGGTTATGTTTTACTAAAAAGAGATGCTTCGACTTTTTAGGGGTATTTTTAATAAAGCTATTAATTATTCTCGTCTATCGAATTTAAATCCTGAGATAATGACCGGAGATTTGGATGTGGAACAAAGATGAAGGATTGCTCTTTCTTATTTAAGAATTCTTAATCATAGACATTCGTTATTTTAAATCTTCGCATTTTAAGATAAATGTTAAAGTTTGTACCACAAATATATTAAGCATTTTTGAAAGGATAGCTTTCATGATGTTTAGAGATTATTAGACCACACTTGATATTTTGTGTGGCATGCAATTAATTTCTAAGGGTTAAACTCATTAAGCAGGATGGCTTCAAATTCATACGATGGAAATGTTATATTTGATGATATATTCATTGAAATTATTATATTAATTGCTTTTGTTACCAATGACTTATTTACCATGACTGTAGGCGAAATGAAAAGGCATAAATCCTAAGCTTCTTGACTAAAAATGATAGTAATTTTATTATTATTAGGTTATTAACTTTATGTTAATTTCTTAGTAATGGAAAAATAGTTCATGTCATAGATTTTCCTTAATTAATCTTTTATATGAGGATCGATGAATTAATCTTGATTGGTAAATAAATAAATTAGCCATAGTTAAGTTTCAATTTAGTTGCATGAATCTTTTCATTATAAATTTATATATATACACTCTTATTCTTATTATCATTCATAGCTTACCTTAATGCATGCATGTATATGAAGTTACCATTGAGCCAAAGAGTGAGGAGTCAAGCCACTAGCTAGCTGGGCCCACACGTCAGAAGGAGGCAGACCGAGAGAGAGAGGGGAGTGAACGGAGCGGCGGCGGTTCCACCCGACGGAAAAACATGGGAGGCCCAGGGGGAGGTGCGCGACCAGGGGGAGGGGGCGGTGGCGCCGGCGGGGAGAGGCCGGGGAGGAGGCGGCGACCGGTGAAATGGGATGCTCCGGCGACAAGGAGGCCTATGATGGCTGTAGCTCCAGCCGGGAGACACGGCGGCGGGCCAATGGCGGTGGAGAGCGGTCGGGTGCGTGAAGCTGATCGAGGCGCCGGTGGCCGGAGAGAAGGGAGAACAAAAGAGAGTGAGCACAAGCATGATTGGGTCACGGGGAACCTTACCACGGCATCGGTTGAACGGGAGAGGAACTCAGGTGAGCTGGCGACGTGCTCATGCGGCGGCGCTGGAGGGCTCCCGTGGCCAGAGAGTTCGGGCGGCGGGGAGCTCCGGACGACGGTGGGGAGGGCTTTAGGGTGATGAGGTGCTGCTCCCACAGCGCGCAATCGGCCCGGGGTCGACCGTGGTGGAGGCGGCGGCGGAAATGGTGATGGCCGGCGCAAGCTCGGGCGGGGAAAAGGAGGAGGAGTGGGAAGGGGAAGCTCGGCTCTTTATAGGCGGCGAGTGTGGGTGGTAACTTGGCGAGGTGAAACCGGGACGAGGCCAAGCTTACCTGGGGGCGGCGTTTTATAGCCGGGGAAGGGGCGAGTGGCGATGCGACGGCGGCCGCCGCTCTGTTACCGCTAGCAGGGGGAGAGGAACCAAATCTCTCCGAGATTGTGTGGGGGAGGGAGGCGACAGAGTTCTTTGAACTTGCCCTCGGAGGTGTGTGTGAGAGAGAGGGCGGAATTGGCTGCGGCATAGCGAGAGAGAGCTGGCGCGAGTGAAGCGGCCGCGTGGAGAAGAAGGGCCGGGGAAGAAGAAAGAGAGAGCGCGAGCGCGGACGCGGGCGCGGGGCCACCAGCCAGAGGGAGCGAGCGGGAGAGGCGCCGGGCCCGCAGGCAGGGAGAGAAGCGTGGGCAGGGGCGGTCCACCGCGCAGGCGCGGACGGAACGACGCGGGGGCGACCGCGCGGCCACGCGGCAGCGGGAGGAGGAGCGTAGGCGGGACGTGCCGCGCATCGGGACCGGCCAGGTGTCGGTCCGAGAGGAAGAGGAGGAGGATTTTCATTTTTATTTTTCCAAATTTTCAGAAATGCTCAGTTAATTGAATAAATCTCAGAAAAATATGAAATTACTTCCCAAAATTTCAGGAAAATTCACAGAAGCTCCTGAGGACCTTCTGGATTTAATAAAACTATTTTTAGCTATTTTTTTGGTATTTATTTATTTACTTCCCTTGTTTCTCATGTCATTATTAAAAATAAGGTTTTATATTTTAGGCCCATTTCTCTCCCTTTTCTTTTCTGGATCATCTTTTCAGATTCTTTATTTAGATCTTAAATCTTCTTTATTTGCATATTCCCATGTGTAGCATTAATATTATTGATTTTGATTTTGGTCTTTATTGAATTTCTTTAACCTTTGAGAGCTCAATAAAAATTTAAAACACCATGGAAATCCAAATTCAAATATTATAATAGACAAACTAACTCAAAAGAAATTTCAGGATGTTACAAATCTACCCCCCTTAAAAAGAATCTCGACCCCGAGATTCCGGTAGAGCAGAAAGAATAGAGATGAGTTATATTGGCTAGCAATAGGTTTTGGGGTGTTGCTCGAAGTATAATTCCTTAGCTCCGCAGAAAGAGGAAAATCTGCACAATAGGGGTTAGAACTTGGAAAAGTCAAAGGGGAAGAGAGAAGCCTTGTTCAAATACTTGCTCTTTGACGTTGTTGCCTTTATGTCGTCGTGGAATGGAGTGGTTGCATTGCCTATTAGACACATGGTTGTAGAATTTCCTTACTAATAGGTGGGTAGCAGCGATCTGTGCCCTAGGGGTACTGGGCCTTGGGAATTAAAGAGGTGACGATGGACAACTCTATATGGTGGTCTTCCACTTCTACGAGGATCTTGTTCTTGCTTATTTGCTTTGCTAGACACGTCGATTTTTGCTAAAGGTACGTCTTGTAATCCTCATCACCAGAAGATTTCTGGTCTTGCGAATCTCCTCGGCATGATTCTATTAGATCCAATATAGCATTATTACGTATAGTATTATTACATTTCCAAGGTAGCCATACATCATATCAGTACTTCCAAAAGTATTTATACATCATACTAGCTCATGCACCAAAATACTCAGAGCATCACTTCTCTTGCTACCCCCCTTAAATAAATGGTAACAGACATCAGTCATCCTTTTTAACTCCGGGCATGACAAGTCCTATGGCGGCTTGGAGACTCATCCGTTGTATCTCAGCTGCTTTGGTCAGCAACGGGCTCAGGAAGCAGTCCTTGGGGCAATGGTCTTGTCCTTCACAGAGAAAACAGGTCATCTTTCTCGTTGGACATTCTCCTGGTAGGTGATCTCCTCCACAGTTGGGGCAGTTAACAGTACATTGACTTTTTTCATGTCCCTTTGCTCCACAACGCCTGCAAGCTATTAGGGTCTTGAGGCAGTCGTCCGGGTAATGGTATTTCTTGCAGTATAAGCAATAGGGAACTGGGCAATTGTAGTAGTAATGTCCGGTTTGCCCACATGTAAAACATGCTCCTTGTCCTACTTGTCGTAACGGAGGACAGTGTTGTGCGACATGTCCTGCTTTGCCACATTCAGTGCATATATTATTCCGTGTAGTTTCCTGGTCTAGTGGCAGCACCTTGGTAGTTGCAGCTTGTTCTTCTTTGGAGTTAATGGGATTTTCTTCATCGGAGCTAAAGTTGATGGTGATGGTATCCACTATTTGCTTGTCTTTTCTCTTGATGGGGCAATTCTTTGCGTAATGCCTTGATTCGTGGCAGTGGTAGCATTTGCGCTTCTTCCCTTGAGGCCTACTTGATACAGGGCTACTGTCACTTTCATTGTGATGGCTGCTCCTTGACACTTCTTGCAGGGTGAGGTTATGTGATGATTGGTACGTATGGCTGGGGCTATTGATACTAGTGAATCTTTAGGTTGGTGGCGATGGCATCCTTTGCTGGTGTTTCTAGATTCCTTTGGGGGCACCTATAGGCATAGTGTCCCACTTCTCCACAACTAAAGCAAATAAGATCTTCTTGATGTTTGCCTGGAGCAGTCCTGCTGTTATTTTTATTGTGACTGCCTCCTTTTGGTACTCTTCGCGGAGTGGGGTTTGGTGACAGATGGTAGGGACGGTTAGGGTTTTGGCGAGCATCAATTATTATTCTCCCTCCCTTGCGTCTGATTGTGGCAGTTGTCTTGCTGCTATCCATTGGGCCTGATAGGATTTTCCAGAAAAGGTGAGAGGGAATAGCATGAGATGAGTATTAAATCGTAGAGATCAGATATTCTAAACCCATTCAAAATTTTATAAGCAAGTGGCTCCCGTGACTGCGAAATAAGATGCCCAAGGGCAAGAAGGCAGTGCACAGGGCCCAAATGAAAATCTGGCAACAGTACAACGTCTACTCGGGGAAAGCACATATAAGGGGCATATGGTTTATCTGCATAGTTCGTTTAAAACGAAACCACCTTATCTTCATGAACATCTTCGACGTACCTAACCTTACATTTTTGGAACAAGGATACGGGAAGAAGAACAAAATTCTCCTTTTGGAATAATAGACAGAGGAGGGAAGATTTGGGGTAATTTGATTGGTATCAGCGACATTCTTGTGTCATTGTTTTGAATTCGGGATAAGAGAGCTCTAGAGGTAAAAATGGCTAAGGCAGCATTTAGATGAGAGAGAATCATCTAAGAGAGATGAGAGTGAGCAGTATAACTTATATTTTTGGAAATAGTATTTTTAAGAAATATTGCTAGTCATGAAACTAACGGTCAGGCTAACTAGGTCACAACCTGCAGTCGATATGCTCTGATACCATGCCTGTCAGACCCAGATTTTACAATCCGGAATCTACTGTGTTTAATTGCACTATTCCCTGGATCAGTAGATAGTGCACACAGTTACGGTTCTGATATCAAAGTACATATCATGCGGAAACGTAATTAAAATAATAAACTTACTCATGGGCCGATTAGGCCGAAATCAATAAATTGCAGCAGCGGAAGAACGGAGCACACAGGTGGGACCTTCAGGACATGCCCACAGGCAGCCAACTGGAGGTTCGCGGCCTAGTTCTCGACATCTTCATCTTCTTTGCCCTCATGATCCAAAAGTATTGTTGAAGCGCAGTGATCTGATTCCTGCTCCTGAATTTGTCGCAAAAGCGAGCATGAGCACTCCGACCCCGTGCTCAGCGAGCCAACACACAGAATGCAAGATATAACATGTATGGCTAATCAAAGGATGGCTCAGGTTTATTTTATTTTTGCGAAGAGTGCTTTTGAATACAATCATATAAGAATTCCTAAGACCTAGCATTTTGAACAAAAGCATATTGTTCAAGAACATGCAATATTAATAGTGATTCAGATTCCATCCACCTTTACATGGCATCTGCACCATATAGCAATTCTTCAGCGTTATAGCCGCTTAACTTACCACTGGGACGACACCCAGGACAATTCCAAACTAGGGCCTTACACTGCCCTTCCACTTTTCCAACCCATCATAAAGCATTTTGAAATAGAACTAAATCTGGTTAAGTTCCCATGTCTGCCCTTGACCGTGGGCACGGCTATTCGAATAGTTTTGACTCTGTAGAGTTTGTACACTTTCACCACAAGAGACAATCAACTCATTGCCCCACACGATTCCTTAGTCATGTGGTTGAGCAGACCATCACAGTGACTTTTCAAAGTATCTAGACCCTTTTGTCATCTCACCCCATGGGAGACTGCCCACTTGCGGTGGGTCCCATATGTTGCACGGGATGTTTCCCACAGCTACTAGCGTACGGGCTCCACTCCCCTCTGCGCTAGCACGACTGGGAAACTTCACCCTCCACTCGGTGTCCCTTTAGGCCTTCCCTTGCCCCTGCATAATTACTTCTCTCCCCCTATTAGTGAGACGAGTCCAGAGTTTTTGATAAATCTACTTAGCCAAGTTGTACTTTACAGACTTGTGGTTGTACTGTTTTACACGGGTGACATGACAAGATTCAGTCCTTAGGGTTATCTGGGCGGTCTATCAATAACACACTTTGTGCTTCCACTGCACCACATATTCACACACTCGAACTAGTCCACCCAGATATTTAAGCAGGTTGGGGTTTTTGGGAACATAAAGTAATCATACCAACATATATCAGTCATTCCCACCATGACTGCCCGAATCAATTTCTCATGAGTAAAAGTGATGCTTGGGCGCTTTCACGCCCATGAATACCTAGACAATACTAAGCATGGCATATATTTAGAGACTTATTTGCGAAATATTAGTATTATACTTTTGCTAGGGCGACAAGGTTTACACATTCAATCATTCCAACAGAGGGTGTAATATTATTCAAGGTAACAGTGGCATATAACTAGAATAGTAAATTTAGCATGTCTTTTCATATAAATAACAGCATGCAATTTGTTAATTTAAAACAAAGTAATTGGCAGAAATATAGGTTCAACATGATCAAAGTATTGACTCGCCTGGCGCGGTTTACCGCGGTCTTTAGCTCACTCAAAGCTTTCTTATTTGTCGATCTTGAGGCTTGAGTCTTTTTCTTTACTCCGATCTCGGCCTCGCTTGCTCCTTGATTCCTCCGGACTCCAGTTTCTAATTACGCGCTAAGCACTGAATTCCAATAAAAACAAATAACTCAAAGGACCCAAATAAATCCAAACACTTTAAATACCCAATTAATTTTGGATTTTAAATTTAATACGATTTGAGAATAAGGAGACGATTCGAATTAATGCGTCGCAAGCACAGCCGTAGCTGGATTTGAGTAAGAGCTTGTGTTGTCAGAATAGCTTTACCGTGAGGGAAAATTTTAGAAGATCAAGGGATCAGAAGTGAAAATGCACCTTCAGGAATTATCTGCTTAGCCGTTTGAGAAAAGGCGAGACTCGACCTTTTATTTGGTGACTTTTTCATTATTAATTTATATTTATCAAGGAAATTCCATGCGTCGGGTTAGACCTATAGATTGGTGCAGTAGTTTAATGTATAAATTTTATCTTCAGGTAAGTATTCATTGCAACTTAGATTATGGTAAGGGCAAACTGGATTGATGGATGAGATCTGTACTTATTCTATAAATCTTTTAGTCAAAAGTATTATAACACTTGGATACCTTTGTTAAGTTTTTGATTAAGTGTTTACTTTGGAATGCTTATATTAGATAGGTCATTTTAATGCCCGATGCCCTAGTGCTATTACATTTTAGTATCTATATATTAAGATGGCCTTTTAGAGATGTAGGATACGGATATGCAAGGTGAGTATAATTAAATAGGCGGTGCAACTTTGATATTTTATGTGGCAAAACCTATCTGGGATTGCAGTAGCCAACTTAATAAATCATTAGGTTAGCGATTTAAGTAAATGATGGGGTTGGCCATTTTTAATCCAGTCGTTATTAGGAGTAAAGTTAATATTTCTGCTTGATCACCCAAACTATTAGAAATGGCCAACGGTTATGTTTTACTAAAAAGAGATGCTTCGACTTTTTAGGGGTATTTTTAATAAAGCTATTAATTATTCTCGTCTATCGAATTTAAATCCTGAGATAATGACCGGAGATTTGGATGTGGAACAAAGATGAAGGATTGCTCTTTCTTATTTAAGAATTCTTAATCATAGACATTCGTTATTTTAAATCTTCGCATTTTAAGATAAATGTTAAAGTTTGTACCACAAATATATTAAGCATTTTTGAAAGGATAGCTTTCATGATGTTTAGAGATTATTAGACCACACTTGATATTTTGTGTGGCATGCAATTAATTTCTAAGGGTTAAACTCATTAAGCAGGATGGCTTCAAATTCATACGATGGAAATGTTATATTTGATGATATATTCATTGAAATTATTATATTAATTGCTTTTGTTACCAATGACTTATTTACCATGACTGTAGGCGAAATGAAAAGGCATAAATCCTAAGCTTCTTGACTAAAAATGATAGTAATTTTATTATTATTAGGTTATTAACTTTATGTTAATTTCTTAGTAATGGAAAAATAGTTCATGTCATAGATTTTCCTTAATTAATCTTTTATATGAGGATCGATGAATTAATCTTGATTGGTAAATAAATAAATTAGCCATAGTTAAGTTTCAATTTAGTTGCATGAATCTTTTCATTATAAATTTATATATATACACTCTTATTCTTATTATCATTCATAGCTTACCTTAATGCATGCATGTATATGAAGTTACCATTGAGCCAAAGAGTGAGGAGTCAAGCCACTAGCTAGCTGGGCCCACACGTCAGAAGGAGGCAGACCGAGAGAGAGAGGGGAGTGAACGGAGCGGCGGCGGTTCCACCCGACGGAAAAACAGGGGAGGCCCAGGGGAGGTGCGCGACCAGGGGGAGGGGGCGGTGGCGCCGGCGGGGAGAGGCCGGGGAGGAGGCGGCGACCGGTGAAATGGGATGCTCCGGCGACAAGGAGGCCTATGATGGCTGTAGCTCCAGCCGGGAGACACGGCGGCGGGCCAATGGCGGTGGAGAGCGGTCGGGTGCGTGAAGCTGATCGAGGCGCCGGTGGCCGGAGAGAAGGGAGAACAAAAGAGAGTGAGCACAAGCATGATTGGGTCACGGGGAACCTTACCACGGCATCGGTTGAACGGGAGAGGAACTCAGGTGAGCTGGCGACGTGCTCATGCGGCGGCGCTGGAGGGCTCCCGTGGCCAGAGAGTTCGGGCGGCGGGGAGCTCCGGACGACGGTGGGGAGGGCTTCAGGGTGATGAGGTGCTGCTCCCACAGCGCGCAATCGGCCCGGGGTCGACCGTGGTGGAGGCGGCGGCGGAAATGGTGGTGGCCGGCGCAAGCACAGGCGGGGAAAAGGAGGAGTGGGAAGGGGAAGCTCGGCTCTTTATAGGCGGCGAGTGTGGGTGGTAACTGGGCGAGGTGAAACCGGGACGAGGCCAAGCTTACCTGGGGGCGGCGTTTTATAGCCGGGGAAGGGGCGCGTGGCCGGGGAAGGGCCAAGCTTACAGGGTTCTTTGAACTTGCCCTCGGAGGTGTGTGTGAGAGAGAGGGCGGAATTGGCTGCGGCATAGCGAGAGAGAGCTGGCGCGAGTGAAGCGGCCGCGTGGAGAAGAAGGGCCGGGGAAGAAGAAAGAGAGAGCGCGAGCGCGGACGCGGGCGCGGGGCCACCAGCCAGAGGGAGTGAGCGGGAGAGGCGCCGGGCCCGCAGGCAGGGAGAGAAGCGTGGGCAGGGGCGGTCCACCGCGCAGGCGCGGACGGAACGACGCGGGGGCGACCGCGCGGCCACGCGGCAGCGGGAGGAGGAGCGTAGGCGGGACGTGCCGCGCATCGGGACCGGCCAGGTGTCGGTCCGAGAGGAAGAGGAGGAGGATTTTCATTTTTATTTTTCCAAATTTTCAGAAATGCTCAGTTAATTGAATAAATCTCAGAAAAATATGAAATTACTTCCCAAAATTTCAGGAAAATTCACAGAAGCTCCTGAGGACCTTCTGGATTTAATAAAACTATTTTTAGCTATTTTTTTGGTATTTATTTATTTACTTCCCTTGTTTCTCATGTCATTATTAAAAATAAGGTTTTATATTTTAGGCCCATTTCTCTCCCTTTTCTTTTCTGGATCATCTTTTCAGATTCTTTATTTAGATCTTAAATTTTCTTTATTTGCATATTCCCATGTGTAGCATTAATATTATTGATTTTGATTTTGGTCTTTATTGAATTTCTTTAACCTTTGAGAGCTCAATAAAAATTTAAAACACCATGGAAATCCAAATTCAAATATTATAATAGACAAACTAACTCAAAAGAAATTTCAGGATGTTACAATGACCGATTTAAGGATCAACCAATTATGACCTGTTTGATACGACTACGTATTCTTATTTTTTTTACCTTTTGCTCTAGATTCTCTAATAATCCATTTCTTTAAAAATCTGGAGCTGCTTTTGAAAAATATTTGGTTAGTAGGTTGACTCTAAGAATATAAGATAGAGTATTGGAGACAAATAGATCATACTATCTCTAGTTATAAACAATTCATCTTTATTTGTGGCTTATTCCTTTCTTTGTCAACAATTGATGAATTTTTTTATCTAAGCGACGAGAATGATGGTCTCTACTCTCTACCTTATCCATGAAGTCTCAATAATGCTTAAGCATCATCTTTGGCCAATTGATGCAACAAAACAGCACGGTTTAGACCTTTCGTCTTAGCAACAATCTTGTAAGACCATGTGGCTAGGTCTAGGATGTTTATGATGACGAATAATTGACAACATGGCTTAGTATTGCTATTCGAGGCGTGTGCGTGTGTGCGTGGACTAATATCGGTCAAGTTGGTGAGAACTTGTGCCGGGAAAAATGTTCTTTGGTCTTTGCATGTACAGGTTAGGCGTGGAGACGGTCATGGTCGTGACGAGGAAGACCGGGACTAGGAGGGGGAAATCTGAGGTCCGGGTGGTCAAGGATGTCACGAGGTGGTCGGGCTCACGCTGGAGCACATGTAGATCAAAGGTGGATGGTGCGTGGAGAAGATACAGGAGGTGCGGTCCTGGAGGCTTCGACGCGCGATAAGTTGAAAAATCGGATGTGCGAAAACCCGTATTAGGAAGGGTTTCGGGTCCCTTAAAAATTAGTGGGCTAAAAGTCTGGTTAAAATAAAAAATCTAGGTCTAGTTGGACGAGTGGTATTAGGATTAAGAGTTGAGATTTGTTTTTAATTTCGGAGACAGTCTCGTTTTAGTTTTGGAGGCGGAGTTGTTCTCTGTATCGGAGACGTGACCGAGTGTAAAAGACATATTCTCTCGTAATAAAAGGCGGGGGCTGGCCGAGTCCTCGGTACGGCTTTTTGGGACCAAATACCTTTTTGGCTTTCAGAGAAGAGTTGCGACAGCGGGTTCTATATTTTATTTCGACGACGTCTGGCTCCTCGGTCTAGTCATCCTCGAGTTATCCCGCGCGCCTCGATTCACGGCGTGGCTTGTTAGTCGCTGCAGTGCTTTATCCAAGTGCAGGCACAAGCAGCTGAAAAGCGAAGCAACAACACTCACGCGGTGACACACCAAGGAAAGAGAAAGAGATGACCGAGAGAACACGTCAACTTGAAGCTGAATCAACGCCACGCTAAGAAGGATCCATCACGTCAAAGTCATGCATGCCCCATTACATGAAGACTAGAAAAGTTTTGCATGTCAACACACCAGCCGTATGCAACTCTTGAGGAGAGAAGAAAAGGGGATTAGGAGAGGTAATTAAGCTATTGCTAATTAGTTTTCTTTATTGCATGGCCGTATGGAAAGATCGGATGCATGGTTTTTGTTTTAGCCGAGAGTTAGATTTTGTGCGCTAATATACTGAGGAACTGATCTATTTTATTGTTTCCCTACCGAGAGTACCGATCTATAGAAGTGTTTTGTGGCCACCAAAAAGGTATATATATATTGCTGTTTTTTGTTTTCCTATTTTTTCTGTGTGGCAGGTTGGAAAATAAAAAGACGGAAAATTTGAGAAAAGCTTCCGCTAGGCATTGCAATCATTCACCCCCTCTGATTGCCGTCATCGATCCTACAAATCTCCTTCCTGAACAATTATCTTGAATCACCTGCACCCCATAGATATCCCTACCAACAAACAGCTCCCCAAAATCGAGACTATGCAAACATAACTCAGAGTTCACATTCAAAAACACCAGAAGCGTCAGAGTTCACATTCAAAAGCACCAGAAGCGTTCTTTAGGTTCAGCTAACAGCACGTCAGTATTTCACCAAGAACACAAAAGCTTCCGATTTCAGGTTTACAACACCTGAATCTTACAGAAAGAAAATAAAAAAATAAATAGAGAAGGTAGCACAAACATGATGAGAATTAATCGTGAAGGAGCTTAGCATGCCGAATTCTCAGTTCAAACATGACGCATACAGGTCAGGTCTGTCAAGCAAGGATTTTCATGCTTGTGCAAGGACTTACTACAACACAATAGTACTCAGCAGGCTTGTAAACTAAAAGCTCAAGCCTGCGATTCTGCATCTCATTACCTCATACATCGGACCGAAAAATGAGTAAATCTGTACAGAAACGAGGGATCTTGCTGTCAAACGACTGTCTATCTTCCATAGGAAAACAATGAATTCTCAGATCCCTGAGCGAATAGCTGCATCACGGTCGCAGGCAAAGGAAGCCATGGGCCTCCAGCTGCAGCAGCTTCCTTCTTGATGGCATCTGCAATCGGCACAAGGTCCGGTTTCTTGTTGTAGCTGAATTGCAGGTCCCTGTTTGCGGCCAACGCCAACAGCTCCAACTCCTCGAGCCCCGTGCCGGGCTGGGGCTGCACCTGTCTGGTCCATGCTTCGCAAGTGCGTCCTTGAACTTCCTGATCTGCAAACATAATTGTAGCAAGCATCTTAGGATTACAAATAGTTAACTCGCTATACATTTTTAAAGTTAAAGAGCGAATGCAAAATTTTGATTTCGTAACAGAGTTTAGGGGGGACAAAGTACTTCAAGCAATCTGACTAGAGATAAAATGACTAAACATGTTTAGAAGAGCTTCCCAAGCAGATTATGCTTTCAGTATTGAAGAGCTTCCTCAGGTTAATTATCGGCGCTATGCTGTTGTTTTTTCTTGTCCACTTCCATCTATCGGCGGGGTAGTTTTGACACACTAACATTATCTATGGATCAAATGACAAAAATGGATACGACGACCCACATCCCCATTTCGATTACTGACAGAAATAAAAAATACATTTGTGGGCGGATCGCCCGCACGCCGCCCGCCTCCCGCCGGCCGCCCGCCTCCCGCCGCCCGTATCAAGGTCTGGCGCACGTCAAACCTTGCCCTATCGGGTCCTCCGCCACTGTTTGCTCTTACCAATATGGAGACAATATTGACCATGCAGCTAAATCCATCATCAAAATTCTGGTCAGGTGGTAAACTACAACTGTGAACCTTTCCAGAACATGAAACAATTTCCTAAAGGAAAGGGAAAGAAACAAATGAATGTGCTATCTCTCTCAAGAAAGCTGTACAATGGATGATGAATACCAGAGTCTGCATCCCCCCGCTATCTAGATGCCTAAACACATGGCAATATACATGTAATAGGCATAGTAAGCTGAATAGGCAAAACTTCAAAAAAAAGAAAAAGAAAAAGAAAAGCTGAATAGAAAACGCTAGCATTTACATTAATGCTCATAGAGATCACACTTGAATAAAAGTAATAAGACATTATATCCTGGTAGTAGATGGCTACCACTGAAAAGGGTTTTAGATAATAGATATTTAATAGTCCTGCTTTTGAAATAGAATCTGCCCCATATGCACCGAATAATGTTCTCATTATTTTAAACACAAATATATCCATAATTGTAGTCTACTATTGATCCAAATGCAAGCAAGTCCAAAGGAAACAAACCTGGTGATCGACGTATGCTAGTCCCTTCTGCATCAAACAAACAGCAAGTTCATAGAAATCTTGGAAATAGTCACTTGTATAGGTAACTTTATAGGGTTCCCAGCCCATCCATTGGACAATTTCTTGAATGTGGTCTATATATTCTTTCTTCTCAGCCTCAGGGTTCGTATCATCAAACCTGTTGTCCAGATAAGATAAAATTTTATGTCAATATGTTTTTGTAATGCACAAGTGCAAACAAGGGGAAAAAGAATCAAAGGAGTTTAGGTCTTAAAACATTTGAAACAAAAAAACTAATTACTTCCATATCAACTAAAATTCCTTCGTACCTAAGGTAGCAATGGCCACTGCGCTCTTTAGCCAGTCCAAAATCAGTAAACATAGCCTGTACATGGGAAAGCTTGTAAGCATCATTTTCAAATTTCAAGATGTTAGAGAGCCTAAACCTTATGCATGACATGATCTGCTAGCCTAGCTCTAGAACACCTAGAAATGAGAGGGATCGGGAGACTCACGGTCGCCGATGAACGCCATGGAGCTGAAGACCCGTGCCTGCGTGATGCAGGCGTGAGGAAGAGTCGGTGAAGATCCGGAGAGCCTGCGGTTCGAGGTCGCCGGAGTCGTCCTGCAGTGGGGTTCGGCGGCCTTCCCGTTGCTTGACAGCGCGCGGTAGATCGGTTGTCCCTTAGGGTTTGTTCGGGGTGATGAACTCTCACGGGAACGAACGTCGTAGTCGTGAGAGGCCGGAACCCATTCTTTTTATAGCGCTGCGCAACGGGGGACCGTAACCAAAAGTCGGTTAGGCACCCCCGATCAGGGCGCGAGAGAAAAACGGGAGACGTGGGCATCACCCCACGTCTCTTTCAACCGTTTTAGCCTGAGATCAAAATCCAACATTCTCCCCCTTGATCGTAAGGCTAAACATCATAAGCCCTCTCTCAATAAAAGTTCACACCAAAGTAATGCGTCACAGCAGTCAATTAAGTACCGCTGGACATCAGTACTTATAGTGATCCATTCTATATTGATCGGATAACATAATACTTCATGGGAGTTGGTTACTTTATATGGTCCTCTTATTCCAGGATCACAGGCTCTCCAATAAACCCATGCCGGCAACATGATCACGAAAATTATTGGGTGGTAAGCCTTTTGTGAGCGGATCCGCAAGCATAAATTTAGTTCCAATATGCTCAACCTTAATTGTTTGATCCTGGACTCTATCTTTCACAACATGATACTTTATGTCAATGTGCTTGGCAGCTGCACTTGACTTGTTGTTACTCGAATAGAAAACTGCGGGTTGATTGTCGCAGTACAAAATGAGTGGTCTAGAAATGCTGTCTACCACTCTCAATCCCGGGATAAAGTTCTTAAGCCATACAGCCTGCCCGGTAGCCTCATAACATGCCACAAATTCAGCCTGCATTGTCGACGATGCAGTAAGTGTTTGCTTTACACTTTTCCATGAAATTGCTGCTCCTGCGAGGGTGAAAATATAACCTGATGTGGACTTCTTAGTGTCTTTACACCCCGCAAAATCAGCATCAGAATAACCGACAACCTCAAGGTTATCGCTTTTTCTATATGTGAGCATGTGACCTTTAGTGCCTTGCATATAGCGTAGGACTTTCTTAACAGCTTTCCAGTGGTCCGGTCCTGGATTTGACTGATATCTGCCAAGCATCCCGGTAACAAAAGCTAAATCAGGGCGTGTACATACTTGAGCATACATAATACTTCCGACAGCAGAAGCGTAAGGTATAGCCTTCATCTGATCAGATTCATAATCATTCTTTGGGCATTGAAATTTCCCAAACTTATCGCCCTTAACAATAGGAGCAGGCGAGGCAGAGCATTTATGCATATTGTATCTCTTTAGTACTCTGTCAATGTATGCCTTTTGTGATAAACCTAATGTTCCTTTGGATCTATCTCGGTGAATTTCAATACCAAGAACATAAGATGCTTCACCGAGATCTTTCATGTCAAAATTGGACGAGAGAAAACTTTTAGTTTCTCGCAGCATGCACACTGCTGCTGGCCAATAATATGTCGTCCACATAAAGAATTAAGAAGGTGTAATTACTCCCCCTGAACTTAACATATGTACAATTATCAACATCATTCTCCTTAAATCCAAATTTCCTTATGACTTCATCAAACTTAAGGTACCATTGCCTAGAAGCTTGCTTCAGGCCATATATGGATTTCCTTAGCTTGCATCCTAAATGTTCCTCGCCTTCCACAACAAAACCTTCCGGTTGTGTCATGTAAACGTCTTCATACAAGTCTCCATTCAGGAATGCAGTCTTAACGTCCATTTGGTGCAACTCTAAATCAAAATGTGCTGTGAGCGCCATTATGATTCTAAATGAATCTTTGGTTGAGACAGGCGAAAAGGTTTCATTATAGTCAATGCCTTCTCTCTGTGTAAACCCTTTCGCTACAAGTCTCGCCTTAAACCTTTCGACATTCCCTTTGGAGTCACATTTTGTTTTGTAGACCCATTTGCAGCCCACTGTTTTGGCTCCATTAGGAATTTCTACTAAGTCCCATACACCATTATCGCCCATAGACTTAATTTCATCTTTCATAGCATCTAGCCACTTCGATGAATCCTTACTTTTCATAGCTTCCTTATAAGAGCTAGGATCATCCACCTTCTCAAGATCATCTTCATTCAAGTAAACCTCATAATCACTTGGGATAGCAGATCTCCTCACTCGTTCTGATCTCCTGACAAGTTCAATAGCACGCTCATTAGGCTGTTCATTAATTGTCACAGAGGGCTGTGAAGACTCATCATTAGGTATTGCACTTGTATTTTCAGAGTCCTCAACAGAAGGAGTAGCCACATAATTAACTGGAGATGTAACAGGAGTTGCAACTACAGGATCAACTATGGGCACAACCACTTGGGGCACAGGAAAATCAGTCTGTCGGATTTAACGGTGAAGCAACATAAATCCGTTTCTCCTCAAGATCAATTTTCCTGGGCTCCAAGTCCCCACTGATGCCATCATTTTCCAAGAACACAGCGTGTCTTGTTTCTACAAATTTTGTGGTACGATCTGGACAATAGAATCGATACCCTTTAGACCTGTCAGGGTAACCAATAAAATGGCAACTCACAGTCTTGGGATCTAATTTCCCAATATGTGGGTTAAATATTTTAGCTTCAGCTGCACAACCCCACACATGGAGGTAGTTCAAACTAGGTTTTCTCCCAGTCCATAATTCATAAGGTGTTTTAGGCACCGATTTACTAGGAACCCGATTGAGTATATGTGCAGCGGTCTTTAATGCTTCCATCCATAACTTTACAGGTAAAGTGGAGTAGCTCAACATACTTCGAACCATGTCCATAAGTGTGCGATTTCTTCTTTCCGCAACTCCATTTTGCTGGGGATCACCAGGCATTGAATACTGGGCGACTATACCATTTTCTTGTAGAAACCTGGCAAAAGGACCAGGAATCTGCCCATAAGTTGCGTGTCGCACATAATACTCTCCCCCACGATCCGAGCGCACTACTTTAATCTTTAGACTGTGCTGATTTTCAACTTCAGCCTTAAATATCTTAAATTTATCAAGTGCCTCCGATCTTTCTTTAATAGGATAGATATAACCATAACGTGAGTAATCATCAGTGAACGTAATAAAAGAATCATAACCATCCACTGATGTCACAGGGAAAGGACCACATATGTCGGTATGAATTAATTCCAAAATCCCTGTGCTTCGAGTAGCACCTTTCTTTATTTGCTTTACATACTTGCCTTTGATACATTCGAGGCAATGATTATCCGAATCATTAAAGTCTAAAGGGTGGAGAATTTCTTCTTTAATGAGACGTTCAATTCTCCCCCTCGAAATGTGGCCTAAACGACAGTGCCACAATTTCGACGAAGTTTCATCAATTCGCTTACGTTTTTTATTCTCATCACATACATTCATGGATATAGGAGAATCTTGCAGGGATAACATATAAAGCTTGTCGTGTCGGATGGCACGGCCAACATTATCATTATTGAAATAAATCAAACACATTCCGTGTCCAAAATTACAAGAATATCCATCATTATCTAATAATGAAATGGAAATTAAGTTTCTTCTCATCGAGGGAACATAAAGAACATCATTAAGTTTCATTACAAAACCATTATTCAAAACTAAAGAAACCGATCCAATAGCTTGAATTTCGGCTTCCATCCCATTAGCCACTCTAAGGCTTCTTTCCCCTCTAAGACTTCTCAACATATGGAATCCCTGCAAGGAATTCGTAATGTGCACAGTGGCACCAGAATCAATCCACCAAGAATTTATAGGAAAATCAGCATAAAATGCTTCATCAACAAAAGTGATTTCATAAGTACCTTTCTTGGCGAGCCATTTCAGCCATCCAGGACAATCATTTTTGAAATGGTCCTTCGACTGACAAAAGTAACATTCACCACTTTTCTTCTGTTCATTTGAACTCCCAGGTCCTGAAGCGTTTTTAGGCGCCTTAGGATGCTGTGGGTGCTGTGGCTTCTGTGGCTTCTGATAAGGGGAGTAGGTTTGCTCCTTCTTTCCCTTTCCTTTGTAGCCACCTCTATTTCTAGAGGGACCAGCTTTATTTGAGGAGCTGACTTGATTCACAAAATCAGTAGCCCCCTCAGCCTTGAGCCTCTCTTCCTCCTGTGAAACATTAGCGATCAACTCGCTCATGGTCCACTTGTCCTTAATGGTGTTGTAGTTCACCTTGAAAGCTTCAAATTGCTTGGGAAGAGACATCATAATATAATGGACAACAAAACCATCAGAAATAGCCATGTCCATTGTCTTAAGTCTGGCAGCAATATTGATTATGGTCATAATGTGCTCACGAACATTCCCAGTACCATTGTACTTAGTGTTCATGAGCCTGTGCATCAGTGTGGTAGCATAAACTTTAGAGGACCCCTTAAAGTGATCCTCGATAGAGGACAAATAGTCCTTTACCCTTTCCTTTTCAGGGATTGCTCCCCTTATTGCCTCACTGATGGAGTTCTTCATCACAGCAAGTGAAACACGGTTAGACCGCTCCCACTTCTCAGTATTAGCTTTATATTCCTTCATTTTGTCATCATAATTGTCCCCCCTTCAGTAGGAGCGACAGGCTCATCGAATCTAAACGCGTAGTCCAGATCCAAGAGCTGAAAAGTCGTCATAAGTGTAAACTTCCATTTCTGGAAGTTACTACCATTAAGTGGCTCAATAGCATTTACATGAGCGGAAACAGAAGCAGCTGAAAAAATTTAAAAAAATTTACATTAGGAAAACGCATAATTAATTTTGCATGAAAGTTAATCTTACGTTGGTATGATTAACAACATGCTCATAAGAATTTTTCGCATCACCGTTGGGCAGAAGCGAAAAATTTAACATAAATTATTGCATGCAATTACAATTAACGTTGGTCAAAGAGTAATAGCATGAATAAAATAAACATAATTGAGTACATGCAATTACAATTAACGTTGGTCAAAATGTAATAGCATGTAAAATTAAAAACAACCCTTCAATTGAATTTCCCGTTGGTTCCATTCAATTAGGGGCAGAACATTACGCAGCGGAAAAGTGCATTATATTTTTCAGCAGCTTGGCAACATTTTCCGTTAATAATTTCATAAGAGACATCATTAATTAAACATGAGATGTACCATAAATACATGAAATGTATACTGAAAATAAAAACTTAACAGCCTGAAATATATATCATAAATTTCATGTATACATATATACATACATATATATATATATATATATATATATATATATATATATATATATATATATATATATATATATATATATATATATATATATATATATATATATATATATATATATATATATATATATATATATATATATATATATATGTATACCTAAATGTACTGCTGCAGTAAGGCCCAGGAAAAAAAGACCACAAAAAAACTCATGCATTCGGCCTAATTATGGCTCAAAACTCCAGCATGGGCCCAAAAAAAAAACGTACGCGCGAGCGGCCCAGAAAAATGCGCCTGCGACAGAAATGGTTGACGGCCCATAAACGCGCGCGTGCGGGGTAGCCCGACTTCAGAAAAAAAAGCGCGGCCAGCCCACATCACTCCCGCACGGCCCAAAAATGCCGCCCCCTTGAGACTCATGTGCGCCGTCAGATCAAATCCAATGACCGTGCGTGTGAGCGGCGGGAATAAGACCCAAAAACCCTAACCCTAGCCCCATTTGCACCTACTCCCTCCGAAAAACACGGCGGGCAGCGGGAGAGGCGTTAGCGGCGGCGGCGCGCGACGCGAAATGGAGCGGCGGCGGCCAGGGCGGCAACAACGGTGGCGGCGCCCGCACATAGGGGAGCGGCAGCGCGGCCCGCACGGTGCGCCAACGGCGGGAGGCGGCGGTGCGGCCGCGGCTGCGCCCGAAAACAGCGGCGGGCGGCGCGGCGCCCGGGAGCAGCAACGCCGGCGGCGGTCGGCGCGGGTAAGCCCCTTTCTGACCCCCCCTTTTTTTGGTTCTTGATTTGGGGATTCTAGGAATTTGGGGAAATTTTCTTAGGGTTCATCATAATTTTGGGATTCTAGGGTTCGGGATCCATAAAAAAATTGGGGAAAAGCCTTAGGGTTCGCAAGCAATTCGATTCCCCTCCTTCTAATATTCTACCCGAGCCCAAGAACACGCATCAGAAAACCCTAATCCTAAGCATAACCGAGTACATCAGGGCTAGGGTTCTAGGAGACTAGCAGTGGCTCTGATACCAAATGTTAGAGAGCCTAAACCTTATGCATGACATGATCTGCTAGCCTAGCTCTAGAACACCTAGAAATGAGAGGGATCGGGAGACTCACGGTCGCCGATGAACGCCATGGAGCTGAAGACCCGTGCCTGCGTGATGTAGGCGTGAGGAAGAGTCGGTGAAGATCCGGAGAGCCTGCGGTTCGAGGTCGCCGGAGTCGTCCTGCAGTGGGGTTCGGCGGCCTTCCCGTTGCTTGACAGCGCGCGGTAGATCGGTTGTCCCTTAGGGTTTGTTCGGGGTGATGAACTCTCACGGGAACGAACGTCGTAGTCGTGAGAGGCCGGAACCCATTCTTTTTATAGCGCTGCGCAACGGGGGACCGTAACCAAAAGTCGGTTAGGCACCCCCGATCAGGGCGCGAGAGAAAAACGGGAGACGTGGGCATCACCCCACGTCTCTTTCAACCGTTTTAGCCTGAGATCAAAATCCAACACAAGAAACTAATGTTAGAACTGATGTATTAGTTGCAAGGGATTGTCGGAACCTTGGCTTGGCCAATATGAAGGTAGCCATTAGGTCTAAATTTAAGTCTAAATGAGCACTGCGATGAGATTTGGAGTTGCAATGGTGAATGCTCCTGCTTGCATGGCATGGTCCTATCTCTTGATGTGCTATCTTGAGCCGTAAGGATGTGTTTGGGCTTGTATCAAGTGGTACGTCTATGCGATGGTTAAGAAAAAAACTTTTGTTTTTGGTTGGTTAAATAGAACGATCTTATCCTGAATTGTGGGATATAAATTAAAAAAAAATATTCTCTCTAGCTATTAAATCATCACATTCACCCAAAAAATAGAACCGTATCCTGTCCTATTCCATCTCATCCCACCAACGAAACATTTCCCAATAACTAATTCCTGGTCATCATTTAAAGATGATTGAAAACCGCAAACCCGTTACACCACCATAAAACCGTACATCTCTGTATGAACTGAGATGTTTCCTGCAAAATTCATACAAAATTCCCCGCTCCATACATATCCAAGTTAAGGTGCCATTTGATGAAGGGTTTGCTACTTGTGAGTCGTCACCACTCACCAAGGAATTCTCCCAGGCCAGGAAGGTACGTAGCCTACACGGAGATGAAACGGGCTTCCCTGTCCCCCACTCTATATTCCCTCAATCTAGACCATTTACTAATGATCCAATGACCAGTTTTTTTATATATTTTCACCATTTTCCCATCCATAAAAAATAAAAAAAAATACAGAAAAAATTAAAATTTATTTTTTTCTGTATTTTTTATTATAATTTATTTTTTTTGTAAAAAAATTATAATAAAAAATACAGAAAAAAATAAATTTTATTTTTTCTGTATTTTTCTTATTATTTATGATAGATGGGTAAATGGTGAAAATATAAAAAAACTAGCCATTGGATCATTAGTGAGTGGTTTAGATTGAGGGAATAGGGAGTGGGGGACAGGGAAGCCCCATTCCACGGAGATAGAGAGATCACTACTCTTTACGTACAGACAACAATGGATGTCACATACTCACATTATACTACTCTACAAAGAATCTGGGTAAGTTATACCGGCGACATTACTATTTACTGGTACGATACATTTTAAGCATTTCGACTCTCCCACAGACTACTTCTAAGGAAAAAAACATGGTTTGTGAGCAACTATCACCGACTAGCCACGAACAGCGTTGACAGCTTCCGATTGAACATGTAAAAACTGTTAAGGGACCATCGCTGATGATCAGTCCAATCGATTCTTCTACTTAATGCGAAACGAGATCAATCACAGAAGACAGGAAATAATAGATTGAAAACAAGGTAGAGAGAACTCCTGGTCTTTTTTTATTGCTTTTCTGATTGCGTGTACAAAATTGCCGGTACGGCTCCCTATTTATAGTCTACTGGTGAGGTGCCCACCATAGGTCAAGGCTTTTGGCCGAGGCCCAGGTTTCCTAATGCTCCCCCTTGGGAACTCATCCGACACGTTCATGCCTCGTCAAAACTCCATAAAACCCAGTGGAAAAAATTTGGAAAAAGAGTACACGATACATGTTATGCTGCGATGCACAGATTGCCTCATTAAAAACCTTGGTCGAGAAACTTCAGGAAAACTCGTCATGGGAAAAAGAGTACAATCCACCCAATTTTATTCAATCTTTAGGATGATATTCAGATCATCTACATATACTGAGATTATACAGAATCCATTCTGGAATCGTTGTATAAACACATAGGTATAATCTTCATTGTCCGTGTAGCCTTTCTTGCATAGAAAGTCGCTTAAGCGATTATACCAAATTCTGTTAGATTGCTTCAGTCCGTACAATGATTTCCTGAGCTTTACACTATACATATTTCTATTTGTTCTGTCTTGGTTTGGGACGAGGATACTTTTAGGGACCTTCATATAAATCTCTAAATCTAAGTTTCCATAAAGGTATGCAGTTACCACATCCATCAATTTCATTTCTAAATTCAAGTTCAGTGCCATTGAGATCAAATATCTAAAGGTAATTCCACTCATGACTGAGGAGTAGATTTCTTCTTAATCAACTCCTGGATGTTGAGTGAAACCTTGTGCTACCAGCCTTGCTTTGTATCTCACTACTTCGTTTCTTTCATTTCTATTTCGAACAAATACCCACTTGTGACTTACAGGGTGCACATGGGGAGGTATGCGGCATACGAGCCCAAACACCTCTCTTTTGTTCAGAGATAATAATTCAGTTTCTATTGCCTTCTTCTAATCTTCCCAATCTGATTTTTCTTACATTCAGTGAGCGATGCAGGCTCGGGACCAAGATCGACGATTGTGGTAATTTTTTTGCGAAGTAGATATCAATATTGGCTGTTGTCCTATTCATGGACTCTCCCGTGTACACGTAATTTATAGCTATTTCTTCATGAGTTGCTTCTTCTGGAGCTTCTCCTTGCACATCGCTTCTTCCAATTGCGGTGGCAAGTCCCTTTAGTTTTTCAGCTCCGATGTGTGCACACACATCCATGCCGATTTTTTCTTCCATGGGGATATTAAGATCCGGTATGCCCTTTTCTGAAGGTGTCATACTCATGCCAAGTCTCAACTGGCTCCCCTTCTCGTTCTGGGGAACTTCAGTGATCGACTGTGATTAGTCCTTCTTATCCTTCTTTACCGGGTGTCCCCGGTTACTTGGGATTCGAGAAGCCGGAGTTCTTATCCTTTTATTCTGAGGTCTCTGGACGGGATTAGGGATGTCTTCTGCTTTCTTTGGTATTTCAACCCTCTCCGATGCATTGCGTGCATGCACATGCGACTTAGTCACGCTCTTCAAATCACTAAAGTGATCAGACAGTTGATTTGCTAATGCTTGCAAATCAATAATCTTTTGGACCTCTCTATTTGCTTCACTAGTGCGTTGGTCATGTGCATGGATTCCCGTGGCTTGCCATGTAATTTCTCGATATTTTTCATCAAAGAGTTGATTTCCTCCCCCTAATGTCGGGAAACTATCCTCATCAAATATGTAATCAGCGAAGCGGGCGGTATGCAAATCTCCTATCATGGGTTCTAAATACCTGATTATGGATGCAGTCTCATAACCAACGTATATCCCAGTCTTACGGAGAGGGCCCATTGCAGTACGCTGTGGAGGGGGTATAGGTACATAAACCTTGTATCCAAACCTCCTGAGATGAGAAATTTTCGGTGCTGACCCTTGCGCTAGTTGCATAGGTGAATGGATGTTGTAGGCCGATGGTCTAAAGTTGATGAGATTTGCTGCATGTAGGACTACGTGTCCCCAACATGTAGCTGGCAAATTGCAATTCTGCAAAAGGGGTCGAGCAATAAATTTAATTCTCTTGATTAATGCCTCTGCCAAACCATTCTGAGTATGGACATGCGGTACATAATGCTCAACTGTAATTCACATCACCATGCAATAATCATCAAATGCCTTTGAAGTGAATTCTCCGGCGTTGTTCATTCTGATGGACTTTATGTGATGATCAGAGAAGATATTTCTGATGCGAATGATCTGCGAGATCAGCTTTCACTACTAGAAAATCCCCCTAATGCCAAGAAACATATTGCAACGGCACAAAATTTGTTGCAATAGGTAGGCCTTATTGCCACAGTTTGGATAAAATGTTGCGATATGTGGTCAATATTGCCACTAATTTATTGCGTTGCAAAAATCTTGACTTTCTTGGCAAGAGGTAGGTGTTGTTGCCACCACTTTCAAAATCGTTGCGATTAGTTGACAATATTGCCACGCAATTTTCTGCGTTGTGATAATCTTGAATTTCGTTGCAATATGTTAATGTTATTGCAACGAAATTCTAAGTGGTTGCGATGAGTTGACAATATTGCAACGAATTTATTACGATGCCATAATCTTTAAATTACGTTGCAAAAGGTTGATATGTATTGCAACGAAATTGTAAAGCGTTGCATCAATAAATGTTTTATTGCCACGAATTGATTGCGTTGTCATAATCTTTAACTAGTGTTGTAAAAGGTTTGTATATGTTGCAACGAAATTGTAAAGCGTTGCATCAATAAAGGTTTGCCACGATTTAAATTTGTTGGAAGAAAAACTTATTGGGTGGCAAAAAGTAATTGTGTTGCCACAATTTATTTAAGCGAAAATAGAAAAAAAGAGAGCATGTCCTAGGTCTTGAACCCAAGACCTTCACGGTCATGTCCAAGGGTAGGCATGTGTTTTGTTCAAATATTTGTGCACTTATTCTTTTACATCTAGTATTTGCGTTATGGGAAAGGACATGTCAGTAACCCCTGGGAAATCAATCTCGCCACTGGTCATACGTCTTCCTAGCCGCGGCCTGCCATTGCCAGGGTTCACAATTTCGGCGAAATTTTGCCGAAATTTCTTTTATCTCGTCAATTTCGTTACCCTCCGAGAAGAAAACAACTCGGTCAAAAAATTCGTTTCGGTTTGAATTTTGCATCCTTAAGAGGCTTGGAAAACGACCTAAAGAGCCATCAAGGGTCCTGTCACGGTGGATAAGTCCGTTGCCATGCTCTCACTTGGCCAGGGATCGAATCCTACATCAAGCAAATAATTTTTCCCAGTTTTGTCTCACTAACACGTTGGTCCCACAAGCAAAAAAATCGAGTAAAAACTTCATTTGCTCGTGGCGTGATTCGAACCCGGGTCAAACAGCTGGCAAGGACAAGGCCTTCTGCTAGAGCAGAGCAATTCTTGCGTTGCACATGTGGATTCTACTTAATATATCCCATATTTCAAGTTTATAAATTCAAATTCGATCTAAATTTGATCGAATTTTTTACCGAAATGATGAAATTTCGTTCAATTCGTTCCTTTCGCCCACCTCCGAATTTTTTTTCAAAACGAAATTGTTTTCCCTGGCCATCGCTCGCCCTCTCTAAGCCCTAGTCGCCATCTGCCGCCGTGATCACCCTTCCCTCGGTACAGAGACGATGCTGCCTGCATGTCCTCTTGCCCTCTGCCGCGCCCTAGTTGTCGTCGCCGTCTAGTGATGTCCAGACGACGCCACTCCGTGTCTCTGTTTCTGACGCCAATCAACGCGAGATTCCAACTCCAACTCTCCGAGCATTGCAAGAAGTACGTCTGTTTACGCTTGCCCTTTTATTTAATTTGTTGATCACTCATATGTCAATTAAGTACGACTGTAGTTTATGAGTAATCAATTTTCTGAAATTCTAATTACGGTGCAGGTAGCTAGGGCACAGAATGATGACCTGAGCCAAATTTGTGAATATAATCATTATCCCAACTTGGTAATTTACTAACTCTTTTGATTTTTAATGTTGAATCCAGGACGGATACCTTTGGTAATTACTTACAAATAGTTTTCTAAATTTTTTTGAAGTAATAGAGTTGATCTATTTGATAAGAAAATTTTTAATCGTTTCATGTCCAGTATTGACTAAAAGTAAGTTGTTTGAATATAACTGATGGGGTATGATGCGGATACGCATATATCTTGTGCTTTTCGATTAAATATATTATTTAACTGGAAGGAATTATTGAGCCGCATCAAATATTATCAGGTCTCGTCGACACTAGCGTATCGTCCATCACTTTGAGTGTATAAGATGATGAGCACATCACAACTAAACTGATTACGCGAGCACAAGCTAAAAAAGTTAATCAACAGATGGACTCGCTCCTAATTAATTTTGACTTTAATTTATATAAGAATTAGCTACTATCTAATGTTAGTATTTTAATTATTCTTATATTTGTACAGGAGCAAATTAATCAGAAGTGTGGTGCAGAGAACAGCATGCAGCGATCCCTTGCCATGCATCCCTTGCAGTGCATCGTTACGAGTGAGTGCCTGCGATAGAAGTTGGCGGAGCGCCGCACGATCAGCAAGCTACCACATCCAGGAGATCAATTGCTCGCTTTCCTGCAGAGAAGGACGAAGCCAGTAGCAAGAAAATCAAGTATCCACAAGGAGCTAACAAAAAAAAGAGTTCAATTACATGCATGCACATGACGTGTCACTTAGCAAGAGGAGTTCAATTACATGCATGCACCGTGTCACATAGTAAGAAAGTTCCAGGTAAAGCGAGTCGGTTTTTTGTTAGGCTACGTGTGTGTTGAAGACCGAGTCGGTTTTTGGTTTTCTTTGTGCGTTTGAGTCGGATTAGGCGGTAGTTTTTTTACGTGAGTTCTGGCATTTAAAAGGCCAGGCCATCGGCCATTGTAAAAGGACCACAGAAAATAGATGTATTACTTTTCAGAGAGCCATACGCTTGTTCCTTCTAGGGTTTGGCGTATGATATAACCTAGAGGGGAATCAGGCGTTCTTCTCCGTCGTTCTTGTGATTCCTTGTGATTTGCCGGAGCGACGACGCGTCTACTTGGTGGTCGGGTAGACGGGATCACGAGCGTGTAGTTAGGCGAATTCTTTGTCGCAGGTTGCTGTTCTAACAGTGGTTGGCGCCATCGATCCGTCGGGTTGTACGGATCCAAGTTATCTTCATCGATCCTACGCCGTGAAGGTCGGGCAATCCCCCTCATCAAGGTACTATACAATAATTATGATTTGAAATATATATGTTTACTTTGTCTTTGTTTGTGTTGCAGTGGCTGAACTAGTTATTTGTGTTCATTTGGACTGGAAGAACATGCCTGTTGATGGTAGGAGTTGGATGCTCATGCATTTTACGACAGATGAGTGGCAAAAAGGTTTCAAGAAATTTATTGAAATTAAATTTGGTGGGACTGCTCCAGGAGAAACTGCACCATGTCCATGTAGAAGATGTCGTTGCATGAACTACAGAACAAAAACAGAGGTTCAGAGTCATTTGGTTCTCAGAGGGTTTGATGAAAGCTTCATCCAAGGAGAAGATGATTTACATGAGGGCACCACTGCAACAGATGTCGATGATGGCGCAACAGGTGACCGTAGTGCTGTGAATGAACTGGTTTCAACACTAATAAGGGGTGCTATACATGGAGACATCATAGGTACTATTAATGAAGAGCCAAATGAAGAAGCAAATAAATTCTTTAAATTATTAACAGAGGCGAAGAAGGAATTGTATCCAGGTTGCAAGGAGGCCACTAAGATATCTTTCATTGTCAGGCTCTTTCAGATTAAGTGCATGTATGGTATTAGTAACAGTGCATTAGAGGACATACTTCAGTTGTTCTCGCTTGTTCTCCCTGAGGGTCACTGTGTTCCAGACACATTGGATAAAGTGCAAAAGGTTGTTCGGGATCTTGGACTCGACTACGTAAAGATACATGCCTGTGTGAATGATTGCGTGTTATTTCGGAAGGATTATGCTAAGTTGGATACATGTCCAACATGTGGTGAGTCCAGATGGAAACCGATTGTTTTCACGCATAAGGAGGAGGTAGCCAAGAAGCGTGTCCCACAAAAAGTCCTAAGGTATTTCCCAGTTACTCCTCGACTGCAAAGGTTGTACATGAATGCGACCACATCCGCATATATGCGTTGGCATAACGAGGGCCTGGTCTGAGATGGAAAAATGCGGCACCCTGCTGACTCCTTGGCATGGAATCATGTTGATAAAACATACAAGGATTTTGCTTTGGATCCTCGCAATGTTAGGTTGGGACTTGCATCTGATGGCTTTAATCCTTTTGGGATGCTGAATGTTTCATATACTACATGGCCTGTCATTTTAATCCCTTACAACCTGCCACCTTGGTTGTGCTTGAAACAGCCTTATTGGATGATGTCAATGTTGATGACGGGTCCTACTTCTCCAGGAAATAACATTGATGTATATTTTTAGCCCCTGATTGATGAGCTTAAAGATCTTTGGTTAAAGGATGTTGAGACATGGGATGGCAAGGTGAAAAAAAAATTTAAGTTGCGTGCAATTCTCCTGTGGACAATTAATGATTTTCCAGCATATGGGATGCTATCTGGTTGGAGCACAAAAGGCAAGTTTGCATGTCCATACTGCCACAAGGATACAGACTTTTTATGGTTGAAATTTGGGTCCAAGCATTGCTATATGGGACATCGCCGCTTTCTGCCTATGGACCACAGGTGGCGCAAGAACAAGAGCAGCTTCAATAACAAAGTGGAAACCAGGGAGTCTCCAGTGCCATTGAGTGGTAAAGGGGTGCTGCAACAGTACGAAAGTTTTGAGCAAGTGACTTTTGGGAAGTCCGCTAGGAAGAGGAAGCAGCGTGAAGAAGAAAGTAGGTGGCATAATTGGAGGAAGAAGAGTATTTTTTTGAACTACCTTACTGGGAAAATTTGCTTGTAAGGCATAATTTGGATGTGATGCACATCGAGAAAAATATTTGTGAGAGCGTACTGGGGACTTTGCTTTGCATGGCAGGGAAATCAAAGGATAGCGAGAAGGCTCGGCTAGACATGGAACATTTGGGCATTAGGAAGGATCAACATCTCGTGGTGGAGAATGAAAAATACACAGTGCCATCAGCACTGTACTCTCTGGGTAAGGATGAGATGACATACTTATGCAAATTTCTAGAAGGTGTGAAGATGCCTGATGGTTATGCCTCCAACATCAAGAGGAGCGTGGACGTGAGCAGGTGTAAGGTGTCTGGACTCAAATCTCATGACTGCCATATTATTTTCTAGAAACTATTACCCATAGCAGTTCGAAACATTTTTCCAGAAGATGTTGCTATCCCGTTGATCCAGCTTAGTAGGTTCTTCAATGCAATATGTTCAAAGGAGTTGAGTGCTGAAGAGTTACAACAGTTGAGCACCTCGATTAGTGAAACCCTTTGTCGGCTTGAGATGGTATTCCCACCGTCTTTTTTTGATATCATGGTGCATTTGCCAGTTCATCTAGCTGAAGAGGCTAAACTTGGAGGACCAGTGTGCTATCGATGGATGTATCCAATTGAGAGATATCTACGTACTGTTAAAGGCTACGTGCGGAACAAAGCACACCCTGAAGGTTCAATAGCCGAGGGGTATATATCAGAGGAGTGCATGACATTTTGCTCTCGCTTCCTAGCAGACATCGAAACCAAGGTTAATCGTCCAGAGCGCCATGAAGCTGCCACAGTGAATGAACCACCATCTGGTCTAAGCATATTTGCCAACATTGACTATACCAAGAAAGGATTTATTATCGAGACACTTACTCCGATTGCGCTGCAGCGGATGAGGCACTACATCTTAAGAAACTGTGATGAGGTCATTCCATGGATCAAGTAAGATATTATTTAAAAATACATATTCTGCTTGTATGAATTACCAAGTTTTATTTAATTTTATTTACTTGAAGCCTTCTTTTTCAATATTGTAGTAAGCATATGGATGAACTTAGAAAAATCAGTACTCGGAGTGTTGAGCAACGACACCAGCAACAATTTGTAGGCTGGTTTGAGCGCACAGTGAGTTGGAATTTTTTCTTTGTATATTTGCTGACTAACTGACAATTCTGTACAGAACTAAAAGGGTTTATTACTGGTTGCAGATCAGCAAACTTAATGAAGAAGGAGGAACAAGTGATCTGATGTATGGTCTTTCACAAGGACCAGACCAACGAGCACGTGTTTTCAACAGATGCTTCATCAATGGATTTCTTTTTCGTACAGCTCAGATAGAGCAGAACCTTAACACACAGAACAGTGGTGTTGTTGTTTCAGGAGATGGCAGTTCTGGCAATATTGACTGGTATGGCGTGATTAAAAAGATTATCGCACTAGATTTTCCTTTTGGTAAGGAAGTGATACTGTTTCAGTGCGACTGGTTCGATGTTCCTGGTGCCGACAAGAACAAAGGAAGAGGGTACCAAAGGGATCGGTATGGAATTATTGATATCGATACAACTCGATTGCGTTATTTAGATGAGCCTTATATTCTGAGTACACAAGCTGAGCAGGTGTTTTATGTGAACGGCGCAAAGAAACCAGACTGGCGCACTGTTGTAAGAATGAAACCCAGAAATTTATTTGCCATGCCGGAATCGGCAAATTCAGAAAGCGAGGGAGGAATCGATCTTGACTCACTGGATGTGGGAGTGCAAGACATGATTGCTTCAGGCAGCCATGAAGTCTTGATGAACTGGAGAAGGTCTGACATAGAAGGTGTTACTGGTGATGCTTCTGTAATTCAAAAAGCGATTGCTGAATCCGTAGATGAACCAAATGATATTGGATTAGCAGATGAAGAAGATGATGAGGACACCTACATTGATGATGGATATGTAGCACCAGTGCACGGTTCTGGGTAAGTAGCTGATGATGATTTTTTTGTTTAAAAATTTTATGTTACATAGTTTGTTTTGGATACTATAATTTATCACGCTCCTGAACCTTAATTTAGTATGTTTTGAAATTGCGGACATGCGGACAAGTATATATGCAAACTGGAACAATTAAAATGTACAACTCAGTTAAAGTCTTCTGTTAACATACAGGTATTTATGCAAACTGTTAACATACAAGTAGCTCTAATTGGGCTGAACATATAGGTATTAGTGTGTCAACAAACTGAATATTTGGCCCTTGTCATCATACTATATAGGTATTAGTGTTAACACCCAAATCCTAGAAGGGCATATCACACTGGAGCTGCATTTGACATCTAACAGGCAGCGACTAAATGGTGGACATGAAAGAGGTACAAAGTAGAACATTTGCATGAAAGTTAAATCCTAGAAGGGCATGAAAGTGGACACTGGAGCTGCATTTGACATCTAACAGGCAGCGACTAAATGGTGGACATGAAAGTTAAATCCTAGAAGGGCATAATATTTGCATGAAGGATCTTAATTCTAAACAAAGCAGAATCCTAGTATAAAGGTGATCGACCATCATCATAACCCAAAATACTCCCAATTGAGCTAAGCAGTAAGCACCGGGAATGGAACGATGGATAGTTGGATACCTGCGTGTGAGCGGCCACGGGAGGAGGGGTTCTGGACGACGAGGTGCGGCGGCGAGGTCGACGTAGTAGAAGCCGTCGCGGGGCTCCTCGAGGGAGTTGGAGAGGTTGAGCGCCTCGGCGAGCTTGGAATCGAGGAGGGAGCCCGGGCGGAGGCGCGGCTGCACCACCAGCAGCCGCGGCGGGTGCGCGGGGTCGCGGGAGAGCACGAAGAGGCCGCGCAGGGGGCCCTCGTCGTCGGACTCGGCGGGCGGTGCGGTGGGGCATGAGCGCTTGCCGCGACGGCGAGGAAGGGAACAGGGTTGTCAAATATAACCATAAACAATGAAATTCACCTTCCATTTTTTTAATTTGCCAGTACCAAATTTACTTATTTTAACTAGTATACACTTAATTTTCCTCTAAATACAGGCTTGTCAAATAAATATTCAGTTAATGATCTCATACATCTTTTGAAGCACAATATCAGATTATCACTTTAACAAAGTATTGCCACTATCACTCCAACAGCTAGCCCTTCAGATTGGCTGCTTGTTTCACCTGCAAGAAAAAAATATCTAGACACGCTATCTTTTTTTCCTAGAGCAACAAAGTATGGAGCAATAGAGGAAACATGAATTTTTCTTGACCGGCTTCAATTTTCTTTGCTATATTCTCTGAAACAGAAGGTGCTTTAGTGAAATTACTTGCTGAGAAGAGTGCTTTTAATGTGAACAACCAAGCTATAATACAAATTCTAGGATCGATAGCATTTCCTTTAATTAATGCATTTTTCTACTGATTTCAGAAAATTAGCAGCCAGAACTCTGAAAACCGTTATAAACAAAAGACTATGCACATCATGGGAAGCAGAACGTTTTCTCGAATAAGCTATGAGTAGGTAATTATGACATACTAATATGGTTCTTTTTCATCAATGACAAACTCATATAGTACATTGTTCCCATCTTTTAGAGAGACCCTGTAACTGGTGAAGAGCCAAATGATTTGAATCTTTGGATGACTACTCACATGAAGAATGGACAATGGTTAAACAATGCTTCAAAGGATGTCTATGTGAGTAAATCAGAAATTACACTAGTCACAGCATGCTTCAATATATTGTGCATCCATTCAGTTTTGAATTCTACTTACTTCAATTATGACCTTCCTCTTAGGATAATGCATGCAACCGAATTATGGAGAGAGAACAACAATATGACTTATCCAGCCTTACAAGAGAAGAGGAGAATGTTTTTTCCAGTCATCGTACAAGGAAACCACAGGATGCAAAGCAACTAGACTTCATGGTCACGGGTACTTGTCGAAATATCCAACACACAGTCGTATGCTGAATGTTCAATTCCTAGAACAAGCTCGTGCTACAGCTGCAACCAACCAGAAGAATATTGAGCTCCAAGGTGAGGTAGAATTGTTAAAAGAGAAACTTGAAAAAGAAGCTGCTGAACGGGAAAGGATATTGGAAGAAAAAATGCAACAGCTTTAAGAGGAAGAGGACAAGAAAAGACAAGTATTAAGAGAAGAAATGAGGAAAGAAATGCTTGCAGCCCTTGCAGAACAAAGGGAATCCACATTACAGCAGGTATAAAAATTGTATCATTGTTTGCACCAACTCCAGTCTTGGAAACTTTATGCAAGCTAAATTGTTTCATCATTTTTTGTATGCAGACTGATCCTGAGAGCATCGTCCAAACTAATCCTTCTGCAGCTACGCCTGACACAACAAACACTGTTGGCAACAAACGTTCAAATAAAAAAGGAGACACTTCTAAAAAAACAATGCTTCAGCGTATTACATTTCCTCACAAAGTCTAAGGAATGCTGCGTCAAAACGTGTACTGGCAAGGAACGGACAGGTTTGAACTGCAATATGTTATATTTCGATGACAAAACCTTTTGATTCAAGGGTTTTGCTTTTTTAATCAACACCTGCTGCTGTAATACAATTACAAGCTGCAATACTTGGTAATCTTTATTTAACTTGCTCAGTAATTTAATCAGTTACTTATTAATGTTTTTCCTTGTTTATCTTAGCTGGCAGATGACATACCTGGAAATGATCTCCTAGGCTGATTGATTCGGTAACGGTGCTGCTTTCTCTTGCTTGGAATGCCTGTCCATTTGGTTTGTGGGGTTGGTTTATGTCAAGTGAGTGGTGCTGATTGCTGTTAGTTTTAGCGTTTACTGTGCAAGAATTCAGGAATTGGGTAGAAGGGGAGTAATGCGGCGATTGCGCAGGTGGTATGAAGTTGTTAGGCATGTGAAGAGATGGGGCTTTCCTTGGGGAATGATGTTAAGCCTGGTACATGAAAATGAAGCAAATGTAAAGAAGTTGTCAGTTTGCATAAATGCACAATATATATGCTTCCCTTGTAATTATGTATGAAAATGCTCGGGTTGCAATTTATAATTAGCTTGAACAGACTTTCTATTGAATTTGATCTAATTAAATGGTCAATCACCTAGCACTTATCTTTTGCCATGTTTATACTTGATGAACTTTTGAAGTTACGCTTCAAAATTGGATGTGTTTATGAATCATGTTTTACAAAACATTAAACATTCATAACTGATATAAGTTGTTCATGTATCCCACTAGCATTAGACCATTGGTGCCATGATATCCCCCTATATACTGATTTGATTTTCCCTTCTAATGATCTAAGGGTGATTTCTTCTGTGAGGAATTGCTGTCATGTTTTCTGTGTGTCTAAACTTGCTTCATGTCATTGCAAAGCCACACCATACTCTTGTTGACTGCTGTGACCATTGGAATATTACTTTAAGCAACTAGTGATAGTGTTCATGACTTCATTTTCAGTAAAACATAAATGATAAAGCAGGTTGAGATTCTGATATAATTTCTTGCAATGTGTGCATGTCATGTTTCTGTAAGATTAAGATGTGATTCCTTTGTTCTTTTTAACAGGATCACTCGGACTCGGAGTCATGGCAAGGTTAAGACAAGATAGCAGAATGCTGATGCAAACAAGCTATGCTGAAGCCTAATATAGCTAGAATATTTATGTTATATCAATTTTAGTTATCAGTTTTCAATAACATTGCTATAGTAATAGTAACTTTTGCTTGATGATTGTACAAACTATTTTACTGGCAATATATTACAATTAATGATGGTTTCATTCCATATTGTTGTTGCAAAATTTATAATTATTTAATTCTGTTCAAATAATGTTTAATAACCGAATTCAGAATGCAAAATGCATTGCCAAAGAAACCTTCTGTTGCAATATATGTACATGCAACATTTGTACTTCGTTGTTATAAGGGCCTATTGCCACCAGACAGATTGCGTTGCAAAATGCTTTAATGCAATGAAACATCCTCCGATGCAACAAATATTGTTACCACGAACTAATTTCCATGGCAATAGAGCCTATCGCCACCAGATACATTGCGTTGCAAAATGCTCTAATGCCATGAAAAATCCTACGTTGCAACAAACATTATTACCACGAAACATCCTCCGTTGCAAAAAAGATTATTACCATGAATCATCCTCCGTTGCAAAAAAGATTATTACCACGAACTTATTTTCGTGGTAATAGGGACTATTGCCACTGGACGTATCGCGTTGCAACAATGCTCTAATGCAATGAAGAAATGAGCGTGGCATTATAACCTATTGCCAAGAAACAACGACGTGGCATTAGCTCCTGCTGCCACGAAACATATGCGTGGTAATAAAGCCTTTTGCAACGGATTGAAAAGTGGCAATATACCGTATTGCCACAATATGGTATGTTGCAACACCTATCACCTGCAACGCATGATTACGTTGCAATTAGCATTGCTCTTGCAACAGGACGCAAAACCATTGCAAATACCTTTCGCCACTCACTTTTTTGCAACGGCTGCCAACGAAGTGATATTGTGGCAATTGGTACCTGTTGCCACGATTTTGGCCCTATTGCCACGATTTTTTGCCGTTGCGTTAGGGGGATTTTCTAGTAGTGTTTGCGAAAGCATAGTTTCTCGTGGATAATAAACCCACATGCGACCATTTCGAGGAAGCATTGATGAGCACCATGAAATACTTGAATGACCCTGAAAGAGGTTGAATGGGACTACAAATGTCTCCTTGGATGCGTTCCAGGGATGCAAAGACTTCATCCTTCACTTTCAAAGTGGAGGGTTTGGTAATTAATTTCCCGGTGGTACATGCAGGGCACACAAAATCCTCGTGATTCGGTAAATGCTCAGAACTCTCCCCCCTCAACAGATGCAAAGTGGGCTTCAGGCTACCCTTTGACATCCTTCTTCTTTTGGGCTTGGAAGGTATCAATGACATGCTGCGGCTCTTTACAGATCCGCAACCAATGCCCCCACTGCCACACTTGAAGTAGCCTTGGTCCTGCTGGTCATAGGTCTTGCCACTCCGCTTTGGTTTGCTTGCCCTATTCTCACATGGAGCTTCTGACTTGCCTTTCTGGGCTGTGGCCTTACCCTTCCTTCTCCTTCTCTTCATCAAGGGCTTTTGCACCTTGTAGCTTCCGGCGTTGGCTTCATGGCCAACAGAGCTCCCAGGTGGCTGAGTGACGTAATTCTTGCGGAGAAGTTCGTCTTGAACCTCCGCAACCTACATCATATTAATCAATTCGGCATACTCCTTGTAGCCGTCTTGACGATAGTTGCATACGGATTGTACTGCATTGAGGTGGAAGGTGGATAAAGTCTTCTCAATCTTCTGCTCATCTGTGATCTGCTTGCCACAGAGTTGAAGATTGGTACAAATCTTGTGCAGAGCAGAATTGTACTCCCCGACCGTCTTGAAGTCAACAAACCTCAGTCTAATTCATTCTTGCTTTGCTTGAGGAAGAATGGTGTACTTTAGCCTCTCAAAATGCTTCTTAAGTGCGGTTCAGAGTGCTAGCTCACTCTTCTCTGCCATGTACTTATTCTTGAGAGTGAGGCAAAGGTGGTGCCTGAGAAAATGAAGTGCCTGATCATTTTCCTCAGGGGTAGGTTGGGCGTCATGTGGTGCGCCAATCTCAATAGTTGCACGAAGCTTCTTAGCTCCAAGTACTATCTCGACATTGGAAGCCCAAGTCAGATAGTTTTGGCCATGCTGGACCAGCTCCTCGAACTCCCGGTTCATGATGCTAGTCATCTACATGTGTATGAAAGGAATAAATAAGTTTACTACTGGTAAACGTGCATAGAATAATTTACTGTAGGTAAATAAATGGTACAAAAGATTCTCATAATGTTCCAGAATTTTATATGAATATTCTATAAATTTTACTGCTAATTTCGGTGATTAAAGGCAATTTAAACAATTACGATTAACCAAAACAGTAAATAAACACAGAAAAACATAGAAAATAATAATGACAGAAATAAACATGCTTCAAATGCTAAAAATAATTCAAAATTCGGATTTCCGAGGCCCTTTTATGTTAGAATATGAATTTTCAGTGAATTCTGCAATTTTCGAGGGTCTACACGCAAATTTCTAGTTCAGAGAAATATTTTGCATATTTTCCTGATTTTTCGAGGGGTTTTCTGCAAGATTCGGGACCATTTGAAAAATAGGAGGACCTATTCATAATTTTTGGAATTACGAGGGCCTTTCTGCAAGATTCGGGACTGAGGGTTCTTCGGTAATATCCAGAGTTCGGGGACCTTTCTGAAAATCGTGGAAGCCTCCCTTCCGGTTGGGCTTTCGGCCCATGTTCCTTCCGGCCCAGTCCGGCCCGTTTCGGCCGGGTCAAAAGCAAAGAGGTAGGGTTTCCCTACCCCTTCTCCCGTCAGTGGCGGCGTGGGCGAGGCCGTGCGGCGAGCGATGAGGCCAGCTTCTCTTTGGGCGCGGGCGGCGGCCCGTGCGAGGGCACGCGTTGCCCGAAGCCGTTCGGCGGCCGCGCCTCATGCGGGAGGCGGTGACAGCGGCGGTTGGCCATGTGCGTGGCTGGGATCGGGCCGGCGGCGCATGGGGCGACGCATCAGGTCGAGCGTGGGCACAGAAAGTGGCCACGTGGCCGCGGTTCGAGGCAGTCGCCCGAGAGACCGAGTGGCAGTGGTCGGGCGAGGAGGCCGAGAGGCATCTGGCGGCTTCAAGCGCGGGCGACGGCTAGGAGGCCGAGCGGCGCCCGGCGACTTCGGGCGTGGGACCGAGTAGAGGTCGGTGGCTTCGGGCGCGGGTCTGAGAGGAGGCTGGCGGCTTCGAGCGCGGCCGTGCGGGGCCGGCGTGCGCAGACGCCGAGGCGGTCGTGCGGGGTGGCTGTGCGGGGCTGGCGCATGCAGAAGCTGAAGCGGCCGTGCGGGGTCGGCAGTGGCGCGGGTGATCGAGCGGTGGCAGCGCGCGGCACGGGGACCGATGCGGTGGTCGGGTGGCCGTGCAGCGACGACCCTACGGCCTCATTCCACGCGTGCGAGGCAGCGCCGGTTGCAGGTTGGCAGTCGGCGGCCGAGGGGAGTCCGACGGCGGGCCGGTGGCAGCTTCGCGCACTGCAGCCGTACGGGGCCAGCCGTGTCAGATATTTCTTTTTTTTCTTTCCTTTTTTCAATCTACAGTGCAATCAACATCTACTCTGTGATGCAATCTACCGATCGACATTGTGCCGGCGACTTCAAGTCTGCTCGCGGTAGATTAGAGCGGATTTGCACCATAGAAAATAATCTAGAAAGCAAAAACTGCGAATTTAGAGCGATCTAGATAATTCAATCTACTAATGTTTCACAATGATTACCTTCGATTCACCAGAGCGAGTCTTGCTGATATCGTGTTGAGAAACCGTCGTTGGCGACCAATCCGATTGATTCCTTTGATTAATGCGAAACAAAATCAATCACAGAAGATAGGAAATAATAGATTGAAAACACAGAGAGGTAGAGAGAATTCCTGGTCTTTCTTTATTGGTTTTTTGATTGCGTGTACAAAATTGCCAGTACGGCTCTCTATTTATAATCTACTGGTGAGGTGCCCATCATAAATCAAGGCTTCTGGTCCAGGTTTAGATTTTCTAACAAAAATTTGTACTGTTTATTTGTTCTTGAGATGGATGGGATTGACCTCACATCCATCCAGCCAACCAAGCCTAGGTCCATTCCTTATTTTGAGGAGATGGTAAAACAGAGAGACAAGACATTGGCAATTGTAAGTTGTAACAAAACACAAGACTTTCTCAAAAAAAAAACACAAGGCCGTTGATCTCCAGTCCGTCTGTCAAGTACTTCGGATCTAGCTCCTCCCCCGGATTATGGCCCGTTCCTTCTAGTTTTAACTCTAAATGTCAGAATGAATGTGTTGGTTTCTTAATCTTGGTTTTTTGCATTGCGGTATAATGATGTTTTCTTTTTTTCTTAATTTTTAATTAAATAATTTAAAAATATATAATAGCCAGTTAAAATGATTCCATTTAAGTCAAAATAAACGGGCCTCAAATAACCGCGTCACGCCCGCCGCTTGCTCGCGAGTCGCTCGCTACCTACCCACCGCGACACGCGCGCAGACGGGCTTGCTTCCTCCTTCCTTCCTCGGAGGATGGGCCCACCGTCTGACCGCCGACGTGCGGCCCACAACGACTCACGAGGGCGCCGCGCGACCGTGACATTTCAAAGGGTTACAGTAAGGTTGTGTTTGGTTTAGAGACAAGGTGGGATGGGATAGTCATGTCCCTGATTTTGGGATGGGATGATCCCATTTTTTGTTTAGTTGGGGGGATAAAGTCATCCCTGTTTTTTGTTTGGTTGGAAGGATAAAGTGGGATGGAATGGTCCCATCCTTTGTTTGGATGGAAGGATGAAGGTGGGACATGTGTGGCCTTTGAGTTTTTTTTTAAAAAAAAAATTGAAGGCTATTGTTGATATGTTTGTACACATAAGCCTTTGAGTTTTTTTTTAAAAAAAATTTAAACAAAATAGTACTTAAAAAAATAAAGAGGTGAGATGATTCTATCCCACGTGGGATGACTCTGTCCCATGAAAAAAAGAGGATTGTCTGGTCCCGAATCTACAAGAAATATTCCTAGTGGGATGTCCTTGACTCTGCTTGTCCCAGAAGCAAATATCACCTTAAGGTGGGATATCCTACCTGAAACGTCCCTGTCCTTCGAACCAAACACTGCCTAACAGTTCGAAATAAGATGCGACTAATTTTAAAATGGACTTGGCTATATAGCATATACCTACTATAGCTACATCATATAAGATGGATAGCACATACATGTGAAAAGATAATGTCCTATTTAAAGTGATGGTAATACACGAGGGAACCATGGAAACCCATAAATCCATTCTTGCCACGGCAGCTCGCAGGCACCGGGAAAAAAGAGAGGAAGAAATGGTATAACATTTCCCTTTGAGAAAAAGAAAAGAAATTTAATCTTGCCAATTTTTGGCATGTAGCGGTAGACTTGGCCAAACAAACCGGGCACGGTACGATGAGTAAACACATAAACGGGTCATGTTGGTCCAACTCAACTAGACGTGTCGTATTTGAGCCGGCCTAACACGACACACATATTAGCTTTCCTGTAGTAGTGCAATAAAATTATTTGTGGTTAGCAGTAAAATTACTTGTAATTGGCAGTAATATTACTTGTAATTGACAGTAAGAATAATTGCGACTCAACGACTGACAGTAAAATTACTTATGACTGACAGTATAATTACTTATGATCGACGGTAAAATCAATAGACCATCGGTAATTTGTTTGACTAAGCGTGACCGGACCATCCTGATATGGTAAGACCTGACATTACCCGATCTCTCATTATAGCATGATTGAATCAAAGATCAGACACATAAATCGGCATACCATAACATGATATAATATTTGAAACCACGCCAGACCTGTTTAGAGGTCCCAAAAGAAGCTCACCCCCTCCCACTATAAATAAATAAAAGCCGCTCCCCAAGCTGAGGAGTGGTGCACCACAGGAGATCTTCAATCCACCACCTCCGTTTCTCCTCTCGGCCGCTGACTCCCCGTTTGTTCCTTCCTCACCGACAAGAGGCAGGTAAACTCACCGAATCCCTCTCCCAAGATCTGGTTTCTTGCTCGCAGCTCCTCCGTGTGTTGTTCCCGGGCTTAGCCGCGCTGGCTTGTTCCAGGCTCCGTTTTGGCAGGATTTGGTTCTTGGCTGCGGCGAAGGTGCCAAGAACTCTGGTTAGGACAGGCGTTTAATGGTTCCTGCATGGTTTGGGTGCGATTTGCGGCGGGTCCTCGCATCTAGGGTGTCCTTAGTTCGTGTGGTTGGATCGGAAAGGGCCGAAGGGCTTTTTTTTAAAAAAAAAAGATTTTCGTAGTTTTTTTTGTCCATGTCAGGCAGGCTGCAGAGGAAACGTTGACATGAACTTGGGCGAGAAGTGTTGATCATTTTGCATCGATTGCTTTGCTATATATACATTTCCAATCTGATACCTGTGTGGCTCGTTCCTAATTTGTTGTGTGAATCGGAGAGCTGTGGCGTTTTTGCCTGGTTTCTTGATCAGATTGGGGCTGGCTGTGAACTTCAACCATGATGCCATGACTCTCCAAGATCAAGTTTTTTTTTCTTTTCATGTCAACTGCAGTTTTCATGCATTGTGTATCTTGTCTGTACACGTCCAGCAGAGCAGAGGTATGGTTTTGGTACGATTAGCGCTATATGCTTAAAGGGCTCCCATTAGCTCGTTTTGGGAGTTTGATTTGTGAAAGGCAATGTCAAATGGTTGAAATTAGTACTCTGCTGTGGGGAAGACTTTAAAAGGGGCTTAAAATTTCACCCCTAAATGTGTGAACCTTTTTCTTTTGTGTTTGGGAGATGCTAAGATGCTCTTGTCTTGTTTTGGTATTGAGCTTTGGTGTCTGTTTTCCTGTTCTTTTCGTCATGGTATGCTTACTATTGAAATTGTAGGACCGAAATGGCAACAGAGGGGGGGTGAATGGTGCCTTCTAAAAACTCCCCAAGTACTCACACGACAAAACGGGCGAGAGAACTAGCTTCTTCGATCGAACACACGTGGTCGTAAGCCAACTGATGGTCGAACACCACGTGGTCGAACACTTGCCTGAGCCGACAAAAGAAATCAAACAGTGATAACTGAGAGGATGAACCAAGAACAGAAGGACTCGAGGCGCACAATCATCCGGTAAAGTGAACTTCTCTAATTCGACTCCTGCTCTCGGGAATGAACTGGCCAAGTGGCCTTGAGACAGATTCCCAGTTCTGAGCTAATCAAAGCACACAAAGACGAAAGCAGACTCACGAAGAAGAGAGGAGAGAAAAGGATAGCAAGAAGTCCAAGCTCTCAAAACAGATCGCAAACAAGTCAATCACAACATCTCAAGACGACAGAAAACAAATAGAGGAAGAGAGATGAATGATTGATAATGGAGGTTTCTACAGCCACTCCAACTGGGAGATACATGAGCACACTTGCTCCATCCCGAGAACCCACACACTCACAAATAACAAAGGAAGAACAGAGCAACTCGGGGATCAGAATCTCACCAGTACCCGAGCTCTACCCTCTCTATTTATAGCCACACACTCACACACCAAAGAGGGGGAACCCGCAAACCCCCACCTAACACCGGGTTTTCAACTCACTTTACCCACTAGCAAGAACGAGCTCCAGTGCTTTACCCGTTACACCCAACGGCTCCACTGCTTTGCCCGTTTAGCGCCAACAACTCCTGTGCATTGGCAGAGACACAGCTTCCTTTTGCAGCTTTCCGCATTTCTCCAAAATGCCACTCCACTGCCTTCCCGGAAGCTTCCTCCTGCCTTGTCGTCCAAGCTTGCAACCACCTCGCAAGACTAGGTCTCCTTCGGCTTCCCTTGGTCGTTCTGGACCTCGACATCCCCCATGTCTAGTCCCGACCACTCCAAGCCTCATCAAGACTTGTCTCCAAGGTCCTCTGGCAGCTCCAGCTCCGGTTCCTCATCTCCTCGGCTTGCAACCACCTCACAGACCTCGTCGTCTTCAGCACTTCCTGGCCGCTCTTGACCTCAGCACCGCCCGTGCCTAGTCTCGGCCCTCCATGCCTCGCCACGACTAGTCTCAAGGTCCTGCAAACATCACAGACAAGCAAACCATTACATAGCACCGCTCACAATAGTATCCAACTACTTGAGCCAGAAAACAGAACTCAAAACATACTCTTACCAAGTCGTATACCACCTACGACCACTCGAAAATAGAGAACAATGAAAGCACACGACATACGACCACAAAACCAAGCCATATGAACAGAAACAATGAGTCTACGATCATCGCTAACTTGCTACGACCAGCCACAACTCGCTACGGCTTTAACGCTCAAAGACTACGACTTCAACCCAAGTCGTTACGACCGATCGAAAAGATAAACCAACAAGTGCACAAGGTCCCTGACTTCATCACAAAGCCCTACGACCAAATTCCAGCTCAAATGGTCAAGTCTGCAGGTCATACGACCGATTCCAACTGCGTGCGAGCACGTTCGAAAACGCCAGACTGCTCTACGACCAAATCCGACCGGTACGACTACAACCGACCGGCTATGACCACAACCGACTGAGTCTGACCCCGACCCGACCTCGTTCGACCGCTTCACAACATGGTCGAAGTCCGCCGACTTCCCACGTGGTCGCAAGCTCGAGTGCCGTCTCCCAACCACAGTGGTCGAAGCATCGACTTCCGACCGCAGCTCTCAATAAAGTGGTCGTAGGTCATCAACTTCCCAACGTGGTCGCATACCCGAGCACTGAAGCACGTTACAACGTGGTCGTACACTTGTCTGGCAGGCTTTCGACCACGGCCAAATGCTACGATTTAGCAGGAATGCGCCTGATGAAGTCGTAAACGACTCGGCTGGCTCCCGATGCTTGACAACATGGTCGTAGACTTCCTGGCTGGGTTCCGACCACAGTCAAACGTGGTCGTAAGGCTGCTGCTGTCTTCCGATCAGCGACAACGTAGTCGTAAACCCTTTCGACTACGTTCAAGTTGCTTTGAAATGGTCGTAAACCATTGGTTGGCTTTCGACTACGGCCAACGAGGTCGTAAAGCTATCTGTCATCCTCCGATCATGACCAATGTGGTCATAGAGGCTTTCGACAACAGCCAATGAGATCGTAAACGTGGTTTCCGGCTTCCGACCGCTGACAGTGTGATCGTAAACAGCTCGACTGACTTCCGATAGCGCACAACGTGGTCGTACGGGTCATTTCGATCATGACCAAGAAACGACTATGGCAAAACCAGTCTTAAACTTCCCTGGAGACCTACGATCACGGCCAAACGTGGTCGTGCTGGCCTTCTGGTGCCCTTCGACCATGGCCAAAGTGGTCGTGCTGGCTGCAGAGCACTTTGCCAGGGCTACGACATTGCAGAACTGGCACAAACCTCAAAAGCTAAACTCAATCTTCCTAGATCAAGAGTCAAATACTCATCACAACCATGGGGTGACCTTCACATGGTCTCTCAATCTCCCCCTTGATGAGTATATTGACAAACCCAGAAAAAGCAAGAAGTTGAGTTTGTTTTGAAAAGTCCAACATGGTCCAAAGAAGAGAAAGAAACATACAAATGACCATGTCGACAGAAGGAACACTAGAGCAACAACTGAAAGAGCAAATTGATCTCCAAAGCTCTAAACTGGAACCAACAGACCAACAGACTTTTTCTTCTCTATTCTCCCCCTTTTGGCAATAAACACATCAAGATGCAATAGAGAGAATATGACATGACAAAGGATGAAAGTGGCTGAAGTTTGTTTATTTAAGCATTTAGAGCCATGAGAGTTATCCATAATGATCATAATGTAATACACCAAGCCATAACTCAATAAAACGCTATCTAGATCATGACAACATATATATAAGCCAGCTAGAGCACATAGATGACAATCTGAAATGTAATGCATTTTGTGAGCAAGTCACGTCACCAATGAGTAAAGTCTAGCTAGAGACATCCAAGGTTGATGCATGCCATGTCAATAAGCTAAGCGGAACAAAAAAGCTAACATTGAGTCCAAATAGAGTGCTATAAGCTCAAGATTGAAACATTGGTTAAAGTACTTGGTTCTGATTGGAGATTAAGCAAATTGAGCACATTAAACATTGTCTTTTGAAAGCATATGGTTGTTTTCAACCCAATTTTTGTTTATGTGCTAGATCTCAAGCCTTATGCGACTACTCCAAGCAATAAGCTTAAGAAGATAGTCTAGATCATCCAAAACTCCTCCTGAGTTCATGCCTAGTGCAATGGCAAGCGTCTCATGAGAAAGAATTGGTGAAATCAGTTTTTTCGCACAAATATGGTGGTTGTCAACCAACATTTTGTTTTATCATGTGCTAGATCTCAAGCCTTATGCGACTACTCCAAGCAAGAAGCTTAAGAAGATAGTTTAGGTCATCCAGAACTCCCCCTAAGTTCATGCTAAGTGCAATGGCAAGCCGTCTCATAGGAAAGAATTGGTGAGATCAGTTTTTTTTTCGCACAAAAGAGATCTTTTTGCTTTTTAACACATTGTACTAACTCATGTATCATCAGGAGACTAAAACAGCTCAAACTAAGGCTCAATATAGATTCAACGCTCTACTCAGCCTATTTGACATGGCATGAATCATAAAAGGATAGCTCAAGAAAGACTAAACTCAAATGCGAGCATGATAAGTTTAATTTAAGTTGATCAATTTTACTTAACTTATCATGGCAAACGCTAGTCTACACATATGAAGTCATGATAAATTTAGCAAGCTAAGCACAAGTTATGGCAATGTGTAAAGCACTGAAGCATATCATAATAGGATAATAATCAAGGCTCAATGCAGATTGATTATAATACTAGAATGCTGAGAATGCGCGAAAGCCCAGTTCCCCCTCAACATTAGATGCAACTTTTAGTTCAAGTTGAGTTAAGTCAAAATTAAGCTCCAGAAGCTCCCGAATGAACTCCCCTTGAACCAAAGCATTAAGTCGAGAAGCTGGCAAATAAAATCAAAACAGGCAGTCCTTAAAGCATAGATAAGATATAGAGACAACTGTGGTTCAGACTAACTCTCATCTACCCCATATGACTCCAGGACTAACAGCTGACCGGAAAAACACACACTAGAGAGCAATCACGTACCCTGTCTACCCGAGGGTGGCCCAACCCTCGCTAGAACCTATAAGAAGTGAGTGAGCTCAATCTAATGAGATAAGAAGCAGCTAATAAGAAGCATCCTGGAAGCACAAGATAAGAGTAGGAAGTCTAAGCAACTAGGCAAGAGAAGCACTCTAACATATGCTAGAAGGACTAAACCCAATGCACTCAAATGCAATGCAACAGAAATGAGACAGAAGCATAATTAATATAATAAAGCAGTAAAGCCCAAGCTCCCCCTCACTACAGTCCGTAAGGACAAACCACCCCAAGCTCTCCCCGCAGAGCTGAAAACCTCGAACTGTCCAAAGGCTTGGTGAAAATATCAGCCAACTGGTGGTCACTCTCCACAAACTGGAGCACTATGTCACCCTTCTCTACATGATCTCTAAGGAAGTGGAAGCGAATATCAATGTGCTTGGTCCGGGAGTGCTGCACTGGGTTCTTAGCAATGTTAATCGCCGAAGTGTTATCACAAAAGAGTGGAACACTGTCGATAGCTAACCCAAAGTCCCGCAGGGTCGAAACCATCCAAAGTACCTGACTGCAGCAGCTGGCTGCAGCCACGTACTCGGCCTCTGCGGTGGACTGTGCAACACCGGACTGCTTCCTCGAAGACCAGGAAACGAGAGAAGTGCCAATGAACTGGCAGGTGCCGGAAGTGCTCTTCCTATCTATCCTACAGCCAGCAAAGTCTGCATCCGAAAAGGCTCTCAAGGAAAGACGGGATGAGGAAGAGTACCAGATACCATAGTCAATGGTAGCTCGAATGTACCGAAAGATGCGCTTCACCGCCTGGCGGTGAGATACGCGAGGAGAAGCCTGAAAACGAGCACATAGACACACGGAGAAGTGTATGTCTGGTCTCGAGGCAGTGAGGTAAAGAAGGGAGCCGATCATACTTCTGAACTCTTTCTGATCAACTGGCTCGCCATCCTCATCTGGGTCAAGATAGGCTGTAGAAGCCATGGGAGTTGACACAGGCTTACCATCACTCATGTCGAAGCGTCTCAGGAGGTCACGAGTGTACTTTCCCTGATGAAGAAATGTACCCTCCCGAGTCTGCTTGATTTGGAAGCCAAGGAAGAAGGTCAACTCGCCCATCATACTCATCTCAAACTCGGTGCTCATGACATCCGAGAACTGTGAAACCAGAGTATGGGAAGAGCTGCCAAAGATAATGTCATCGACATAGATCTGGACGAGCAGAAGGTCAGCGCCAAGCCGGCGGATGAACAAGGTCTTATCAACTTTACCCATTTCAAACCCATGTCTCAACAAGTAGGACTTAAGCCTCTCATACCAAGCCCTGGGGGCCTGCTTAAGTCCATACAACGCTTTGGAAAGCTTAAAGACATGGTTTGGGTATTTGGGGTTTTCGAAACCAGGAGGCTGTCGGACGTAGACCTCTTCCTCAATAAGGCCATTGAGAAAGGCACTCTTGACGTCCATCTGGTAAAGCTTGAAACCCTTAGAAGCTGCAAAGGCAAGCAGGATTCTAATGGCTTCAAGTCTAGCTACAGGGGCAAAGGTCTCCTCGAAATCTAGACCTTCAACCTGGGAGAACCCCTGAGCAACCAGTCTAGCCTTGTTTCGAATAACCACTCCATCCTCGCTCTGCTTGTTCTTGAACACCCACTTAGTCCCAATAATATTGTGACCTCGCGGGGGCTCGACAAGCGACCAGACCTTGTTCCTTTCGAAATTTTCTAGCTCCTCATGCATGGCATTGACCCAAGACTCATCAGATAAAGCATGAGAAACATCCTTGGGCTCAAAGGAGGCAATGAAAGCAGAATGGAGACAGAATTGAGATAAGCCAGATTTTGAGCGGGTAACACGCTCGAAGAGGTCTCCAATGATCTGCTCTGAAGGATGGTCTTTTTGAATGTGTCTAGGAGGTCCAGGGTGAGATGAAGAGGTGGCCTCTACCTCGTGAGCAGACGAAGTAGGAACAGAGCCACCAGCTCTAGAAGAAGCAGAAGGCAAAGGCTGATCGCCTCGAGGTACGGTTGAAGACGGCACCTCCAGGGGTGGATGAGGGACAGGATTAGGTAGACAACCGTCGTCTCCATCATCCTCATCATCCACAAAGATGGTCTCGGACTGCTCTAAAGAACCTGAGATATCAGGCCTAGTCCCTGGACTGGCCTCATCGAAGGTTACCTCACAGGTTTCTACCATTTTGCTAGACTCGCAGTTCCAGACCCTATAAGCCCGCGAAGAAGGCGAGTAACCTAGAAAGATCCCATCACAAGAACGTGACTCGAACTTATCTAGGTTTCCGGACTTCAGAATAAAGCACTTGCAACCAAACACACGAAGATGAGAGACGCTGGGCTTTCGCCCGTATCTCAACTCATAAGAAGTGCGATGCAAGTGTGCCCTAAGAAATACTCGATTTGAGACATGGCATGCGGTAGCTATAGCCTCAGCCCAAAACTTCCGCGGTGTAGAGTACTCATCAAGCATCGTCCTAGCCATCTCGACCAAGGTACGGTTCTTTCTCTCCACAACGCCATTTTGTTGTGGGACGTGCGGAGAGAAGAACTGATGCTCTACACCTGTCTCACCACAGAAACTCTCGGAGTAGGAATTCTTGAACTCCGTGCCATTGTCACTGCGGATCGCTCGTAAGGCACCCGGGAGCTCAACAGAAAGCCTACCGAAAAGACCTCGGAAATGAGAAAATGTCTCATCCTTCGAGGCTAAGAAAAATACCCAAGAATACCTCGAGAAGTCATCGACCACAACAAGAACATACAACTTCCCTCCTGCTGACTGCACTCGAGCTGGTCCAACTGTGTCCATGTGGAGCAGCTGTCCCGGTGCATCGGTCATAGTAACTGTGACCGGAGGGTGAGAAGCGGCAACCATCTTGCCGTGCCGGCATGGAGAGCAAACAAGATCTTTGACCATCTTGAGTTTAGGCAGACCACGAATGAGATCGTGGTCGCTAACTCGGGTCAAATGGTCAAATCCGATATGACCAAGTCTCCTATGCCAGAAAGAGAGGTCGCGGGACTCAGAAGCAACTAAACACCTGAGAGGATCACCAGAAGACTCAGAAAAATCAGCACGAAAGATCCTCCCATAACGAGAAATCCCGCAAACCAGACTACCCGAAGAATCAATAATTTTACAAGCATTTTTCTTAAAGCTCACCTCGAAATCGTCATCGGTAAGCTGAGAAACTGAAAGCAAATTGTACTGCAGCTTACTAACCAAGGCCACATCTTTCAAAATGAAAGAATCATTAATGCGCACAGTACCTTTGGCGATGACTCGCCCAGACGAAGCATCTCCGAAGGTGATTGACTCATCACCTGGAGCACGGGCAAGGGAAGAAAACCAACGGGAATCTCCGGTCATGTGTCGTGAACATCCGGAGTCGACGAGCCAAACCTTTCCCTTCCCTGCCCGGCGAACCTGAGTCAACGAGAGAGTAAAGTCTCAGTACTGGGATAAATCAAAAGTGATTTTGGCACCCAATACTGAGTAACGCGAGGAGCAGATGAAGTAGTCAAACACGACTGACCTCTATCTACCCTACGCTCTCCGTGACTCAAAGAAGCAGAAGGTCTGTGAGCAGACCTGAAGCTGTTGCGGGGTCCAACTGCTACGAGAGAGCGAGTCGGAACACCGGCAACATGCTGATCACGCCGCGGATAGCTATCTCGACGGGGAAACCTAGATCTACCCTCAGGACGGCGGAAGACATGACCAGAGGCAGCATGAGGACGGAAGACAGAAAACTCAGAAAAACCAAGTCCTCGATGCTGCCCAAACCCATCAACAGTAGTAACCCTAGACCTCGTGCTGGTCCTAGGTGCACTCAGGATCTGGGACTGACCCTGAATATGCCTAAGAGACTCAACACGGTCTCTACGCGCGATCTTGGCGCGCCTGAAGCATCGATCAACCGTGTGTCCATTCTTCTGACAGAAGGTGCAGTGATACTTCATCCTCTGAGAGGTAGAAGTAGCACGGTCAGGCTTCGCCTTCTGAGAGGCCGAAGCAGCAGGTGGACTCACCTTCCTGTCAGAGATCCCTTGGACAAAGCCCGCTGATTTGAATTTAACCTCATCAGATCTGGGCTCGACCTCGATCACACCTCCTACTATGGGTTGGAGAATAGCAGGTGGATGCTTCCTCATATCCTCATAGAAATCATATCCTAGACCTTGATTGAACTTGCAAATCTTGGATTGGTCTAGAATAAGATTAAGCTTCTTCTTGCCTCCTACAAATCTCTCGAGAGTGTTAATAAGGTACTGACACTCCCGAAAGAGAGAGGTGCAAGAAGAGCAAGGGGAAGAGGGAACAGCAGGAGGTAAGGGAGCAGATGAAGAACCAACAGCAGAGGGAAGAATGGCTTGTGCACGCACAGCCGACTCTGAAGGGACAGTCCTACTGCTAGCCAGTTGGTTCACGTCGCTAAGCGTCTCAACCTTACCCTGGGGCTTCTCCCCCTTCTTAGCACAGACAATACAAGCAGATAGTGGCTTCTCTAGTAAGTCCTTACTTAGCTTCACACATTTCTCATCCAATGCAACCAAGTCAGATTTTAGTTTGTTACAATTAATGCATGGTGAGCTAACAGGGTCCTTAGAAGCATACTGAGCCAATTTCCTATCATGATCAATCATTTCTTGAAACTGTTTGGAGACAGCTTCAAGTTCAGCAGTTAACTTAGGACAGTTCAAGCATGAATCAATCGGCTCGAGTAAAGAAGCTTGTAGTTCAGCAATTTTATGATCTGCCCGTTTTAAGTTCATCTTCAGGTTATTGCAATTTTCACAAGAATTGGGCAGATCAAGGAGCATGGCATAAGGTCCTCTAGCAGCAATGTCCTTAACCTCACATGAGGTGGGAGAAGTAGTCTCATCAGTAGTAAGTAGGGTAACAGCCATCCTACTCAACTCTAACTCAGCAAGCAGACTAGCATTCTCCACCTTCACAACATCAAGCTCGGAGGACACACTATCATGCGAGATCCTTAGTTTCTCCAAATCACCCAGCAAAGCACAGCATGTATCACAATCGTCACGGGAGGGAGCAGATGTAAGTAAAGTAAGCTCCCGTGACAGTCTATCTACTTCCTTCTCTAACTCGGTACACCTAGCCCTAGCTCTAGCATGAAAACCACCTAGCTTAAGAAATGCTTGATTGAGCTGGTCGTAGGTGGGGCCTACCTCGTCCGAGTCGGAGTACAACTCGCTGTCGCTGAGTTCGCCCTCGAGGGCCATGAAGCACATGCCGGAGAAGTCGCCGCCGCCATCCTTAGGCACTTGGTCACCCGCCCCGTCATCGTCGCTCCATCCCTTCACCTCGCTGAGGTCGAGGTCGTCGAACGCCGTGAGGACGCGGTGAAAGAGCTTCTTAGTCTTCCCGAAGTCGCGGAACTTCTTCTTGCCTTGTGGATGTACTGGAGGCTTCTTGTTGCGGTTCTTGTCGGTGTAGTCGTTCTTGCCCGAACCGCCGTAGTCGTTCTTGCCCTTCTCCAGCTTGGGGCAGTTTGCCCGAATGTGGTTGGGGCCACCACACTCGAAGCAAATCACGGGTCCTCCTCTCTTTCTGTCTCTCCTACCCTTGTAGGCATGGGAAAACCTTCGGGCTAGGAGGGTCAGCTGATCATCCGCAAGCTGCTCTAACTGATCATCAGTTATGTCACAGAGAGCAGCAAGGGAGAAACCGCAAGAAGAATCCGAAGAGGGCCCGGAAGAAGAAACGGGATCGGTGACCAAAGCCATCGACTGTGACTTCGACCGTCGAGAGACAACGTCAATCTCGTGAGTCTTGAGGCGCGAGTACAGCGCGTCAAGAGTCAGGGTCGAGAGGTCTGTCGTGTCTTTGATGGTGGTCACTTTCATTTCCCAGACACGAAGATCGAGTGCCGCAAGCATTTGGCGAGCGTTATCCGAGTCGGGGTATGTAAGACCGACCGCTCGGAGGTTGCTCAAGATTTTGTGAAATCGCGAAAAGCACTCATCCAGGGACTCTCCAGCAAGCATCTCGAATTTGTTGTATTCGCGCTTGAACTGGTCCTGTCGGACCGTCTTAATCTGGGTGGTGCCCTCATGGTATGCATCGAGGGTCACCCAGATGTCGTAAGCGGACGACAGGTGAGAGATGCGATCGAACTCACTTCTACTCAAGCCCTGGATAATGATGTTCCTTGCCTTCGCATTTGCCTCAACATCGGGCATGTTTGCCACATTGATGTTCTCATCGGCAGGAATAACGAATCTGACCTTCACCTTCCGCCAAATGGCATACCCCTGAGCCTGGATGTATGTTTCCATTCGGCTCTTCCAGAAGGGATAATCCAGGCCATCAAAGACGGGAGGTTTGGTCGAGTACTTGTCCGTCGCCATGGCTCTTGAGACCGGTTAAGATCTATGAATTAGAGCTAACCGGCTCTGATACCAATTGTAGGACCGAAATGGCAACAGAGGGGGGGTGAATGGTGCCTTCTAAAAACTCCCCAAGTACTCACACGACAAAACGGGCGAGAGAACTAGCTTCTTCGATCGAACACAGGTGGTCGTAAGCCAACTGATGGTCGAACACCACGTGGTCGAACACTTGCCTGAGCCGACAAAAGAAATCAAACAGTGATAACTGAGAGGATGAACCAAGAACAGAAGGACTCGAGGCGCACAATCATCCGGTAAAGTGAACTTCTCTAATTCGACTCCTGCTCTCGGGAATGAACTGGCCAAGTGGCCTTGAGACAGATTCCCAGTTCTGAGCTAATCAAAGCACACAAAGACGAAAGCAGACTCACGAAGAAGAGAGGAGAGAAAAGGATAGCAAGAAGTCCAAGCTCTCAAAACAGATCGCAAACAAGTCAATCACAACATCTCAAGACGACAGAAAACAAATAGAGGAAGAGAGATGAATGATTGATAATGGAGGTTTCTACAGCCACTCCAACTGGGAGATACATGAGCACACTTGCTCCATCCCGAGAACCCACACACTCACAAATAACAAAGGAAGAACAGAGCAACTCGGGGATCAGAATCTCACCAGTACCCGAGCTCTACCCTCTCTATTTATAGCCACACACTCACACACCAAAGAGGGGGAACCCGCAAACCCCCACCTAACACCGGGTTTTCAACTCACTTTACCCACTAGCAAGAACGAGCTCCAGTGCTTTACCCGTTACACCCAACGGCTCCACTGCTTTGCCCGTTTAGCGCCAACAACTCCTGTGCATTGGCAGAGACACAGCTTCCTTTTGCAGCTTTCCGCATTTCTCCAAAATGCCACTCCACTGCCTTCCCGGAAGCTTCCTCCTGCCTTGTCGTCCAAGCTTGCAACCACCTCGCAAGACTAGGTCTCCTTCGGCTTCCCTTGGTCGTTCTGGACCTCGACATCCCCCATGTCTAGTCCCGACCACTCCAAGCCTCATCAAGACTTGTCTCCAAGGTCCTCTGGCAGCTCCAGCTCCGGTTCCTCATCTCCTCGGCTTGCAACCACCTCACAGACCTCGTCGTCTTCAGCACTTCCTGGCCGCTCTTGACCTCAGCACCGCCCGTGCCTAGTCTCGGCCCTCCATGCCTCGCCACGACTAGTCTCAAGGTCCTGCAAACATCACAGACAAGCAAACCATTACATAGCACCGCTCACAATAGTATCCAACTACTTGAGCCAGAAAACAGAACTCAAAACATACTCTTACCAAGTCGTATACCACCTACGACCACTCGAAAATAGAGAACAATGAAAGCACACGACATACGACCACAAAACCAAGCCATATGAACAGAAACAATGAGTCTACGATCATCGCTAACTTGCTACGACCAGCCACAACTCGCTACGGCTTTAACGCTCAAAGACTACGACTTCAACCCAAGTCGTTACGACCGATCGAAAAGATAAACCAACAAGTGCACAAGGTCCCTGACTTCATCACAAAGCCCTACGACCAAATTCCAGCTCAAATGGTCAAGTCTGCAGGTCATACGACCGATTCCAACTGCGTGCGAGCACGTCCGAAAACGCCAGACTGCTCTACGACCAAATCCGACCGGTACGACTACAACCGACCGGCTATGACCACAACCGACTGAGTCTGACCCCGACCCGACCTCGTTCGACCGCTTCACAACATGGTCGAAGTCCGCCGACTTCCCACGTGGTCGCAAGCTCGAGTGCCGTCTCCCAACCACAGTGGTCGAAGCATCGACTTCCGACCGCAGCTCTCAATAAAGTGGTCGTAGGTCATCAACTTCCCAACGTGGTCGCATACCCGAGCACTGAAGCACGTTACAACGTGGTCGTACACTTGTCTGGCAGGCTTTCGACCACGGCCAAATGCTACGATTTAGCAGGAATGCGCCTGATGAAGTCGTAAACGACTCGGCTGGCTCCCGATGCTTGACAACATGGTCGTAGACTTCCTGGCTGGGTTCCGACCACAGTCAAACGTGGTCGTAAGGCTGTTGCTGTCTTCCGATCAGCGACAACGTAGTCGTAAACCCTTTCGACTACGTTCAAGTTGCTTTGAAATGGTCGTAAACCATTGGTTGGCTTTCGACTACGGCCAACGAGGTCGTAAAGCTATCTGTCATCCTCCGATCATGACCAATGTGGTCATAGAGGCTTTCGACAACAGCCAATGAGATCGTAAACGTGGTTTCCGGCTTCCGACCGCTGACAGTGTGATCGTAAACAGCTCGACTGACTTCCGATAGCGCACAACGTGGTCGTACGGGTCATTTCGATCATGACCAAGAAACGACTATGGCAAAACCAGTCTTAAACTTCCCTGGAGACCTACGATCACGGCCAAACGTGGTCGTGCTGGCCTTCTGGTGCCCTTCGACCATGGCCAAAGTGGTCGTGCTGGCTGCAGAGCACTTTGCCAGGGCTACGACATTGCAGAACTGGCACAAACCTCAAAAGCTAAACTCAATCTTCCTAGATCAAGAGTCAAATACTCATCACAACCATGGGGTGACCTTCACATGGTCTCTCAGAAATAAACTGGATCTGCAATAATAATTAAATTAATAAGTTTAAACATTGATTGCATCAAGATTCCTGCTGCTATATTGGATTCTTTTATTCACCACTAGTATTCACGATTAGCTTCAAAGATTCCCTCAAGCAGTGATTGGTTGACCATTTGGGGTTAGTATTTTGTTTTGTATGAAATCTGTGCGACACATGACGATGAATTAATGAGCCGCCCTCTAAGCAATGCATGTGTTCAATACGGCGGTTTGTCATGTACCCTTATCTTTCCACCAACGTATTCTCTTCAATTATACAAAGTTTTTTCCATGAGTTTCATGTGATATTATTATCGTCTTAATTCTAACTGTCAATATTTCAAGATTCAATAATCCCTATGTAGCAATTTGACTTTTATATATACTCACTGTTGTTTCAAATGCTTAAAATGACAGAATGGGGAGCACCGAAAAGACCGCAACCGCTTATGGCGAGTACACCTATGATGCGCTGGAGAGGGAGCCCTACTGGCCAACTGAGAAGCTGAGGATATCAATTACTGGTGCTGGTGGTTTCATTGGATCCCATATTGCTCGCCGTCTGAAGAGTGAGGGACACTACATTATCGCCTCCGACTGGAAGAAGAATGAACACATGACTGAGGACATGTTCTGCCATGAGTTCCACCTTGTTGACCTAAGGGTCATGGACAACTGCCTTAAGGTCACTACTGGTGTCGACCATGTCTTCAATCTTGCTGCTGATATGGGTGGCATGGGGTTCATTCAGTCCAACCACTCTGTGATCATGTACAACAACACCATGATCAGTTTCAACATGCTTGAGGCTGCACGTATCAATGGTGTGAAGAGGTTTGTTACTTTGTTTCCCTATCTAGCTGCAGTGTGGCCTCCTCCACAGACAAATATTAACCCTTGCACCAAGTCTAGTTCTGGAGTTAATCTTAAATTCAGTAATGAATGAATAGAAGAAGCTTTCTCATAACAGAAAGATGACACCTGGAACATATAAACAACATTTCTTAGGAATGGTGGTCTTTGGGAAGCTTTGGGTACAGTTTGAGGCTTTGATCTTTTTTTTTTCATTAGTAACAAATCCAGATTTGTATGCTAGTTAAGTTGATACTAACATTACCATACTGCACTTAAGAAAACCAGTGTTTCAATGATATTAAAACTTACTCTGTTTTCTGTAACGCCCCCGTTTCCAGGGGCGCGTACGGACACGGCAATCCGCAACTATTCACGCATGAACAGTTATGGAGTGTCGCGCAAGAGTATACCATTGCATGCTTACAACAAAAGTCCAGCATATATTTTACATATGGATTAACATCCAATTTTCAACAGCGGGGCGTGCAAGCCCAAAGTTTAATTACATTACAGAAGCTCCAAGATCCGCTTGAGCGCGGTCAAGACCTAAAGCCACGGGTCCTCGTCGAAGAAGAGACCTTCCGGGGCTTCCTCAACGGGGAGACCTTCACCTTCGTCTTGATCCTCTAAAGAAGGGCAAAAAGCAAGCCGTGAGCCAAACAACCGGCTCAGCAAGTCCCAAAGGGACCCTGTCTTACTACATGCACGGAATAACAAAGGAAAGGAGTATATTTGGTTTATTAACTCTGAGTGGATGCAGTTTTATTTGCAAACATTTTGATAATACGGACCCAAAACTTCTCCTTAAGAACTCAGGGGCTTTCACGAAAAGTTAATTAACCAACTGAACAAGTTAAAGCATTTACAAAACTACTTAAGCTTCGCTGCTGGAATCACCCAAGTGACACGGCTCCAATAACCGGGAGCACGACGTATTCGAATACCATTTATTTGACTCTGCAGAGTTTGCTCAGCTTTACCCACACGATTTCTTAACTTCCGCGTCCGGGTTAAGAAAGCCAGGTCGTTTCACTGCTCAACTCTTTATATAGACCCTACCCGGTAGAAGCCACTCGGGTCTGGCACATATATATAACTCCCGTCCGCTTCGAGTGAACTCTACCGTTGTTAGGCACCCGCAGCACGGCCTACCTAACCTCGCTTTCTCAATATCAAGCCTTCTCAACACCTGTAGAGTTTCAATCGAGTTGAGCAGCTACTACATCAGTGTTGACAAGTCAACTCCTGTGGTTGAGCGATCACCATGACATTTGCTCAGCGTAAGGGTTTTAGTCCTTATATTTTCACATGGTCCGCAACCTCATCAGGCCCGCGACCCAACCTAGGGTAGGCGGTGGGCGAAGGCCGTCTCGCGGCTCCCCACAACACCCTTACCCTAACTTCATTCCTAGGGTAAGAGTTGGGCGAAGACTAACTCGCCAGCTCTTTCCCCAACCCTTACCCTACCTTGTGCACGCAGGCACTCTCCGCTCTAGGGCACGGTGTCCCATACCACCCTACCCTAGAGTCGGGTTTGCAAATTCTATTGGCCTGCAGGCACAACCTTATTAGTCGAAGACTTTGCATGATAATAATATCCTACGATTATCTAGATTAACAGATAATTATTTCTAAGGTTACAAAGGCATGGCTACAAGCTTAACATGGCTTTTATCGGTGGTAGGGTTAACTACATAACATGTCATTCTAAACATTTTATTTTATTTTTGAACTAATATTTCAGAACTAGCTCAATGCAAATAGCATAATAACATAATTAGATAACATGGGTTGCAACATGATCAAAGGATTTGAGACTTGCCGGCAATTTGGACGAACTCGGCTAGCTTGAACATAGAAGCTCCTGGATCCTGCAACTGCACTTGGACTTCCGGGATCTCCAAAACTAGCGCAAACACACAAAAATAAAAATAAGTCCAGCTTGAGACTAATCAAGCGAGGGAAAATAAACTAATTAAAAAGGAGTAAAATGCATAAATCCTCAAATGGGGAATTTTTGGAATTTATCTGGGATGAATCTGTGGGAGTGGAGGCCAAAAATGGGTCCAGGATATTATTTGGAGCAAAGTGGTGAAATTTGGGAAATTTTGGGATTTTCTGTAATTTTCTAGAATTTATTTGGATTTTCTGGGATTTAGAAATTAATAAACTCGGGAAAATCATTTTGAACAGTAACCGCCCCGGCCTGATGCTACAGTGCGGCCTGGCCCGAGGTACGGCCGGCGCGGCCCAAGTGGTCCACGCGCGCGCGGAGTGGCGAGGCAGGCCGGGGTTCAGCCCAGTAGCGCGCGCGCCCGCTCGGCGGCGATGGCCGACGCGTGGACGGCGGGGTGGCGGGAATGCGGGGCGGACCGAGGGTCCGGATGGAATGGGCGGGAATCGGACGGCCGAGACAGGGAGAAAGCGGCGAAGCGGTACGGGGATGGATCCAACGGAGGCGAGGTGGTTCTTTTATGAGGATCGGACGACGGAGAGCAGGCGACCATCCGACGCTCTGAGTTAGACGGCAACGGGAAAATCGGACGGAGGGGAAAGAGCCACGTCGCGGGGAGGGGGTCTTCTTCCTCCTCCAGCCGCTACAGTGCTCCCAGGGTAGAGCTACGGTGGCGACGGCGGCCTGGGCGCCAGGGGGCTCGCCGGCGGCAGCGGAGGGTACCACCGAGTAGAGTTCATCACGGGGAATCCATTTTGGGGATTTGGAGCTCGAGGAGACCAAAGGAGAGAGCGGGAGGGAGATGGGAGTGTTTCGGCTATATGGTGGCGGAGGGGGTCACCGGCGGCGAGGGAGTTCAATCGGCGGTGACTACATCGACAGGGGGTCCCGAGGCTCACATTGGTGGCGGAGATGGGAGCTGGGAAGCTGCAGATGAGTCTGGCCACGGAGAGGTTGCGGCGGCCGGAAGGGAACTTCGTCGCCGGGGTTCCTCGGTAATCCTTCTGCTCAAACAAAGTTACCAGAGGTATTAGCAAGTGGAGGAGATGCTCTGGTGAGGAGTAATTGGAGAATGAGGGAGGGGAGCGGAAGATCCGCTTTACGGGGTCACCGGCGCAGGGGAAGATGGCGGCGGCGCTCCGGGCGATTGGATTTCAATCGGTCGCACGGGGAGGTGCACGGGAGTGGTGGGAGGCGTTTGTGGGCGGTGGAAGAGCTTGGGGAGAAAGGGAGCGTGCGGGAGCCGGTTGGGGGGGTTTTATGCCCGAGCGGAGAGGAAAGAATCCGAGGGAGGGAGGAGTTCCTTCGGGGAAAAGGCAACGGGTGCGGCCGGGGAGTCAACAGGAGCAGGTGGGGCTGCTGAGGCGTCTCCTCCGCGCAGGGGACTGGCGACGCGACGGGGGCAGGTGGTCGGGGCGGCATGGGCACGGCGAGGCTTGCGGGCGAAGGGAGGAGAAAGGGGACTGGCAGGTGGGGCCGGAGCAGAGGCGGCGACGCGGCGCGAGGGCGTCCACGAATTCGGACCGAGGCGGTCGGGAACGGCGCGGAGCCAAGCGCGGCGTGGAGGCGGTGCGGCGCGGGCGCAGCGCACGCGCGAGGGAAAAGCAGGGAGAGAGCAGACGCCAGCGGAGAGGGGGAAGGGCGCAGGCGCCAGAGGGGAGAGGAGACGGGGAGCGCGGCGCCAGCGAGAGAGAAGGAGGAGGGAAGGCGCCGGGGAAGGGGAAAAGCGGGAATGGGGCGGGGCGCCAAGGAGAAGGGGGTGGCGCCTTGCTGGAAAGGGAAAGCAGCACGAGGGGAGACTTTCCCAAAAGGGAAAGTTTCCAGAAAATCACCCAAAATTCAGCAAAAACAAAGAAAATTTTTGGTTTGAAATTTTGGGGCTTTTCATTTTCTGTTATATCATAATGTACATGTCATACATTTCAAGTACGATGTCTCAACTCCACATGATCTCATTCAGTCCATTTGACTTGTATTTTGTATCTCTTTGGTCTTGCAGGTTCTTCTATGCCTCGAGCGCATGCATTTACCCTGAATTCAAGCAGCTTGACACAAATGTGAGCTTGAAGGAATCTGATGCCTGGCCTGCTGAGGTGTGTTCATCGAAATACTATCACATTTTTTTATTAGTCAAATGCATACTCAAACTTAAATTTCCTTTGATCTATTACCATTCAGCCTCAAGATGCTTATGGCTTGGAGAAGCTCGCAACCGAGGAGCTGTGCAAGCACTACACCAAGGACTTTGGCATTGAGTGCCGCGTTGGTCGTTTCCACAACATATATGGCCCCTTTGGAACATGGAAAGGTAAATCCACTAGTTCTTGAGTCATTCAATCATAGGTTATCCTGAGGCCATTATTCAATTTGCACTAAATAGGTGGCCGTGAGAAGGCACCAGCTGCCTTCTGCAGAAAGGCTCAGACTTCCACGGACAGGTTTGAGATGTGGGGTGATGGTCTACAGACCCGATCCTTCACTTTCATCGATGAGTGTGTTGAGGGCGTTCTGCGGTACGTAACTACTTGTAAGGTTATCCAGATAATAGACTAAACCAATACCTGCATAGAAACGAGAAATCAGTCTAATACCATATAAAAACTTTCTAGATTGACAAAGTCGGACTTCCGTGAGCCAGTGAACATTGGAAGTGATGAAATGGTCAGCATGAATGAGATGGCTGAGATTGTTCTCAGCTTTGAGGACAGGAAGCTGCCCATCCACCACATCCCTGGTCCAGAGGGTGTCCGCGGGCGTAACTCTGATAACAACCTCATCAAGGAGAAGCTTGGCTGGGCCCCCACAATGAGGCTCAAGGTATGCCACTATCTTGCTAGATTTTCTCATATACCATATTAATTATGAAATACTCAGAATCCCAACCCCGCATTGTAACACTTTTTAAGCTCTTTACATTAGCCAAAACAGAGACTAGTCCGGTTGTTATGCATCAATAAAACCTTCAGAACTCGCAAATAACAATAGCTGATACCGGTAAATGCTGTTCAGGATGGCCTGAGGATCACCTACTTCTGGATCAAGGAGCAGATTGAGAAGGAGAAGACCCAGGGCATCGATATCGCCGCATATGGGTCATCCAAGGTGGTGTCTACACAAGCTCCAGTTCAGCTGGGCTCCCTCCGTGCCGCTGACGGGAAGGAGTAAGCTGAACAACTCCCAAGTTGATCAGCGCCAGCTTATTTCAGTACTACCTATGGGATGGATCCTTGGAAATTTTGGACCTAGAAATAGCTGCCCCATGTGGTGTAGCAAATGTTTATGTTCTATTCATCGTCACCCCATTATTTTTTTTGTGTCACGCAGTTCTTTATATGCGGTACATTTGCTTTGATGAACAATAAAATTCCCTGCTTTACTTTGGCACAATGCTGTGTTCAGTTTATCTGAAAAACTGGTAAGTCTGTTGCTTTATTGTGCTCTCTGGGTATCCACCAAGATCATAACCTATATTTCGGTTCAGAGTTTCACGCTTGCGCAAAGTGCGGGCACTCATTTCAGCTCATAGTTTCATGCTTCGTGGAACAGTAAGCGGTCTTAACCGGTGTGCAGTGCAATCCGACTTGTGAGCTCTCACGTAACAAGGTGCGAAACTTAACCAACGTGATTTGATCACTGCATTCCAGACCAAAATTCTCGCAGCCTGCAAACATCTTCACTGCCTGAGCCATGAGGCGTTGCTAAATTTTCAATACAGATCAATGGTACAAAGCAACTCGAATCCAAGGGTAAGCATTTCGCTAAGTTCTTTTCAACTTATGACTTACGGCTTGTAGTTTTCCTCAATTAAACAAACAAAATGGTTTCTTCGTCGTCGTTTCAAAATAATTTATCGGGACAGCCTTTTTATAGCAGTTTATCAACATTCGAAGAGTCGTGAGTCTTGGCTCCGCCTTTGCGAAAAACCATAAGACGTAGTTATAAACCATAGGCCATAGCTAAAAGAATCCACGGTAGCTGCCTTGTCTAGACCTGTCCAATGGGCCGTGCCAGGGCGGCACGGCACGAGCCCGATTTAAGCACGGCCTGTTTAGGCCCTGCAAATAACGGGTTGTGTCTGCCGACCCACGGGCCGTGGTCTGAGCCTAGGCACGGCCCACGATCGTGCCGTGCTGGCACGGGCACGGTTAGGCCTTAACGGGCCATGCCGGCATGGTTGGCCCGTTAATCCAGAAAAAGAAATAAATTAAGAAAATTGTAGAAAATTAGGGGAAAATGTAGAAAATTGTATAAAATTATCTAAAAATTATAAAAATATAGACATTGTTAATCATCAATACAATTATTTTCAATGACATAATGAGTTTTATTAACTTGTTAAATTACATGGCATGGCTGCCTTGTTAAAAACTTTACCAAGTAAAAACTCAACTTAAGAAAACCATGGTAAAGAAAAAAGAGTACAACTTATAAAGCTCACTAGTGACTACATGTGAAGGAAAAAATATTGAAAATCATATTCGTTGCTATCTATATACAAATTCTCAAAAGATTCTTCTAAATCACTAGTCCCTACATTATGTTGGAGTCTTGATTCAGATTGTTCCCAGTCATTGACAGTCAGAAGGATTTCGACCATCTCGTTTGAGAGACTTATTCGCCGCTCCTCGATTTTTCTTCCTCATAGACTGAAGGCTGGCTCTGAGGAGACCGTAGAGACAGGAACAGTTAACACATCCCGTGCTAATATGGATAGTATTAGATATGTTACTTTCTGGGTTTGCCACCATCGGAGGATGTTCAACTCTTGCTTGAAACTGACGCTATCACTGTTGAGATAGCTTGATAGATCTCCGGTGCTTTGCCGCCTTGCTCCTCCTGACTAATATGTACCTGCATGAGAACCTCGAGAATCACTAGAGAAAGAACAAAATATCTTGCCCCATTGCATAGACCCCACAGAGGCGCTAAGGGCTACGTGATGTCTTTCCAAACGCATGGATCCAAACTTATTTTCGTATTTCTCATATACCTCATACAATTTATCCTTAACTACTCTATAGTATTTACAATAATATAAACAAGTAGCATCACTTAAAAGTTGTAATACATTTATAAATCCTTGGAGTTTGGCCCTAGGATCCAAAATAAAGGTGAATGCACATAAAATAGGAATTTCACTCCAATATTTTAAAGACTTAGTTTTCATGGCAGCTACAACATCCCGTAGTATAGGATTATTTTCAAAAGCCTTTAGGTGAGTGGTAATTTCAAAAATGTTATGAGCAATTAGAGAAGAGATTGGGTAGTGTACTTCAGAAAGACAAAGTGTAGCTTTTATGTAAAAGTTCTAAAAAAGAAAATATTTTTTCACCAAAAACACAATTGTCCTCAGTAAGTTCAGGGTCTCTAACTTGGGTTCTACTGGAGAAGTTACGAGATTGACAAACTTGGGTGTGAAGGAAAACAGATAAGGTGCTCTTATATGGCAATATATGTTTAAGCATAAGGTAAGTAGAGTTCCATGTAACAGGTATATCTAAGCCAAATTTTCTAGGAAAGATGTTTATTGCTATACAAAAGCTCTTATGTGCAGCTATTCGTTGGTTAGAACAATTAATATATGAAATTGCATCCCTAAAAGAATCAATACAAGCATTTAATCTTTTCAAACTAGATTTAACAGTAAGATTAATAATATGACAAGCACAACGTTGATGCAGTAAGAAAGATTGTACGTAAGTATTAAACAAAGGAGTAAGAATTTCCATAGATTTAGTATTTGCTGCTGTATTATCTAAAGTTATAGAAAAATCTTATTTATGATGCCAAAATCATTTAGAACTTTAATATATATGAGCAGTCCTAATATATTTTTGAAAAACATCATACTCACCAAAATTTAAAGGTAAATCTTGAAAAGTAATTAATCTACAAAGGAATTCTTGGGCTACCTTTGGGTTTACGTACCGAGTCATCGGGGTTATATTGCAGTTATGTTTGGTGCATTTTGTATTTCTTGCCTTCTTTTGCAGCTTGCAGCATGTCGTTGTAGGTGACCCATCCCATCTGAAGATTTTGCAGACAATTCATTACCATAAATTTTATAAACAGCATACCTCACCGAATTCCCATCATCATCGGTCTTGAACTTCTTGTTGAAATTGTTCCAGGCTCCTGATATAGTAGCTCTTGTTCTTTTTGCATCCGTGCTATGGGTTGTGGATGCACTTGTTGAGTCAGCAAAAGATGAATCGATTGGACTCTGTGCTACCGAGGCTGTCGCTTCTTCTGGCTCTACAGTTTGTTGTTGATATGGACCTTCCACGGATGGATATCCTTTTTGAAAGGATTGTATATCCTCCACCGTGAGGCCAAATTTGGACAGTTGAAAATCGTAGTTCACTATTGAATAAACTGAAAATTGAAATAGTAAAGTACAATTAACATACTATTGAATTAACAAATAATAGCAAAAAATTGAAATAAGACAACACTATTGCCTCTTCTGCAGCTCAGAAAATTCTTTGAAATTTTTTGAATTTCGCATGAATTTCTTACTAATTTTGCAAATTTACGCACACTACCGGATTTTTCACAGCTAAACAAAGCGATGAGAGTCAGGTTTGAAGTGTGGAGAATGGAGGCTGGATGCCCCCTATTTATAGAAAAAAATTCTAATTTTTTTTGAATTTTTTTGCTATTTTTCAGAATTTTTATACCTCAACGGTCAAAAAACAGCCAGAAAAAACTATTTTCACCAGGCCAGGCCATGCCGTGCCGGCCCGATGTACCGCTCTCTCAGCCCAGGCACAGCATGGTCCACCGAGCCGTGCCGGCAGGGCCACGAGCTAAACAGACCGTGTCGTGCTTGAGTTGGGCCAACAGTACCAGGCCACGCATGTTGAAGCCCGGCCCATTAGCCACCTCTAGCCTTGTCTTTAAGTGACACGCAATGTTGACACTGGGACCACGGTGTGGGGCCCATTTCGTCTGTGTAATGTTCTCTCTACACTGTGCGGTTTGGGATCTGAAGATTCTGGGGCCTATCCTGCGCTGGAGGTGTTCAGGCCTTGAGGGTATCGTCGCCCAAATGGAACGTGCGCAGTGCGCCTCGCTGACCACGGAGCATCACTGTTGCTTCACCTCTTTCCATGTGGCTACTGGCTGTGGATACACATGTCACAGTGCCACAGAAAATACTCACTAGGGATAGGGATAGGATGAGACGGACACACTGGATAGGTTCATAGTTTTGATTTTTGATTTATAATTTTGAATTTTGATTATTTACGATAGACAGTACGCAGAGAGAAAGTTGTATGTAATTTTAGTTGGTATAATTGAACTCAGTATAGTGTCTACTATAATTTACCAGTAGACCCCGTCTTGAAAGACGCACAATTTAAAAGTTAGTTACTATAGCAGGAAGTGATAAACCAAAGTTAAAACCAAAAAGAACCTAGCCAGTAATTCAATAGGAAGTTTTTGTTGTAAAGTAGGCGGTTTTAGCAAATTAATTCAGCATAATATAAGCGTATTTCCACCGGCACATAAATGATAAAATTGACATATAAACATGTAAATCTCCCATATCATTTAAGCAGAACAATATACTCAAAACATTGAATAGGAGGGTAATAAAAACCAACATATTGCTTAGGTTTTTTTGTTTGCTTGTGTGCTCTTAGAGGCCGTGTTGCCTGTTGCTTAAGACTTTGATATTAGCCCTCACGGCGCTTGTACCACTTTTATTCATAATTGAATATGACAATTATATGGGATAAATTAGGCCTTGAGCCAAACTAAAACTTTGCTTGAAAACAATTCATGCAAGTTAGTAAGTAACTGTCTACTGATGTTTGCACATGTATAATAATCGGCTGAAAAAACCAGTGGACAGATCAACATAGTGCGCAGTGTAGTAACTAGATGAATCACAATTATGCCTATTGACAGGAAGCAACAACATTAACATAGTGAAACAGATGCAAAGACCACTAACGAACTGAATAGATCATGTATATGGAGCATTCATGAATTGTATATCTAGAGATAAAAACAACACGTACGTATTTAGCTCAAAACTAGATTGTACCCAATTGTCATATTCAATCTCAGGATAGACACCAAATCATCATTGAGCAACAAACCAAGCCCATAATAGATTAATTCAAGTCTCCCAGTACTAGTCAAAGAGAAAAGACAACTAGTACAACACACTTGAATGAATATTTCCCACAATCGAAAAATAATAACGATGCAGATGGCACTCAAAGCCACCGAGAAGTGGACCAGGCAAGGCACGCACACGATGCTATCCCAGAAGACCAATCGCCTTGCTATGCCACATAAACAGACGAGGTCATTGGAGATACGATGCCCAAAGTTATAGATACAATGCTCTCCTCAGCTTCTTCAATGCCGAGGACATATTTAGGCCAGGGCCTCCTTCATTGCTTGTGGTTGGAGCCTTCTTTCATAGCATCAGGAGCGGGCTTAGCTTCGGAGGCGGGTGTCGTAACCTCTGTCTCGCACTGCGTCATGTCCTCTTCTGCTCTAGCATACTCCTCCATTTTGTTGAAGAGCTTAGCCACAATCTTTATGGGCTTCCACATGTTATACTCCGCAGTGGGCCCTTCTGGAGGCCGCGAATAGTTTCATTAATAATGGTCATGTCATTGACATCCCTCACTTAGCAGCGGACCTTCACAAAGCATTTGAAGTAGGCCCACAGCTTCTCTCCTGGGGCTTATCTCACCACAAAGAGCTAGTCGGTGTCGACTCGCTATACGTGTTTGGAAGTTATTATGCATGATGTATTGGATCTTCTCCCATCCAAACATCGAACCGATGGCCATCTCGTAGACACGTAGGAACTCATAAGGGTTTGTGTCCCCTTGGTAGGGCTCAACTGTAGGCATATTGAAGTCTTCTGGCTAGACGCTGAGTTGCAAGCCCATGTAGAGGGGGGACTCGGGGTCCACTCTCCGAGAGGCATTGCAGGCCTAACGTTGGCCTCCCAGCTTTCCGTCCCTTCTCCAGCCGCCTCCACCACTATCGTGGCAGGCGTCGGCTGACTCCGACTCTCTTACATCTCGTGCATGGCTTTGCGTAAGTCCGCCAATTCTCGTTGTAGTATTTCCAGGATTGCTTCAAAGGGACTTTCACCCACGCTTGGTGCTGGATGGAGGATGACCCCTGCTCCCTGCATGGTGATGGTGATGATGTCGATGTCAGCGGAGACCACTGCTTGAGCGGTACAGACAACGCAAACTATTGTGGTTACAGACCAAATAGTAAATGATGAGGCTACGGGAAGGCCATAAAGGGCTACCCAAAGCCTTACAAACTATGGAGACAAGGGATATAAGTCTGTACTACCTAAATTTGTTTGAAAAAGAGAGTTTGCCTCTCATAAGGTATATATTTATTGCCATGCGGAGATTTGTTACATAAATGCCCTTATTTGAGGCTATAATTGTAGGAACAATACTATTTTTCTCTTGCAACAGTCTTTACGGGCCAATCATGTGGCCTCACGATTCTTAAGCCTCTTGGTGTAATGGGCCAACTGGACCAAGTGGGGGCCACTCCCACAACACACCCAATTTGAACAACTTGTCATCATACGCGGTAAAACCACCCACTCATGATGCCACATAGGCAAAACCATCATGCAAAATTGGGTTAGGGGGTTATATGGATGAGATTGTAAAGTTCTGGGTGCTAGATACTCGGTTTTAAGTTGATATGGACTTTTTCAATATAATTTAGCAAAAATAAAGCCTTCTCCCGTCCCGCCTTATAGACGAAACCACTCAACAAATCGAAATTATATCGAAAACTAGTTAGAGACTTGTGCGTTGCAACGGAGTCATAAAAATGGTGAGACGAAACTTACTGCCTTGCCAACTTCACACATTAAACAAGTAAGACTAAAAATTATCTTCTCATTTCTGTTGGCTAAAGCTGGTAGAAGAAGAACTTCTCTGATGTACGGCATCTTACTTAGAAAAGCCTAAGGTAAATCTTACAACCAGATAGCAGCATACAGTAAAGGGTTTCTTAGTTTATTATGAGTTGAAAGTATATTAATACAACAATATTTTATAAAACAACAAAATCATCAATAGAACAGCAGCCATTCAAAAACTTTACAGTACCATTGCATATTCAACAAAATTACAAGTCAACTACTAACAGGGGCAATTCAATAGATGATAAGATATAGTGAAAAAAGAAAGACATGGAGCATTCAAATTATTAACTCAGGTGATGTACTCCTACTTCATACCATGCCACTGGAACTTCTCAGAGCACCAACCACAGAAGCAACACAAAATGCATTAGTGTGTGCATGTGGAAAAAGCAAAACTTGAACCAGCTAGCACATCCAAGAATCACAGTTTATACAGAATAAATTTACCAGATATTGTCAAAGAGACAAAAAACGAGAATACGCTTCTGGTCTTAATCTTCATGTCATATGGATATTTAAGGAAAAACACACTTCATGAAATATATGATGCTCTGAACATCATAAAATTTAATCCCAAATGAGCTATGTATTAGTTGGTTTAAGTTATTCAAGCATTAAATCAGTGTCTTAACACAAACAGAAGAGAGCAACCTGAATTGTGCAAACCATTCCATGGCACATACCAATTCCCAAATACTACAGTTCTAACCGAAAGAAATACACACGGCAACAAAAGGTGGAGTAGGACTGTATGAAAACTTGGCATTAGCTAACAAGGTCCAATTCAACAACTATTTCATGCAACTACCAAATTGACCAGTTGATTAAACTAGTGCAGTACAGAATCCTGCAGAATGAATCAGAAGAACAGAACTTACTTGGTACTGGCTGACAAGCTCGGTCATACCTCTATGGCCACGTCAAACGAGAAGGACACCTTCATTGGCCACACAAGAATGAAACAGCATGTGAGCACGTGTATGCACAACTAATCCCTTGAAGTACACTTTTACGAGCTTATAAATAATTGATGGGTGCATTGTTCGCACCTGCAGGGAGTTGAACGCAAAAGTAAGAAGTGGGTGCGCGGCGAGTGCAGCCGCCGGCATCTTCGAGAAGCATCCGGTGCAGACCTACATTGTTGTCGATTCTCTTAGCATAAGGCGAGCGCGAAACAAAGCAAAAGAAGGCGCATATGTACCCATCTTAGAAGGCTTCGTAGGATTCTGCAGTTGCGCTCGTGGAGGGGGGCCCCATCGTTCGCGGGCGCCTTCTCGAACTGGGTGAAACGGAACTTGAGCACTGTGGGCATGTGCGCAAGGAGCTCGCGCGTGAACCTACACCACGCAGTGACGTCAACCCCCGTGTTGCCGCTCTAGTCCTGCGCAACCTCCTCGGGGGAGCACGGTGAGCAGCTCCAGCACGACGGGGTCGGGTAGGTGCTGCATCCCGGCGAAGAGCCCATCCACGCCTCCCTCGACGCAGAGCGCGAGCGTTGCGAGGGCCAAGCAGATCTGCGTGAGCAGCCGCAGGGGCTCCAGCAGAACTGGCGCGCGGCTAGGAGGAGCGCGTTGAGGAGCGGCGCATCAGTGTGGGGGAGTGGCACGTTGAGGAGCGGCGCACTGGGAGACTGATCTTCCGGTGAAACATTTGGGCGGCGTAGAAGAGGAGGTCGGCGGGTAAGGTGGGATCCAGGGATGTGAGCAGCGAGGTCGCCAGCGCCCATGCCTGCGGCGAACGCTGCAGGCCGAGGAGCCACTGGTTGGCCGCGAGGCAGGCGGAGGGGTGTGCGCTGTGGTTGAGCGCGTGCACGGCCGTAGCAAGCCGCTCCTGGAGGTCCAACACCTCGGCGGCATCCATCGTGGCGGTAGGTGGAGTGGGGAGATGGGTGGATTCGGGTGGGGAGGCGAGGGGACGGAGGGGATTGGGCCGGTTGTTTGAGTGACCGCAACATTGGTAAGCAAGCAACAGAGAGAGAAAGGTGGCCATAATTCTTGAGGAGATGGAGAAAGTGGAGGGGATGGACAGTTGGACCCTGAGAGAGAGAGGAGGAGGAGAGAGGCGAATGGTTCAGATCAAATCGAATGGCTACAGAGAGGGAGAGGAGAACACACCGACGACTACCAACTTCTCTTTATATAATAGTAGAGATAAGTCTCTTGGCAAATTACCCCTTTTATACACGCCAATCCACACTACGTAATTTCAGAGGAAACGATTCAATTCTCACGTTTCAACCGAGACATGAACGAGAAAGGGCAGGCCCAAACGAAAGGACATGGACAAGAAGGCGCCCGTGTCCCGCTCCTCCCGGGCCGGGACCAAGGTTCCGTTCCCGCTCCCCTGTCCACTCCCTTTCTTGCCTTTGTTTGGGTTTATTTAGGGCCTGTTTGGATGGACTAGGACTAGTTGTTAGCTAGGACTAGTTGTTAGCTGACTAGTAGTTAGCTGGCTAAAGATTAGCCCAGTCCTGTTTGGATCCAAGAACTAATAAGTACTACTATCTCAGTACAAAGTCTGTTATACCCCTATGCATAGCGGTCTGGGAGGGTTGGCGTGGGTATCAGCGTCTTTTTTCCATCCTGCTGGTCCTTTAGCCCTCATTAGCTGGGTTTAGCCAACTAGTTGGCTAACAACTAGTTGGGGCTTTGGCTAAACTTTAGCCCACTCATTAGCCCTCCTGTTTGGATCCACAAGGACTAAAAATTAGCAACTAGTTGTTAGCCCATGGGATCCAAACAGGCTCTTAGCCTTGTTCTTGCCCAGAGTTTGTTAGATCTGCGAGTGGGTTCGCGGTTTCTTGCCGGGGAATTAGGCCCAGGCTGCAGATTTCGTTCGTTCGAGAGATGTTTTTTCGTTTCTTTTTGGAAACGTTAGTTCGGGAGATCGTACAAGCCTTTTTTGCTTCAGAATTCTGTTTATGTGCGGGCTAACTAATATTCAATGCTTAACAGCATTAATTTGACATCAAACCTGCAAGCTATCGTTTTCTTCTTTGTTACATATTCTTTGTTCTAGTATAAAATCACCGGAGAAAATGTCTGAATTCTTATTATTTATGAATTGCTGCGTTCCTGGATCGGTGTCTCCGCGCTTCGTTTTGTAGGACGGGCGAGCAGTTGCTAGCCTGTACAGTAGTAGCAGTACGCTGTAGGCTTCAGACCTTCAGTATCATGAACAAGTGTTCAGTATTCACCTGAATCAACCTCTTATAGCAGGAGTTTGTGAAGGCTACCAACACTTGCACTGTGTTTAAGAGGGCTTGTGCACACGTAATTTTAAGGGATATATTGTTCAGTCTTAGCTTCATAATGGAACATATTTCGCGGAAGTAACTTTCTCCATGGCGCATATTTACATAATTGCATGGATGCATTCGATATATACTCTTTCTACCATGGTGGACAGCAGCCAGTATCTTGTCATTGTCTTCCTTTTGTGAAATTTACCAGTATCTTGCTGATTACTGACCTGCTTCTATCTCGGCAACATCGCAGTTCCCAGTGGGCCGTATCCACAGGCAGCTCAAGCCCAGGGTCTCGGCGAACGGCCGTGTCGGGGCCACCGCTGCGGTGTACTCTGCAGCAATCCTTGAGTACCTGACTGCTGAGGTCCTGGAGCTGGCGGGCAACGCCAGCAAGGATCTCAAGGTGAAGCGTATCACTCCGCGCCACCTGCAGCTCGCGATCCGTGGTGACGAGGGGCTCGACACCCTCATCAAGGGCACAATCGCTGGTGGCAGTGTCATTCCTCACATCCACAAGTCCCTCATCAACAAGACCTCCAAGGAGTGAACACATCATCCTTGTGTATCTTGTGCTTATGGAGTTAGACTTTTGATGTAAGGGGTTCTTAGCGACCCCTGTTATGTTCTATTATCAGTTAGGTATTGTTATTAAAACTTTAATTAGATGCTGCTTAATTTTTGTGTTAGGACTAGGTTTGGTAATTGGTAGGGAAGACTTGCAACAGGTGCTGTTGTGTGATGATAACTAGCTAAGCCCCGGCTATTCATCTCAATGATCAGGTAATCAGGTTTACCTGTGACCATTTGTTGTTATCGATTAATGTCACTGTTGTTGTAGCCTTGTAGGCACATCAATGAAGTGATTGAATCTGCGGTTTAGTGTCATTCGCATGTTATTTATGTTCCTGAACTTAGTTGTTAAAGGCTTACTGATGCTGTTAAGTCTGTGATCAATTACTAGACCTTTTTCTGTTGTGGCTGCCATATACTGATTCAACTGATTCAGTGATTCTCAATAGTCAATTAAGAATTCAGATCAAGTGGTGAAGTGAAATTCCTCCCTACATGTTTATACTTCAGATCATCTTGTATATGGATAATTTGATATTGGTAAATATAGGCAGCTAATGGGTCTTCGTCATTTGTTCATCGGTTTAACTTGTGAACTGTGAACTGCTGTTGCGCCTGTCGATACCAGGTAAGGTTTCAGTCGATTTATTATACTGTCTATTACTTGCAGTTCCAAGGATGTCTGAGGCCTCTAGGGAAACATTTTGGTTTGTTACTGTATAGTGTGTACACCAGCGGCTGGTGGATATGGACCTGGTGCTCACTGATTCAACAACAGTTGCAAAGTTAGGTACTTGAATCTTCTCAGACAATTTTGTGTCTGGCTACAAGATTTGAGTTGGTTTTCTGTTTTAGACTAGTTCAGTAGGCATACATCAACGTGGGCTAGAAATCTGCTCTTCCTATTACCTGTAGGTCAGTGACAATAATCTAGAGTCTGTATATTATATCATTCACATCTACTGCATCTAAACCACTTTTTACCTAGCGTAGTTTACCGTTCCCTCCTGTGTCAAAAAGCTTCTAAAAGATTATGCATTTTTAATTCTTTCCTAATCTTACAATACATGGTAGCATTGGACTCATTCTGATGATCTTGATGGGTAAGCTGGAAAAGGATGCTCAAGTTAAATTATTTAAGTGAATTTTGGACAGTGTAACTACAGAGAAAGAATTAGCAAAGCAAGATAGACTTGTAACAACAGAAAAAGAATTAACAAAGTAAGATAGACTTGAAATTAACAAGATGCAGCCCTGTTCGTATTGACTTCTAAAAGCTATTTTTCTACAGTAAATAGTTTTTCTGCCATATTTAGCTTTCAAACGAAATGTCTTTTTTAAGACTGGGTCTACTAGTCGATTGTAGTATATATTATAGTGACTTCATTTATATCAGCTAAAATCGTACGTGAGTCTCTATCTCTACAAACTTTTCTACAATCTGTTAAAGCCAAAGCCAAAAGACAAAGCCAATATGAACAGGCTGCAAAACTGTCAAAAGTTCGATTCGGGAATCCAGCAAAATGTAAGCACATTCACAATCCAGGGTCTATGCAGTGTGGCACAAGCAAATGCGAAACCCAATCAGATTGCAGAGCAGTTCTGTGAAAGACATTCAGGAACACACTCTAATCTTGTTTCAGAGTTCAAACCCGAAATCTTCCTTTGCCGAACATATGAAAGGAACAATTCCTCGTGACTAACAGCCGGATTTTCAATCAAAGACACGCAATCAAACTAGCGTTCAGGAACATTGTCTAGGTCTCTTTTAGTCTTTCCATAGTTCAAACCTGATGCCCTGATCCTGGCGAACATCTGGGAGAAACAGTATCATATGACGGAGCCAGACTAGCAACCAACAAGGTTTCTTGGAGAAACCGATTGCGTTCAGGCTGATTCAGGTGCCATGCTAGTGAAATATATTCATACTGCTTTGGAGAAACAACTGCCCTTGTTCCCTTGGTCAATTTATTCCTGGGCATGTTTCCTGCTGCTGGTAATATTAGATGCATTTTTTCCCAGTCATTTTACTAATGGCTCACTGCAGGAAAACAACACGCTTTCAATGTTTCCATTTTGGAAGAAGAGGCATGGGCTCTGGCGCTCTGCCATAGCACTATAGAAGACAAGCAAAAAATGTAAAAACTCTCTGAAAAATTACTGTAATACGGTGCTCAAGAAATGGCACTATAACATCGGTTTTTTTAGGCCCGTAGTAAAATATGTACCTTTCTTTACATCTCTATACTTGGACTATTAAAATGTGATCCGAATCCTATTCAGTTTATTTCTGTTTTTCTGAATTTACCGTGTGTTTTATACATAGAGTCTTGATTTGCTTTCACATCTTTCGGTCTGAAATTCTGTATCACAATCTGAATATGTTGCACATCAGTGCCAAAATGGTAACTAGTGTAATACTGATGAAGTAACAAAAATCATAATATGGTTTTATTTCTCAATAAAAATGTACCAAACAATCACCTACGCTATGTGAATACAATGCAGTACTGCTACTTAGGACATTTTGATCCAGATACCTAAAAGAATTTTCTCCTTGTCAAGATCTCATAAACTGGTCGATCCGGCACGGGGATGAACTTGACGGTCCACCCGATCGGCCATGACATGGCGGCAATGGCGACACAGGCGCCCCACTGCCCCCAGCCGAGCCTCTCCGTGCCGGCGAACCTCGTCAGCACCTCCACCATCACCACCTGCAGGACAAGCGTCACCGCGACGATGGCGAGGAACATCTTGTTCTTAAGCACCCCGGCGAAGACGTTCTTCTTCTCGATCTCCCTCGCGTTGAACTCGTTGAACACCTGGCAGAGCACGAACGCGTTGAAGATCATGGTGCCATTCTTCTTCTCGTTGGTGCCGAAGGCGTCGCGGCCGCGGTACTGGAGCGCCAGGAGCACGGCGATCTGGAACGCCGCCTGCGCAGCGAGGTTGCGCCACATGGCATTGCTTATGAGTGGTGCCGTGCGGCCGATGGGCGGGCGCTGCATGAGCACCTTGGTGGGCGTGTCTGTCGCCAGCGCCAGCGCTCCCATGGTGTCCATGATCAAGTTCACCCACAACAGCTGCACGGTGGTCAGTGGCATCTTGCCGGTGGTGATCGCGGACACGAAGTTGATGACGAGTGCGGCAACGTTGACGGTGAGCTGGAACTGGATGAACTTCTGGATGTTGTTGTAGACGCAGCGGCCCCAGCGAGTGGCCGTCAGCACCGTATCGAAGTTGTCGTTGAGGATGATGATGTCGGAACTCTCCTTGGCGACCTCGGTACCCTGGATGCCCATGGACAGGCCCACGTCGGCCTCCTTGAGAGCCGGTGCGTCGTTGGTGCCGTCGCCGGTGACGGCGACCACATGACCTTTCTGCTTCAGTCGTTGCACCAGCACCAGCTTATCCATGGGCAGGGACCGCGCCATGACGCGGATGTTGTCGACGATCTGAAGCTGCTTCTCCGGCGACATGGCGCGGAACTCGTGCCCCTCGATGACGATGTGGTTGGGATCGTTGCTGGAGATGATGCCACACTCCTTGGCGATGGCACGGGCCGTGAGAATGTTGTCGCCAGTGACCATCTTGACAGCGACGCCCGCCTTCGTGCAAGCTTCAATGGCAGTATTCACCTCTGGCCGGCACGGGTCTTTCAAGCCAGCGAAGCCCAGCAATGTCAACCCCTTGTCGTCGATCGTTGATTCCTCACCGTTGACTTGCTTGTAGGCGAAGGCGATGCACCGGAGGCTGGCGACTGCCATGTCGTTGATTACCTTCTCAAGGTTCTTCCTCTGCTCGACGCCGAGCTCGCGCGCTGCTCCGTCTGTACCGACGTACATTGAGCAATTCAGCAAGATCATCTCCGCCGCGCCTTTCCAGTGCGCGATCACCGCGCCGGTGGCATTGTCCCTGATCATCACGCCGCTGCGCTTCTTGTCAGAGTTGAACGCCTCGACGTGGACCACCTTGCAGCTCCTCTTCAGTATGTCCATGTCCATGCCGAGATCTGCCACGGCCCACGATAGCAGTGCCTTCTCCGTCGGGCTACCGGATATCTCCGGTGGCGACACATTGTTCGGCTTGTAGACACTTCCGGTGGTGTTGAGCCCAGCTCCCTGGCACAGCAACCTGACGACGGTGCTGGCAACTGCCACCGCCGGCTTAGGCCGGTCGGTGCCAACCCAGAACTCGGTCACCTTCATCTGGTTCAGCGTGAGCGTTCCGGTCTTGTCGGTGCAGATGGCGGTGACAGATCCCATCGTCTCGCAAGCAGAGAGCCGGCGCACCAGCGCGTGGTCCTTCACCATCCGCTTCATGGAGAATGCGAGCGTCAGCGTCACCGCGAGCGGGAGGCCTTCGGGGATAGCGACGACGATGATCGTCACGGCCTGCTGGAATATGCCGACGAGAGCGCTGGACACCGCGTTGAAGGTGACGTGGTTCTTGTCGAACAGTGGCTTGCCCTGATCGTCTTTGGTGCTTCCCGTGAAGTGGCGAGCGGTGAGCACGGTGAAGACGAGCACCGCGACGGCGATGCCGATCTTGCCGATGCTGCATGTAAGCCCCTCGAGGCGCTCCTGTAGCGGCGTCGGATCGGTGTTCTCCCTGGTGATGCTGCTCATCATCTCACCCCACGCGGTGTCCGTCCCGACGGCGGTGACGAGCATGCGGCCGTAGCCGTCGACGACCTTGACGCCAGAGGCGAGGAAGGGGTTCTTCTCGGCGTCGACCTCGATCGGGTGGGGCTCGCCGGTCATGCTCGACTCGTCGACCTGCAGCGCGTGCCCCTCTAGGAACACGCCGTCCACCGGCACAAAGTCTCCGATCTTCAGCACGACGACGTCGCCGACGACGATGTCGAATATGGAGACCTCCTGCCTCCGGGCAGCGCGGACGACAGTGACGGCGATGTTGTCGGACTCGCTGGCCAGCTTGTCGAACCGCTTGGCCTGGCCGTGGTTGCTGACCGCGGACACGGCCGCGACGAGGAACACGGCGAGGAAGATGCTGACGCCGTCGTACCACCCATCCTTGAGGCCGTGCTCCTTGATGCCGAAGCCAAGGGAGACGACTGCGCAGACGAGGAGCACGATGAGGAAAATGTCGCGGAGCGCGTCCCAGACGTGGCTCCAGAAGCTCTTGGGCTTGGGCTTCGGGAACGTGTTCCCGCCGAACGCCTCCCGGCGCCGGCGCACGTCGGGGCCGTCACCGCGGATGCCGCTCTCCGCGCTGGATCCCAGCGCGGCCGCAATGCCGGCGCCACCGCCGAGCCCGCGGAAGCAGTCCTCGCGTCTGTCCTTGACCAGGCCCTTGAATTGCTCGTCGTCGGCCGTGACAGAGAACGCTGCTGCGGCCTCGGACGTGCCGCCATCGGCAGAGTCGGTGTCGGAGTCGCTCTCGTTGTGGATCTTGATGGCGACGTAGGAGGGGCTCCGGCGCAGGATGCTGGTGGAGAGGAAGCTGAGGCGCGCCAGCCTGTGGCACGTCCTGATGACGTTCGTAGCCTTGCGCCATTGCTTGGCTGCCCCCCACGGCCTCCTGGACCACCCGGCGGCGATCAACAAGTCCGCGCACTCCATCCGCGGCAAGAACGTGCGCACGTACGGAAGCAGAAAAGCAGAAAAAAAAAACTCGAGAGACTCAAAGAATCACGGCAAGCAAGGCAACTGCAGATTGCACCTGGAGATCAACTCGCCGGACTAGTATTCCAGGAAAACTCCAACCTCTGGATTTTCGCTTGCAATTGAATCCTGAATACAAACTCCAACCTCTGGGTGTATATATAGGTATTGTTCGGAGGAAGCTGCCTGGAAATGAGCCTGCGAAGCGTCGGTTTGTTCCCTGACACGGTTACTATGCCTTATTCGGCCACGGTTTGTTGTTAGCTGGGTGGTGGCTGGGAAACGGTAGGTTGAGGTGAGGTTCTTGAGAAAGAGCTCGTTTGGAACACAGAAATTTTCTAGTGTTGCTGGACATTTCTTTTTCTTGAAAGTTCCTGATGTGTCGTGATTCGATCTAAACCAGCCGTAAATATCAGATGGGATTTAGGGAATTTTGCCGCCTTTTTATGTTTGCTAGTTTACACACGGTGAGTCGTGCGCACAACAGAGGTGAGACGATTGGATTCCATTTTCCATTGATGTGAATGACAAGCCGCAAAATGCTTCAATTTATCCTTGTTGTATAGAAGGAATCCGTTGGATGGGTCATGGGTGTAGCGCCGGAATTGAACGGCCATTATACACTCTAAATCATTTATTGATTTATACGTTAAATTGATTTGAAATAATTCATCTACCTTGATTACGATAAATCATCAGCATATCATACTTGATTGATCCTAATGTGCATTATATAGTTTATACATTATTATATGTATAGGGCATACTATGTGCACCATATGTTAATAGCATCGCTAACTTATTAAATGTAACTAGGAAGTAAGAATAACCAGTTACAACAAATAAATGCAGAAAAATCGCTAAATATCCTAACTAAACTACAAATAGACTTATCCATTTGCCGGCCCTGGCTGGGCTTCGGGCTGGGCCCTACTGTAGCCCATGAGAAAGCCGAAAATCCTATTTTCCATAACAATACATTATCGTTTAATTTATTTTTAGAACAAATCATCATCATCATCATCATCATCATTATTATTATTATTATTATTATTATTATTATTAGTATTATTATTATTATTATTATTATTATTATTATTGATTGGATTTGGGCTAGGCCTAAGGGCCTAAAACTGGACCTAAGGTCTGCCGATGTCGAGCCTAACTTGGACGAGCCCAAAAAATCAGGCCTGGCTGCCCATGAAAGGTCTAACTATAGTCTATACATGACACCGTTGAGGACTAATTAATCGGTTTAACTGGTAGTGTGAACACTGCAATCTCTACAACAAAAACACAATAAAGATACGTACCATGTACATTTCCCATTTCATAATCAGTCTCATGCTCTACTGCATGTTGCTGGTTGCTTAATCTGGCGATTAGAAATGAGCAGGATCCTCTAATCTGCAGTCTGTTCGAAATATTCTATATTTCTATGTTCGCACGAGCATCATGCCCAGCACATGCCCGTTTTTGGGCCGACCACCGTGCAAGCAACACCGCGGCGTTGGCTCAGACGTTGTGAGCGTGTGCGGGTCCGTTTTTTAACGGTGGCTGATCACTTTAGTCTGTAACCGATAGATATGATGAACAATACTAACCGATAGAAACCGAATCTAAAAGGCAGTTGAAAAATCAAAAAGAACGGAGGGCAGATTCGGAAGCACTTCGGGCTTTGGCTTATCACATTTGCTATAGTAACGAGCTTTTTATAAGGTGGGATCTATAGGTAGATTACAGTATAAAATATATCCAGTTTAGTTCTAAAATTACATACGACTATTTTTCACTACGTACTGTATCTCTTATAAATAATCTAAAATTTAAAATTTTCAATTATAAATTATAAGACATAACTTAAAAAAATCAACCAGAACCTTTGTGTAACGTGGGGGCACGATGGTGGTATGTGCGCACGTGTGGCTCCGCGCGCCGGTTAAGGAAGCTTGGTGCTGGCCACGAAGGAAACAAGTAAAAAAGCGTGGTGCGAGGATGACAGGTTGCCACGTTCGATCCCTACGCGGTTGTCGCTTCTTCGTTGCTACTCCAAGTATTTGGGGCTACTAATCTGCGAGGAAAACATATATACATCTGTCCTTGCTTTCGGAAAAGGAACAGTAATAATCTGCGATCATCTGCAAATTTGCACCTGATCTTAAGCCTATCTTTTTCTTTGTTTACGGACGTGACCTAAGGTACGGTGCACGCGGCAAATAGGAGTCGTCTCTCTTAAGATAATCTGAAGTGTATGCTGCGTGTTGTCTTCATCCTTTTCGATGCTCAGCAGTTTCCTAGCAAATGGATGTCAATGGCATAAATGGTAAGTATCGACCAATTCCATGCTGGGCCTGTTACCTCGGCAACTTGCACGCACGTGAAGTGAAGTTGCAAGGATCAAATTGAGTGGAGACGAAGAACTTAGGGCGTGTTTGGAAAGTAGGCATAGAAAACAGAGAAACGGAGAACACAGTACGTAAATCCTAAGATTTGGATCCAAGTACTCCCTTTCCAAACAGTCCCTGTATATTTTCTGAAACATGTCTAGAATTTTTTTTTCTGAAACTGATAGGAAACAAATCTAAAAATCAGTTAAAAAGCTGGAAAAAAACGGAGGGCAGATTCCAAAACACTTCTGCCTTTGGCTTATCACATTTGCTATAGTACCAATTTTTTTTAAGATACAGTCTATAGGTAAACTGTAATACAAAATATATATACCGAGTTAAGCTATACCAAATTATATGCGGCTATTTTTCTGTACGTACTGTCTCTTATGAACAGTTCAGAATTTAAAATTTTCAATCATAAATTATAAGACATAACTCAAAAAAATCCACTGGAACCTATGTGTCACATTATGTGTCATACGTGGGGGGCACGACTGTGGCGTGGGCGGTGCGCGCTGCGAAGCAAGCTAGCTGAAGGTCTGCTCGTTAAGGAAGCTTAAGTGCTGCCCACGAAGGAACCGGAGTAAAAAAAAGCGTGGTGCGCGGATGCATGACAGGTTGCCACCTTCGATCCCTACGTGGTTGCCGCTTCTTCGCTGCTACTCCAAGTATTTGGGGGTAGTACGTGTGGTGCGGCGGCGTGACACCTCCATCCACGAGCCATCTGAATTCTGCTACTTTTTTCCCCGTGACGTTGAAGTTCTATCAGGGGAGAAGACGGAAGAAATAGTTAAGATCGCTGGAACTTTAATTTGACAGAAAAATGAACCTGCAACTCTTCATCTCGTGGAGTCTTAAAAAGTTATATTACTACTGCACAATCCTGAGGGGCTCTTTGAAAGAGGAAAACACTGGAGTTTGTGGTATTCCATTGGATGCTGACGATGCGAGCGTACGATATATTATTGTCTGTGGAAATGCGCATAATCTATATAACAATCGGTGAATATATATTCTTAATTCAGGCTCACAGCTAGAGTATGCATGCACCAAAGAAATTAATCGATCAGGAGGAATAATTAAGTGATCCCATGTATATATCTGATCGATCGATCCGCTCACTCATTTTAGACATGCTTTTTTTTTGTCGTATGCATACTCTTTAATTTTTAAGGTTTTTATCACCCGACCCTCTTGAGACCTGATTATGATCATATTCTTTTGAAATGTTACTTATGGTTTTTGGTATGCCATATGACAGGAGGAGCCGGTCATATGGCATTTATCCATCATTGCACGTGCACAAAGTTAGTGCAAGCTGTGCCGCGTGCCGTACGTGTCAGTGTCGGCAGATTATACGTACGTACTGGTAGCTAGGCTCCTCGCTACAGCTTCACCAAGAAGAAATTTGAACGTACGTATATCCGTGACTTTTCTCTCTGTGAATAGACAAATATATATAGATAGCGTGCATGCCCTGCGGCTTGCGTGTGAAGTAAGCTTGAATATACATATTTGGAGCTTACGCAGCACTCATCTTACCAGACCATACCAGACCAGCAGACTAGCAGAGGTTCAACGGCATTCCATGTATAAAAAATCAGTAAGAACACCACGACTCATATTGCATTATGACTTCAAAGAGTTTCGAACACGTTTTTGTAAGAAGAAAGAAACTTTAGTTTAAGCTGCAATCACTACGAGCCTACGAGGCACATCAGCATGTGTAATATTTCAAAAATGATCCACACGAGGACCTTTGCGTAAATAACAAAAAGAGAATATGTGGAAATAGGAGGCTATGATTTTTTTAGAGGAGAGATGGTTTCCTAGAAGGGGAGGGCTAGCGCACTGTTAGAAAGGTTTCTAATGATATAGGGAAGTTTCATGGGGATTCACAAGGCTTCAAAGAGTTTCAAACACGTTTTATGAAAGTTAGTCAATTTGGATATAAAATTTCCTGAAACTTTATAAAACCACACGAAACACTATAAAATTTAGGAGAAGTGTAAATGAGCACTTGAGTATTTTTTGAGTTGGGAGCACTCAGATTTTGGGACATTGGATCTCCATCCAACAGATCTCTCATATCCTTTCCTCCTAAAAGATGAAGCTGGGGTGTTGAATCTCCATCTAACGGATCCTCCATACCCCACCCCCTCCAAAAACAAATATTAGTGCTTCAAATCTAGGACGTTGGATGGAGATATAACGCCCAAAAATCTGAGTGCTCTCAACCCCAAAAACACTCGAGTGTTTCCCAGACACCTCCAAAATTTAGACATAAAAACTTATAAAACTTAGTTAACTTAAGCATAAAACCTCCTAAAACTTTATGAAACCTTATAAAAATTAGTCATGAAACTTTAATGAAACATCATGAAACTTGAGACTTCAACTTCATGAATCCACCGCGCTGCTCGCCATGCCGAAGACCCCACGCTGGCTTGTCCTCCACGGCCACCACGACAACTCCCATTGCATGCTTGCCCGCACATCACCGTCCACCTATGGCCTCTCCATTGTCCGTTGTGTGCTTCTCGCCGTCTGCCGCCGTAGCACAAGCCCAAGGCCATCTTGCTGCTGCACGATACTATGTTTGCTCGCCGCGTTGTCCTGCCCCACGTTGCCGGACTGCCACGCTTGGTCTTGCCAGCTCGCGTTACTGGACCGCAGCGTCGCCCCACGTGCTCGTGTTCGCCTTCGCGTGGCCTCACCAACCCAATGAGCCACTCCGTTGAGCCTCGCCAAGACACCATCAGCGGTGGGGAGGTCAAAGAGGCAGATAGAGTTGTTGGTGTTGCTGGAAACGACGAGGCCAGTGAGGGCAAAGCGGCTGCACCCGCCGCCGTCAGGCTTGCCTCTGCCACCAATGTAGTCGGGCCCGCTCGAACCACCAATGTTGCAAACAACTGGTCAAACGCGTCAAACGGTATAGCGTTTTTTAGATTTTCTCTTCCTAGAATGAATTCTACGGAGAATTAGATCGATCGTGCTGTGATAAAAGAGGCCGAGGTCATGAAGAAAGGACCCAATACCAAACCCTAGCCTTCACCACGCGGCAACCATAGTGCTGTGCATGCATCCACTTGCCGGTCGCTGTGTGCACGTCGCCGCTTGGCTTCCGCTCGCCCCGCATGACTGCAATCCACGCCGTGCAGCCATCGTGTCCACGCGTAAACGCCACGCACCGGAGCGCTGCAGCGGCAGCGCGTGAGTTGCCTCCGCGTGTTTCCTGCGCGACTTGCCACCTTGGTCGGCGCGCCGATGAAGATGCGTGCAAGCTGCTCACGCGCGCAAGATCGCTGCTACGAGTCGCTCGCCGTTTGCCAGCTGTGTGCACGCCCTCGCTCCCACGTGCAAAGCGAACGACGTGAAGACCATGCATGCATGCAGCCAACAGGAACGTACCAGCATGCATGCATTCAGGATTCGGCCAACACTTCACCCCTTTTGCCATGCACCAGTAGTGGCCGCTGTAGCGCCAGCTGGTCGATGTTTTCTTGCGCTAGCTGTCGCATGCCGTAGCATAGCCAGGGGAAAACAATGCCAAGCCAGGGGAGAAAAGAACAGCAGCAACAAGAAATTATTAGGAGGGAGAGGAGAAGTAGAGAGAGATCGTGGATCTGGAATTCTTCACGTGGGCAATACCTAGATATTTCCCTCTATTTTAGTAATTTTGATTAGAGATTAAAAATCGAGGTTAGAGAGAGGGAGGTAGCAAGTGTTTGTTAGAGGAATCGAGCAGTAGATCAGTTTAATCTATTGTATCGTTGTACTGTGATTTTGGTATGGTGTGGGTGTAATTTAGGAATTTCATCTATTAGAAAGTTGTAGAGGATTTTGATAGCTTTTTGTAAATTTTTTATTCACATCGATCGGATGAATAGATTTTGAGTTATGAATTTTGTTATCATGATGGCCGGTAAATTTACCGTGTTTTTGGTGACATCGTATTAATCTGTTAATTACAAATAGTAAATGGCCTAATTTAGGGATTAGGTCTACATGAAAAATGCAAGTAGTCTCGTAAGGATTCTAGAAAATCTAAGAAAATAATTTTTAGATAAATAAAGTAGAAGTTCTGAATTTTCGAATGCTGTTGTCCAGTACCGGATTGCTGCTGGACGTAGTTGTGGGATAACATTAATTTAGCTAATTTAATGTTAGAATTGAATTTTAGGCATAAATAGAAAGTGATATGTAATTTCCTGTAGATTCTAAAAATACCATAGTTCAATATATTTGCATGTGTATATTAAAAAATATTAAATTATTAAATCTATTGTCCCGAAGATGATAGATTTGTCTTCTGGGTTAAGAGCAGGGATTTAGATGATTTAATATGGACAATTGACCAACTGGGGAGTTGTAGGAAATTTGTTATAGAATTTAGAACTGGTATGGTTTACTATATTACAATGTGAGGGTTGAAAGTTATGATAATTTTAGGACCGAAATAGCGGTGTTGACTGTCCATTAAGGGGGGGGGGGAGTTGTGGGATTGGGAAGCATGTAGAAGCTTCGTCATTTATTTGTTATCTTGTAATACTATGACCTATATTAAGAATGAGTAATTACTGTAGGAGGAATAATGTCGGTTATACTGTCATCTCCTAATCAAACCCGATCATCACAACTAGAGAGGTAAGTGCATAGTAAAATGATAGTTGATGGTTGATAATTATTATTTTGTTGATGATTTGTTTATATCATGCAATATTTGATTATATTATGTTTAGTATGATATTAATTTGATGATAATTGTGATATCCGGTAAAATGATGAAAATGATATTCATGACATGACATATGCATTATGAGCTAGGGTGGTGAGAAAATCAATAACTATAAGTAAAGCTATTTGACCATTCTTGCATGTTCTTGAGTAAGATCTATTTTGGTAGACACCTCCATAGGATAGTGAGAAAGACCTACTTCGAAAGGCACCTCCATAGGATGGAGGGACAGACCTATTTCGGTAGACACCTCCATTGGATAGAGGTAGAGGGCAAACATTAATGAGTGTTCCCTTTGCTATAGATGTATGAGTTAAAGGAGAATGAGACTTGATCAGGAGTATTGCATAGCAATAAGAGAAATTGAGATGAGAAAAGAGGATGGTCAAAAAAATTGAGAAATGAATTGGATGTGTTGTTGCTATTGTTTTAATGTGTACTTGCTGAGTCGTGGATTCATCTTTACTTATTTATTGTTTTTAGGTGAACGTTGAAGGTGACATGCATTAGGTGGATGTAGAACATGGAACATTACACATTGTAAGTCTTCCTTCCCCTAGCTATTTATCACTTATGGATATGAATAATTTAGTAGTTTTCATACTAAATTATTTACACATGGGAACTTATGATCTAGGGTAAATAATCATAGGAGAACTTATAACTGAATGATCGTAGAAGAATTTACGGCAATGTAATCATAGAAAACATACGATCAAAAGGTAGTCGTAGTAAAACTTACGACTAAGTGGTCGTAGAAAACTTACGATCAAGAGATAGTCGTAGTAAGAGTTATGATTGCCTTGGGAAATCTTTCCCTTATCGTTAAGGTATTCTTGTAGAATATAATGACATAATAATTAGAGGATTATTGTATTCTCGTTAGTACTATTCATACTTTTTTATGTTCCTTCCAATTAAATTAGCAGATAAAGAAATAACAATGTTGATTTTCATTTTGCAAGCCAAGCCGTCAAAAAGGTAACTTATGGGGGTGTAAATGCAAGAAAACAAATTATAGAGTGTTTTGTAAAATCAGAGTAACAAATATGACGTTTTTGCAATTTTCCCTACAATCCATTGTTCAATGCAACGTTGACTGGAACGTCAAGTCAAAATGGATCAGGACATAGGACTGTCTTATCCGGAAGAAAACTCTATTGTTAGATGGTAAATTACGAGAAGGGGATCTTCTAGTCTTATCCATCCCAATAGTTAAACTCCACGCGGGTCTGACTCCACTTTTAAACTACATTCATGTAAAACATTATTCTCGCCGGCGACATCGATCAGCTAGCTAGGTCTTCCCTGCTTCTCTTCCTTGAGAGTTGAGAGAAGCTGTCAAGAAGCATCCGCGCGAGCTCGTTCGCGATTACATTAGGACGCAAGTACCTGTAGTACCATGTGCTCCCTCATGTTGAACATTTATTTGAGAGTTTTTTTTCTCCATTTCGTCCTCGTTTGCCAATTTTTTCCTTCAACATTAACGAGTAAAAGTTCACAAATTATTCTACCAATGTATATTTTTTACGAATATTCTATCAATATATGTCGTGATCATTTCGCAAATAACCATCCTCTGGATTTCAGAAGCTCCCTAATCCCCGTATATATGCCTGATTGAAATACGCCTTGCGAGAAGAAATAGGAGAGCAACACTAACTACTGCAGTGATCCCTAGTTCAATGGCATGTTTGGAACCAAGGGTTTTAATTATTTTTAAGAAATAGTGTAATCACCGAGGAATTCGGCAAGGTTCCCATGCATGTTCCAAACCGGGTTCTTTGTGTGGACACAAGATTATGCTTCATGTTGACGTAAGATTACGAAAGCCATATTTGGAGACTATGAAAGGACTTGTCACGTCGAATATTAGTATAGAATAAGGTTCGTTTCATATACATTTTACTTGCACACCCTTCTTCAGCCTAAGTACGAAAAAAGAATCGAAACGAGATAAAAAAAAAACGGAGCATCCTTTTTTCTTTGACAAAACAAAGCGAAGTAGTTTTGTCACATTGCTCATGCCCTAATTAAGATGGTTTTGTTTTTTTAAGACCCGGCCGGCATGACTTGAACTAGCTCCAAGAAGAAGCTGGAGCTAGCTAGGCCTTCCATTTTCTACCGGGGATCGGAGCTTGGAGCTGATCTAGGATGGCTCCGGCTTGGTCGAGCCGCCTCCGCTAGATTAGAGTTTTGCCTCATGGTCACACATGCATGCATGTAGAAGCCGGCGTGGCCGTCAAGCAAATGACTAGCTCGATTAGGCACGTCGATTCGTCGTTATCCTCTGGGCTCCGGCAGCTTTCTACGCAGACCAACCCAACCGGTGACGTTTGAATCTGTCCGAATTTATCCTGGAAAGTACTAAAATAACCATTTCATTTGGCGCGCGCATGCATGCGTGCGCCATTGCACGTGAAGTTTCCGGTAAATCTGAGCCCAAATTACTCGGTACTCGACGAGACCAGAGTCACCAGCTAATGGTCAGATCGGCGGCCAGAATGAAAAACTGCATGGATCAAGTTCTTCAGTTAATTAAGCGAGAGGGAACTCGTTTAATCCATCGATCTCTCCATGGATCAGCATTGATGTATTTAAAATGACAGGGACGACCTTTGAATCGAAAAGTTTTAAGGGTACAGTAAAGGAACACGTAAGCATAAACGTAAGTCAGACACTGCTATATGGCAGCTCAGTTTTATTTGAGACTTAGACAAGAAACAAATAATTCTAGCCCTGTACATGTGAATTTCGCTAGTCTTCTGCTCTGGTCATGCCAGTAATCAGCAGGAGGCTTATCAGAAAGAGGGGATTTGCCTTTTAGGTATATAGGGTTGCCTACTGTAGGATTATCGACAGCAATTATAGAAAAGGGTGAATAATTACAATCCACAATAGATTTTTTTTCACAATCTGCTAATCACAGTAAGCACACAAAAGGAAAAAAAACTCTCTAAGTACTGTACCAACTAAACACGTACGTGTTACTGTAGATTAAATGGAAGCAGAGCCGATGCAACAAAAATCATCACGAAACCAACTAAAAAAATAACAACTCAAGCACAAGATGAACGAAAAAGAACAAACAAGTTATCACAAGCTAATCAGCACCTCACTTAATCACCTTATAAATTATGCCCTAATTACCTCCCTCTAATCAGAAGTCATGTTTGCTTCCAACCCTTAAAACTCCTGGCAGCAAGGTCTCAAAACCAATGCATGCAACCAACAACTCTCTATGTTCATATACTCAAACGCTATACAAAAGGTCAAATCAAGTTGCATCGTGCCCAGCAAAAAACAAATCACCAAAATATCAAAGTCAAGCTCTCATGTCTCGGCCAATCCACTCTTGGGTCTTTGCTGAAGCACAAAACATACCTGTAGTCACAAGATTAAAAAAAAGTCTGATGCATGCACTCACCAGACAAGCCAAAAATTCATCACACGATTAATCAATCAGCAATTTTCTCCAAACGCTCGGCCAGGCATCACCATATACAAAACCCTTTTATTTTTCTAACCAATGTCTCAGCCGAACTTCCTAAAACTCTCCGTACACAAAACGTCTCGGACGGCCACCGCATGCAGCCGCCGCTCCCCATATTTAATACCCCACGTATCTCTCTCTGTTTTATTCTCTACTTGAAACTCTAATATAACTCATCTAACTAGACCGTTTTACCTCAATCAGACTTTCGGTCCATTACTATTCAAGAGACCCGAAACACTTCCATCCACGGGTTTTTCAAACTTTCAACTTTTCAAACTCATTACGTGTCAAAGCCTCTAGAACTGCACCTCCCGTAGCTTCTCCACGCATCATCCACCACGTGTCATAGCCTCCGGACCGCACCTCCATACACTACTACAAAAAAGGGTATACTAGATGGCTACATCACAGGCGGTTCATACGGAACCGTCTGTACTTAAACTATCACAGACGGTTTATACTAGCAATTGTCTATGAAATTTTTACAGACGGTTATTAACACGAATCGTCTGTGATAATCGAGACATCACAGACGGTTTGTGTTAACAACTTATTAAAGAAGCTATCTTTAATGTTGTCTATAGATGATATAGAGAGCATTGTAGATAATAGTTATCTATACCATTTGGTACGTGCCATTAGTTTTCCATTCGTAAGCGCATATATTCCATCATCATGGAGCTGAGCTCAGCTGCCTTAGCCAGCAGCCTACACATGAGCATATGTATTATCTCTTGCCTCTTGAATGAAACAAATACTAGTCAATTTGCATCCTAAATAATTATAGGTGGCATAGATAAATTAATCGAAATTGCTATGCAACATGATTGACTTATTTTTGAAATTTGTTGAATTTTGAACCTTACGATCTGCTTGATGATTTGTGTTTCGGCTCACGGGTCGTCATTTTTTGCAATAGTGGTGGTGGTGAGTTATGGTGGGGTTTCGCTTCACTGGGTTATTGTTTTAGTTAGGGGTGGAAATAGATCGGATACGGTCGAATAGTCTCAAATACGAATACGAATCCATATTTTTAAAACGAATACGAATTGAATATTCTCAAATACGGATACGAATATTCTCGAATACAAATACGGACATTTTTGAATACGGATTTTCTCGGATAGGAATATCGGATAAAACGGATTCCTAGCGGTTTTGCTGATTTTTCACTGGTTTTTGACCGATTACCGGTTTTAAACCGCCTAAATTCAAATTTTGAATCACAAAATTTGTACGGATTTTTCATGGGTTCTAGAAACGGATCGAATATGAATCGAATAGTCTCGAATATGAATACGGATATGAATATTCTTGAATACGAATACGAATGTGAATACGAATATTCTCAAATACGGATATGAATATTCTCGAATACGAATATGAATATTTTCGAATACGGATTTTACTTACCACATTCGCGATTTCTCGAATACGAAACGAATTATCCGTTATCGTTTTCCACCCTTAATTTTAGTTCATTGCGGCCACATATAGAGGGAGGAAGGGGCAGCGAATCCAGCGGTAGTGAGCTACTAAAGATACGGAAGAAGGTGGGAGGCGCCCGTGGGACCGTGAGGGTGCGACAGCGAGAGAACAGCGGACAGCATCGGCACCTCCCTTGGCATCGGTGACAGGAGGCGCACGGGGTGTCAGCGTGTCGGTGTGATGTGAACTCCCGAGGGCTGCAGGAGGATTGGTAGGGTTGGGGAAGATGAATGGAAGGTTGAGAAATTTAGTGCGTCGGATCTGTTTAGGAAAAAAAATGGATAATTTCTCAAAAAAAATTTTGACTAGTATGCGTTTCGACACTATCCTTGGCGTGCAATCGGAACGCTGAATACGCGGCATCCGTTCCTAGACACGCGGAAAATCATCGAACATCGATGACATCTATCTATGTATGCTAGTAAATAACTGAGAACTCTCAACATCACATGCTGGTACTATGCGTGTCAAGTCCCAACCAAACCAAAGCATTAGGCACTGCTCAAAAAAGTTTATTTTAAGTGGTTTTTGACTGAAAATTACTATAACTAGCTGAAAAAATACTATAACTGACGGTGGCTTATTTGGCGTAATTAAATTTAAAATTTTTAAAAATAGAAAAAACATGTTAGCCCATCACGGATAGTACAAACAGGAAAAAATAAGACCGTCAAAATAGCTAAAAAACTAAAAAACAGAAAAAACAAAATTATTGCATAGTGGAAAAGACATCAGAACCCCAAACCAAAACGAGCTGAACCAGTCAACTATGGTGTACGGATATGTAGCAGCGGCTGACATTTCTGCATCGTGTGGACCCACTAGTCGACTATGGTGTACGGCCCAGTCAAGAGCTTCCAAGTACGTTGTGGGGCAAACGTTGACCTCTGGTCTTGGGCAGACCCAGTGCGAACTGCATGTCTACATTTCATGCATGCATGCGTACGTGCAAAGTGTAAGCTAGTTTCTTGGTAAATCGATCTGAATGGAAGTTACGCAGTACTTGTTGTAGGTGACCAGAGCGCAGCCTGACTGACCTGACCTCGATTTTAATGAAATTCTGAGTTTGGCTGAGATTATCCCGATTTTTCCGAAGTGGAATGGAAGACAGACGGCGTGCATGCGCCAAATTCTGTCTTTACCTACTGCATGTATACCCCGATTTTTTTTCGTGTCTTTACCTATCGGATGGTATATATCAAATTAAAAACAATACATTATTTCTATCGACAGGAAACACAAATATAGTAGTTCACTATTCGTCGCATACAAATATAGATCTGAATTATCCGAGATTCACAAGGCCAGGTATCCGGATTATATATCCCTTATTTCAGCTCAGCCCACTTAGGCCATATACATAGGATTACATCAATTGTCTATAGCCTTACCACGTCAGATACGAGATGTTATAAAGGAGAGAGATCAAATTGAGCCATCTCTTTTATGTAACAGTCGGCTGTAACATGAGAAACAAAATATATTATGTCATAAAAGAGCTGTCTATAGATACACATAAAAAAACAACTTATTATAGGAATCATATATTCCCTCCGTTCGTATTTAGTTGTCGTTTCGCCCCTTCACACAGTACAAGGTGGTAATTAATGATTCGTTTAGTAACATGTTTATCCCTCTTGATCACTCTGACGGTAATTAATGGCAGCCAAATTACCCCAGCTTTGAATGAGTTTGCATGCACTGAGCGAGGCGGCGTGCGGTGGCAAGGCTCGAGCGTGGGCGCGCAGCTGAGTAGGCCAGAAGCGCAAGCGGCACAGGCGACCGAGCGAAGCGAAGCGTCGTACGTCGTCCACTTCACTTTGGTGCTATCATCTTGTTTTCTAAATACTTATCACAGACGATTTCTAAATCATCTTTATTTATACGTATGTGATAACAGACAGTTTATGTACCGTCTGTAAAAGTTGACCATTACAGATAGCTACTACCAAAATACGTCAGTGATATATAATACATTACAATGCCTGTTCTTTTTGGCTGAAATTTTTGACTTTTAGCTGATTACGGTACAAATTACAGAGAGATCGATACTCACTTGCGATTTTGGCTGGTACAGATGTTGGGCTTTTAACGTGTACTACGTTTAACTTGTAGACCCCGTCTTGAGAAAATACTCTGTTTAAAAGTTAGGTACTGTAATGGCTGCCAAAAGCCGGACGGCTTGTGCCCTGCCGAATACCACCACAGACGATTCTATATACCAACCGTCAGTGATATGTATACATATCACAGACGATTGGTACATAGAACCTGTTATTTATTACATATCATAGACGGGTTTTGGTCGCAGCCGTTTGTCATAGAAAGGCCTTCACAGATGGTTTATACCACAAACTGTCTGTGATATTTCGTTCTATAGTTAATTTTTTTTATTTTCTGTTAGCCTCAGGAAATGTTAGCCATGTCCTCTAAAAACAAACAAATACACATATATCACACAATACATAGATATCGATCACAAATAGACAGATATATCACAAATAGACTGAATGAATTACAATTGAATGAATTGTTTGATGATGTATAATTGAATCAAATGTTTGAACATATATTAATTCTTCTCGGGATTGAACTCTCCGTTTAGGTGAATGACCTCCGTCATCAAGAAGCCGGAGAGCAGTCCTTGAATTTTGGCAAGTTCATCAAGATTGTACTATTTCTTACCTACAACATTCTCAATTCCGACAATCCTTCTTTTTCCATAAAGAACTATGTGACGTTTCTTATTTGCTGGGTCGGTTACATAAAAAACTTAAACAATTTATCTCGGAAGTATGAATGGTTCATCTTTGTATCCTGCATATTCGAGGTCCACAGTAGTGACGCCGTACTTGTCAACATCTACACCCTGTGGGAGTTGGACGTAACGGCACCGAAATAGAAAGATCTTGAAAAAGACGTAGTCGAGCTCCCACATCTCCTCTACAAGCCCATAGTAGGAGTTGGGCCAGCGGTACTGAACTACTCATGAAATGCATCTATACAGACACCTGAGTTCTGGACGACGCTCTTTCTATCCTGATCTGTTGTATAAAATATGTACCCATTTATGTCGTATCTTTGACATGTCATAATTGTAAATTTTGGCATTTTTACCAACCATTGCAGCATTTCACACTACACCATGGCATAAATCCACCGTCATACCGTCTGTAGGCGAAAACCCCCTTTAATATCAGCGTGTCTGTAGGCAAAGACCTTTACCGACAGAAAATGTGTGTCGGGAGAAAGCCTGTCGGTAAAGGTCTTTGCCGACAGACCAAACCTTTACCGACAGACTGTTTGTCGACAAAGATGAAGTTTTACCGACAGACTACTTTTCCCTACAGACAAACAATTGCCGACAGACAAATAGTTACCGACAAACGTTTTGTAGAGAAATAGCACATACACCGACAGACAATCTGATGCATTACAAACTAACAGATTTTTTTTCAATATATATATATATACATATATATAAATCGCATAATATTGCAGTCAACACCAAATTACTTCATACATACATCCATTCAACACATATAGTCCAGAGTTGCAACATGTTTCACGCATACATCCAAAATGTCACACACAAATATACATCCAGATTATAGTTCTAAATTGCTCTAGAATTCAATCAGTACACCACAAATAGTCCAAAAACTCACATAGCTGAAACAATAGTTCTCCATAAGATCAGGTAGCATGTCACCATATCCAAAAGATCACAAAAGATCAACTAGCATGTCACCATGTCCAAAAGATCACAATGTCCAAAAGATTGCATTAACCATAGATTGTAACTAAGTTATCTATGTAGTACAAAGCATCAACTTCAGCCCTGGGTACAAAGCATCTAGAGGCCACCACCAGCAGTGAGCAAAAGTTTCACACCTAGCACATGTTGGTCCAGAGTACTATTCCAGCACAGTCCCTGTAAAAGAAATGAAATGAACGTCAACTTGATCTCTTATCTAGAACATGAACTAAAAAACAAATCTTAGAATGACAATAGTTTCCATTTGTTGGCAAAAGATAAACACGTTCATTAAGATGAACACAAAAGGACATTCATTTGAACACAAAAAGACATTCATTTGATCAATTATGACTTATTAGCAGAGCCTGTAATCATGTTCACCTACTAGAAAAGAATGGATTGGAAGAAAATACCTCCATTTTTGAGCTTTGTAGATTTGTTGCTAACCTTCAACTGCCAAATTTCCAATAGCGATAATTTATAGTTACAATGTGATGCAGACAACTAAAAAACTTAAAATACTATAAGTTGCAAAATCATACCCTATTGTTTGGCCATGCAATGCACATGTACTGAGCATCGATTAGAGTTTGCATATTATCATATGGACGGGGAAGCAAGGCATCTCTTTTCAGCACAACATTTACAACAACTTCATAGAACTGAACACCAAGAGGTTCACCTCCCACTATGGTGCTAGGGTTAGTTGATATAATTATTGCTTTAGCCACAGGGATATCATTCCTCAAGACAGCATATAATATAACATCCCTTCCAACCTAAAGGGCATACATTTCAGCGAGTAATATAAAACAATATTTAAGTGCATAATTGAAATCAGGGATTAGATAATTGAGAACATTACAAGGCTTTCTTCTCCACTGCAGGAGGCCTCGTGGCTTCTTCTTATGCCTGCATTGCTCCTTGATGGCACCCTTGGACTAATAACTTTTCTACGGATAACAGTGTCATCCTCATCGAATAGCATATTATCCATACGCCCTTGCTGATTTGAATTATTAAACTCTTCAAGTTCTGGTTCGATCCTTGGGCTCTACAAAAGCAGCGGAATAATTTTTAAGTAGTGCAAATCTGATTAAGTAGTCAATTGCATAATAACTGCATGCTAAGAATAACTCATAAGTGACATTATGCAACTCATAAGTGGAGATTATGCAACTCATAAGTGACATTATGCAACTTCACCTCAACATGACGTGAATTAGAAGCATGGTGGGAACTTGTTTCAATATTCTGGACACGTTGAGATAGCAACATCTGCTCCATTTGGTCAAAACGCTGCTGCATGTGATCCATGCGTTGTGTTAGAGCGTTAACTACTTCTTGAGTTTGTCGATGAGCTTCTATTTCTAGTTGAAGTCTTGTTGGCAATTTGTTACGCGCTCCTGGTGTGCCCACGTCTTGAGGAGTTGGTCCCTTTCCTAGAACACGAACAAAACCTCTTGGCTCCTTTAGACCACAGACATGTGCAAACAAATCACCCTCCTGGATGGATTTTTCCTGTAGTTCTGGGTGATTTTCAGCAGCTTCTTTTAGCTTTTGCTACAACAATGCATACCATATTAGCTAGTACTATTGAAAAAACACAATAGATCTATTAAAAAAACACATACAATTGTTGCCTCAGCCTGTGGAATCGGTTGTCCATTTTTAGTTGAATGTGTCTCAATCCAGATTTCATCTCGTCTAGCAACATGCCCAAGTTTTACCCCCTATAATAAGAGGTATTATAGTAAAAAAATCCTATAAATCGGATATGAAATCAACTTAAAAAGATGCATTTATGTTACCAATTCATGGCCAACACGAGCATAGCTTTTGCTACCAGATGTGTGTAACACATGCAATTTTTGGCGATTTGCTTTGCCTCTTAACGAGCGGGCCTATAGCACAAACATGAACATAACTACTTTTTCCATGTACAGCTATACTATATGTAGTAAACAAAATAACATAGAGATATGCATAACCTCTGCTTCTGGAGATTTCCAATGATTAACAAGCCACTCCCATTCTTTCGGACTAACTCTTTGGACACGTTTTTTCAGAAGTTGTTCAACAGACAAATTTGCATCAAAAAAGGCCTTCTTCAGATCAGCCTTAAATTCCCTCCATTGACTATGCGCTGTTGACAAAACAAACGGTAGACCACCCTGATCGATCTCATAATATAACTGTAATAAAATGAAAAATAGTCATTTTCAGCACTACACACAAAACAAAACAAGAGACAAATAATAATCCACATACCTGTATTTCATTCCACACTGCAAGCTTATTTTTGATATCAACTTCCCTCCAATCATCGTATGCAACCGATATTTTTTTCCTCACCAATGTTCCAATGACATTAGCAAACTCTTTAGAATCAGGCCCTATAGGCTGGCCAAATTCATTGAGGGTAATCTTGATTTTAGGTTGACCTGCTCTTGAAATTATGTTCACCTTTTTAATGATGCCCCTTACATCCTTTCTTTTTGGTTCATCACGTTGGAGTGCAACAGTTTGATCTAGAGGTGCAAGAAAAATGACAAAAATAGATACTTATAGTTCATTTAAAGTAGTACTTGAAGCAAGCATGGAAAATGACTGTAATCACATGACAAAGAAATCATGCAACATCCATATTATACTCATATCATATTATACTAGCAAGAATTTACCTTCTTCATCGGCATTCATTTCATGTTCCTCCGGTTGATATTCAGGATCTTGATGGACACGTTCATCTACATTGTCCTCCATATTTTTCCTTGTCCTGGGGCGTAAGTTATGAATTCCATATGGCGCTCCTTTTGTGCATTCAGTTATCTACGAAAAGTTATATGTATGTGAAATAAAAGGGACACATCATCGACAACATGAAATACAACTATAATAGACAGGCATATATAACCTTAGCAATTTTCTTGGGTGGCTTTTGAACATGTATATTGCTGGCCAATTGTGGGAGGTTAAGAGATTGCAGCTTCTCATTGTTTTCTACTATTGTATTGTTCCGATGTATTTCATAGTCTGTTAGTGTCCCTTGCTTACTCTTTCCTCCTGACCTTCCACCGACCCCCCTTTCTTTAATCCTTTCTCTTGCGTTTTCCATTCTTTTTCCTGCAGGTGATTGCAATTAGTTAGCAAATGTTCATCCATGTAGAATATTATAGCAGGACTTGACATGATGTAATTTGTACAAAACTTACTTTTCAGATTTATTTGCATCAACAATTATTCCATCTATATCTGTCCTGACACAACCAATATCTCCAACATTGATATTCATACTTGAAATAGGATGCACATCAGACAAAATTGTAGGTACGTCGATGTCATGCTCTAAATCTTCATTATTAGCTTCACGCATATTATAAAAATCGCGTGGTTTAGAATGAACAACAGCAAACCAATCAATATCAATAGGGTCTTGAACATAGTAAACTTGGATGGCTTGGGATGCTAAAATTAAAGGCTCATCTGATAGCTTGTCACCGGTATTGAATAAATGTTTGAAATTTACACTAGTAACCCCAAACTGATCTGTCTTTACCCACTTCCCTTCCGTGCGGATATCAACCCAGTCACACTTGAAGAGCACTATATTCCCATTGTTGCTATAATTCAACTCAATAATTTCTTTTATAATACCATAATATGTCTTGTTTCCTATTATGTGGCAGTCAATATTGCCCCTCTCAAAACATGTGGTCTGTGCAGTTAAAGAAACACTGCTGCTTTGAACAGGCCTTCCCTCATCATAAGCTTGGGTATGAAAATTAAACCCATTTATGGTGTAACTATTATATTTAGTAGCAACCATTGTTGGCTCTTTGGCTAAAATTTTTGTCTCATCTGGTTCATTCTCACCCATCTCAGCCACCTGTGATTATGACATATATGTCAACCTAAAGTTATATCACAGTAAAAATTAGACATTGGTATGACCACTTGCTTACTTACATGCAATCTAAACCACTCATGAAAGGTTTCATGATGCACGCGATTGATTTCTCGCTTGTTTCGAAGTCCAGTTGAGGAAAGATAGTTAATATGCTTGCTGCAAGTGTCATATTAGTACTGTTAGGAACCTCATATTACAATTTCACAATGCTAAAATAATTTAAATAGCTTACTTCAAATAAGAATCTATATTATCATAGTTGAACAAGACGTATCTATGTGCTTGCAGCCAAGTTTTATGGTCCAAAGCCACACAACATTTGCCAGCCAATCCTCGCCCAATGGTGCGAAAGAAAGGAGGAGTACTACCAACATCAATAGGGAAGCCTTCATCATTTCTAATCTGTTGAGTAAATCGAGTCACACCATGCAAATAGCGTGAACAGAATGTAAGACACTCATCGAATAAATAGCTCTCTGCAATTGATCCTTCCGGGTGACTTCTAGTGCGCACATACCCCTTACACCTCATCAAAAACCTATGCATACATAAATATGAAATTACAGTGAGTTTTTTTTGCAATGAGGCATGGCTACAATTATTTAATTTGTTCTTGTAGAAAATCACCTCTCTACAGGATACATGTTGCGAAAATGTACTGGACCAGCGATTCTTGCTTGAGCAGGGAGATGAACCATCAAGTGTATCATAATATCAAAAAATGATGGTAAGAATATGGTCTCAAGAAGACATAAGGTCTCAGCTATGTCAGCTTCTAGTTTTTGCATATCACTTACACGGATTACAGGCGAATATATTTGCTTAAAAAAATTGCTCACACGAATCAGTGCTGCACTAACATTTTCTGGTAGTATCCTTCTAACAGCAAGTGGAAGTAAGTGTTGCAAAAGAACATGGTTGTCATGACTCTTAAGCCCAATTATCTTTCTCTCATTAACCTGAATATTGCGCCGAATGTCTGATGCATAACCATCGGGAAACTTAACTCCCTTTAATACCGAACAAAACAACTTCTTCTCTTCAGGACTCATTGAATATGTTGCTGGAGGTAAATAAAATTTATATTCTACTTCAATAGGATGAAGATCACTTCTTATGCCTAGAGCTTGAAGGTCCAATCGAGAATTCAAGTTATCCTTAGATTTCTTGTCAGTACCCAACAATGTATTAATTATATTATCACATACATTCTTTTCAATGTGCATGGCATCAAGATTATGACGCATGAGCAAGTCCTTCCAATATGGAAGCTTGAACCAAATGGACCTCCTTTTCCATATATTAATTGGTTCCCCCTCCTTGCGCTTTCGTTTTTTTGATAGGTTCTTCTTAGATGGATCCTTGCCAAAATTTGGTTCCATGCCTTCGGTTTGCACCAAAATTTCCTCTCCAGACAATGGTTTAGGTGCTGACTGAAGCTCGGTAACCCCATCAAATGAATGACTATCAAATCTAAATGGGTGGTTTGCATGTAAGAACCTACGATGCCCCATGTAACAAGTCTTGCCCCCATTTTTTAATCGAAGAGAACATGTAAATGAGTGGCACTCGAGACATGCTACTTCACCTGAGGTAGAACATCCAGCCACATATCCAAGACCTGGATAATCTGAAATGGTGCATAATATGGCAACACGCAGCTGGAAGTACTCATCCTTGGAAGCATCAAAAGTTCTAACTCCATTAACAAACATATGTACCATATCATCAACTAGTGGCTCCATAAAAACATCCATATCACTGCCAGGAGCATATCGACCAGGAATTATCAAAGAAATAATGAAATTAGGTTGCTTCATAGAAATCCATGGTGGAAAGTTGTATGGAATTAGAATTACCGGCCAAATACTATAAGAAATATTCATGGATCTGAATGGGTTGAACCCATCTGTAGCTAATGCAAGTCTAAGGTTACGACTATCTGCAGCAAAATCTGGATGTTTATGGTCAAAATCCTTCCAAAGAGGAGAATCTGCTGGATGCCTAAGCAAACCATCTTTTGTCCGCTCTTCATCATGCCATCTTGCTAAGGCTGCTGTTCTAGAGCAAAGAAACAACCTCTGGAACCTTCTCTTTACAGGGAAATAGCGAAGAACCTTATTAGGAACCTTGTGTACGCGTTTCCCATTTGGACTCTTCTTTTCCGATTTCCACCGTGAAGTTTTACACTTTGGACAACATTCAACATTAGCATTATCCTTCCAATAAAGAATGCAATCATTTATACATGCACGAATGCTGACATATCCAAGTCCTAGGCATTTGACAGTTTTCTTGGCTTCATTGTAGTTTTTTGGTAGTGCTGACCCTTCAGGGAAAGATTCGTTAAGTAGATCAAGTAATAAGTCAAAACTCTTATCAGACCATCCCCCAAGCAACTTGGTGTGAAGTAGTTTTACTATGAAACGCAGCCTTGAGTATTTCTTACACCCTGGGTATAGGTCTTGCCCATAATCATTTGATAGGTTCCTAAGAGCATCCAAATCTTCATTTGTTTGCACTGGATCACCATCATCCTCAAAATCCCCACCTTTGTCTAACCCACACGCTAAGTCTCTAAGCAAATCAGAGATATCATCATTTTCGCTAGACCCCTCCACATCCCCAACCTCATCGTACTCAGGACAGTTCAAAAAAGATTTATCTTCCCCATGGAACATTCTTATCATGTAACCTTCTTCAAAGCCCTCACATATCAAATGCTCACGAACCTCGCTTTCATCTCCAAACTGAACAGACACATTTTCTACAAGGGCATTGTATCTTGTTGCCTATGGATGAATTACTAAACACATGTTGTAGGAATTTGTTCAGTCCTTGCAAATATATTGCTGTATGCCTACGTGAAATACATCCATATATATCAGTTACTATATAATGAAGTGGAGAATATAGACCTAAAATAGCTGAAAGTGATTCATATACCTAGGCTTATCCATCCACCCTCTATCCATGGTGCACCTTTGTTATTTTCACAAGCAAACTAGCCAAACCGAAAATACATGTTGTAAGTTCCCCAACAATTGCAAATATACGCATTTCACATTTAGGCCGTAAAACTAAAAGAGACTAAGAATCAATGATTTCAATCACACATTCAGAATGTTTATAACAAAACTAAGTAAACAGGAAAGTATCATGTTATCAACCTGGTGTATACAGATGTCAGCAGCAAGCTCAAACTCCTCCCCGAGACGATGCCAACAAATTTCTTTGAACAACTATCGTCCTCCCCGAGACGATGCCAACACAATTCTTTGAACAACTATTAGGGTTATCTGCATGTACAGTACAATCACACATTTTATCATCGTCTTGACCAAAATAAAATCAACAGTACAATATACTATACAATATACAAGACAAAGAGATGAATCAGTTAGTGTTGCAAATAACTATACAATATACAATCACACATCGGTTCCAGGCGGTTCCAGGCGCACAGGCGCACGGGGGCGGTTCCAGGCGCACAGGCGCACGGGGGCGGTTCCAGGCGCACGGGGGCGGAGGCAAGAAGGGGGCGGCGGCGGTTCCAGGCGCACGGGGGCGGAGAGGCAAGAAGGGGGTGGTGGCGGCCATGGCCGGGGGGAGGGGTGGCGACGCCCGAGGGAAGAGGGGGCGACGGCAGGGAGAAGGGGCGACGACGCACGGGGGGAGGGGCGGCGGCTCACGGGGGTAGGGGAGGCGGCGGATGCTGCGAGGGGCGGCGCCTCACGGGGGTAGGGGAGGCGGCGCACGAAGGAAGGGGAGGCGTCGCACGGGGGGAGGGTCGGCGGCGCACGGGGGAAGGGGAGGCGGCGCACGGGGGGAGGGGCGGCGCCGCCCGGGGGAAGAGGGGGCGACGGCAGGGATAAGGGGCGGCGGCGCACGGGGGGAGGGGTGGCGGCTCACGGGGGTAGGGGAGGCGGCGCACGGGTGGAGGGGCGGCGGCGCATGCTGGGAGGGGCGGCGGCGCACGGGGGGAGGGGCGGCGGCGCACGGGGGAAGGGGAGGCGTCGCATGGGGGGAGGGGCGGCGGCTCACGAGGGTCGGGGAGGCGGCGCACGGGTGGAGGGGCGGCGGCGCATGCTGGGAGGGGCGGCGGCGCACGGGGGAAGGGGCGGCGTCGAACGGGATCGAGGGTCGCCGCGCGGGATTTCTGCGGGGGGATCGAGGCGCACGGAGGGATCCAGAGGGGCACCCGCACCCCTATTTGGCCAGCGCGCCACATTTCCCGCGCGGGTGACTTTTTTTCGCGCGCACAATTGCCCACACACAAAGATTTAGCCACAGATATGCTGATGTTGTTCATACAATTACCGACAAACGATTGGTCCCAATAGGTTAAGAGTATTACCTACATATATTTTGTCGTTGATTTCAACTATTCCCGACAGACAGTCTGTCACTATACTTTACCGACAGACTGTGTGATGTTAAATGTCAACTTTTCCCTACAGACGACTGACGCTAAATATTTACCATGGTGTAGTGTCACTTGATGACCACTTATAGAATCGCACCTTCAACCATTCGTTGTACAGATGGTTATGCCGTCTCATAATCCAAACCTCCAACCAGCCTAGATTCTCTTAGTGTAGCATGTCTTTGCGGTCGTCAATATACGAGGACACTTCAGTCATGTGTTGTAAGACCGTGAAATGGGTTTGAGCGTACACATCCAGACCTGGAGTTATTGCTTTCCTTCCGATGGTCCTGATACCCCTCTAGTGTCCCTTCGTGACTATATAGAGGTACTTCTATCTGTTCAATCTGAGCCATATAATCGGCGCAGAATTCAATGACATCTTTGGTTGCATAACCTTCAATGATGCTACCCTCCGATCGAGATCGATTCCGTGCATAGGACTCGAGAATTCCCATGTACCTCTCGAACGGGAACATATGACGTAGAAACACGGGGCTGCATATCTTTATCTCTTTTACAAGGTGGATAATGAGATGGACCATGATATCAAAAAATGACAAAGAAAAATACATCTCAAGATGACATGGAGTTGTCACCACCTCGGCCTGTAGAGCATCTAGTCTATCAGGGTCGATAACTTTCTGAGCAATTGCGTTAAAGAAATAACACAACCTCATGATTGTCACTCGAACGTTGTTCGATAAAATACGTCTAACTGCAATATGAAGCAATTGTGTCATTAGCGCATTATAGTTTTGAGACTTAATGCTAATTAATTTCAAATCTTCAATGGAAATAAATTTTTTCATGCTGACGGAGTAACTGGACAGAACTTTCACACCATGCAAGCACTGGTATAGTTCAGTTCTCTTGGCCTTAGACAGAGTGTAGCAAGCTAGGGGAAGGTACGTTCGGCCTTTATCAGTCTCTGCCGATGCTAACTCGGTCCTGATGTTCATAGCGTCTAAGTCACGCCGTGCGTTTGTACCATCCTTTATTTTATCACGAATATTGAGTAAGAGACCAATTAATCTATCACGAACATTTTTCTTTACGTGCGTGACATCGATACAATTGCGAATTTCTAAGTGCTCCTAATAAGGTAAGTCACAAAATATTGATCTCTTCTTTCAAATGTTCTTCTGACGGGTCCTCAACCTACATCGCTTTCCAAGCAAACATCGATATCCTTAACCATATCGTAGACCTCTTTCCTGCTAAAAGGCCTTGGAGCTGAGTTACCGATTTTTTTCATCAAATTGTTTCTTCATTTTGCGGTATGAGTGATACCTTGGAAGGAACCTATGGTGACATTTGTGCACAGTTTTGTGTGAGTTGTTTAATCACACACTCTCGGTATAATTTAAGTAGGGCAAACATGCTTTGTCTCCTTTTGTTCTCAACCTCGATAGGTTACCATGGGCAGGAAAATCATTGATGGTGCAGAACAACATAATTCACAGAGTGAAGTTTTCTCATTTGTCCGCATCTCATACATGTACCCATTCATTCTATAGTGTCACAAGATCATCCACCAATAGTGCTAGGTACACATCAACATTCCCAAGCTATTTTGGCCCTTGGATAAGTAGTAACATCAAAATGTACTTTGCTTCATGCACAGCCAAGGAGAAAGATTGTACATGAATACATTCACGGGTCAGGTGTTATGTCAGCTACTCATGTTACTAAAAGGATTCATTCCATCTGTACTCAACCCAAACGTTATATTTCTCAATTTCGCCCCGAAGTCTACAAACATCCTATCGATGTTCCTCTATAGGGCAGAAGCAACAGTGTGTCTTATCTTTTCATCTTTCTTACGCTCCTCTGAATACCAACGCAACAATTTTGCATTCTTTCAGTTCACAAATAAATGCTTCAAATAGGGAATTGCAGGCATATACCACAACTCCTGAGCAGGAAGTCCTTACTTCACCTCGATGCCCTCGCCATCATCGGAGTCATTCTTATGCTTGTATCGGGATGCTTTACATATCAGACAAACATATAAGTTTGCATACTCTTTACGATAGAAGATACAATTGTTCGGACAAGTATGTATTTTTCTACTTCTATTTCCAATGGATAAAGAATCTTTTTGGTTTGGTAGGTGGTTCTCGGCAACACATTAACCTTCTTGGCTTAATAGGTGGTTCTCAGCAACACGTTTCCTTCTAGAAGGATGCTCGCTAGGAGACCTAACAACGTTGTGAAACTCTTGTCGGACCAACCATTGATTGCCTTCAATTTTAGTAGTATAAAAATAGATGGCAACCTTATGTAATGCAGCTTGCATCCCAGGAACAAAGGTTTCTCCGAGTCTTTCATCAAGCCATCGAATTTACGAAACTTTCTATCACTATAGTTCCCTTCTGCATCGTGTAGCATCTGGTCCAAACTGCCATTGTGCAACATATTCTTGTTGAAAGCACAGTCCACAACCGACAAATCGTTGTCTCCCTCGTTGATGTTATTACTAACTTCCTGTATAATCTTCTCTTCACCGTGACTGGTTTAACATGTATACCCCTTTTTGAAACCCCTTTCAAATCAAATGAGTTTCTATATGTACTGAGTTGGTAAACATATTCAGATTATCGCAATTAATACATAAACAATACATATATTTCATCCTCTTCTTTAACATATCCTGGTCGGCCGCTTTTCTAAAAGTAGACGCGCCATCAATGTACTCTTCACTCACACGGTTCTCAACGTACATCCAGCTTCGATCCATCTACAATACGCATGTAACAAATTAGTGTTAAATTAGATTAATGCTACTATAGCTAGCTAGCCTAATACTTACACATAATTGTTATTCACATTAATAAATTATCCATCTAAAGTAGCTAGCTACGTACTATTCATGAAGCAATATATATATATCAAGCAAGAATATATTAAAGTAAACTAGGAGTAGTGACCCATTCTTAAATTAGAGCAAACTACCAAGCTAGATTATCATCTCTTTTTATTATAAAGTATATAATTAAAAGCAAATACTAACCTCAAATCATCTAGAACAAATTGATCTACAAGTGGTATGCTTCACCAAACTTCCCAAAGCCGACCGCCTTCTTCAAAGCAATGCAATCAAGACAAATCTATCGAGACCAGGCTGGCTAGGTATTTAATAACACGGTGTATCACTAACACGTCCAACCACGAATTGTCTGTGATACAAAATTACCACAAATGGATCTCATTAAGAATGATCTGTGAATTGTCACGGATGGTTCCTAAAAAGAACTGTTTGTGATAATGGGAAACTTCACAGATGGTTCTAAAGTAGAACCATTTGTGATACATATCACAGATGGTTTGTTTTACTAAACCGCCTATAGTAGTTCCTTGTATAGCTAAAAAATATTCTATTTTTTAGCTAGTCTCAGGAGTAAATATGTATTACTTAATTATTTTTTACTAGTCAGTAATACCAACATGTCGTTATACCGAGTCCAATTACATATATAGATGATAGTAAATACAAATTCAACCAATTTTTTATTTTTGTATTTACATATGGTCAAACAGCGTAGCTAGTCACTTCTTATAAAGATTAAAAAAAGTTGAACCTAAATAATCAAAGTTTTTCTAGTGGCGGAGGTAGCATGCTATCTCCATCTTCAAAACTTCATAGACGGTGACGTTGGCATCAGACGGTTCAGGATCATCAGTAAATGAAGCCCGAAATGTGTCCACCTGCTAACATGCTTGTTCGATTATCTCCCGAAGACCCTCCGATTGATGAATCAAGTCTAATTGAGCCCATAGGCTCTCTTCCCTTTCTTGAGAGGTCTCGGCAAGGTTGACTAAGTAGTCCAACAATGGCAAGCCTACTGGAGATGTGCAAAGTCGTTGTGGAGGACCACATCGATGTCAAGGTTAGCTCGATGAAAGTGGGAGACCAACTGGAAGAAGCGGCAGAGAAGGATGTTAAGACAGCGGAAGGTGGATGTTCCTGCTTCGGCAAATCCTCGGATATAGGAGGGAGAACACTATTGGCATAGTATCCTGCCGTAGCATCCGCTAGTGTATGATCAGCGAGGTACTAATATAGGATGGTCAGGTAGGCCATCAATGTCGCTGACAAGGAAGAGCAGAGAGCTATTTATTTGTGCTTGAGAGTAGATCAGCGATGTGGGGATTAATCTTTGGTGGCAGTTGATCATTTTTATATAACAAGGAATAAGCTCGGTACATGAGATGAAGGGACACATCGGGAAGCTAAAACGGTCGGAGAGACGTGTGCATTAGGGAGCCAAAGCACCATTCATGCGTATAAGAGATACATACCACAGACACTTCCAACTACAAATCATCTGTGATACGTAATTATCACAGATGGTTCGTATTAATAACTGTCTGTGGTAATATCACATATGTTTCTAATTAAAAACCATCTGTGGCGTCTGTAATTATCACAGACGGTTCTTGTTAATAACCATCTGTGAACAATCATATACAGTTATTAACAAGAATCATCTATCATAGTTGCATATCACAGATGGTAGACGGTCACGCTTGTAAAATCGTCTGTGATAATTACAGCATAGACGATTCCCCATGAACCGTCTGTGATGAGGCGTCCAGTATAGCTTGTTTTATAGTAGTGTTTTATGTTCATTGCTTCACTCATTCTCTAAGTAGCATCAAAAGACAAGTGCAAGGGCATACTCCATCTGTACTATGTTAGTATACAGATTACTAGTACTACTACTCCATTAGTTTGTAGAAAAGGGTGGTAAATCTATGATAAATGAATGGTCACTACTACAAATAGGGTCATCACAAACGGTTTGAAACTGTTATTACAGATGGTTTTCTGAACCATCTGGATTTATGGATCAATGATAACTAGAGGTTATCACAGACGGTTTGTGAGCCATCTGTGGTAAATACAACACAAATGATTTGTAACTAGAACCGTCTGTGATACTCTAACATCATAGACGGCTCGAAGTAAAAACTATCTGTAATACTCTAACATTACAGATGGCTCGAAGTAAAAACCGTCTGTGATACTCTAACATCACAGATGGCTCAAAGTAAAAACCGTTTGTGATACTCTAACATCATATATGATCCTAGCTACCAACTGTTTATGATGGGTGAATATCCACTACAGGAAAAAGGGCCTCTAGGCACGCTTTTATAGTAACGCACGCTAAAAGCGTCTCTACATGGTCATGTAAAGATGTTTTTTGACACGATTTTGTGAACATATCAACATGACATGACATTAGACACGCTTTTAGTGTCAAAAGGCATCTGTAGACACTTTTTTAGACGATATTGAAAACGTCTCAAACTGACACGGTGTTAGACACGCTTTTAATCGTCAATAGCATCTAGACATGTTACAAAGCGTATCAGAGAACGCTCCATAGCAAATTAAACATGTTTTTTAACGCGATACTAAAGTCGTCTCAAGTTGACACGGTTTTAGACACACTTTTGATCGTCAATAGCATTTAGACACGTTACAAAGCGTATTAGAGAACGTTCCATAACCAATTAAAGATATTTTTTGACGCGATACTAAAGTCGTCTCAAAATAACACGGAGTTAGACACACTTTAAACCGTTAGTATAATTTATGCACGTTGCAAAGCGTATCAATAATCATACATAGTCACGTAAACATGCTTCTTGATACGATATTGAAAACATCTCAAAGTGAAACGAAATTAGATGCGCCTTTGTCATCCATCAGTAGCATGTAGAGACGTTGTAAAAAATATATTAAACATCCGATACATATCTAAGCTCTCTCTCTCTTTACACAAAATCTTCTTCTACAAATTTTCAGCTCATTCAAAACTAAGTTGCATAATTTTATTTTTCTTCTCTTCTCAATTTTTTTCCTTTTCCTTTTTCTTTTCTTTCCTCTTTCTTTTCTTACCTCGGCCGACTCTCATTTTTCCCGAATCCCGCCGCCTCCCGCCTCCCTCTCTCCCGGCCGCCTCCTGCCTCCCGCCTCCTCCTCCCCCCCGCCCTCGGCCGCCTCCTCCCCCCCCCCCCCCGCCGCCCCTGGCCTCCTCCTCCCCCGGCACGGATCCCCCGCCGCCCCCTCCCTCCCTCTGGGCCTCCCGAGTCCCGCCTCCCTCAGCGCGCCCTCCCTCCCTCCGAGCCTCCCGCCTCCCCCACTGCGCCCTCCCTCCCTCCTGGCCTCCCCCACTGCCCCTCCCCCAGCCACCTCGTCCTCCCCCCATCTCCCCCCCGCCGCCTCCTCCTCTCCCCACCTCCCCCGCCGCCGCCTCCTCCTCTCCCCACCTCCCCGGGCAGCCGGGCCCCTCCCTCCTCCCCCACCTCCCCCGCCGCCGCCGCCGCCTTCTCCCCCCACCTACCCCGCCCGCGCCCCGCTGAATCACGACGCCTCGGCCTCTCCTACTGAGTCACATCTCTCTAGCTCTCCTACGCAGTTCCCTAGTGACCTCCCCGCCGCCTTCCTCTCCCGTCCCCGCGGCGGCGCTGCCTCCGCCGACGACAGCACCGTCAACCATCAACGATGGCACCGTCTCCGGCGGCCTCCCGGGCTACCCCTCCTCCCCCGCCCGCGCCGCCCGCTCCCTGGGCAGCCTCCCCGCCATCGCCAAGGTACGCCCAAAACCCTAACCCCTCTCGCTTCCGCTAGGCCGTGCGTGCGAGCAAAAGAACCGACGTTGTATGCCCCTTAAGAGAAAGTGAGATATAATCATCAGGAACTGAGTTCCACATGTACTAAGCAAAAAAACAAAACTCCGCAAAAAGTTAGCTCAGACATTTCCATGTAATAGTCACCTGCTGTTTGATCCAAATGTTGTTTTCTCCTTTCTTTTGCTTCACTCTGAATCTATAGACTTAATCTCTGTACTGAATTGGTAAATGATACATAAGTGTCTTAGATTTTATTTACCCTGAATGGTTATGTTCATCTCTGACGCCTTAGGAGGTAGGATTCTAGAACCGTGTTTTGGGCTGATCTTATTTATTTATTTATAAAATTGAGTTTGCATATATTGCAGCTATAATTTTCTTAGTGTGTTGGTTGAATTTAGAAGAGGGCTTCAAGGTGGTCACTTTGCTGCACTGAAACCAGGAGATTGAATTTAGATATAGATATATGAATTTTTTCCAGTCCTAGATTGATCCGTTGAAGATGAAATGAAAATGGAGCAGATCCAATTGTGGTGTCCTAATTATTGTACTGTCATGTTCTTGATTTACAAACAAGTGTAAATTTCAAGGCAAGCTTACAGCTCAAATTAGGATTCTATCCAGTAGCATGCCTGCAGAGAATAAGTTCCTGGTGTATTAGTTCATCTATCTAAAAGATTGTTGATCTGATTTTGTTGGTACAAATCTAGTACTATTATAGTGCTTATATGAGTTTCTGCACCTTAAAATTTGCATGTACTTGACCAAAAGGTGATTTCTCTATTGAATTGATAGCTGAAATGAAAGCATCCTTTCAGTTTGTTAAACTAATAATCCATTCAATTCCACTTCTTTTTCGATATTAGAAGCATGATAATCAATAAAAAGGCGAATTATTTTATAGGTTCAGTACTTCTACTGTGTGTAAGTTTCTCTTTTATCAGTTAACCTAGGCTCATATGTTTTTCAGTTAAGTTTTCTAAAAAAACAGAAAGGGAATGGATTAAAATATAGGTGCTTACATGTAACTAGATTGTAGTTTTTTTCTTATTTGTTCTGTAGAATCAGGGAAAAGGAGCTTATGGTTAGAGACTATGGAAAAGTAGATTGAATATACTCAGGCTTAGTAATGTAGCTATGATAACAAGGGACAGATGGCAGGATATTTGTCTGATTAGGCCAGTTTAGACTAAAATTATGAAAATCCTAGCTGTTCAAAATTTGCATGTACAAATTTGGTGTGCATACATCAGCCACTGTACTTATTCATTGATTCTTATGTAGGCATTTCATTGGCTCACTCTTCTTGGGGAAAATTCCAAAGCAGTTCACTAAGAACTGTAGTTGTTTCAGCATTTGATTTATGAAACCAGTACATATCCTATATCAGTACCATAAATGCTGGAGTTGGTATCACCTAGGCTTGTTTTCCATAGAAGGATCAAAATTTGAACATTAGGTTCAGTACTTCCACTGTGTGTAAGTTTCTCTTTTATCAGTTAACCTCGGCTCATATGTTTTTCAGTTAAGTTTTCTAAAAAACAGAAAGGGAATGGATTAAAATACTAGGTGCTTACATGTAACTAGATTATAGTTTTTTTTCTTATTTGTTCTGTAGAATCAGGGAAAAGGAGCTTATGGTTAGAGGCTATGATAACAAGGGACAGATGGTAGGATATTTGTCTGATTAGGCCAGTTTAGACTAAAATTATGAAAATCCTAGCTGTTCAAAATTTGCATGTACAAATTTGGTGTGCATACATGTAGTATGATAAAATTTTAAAATCCGTAGCAACGCACGGGCATTCACCTAGTGTATTGCAAAAGAAAAAAAATACTAATTGATTCCATTTCATTCTTACTGCTTGTCAGAGGGCGATGGATCGTAGTTGGATGAGTAAGCCAAGACATGATACTGCATATCAAGATGGTGTTGAGCAATTTTTGGCTTTTGCTTACCGGGACATTCCACATGATAGCGAGATACTTTGTCCTTGCAAAAAAATGCAAAAGCAGATTAAACCAGAGTCATGATGAAGTCAGGACACATTTGAGATGTGATGGTATTATTCAAGGTTATACGACTTGGGTTCATCATGGAGAGATGTATGATAGTCCATCATTTGCATTTGTTGACGTGCCAAATAACACTACAAATTTGCCTACTTCGGGTGTCCCAAGGGCTGCTGCAGTACAAGATGGCATGCAAGAACTACTTCAAGCTGCCTTTTGCAGGGCTGAAATGTTCGAGTCACTGCCAAGTATGTCTGAAGGTGAAGTAGATGATGTTGAATCCGGATTAGCAAATATAGAACATATTGTAGCTGAAGATGTGCATCCTGCAGATGACAATGCTAAGGAGAGTGAACAGAATCTGTATGCAAGATACTTGAAGGATGCACACACAAGCTTATATCCTGGTTGTAAATTTACTAAGTTGTCATTTTTGGTCACCTTATATCACTTAAAGTGCTTACATGGTTGGACACAAGAATCATTTACATCACTACTGGGTGTACTATCTACTGCACTTCCTCCTGAGGCAAACCTACCTAAGACATATTATCAAGTGAAGAGAATCATCCGTGCTTTAGGCCTTGACTATGTGAAAATCCATGCTTGCCCCAAAGATTGCATGCTTTTCCGAGGAGATACAGCTGACAAAGATTTTTGTGATGTGTGCCAGAGCTCTTGTTGGAAAGATGTTAAGAAGAATGGTTCTACAGCTAAACCTAAGAAGAAAAACAAACCAGCAAAAGTGTTGCGTTATTTTCCACTGATACCAAGGATCCAAAGGTTATTTGCAACTAGCAAAACTTCAGAAGACATGCGATGGCATGATGACGGCCGTACAAAAGACGGAAAACTGCGACATCCAGCAGATGGTGAAGCTTGGGAAGATTTTAATCGTAGATATCCTGATTTTGCAGCAGATGCTCGTAATGTACGCCTTGGTCTTGCAAGTGATGGATTTAACCCTTTCCGAAATATGAGTTCAAAGCACAGTACTTGGCCTGTAATGCTGGTTCCTTACAACTTGCCACCTTGGATCTGCATGAAGCAAACATCTTTATTGTTGTCGATGATCATTCCTGGACCAGATTCTCCAGGGAATGATGTTGATATATACTTGCAGCCCTTGATCGATGAGCTCTTAACATTGTGGGATGGAGTGGAAACATGTGATGCCTCTTCCCGAAAAAAATTTCCGCTTCGAGCAGCACTATTGTGGACTATAAATGATTTTCCTGCATTAGCTTACCTATATGGTTGGAGCACAAGTGCTACATATGCATGCCCATCATGTGGTGTGGCGACAAAATCATTTTACCTGAAGAATGGTAAAAAGATGTGCTACATGGGCCATCGTCGATGGCTCCCACAGGATCACATATATCGAAGGCAAAAGAGCCAGTTTGATGGCACGACAGAGGCTGGACTTGCACCTGAAACAATGAGTGGTACTTCTGTTTTGAGAATGTTAGAAGGCAGAGTGTTTGTTTTAGGGAAAAAGGGGTGCACAACAAAGAATACAAAGGGCAATAAGAAAGGAAAAAACAAAGGAAAGCAAGATGAAATCCATAAAAATTGCAAGCGTAAAAGAGGACGACAAAAGAAACAGAAAGATGGGAACAATGGCAAGAAGGAGAAGAAGCCAGAAGATTGGTTGAAAAAGTGGTCAATATTCTTCGAGCTACCATACTGGGAAAAGAACAAACTAAGACACAATCTAGATGTGATGCACTTAGAGAAAAATCTATGTGAAAACTTTATTACAACTTTATTGGATATTCCTTCCAAAACAAAGGATGGTCTTAAAGCACGACTAGATTTAGTGGAACTTGGAATTCGACAGAATCTTCATCCTGTGGTAGATAATGAAGGAAAGCAAACTGTGACTGATGCACCTTTTACCATGTCTAGAGAACAAAAGGAGGTTCGTTGTTCAGTAATCCAAAACATGAGGACACCTGATGGCTATGCATCAAACATTTCTAGGTGTGTTAACATGAAAGATTGTACATTGAGTGGACTAAAAAGTCATGACAATCATGTTTTACTACATGACATTCTTCCAGTGGCACTCCGATCCTGTTACCCCAGCAAAGATGTCATGGAAATAGTTATTGGAATATCTAATTTCTTTAAGAAGTTGTGCTCCAAGGTGATAGATGTTGATGAGCTACAAGAACTTCAAGAGAGTATTGTGATGACACTATGTAATATGGAGAGAATTTTCCTGCCATCATTTTTTACTGTGACTGTTCACTTGATGGTGCACTTGGTAGAAGAAGTTAAACTTGGTGGCCCCGTTCACTACCGGTGGATGTACCCCATGGAGAGGTACGTAACTACACATTGCAGTGTTATTGTCAATAATTCGTTCAACTAACATGTGTTCATGATTTCATTTAGATTTTTTGTTCGGCTCAAAGCGCTTGTGAAGAACAGAGCTCACCCAGAAGGTTCGATTGCTGAAGGATATTGCATGGAGGAGTGCATGACCTTTTGTTCGAGATTTCTTGATGGAAATACTCGTTTTACCAGACCAGCTAGAAACCCTAAACCTTCAGACAATATGAAAGACATGTACTTGTTTGAGAGTGCTGGAGAACCAATTGGAAAGTCTACTACTATAAGCCAATTCGATAGCCAGCTTCTTGTTCAGGCGCATCGATACGTATTGCGACACTGCGATGAACTTGAAGAATTCCGCAAGTGTGTAATATAGCCCCCCTATTTTTACTTTTTAGTAAGTTGAAGCCATGACACTGTATAACTAATAATCCAATTGTTGTAGAAAATTTGTAGATGAGGAGAAAGGAAAATTGTGTCCTTCAACTACTTTGACTCGTGCTTCCATCGAGAAGTTGATAGATCAACACTTTCCTGACTGGTTGGAACAAAAGGTGCAGTACAGCTGAAATAGCTTATTAGGCCATGAGTTTAATAGAACGAATTGATCTAATTACTTTCTTCAATGCAGATTATCCTAGGTGATGGACTAGGAATCACTAAAAAGGTCCAAGCTTTGGCTGCAAAACCGAGCAGATGCGGCGTGAGATATAGCGGCTATATTATTAAGGGTTTCAGGTTCCACACTATGAGTCGTGAGGCTGCACAGTCGACACAAAACAGTGGTGTAGTGAACATTGTAGAAGATGGGGTTAATTATTATGGCAGATTATCAGATATAATAGAATTGACATACAATGACTACAAGGTTGTGCTTTTCAAATGTGATTGGTATGATGTCCATCATCGTGCTGGTTTACGAAAAGATGCATTTGGATTAACCCATGTGAATTTTTCTCGAAAAATACACACTGGGGAAAAACTAGAGCATGATCCTTTTGTCTTTTCTTCACAAGTGGAGCAAGTCTTTTATGTTGAAGACCCAAAAGCTGAAGGATGGAATGCTGTGGTAAGAGTTAAGCCACGAGATACTTTTGACATGGGTGATGATGAACTGGCATCAGATGAAGTAGATTAGACTAATATATGGCTTTCAGGTACACTTATGGGCCTATGTTTCTGTTTATATGAAAATGTTTCATCATTGTTTTTTTAAAAAAATTGTCATTATAGGGTTTGTGTTTTTGTAGCATTATGCTTCATTCCATTCCCATTTTTATGACTGCTATATTCCGATATACTTATGAACTAAAACACGAGTCCCCCGCCGCCCCTGGCTGCCTCCTCCTCCCCCCGCACGGGTCCCCCGCCGCCCCTCCCTCCCTCCGGGCCTCCCGAGTCCCGCCTCCCCCACCCTTGTTTTAAAACAAAAACAAAAACCAAGGAGCAAATAACTTGAAGATCGATGTGTGGCTCCGTTCGTTTCGGCTTCTGGCTTCCGGCTTATTTTCACTATTCATAAATTTCGTCTTTTTTCTGAACTTTTGGCTTTTTGTTGAGCTTTTTTACCAGTTCTTTTTTCCCGTATTTGTTTGTATTATACATAATGAGCTAACATATTTTATATATTTTTTAATATTTTTAAATTTAATTATGCTAAATAAGCCTCTGTCAGCTACAACGTTTTTTCATCCAGCTGTAGTACTTTTCAGCCATAAGCCACCCAAAAAAAGCTTACAGTGTACGTACTGCCTTCTACGATTTCTCATGTACAGTACAAAATGAACTTTGGCGGCGAATTCCAATGGCATGTCAACGGTACAGATTGGAGCCAAACGTGAAATTTTCAGCTCATTCAAAACTAAATTGCATAATTTTATTTTTCTTCTGTTCTCAATTTTTTTCCTTTTCCTTTTTCTTTTCTTTCCTCTTTCTTTTCTTACCTCGACCGACTCTCATTTTCCCCCTCCTCTCCATCTCCCTCTCTCGCCTCGCCAGATCCGGATCCCGCCGCCTCCCGCCTCCCTCTCCCGGCCACCTACTCCTCCCACCTCCCGCCTCCTCCCCCCCCCCACCGCCCTCGGCCGCCTCCTCCTCCCCCCGCCGCCCCTGGCTGCCTCCTCCTCCCCCCGCACGGGTCCCCCGCTGCCCCCTCCCTCCCTCCGGGCCTCCCGAGTCCCGCCTCCCCCACCGCGCCCTCCCTCCCTCCGAGCCTCCCGCCTCCCCCACCGCGTCCTCCCTCCCTCCCAGCCTCCCCCACCGCCCCCTCCCCCAGCCACCTCCTCCTCCCCCCACCTCCCCCCCAGCCGCCTCCTCCTCTCCCCACCTCCCCGGGTGGCCGGGCCCCTCCCTCCTCCCCCCACCTCCCCCGCCGCCGCCTGCTTCTCCCCCCACCTACCCCGCGGCACTCGGCCGCCTCCCCCCTCCTCCCCACGCGTCCCGCCAATTGCAGTGCAAAAATTAACTTGCCGCCTATTGTATTACTAATTACTTTCATTTGCCGCCAATCGTCCCTATGCCCTCCGAGAAAATAGCCAAACTGCCGATTAATCTACCTCTCCCTCTCCGTAGAAACTTCCCCCATCAGTTCCATCTCCTAGATCCAGGGGCCCTCCGCGGCACCAAAACATAACAACCTTCCCTCTGTGCCAGATCAAGCCACCGCCGCCCCAAGCATCGCGACGACATTCAGAAGCCCGCCCGAAGAAACCCGTCGCTCTTCCCTTTGGCACTGAATCGCCCCATCTCAAAGGCCAGGCCGTGGTGACCTTCCCTAGGTGCCGCAGCTATCGGTGAGTCCGTCTACGCCTGATTCCTCTCTTCATCTATGCCAGCTGCCTCTCCCGTTCAATTCTGTAGCACCACCATGTTAATCTCTGTTTGTTTCTTTGTTGCATATCCAGCAGGCTGAACACATTTCAAATCTTAGATGAGTACATAGCCGCTGCTGCAGTACTGTGATTGTAGTAATTTCAATTCAAAGTTGATATCATGTTTTGTTATGGATGTCCATTGGGAGAAACGTTACAGTAGGCGGTCCAAGCAGTCCACCTGATCCAAGTTGTCGTATCAGTTTACCGGTCTAGGAGTCCAGTCTTCTTTTGAATTGTATTAGGAAAGCTTTTGGTTTAGATAAGAAGTGGGTTAGAATTCGGTCTCAGGTTAAGAAGTGGTTTAGGAGTCGGGTTCTGTGAGGAGAAGCTTTTGGTTTACATATCACATTAGTTCATTATTCCAGATGTCATGTTTAATCATTTACTGATCTTAAGAAGCATGTAAAGCTATGAAAAATCACACAAGCTTCTTGTGAAACAAACGTCTGAAGCTCATTCTTCAGATAAACAAAAGGATACATGATTTAGTGTACATTATAGGAAAGAAAGAGATGAATTCTTTGCTCTGACGATGCTATCAAGATTGGAACCTTTACGAATCAATCTGCTGCTTCCTGGCTTGTGATAATGTAGATGCAAACTGAAGTTCCTTTCTCCTATAGATTGGAGATTAGTAGCTATGGTTGGCCAATTTTAAATATCGTGTTGGGGTTACATTAAGTCAATCCCTTATCTCTTAGTTGTCGTTGGAGCACTCACTTGCCAAAAAAATAGTGTAGAAATCTTATCATCCTTTCTCTATTAGAATGAATTTTTGTAATGACATCTTCCTGCTGATGTACCTCACAGCTTACTCTTTAATTTATATAAGTGTTAATTTTTGCTTTGCAGTAGAAATCATGGCAAGAGGATCTCGAAGATTAAGGAACTTGAACCTTGAAGCACAAGATGCAGGATTGGAGCAGCAGGGGCATGATGATTTGGCAGACAATGAGAACGAGGAAAATTTACAAGGTCCTCCAGATGTTGACAATATATTAGCCCGCATGCCAAACCAACGTGCAAGTCCAATTAAGATAATATGTAAGTTTGATATTTTTGCGTTGACATATCTAAATACAATGTCAAATCATATAATTTCATACATGTAGGGCCGAATGGACAGGAGCGGCAAGTTTTAGGGGATTTTGGAGTCTCAGATTTATTGAAATTACAAGGAGGAAAGGTAATTGTAGGGACTGATGAAAATGGTGTACCAAATGAAAGGTCAGCCTCTGTTCTTGGACAGCACCTTGGGGATCTAGCACAAAAATCAACATTTGCCCCATTACACATTCCAAGATGGGACAATGATCTATTCAATAAACACAAGGAACAAATAATCATGGATGTTGAGGTAAAAGTAATCTATACAATGCAAGAAAAGTATATTAATGTTTGTTCCAGTCACTAACTATTTAGCTTTTCTTTGTACAGTCAAAATTTGTCTTTCCTAGCCAAACGCTACAACTTACAAGAGACTGGATCCTAAGAACTGTAAACAATAGGCGGCGAGCCTACAAATCTATGTTGAAGAAAGAACATTTCAATCGTGAAGAGAGATCTCTAGATCAAATTATACAAGGTAGACCAAGAACTGTTAATGAACATCAGTGGAGATCTCTTGTTAGCTTTTGGTGTCAAGAAACACATAAGGTGACATCTTTTTTATCTGACATTTACAGGAAAATTGAAAGAAAGTAATGTAACATTTGTGCTTTATCACTTTGCTATATTTACAGAAATTGTGTGCAACAAACTCTCGGTGTGCAAAAGAACAGAAGAATACACACACAACAGGGAGGAAAAGCCATGCTAGACTGAAGAAAGAGATGGTGATATATATTCTAACTATGTTGTTATCTATCAAATTCAATGATCATGTAATAGAGAAGTGATTGGATCCTCAAATTTAATATCTTGTGCAGGAAGATCAAAGGAAAGGAAAGGTTCATAGGACAGAATTATGGGATGCTGCTCATAAGAAAAAGAATGGCAGATACAGCACCAACAAAGTGAAGTCAGTAATGGTATATTTTTCTGCTCCTAATGATTAACGTTGGATTTGAAATTGTTGTTACGATTATGTGAACTTCCTATATGCTTATTTCAATAGGATGCATCATTTGAGGAATTAGAAAAAAGGAAAGAGCAGAACAATGGTAATCTTTCAGCTAATGATTTTAATGAGGTGTTCTATGAGATCGTTGCTAAACAATTAAAAGCACGCGGGTACTATGATGATAAGTACTGGAGTCAAGTACAAGTTTCTAAAGGTATTACTTTTGTTACTCAAACTGAGGAAGAAAGAAGGTACCATGACAAAGTAAATACAATGGAAAATAAGATGCAACACATGAGTAGTGTCATGAAACATTGGCTTGCTTTTATGTCACAAAAGTATCCAGATGAGGATTGGATAAATGAAATGGAAAGAGCTCTACATGATGAAGTAAGCCTCCATGGGTCCCTTTCTATGTCTCCCTCTCTTAGAGATGAGTTTATTTGTATTTTGTAACTATGTGTCTGATGTTTCATTTTTCTGCAGGTTGTTCATACTGAAATAGATGGTGATACTGATACTGAGCAGGATTGTAGTGATGACAGTATCCATGGCACATATAGTGATAATGATATTGACATCGACCCTAAAGACCCAAATGATAATGTGTACTCTCCAGAAAATTCTGTTCAGGTAACACTATACCTTTCTTCAGCATGCTCATTTGTGATTCTACGTAACTGTAGCTATGAGATGCAGCCGCAGCCACAAGAATCAGAAGCGAGCGCAGCTCTTATTTCTAATTTCTTAGCTACAATATAGTATGTAAGTACATGCTAATGTCCTAAATACTATGGTTACAAATATGCAGGGGCCACATACCCAGAATTGTAGTCAAGTCAACAAGGATTTTGTCCGGTCCTCGTTACCACGTGAGCCAATGGTTGCAAAGGTATGTTAGATATGTCTATTGCATCAAAAACTGAAATCTAATTAACTAAGAATATTCAGAGTCGAATGGTTTAGAAGTGAGGCTTTAGATAGATTAGACTTTTAGATCAGTGTTTCACCCATGGATGCATATCGTTATGTTTCCTTGCAAGTCAAATAATCTTGAGAATAGTATATAATAATGTTACCTACCTTGCAATATATCTTTTCACATGGTGTTGCTTTACTATAATTTGATTTGATTTTATTGGTGATTTCATTTAGGAGCATTATATTTCTATTCCTAGCTAATTATAAGTTGTTTTTAATTAAGTGCAGCCCATTGTTACATTTCCTTCCGAGTGTTGCTACTACTCTGAATATGATATTTTTTTTGGAGGGAATCTGAATGTGAGATTTAGTTTACAGTCTTGCTGCAACTCCCAATATGAATTTGAAAACAATAATCTGCGCTAAATTTATGGAATATTTGTGTTCATTGGCTATAGGCTTGCTAGAGTTTTCTTGCATGAACTGAAATCTCCAATATGCAATATGGTCTGAGATGTGCTAACATTATGAAATATTCCAGTCATGTACATCTATTTTGATTATCAGAAATCTAAATTGAGTGGTAGATAACCCATGTTATACGTCACAAAACTGAGAGTTCAACTATGACTGCAGGTGGCACATATTGAGAATCAGGGTCAAGCAGATAAGGGTTCTAAAGGCCTAACTTTACCACATGATAGCATAATGACCAACATGGTATGTCTATGTTCCTATTACTGTAACCCTTCATATAGTTGTCCTCTTATTTCTATTTTCCTTGCTTAGTAGATTTATTTTCAAGATTCAATCGGTTCTGTGCCATCTTAAACAATCTATATAGTTTACTGAAATGCATTAGGTTGGTCACCTCCTTGCTGTGGTGGGTAGGATCATAAAATTGCATGTAGGGTTATCTTCCATGCTTCCTCTTTTTGAACTGGCATTCGTTCCATCCACAGTATCAAAATCAAGGTGAGCTCAGCATTTCCTCTGTCAAAATTGTAGCCAAAATTATAAAATGGCTCTGTGCAAATAATTTATTAGTTAGCTTTGGTTGTCTAGCACTTTGGTCGCTCTCCAGATTCTATGTGATATGATGCAGTGGTGTATTAACATGATCAAGAAGAAAATGGAACTCAGGAATTTATGACTATCTGTGTAATGTTGACCTGACAGCAAAGGCATGCTAGATTTATATATGTTCATATTATTGTCACAAATTCCATAAGTTTGGCCCCTGCACCTTTTGGTTGATATTCACTTGTATGGTAGGGCTGCTTGAGTGACCACCAGCTTGTATTTGTACATTTGGTTTTGTTTATGTCTACATCTACGTAAACACATTCAGTACTAGGTTAGACCACATCAAAAGTAAATTTTGATGTGCTAGCTAGATAAATATTATAGGAAGATAACAATTGACATCTCACTACATTTTACCCAGAAGTGCCTCTAAGTTTAATTCAAATAAAAGTGATAATGACGTTCCTAAGAGTAATTGAATCAGTAGGTATGCTGGAATAATGCGCTAGCTAATTTTACCAGTCAGGACCAGTACTTAATTTTAATTGTTAGTTGAACTTGCTAGATAGATGATATGCTTTGATTGTGTCTACTGCAGAGATCTCAAAGAATTAAAGCTCCAGCTCATAATCAATCAGGATCGGTATGTACTTGTTTCCCCTGTTGTTTCGAAGCTAAATTAATTACAAGTTTGAAGATCATAGCTTTATGTTTTACAAAATGGTAGAGCCAAGTGGAAGTCTATCTTATTTCACTAAGAAACAAATGTAAAGTCGTGGCCAAAGGAAAGTTAGTGACTACTGACAGCACTCGAAATATTGGTGGCACCATGCTTGGGAAAGAATTTGTTGGGGTTTATGTTGATGCCCTTGAAAATAATGGCAATGGAAACAATGGAGATGAAATGTTACCTAGACCACTCTATTCTATGAAAACTATGAGAGATGCTATTGGCTTTATTGTTGCTTGGCCCCGTTCACATGTAAGTTTTCTTTTATATTAACCAAATGCTTTACAGTTTTGTAATTTCCTAAAATTGTACTATCCCTCTAAACACATGTATCATTGTAGGTTAAAAGACTTAAGAGTTCAACTCAAACCTGCACAACCTTGGTATGTTTCGTTCTTCAAGTGCTAGATCCGTTTGATTAGAATTTATGTGCGTCAACTTAATCTCCTCTTATTTTGCAGCATGATGGAAACATGTAACTTGATGTGGATGGAAAGACAAGCTACAAGTTTCGGAGTGAACAAGATAGATTTTAGATGTTAGAGAAAAAATATAGATATTTGTACGATATTGCCACTTTTCCTATGCTTCTTTATGAATATGGTTTGTCTTTGATAGTGCACTTTAATGAGTTATTAATCAGTATCTTGTTTTGTAAAGACAAAATGGATTTTTCAATGCAATGCCTTCATGATTCACTTTCTCATTATCTAATCATGCAAATTCATTTGTGTCCAAATTTGTAAACAATGTTTCTTTATTTCTAGTATGTAAGAAGGCGTTACTATAAATGTGCCTATATTAATAGACACGCTATAAAGATGCATGAATATCCATATTTTTGATATGATGTTATAAAACATTACTATACAACGTGGCTATATTAGTAGACACGAAATATAAATGTATGTATAAAATTGTCTTTATATTTCTTGAAACGCAAAATGGTGTTACTATAAAATGTATCTATATTGTTAGACACACAATATAAATGTATCTACTCAACCGTTTCTATACTTCTTAATACACAATACGACGTCATTACACAACGTGACTACATTAGTACACACATAATATAAATGTATATATGAGAACGTCTCTACATTTCTTAACACGTAATGAAGTGCTGCTATATAACGTAACTACACAAATAGACACGCTATATAAATGTATCTATAAAAGTGTATCAATATGCGTAGACATGCAACTAACGTCTCTACGAAACGTCTTTTTATCTCCTTGATACGTTTAGAGAACTCGTTTCTACAAGTCCTGACACGGTCCATGCGAAGACGCTTCTAATACGCTTTATAAAAACGTGCCTACAATCTTGTAGAGATGAAATAAAGCGTGTCTAACATATAAATAAAGCGTCACTACAGGGGGATTTCTAGTAGTGATCACAGACAGTTGTAATATAGAATCGTCTGTGATAGTCCTACATAGATAGTTTATACCACAAAATCATTTATGATAGTTCATACTATACCTAAATTTTTCTTTTTTTTTGCTAGACTCAAGAAATGTTAGCTATGCCCTTTAAAAACAAGCAAATACTGCAGCACATTCCATTAGAATCCACTATTACAGCATCACAAGATAATGAGCAAGTTATTTATCTAACACAGCAAGAACACATCTTAATCCTACGAACCCAACTCTTAAACATGGCAAGAACACATCTCATAATCCTACGAACCCAACTCTTAAATATGACAAGAACACATCTCATAATCCTACGAACGCAGCTCTTAAACATAGCAAGAACACATCTTCTAATCCTATGAACCCATGGCAAAAATATAGAAGAAGGAGAGATCCTAGCAGCGCGCGAGTTGGATGTCCTTGACGCTGACTTGAGCACCGTCTTGGTAGCTAGCTGCTTTCACGGTGCTTTTGCAGTGAAGGAGAGTCGGCTGTAGCGTTACCTTTGTGTCACGACGGTGACACTGCACAAGAAACTCTTACGATACTTACAACAAGAGTCTGTTGTGTAGTGGACTGTGGTGTCACAACGGAGGCGCTAGCTCATGGCGGTAGTCGGCGTCGTAAAAGAACAAGCTAGGAGTGGATAAACTAGTTAGGAGCAGTCGGTAGAATTCACGCATCTCGGAGTGAAAGGGGGGAGTAATTAATAAGGGGTGAGAGGTGGGAGGAACCGGTGCTTGCCATTCGATGCAGAGAGAATGGACGGGTGAGATCAAAATCTTGGGAGAGATGCCATGGATCGGTATCGTGGCATTATCAAAGACAGTTTGTTATACAAATCGTTTGTGATAATGCACATATCATAGACGATTCTTATAAATAATCGTCTGTGAATTATCACAGATAGTTATTAATACGAACCGTCTATGATGTCTTGCATTATCACAGACGGTTTATACTAACAACCGTCTGTGATATTTTCACAGACGGTTATTAATAAGAACTGTCTGTGATGTCTTGCTTTATCACAGATGGTTCGTATAAATAACCGTCTATGAAAATGTCACAGATGGTTGTTAGTATAAACCGTTTGTGATAGTTGCAGGACAGGAATTGTCTGTCATAGGAACTGTATGTGATATAGCCGTCCAGTATAGCCTTTTTTGTAGTAGTGGGTCTTGGAAACTAGCAAATGTGTTGGAAGATGAGTAGACTAGATGGAGGATAATTATGCATTTAGGCCATGCAACCTAAATAGGGTATCTTGAGAAAACATAACCTCAAAAATCTAAAACGGTATCTATTTGAGAACAAAACCAACATCCTAAAATAACATCTAGAAAAGAACGAGCAGAGTACCTTAGTAGCCCATTATACAGTTATATATACATTAGTGTATGGAGCCAACGAAGGAACCCTAGCTGAAATATGAAGAATTCATGAATGTTTCATTCAAATAAACTAATGTTTATTTTGTGCGTACAATTTAAGGGGTTTTTAATATTCCAAGAACTATTCATGGTAGTATTCGTTTTGATTTGTATTCACTCTGTATTTATATTTGACATTATTTGTATCTATAACTATACTAATTAGGCACTCTAAGGACGCTCACAAGTTAACCTTTTAACCTAAAAGATCTAGCCGTCCATCTGGTGAAACAAAGCTATAACGACTCAAATTAAAGGAAAGAGTCTATGTTAAGTACAATCCAAATTAATTAAAATTTTGAAGAAAAATAAAGGGAATTTAGCAAATTGCTTTCCATAATAATTCCCAAATAAAATTTCTAAATTAACAAAATTCAGAACAATAATTAAATGAAAATTAGCAACTTAAAAGAATGAGTTGACGGCAAGTATAGTCTAAAATATCTGAAATTTGGAATAAAAATTAATAGAAAATTAGGAATTTAATTTCCATACAAATTCCAAAGTGAAATGTCTAAATAAATAAAATTTAGAATAATAATTAAATGAAAATTGGCAACATAAAAGAATGAGTCAATATGAAGTACAATCAAAATTAACTAAAATTTGGAATAAATAATAAAAAATAACAATTTTATTTCCACATGAATTTCAAAGTAAAATCCCTAAATAAATCAAATTTATAGCAATAACTAAACAAAAATTAGAGACCAGATTTTTCCATAAATTCCAACCCAAAACTGAGAAAACAAATTCCACGGCAAGTACAATCCAAAACCTTGCAAATTTTGATTAAAAATTAAAAGATGATTAGATATTTGTTTTTATATGAATTCTAAACGTAAATTTAAGAAATTATTAAAAATGGCAATAAGATCTATGCATATATTATTTATCAACCGTGTGGAAATTTTTGCACTAATAAAAAGCAAGCGTCCATCTAGTGGGCCATGTTCCAAAGCACAATAAAACTAGAAATTTAGTTTTTCTTCAGATTTTAGAATTCCATATATATAAATTAAAAATTAAATAAGATTATGGAATTGATTTGTATAAGATCTACATCAAGTGCAATCTATAATTTAGAATCACAAATAAAATAAAATTAGCAATAAATATAATAGAAAGACTCTATGTCAAGTACAATCTAAAACTCATAATTAAGATAAAAGAAACAAGATATTTAATTTTATAGAATTCCAAAGTAAAATTTCAATTGATAATACATGCACTATCTAATTTTATTTTAGTTTTGAGAAAAAGAAACGCACCTAACTATATATATGGTAATTCAGTGGCGGAGCCAGGATTTGGTTACGTCCCGGGCTCAATAATGGAATGATCTAGGCTATCTGGATGGATCATAAAAATATTACCCAGGCTGGACTGAATTTACCCGGGCTATACACTAGATATTGTTTCACACCCCGAGCAAAAGCCTACTCTATTCGGGGTGTAGCTCCACCCATGTGGTAATTTGAAATATGGAGATGAATTATATTAGGTTTAGAAATTACATGTCACCTAGTACGCCACATTGGTCCACTAACTTTTTTTTTATTAATTTGATGCAAACAAAGTAGCTATCGGAGTGATGCTTTGGTTTCTTCTCTATTGCATCAACGCGGATATTATTGACTTGGCGTAAATCAGTTATTGCATCAACGCGGGTATTATTGACTTGGCGTAAATCAGTTAGTCCATTAGTGAGTACTTTATGTCCTTTTGTAGAACTTGGACACGCTCTCAATCATGGAGCTTAAAATTAAAATCAAAATTAGATTGTACTTTTAATCTACACTCGGTTAAGCACTATTTTCATAGTTCAAATTTTTTGATTTAGTTATTTTATCTTTTGAGATGAAAACCAAATACTTTATCTAACAAGCTAGCCTGTACGAATGCACAAGTTGCCGACTAGTTCATATAATTAGTATCCACAACTAGAAAAAAAAATGTATGGAAGCAAATATACATGGCACTATGGCAGAGCCATATTATCAGTTATCACCCCTACTTACACGCATGTTGTAACACTAGGCCCTCCAGTGGCGTGCAGGTCGATCAGATGACAGCATAACTAAGTGCGGTCGTCACACCAACATTAGGTTGGGTTTTTTTCACTTATACCTTATAGTTTATTATTTATACTATAATAATTACCTTTTAAACGGTGTATTTTTTTAAGGTAAGATTAACAAAAAAATTATAGTAAAAAGAGTATTGAGTTCAGCTGTATCAGCCAAAATCGTATACGACTATTTTCTCTACGTATTGTCTCTTGCGAACAGACAGAATTCAAAAATTTAAATCATAAATCATAGATCAAAAACCCCGCTTAGTCTTTTGTGTGAGGTACACACGTCTTGTGCCCTTTAAGAAAAGAACGAAATTAGCTTGCTTAATTGATCTGGCACCTAAGACACCGACTCCATCTCTCCACGAACATTGTCTTGATTTAAAATGACAAGGACGTACGATCGAACGCTTGAAAAGAAAAGATTTAAATAAGTTAAGAGAGTGAAGGAACGCGTAAGCATTTAAGTTGACACGAATGCTATGTGACACAAAAGTTTGGCTTGGCACTTCGACAAGAAACTGATCGATCGAGCCTTCACTGTTAATTGACAACTTTGGTAGCTTACTAGCCTTTGCTAGGACCCAGGTCTTATCCTCGTCCTTCACTGCTGCAATCAATTGGCCTGAAGAGGACATAGTAGATTAGAAAATTCAGGACTTATGCTCCTTCCACATCTGTCAAGTGATAAACATTATGAGAGTTGTTGTTGCTTTTCACGGTGCTCTAGCGGTGAGGATGAGCAATTCCCACCAATCACGTATTGAGGAGAAGGAGCACCAAGTGGCCGGATTGATGGAATCGCAAGCGGCCCATTGTGCCACTGAACTCCATATGTTCTCGTGCAGTGGCACTCTGTCATAATGTGGATGGCTGTAAACAAAGGGGACAGGTGTATTGTTTGGCCACCCTCGTCTGGCCAATCAATTTGTCATCCACAGCCTATTCTTGATTTTGAACCAGGCGAAAATTTTGTATTTCTGAGGTGCCCAAGTCTTCCAAACCAGGTGGTTCATAGTGCTTTTTACCGATCCTAGGAACTGCGCCTTGTAGGCCGAGGCCGCAGTGTATACTCCATTGGAGGTGAGTTTCTAAGTGACTGTGTCCTCCAGATCTTCGATCACGTTAATAGTGAAGATGTGTCCCTAAATAGCAATCAACTCGTTTATGTGTTGGGGAGTTATGTCAATTGCCCAGTCAAGATCGAGCAACCATGTGTTCCTTGCTAGCGTGGCTCGTACGGTGCGGTTTTTCTCTTGGATGTCGTAAAGACAGTAGGCGCGATGTTACATAATCTATTTCCTCCCACCCAAGCAGAAGTCCAGAACCCCGCCTTGTCTCCATTTCCAATGTGTACAATGGTTGTTGCCGCAAAAAGCATCCGATCTTAGTGATCACAATGGGTTTCCATTCCTTGCCAAGGTTTGGTTTGTGCACCACATTCTTGCCAGAGCCATTGTATAGATTCTAAATCTTCAAATGACAGTTAATTTTTTTTTCTAAAGTCCTAAATAATTCTTAATAGATTTCTACCATTTACATGCGACTAATAAATTAATTAAGTATTTAAATTTGCATCAGAATGATTTAAACGGTAGTACATCAATTTAATTGGTACAAAATTTAATCTACTAACAATACTAAATTTATTTTTAATAAACATAAATATTTGTTAGTGGTGTTTGTAATGGAAATGGTAATGGAGACTTATGGCTTGGTTGGGCTAGTGGGCTAGTGGCAGGGGAGATGAGAGAGGTTGGCTTGGGCTGGGCAATGTTGGGCTAAAATCCCGGATATCCAGCTCCGTATTATCCAGATAATCCGTATCCGTATTTGTATTCACCAGATATCAGGCCTATTGTATTCATATTCGTTTCTAACAAAAAAAATCCGTATTTGTTTCTGATCCGAGAATTATCCAAAGAAAATCTGATCCGATACAAACCGTATTCGTTTTCATCCGGATCGGTCGAAAACTATCCAATCCATTTTCACCCCTAGCCTAAAGGAATTTTCACATAAAAGATAATCTCAGCTGTTGACACGCATGTATAGTGGTAAGCCACAGGTTGAAGTTTGCGACCATGACGGAAAACATATAAGATCATTATAAGGAAATTCCTTGTTTGTCACCGAACATTGCTACCCAGCCTTCTCTGACGGTGCGAGGTAATGAAAAAGCACCAAAAATCAGTAGTAAAAGTAGAAGAATTCACACTCAGAAACAAGTAGTAAAAAATTACCAACAGAGGTAGAAGCAGAACGGCTATAAGCAAAGAAAGGCGACCCATTTGACTGGCCCTAGCACTGGCAGGACCGCAGAGAATCCAGGTAGGGCAGCCCAATTGCAAGCCGATTATTTTTACTATGACTCATGGCTACAGTTAATAGCTTTTGGTTCTAGTGAGTGTTTGTAGGAATGAACCGAATGCTTATAAGCTGATAAACCATTTCAAAAAGACTATCCCAATAAACCATTTCAAAAATACAATAAAGAAGTTGTCCCGTTTATTTGTTTACAAGAAGTTATAAGTAATAAGCCATAAACCAAAAAATAGCAGATAGATCTGCACTATAGGGTCCAACCAACCTGTGCAGATATATGTTCTTTTTAGCTTTTGACTTTTGGCTTTTCTATAGTAGTTAGCTTTCAAACGGAGTGTTTTTTAAGGTATAAGTCAATTGTAGTAGATACTATAGAGGTTTCATCTAGACTGGTTAAAATTATACACAAGTGTCTTTCTATACGTACTCTCTCACGTGAACAACCAAAAGCTATAAACCCAAAAGACATGCCATGATCTTTTGATCCAGATTTGGGTTTAGGGCATTTTGTTTAGGCGCTCGAATCAAGAATTGGTTTGTAAAAAATATTTCCCACTTGCCGCTGTCTCCCATGCAAGGACCGGCATGCGAGATTGCGTTCCTCCGTCAACTTCACGTTCTTTGATCGTTCGCCGAGTCGTCCACATCGCCATTTACATAGTGATCAGACTGCACACCACTAGTCAGACCATCTTCACCATTGTGGTTTCAAAAAGTGGAGGCAATTATTTACCTCGCCCCTTCTGATTGCGGTATTCAATCCAACAAAACACATCATCCTTGTGTATCTTGTGCTTATGGAATTAAGACTTTTGATGTAAGGGGGTCTTAGTGAGCCCTGTTATGTTCTATTATCAGTTAGGTATGGTTATGAAAATTTTAATTAGATGCTGCTTAATATTTGTGTTAGGACTAGCTTTGGTAATTGGTAGGGAAGACTTGCAGCAGGTGCTGTTGTGAGATGATAACGAGCTAATCCCCGGCTATTCATCTCAAAGATCAGGTGATCAGGTTTACCTGTGACCATTTGTTGTTATCGATTAATGTCACTGTTGTTGTAGGCGCATCAACGAAGTGATTGAATTTGCGGTTTAGTGTCATTTGTATGTTATTTATGTTCCTGAACTTAGTGGTTAAAGGCTTACTGATGCTGTTGAGTTTGTGATCAATTACTAGAACTTTTTCTATTGTGGCTGCCATATACTGATTCAACTGATTCAGTGATTCTCAATAGTCAATTAAGAATTCAGATCAAGTGGTGAAGCGAAATTCCTCCCTACATGTCTATACTTCAGATCATCTTGTATATGGATAATTTGATATTGGTAAATATAGGCAGCTAGTGAGTCTTCGTCATTTGTTCATCGGTAATCTGTGAACTGCTGTTGCGCCTGTCAATACCAGGTAAGGTTTCAGTCGATCTAGACTATTATACTGTGTATTCCTTGTAGTTCCAAGGATGTCTGAGGCCTGTAGGGAAACATTTTGGTTTGTTACTGTGTATTCCAGATAAGGTTCGTCATTTTGTAGTTCCACCTGGTGCTCACTGATTCAACAACAGTTGCAAAGTTAGGTACTTGAGTCTTCTCAGACAATTTGTGTCTGGCTACAAGATTTGAGTTGGTTTTCTGTTTTAGACTAGATCAGTAGGCCTAGATCAACGTGGACTAGAAATCTGCTCTTCCTTTTACCTGTAAGTCTGTGACACTAGTCTAGAGTCTGCATATTATATGATTCACATCTACTGCATCTAGATCACTTTTTACCTAGCGTAGCTCACCCTCCCCTCCTGTGTCAAAAAGCTTCTAAAAGACTGCATTTTTCCTGTGTCAAAAAGCTTCTAAAAGATTATGCATTTTTAATTCTTTCCTAAACTTAAAATACAAGGTAGCATGGGACTCATTCTCAAGTGAATTTTGGACGGTGTAACAACAGAGAGAATTAGCAAAGCAAGATAGACTTGTAACAACAGAGAGAATTAGCAAAGCAAGATAGACTTGAAATTAACAAGATGTGGCCCTATTCGTATTGGCTTTTAAAAACTGCTTTTCTACAGTAAATGACTTCTTTTCTACGGTATCTAGCTTTCAAACGGAATGCTTTTTTAAGACAAGATATACTAGTCGATTGTAGTGCACACTGTAGTGATTTCATTTATATCGGCTAAAATTGTACGCATGTGTATATCTCTACAAGCTGTTAAAGCCAAAGCCAAAACACAATATGAATGGGCTGCAAAACTGTCAAAAGTTTGATTCGGGAGTCCAGCAAAATGTAAGCGTATTCACAAACCAGGGTCTATGCGGTGTGGCACAAGCAAAGGTGAAAACCAATCAGATTGCAGAGCAGTTCTGTGAAAGACGTTCAGGAACACAGTCTAATCTTGTTTCAGAGTTCAAACCCGAAATGGCCGGATCCTTTGCCAAACATCTGGATGGATCCTGCCGAACGTCTGGGACAAACAGTATCTTATGACTGACAGCCAGACTAGCGACTAACAAGGTTTCTTGCTTCCGATACCGATTGCGTTCAGGCTGATTCAGGTGCCATGCTAGTTCGGGCTGATTGGAGAAACAACTGCCCTTGTTCCCTTGGTCAATTTATTCCTGGGCATGTTTCCTGCTGCTGGTAATATTAGATGCATTTGCCGTTCACACATTTTTTTCCCAGTCATTTTACTAATGGCTCACTGCAGGAAAACAATACGCTTTCAATGTTTCCATTTGAAAAACTCTCTTCTTTTGTTTGGAAGAAGAGGCATGGGCTCTGGCGCTCTGCCATAGCACTATAGAAGACAAGCAAAAAATATAAAAACTCTCTGAAAAATTACTGTAATACGGTGCTCAAGAAATGGCACTATAACATCGGTTTTTTGTAGGCCCGTAGTAAAATATGTACTTTTTTTACATGTCTATACTTGGACTGTTAAAATGTGATCCGAATCCTATTCAGTTTATTTCTGTTTCTCTGAATTTACCGTGTGTTAAAATGTGATTTGCTTTCACATCTTTCTGTCTGAAATTCTGTATCACAATCTGAATATGTTGCACATCAGTGCCAAAATGGTAACTAGTGTAATAATGATGAAGTAACAAAAGTCATAATATGGTTTTATTTCTCAATAAAAATATACCAAACAATCACCTACGCTATGTGAATACAATGCAGTACTGCTACTTAGGACATATTTTGATCCATATACCTAAAAGAATTTTCTCCATGTCAAGATCTCATAAACTGGCCGATCCGGCACGGGGATGAACTTGACGGCCCACCCGATCGGCCATGACACGGCGGCAATGGCGACACAGGCACCCCACTGCCCCCAGCCGAGCCTCTCCGTGCCGGCAAACCTCGTCAGCACCTCCACCATCACCACCTGCAGGACGAGCGTCACCACGACGATGGCGAGGAACATCTTGTTCTTAAGCACCCCGGCGAAGACGTTCTTCTTCTCGATCTCCCTCGCGTTGAACTCGTTGAACACCTGGCAGAGCACGAACGCGTTGAAGATCATGGTGCCGTTCTTCTTCTCGTCGGTGCCGAAGGTGTCGCGGCCACGGTACTGCAGTGCCAGGAGCACGGCAATCTGGAACGCCGCCTGCGCAGCGAGGTTGCGCCACATGGCATTGCTGATGAGCGGCGCTGTGCGGCCGATGGGTGGGCGCTGCATGAGCACCTTGGTGGGTGTGTCCGTCGCCAACGCCAGCGCGCCCATGGTGTCCATGATCAGGTTCACCCACAGCAACTGCACGGTGGTCAGCGGCATCTTGCCAGTGGTGATCGCGGACACGAAGTTAATGATAAGCGCGGCGACGTTGACGGTGAGCTGGAACTGAATGAACTTCTGGATGTTGTTGTAGACGCAGCGGCCCCAGCGGGTGGCCGTCACCACCGTGTCGAAGTTGTCGTTGAGGATGACGATGTCGGAGCTCTCCTTGGCGACCTCGGTACCCTGGATGCCCATGGACAGGCCCACGTCGGCCTCCTTGAGCGCCGGCGCGTCGTTGGTGCCGTCGCCGGTGACGGCGACCACATGACCTTTCTGCTTCAGCCGCTGCACCAGCACCAGCTTATCCATGGGCAAGGACCGCGCCATGACGCAGATGTTGTCGACGATCTCAAGCTGTTGCTCTGGCGACATGGCGCGGAACTTGTGCCCCTCGATGACAATGTCGTTGGGATCGTTGCTGGAGATGATGCCACACTCCTTGGCGATGGCACGGGCTGTGAGAATGTTGTCGCCAGTGACCATCTTGACGGCGACGCCCGCCTTCATGCAGGCTTCAATGGCGGTCTTCACCTCTGGCCGGCACGGGTCTTTCAAGCCGACGAAGCCCAGCAATGTCAACCCCTCGTCGTCGATCATTGATTCCTCACCGTTGACTTGCTTGTAGGCGAAGGCGATGCACCGGAGGCTGGCGACCGCCATGTCGTTGATGACCTTCTCAAGGTTCTTCCTCTGCTCGACGCCGAGCTTGCGCGCCGCTCCGTCTGTACCGACGTACATTGAGCAGTTCGCCAAGATCATCTCCGCCGCGCCTTTCCAGTGCGCGATCATCGCGCCGGTGGCATTGTCCCTGATCATCATGCCGCTGCGCTTCTTGTTGGAGTTGAACGCCTCGACGTGGACCACCTTGCAGCTCCTCTTCAGTGTGTCCATGTCCATGTCGAGCTCTACCACAGCCCACGACAGCAGCGCCTTCTCCGTCGGGCTACCGGATATCTCCGGTGGCGACACGTTGTCCGGCTTGTAGATACTTCCGGTGGTGTTGAGTCCAGCTCCCTGGCACAGCAACCTGACGACGGTGCTGGCGACTGCCGCCGCCGGCTTAGGCCGGTCGGTGCCGACCCAGAACTCGGTCACCTTCATCTGGTTCAGCGTGAGCGTTCCGGTCTTGTCGGTGCAGATGGCGGTGACCGATCCCATCGTCTCGCAAGCAGAGAGCCGACGCACCAGCGCGTGGTCCTTCACCATCCGCTTCATGGAGAATGCGAGCGTCAGCGTCACCGCGAGCGGGAGGCCTTCGGGGATAGCGACAACGATGATCGTCACGGCCTGCTGGAATATGCCGACGAGAGCGCTGGACACCGCGTTGAAGGTGACGTGGTTCTTGTCAAACAGTGGCTTGCCCTGGTCGTCCATGGTGCTTCCCATGAAGTGGCGAGTGGTGAGCACGGTGAAGACGAGCACCGCGACGGCGATGCCGATCTTCCCGATGCTGGATGTAAGCCCCTCGAGGCGCTCCTGTAGCGGCGTCGGATCGGTGTTCTCCCTGGTGATGCTGCTCATCATCTCGCCCCATGCGGTGTCCGTCCCGACGGCGGTGACGAGCATGTGGCCGTAGCCGTCGACGATCTTGACGCCCGAGGCGAGGAAGGGGTTCTTCTTGGCGTTGACCTCGATCGGGTGGGGCTCGCCGGTCATGCTCGACTCGTCGACCTGCAGCGCGTGCCCCTCCAGGAACACGCCGTCCGCGGGCACAACGTCTCCGATCTTCAGCACGACGACGTCGCCAACGACGATGTCGAATATGGAGACCTCCTGCCTCCGGGCAGAGCGGACGACGGTGACGGCGATGTTGTCGGACTCGCTGGCCAGCTTGTCGAACCGCTTGGCCTGGCCGTGGTTGCTGACCGCAGACACGGCCGCGACGAGGAACACAGCAAGGAAGATGCTGACGCCGTCGTACCACCCATCCTTGAGGCCGTGCTCCTTGACGCCGAAGCCAAGGGAGACGACGGCGCAGACGAGGAGCACGATGAGGAAGACGTCGCGGAGCGCGTCCCAGACGTGGCTCCAGAAGCTTTTGGGCTTGGGCTTCGGGTACGTGTTCCCGCCGAACGCCTCCCGGCGCCGGCGCACGTCGGGGCCGTCACCGCGGATGCCGCTCTCCGCGCTGGATCCCAGCGCGGCCGCAATGCCGGCACCACCGCCGAGCCCGCGGAAGCAGTCCTCGCGTCTGTCCTTGACCAGGCCCTTGAATTGCTCGTCGTCGGCCGCGACAGAGAACGCTGCTGCGGCCTCGGACGTGCCGACATTGGCAGAGTCGGTGTCGGGGTCGCTCTCGTTGCGGATCTTGATGGCGACGTAGGAGGGCCTCCGGCGCAGGATGCTGGTGGAGATGAAGCTGGGGCGCGCCAGCCTGTGGCACGTCCTGATGACGTTCATCGCCTTGCGCCATTGCTTGGCTGCCCGCCACGGCTTCCTGGACCACCCGGCGGCAATCAACAAGTCCGCGCACTCCATCCGCCGCAGCCGCAAGAACGTGCGCACGTACGGAAGCAGAGGAGCAGCAAACGAAGCAACAGGACGGAGATAAAAAAAAAAGCCCTCGAAAGAATCAAAGAATCACGGCGAGCAAGACGGCAACAGCAGATTGCACCTGGAGATCAACTCGCCGGACTATTATGCCAGGCAAACGTTGGGATTTTCGTCAGGCTTGTCGCTTGCAATTGGAGCCGGAAGATATAACTCCAACCTCTGGGGTGTAGTGTATATATAAGCCACGAAAATCTGCCTCGGTTAACATTGACCGGTGCTGGCAATATCCACGTATGAGTAAGACGGTTCGGAGGAAGCTGCCTGGAAATGAGCCTGTGAAACGCCTGGAAATCTGCCTCGGTTAACAACGGCTATCCCGCGGTTTGTCAGCCGCCGCGGTTTGTTACCTAAGGAAAGTTCAGGGTAGATTCTGGAGGGGAGCTTGTTTAGAACACATGAATTTTAATTTATTGGATGTTTTTCCCTCGAAAGTTCTAATGGTGTTGTGCGAATTTTATTGGATATTTTTTCCTCGAAAGTTCCAATGATGTTGTGTGAACCGATCTAAATCAGCCATAAATATCAGATGAAATTTAGGGAATTTTGCAGCTTTTTTTATGTTTGCTAATTTAGACATGGTGAGTTGTGCGCTCAACAACAGAAGGTGAGACGATTATATTCAATCTTCCAGATATACCCCGTTGTTGTGAAGGACAAGCCGCAAATGCTCCAATTTCTCCTTGTTGTATCGAAGGAATCTGTTGGATGGGTCATGGGCACTGCCGCCAAGCGAACAATAGTTGTGTTGGATGGTTAACCGGAATTGAACGGCGATTATACACTCTTAATCATTTATTGATTTATACGTTAAATTGATTTGAAATAATTCATCTACCTTGATTACGATGAATCGTCACCATATCATACTTGATTCATGTTAATGTGCATTATATAGTTTATACATTATTATCTGTATAGGGCATACTATGTGCGCCGTATGTTACATATAGTATCGCTAACTTATTAAATGCAACTTGCAGGTAAGAATAACCGGTTACAACAAATAAAAGCCGAAAAACTGCTAAATATCCTACCTGGCTTCGGGCTAGGCCCCTACTGAAGCCCGAGAGAAAGCCCGAAAATCCTATTTTCAGAATAATACATTATCGTTTAATTCATTTTTAGAATAAATTTTTATTATTGTTGTTGTTTTTTGGTTTTGGACTAGGCCTAAGGGCCTAAAACTGGACCTAACGTGTAACATCCTGATTTTCAGAACCATTTTAAAGCTTTTAAAATAAAATTCATCATTTGAATTTTTCTAGAATTAAATTCCGCTGCTCTCGACGTCTGTCGCCGGAGTCATCGTCTTCATCTTTGGTCGTCACCGTCGCCTTCGTCATTGCTACCATCCGAGCTGCCGTCTTCGTTTCTGTCTCCGACCTCGCTGCATTGTCGTTTGCCGCTCATTGTTCGTCGTTTCGACCAGCAGCCACCATCGCCAGTGAGCACCCCGCCCGCTATTCCAATCCCGTCAGTCGCTCCACCGTCGTCTCTCTCTCCCTTGGTCAGTCACCGCCCGGTCGCACGCCGTGCTGCCCTTAGTTCCTGTGTCGTCGCCCTAGTTCCTGCACCCGCCGATGTCAGTCGTGACACCAGTCCGCACCTGCACCGCACACCCCTTCGTCTCCTCTGTTCACGTGGTCCGCCATGTCAGGTCTACTGTGCCGTAGACCCGTGAGCCGATCGAGCCGAGTCAGCCGCCACCTCACCCGCCATGTTAGCCCTAGTGCCTAGTTAGCCACTACGTCATCAATCCCAATCGTTGTGCACTGTTCCATGAGCCGGGTTCATAGTAGGCCAGTCTTTCTGTGCACCAGATTCGCAGCACAGTATCTTTTCCAATTTTCAGTTTTTCCTTTAGATTAGATTTTTCGAGAGTCTGTTCTTCTCCATCCTAATTCCAATTGACCCAATTCTTTTTCCTAAATTCATCTAAAATTGAGCCCTATCTTTTGGTTCTGTTTTGAAGTTTTTGGATTTCATTTGAATTTATTTTGTATTTTATTTCGTTTTCTCTCTTATTAGATCACACTTTCGAAGGAGCTAAAGTAGATTTGAAGATCAAGAGCCATTAACTGAGTAAGGCCAAGGCAAGTCATGCATTATTTTGATCATGTTGAACATAGTTTTCAAATCTATTATGTATTATTTTATTTTAAATTATCATGCATCGCTATTTTATTATAAACCTTTGTATTGGTAGCTAATGCCCTATTTGATTAATCCTTCCTTGAAAATTTGGTTTCCATGATTTCATTGTCACCATAGGACGGGTAATTATTTAGTGATACAATATTAGTTGTTACATGGATTATACGTTTAATTTGCTTAGCCAAGATTATAGTCGCGTTGGGTTCATCATAATATGTGATTGATTAATTAATTTTGACTTAATAATATATTGCAACGTGGTGGTCAGTTACAGTTATAAAATTTGAGTACCATGACGTAGATAGTGTTATTGGTGTTGGTTATACACAAAAGTGGCTTTCACTTAGACTAATGATTGTGTAGTAAAGGGGGTGCAATTTGCACATTGGGATGTGGATGTTTCGCTTGAGTAAATCTAAGGACTTAACTTTGTGCACCATTGATCTAAGCCTTACCGCGCAAACCACATGTCTAGTATGGGATAGACCTGGCATAATAATTTGTGAAATCTCAACTTTGATTTCGCTACTGATGTAGTTTTGGCGCAAGAAGGGGCAATTATCGACTAGGTGGTTAGCCTACTCAACGGCGAAATCTTAGCGAGTGAGGTCGAATTGAGGTGGAGTATTGTAAAAGCCTTGTTGTGATTTTCTTTAACGTGAGGATTATCACATCATGTGGATATAGTTGTGCAATATCTGCAGAGTGTAAAACTATTCGAATAGCCGTGTCCTCGGTTGTAGATAATGTTCAATGATTTTACACGAGGGATAGAGTTTTCATAAAAATCTGAATGGGTTAAGTTGGAAAGTGAATGGTTGGTTCACTGGTGGTTCCTTGGTTCACGGGTGATTCACTAGAGTGAATGGTCAGTTCACTTGTGGTTTATCTCAAATCCTTTGATTACTTATTTATTAATTATTTTCAAAGTCCGCTTTTCAATACATTTATTGTATTTACTTTAAATTGTTACTTTCTACAATTTAACCTTTCAGCCATCCTTTGGTAAGCCTTGCATACTATATTGCATTCTTTGCTACAAATGACTTGCTAGGTACTCTATGTGCTCACGGTTTTATCCATATTTGCTCAGTTGAGAAAGAAAGACCAGATCAGCAGGAAGTACCAGAAGGATGATACTTTGATGACTTCGCGGATTAGGACTTCGCTCCCCAATCGATTGCCTGTAGGCATGTTGAATGGCTACTACGCTTTATTTATGTTTTTCCACTGCTAGTTTCTTAAACCATTCAGGATGTTATATGCAAGCTTGGCCATAAGGTCGCAACTCTGATAATTATTAATAATATTTGAGTGTTTTCTTAGTGAATCGTGATATGATCGATATTTCATCTTTGTTTATATTGTGTGCACTAGCATGATCCTAGAGTGGTGCAGAATACATAGGAGAGTTCAGATTTGCATACTCGGGTCTTGACATAAGGTCTGCTGATGTCAAGCCCAGCCTGGATTGAGCCCAAAAAATCAGGCCTGGTTACTCATGAAAGGTCTAACTCCAAGTGTACATTAGCCCAAAAAATTAGGCCCGTCGAGGACTAATCGGTGTAACCGATAGTGTGAACACTGTAATCTCTACAACAAAAACACAATAAAGATATATACAGTGTACATTTCTCATTTCATAATCAGTCCCATGCTCTACTACAAGTTGCTAGCTGCTTAATCCGACGATTAGAAGCGAGCAGGGTGCTCTAATCCGCAGCCTATTTGAAATACTAGCCTCATAGGCGCGGCGCCACGCCGCGCCAGCCACCGTGTGTACCGAAGTAAAAGAGGCGATAATCCGTGAGGAGTTTGTAAAAAAAATTAAAAAAATCGAGGGCACATGTGTATTTCGAAAAAGTCAAAGATCTTTTTCGTAAAAAACCGAGGGCCTGTACGTAATAAATGGGAAAGTCAAAGGTCTTTTTTGTAAAAAACCGAGGGTATGTACGTGATAAACGAGGACCCGCACGTAATTTTGAAAACCGCGGGGCGCTATCCTGCAAAAATTTGGGTGAAAAAAACTGCCAGGGACCTTTTCGCGAGGAAAAAGGACCTTTACGTAATTTTCAAAAAATATGAGGAAATCGCCTCGGCCGGCCGTACCGAAATTCCCCCGCCACGGAATTCTGGACACATGTGGACCCCTAAACACCCCAAATTCCGTTTTTGGCCCCCAAACAAAAAAAAATTCCATTTCTGGACCCCTCCCGACCGCGTGTTTTCGGCGACCGCGCGACCGCCCTGCCCTCAGCGCCGGCCGCGCGACCGCCCGCCCGCCCGCGCCGGCCGCGTGACCGCGCCGCCCGCCGGACCGCGCGACCGCGCGACCGCCCGCCCGCCCGCGCGTCCGCCGCCCGCCCGCACGTCCGCCCGCCCGCCCGCGCGTCCGCCCGCCTGACCGCGCGACCGCGCCGCCCGACCGCGCGTCCGGGACACGTGGCACCAGCTCGCGAACGCGCGGTCGGGAGGGGTCCAGAAACGGAATTTTTTTGATTTGGGAGCCAAAAGTGGAATTTGGGGTATTTAGGGGTCCAAATGTGTCCAGAAATCCCGCCACGCGCCGGCCGGCCGCGCGGGCGGGGGCGATGTGGATAGCGCGAGGGGGCCGGAACCCCGGCTTTGTTTTGGTTATTATTTTGCGTCCGTACGAGCATTGGGCCCACGCACACGCCCGTTTTTGGGTCGATCACCGTGCAAGCGACACCATGGCGTTGGCTCAGGCGTCGTGAGCATATATGGGCCTGATTTTTTTTTTATTGTAGCGGATGGTTTTAATGTGATGAATAGTATTAACTAACAAAAGATGAATCTAAAGATCGGTTCAAAAGCTGAAAAGAACTGAACCTGTGTGTCATATGTGGGCGCACGTGTGGTTCCCGCGCAGCGAAGCAAGCTCGTTACGGAAGCTTAGTGCTGCGCGCGAAGGAACCAAAGTAAAACGCGTGGTGCGCGGATAACAGGTTGCCACGTTCCATCGCTACGCGGTTGTCGCTTCTTCGCTGCTACTCCAAGTATTTGGCGGCGTGACACGTCCATCCACCAGCCATCTGAATGCTGCTGCTACTTTTTTTTTGGGTGTGTATAGTCATCACCCGGATGTTTTCTTCCTAACAATCATCCAAATTTCGGACCGTTGGATTAGAGATCCAACGGTCTCTTTTTTTGGAGGGGGGAGAATTTTTTTTGGAGGGGGTGAATTTTTTTTTGGAGGAGGTGGGGAGAATTTGTGGCCCTTGGATCTCTAATCCAACGGTCATAAATCTGGATGATAGTTAGAAAGAAAACATCCGGATGATGTTTATCAAATACCCTTTTTTTTTTATCCCCGTGACGTTGAAGTTCTATCAGGGGAGAAGACGGAAGAAATAGTTAAGATTGCTGAAACTTTGACAGAAAAATGAACACGCAACTCTTCATCTGGTGGAGTCTTAAAATGTTATTTACTATTGCACACTCCTGAGGGGCTCTTTGAAAGAGGAGCATTGCTCGAGGGATGTTTAGGATTTTGGTCGGAGTCATTTCCTAAGATTTGCGATTTGGACTAGGACTCTCTAGGAATTTGAGCTAAATTATAAGAGGATCCAAGTACTCCCTTTCCAAACAGTCACTGTATATTTTCTGAAACATGTCTAGGATTTTTACATGTAATTACGAAAGGTAGAGGAACGCATATCCACGCGGGTACCGTACCTTCTGTCCATTTAGAAATGTACGTGCGTTAATTTACACGTCACATATATAGAATTTGATACGTCTTTGCTCAAAAGCAAAAAAGAAACCAATCAAGTTTGGCAAGAAACCAAAAGCTAACTAGCCAGGTGGTGCTATGACTCGGTTGGAACAAATTTGGATTGAGAGTTTCGATCCATAATAATGTGGCGCGTGCCATTGGGTCATATATGCCTGCTTCAAATGATTTATAAGCCAAAGTTTAATTACTATTGATTTATTATGTGTAATTAAATATAAAAACATAAAAAAAAATGTTATATCAGTGTAAGGTAAAGAATAAAAGATACAGAAAAAAACTAAAAGATAAAAAATATCGTAAGTGCACAGAGTTAGTGCAATTTGTGCCGCGTGCCGTACGTGTGTTAGTGTCGGCAGATTGTACGTACGTACTCGTAGACAGGCTCCTAGCTACTGCGAAGAAATTTGAACACCGTGCATCTCCTTGTTTGGTTGCCTGCATCCGATTGAATCAGGCTGACCGGATGCAGGATCTCCTTGTTTGGTTGCCTGGTCGCTGGGTTCAGCCTGGCTCTGCTCATGCAAGATTCCCCCCGCAGCCAGACTCTGGAGAAACGTGGAAATCAGGCGTTTCTGGGGAGCCAGGCTCGCGGGATGCAGGTGATTAGTCAGTTGATGATGTTATTAGTGTATATTAGTAAATATCAAATATTATTAACGTGTTTTGAAGAAGTTTAAGATATAATAAGATACGGACATCTCATATAACATATCTTCATAATCATAATCATAATCTTATATTATTTTATCTCATGCAACATATCTTCGTACAGGCAACCAAACAATATCTCTTCTCAGCCAGACTCTACTCGTACGTGAACCAAACACGACAGCGTTGCATGCGTTCAACATGTCCCACGAGAGCCTGGCTCTCAGATACAAGCCAGGCTCTACTCGTACGTGAACCAAACAGGCAATGAACGTATGTACGTGTCCGTGACTCATCCTCCATGTGTGATCAGACAAATAGCTAGTGTGCATGCCCTGCGGCTTGCGCGTGGAGTAAGCTTGAATATACATGCATGGAGCTTATGCAGCACTTGCATCTGATCAGACCAGACAAGACCAGCAAAGGTACAACGGCATTCCAAGTATAAGAAATTAGTAAGAACACGCGACTCATATGCATAACTTCTTGTCTTGGTCACCTAGCGCGTCGTATACACTGCTACAGACAGTCCTATCATAGACGGTTCGGAACCGTCATCACAGACGGTTCCTGAACCGTCAGTGTTTAGGTGTCAGTGATAGTTGGTGGTTATCACAGACGGTTCCCGAGCCGTCTGTGATAAAAACATTACAGACGGTCTTGATTACTAACCGTCTGTGATAGGCGAGTATCACAGACGGTTTTTTATAAACAACCGTCGGTGATACTCGTCTATCACAGACGGTTAGTAATCAAGACCGTCTGTGATATACACAATATCACAATCAAAATCCAGTGATTCCTAGTCATATGTGTCGCCATAGTGATTAATCATAAGTTCATGCTGCATGTAAAGTACAAATGAAACATATGTGTGGCAACTAGTGAAGCACTTACCCTTGGTTGAAGGGTACCATGACGTACTCCTTGTCGGTGTGAGCAATCAATCCCCTCGTTATGTAACCTTCCACGAAGGATGCATCTGCGTTGATAGATTGCTCGGAGACCAAGTGAGGGTCGAGGAAACCCACCGGTCGTCGTAATTTTCGGGCTTGTTGGATCATGTATCTATACATAAAGAAAGAGTAATGACATTTATCTGTATAATGTGAATGTAGAACTTCATTGTACAGTACACTTACAGTGTCCAGCATCGTAGAAGTGAGGCGTCGAGTTCGTCGAGATTGAATAGTAAGAATAAATCTTCGAATGTCACGACGATGTAGCCCAAGTCATGGAGGAAATGCGTCTCGTTATATTTCACAGTGAATGCACTCTGCCGATTTGGCTTCATGTTGGACTTCTCCATGTACCAGGCATGCAATGTATTGCAAATCATACCAAGCTGGCGTAATTGTGAATCGGGCACCAACGACACTCCTAGAATAAACTTCCATGGCACGGGACCCGGCTTAATTTTCTTCGCATGAGCCTTGGAGGCCTTGGAGCCTCGCTTATGATATGTTCTCGGTGGCGTCTCGGCGGGAGCCGATGCAACAGACTTTACTGGATTTGGAGGTGGAGGTGGAGCCACCGGAACCGATGTGCCAGGTCCAGGGCGTCGTGCCTCTTGGGCCACTGGATGTGAAGATTGTGGCACGGACATGTCGAGGACGATGTCCCTCTTGGGCCACTGAATGAATGTGTGGACGGCATCCCCTAATGTCTTAATCTCTTCGTTTGGGGGCTTCTCAAGAGGGACGGACTTAAAAATATCATTAATCATGTCCACCTGGACCTTTATGAAACCGGTGTCTACTTGTACACCGTGCACCAGCGTCCCTGGCAGCAATGGATACACCATGCCGCGCCCAGCGTCAACGGGAATAGAGCCAACAAGCCTGACTCTGAGGCTGCAAGGGATGGGCTCCTACATAACGATACAAGAGATGAGTTAAGGCGTCCACCAGAGAGATATATGTACCATTCTAAAGAGGTACATTACCTGAATGTCATCAATACGTAAGTGGTCGTCGCTATGTTCAGAAATTGGTGTGGACGCGTAGCTACTGCGACGTTGAGGGGGACTGGGTACCGCAGTACTAGGAGTGGGTTGCGATTGGTTGCGGACTTGTCTCAGTTCTTCCCGCAACGAATCTATCTCTCCTCGAAGTGAGGTAGTCTGCTCTTGAAGTGAGGCAGATAGTTGTTCCTCAAGTTGAGCACGAAGCTCCTGTTTTATTTGTTCACCGCGGTACGCCTTGGATCTCTTCCTACTCCTATATGTGTCGGAGTAATCTGGAAATCCGTGCCTCCAAGGTAGATAAACCCCCATGCCTCGTGTGCGACCTGGGTGCTCCTTGTTTCCCAAGGCCTGTGATAGTAAATCTATCTCCCTATAATCTTCAAAGGAGCCACGAGAAGATTCGGTAGTCAATGATTGCTGCAAGAGGCAATTAATCATGTTATTTTTGAACCCATGAATTTCAAGAGGTGTTAACAACTATGTTGTTTAACATATTTTACCATGCGTTGGGACACTTCCTCATCTGCGGGGTTTTTGAAAGAGACACCCGAAGATGTGGTTGATGACCTCGCTCTTAACCAGTTTCGAGCGCGCTCGTTTGCGATCCCGGCAAATGGCGGAGAGGCCTCCGATCGCATTGCGACCTCATCCTGCATCCTCCATTGCGGGATTTTACCCGCGTACCCAGCAGTGCCGAGTCTGTGAGGGTGCGTGTTTTGTGACTGGAGATCCTTGTGCGCCGCACTTTGTTGTACAAATTCGGTCGTCGTCTTCATCTGCACAAAGGCCTCCCATGTTTCCAGCGACACAAAAGGATACTTCATGAAGGGCGTGACATCCTCGGCCACGTACTTCGTCACAAGAGTGCTCTTAAAATTCTTCCATGCTTTTCCCATCGCGAGGAGCGCCTGCCGTTGCACGAGTCCATGTGCTTCTGCTGGGATCTCGAACGAATTTGTAAGTTCCTCCCATAACTGATTTTTGTGATCCTTTATCAAATCTTTCCAGCTTGCTATGGTGATGGGGACCCGTTGCCTTCCAATTATCCCGCAGGTAGTCCGAAATGATGACGCTGCTTTCGTCGGTTCCAGAGCGACCCCATTCGGAGAGACCACCGTGATGGTCATTCGGCCCTCTGGCCTTTTCGATACTCCTCGGCCACGTTTAGATTTCGCAGTCTTGGGAGCGTGAGACCCAGATGACGACGACGAAGACTGTGCGGACGCCATCTCTCTTGTATGCTATGGACCCAGCTTGTCAAAGTTCTATGAATCAAGTGACACAAACCAGTGCATCAAGTTCATTGAACAAGATACACTAGAGTGTGTCACTTGCTTTATGCCCTTTGACAAAGTTCTAACGATTAACTAATTGCAGTGAGCTATGGGCCTTCTAAATAGACCTTGCAGCTAACAAGTGCAGCATATATTATTGTTACAAGGTTCTATGAAGTGCCTACAGTGAGCTAAACAACTGCAGCATATATTATATGCTACATAAAATACATGTGAAGCATATAACATAAAATTCATGTAAAGCATATAACATAAAATACATGTGAAGCATATAACATGTGAAGCATATAACATAAAATTCATGTGAAGCATATAACATAAAGCTAACATGTGAAGCATATAACATAAAATTCATATGAAGCATATAACATGTGAAGCATATAAAGCGGCGTCGGGAGGGACCGGCGGCGTCGGGAGGGAGCGGCGTCGGGAGGGAACGGCGGCGGCGGGAAGGACCGGCGGCGTCGGGAGGGAGCGGCGACGGGAGGGACCGGCGGCGTCGGGAGGGACCGGCGTCGGGAGGGACCGGCGGCGTCGGGAGGGACCGGCGACGGGAGGGACCGGCGGCGGGAGGGAACGGCGGCGTCGGGAGGGAACGGCGACGGGAGGGACCGGCGGCGTCGGGAGGGAACGGCGGCGTCGGGAGGGAGCGGCGGTGGGAGGGAGCAAAACCTAGCTAGCAGGGGCGTTGCAGGGTGGAGACAAGAGACTGCGCCAGAGCGGACTCCGCAGACCTAGCTGCGGGTATTTAAAGATGAGCTATCACAGACGGTTCTATCAATATAACCGTCTGTGATATGACATTATCACAGACGGTTATATTTATAGAACCGTCTGTGATGTATTATCACAGACGGTTTCTTTTGATAAACCGCCTGTGATAGTTCACTATAAATACCCGCAGCTAGCTATGTTCCTATGTCATTTTATAATTACAATATGGAACATAGATACATTTATGAAAAACGCAAGCATAATCATAAATATAACTATTTCTTAGTTGCTTAGTCATTTTACAATTACAATGGAATAACCAATATCACTTTGGCTATATAACATAGATACATTTATGAAAAACACAAGCATAACCAATATCATTTATTACACTTTGGCTATATCATTTTAAATAAAGCCCTTCACGATGATCGACACGCATATAGCTTGCTTCATCGCCTTGTTCTTCCTCGAGCCTGATGCCGTGTCCGAATGGAGGCAAATCATCAAATTGATTGTACTCTTCCTCATCCACAACATTCTCAACCCCGACAATCCTTCTTTTTCCCTGAAGAACTACATGGCGCTTCTTATTTGCCGGGTCGGTTACGTAAAATACTTGAACAACTTGCCTCGCGAGTACGAATGGTTCGTCTTTGTATCCTACACATTCGAGGTCCAGGGTAGTGACGCCGTACTTGTCAACCTTTACACCCCGTGGAAGTTGGACCCAACGGCACCGAAATAGAGGAATTTTGAAAATTATGTAGTCAAGCTCCCAAATCTCCTCTACAAGCCCGTAGTACGAGCTTGGGCCAGCGGTACTGCCGTGCGCATCATAGGCATCTATGCGGACACCTGAGTTCTGCACTGTGCTCTTTTTATCTTGATCTGTTGTATAAAATGTGTAGCCATTAATGTCGTATACTTGCCATGTCACAATTGTAATTTTTGGCCCTTTTGCCAACCATTGTAGTGTTTCACTTGACGACCTCCTGGTCAATTGCGCCTTGAACCATTCGTTGAACTGACGGTTGTGTTGTCTCGTGATCCAAACTTCTGACTGGCCTGCATTCTCCTGACGTAGCATGTCCTTGTGCTCTTCAATATATGGGGTCACTTCAGTCATGTGTTGTAAAACCATGAAATGGGCTTGAGCATACGTATGTTGATCCGGAGTTATTGCTTTCCTCCCAATAGTCCCGATACCCTCTAGCCTCCCCTCGTGACGAGATAGAGGTACACCTATCGGCTCTACCTGAGCCATATAGCCGATGCAGAATTCAATGACCTCTTCTGTTGTATAACCTTCGATGATGTTACCCTCCGGTCGAGATCGATTGCGTACATAGGACTTCAGAATTCCCATGTACCTCTCGAAAGGGTACATATGACGTAGAAATATGGGGCCACATATTTTTATCTCTTTCACAAGGTGGACAATGAGATGGACCATGATATCAAAAAATGATGGAGGGAAATACATCTCTAGATGACATAGAGTTGTCACCACCTCGGTTTGCAGAGCATCTAGTCCATCCGGATCAATGACCTTTTGAGCAATTGCGTTGAAGAAATAGCATAGCCTTATGATTGTCACTCAAACCTTGTTCGGCAAAATACTTCTAATTGCAACAGGTAGCATTTGAGTCATTAGCACATGACAGTCGTGAGACTTCATGCCAATCAATTTCAAATGTTCCATGGAAACAAGTTTCTTCATGCTTGTCGAGTGACCGGATGGAACTTTCACACCATTTAAGGACTGGCACAATTCAATTCTCTCGGACTTAGACAGAGTGTAACATGCTGGGGGAAGGTAGGTCCGGCCTTTATCGGTCTCTATCGGTGCTAACTCGGTCCTGATGTTCATAGCGACCAAGTCACGCCTTGCGTTAACACCATCCTTTGTTTTGTCAGGAATGTTCAGTAAGAGACCAATCAAACTGTCACATACATTCTTCTCTACGTGCATGACATCGATGCAATTGCGAACTTCTAAGTGCTCCCAATAAGGCAAGTCCCAAAATATTGACCTCTTTTTCCACATGTTCTTCCTCAATTTACGTCCCTTTCCAAACACAACATTTATATCCTTGACCATATCATACACCTCTTTCCCGCTAAAAGGTCTTGGTACTGAGTCATCCTCTTTTTTCCGTCAAATTATTTCTTCATCTTGCGGTATGGGTGATACTTTGGAAGGAACCTACGGTGACGCATGTACACAGTTTTTCGCGAGTTGTTCAACCACACTCTCGGTATAATCTAAGCAGTGCGGACACGCTTTGGCTCCTTTTATACTCAACCCTGACAGGTTACCAAGGGCAGGAAAATCATTAATGGTGCAGAACAACATGGCCCGTAGAGTGAAGTTCTCTCGTTTGTCCGCATCCCATACATGTACCCCTTCATTCCAAAGTATTGCAAGATCTTCCACCAATGGGGCTAGGAAAACATCAATATCGTTGCCAGGTTGCTTCGGCCCTTGGATAAGTACTGACATCAAAATATATTTCCACTTCATACACAGCCAAGGAGGAAGGTTGTACATGCACAGAGTCACGGGCCAGGTGCTATGTCGGCTGCTCATGTTACCAAAAGGATTCATTCCATCTGTACTAAACCCAAACCTTATATTTCTCGGTTCCACACCGAAATCTACAAACATCCTATCGATGTTCCTCCACTGGGCAGAATTAGCAACATGTCTTATCATTCCGTCTTTCTTACGCTGCTCGCAGTGCCAACGCATCAATCTTGCATCCTTGCGGTTTGCAAATAAACGCTTCAAACGGGGGATTACAGGAAGATACCACATCACCTTAGCAGGAGGTCCTTGCTTCACCTCGATGCCCTTCCCATCATCAGAGTCATTTTTACGCTTGTATCGGGATGCTTTGCACACCGGACAAACATGTAAGCTAGCATACTCTTTACGGTACATGATACAATCATTCCGACATGCATGTATTCTTTCTACTTCCATTCCTAATGGACAAAGAATCTTCTCGGCTTGGTAGGTGGTTCTCGGCAACACATTTCCCGTTGGAAGCATGTCCACTAGGAGACCTAATAATGCCGTGAAACTCTTGTCGGACCAACCATTGCTTGCCTTCAATTTTAGCAGTTCTAGAACTGATGACAACCTCGTGTATTGCGGCTTGCAGCCCGGGAACAAAGGTTTCTCGGAGTCCTCCATCAAGCCCTCGAATTTACCAAACTCTCTCTCACTATAGTTCCCTTCTACATCACGTAACATCTGATCCAGATTGTCATCCTGCGACCTATCCTCATGATCGAAAGAACAGTCCACAACTGGCATATCGTTGTCTCCCTCGGCTATGTCATAACTATCTTCTTGTGTACTATTCTCTTCACCGTGACTGGTCCAACATTTGTACCCTTTTCTGAAACCCCTTCGAATCAAGTGAGCTTCAATCTGCGCTGAGTTGCTAAACATCTTGAGATTATCACAATCAATACATGGGCAATACATATATTTCATCCCCTTCTTCAACATATCCAGCTCGGCCGCCCTTCTAAAGGCAGACACGCCAGTAATGTACTCTTCACTCACACGGTTCTCAATATACATCCAGCTTCGGTCCATCTACGCTACACAAGTGACAAATGAGTGTCAAAAATGATTATTACCTCTACTACTAACCTCTGATCAGATCACTAAGAATGTTAAGTAATTGAATACTAATCTCTGATCAGATCACTAAGAATGTTAAGTAATTGAGTATGCTAACCTCTGATCAGATCAATAAGAAGACGGTGATATTTTTTCACCCCCAACTCCCTAAAGCCGGTCGCCTTGCTCCACCGATGCAGCGCAATGAAGACAGATCGGTGTCGACATCCTTCAAGCAAGTACGCCAAGTAATTAATACTACGTAGAATATCACAGACGGTTCCAACTACAAACGGTCTGTGAAAATTATATATCACAGACGGTTCGTATTAATACCCGTCTGTGAAGTATCACCGACGGTTATTAATATTAACCGTCTGTGATGTACATAATATCACAGACGGTTCGAAATATCAACCGTCTGTGATTTATGCGTATCACAGACGGTTCGTGTATAGAACCGTCTGTGATAGTTCTTCACAGACAGTTTACACTACAAACCGTCTGTGATAGTTACGGATGAACTGTTTCGTCAGGCGCATGACTGCCAACTCGAAGCATATATAGCATAGCATTCGAGGCACATCCGAGGCCTGCTGCTGTGTCCTGAGGAATGCCAAGAGCTGGTCTTCAGATGTGGCTGCCACATCTGAAGGTCAGCTCTTGGCATTCCTCAAGACACAGCTGCAGGCCTCGGATGTGCCTCGAATGCTATGCTATATATGCTTCGAGTTGACAGTCATGCCCTGACGAAACAGTTCATCTTTTCCGACAAAATTCAAAGCAATTTTATTACAATAGTGCAAAGAAAAGACATTTCCAGATTCTTCGTTGAGCAGCCGACATAGCCGACTTCTTCGGTGAGCGACTATCCATCTGCTTCTTCCCACTCCTTTTCTACATCTCTGGTCTCTGTATCACGTACGCCAGTAGCGACGATTCATCTACTACTGAATCATCGCTACTGGCGTACGTGATCCAGAGACCAGAGATGAAGAAAAGGAGTGGAAAGAGGCAGATGGATAGTCGCTCACCGAAGAAGTCGGCTATGTCGGCTGCTCACCGAAGAATCTGGGAATGTCTTTTTTTGAACTTTTGTAATAAAATTGCCTTGAATTTTGCAGGAAAAAGAAGGATTGTTGGAGTGGACATCACATCTCGGCAGTAGTCGGCATCGTCGAGGAACATGCAAATACAGAGGCAAGCAAGCAAATAAAATAATGTTACCCATACCCTCTGAAAACAATCAAATACAGAGGCAAGCACAACAACACATTCAAATCTATTACAGCTAACGAACCCTTCATGGCACGACGGTGCGTCTGAACAAAGACACACTTACGACACTTACGGTAAGAGTGTGTTGTCCAGCCGCCCACCGTGCCGCGACGGAGGCGCTAGCTCATAGCGGAGGGGAGATGCATGAAGGAAGCTAGATAGTGGATGAACTCACGCGTGACTAGTACCGCTGGAAAGGTAGATGGGGTTATTAATAAGGGCTGAGTAGTGGGAGGAACTGCTGCCTACCATTCCATGTGGAGAGAATGGACGGTCGAGATCGAAATCCTGGGTATGCACCAATTATTGGTCAACAATTATTGGTGACCTGTGATTATCACAGACGGTTTGTTACACGAACCGTCTGTGTTGGCACGATTATCACAGACGGTTTGAATTAAGAACCGTCTGTGAAACTTCACAGACGGTTCTTAATACGAACCGTCTGTGATGTCTCAATTATCACAGACGGTTCGTGTTAATAACCGACTGTGACAATATCACAGACGGTTACCCGTATAAACCGTCTGTCATAAGCTTCATACCAGAACGCTTCGCGCGTGTTTCGATGCCAGAACGATTCGTGTTTTGATCGTCTAGTTAACGTTTGGGTATACGAAGCGTCTATATCATTAATGTTTGGGTATACGAACCGTCTGTGCTAAAGGTTAAATATGCGCGCCTAATCCAGGTCTCTTCTACGTACGTACAATACAATATACAATACAACATGGCTTCTACTACTGTTCTTGTGATCATCTCCTTCCTCTCATCTGTTCATCACGAATTGTTCGGCCGGAACCTTACACAGGCGGCCAGCAATTTGCATCTGGAGCAGCTTCTCCGCACCCGCCCTGCTCTCCTTCCCCGACTTTCTTGCATCCGTCAGCTTGACCTGATCCTCCGCCGTCGACGGAGGCGTCTCGCTGCCGCTCAAGAAAGGGAAACAGCCCTCACCCTGGTTCTTCTCCACAATGTGCGCAATGCGGAAGAAGCTCTACACGCATTGCAGAGACTGATGGATAGCCTTGCCGATCAAGTAGAAACGGCAGATTCTGAGGAATCTTTTCATGCTATCCTCTACGACATTATGGATGCTGCTGATCATTTGCCCAGGCTGCATGAGGAAGTGCTGAGGACAAGGGCAATCTTAACGGCGTTCGAGAATTTAGCGGCTGATCCTCCAAGTCCCCAAGTTGAAGAAGAAGCTTACGAAGCCCAAAAGAATACAATCTAGGAAACTCTTTACCTGTGCGACTTTTGTAATAAATTTGCCTCTAATTAAAATTAATAAATCTGCCTTTAATTTGTGATCTCTTGTCTCAGTAGTTCTGTAGTTAAGTTATTAGAAGCAATGTGTACTTATATATTAACCTCTGATCTAGAATATGACAGACAAAGGGACATCACAGCCGGTTCTTGTGAAAAACCGTCTGTGAACATTCCCAGACGGTTCTTAACAACAACTGGCTGTGATAGTCGACACAACACAGACGGTTTTTAATTAAAAACCGTCTGTGATATTCCATTATCACAGACGGTTCAGCAATAAGAACCGTCTGTGATAGTCTTTTTCCCGCCACAAATACCACAGACGGCCTTCAAATTAAAACCGTCTGTAATAGTTTACATTACAGACGGTTTTACAAAACCGTCTGTGATTTGCTGAACAAGACACACTTACGGCAAGAGTGTGTTGGTAGTAGTCGGCGTTGTGGAGGAACAAGAAATACAGACACAAGCATAACAACACATTCAGATCTATTACAGGATAACAAGCTAACGAGCCCTTCATGGCACGACGGTGCGGTTGAACAAGACACACTTACGACACTTACAGCAAGAGTGTGTTGTCCAACCACCCGCCGTGCCGCGATGGAGGCGCTAGCTCATAGCGGAGGGGAGATGCATGAAGGAAGCACAACAACACATTCATATCGATCTATTACAGAATAACAAGCTAACGAACCCTTCATGGCACAACGGTGCGTCTGAACAAGACACACTTACGATATTTACGACAAGAGTGTGTTGTCCAGCCGCCCGCTGTGCCGTGACGGAGGCGCTAGCTCACAGCGGAGGGGAAGCTAGCTAGTGGATGAACTCACGCGTGACTAGTACCACTGGAAAGGTCGATGGGGTTATTAATAAGGGCTGAGTAGTGGGTGAAACTGCTGCCTGCCATTCGATGTGGAGAGAACGGACGGTCGAGATAGAAATCCTGGGTATTCACCAATTATTGGTGACATGTGATTTTTAGAGACGGTTATTAACACGAACCGTCTGTATTGTCCAGATTATCACAGACGGTTCGTATTAAGAACCGTCTGTGAAAGTTCATAGACGGTTCTTAATATAAACCGTCTGTGATGTTTCAATTATCACAGACGGTTTGTGTTAATAACCGTCTGTGAAAATATCACAGACGCTTGTGAGTATAAACCGTCTGTGAAAGTTTAATCACAGACGGTTCCGTATAAACCGTCTGTAATGTAGAGTCTAGTATAGCCTCTTTTGTAGTAGTGATAATATGTTTAAGGGAAATTGCAAAGCAAATCCAGTTAGGCCTCTTCCAAGTTTGAAAGTAAAAAACCCGGCCTTCTACAACTTTATTTACACCTTCATGAATTCTCTCGGTTTGTAAGTTCCCGTCGTAGTTACTCTTTACTCAATTATTATAATGTGACATGCTAAAAGATAGTTGAGTTTGTTTGATTATTTGTGCAGTATTATATGTTTGAGGCGCTATGTGATGATTGAGGCTGCAGTTGTTGGGAGAGGAAAGTGAAAAAGACAAGTTAGAAGACAATGTGTTAGATTATATGGTTAGGTTTTAGAATATTTATGATGATAAATAATTAACAATGCTATTTATTAATGTTATTTAAGATGTGTGATGTGTGTGGACTTATATCGGTCAAGTTGAAAAGAACGTGCGCTAGAAAAGATGTTACTTTGGTCTTTATATGTGCAGGGTAACTCAAAGACGATCATGGCCTACAACGAGAACCGAAAGATGGCTTAGTGTAAAGTCATGGTCCAGAGGGTTAAGGATGCTGGAGGAGACAATTGTGCTCGAGTTGGGACATATGGAGATCAAAGATAGATTATGTATGTTAGAGCTACGGATATACGGTTTAGAGGCTGCGACACATGACAAAAGCTGAAAAACCCGTGTTATGTCAGGGTTTCGGATCGTCTATTTGTTAAAATTGGATAAGAACTCGTTTGGGTCTTGAATATAAATAGAGATGAAGTTAGAGGCTAACTCTAAGGCTAATAGATGTAATTTTTATAATAGGATTTAAAAGGTGCTAAGAGAACATCTTGCAGCAATAAACATAATAATCTGGAAACAAAAAAAAGATCTAATAAAAAGACGACGCACGGATCGATTTGCTTCCCGGAAAAACCATACATGCTCGCGGAGTTTTTCCATTTGTCTGGGTTTTTTTTTTTGGCCCTCTTCAGCGCACGGCGGGAAGCATCGCGCGGAGAGCTGCGGCAGAGGTGTTGCCTGGAGGCCTGGTCGTGTTTTGTGATGTTTAGAAGATCCCAGGAGTAGGGAGGGCTCACCACGTGGTGAGACAGCCAGGGAGCAACGCTTCATCCCGTGGTGCAGGCGAGGTATTAACCAAGTACTTAAAAATATTTTTTTTATTTTTAGATATTTTAAATATTTTTAAAAAATTTTTTGGACGTGTGTCGCGTTTTGAACACTCTGCACGGCGCTATGTGCAAGGGCCCTTGCACCTGAGCCCAGTCCCTTCTACAGTACCTGAACTGTAGTGCAGTTTGCTTTTCTTTCTTTGCTTTTTATTTTTGTTTCTGTTTTTTCTGCGTTGGTAGGTTAGAAAATCAGAAGACAATAAATTTGAGAAAAAAGATTTCGCTGTGGATTGCAATTATTTATCTTATCTGATTGTCATCGACGATCCTACATAATGTGAAAAATAAACTTTAGTTTAAGTTGTAATCACTACCAGGTAGGTCATCATGTTATCTAGGGATGGAAACGAAACGAATACGATTGAATAGTCCCAAATACAAATATGAATCCATATTTTTAAAACGAATACGAATTCAAATATTCTCAAATACGAATACGAATCAAATGTTGTGATGAATACGAATTCGAATCGAACATATACTTAATTCTGTTGGATACGAATATCCTCCTACAACTTCTGTAACAAATCTCGATTGAACAAATTTATGTAACTTGATCGAATACGAATCTCGATCGGCAAAGGAAACAGGTCGAATACGAATCAGATAGTCCCGAATACGAATGTTCTTAAACACGAACATTCTCAAATACAGATATGAATATTGTTAAATACGAATACGAACATCTTTGAATATGGATTTTACCTACCACATTTGTATTTTCTCGGATACGAATATCGAATAAAATGAATTATCCGTTACTATTTCCCACACCTAATGTTACCAACGTACTATTTCAGACTTTTTTTAAGTTCCTTCCAACCAAATTAGCAGATAAAGAAATAACAATGTTTTTTTTTCCATTTTGCAAGGTGTAAATGCAAGAAAACAAATTATGGAGTGCTTTTGTAAAATCAGAGTGACAAGTAGGACGTTTTTGTAATTTTCCCTATAATCCATTGCTCAACGCAACGGCGACTGGGAGGTTGGATCAGGACATAGGACTGTCTTATCCGGAAGAAATAGTGTAATCACCGAGGAATTCGGCAAGGTTCCCATGCATGTTCCAAACCGGGTTCTTTGTGTGGACACAAGATTATACTTCATGTGGACATAAGATTACAAAAGCCATACTTGGAGGCTATGAAAGGACTTGTCACGTCGAATATTAGTTTAGAATAAGGTTCGTTTCATATACATTTTAGTTGCACACCCTTCTTCAGCCTAATTACGAAAAAAGAATCGAAACGAGATTAAAAAAAAAGGAGCATCCTTTTTTCTTTGACAAAACATTGTCACATTTCTCATGCCCTAATTAAGATAGTTTTGTTTTTTTTAAGACCCGGCCGGCATGACTTGAACTAGCTCCAAGAAGAAGCTGGAGCTAGCTAGGCCTTCCATTTTCTTCAGGGGATCGGAGCTTGGAGCTGATCATAGTAGAGGCCAGCGTGGCCGTCAAGAAAATGACTAGCTCGATTAGGCACGTCGATTCGTCGTTATCCTCTGGGCTCCGGCAGCTTTCTACGCAGACCAACCCAACCGGTGACGTTTGAATCTATCCGAATTTATCCCGGAAAGTACTAAAATAACCATTTCATTTAAAATGACATGCGCGCGCCATTGCACGTGAAGTTTCCGGTAAATCTGAGCCCAACTTACTCGGTACTCGACCAGACCAGAGTCACCAGCTAAGGCTATTCTCAGTGGAGAGTTTTATGATATTGTTTTCAAGACTACCACATCATGTAAAATGAAATGAAACATAGATGAAACATCCATCCTCAATGCATAGTTTCATTCTATTGTTTCATAGACATTTAATTTCATCACTCATATAGAGTTAGTAATCGTGCCAAGAGAGTTTTATCTAGATAAAACTCACTTCTTCTCTCTCTTCTTAAAAATGTTACCATATCATCAAAAATGACTATGTGGCAGCCTATTAAATACAAATGAAACTCCCACTGAGACTGGTCTAATGGTCAGATCGGCGGCCAGAATGAAAAATTGCATGGGTCAAGTTCTGCATCCTTGGCGTGCAATCGGAACGCTGAATACGCGGCATCTCTTCCTAGATACGCAGAAAATCATCGACGACATCTATCCAAATATACCGGTGAGAGCAACTCCAGCAGGGCCCCTACTTGAGCCCTCAAACCTCATATTTGAGGGCTTGAGGCAAAAATAGAGGTCCAGCAGGGCCCCTACTAGAGCCCTCAAATTTGAGGAGCCCCTCAAATCCCCCCTTCAGCCCTCATTCCTAGGGGCCCTCCTCTGGCTCTCATTTTTCGGTTTTTTTCCCGCTGGTGAAATTCCCCCCCCCCCTCCGCCCGTCCCCCTCCCTCCCACTCCGCCAGTCCGCCTCCCTCCTTGCTCCTTCCCCCGCCGCCGCCCCCTCCCCTGCAGTCCCCGACTCCCCGCCTCCCCCGCCGCCCCCACCGCACCCGGCTTCCCCACCGCCCCCTTCCCCTTCCCCGGCGCCTCCGCCCCCTCCACCGCCGCCTCCGCCCCCTCCACTGCAAGATCCGACCTTCCAGTGCCGTGCCCGCAGCATCGACACCCACGCGCCTCCAATCGCCAAGAATCGTGTCCAAGAACCGATCTTCCGCCGCCGCTTGAGCAGCAGCGGGCGGCCATTCGCCGGCGGCAGCAGTGGGGCGGATGCGGCGGGGGCGGAGGGCGCAGCCGGGCGGAGAGGAGGAGGAGGTAAGCCGAGTGGCGGAGGAGGTAGCCGTCGAGCAGAAAGCGGGGAGTGAGGCGAGGATTTAGCGGGAGCAGCTCGTGGTGGTGGCCGTCGCGGCCGTCGTCGTGGTGGGAAGGGAGGTAGGAGGAATGGGCGTGGAAGGACGGCTTCGCGGCCCTCAGGGCGAAGGCTGCGGCAGAGTAGGAGCCGTACATGGCGAGGCGTGGGACACGCGGTGGCGGCCGCCGGCGGCTTGGCGCTCCGCCGACCGCCGGAGAGTGAGGCTGGTGGGGTTTGAGGTGGAAGTTTGTCGGTCTTGGAGATCGGATTGTCTGGGACGTGGCGTCGTGGGTTTCCCGGCGTTGGAGTTGGACTGAGGGAGAGGGAGAGAATGAGGAGTGGGTCTCATGTGTCAGTTGCAGTGGAATGGATTTGAGGGCTTAAATTTGAGAGGTGCTGTTGGAGCAGATGTAAAAAAACAGGGCCATCAAAAGTAGGGGGAGCCCTCAAATGAAAAGTAGAGGTCCTGTTTTGAGAGCTACTGCTGGAGTTGCTCTGAGAACTCTCGTGATCACATGCTGGTATTTGCGATGTCAAGTCCCAACCAAACCAAAGCATTAGGCGGATCTGTAGCAGCGGATGACATTTCTGCATCGTGTGAAGTGAACCCCAGTAGTCGACAATGGTGTACGGCCCAGTCAAGAGATTCGAAGTACGTTGTGGGGGGCAAACGTTGACCCCTGGTCTTGGGCAGACCCAGTGCGACCTGCATGGCTCCATTTCATGCATGCAACGTGAAGCTAGTTTCTTGGTAAATCGATCTGAAATTCTGAATGGAAGTTACGCAGTACTTGTTGTAGGTGACCAGAGCGCAGCCTGACTGACCGGACCTGGATTTTAATGAAATTCTGAGTTTCGCTGAGATTACCCCGATTTCCGAAGTGGAATGGAAGACAGACGGCATGCATGCGCCAAATTCTGTCTTTACCTACTGCATGTATACCCTCCGTTTCGTTTTTTTTTTGCCTTTTTAGTGGTCTGACGTCATATTTAGTCATCGCAAATGTAATTAAGTAATTAGCTCTACTTTGCCCATTTTGATCGATCTATTCCAAAATCCAAACTACGGTATAGTGGCTTCTAATTAATTTAACCAGAAAGCGGTGTTTAAATTTAAAGCGATTTCCATCATGTCAATCTAACTAATCAAGGACTACTAGTTTCCAGAACAAATTTTCGATTACGTCAATTCGTCAAGGATTTATACGGAGCCATCCCGAGTTCGCAAGCGAGCAACCAACGTTTGGGATTCAGTTTCTGACTTATTTTTCACTATTTATAAATTTCGTTTTTTTTGAAGTTTTGGTTTTTTTTTTGAGTTTTTTTGCCGATTCTTTTTTTCCCGTGTTCGATTGCGTTGTCCGTGATGAGCTAGCATTTTTTTTTCTATTTTTCTATTTTTTAGATTTAATTACGTCAAATAAGTCACCTTCAGTTATAGTGAAATTTCAACCGCTACACTGCAATTTCAGCTATAAGCCATAACTTTTCAGCTCAACCGAGTGGGTATTAATTGTTTTCCTGCCGGGTAAAAACAACGCGCGTACCAGCCAGCTAGCTTAGCTCAGTTCAACCGGTTTCCAATGCGCGCCGCGGCCTTGGAAACAATCCACTCAAACGAAGAGACAGAAAACGGTTCGAATACTTTCCAACTGATCCAAACTATGTTTGGATATCAGTTCAGATAGATATCGAACTAATAGAATCTATCGGATGGTATCAAATTGAAAACAATTCATTTTTTTTCTACCGCCAGGAAACACGAATATGGCAACTGACTGTTCGTCGCATACAAATATAGATCTGAATTACCCGAGATTCATGACGCTGGATATCCGGATTGTACATCCCTATTTTAGCTTAGCCCACTTAGGCCATATACAATAGAATTAATCAGTTGTTCTTGTTGAGGAACCGACGCTGGAGACCAGTCCGAGCGATTCCTCTGCTTAGAACAAGAACGAATCAATCACAGAATCACAGAATAATAGATTGAACACAGAGAGGTAGAGAGAACTCCTGGTCTTTCTTTATTGCTTTAGATTGCATCGGGTGTACATCATGAGGGGGGGTCTAGGCCCCTATTTATAGTCTACGGTGGGGGTGCCCAATCAGATAAGGACTCCAGATAGAGTCCTGGTTTCCTAACACTCCCCCTTGGGCACTCACCCAACATGCTCATGCCTCATCAAAACTCCATAAAAACCCAGTGGGAAAAATTTGGAGAAAGAGTACATGATACATGTAATGCTGCGATGCACGAATTGCCTCATTAAAAACCTTGGTCGAGAAACTTCCTGGAAAACTCGTCAAGGGAAAAAGAGTGCAATTCACCCAACTTCATTCAGTCTTCAGGACTTTGCTCATTTGGGTACTTAACCTTCAGGATTAAGATTTAATAATGGGCTTGAGAGAATTCTCCCCCTGAATTCTGCACTTCTCTAAGTCTCATCATTCCAATCCCTCACACGCACCTTTCAAAGTTAGATGCGGGGAGTGACTTGGTGAATAAGTCTACATGACTTAGTGTGCAGTACTTTAATCTTGTCCATCTTTGCAATTCATGAGCATAGAGGAACTTGGGGTTGATATGCTTACATAGCCCGTCTGCACTAGTGCAACGCAAGCTGCATTATCTTCATGGATAATTATGGGGGTTTGCACAATGTTCATTCCACATGACTGCTGGATGTGGTGATCCGTTCAGCGGAACCAAGCGCACTCTCGTGCAACTTCATACAGTACTATAATTTCTGAGTGGCTCATCGAAGTAGCTATAAGGCTTTGCTTAGACGATTTCTAAGGAATTGCAGTTCCACCACACAGAAATACATAGCCTGTTTGTGACTTAGCGGTATGCGGGTCAGACAGGTACCCAGCATCTGCATAGTCAATCAAGTTCAGATCTTGATTCTTTCTGTGAGACAATCCAATGTTTTTGCTTCCTTGAAGGTACTAGAAGGTGTCCTTTATGCCCTGCCAATGCCTGTTGGTGGGCTCTGCACTGTACCTTGCCAACAGGTACATGGCAAATGCAATGTCCGATCTAGTGCAGTTTGCTAAGTACATGAGTGCTAACACTGCACTCAAGTATGGGAATTCTGGTCCCAGGACTTCCTCCCCCTCTTCCCTAGGTCGAAAAGGATCTTTTTCTTGCTGTAAAGACCTCCCGATCATCGGTACTTTCGATGGGTATGCCTTCTTGAAGCCAAACCTTTCAAGCACCTTCTGGGTGTAGGTCGACTGATGTACCAAGATTTCTTCAGGGACATGCTCAAGCTGCAGGCCTAAGCAAAACTTGGTCTTGCCCAAATCTTTCATTTCAAATTCTGACTCCAAGTAAGAGCTTGCTTCTTTTATGTCTTCGGCTGTCCCGATGATATTCAGATCATCTACATACACAGAGATTATACAGAATCCATTCTGGGATCGCCGTATAAACACACAAGGACAGTCTTCATTGTTCGTGTAGCCTTTCTTGCAGAGAAAGTCGCTCAAGCGATTATACCACATTCTTCCAGATTGTTTCAATCCATACAGTGACTTTCTGAGTTTCACACTGTACAGTTTTCTATTTGCTCTGTCTTGGTTCGGGAGAGGTATTCCTTCAGGGACTCTCATATAAATTTCCGAATCCAAGTTACCGTAAAGGTATGCAGTCACAACATCCATCAATTTCATTTCTAAGTTCAAGTTCACTGCCATTGAGATCAAATATCTAAAGGTAATTCCACTCATGACTGGGGAGTAGGTTTCTTCATAATCAACTTCAAGATGTTGAGTGAAACCTTAGGCTACCAGCCTTGCTTTGTATCTCACTACTTCATTTCTTTCATTTCTCTTTCGAACAAATACCCACTTGTGCCCAACGGGGTGTATGTGGGGAGGTGTGCGGCATACGGGCCCAAACACCTCTCTTTTATTCAGAGATAGCAATTCAGTTGCTATTGCCTTCTTCCAATCTTCCCAATCTGATCTTTTCTTGCATTCAGCGAGCGATGCAGGCTCGGGATCAAGATCGATGATGGTGGCAATTTTCTTTGCGAAGTAGATATCGATATTAGCTGTTGTCCTATTCAGGGACTCTCCCGTGTGCACATAATTTATAGCTATTTCTTCATGAGTTGCTACTTCTGGAGCGATTGCTTCTTCTGGAGCTTCACCTTGCGCATCGCTTTTTTCAATTGCGGTGGCAAGTCCCTTTAGTTTTTCGGCTCCGACGTGTGCGCACACATCCATGCCGATGGGGATATTCAGATCCGGTATGCCCTCTTTTGGAGGTGTCATACTTGTGCCAGGTCTCAACTGGCTCCCCTTCTCATTCTGGGGAACTTCAATGATCGGCTGTGATAAATCCCTCTTATCCTTCTTCACCAGGCGTCCCCGGTTACTAAAGATTCGAGGAACCGGAGTTCTCGTCCTCTTTTTTTATTTTTCTGAGGCCTCTGGACGAGATTAGGGATACCTTCTGTTTCTTTGGTATTTCAACCCTCTCCGGTGCAGTGCGTGCAGGCACATGCGACTTAGTCACGCTCTTCAAATCACTAAAGTGATCAGGCAGTTGATTTGCTAGTTCTTGCAAATCGATTGTCTTCTGGACTTCTCTTGTCTTCTGGACTTCTATTGTCTTCTGGACTTCTCTATTTGCTTCACTAATGCGCGGGTCATCTTCATGAATTCCTGTGGCTTGCCATGTAATGTCTTCTGGACTTCTCTAGTGCGCGGGTCATCTGCATGGATTCCCCAGGCTTGCCACATAATTTCCCGACATTCTTCATCAAGGGGTTGATTTCCTCCCCCTAATGTTGGGAAATTTTCGATGATGACACTTGCACTAGTTGCATAGGTGAATGGATGTTGTAGGCCGAAAATCTAAGGTTGATGAGATTCGCTACATGTAGGACTACGGGTCCCCGACATGTAACTGGCAAATTACAATTATGCAAGATGGGTCGGGCAATAAATTTAATTCTGTTAATTAAAGCCTCTGCCAAACCATTCTGGGTATGGATATGCGGTACCGAATGCTCAACTGCAATTCCCATCGCCATGCAATAATCATCAAATGCCTTTGAAATAAATTCTCCGGCGTTGTCCATTCTGGTGGACTTGATCAGAAACACATTTCTGATACAAATGATCTGCGAGATCAATTTTGCAAAGGCGTGATTTCTTGTGGACAACAAAACCCACATATGACAACTTCGAGGAAGCATCAATGAGCACCATAAAATACTGAAATGACCCTGAGATGGGCTTAATGGGACCGCAAATGTCTCCCTGGATGCGTTCCAGGAATGCAGGGACTTCATCCTTCACTTTCAGAGTGGAGGGTCTAATTATTAGTTTCCCGGTGGCACATGCAGGGCACACAAAATCTTTATGATTCGGGAAATTATTCACATTAATATTATGCCCATACGAGTTATTTATTATGTTTCTCATCATCATAAGACTTGGGTGGCCTAATTAGTCATGCTAGAGACAGAATAGTTCAGAGCTTCTAAACACTGTCTTCAGAACAGTGTACGCTGCAGGCGCTTTAATGTTGGTATAATATAGCCCAGGAAGATTTTCTAATGCCTTTTTCTATTCGCTTCGCGCTTCGTAATGAGCAGGTATTCCTTACCGTACTCTTCTTTAGTCTCAACGCAGAAACCATTTGCGCGGATATTCTTAAAACTTAGGAGAGTTCTAGTCGATTCTGGGTACAATGAGGCTTCTTCAATGACCAAAGTTGTGCCCATGTGGCTCTTCCGGAACCAATTATACATGCATCGCTTCTGGCGATTGTCGTAAGGCTGCCAATGCTCTTACGAATCGACTGAAAATACTCAATCTCTCTTAAGATGATATGCGTTGTGCCGCTGCTGACTAAGCACACTTCCTTCATAGGGCGCTACACACGTTCTAATATAGGGTATTTAATATGCATGAGAAGGCAATCAGCACATAAAATAAAATACACCAATATCAGAACATATCATGCCATCATAAACTGAATAAATGAATGAATTATTCCAAAAATCATCCAACCATCACGAGAAAATAACAATTCTTAAGTACCATCCATGCAAATTCTAACATATTCTTCCACACAAAATAAATGACAATTAGAGTCGAAATGCATTCAGTGCACTAGACTTCTTCTGCTATTTTCTCGGGGGTGACATTCTCTTCAAGAGAAATAATGGCATTGACTTCTTCTAGGTCGAGAGAGGTGCTGCTGTTGTAATGGTCTCAAACACCATCAGCGCGGGTAGCTGCTCAGAGCGCTCCCCCTCAACCGATGCAGAGTGGGCTTCATGGTGCCCTTTGCCATCCCATTTGGCTTGCTAGCCTTATTCTCACGTGGAGCATCTGATTTGCCTTTCTGGGCTGCGGCCTTACCCTTCCTTCCCCTTTTCTCTATTAAGGGCTTTCGCACCTTGTTGCTCCCAACGTTGGCTTCACGGCCCGTGGAGCTCCCAGATGGCTGAGTGACTTAGTTCTTACGGAGAACTTTGTCCTGAGCCTCCGCGACTTGCAACATATCTATCAATTCGGCATATTCCTCATAGCCGTCTTGACGATAATTGCGTGCGGATTATACTGCATTGGGATGGAAGGATTTTCTCAACTTTCTGTATTGGGGTACAAATCCTGTGCAAGGCAGAATTGTATTCCCTGACCGTCTTAAAGTCGGCAAAACCTCAGTCTGATCCATTCTCGCTCTGCTTGAGGAAGAATGGTGTACTTTAGCCTCTCAAATCGCTTCTGGAGTGCGGTCCAGAGTGCCAGCGCGCTCTTCTCCGTCATATACTCATTCTTGAGATTGAGGCAGAGGTGGTGCCTTAGAAAATGAAGTGCCTGATCATTCTCCTCAGGTGTGGATTGAGCGTCATTCAGTCCGCCAATCCCAATAGCAGCGCGGAGCTTCCTGGCTCCAAGCACAATCTCGACATCGGATGCCTACGTCAAATAGTTTTGGCCATGCTGGGCCAGCTCCTCGAACTTCTAGTTCGTTATGCTAGTCATCTAAATGTGTATAAGTCTACTGCTGGTAGACATGCACAGAATAATTCACTGCGGGTAAATAAATGGTACAAAAGATTCTCGTAATGTTTCATAATTTTCTGTGTATTTTCTATAATTTTACTGCTAATTTCAGTGATTAAAAGCAATTTTCAGTAATTACAATTAACCAAAACAGTAAATAAATACAGAAAATACAAAGAATAATAATGGCATAAATAAGTAAGCTTCAAATGCAAAATTGATGCAAAATTCGGATTCCCGAGGCCCTTTTATGCTAAAATATGAGATTTCAGCAAATTCTGCACTTTCTGGGGGTTTATGCGCAAAATTTCAGTTTAGAGAAAAATTCGCGCAATTTTCTGATTTACCGAGGGGTTTTCTATAAAATTCTGGACCCGCTCGTAAATTTGAGGACTTATTCGCAATTTTCGGAATTACAGAAGCCTCTATGCAAAATTTCGGGACTGAAATTAAATAATTAAGGGCCAATTACTAAATTCATAAAGATGGGGGATTTTTCTGCAAAAATTCCTCCCACTCCCCGGCTGGGCCGCTTTCCCGACCGGCCCATCCTTTCCCCCTCCCCCAACCGGCCCATGCTTTTCCTCCCCCTCCCGGCCCATCTGCCTTGGCCCATGCGGCCGTTGCCCCCTTTCGCACGGCCCACTAGCCCACCCGACCGGCTCAAATGCCCGATTAGGGTTTCCCCTTGCGGTGGCGGCGGCGGGAGCCAAAGCCGGCTCGGGCGGAGGAGACGGGGTCCCGAGCTTCCGGCTCGGGCGGGCGGCGGGGCCGGCGCACGAGGTGGGCGGCGGGGCCGACGCACGAGGTGAGCGGCGGGAGCGGACGAGGGCCGGCACTGCGGCGCACGGGAGGAGGCGGCCGAGGTGAGCGCGGCTTCGGGCCAGCGTCCACGGCAGGGTGAGGCGGCCATGGGCCCGCGTGCGGGCGAGGCCAGGCGGGGAGGCGTGGCAGGGGCCGGCTCTACGGGGCCAGGGCCGGCGCGAGCGGGGACGGCGCAGGTCGGCGAGGCGAGGGTGCCGAGGCCCGTGCGGGGGCGGCGGTAGCCCGTGCGGGGGCGGAGCTGCCGGGAAGGCCGGGCGATAGCGGCAGCCGGCGCGCGTGCGGGCGCGGGGAAGCCGAGCGCCATGCGGCGGCGCAGAGGAGGCCAAGGCGGCGGGGCCGGTGGCTGCTGGCCGCAATCGGGGCGAGGTGGCTGTGAGCCGATGCGGCGGCGGGAGGCGAGGAGGCAGGACGCATTCGGGCGCAAGTCCTGGGCCGCCGGTGGCGCCAAGTGAGCCCGTGCGGGGCGTGCGGAGGCGGCCTAGCCGGGCGGCCAACATGGAGATGCCCGCCTCGTCCTCTACTGCAAGCAGGCCGACGGTCGGCGACACTGGGCACGGGTGCGGCACTGTGAGGTCGGCGGCGGTGCCAATGCATGCGGGCACGGGCGCGGTGGGGCCGGCGGCGCCGGCGCGTGCGGGCGCGGGCGCGGTGGCCGGCCGATGGCCGGTGGCAGTGCCTTCCCCCCTTTTTCTGTGTGATGTTTTTCAGATGCGAAACTGAACAGAGACAATGCAAATTTCTCGTGCAGTTTATTGAACAGAAAATAATGCATAAATTTCCTGTTTCTACGATGCAATCAACATCTGCCCTTTTTCTGAATCTACCGATCGACATTGTGCCGGCGATTTCAGATCTGCTCGCGGTAGATTAGGACGGATTTGCATCGTTCTACAGTGCAATCAACATCTACCCCGTTTCATAATCTATCGATCGGCATTGTGCCGGCGACTTCAAGTCTGCTCGCGGTAGATTAGGGCGGATTTGCACCGTAGAATTTCAATCTAGAACGCGAAAAGAAAATACAGATTCAAAAGCGATCTAGAAAAATCAATCTGTGCTTCGATGATTACCTCGTTCACCGGAGCGAAGTCGTGCTGATAACGTGTTGAGGAACCGACGCTGGAGACCAGTCCGAGCGATTCCTCTGCTTAGAACAAGAACGAATCAATCACAGAATCACAGAATAATAGATTGAACACAGAGAGGTAGAGAGAACTCCTGGTCTTTCTTTATTGCTTTAGATTGCATCGGGTGTACATCATGAGGGGGGGTCTAGGCCCCTATTTATAGTCTACGGTGGGGGTGCCCAATCAGATAAGGACTCCAGATAGAGTCCTGGTTTCCTAACAGTTCTGTAGCCTTACCATGTAGGATACGGATGTTGTGGAGGAGAGAGAGGGAACATGGAGAATTAAACCGCCTCTTAGAGCATCTCCAATAGTGACTTATGAGATAACTCTAAGCATATTATTTCATATTTTAATAGAAGAGAGAGAAAAGATATCTCTTGATCAAGAGCTAATCTCATACACACATTCTAAGATTATGTGAGAGTGTCATGTGAGGCTATTTATGTTATGAGTTATGTGCTAAAAGTTAGTACTATTGGAGAAGTTGTCTTAGAGCTAGTAACTAGCTCATACTGTTGGAGATGCTCTTAGGCCAGTCTTAGTGGGGTTTTATGGAGTTTCATGGGCATTAAATATGCTGACATGGCACTATATTGATGAAGAGAGAGATGATAAAAGTTTCATAGGAGTAGAGAGAGTTTCAGAGCAAGTTTAATAGTACAGATAGCTGCTACCTCCAATACATTTCCATGTCATCAAAAGATAATGATGCAGTCAACTCATACAATAAGGCCAGTCTCAATGGAGGTTTCATGTCCCAGTTTCCAACACACCCATATTTTGGAAACAGTGCAGAAGAGTTTCATCCCCATGAAACTCTCTCTACTCCCATGAAACTTTTATCATCTCTCTCTTCATCAATACAGTGTCATGTCAGCGTATTTAATGCCCATGAAACTCCATGAAACCCCCACTGAGACTGGCCTAAGCTGGCTATAAGTTGTCTCCACAATAGCTCTCAATCATTTAATACATACATGGGTATTGATAATTTAATACATGCATGGGTATAGCAATTAGTTCTATGGGTACATGCATGGATAATGCCTCTTTTCCTGTGCTATAGCCTGACTCTTGCATGGGAGTCGGTGTGACGACCCGCATTATTACCGTGGGGTAATAACGCCAGTCAACGGATTATTATTCGTTTTAGCCGATAAAACATCGCTCTAACGAATAATAAGCCATCAGAGTGTTACAGCAGAACAATAATTAGAGACAAAATACGATATTACAAGATTATCGCCACGCAGGGCTAAAATTTATTACAATGCCTCAAGGGCTTAAATATGACAATTTTTAGACAAGTTATTCTCTAACTACTTTCTATCCAAAACGACTCCACACGGAGTGTCCACCTTGCCCCCACTGTAATCCGAGTCTACGGTATTCCCTGCAGGTAGCTTCCTCCTGATCGTAGCCATTCCCTGAATTGTCATGCTCCTAAGCAAAGGGGGAGATAATAGCAAGGGTGAGTACAGAAGTACTCAGCAAGCGTTATTAGCAAAAATGCATAGAATGCTTATCAGTTATGTCTGTAGGAATATCAATTCCTCTCTTCAATCTCAGGCTCATTCTTAACACTCTTTTCATCACCAATTTCCTTTCCATGACTTATAGAAGATAAGGTTTGTTGGTTTTGAAAGGATCCAATTTATTAATTTAGAAAACTACTGAACATACGCATGAACAGCAAAAACCCCCATAAGTTTCCGTAATTCTCCTTTCCCGGAGACAGGCATGAATTCATGATTTGGATAGCATTGCGCAAGCTTGTATCACTTTACCCATCATCACTCTGCTCGTGTTGGCTCTTGGGATTATCCGCAATTCCTTTGAAGCGGCGCCCAGAACAGAGTACAGTACAATTATCTCTAGCTCAGTAATTATATCTCCACCCGGTTACTCACAAGCGGCAGCCTGGAGCCACGCAGACCCACCGAAAGCGACATAACCGTTGGCTGGTAGGGTTCTCCGACCCTCACCCAGCCCCCACTCTCGCGTATATAACGCCAATGCGTAACCCGCCTGTGGGTTTTTACGCTCCGGTCTCATACCGGTTCCTTTGGGCCTATTCCCTAAATAAATCACTCCTGTGGAGAACATAACACCTCACTAGAGTACCGACTGCCCGTGAAGACGGAACGATGGTTGATACGGTTGGTACGGTCTGTTCATACAAATGAAGTTTGTAGTCCCTTATATTCTATTCTTATGCAGAGGTCCCTCCCTTGCCCACTCACTGCCTCCCCTGGCAACCTCTGCCCACCTTTTTACTTAACTTTAGTGGCCAACTGCTCCATCAGTTGCCATCTAACCCTTTTCATTCACATATAGCCATTGCTTGATTTAAAACCCTTTTTATTTCTTTCATGCAAGTGATACTAGATTAATACAAAATACTTGTTTTACGAATATACTCCGCAGAGGTGTTCAAAGGAATGCTTGCCTGGATTTCAACCATAGATTTGGATTCAAGTAGGATCAGGTGAAATCACTCCTGTAGCTTGGATCGTCGTCTGCAGTTAAATACATTGGCTACGATTTAATGTATGAAACTATAATAGAAATAATGAGGTCGATGTGCTGGTGCTCCTAAAGTAAGATGTCACTCCCTTTTACTCCGATCACGGTAATTGAGGTTAATTTTCGGTACACTACTCGTCATTCGACATTATCGTACTAACGTTAGGATATATGGTTGGTTTAGTATGTATGCTCGGTATTTTATTACTTCCTAGTAATTTCTGATTATACGAGATTAACTAAATGCATGAATAATTATAACGGCTAATATTAATCCTGTATAATGATAACTGCTATTATTAATCCTAATCAATCTTTGCGTATACAATTATACCAATTTGATTCCTCATATGTGCGTATGTATATACTCACCTCTCTAATCATTTTAGGTATTAGGGTTATTTAACTAAATTCTTTCTTCTTGGTACCAGTCCTTTCTCGTAACTAGCACGCTTGTGATTACTTATCTAAACTACTGGTATTAATTCTTAAGTAAATATTAATTAAACTATACTAAAGTGTCTTTGCATGATTTCTAAGTTTTACTGTAACTACCGGCAAATTGTACGACTTATACTACTTCCATTACTATATGCAAGTTATTTGGTGCGCATGACGTTATAACCTCATGTAGTCTTGTGATTTGGGGTATATTATTCTAACTGCCTCTAAGAATTTGACATCTTCTAATTGATATTAATTTAGAATGTGATTATTAATTTATTCTGGTAATTATCAATATTTATTAGTGATGTTTCTACAATTTATAATTGACTAATAATAATTAGTTGCAATTAACTTCACGACAGAGCAATCTAAGTGATATTATAGTAACCTCATTCCTACGCATACTAGCATTTAATTATTCATGGATGTCACCTAATTTATGAATCATCGCTATAAATATTTATCAGACAAGTTTGGCAATTTAATATGACTAGCCAGGAGTTTAAATGGTAACATACTAATTTAATCGGTACGCGTTATACTTTTATTCTACAGATGACAACTTATTTATTCTAATTATCGTAATTATTAATTAATGGTTTTCTGCTATCTAGATGGATTTAACTAATTTATCTGCGTATTGTATTTACACCTGCATGTTTTTCTAGGTTTTCATTTAATTCCTAAAAGAATTTCTATCGAGTTTATACGGCTAATGATCATATACAGGATTCCTAGGTATCTGTAGCCAATTTTCTTAACTTTAACAAATTTGCTATTGCACAGTTGTCATACTGCATGTTCATGAATATTTCTAAATCTCGCACGTTTTAATCTTTCACATTTTCAATTTTTCCTATTTTCCCTTTTTAGATTTCTCTCCTTCTCTATTTTTCCTACCCGGTCCCCTTTTTCTGCTCCTACCGCCGGCCTCCTCATTTCTTCCCCTCACCACCGCCGACGCCTCCTTATCTCCTCCCCTTCCCCATTTCATTTGGCTGCCTCTCTCTCTCTCTCTCTCTCTCCCCTCACCCGGCCGCACCACCGCGCCTGCTCCCTCGGTGCCGCGCCGCCGCGCCTCATCTCCTCCGCGCCCGGGTCCTAGCGCCGCCGCCCCCATGTCTCAGCGCCTCCGCCCCGGTTCTCAGCGCCTCCGACGCCCGGGTCTCGCCGCCTCCGCCCCGGTCTCGCCGCCTCCAAGCGCCGCCCCTCCAGTGGCGCCGCACGGGTGGCCCGACCGCCCCCGCCGCCTTGCCTCTCGACGCCATACGGGATCCACGGCCAGATCTGTGGCCTAGGCCCAGATCCGACGCCTGGCTTCTCATCCCCCCCCCCCCCCAAATCTGAGGTTGGCTAATGGTGATTTATGGGCTATTTTGCTTTGATTCACTGAGATTTGCTATTATGCTAGAAGGCATGGAGATGTGCTCCTATTCTACTTCCAGTGAACACCCTCTGTGATGGTTCTTTGCTGCACTAGAAATGCTTGTGACAACTAACGGTGGTTTCGTGGCTCTAACTATGCAGTGTTTACTACTGTGACATGGATACTAGGGTTGAAGTATTTTGTGGCTTACCTTCACCGGTGCTGGTTGATGTATGGTGGAAAGGTGAGGGTTTGCTGGTGGCTATCGCTTTCTCGGTGATGGAACTGTTGCTTGATGATGGCCTCCTATGGTTGATGATGTGGGGCTTGCGGTCTGCCTCTTGCCGTCGCCGTCGCCTGGCTCCGGATTGGCTCGCCTAGGCTGTCTCCTTGCTGCCGACTCTTCTCGGTGGATGGCCTCTCTGTGGCTTTGGAATGGTTGGGGGATTTGGGGAAATGAATGTGCTGCCGTGCCTTCTCGCTGCTCACTTCTCTCTGGTTGGCTGTGCCTTCGTGCGGCCGTGAGATATTTCTATTTTCTGGACTGTGTCGGCTTGGCATATTGTGTGAGTCCTATTGCGGCTTGGGCTTATAAAATGGGATTATGGCTCTGGCTTTGTATTGTTTGATCCCTAAATCAACTCAGGTTTGTATATGCCGTGTGATGAGCCTACAATTGTGAGAGGTGCCGATTGTCCCTGGAACAGTCAGGTATCTCCGTGAAAGAGGTGCCGACCGGGCCGGGACAATCAGGTATCTCCGTGAACGGATTACCCTGCCCGAAACTAACCTCTAGGGCTCTGACGGCGATTTCTTCTTTTAATTATTTTCTTTTGTTCGGTCTTTTTCGGTATTACAGTTACTAGTTCGCTCACAAATGAAATAATGGTGTGGTGGCCGATCGACGATAGTCTCTAATGTATGAGATGATCGGAATGTAATAGGGCTTTCTCTTAATATTGAGGTATACAACATAATGTAGTTTCTGTTCTTTATTTCCCGAATGTAACATTTATGTATGAGATGGACTTGGGTGTAAATTACATCACACACTTCCTGACTAAACATGGTTGTATTACAATTACTTAGTCTTTGAAGTGGTTATTTGGTTGGGAGATGAAATTGTATATTTGTTGTAATTTCTATTGTCCTGGTTATGTAATACAAATTGTAGCATTTTTATTTGACCTGATGTAAGTTCTAATTGTTGCTCAATGAATGTTATCGATTCTACCATATACAGATTGCAATTAATTACTGTTGTACTACGGACGGTTATATATATTCTAATTGACTTGAAAATTTCTAATTGTCGTGCAATCATATGCTATCTGGCTCTAGTCTTTACAATTTGGTCTACTTCCTCGTCGATGGAATTACGGTAATAACGTATTCATTTATCGTTCGTTGGTTTCAATTTATACGACTACGTATAAAAGTTTAAATTCCCTCGTATTTTTATATTATCATTTATGTAATTAATCCTACTTAACGTTCTAATTTGCTAATTAGGGTTAATTAACGACGTGGGTTGTTACATACTTCCCTCCTTAAAAATGATTTCGTCCTCGAAATCGAAATTGACCTAGGAAGGTTGCGGTAGGTCTCTTATCGATTTCCGTACGAAACGTATTTTGAGATATACCTATTAACATCCTTTTGGTAGACACATCGCCTATGCTTGAATCTCTCGTCGACTCCTCACACCTCAACGTTGTAACTTTAAATCCAGCTTACAGTTGTCGATTATCGTCACTAGGGGTTTGGTAGCATTAGGATCGGGATTAATTCATGTTAAGCTAGGAAATCATTCAATTATTCTATGGTGCACCGATTAGTATTTCCTCTTCTTTTTTTTTAACCCTTGCCCCTTCCCTCCTTAATTCTTTAGCTACCACTTGATTCCTTTAACTGATCTACTGAAGTGCTATGGCTGATAATTAGTAGGGTTGTCCAAGGGGATGGTATTGTTTAAAGCAATTGGGTTGAAAAGAAATCTCACGGTAGGAAGATTTAGGATCAGATTAGCATTATCCTAGTTTCCTGGAATTGTACTTTGGCTATTTAAGGGTTGGGTACTTCCGGTTTGGTTAATATAGGCATGTCCTGACTGAATGGTATGATCGAAATTAGTTGAATTTTAGTTGCTCATTTTACGGTGGTTCAATCGGTTCCATTGATTTGTATGGATACTTATGGGATGTTAAGAGTGGATTGGGCATGAATCTAGTGGGTAGATATTCAGGGAATGGCATTATAGTGTCCGAAATTTTTGGATTTAAAAGTCTACGTCTAGGATACTAGCCTTTTGATCATGGTTTCGCTTTTCGGGATTGAACAAATCTCTCTAGGTTAATAGGTAGGCCTGGAGATTTATTGATTAAACTCAGAGGTATGGTATCGCCATACAGTTTAGGTTCAATGGCTGTTAGGTCATTGATATTGGAAGAGTGGACATTTCCCCCTATTCATAATATATGTCTTCATGGAATGCATGAAACAGATTTTTCCAAAACTTTAAACACTATGGTGCAAGAAATATTCATATAGAATGATGCAAAGAGTTTTGTGAAAATACTTATTTCCTAATGTTGTGTTGAAACATTTTCGTTTGCAGAATTTCATTTTATAAATTCATGGTCAATGTCATGCCCTGGGACTTATGCCAAAGGTTCCTGAAATCATATATTCATGAGTTTGGGGAAATGCACCCAACATAGACAATAATATTTCGGTGGATGCTTTAGGACAATTCATGGATGCCGAGGTGACTAATACCGCGACAGTCTTGGGCTTAGAAGCTTGGAGGTTGACGGTTCAGGTCTGAATTGACCACAGATGTACAAGTAATTAGGGATTCATTCTCTCGGTTTGACACCAGAGTTGGTTACGGTTCTAATCATACCTTCCAAAGTAATTGAGACGTAGCAAGGAAAGGTTTCTCGGGAAAGTTATAGGTAGACTACTAGGGAAAAAAGATTCGTTTGATTTAACGTCTTTAATGTTAGGTTGTCTACTATTCGAGGGATGGTGAATATGTAGTCAAGTTTAATCCGATTATACTTTAAGGATGTCTCATTCTAAGCCATGCGCTCCTTAAAATAGATGGTGGTGGATCAATTACCTATAGTCGGCCCCGTAATAACTCGTCTACGTCTAGTCGTTCTGGTGGTTCCATATAACCGGTTTTTGAAATATTAAGGAACGGAGCGTTTTTCCTATATTGCGGACCAGGCCTTAGATTTTCACTGGTTTTAATTCAAGTGTTCATTATACATTTAGTCATATCACTTTAAGTTGTAATTAAATTTAGGAAATTATATTTTTGAAAACAATACCTGCTTATCATAACATTATCAAATTTCTTACAGCAAGTTGTTACAAGAGGTGCGAATACAATCTATTCATCTTGTAGACACAGGTTTTCTCATTAGTGTTCAGCATGCAAGTAGATGAGATTATTTATGTTCAAGTAGTAGAAAGCATTACCCCCACTCTAATGTTGATCTTCACATCACAACATACACATTAGGCAAATAAAACCCAAGAAACATAGAGATGCAAAAAGAATCAACTCCTACACTACTCTGGGACTACGTGCCCAGCTACGCCCGAGAACTCGCTCTCGAGACCGCCCAAATCTTTCGCGTTTGGGACCACGCTCAGAGCTTGCCTCTGAGTGCGAACCTACACTACCCTGGATCTCCGCGCCCAGGCACGCCTGAGAACTCGCTCTCAGGATCGCCCAAAACTTTCGCGTTTGGAACCACGCTCAGAGCTCATCCCTGAGTACGCCCAGAACTTCGTTCCTGGGTACGTCCGAAACTTACGCGTTCGGAAGCGCCACGGACCACTCGTCCGGGAAATCTCATATGCAGAAGTGAGAGAAGTCAATTTTTTTTTGGTTCATCTGCCATCAGGAATAGTTATAATATTTCCTTTCTTTGGTTGCCTCTATTAAAATTCGTGATGGCGGATACATTCGTTTAGTTGCAAGAGCGAAAAGATAAGGGTCTCAGAGTTTTGGTTCACTTCTAAACCATTGTAACTGCTAATATTTGTCCTAAGTTGCCCTATGTTGCTACAGTTGAATCTATGTCGCTACGGTTGAAACAATAAAGTAGCAATCATATATTGACTGAAATGCAATAATTTAAATGCAGAATATCTAATTGCAACAAAATTAAATGTTAAGTTCATAATTAAAATTATCTTGCTTACTAACTACTACTACAATTTTGTAAACTAATATTGTTACCATTAAAAAGAACTAGTACCACAATTTGGTTTGTCATAACTATTATTATCACCATTCCCATCCTCTCTACCCATTCTGGTTCTGCTCTAAAATATGTGATGGTTTAAAAGTAACAATGCCTAAGCCTAGACTTAACCACATAAGAAAGGATGTACCGATGAGAAGTATTAAAGGATACATATTGCCATATAGCAAGGATCACCTCCTTAAGTCAAGAAACAGTCTCTAATTATTTGCGTGGCCCTCAACCATTGCTCTGATACCACCTGTGACGACCCGCATTATTACCGTGGGGTAATAACGCCAGTCAACGGATTATTATTCGTTTTAGCCGATAAAACATCGCTCTAACGAATAATAAGCCATCAGAGTGTTACAGCAGAACAATAATTAGAGACAAAATACGATATTACAAGATTATCGCCACGCAGGGCTAAAATTTATTACAATGCCTCAAGGGCTTAAATATGACAATTTTTAGACAAGTTATTCTCTAACTACTTTCTATCCAAAACGACTCCACACGGAGTGTCCACCTTGCCCCCACTGTAATCCGAGTCTACGGTATTCCCTGCAGGTAGCTTCCTCCTGATCGTAGCCATTCCCTGAATTGTCATGCTCCTAAGCAAAGGGGGAGATAATAGCAAGGGTGAGTACAGAAGTACTCAGCAAGCGTTATTAGCAAAAATGCATAGAATGCTTATCAGTTATGTCTATAGGAATATCAATTCCTCTCTTCAATCTCAGGCTCATTCTTAACACTCTTTTCATCACCAATTTCCTTTCCATGACTTATAGAAGATAAGGTTTGTTGGTTTTGAAAGGATCTAATTTATTAATTTAGAAAACTACTGAACATACGCATGAACAGCAAAAACCCCCATAAGTTTCCGTAATTCTCCTTTCCCGGAGACAGGCATGAATTCATGATTTGGATAGCATTGCGCAAGCTTGTATCACTTTACCCATCATCACTCTGCTCGTGTTGGCTCTTGGGATTATCCGCAATTCCTTTGAAGCGGCGCCCAGAACAGAGTACAGTACAATTATCTCTAGCTCAGTAATTATATCTCCACCCGGTTACTCACAAGCGACAGCCTGGAGCCACGCAGACCCACCGAAAGCGACATAACCGTTGGCTGGTAGGGTTCTCCGACCCTCACCCAGCCCCCACTCTCGCGTATATAACGCCAATGCGTAACCCGCCTGTGGGTTTTTACGCTCCGGTCTCATACCGGTTCCTTTGGGCCTATTCCCTAAATAAATCACTCCTGTGGAGAACATAACACCTCACTAGAGTACCGACTGCCCGTGAAGACGGAACGATGGTTGATACGGTTGGTACGGTCTGTTCATACAAATGAAGTTTGTAGTCCCTTATATTCTATTCTTATGCAGAGGTCCCTCCCTTGCCCACTCACTGCCTCCCCTGGCAACCTCTGCCCACCTTTTTACTTAACTTTAGTGGCCAACTGCTCCATCAGTTGCCATCTAACCCTTTTCATTCACATATAGCCATTGCTTGATTTAAAACCCTTTTTATTTCTTTCATGCAAGTGATACTAGATTAATACAAAATACTTGTTTTACGAATATACTCCGCAGAGGTGTTCAAAGGAATGCTTGCCTGGATTTCAACCATAGATTTGGATTCAAGTAGGATCAGGTGAAATCACTCCTGTAGCTTGGATCGTCGTCTGCAGTTAAATACATTGGCTACGATTTAATGTATGAAACTATAATAGAAATAATGAGGTCGATGTGCTGGTGCTCCTAAAGTAAGATGTCACTCCCTTTTACTCCGATCACGGTAATTGAGGTTAATTTTCGGTACACTACTCGTCATTCGACATTATCGTACTAACGTTAGGATATATGGTTGGTTTAGTATGTATGCTCGGTATTTTATTACTTCCTAGTAATTTCTGATTATACGAGATTAACTAAATGCATGAATAATTATAACGGCTAATATTAATCCTGTATAATGATAACTGCTATTATTAATCCTAATCAATCTTTGCGTATACAATTATACCAATTTGATTCCTCATATGTGCGTATGTATATACTCACCTCTCTAATCATTTTAGGTATTAGGGTTATTTAACTAAATTCTTTCTTCTTGGTACCAGTCCTTTCTCGTAACTAGCACGCTTGTGATTACTTATCTAAACTACTGGTATTAATTCTTAAGTAAATATTAATTAAACTATACTAAAGTGTCTTTGCATGATTTCTAAGTTTTACTGTAACTACCGGCAAATTGTACGACTTATACTACTTCCATTACTATATGCAAGTTATTTGGTGCGCATGACGTTATAACCTCATGTAGTCTTGTGATTTGGGGTATATTATTCTAACTGCCTCTAAGAATTTGACATCTTCTAATTGATATTAATTTAGAATGTGATTATTAATTTATTCTGGTAATTATCAATATTTATTAGTGATGTTTCTACAATTTATAATTGACTAATAATAATTAGTTGCAATTAACTTCACGACAGAGCAATCTAAGTGATATTATAGTAACCTCATTCCTACGCATACTAGCATTTAATTATTCATGGATGTCACCTAATTTATGAATCATCGCTATAAATATTTATCAGACAAGTTTGGCAATTTAATATGACTAGCCAGGAGTTTAAATGGTAACATACTAATTTAATCGGTACGCGTTATACTTTTATTCTACAGATGACAACTTATTTATTCTAATTATCGTAATTATTAATTAATGGTTTTCTGCTATCTAGATGGATTTAACTAATTTATCTGCGTATTGTATTTACACCTGCATGTTTTTCTAGGTTTTCATTTAATTCCTAAAAGAATTTCTATCGAGTTTATACGGCTAATGATCATATACAGGATTCCTAGGTATCTGTAGCCAATTTTCTTAACTTTAACAAATTTGCTATTGCACAGTTGTCATACTGCATGTTCATGAATATTTCTAAATCTCGCACGTTTTAATCTTTCACATTTTCAATTTTTCCTATTTTCCCTTTTTAGATTTCTCTCCTTCTCTATTTTTCCTACCCGGTCCCCTTTTTCTGCTCCTACCGCCGGCCTCCTCATTTCTTCCCCTCACCACCGCCGACGCCTCCTTATCTCCTCCCCTTCCCCATTTCATTTGGCTGCCTCTCTCTCTCTCTCTCTCTCTCCCCTCACCCGGCCGCACCACCGCGCCTGCTCCCTCGGTGCCGCGCCGCCGCGCCTCATCTCCTCCGCGCCCGGGTCCTAGCGCCGCCGCCCCCATGTCTCAGCGCCTCCGCCCCGGTTCTCAGCGCCTCCGACGCCCGGGTCTCGCCGCCTCCGCCCCGGTCTCGCCGCCTCCAAGCGCCGCCCCTCCAGTGGCGCCGCACGGGTGGCCCGACCGCCCCCGCCGCCTTGCCTCTCGACGCCATACGGGATCCACGGCCAGATCTGTGGCCTAGGCCCAGATCCGACGCCTGGCTTCTCATCCCCCCCCCCCCCCAAATCTGAGGTTGGCTAATGGTGATTTATGGGCTATTTTGCTTTGATTCACTGAGATTTGCTATTATGCTAGAAGGCATGGAGATGTGCTCCTATTCTACTTCCAGTGAACACCCTCTGTGATGGTTCTTTGCTGCACTAGAAATGCTTGTGACAACTAACGGTGGTTTCGTGGCTCTAACTATGCAGTGTTTACTACTGTGACATGGATACTAGGGTTGAAGTATTTTGTGGCTTACCTTCACCGGTGCTGGTTGATGTATGGTGGAAAGGTGAGGGTTTGCTGGTGGCTATCGCTTTCTCGGTGATGGAACTGTTGCTTGATGATGGCCTCCTATGGTTGATGATGTGGGGCTTGCGGTCTGCCTCTTGCCGTCGCCTGGCTCCGGATTGGCTCGCCTGGGCTGTCTCCTTGCTGCCGACTCTTCTCGGTGGATGGCCTCTCTGTGGCTTTGGAATGGTTGGGGGATTTGGGGAAATGAATGTGCTGCCGTGCCTTCTCGCTGCTCACTTCTCTCTGGTTGGCTGTGCCTTCGTGCGGCCGTGAGATATTTCTATTTTCTGGACTGTGTCGGCTTGGCATATTGTGTGAGTCCTATTGCGGCTTGGGCTTATAAAATGGGATTATGGGCTTTGCCTTTGTATTGTTTGATCCCTAAATCAACTCAGGTTTGTATATGCCGTGTGATGAGCCTACAATTGTGAGAGGTGCCGATTGTCCCTGGAACAGTCAGGTATCTCCGTGAAAGAGGTGCCGACCGGGCCGGGACAATCAGGTATCTCCGTGAACGGATTACCCTGCCCGAAACTAACCTCTAGGGCTCTGACGGCGATTTCTTCTTTTAATTATTTTCTTTTGTTCGGTCTTTTTCGGTATTACAGTTACTAGTTCGCTCACAAATGAAATAATGGTGTGGTGGCCGATCGACGATAGTCTCTAATGTATGAGATGATCGGAATGTAATAGGGCTTTCTCTCAATATTGAGGTATACAACATAATGTAGTTTCTGTTCTTTATTTCCCGAATGTAACATTTATGTATGAGATGGACTTGGGTGTAAATTACATCACACACTTCCTGACTAAACACGGTTGTATTACAATTACTTAGTCTTTGAAGTGGTTATTTGGTTGGGAGATGAAATTGTATATTTGTTGTAATTTCTATTGTCCTGGTTATGTAATACAAATTGTAGCATTTTTATTTGACCTGATGTAAGTTCTAATTGTTGCTCAATGAATGTTATCGATTCTACCATATACGGATTGCAATTAATTACTGTTGTACTACGGACGGTTATATATATTCTAATTGACTTGAAAATTTCTAATTGTCGTGCAATCATATGCTATCTGGCTCTAGTCTTTACAATTTGGTCTGCTTCCTCGTCGATGGAATTACGGTAATAACGTATTCGTTTATCGTTTGTTGGTTTCAATTTATACGACTACGTATAAAAGTTTAAATTCCCTTGTATTTTTATATTATCATTTATGTAATTAATCCTACTTAACGTTCTAATTTGCTAATTAGGGTTAATTAACGACGTGGGTTGTTACAGTCGGCTTGGCTCTCTCTCTCCTTTTCTCTCCCCTCCACATAGGACTATGCTGACATGGATTCCCTTATAGCTAGCACAGTCAGCCTTATTAAACTTGCTCTCATGGGGATGAAACTCTTCTGCACTGTTTTCAAAATATGGGTGTGTTGGAAACTGGGACATGAAACCTCCACTGAGACTGGCCTTATACAACAGTCAACTGTAACATAAGAAATAAGACATATCATGTTATGAAAGAGCTGTCCATAGAGATATATAAAAAACAATTTATTATAGGAGTTGTATAATCCCTCCGTTCGTATTTAGTTATCGTTTCACCACTTCACACGTTACAAGATGGTAATTAATGATTCGTTTAGTAACATGTTTATCCCTCTTGATCACTCTGACGGTAATTAATGGCAGCCAAATTACCCCAGCTTTGAATGAGTTTGCATGCACTGACCGAGGCGGCGTGCGGTGGCAACTGGCAAGGCTCGAGGGTGGGCGCGCAGCTGCTTAGGCCAGAAGCGCAATGGGGCACAGACGAGACGACCGTGCGAAGCGAAGCGTCGTCGTCCTACTTCACTTTGGTGTCACCATCTTGTTTCTTCTCTTCGGCTCCTTGCTTCGTCTTTTTGGCGACACACTATCTTGTTTTACTACGGTACAAAGGGTTATCACAGATAATTCTAAACATTTATCACAGATAATTTCTAAACCATTTTAATTTATACGTGTATAATAACAGACGGTTTATATACTATCTGTAAAAGTTGACCATTACAAACAGCTACAACCAAAATACGTCAGTGGTATATAATACATCACAGACGGTTCTATGCATCAATCGTCTGTGATATGTATACATATCATAGCGGTTCTATATACCAACCGTCAGTGATATGTATACATATCATTGACGGTTGGTACATAGAACTATCTGTTATGTATACATATCATAGACGGGTTTTAGTCGCAGCTGTCTGTGATATTAGGGCCTTCACAGACGGTTTATACCACAAATCGTCTATGATATTTCGTTCTATAGCTAAAATTTTTCTGTTTTTGGTTAGCCTCAGAAAATAATAGCTATGCCTCCAGGGGCGGAGGTAGGTAGTTGACAGTGGGTGCGGCCGCACCCACGTGAAAATCGGAAATCAGTGCTAACTTCTAAACTTTCACCTCTTTTGCACCCCCCAAGTCCAAAGTCATGCACCCAGGCCGTGGGTGCTGATTGCTCAATTAAGTTATATTATTGCTTAAACATTGTACGTATGTATACATATACATGGCATGAAGAAAGTACCGCACCCCCTTAATTTTTCTCTAGCTCCGCCCCTGTATGCCTCTGAAAACAAACAAACACATATATATCATAGATATATCACACAATACATACATATCGATCACAAATAGATAGATATATCACAAATAGACTGAATGAATTACAATTGAATGAATTGTTTGATGATGTATAATTGAATCAAATGTTTGAACATCTATTAATTCTTGTTGGGATTGAACTCTCCATTCGGGTGAATGACCTTCGTCATCAAGAAGCCAGAGAGGCAGAAAGCAATCCTCAAACTTTGGCGAGTTTGTCAAGATTGTACTATTTCTCATCCACAATATTCTCAACTCCGACAATTCTTCTTTTTCCATAAAGAACTATGTGACGTTTCTTATTTGCCGGGTCGGTTACATAAAAACTTGAACAATTTACCTCGCGAGTATGAATGGTTTATCTTTGTATTCTACATATTCGAGGCCCACAGTAGTGACGCCGTACTTGTTAACCACTACACCCTATGGGAGTTGGACCCAACGGCACCAAAATAGAAAGATCTTGAAAAGTATGTAGTCGAGCTCCTACATCTCCTCTACAAGCCCGTAGTAGGAGCTTGAGCCAGTAGTACTAAATTACTCATGAAATGCATCTATGTAGACACCTGAATTCTGGACGATACTCTTTCTATCCTGATCTGTTGTATAAAATGTGTACCCATTTATGTCATATCTTTGACATGTTATAATTATAAATTTTGGTCTTTTTGCCAACCATTGCAGTGTTTCACTTCATGACCTCTTAGGGAATCACACCTTCAACCATTCATTGAACAGACGGTTGTGCCGTCTCATAATCCAAACCTCCGACCGGCCTAGATTCTCTTGGCGTAGCATGTCTTTGTGGTCGTCAATATACAGGGACACTTCAGTCATATGTTGCAAGATTGTGAAATGGGCTTGAGCGTACATATCTTGATCGAGAGTTATTACTTTCCTTTCGATGGTCCCGATATCCGCTAGCCTCCCTTCGTGACTATATAGAGGTACTCCTATCTATTCGACCTGAGACATATAATCGATGCAGAACTCAATGACCTCTTCGGTTGCAAAACCTTCGATGATGTTGCCCTCCGGTCGAGATCGATTCCGTGCATAGGACTCGAGAATTCACATGTACCTCTCGAACGGGTACATATGACGTAGAAACACAGGGCCGCATATCTTTATCTCTTTTACATGGTAGACAATGAGATGGACCATGATATCAAAAAATAACAGAGGAAAATACATCTCAAGATGACATGGAGTGGTCACCACCTCGACCCGTAGAGCATCTAGTCCATCGAGGTCGATAACCTTCTGAGCAATTGGGTTAAACAAATAACATAACCTCATGATTGTCACTTGAACTTTGTTTGACAAAATAGTTCTAATTGCAACAGGAATCAATTGTGTTATTATCACATGATAGTCATGAGACTTAATGCTAATTAATTTCAAATCTTCCATGAAAACAAGTTTCTTCATACTGGTGGGGTAACTGGATAGAACTTTCATACAATGCAAGCACTGGCATAGTTCAGTTCTCGTGGCCTTAGACAGAGTATAGTAAGCTAGGGGAAGGTACGTTCGGCCTTTATCGGTCTCTGCTGGTGCTAACTCGGCCCTAATGTTCATAGCATCGAAGTCACGCCGTGCGTTTGTACCATCCTTTATTTTATCACGAATATTGAGTAAGACACCAATTATGCTATCACATACATTGTTCTTTATGTGCGTGACATCGATACAATTGTGAATTTCTAAGTGCTTCTAATAAGGTAAGTCACAAAATATTGATCTCTTCTTCCAAATGTTCTTCTAACGGGTCCTCAGCTTACATCGCTTTTCAAGCACAACATCGATATCCTTAACCATATCATAGACCTCTTTCCTGCTTAAAGGCCTTGGAGCAGAGTCATCCTTTTTTCCCATGAAATTGTTTCTTTATTTTGCGGTATGAGTGATACCTTAGAAGTAACCTATGGTGACATATGTGTACAGTTTTGTGCGAGTTGTTTAACCACACACTCTCAGTATAATCTAAGCAGTGCGAACATGCTTTGTCTCCTTTTGTACTCTACCTTGACAGGTTACTATGGGTAGAAAAATCATTGATGGTGCAGAACAACATGGTGCGTAGAGTGAAGTTTTCTCATTTGTCCGCATCCCATACTTGTACCCCTTTGTTCTACAGTGTCACAAGATCTTCCACCAATAGTCCTAGGTACCCATCAAACATCATTCCCAAGTTACTTCGGCCCTTGGATAAGTAGTGACATCAAAATGTACTTCATACACAGCCAAGGAGAAAGATTGTACATACATACGTTCATAGGCCAGGTGCTATGTCGGTTACTCATATTACTAAAATGATTCATTCCATCTGTACTCAACCCAAATATTATATTTCTCAATTTCACACCGAAGTCTACAAACATCCTATGGATGTTCCTCTAGAGGGCAGAATCAACAGTGTGTCTTATCTTTTCATCTTTCTTACGCTCCTCTGAGTGCCAACGCAAAAAATCTTGCATTCTTTCGGTTCACAAATAAATGCTTCAAATGGGGAATTACATGCATATACCATAATACTTGAGCAGGAAGTTCTTACTTCACCTCGATGCCCTTGCCGTTATCGGAGTCATTCTTACGCTTGCATTGGGATGCTTTACATATCAGGCAAACATATAAGTTTGCATACACTTTACGATAGAGAATACAATTGTTTGGACATATATGTATTCTTTCTACTTCTATTCCTAATGGATAAAGAACCTTCTTAGCTTGGTAGGTGGTTATCCGCAATTAAAAGGATACTCGCTAGGAGACCTAACAACGCTGTGAAACTCTTGTCGGACCAACCATTTCTTGCCTTCAATTTTAGCAATTAAAGAATGAATGACAACCTTATGTAATGCAGCTTGCAGCCCGGGAACAAAGGTTTCTCCGAGTCTTCCATCAAGTTATCGAATTTATCAAACTCTCTATCACTATAGTTCCCTTCTGTATCATGTAGCATATGATCCAAATTATAATTGTGCAACCTATTTTCATTGAAAGTACAATCCACAACTGGCATATCGTTGTCCCCCTCGATGATATTATTACTAACTTCCTGTATAATCTTCTCTTCACCGTGACTGGTTCAACATATATACCCCTTTCAAATCAAATGAGTTGCGATCTACGCTAAGTTGGTAAACATATTCACATTATCGTAATCAATACATGAACAATACATATATTTTATCATTTTCTTTAACATATCCTGCTCGGCCGCTCTTCTAAAAGTAGACGCGCTATCAATATACTCTTCACTCACATGGTTCTCAATGTACATCCAACTTCGATCCATCTGCGCTACGCATGTAACAAATTAGTGTTAAATTACATTAATGCTACTATAGCTGGCTAGCCTAATACTTACACATAATTATCATTCACATTAATGAATTAGGCCAGTCGTTTCTTATAAAGATTTTAAAAAGTAGAAACCTAAATAATCAAAGTTTTTCTAGTGGTGGAGATAATATGCTATTTCCATCTTCAAAACTTCATAGACAGTGTTGATGGCATTGGACAGTTTAGGATCATTAGTAAACGAAGCCCGAAATGTGTCCACCGACTGACGTGCTCATTCGATTGTCTCCTGAAGACCCTCCAATCGACGAATCAAGTCTAATTGAGCCCATAGGCTCTCTTCCCTTTCTTGAGGGGTCTCGACAAGGTTGACTCGGTCACCCGCCGCCTCGACTAAGTAGTCCAAACGACGGCAAGCCTCCTAGAGACGTGCAATGTCATTGTGGAGAACCACATCGATGGCAAGGTTAGCTTGACGGAAGTGGGAGACCAACAGGAAGAAGTGGCAGAGGAGGATGTCAAGATGGCGGAAGGTGGTTGTCACCTACTCCAGCAAATCCTCGGATATAGGAGGGAGGACACTATTGGCATAGTGTCCTGTCGTATCATCTGCTAGTGTACGATCGGCGAGGTGCTCGTATAGGATGGCCAGGTAGGCCATCAATGCCGGTGACAAGGAAGAGCAGAGAGCTATTTATTTATGCTTGAGAGTAGATCAGTGATATGGGGATTAATCTTCAGTGGTGGATAATCATTTTTATATAACAAAGAATAAGTCTGGCACATGAGACGAAGAGACACATCGGAAAGCCAAAATGGTTGGAGAGATGTGCACATCAGGGAGCCAAAGCACCATTCATGAGAATACGAGATACATATCACAGACACTTCCAACTACAAACCATCTGTGATACATAATTATCACAGATGATTCATATTAATAACTATCTGTAATAATATCACATATGGTTCTAATTAAAAACCATCTGTGGCTTCTGCAATTATCACAGATGATTCTTGTTAATAACCGTACGTGAACTATCACAAACGGTTATCAACAAGAACCACCTATCATAGTTACATAGCACAAATGGTAGACGATCACGTTTGTAAAATCGTCTATGATAATTACAAGACAGGTGATTCCCTATAAACCGTCTGTGAGAGGCCATGTGGTTGTGACCCCATGTTTGTGATGAGTAATTGACGCGTGATCAGGAAAGTTTGAGTTTGATTTGAGTGGTTCGAGTCAAGTCGTTGCGCGGTGCAATCGGCTTCGGTCGGACTTGGTCGAACTAGGTCGAACGTGCTTAAGTCGTTTATTTTTTTCATTTCGATCGGTTTGGGCTTTGAGTATTTCGTCTGATGTTATAGTATGGTTACAATATTTCGAGCGGTGCTATGTGATTTGTTTCTTGTCTGTGATGGCTGCAGGACGTCGAGGTGGAGTCGTGGCGAGGCACGGGATGACCGGACTAGGCGCGGGCGGTGCCGAGGTCAGAACGGTCGAGGTGTGCCGAAGACGGCGAGGACTCGAGGTGGCTGCGTGGCTTGGAGGGCAAGGAATGAGGAAGCTTCCTGGAAGGTGCGCGAGGGGTGTTTTCGTGAATACGCAAAGTTGCACTAAAGGAAGTGGATTGTGGATAAAGCGCCATGAGTTGGTGGAGGCTTAATGGGTAAAGCGTGGTGTGAACCCATTATGGAGGCTATAAATAGAGAGGTGCTCTCTAGTGCTGAAATGGAGAGAGTGGGTGTAAGAGTCTTATGTTTATTTTCTCTCCATGTTTGCACAAGAAATGAGAGTGATTTTAGAGAGGTAGCTTGTGAGATGGATTAGGGTTTGATTTTAGTCTTTGCTTGAGAAAGAGAGAAAGAAAAAATGTGTGAGGTTCTTTCTATGCTCTCCAGGCGTATGGGGATGTATTGTCTGTAAAAACCTTGAGTAATCTTTCATCCTTGTGCTTGAGTAAAGTTTTTTTTCCTTTCTTGAGAAATTGATTTCTATTGGCTCTGAAAGGGGAATAAATCTCAAGGATACTTTGTCAAACTATTCCCAAGAGCTCATGAGGAATTAAGCTTGTGTTCTGTAGTTTTCATTGTGTTTTCGGTTAGAGCAGTACTTGGTTCAGTTCGGTTCTTATTGCAGCAAAGTCAGTGAAGAAATCTGCAGTCAATTTTGTCTTTGTGCTAGCAGTCCTTTCTTTCTCCTCTTGTCTCACTACTACAGAAAGCCTCATAATTGACGCCTCATCACAGACGGTTTTGTGAAACCGTCTCTGATGAACACTATTACAGACGGTTGTAATTAGGAGGCCGTCTGTGGTATTTGTGGCGGGAAAATGGATTATCACAGGTGGTTATTATCGAAGTATCACAGACGGTCTGTATTAAAAACCGTCTGTGATAATCCCAGATTATCACGGACGGTTTTTAATAAAAAATCGTCTGTGATAAGCTAGTTATCACAGACGGTTTTTAATCAAAAACCGTCTATGATAATTCACACACGGTTTTTAGTTAAAAACCGTCTGTGATAATGGCTAAGGCATTTATTGCGCTGCTCAGACCGCATCTGTCTTCATTTCGATCCAGATCTAGCCACTGCTGCGCACTTTTTCACTCGGGAGGAAGCTAGGCGATTTCAGGCCAGTTAATTTGGTGGGAAGAGGCAGAGATTGAGCTTTGAATATTCAGTCTTTCCTGGTTGATCTAGATATGGTTAGTAATGTAATTTATTTTTTCTTTAATTGCATTACAATTTAGGTCTAAGTAATCCATTAGTGGTTATTGAAGATGGTTAATTTACAAAATTGTTGGTTATATAATAGCTGTTGTGTTTGAAATATGAATTGAGCTAGCAAATTAAGTCTCAATATAATAAATGTGGCCCGTATATATGTAGTTATAATTAGTTAATCTAGATTTTAATACTAAGTTGTTATATATGTACGTAACGTAGGACCGAAGCTGGATGTATGCCGCGAGCCGTGTGAGTGAAGAGTACATTAATGATGTTTCTGCTTTTATAAGAGCCGCTGAGGAGGATATGTTGAATAAGGGGGTGGAATATATGTGCTGTCCATGCACTGACTGCGAGAATTTGAAGATGTTTAAGAACCGAGGGCAAATTGTAGCGCACTTGATTCGGAGGGGTTTCAAAAAGGATTATACGTGTTGGACCAGTCATGGCGAAGTGAATGATCATATGCCGCCGGATGACATCGTCGGTGAAGTGAATGATATGCCCCCGGATGACATCGCCGGCGAAGTGAATGATATGCCCCCGGATGACATCGCCGGTGAAGTGAATGACATGCCGCCGGTTGATGTCGATTGTGGCTCGGATTCGGATAGGTTGCACGATGATAATCTGGATCAGATGCTTCGCGATATAGAAGAGAACTATGATGAGAGAGAGTATGTTAAATTCCGTGGCTTGATGGAGGACTCAGAGAAACCTTTGTACACGAGCTGCAAGTACACGAGGTTGTCGGCCGTGCTTGAACTGTTGAAATTGAAGGCAAGCAACGGTTGGTCCGACAAGAGTTTCACGGCGCTGCTAGGTCTTTTAGCGGACATGCTTCCGGAGGGAAATGAGTTGCCTAAAACCACGTATAAAGCCAAGAAGGTTCTTTGTCCGTTGGGAATGGAAGTAGAAAGAATACATGCATGCCCGAACGACTGTATCCTCTACCGTAAAGAGTATGCAAACATGCATGTATGTCCGGTGTGCAACGCATCCCGATACAAAACGTAACAATCAATCAGATGATGGCGAGGGAACAGAGGCGAAGAAAGGACCTCCTGCTAAGGTGGCATGGTATTTTCCTATAATTCCCCGTTTGAAAAGGTGTTTTGCAAATCCAAAGGAGGCAAAACTGCTGCGTTGGCACTCGGAGGAGCGCAAGAAGGATGGAATGATAAGACACCTTGCTGATTCCGCGCAGTGGAGAAACATCGATAGGAGTTTTGCAGAGTTCGGTGCAGAACCAAGGAATATAAGGTTTGGACTGAGTACAGATGGAATGAATCCTTTCAGTAGCATGAGCAGCCGACACAGCACATGGCCCGTGACTCTCTGCATATATAACTTTCCTCCTTGGTTGTGTATGAAGCGAAAGTACATTTTGTTGTCGATACTTATCCAAGGGCCAAAACAACCTGGGAATGATATCGATGTGTTCCTAGCACCATTGGTGGAAGATCTAAAAGTACTGTGGAACGAAGGGGTACAGGTATGGGATGCATACAAACGAGAGAACTTCACTCTGCGCTCCTTATTGTTCTGCACCATAAATGATTATCCTGCCCTTGGTAACCTATCAGGCCATAGTACAAAAGGTGCCAAAACTTGTACTCACTGTTTAGATGGTACCGAGAGTGTGTGGCTGAGACACTCACGCAAAACCGTCTACATGCGTCACCGCCGGTTCCTTCGGAGGGCTCACCCATACCGCAAGATGAAGCAACAATTTGACGGAGAGAAGGAAGATGGTTCAGCTCCAAGGCATTTAAGGGGACACGAGGTTTATGATATGGTTAAGGATTTAGATGTTGTCCTCGGAAAGGGACGTAAATTGAGGGCTCATGAGAAGAACACCTGGAAGAAGAGATCAATATTTTGGGACTTACCTTATTGGGAGTACCTAGATGTTCGGCACTACATCGACGTCATGCACGTAGAAAAGAATGTGTGCGACAGCTTGATTGGTCTCTTACTGAACATCCGTGATAAAACAAAGCTTTAGCGCCAGGCTTCGCAAAAGTTAATGTGGATGGTGTGCATGTCAATTTTGAGGTGGTCCCGCTACCGAAGCCCCCTAACGACGAGATCATGACTCTAGGACAGGCCATCGGAACATTCATCCAGTGGCCCAAAAGCGACATCTCCCTGGAGTCTTCTTCACCGGTGGCAGGACCAGAGCAACATGCACTGGTTCCATCTCCATTACAACACCAGTCGGTTCCACCACCGGATACTGCACCGGTGCTATCTCCACTAGTCATACTCTCGCCAGAGCAACTTGCACTGGTGCCATCTCCATTACAAGACCAGTCGGTTCCACCACCGGATACTGCACCGGTGCTATCTCCACGGGTCCTATTCTCGCCAGAGCAACTTGCACCGCTGCTGCCGACTGCCGTTAAGTCGGCCTATAGCCGATGCAGCAAGGCCAGCAAGGGCAAAGCAAAGAAGACAAATGATGATATTCCGTACCTACCTTTGGCCCGCAAATTCGTGCTTGGTCAGCCGTTGCTCGAGGAAAAATACCTCCAAAAGCTACCATATAGTTGCATGCAATTGCACATGTGGTATATGCAGCAGTCCAATAAGCTAGAGGGAGAACGGACTTCAAGTATCACTGTCAAATTCACCGAAGAAGATTTACACCACAGTTTTCAAGAGTGTATGTTCGTGGTCGCCTTTGAGGATTTATTCGATCTGTTCACGTTCAACGCTCTTGACGTCTCAATCATTCGATGCTGGACGCTGTAAGTGTGTACAATCACAGTCTCCGTTAATGTCATACCGATAAATGCCATATCTAATTTTTTGCTTTCGTGTGTATATATATAGACACATGCTTATTAAAGCTAGATCATCCAACTTATCAGTTGGTTTCTTGGACCCACAATTGGTCGCCAAGGAAACCATCGACCAGGATACACCCCTCGTCGAGAGGTACATTGCAGCAGGACTGCTGGGTTGCGTCAAGAAGGATTATGTACTTATGCCCTTCCTTCAGAACTTTCATTGGATTTTAATAGTAATTGTACCAAAATGGAACAAGGTATATTACCTTGATTCCCTAAGTAAGAATAAAATGGACTTCACAGTTCTCAGCCAAGTAATCGATAGGTAATCACATATTCCCCATACATATCTACATTGTACTTTCTTTCCTTCCGAATGATTAAAGTTAACTTTTTCGAATTATGTAGGGCGTTCGCCACCTACATTGAAAAGGGAGGTGACTCGAAGCGCGGGGCCAAAGCCCTGCTGACACATGTTCGAGATTTTAAGGTATTCGCTATTTCACATTAATTAATCCTATGCAACAGTTGGTACTAATGCCTCTTGAACTAACACATTCCATTTTTTGCAGTGTCACCAGCAGGAGCCGGGCAACACATGTGGATACTACGTTTGCCAACATATGGAACTACTCCTCGATTCCTCGAGGCTCACCAATCGCAAGGTTTGTCACTCTTCCCATAATTACTTCATACTTAACACGTTACATATATACGCACATTGATATTCCTATCGACAGGCTGCGTCCATCCCGTCAACTGCTTTGAAACAGCCTATTCTTGGAGGGATTCGAGGAGAGTTGGCGTACTTTTTGCTGACTCAAGTCATAACGCCAGGAGGACGGTTCCACTGCGCACCATGATTTCTTATTGGTCTTATCACTAAGTGCAAATGCAGTGCACATCTTTTGTAACTGTGCATTTGTTAATTTAATAAAAAACCGTCTGTGATATCGGATAATCACAGACGGTTTTTAATGAAAAACCGTCTGTGATATCGCATAATCATAGACGGTTCGAAAATCGTCTGTGATAACTTGGATTATCACTGATCCATAATTTCAGACGGTTCAGAAAACCGTCTGTGATGACGTTTCTGAACCGTCTGTAATGTGGATTTCTGTAGTAGTGTCTGCTGCTTTTACCTTCTCTTTTCAGACTTGATTGGCTACTTCTTTCCCTAAAGACTTCTCTCTTTTGACTCATTTCAGTTTTTGGCAGCACATATTGTCTGCGCTTGGCAGCTAGTAATTGCTGCGATAACAGCCAGTTTTGGTCTCGGGTATGTCTCTCTCGGAGGTTTAGTTCATGCAGGCCAAACTCCATTTTCTGCTGCAGCTTTCCAGCAATTCGGTTGTGTCTATTTTCAGCTGAAACCATTGATTGTTTGATGTTAGACATTGCTGCCGTGAAGAGTCATTTGTTTGCACTACTAGCTGCCGATTTTTGGAAGTTGTTGGGCCTGAAATTTTCATCTTTTCTTTTCAACTTCCAGCAGCATATACTTTTTATTTCTACTAGTAATTGCTGCTGAGTTGCCTGAATCTCCTCTAATCGGCAAGACTGAACTAGCTCTTATTGTCTGTTGCATTTGGAGTTTAATCCGATTTTATTTGAGCTGTGTCTTGCTTTTGTTTTTTAGTCTGGATACCTGGTTTTTTTTAGTTGGCTTTTACAGTTATCTTTCAAGCTGCCCGTATGTCCCTTCATTCCTCTTTTTGCTCAAAATGACACTTTAGGCTGCTACTTTCGGTTGCTAGTTTAAGAACCAGTCCAACCAATTTTGAAACTGCAATCAGACCAGTAGCCTTGTGGAGATTAGCCATGAGTTTGAGCACTTAATCCGGCAATAAAGAGGAGGTTTAACCGAGTGTTGTTTTTAGATTGTGCTCTGTCTGTTTGCTGCAATTTCAGTTTCTCTAGTAAGCCCTTGTCGGTCAAGATTGATGTTCTCAGTTTCTTAGCTAGCTTGTTTTTAGTAGCATTCTGTGTTGGGTGGATTATTATCAGTAGTTTGGTAAGTTAGATATTTCTCATCTTCATAGCTTTTCATAGCTATCAGAGATAAAAGTCGTTCGTGGATACTTGTGGGGGGCAAATTTTTAAAAGACGACATTCACCCCCCCCCTCTGTCGCCGGTTTCAATCCATCAATTGGTATAAGAGCCGGTTAGCTCTTTTCAATAGATCTTAACCGGTCTCTAGAGCCATGGCGACGGACAAGTACTCGACCAAGCCCCCGGTCTTCGATGGGATCGACTACCCCTTCTGGAAGAGCCGGATGGAGACCTACATCCAGGCTCAGGGCTACGCCATCTGGCGTAAGGTCAAAGTACGATTTGTTGTTCCTGCCGATGAGAACATCAATGCCGGTAACATGGCTGATGTTTAGGCAAACGCTAAGGCAAGGATCATCATTATCCAGGGGTTGAGTCGTAGCGAGTTTGATCGCATATCTCATCTTTTGTCCGCCTTCAATATTTGGGAGACCCTCGATGCTTACCACGAAGGCACCACCCAAATAAAGACGGTGCGACAGGACCAGTTCAAGCGAGATTACAACAAGTTTGAAATGCTCGCTGGTGAGTCCCTCAATGAGTGTTTTGCGCATTTTCACAAGATTCTGAGCAACCTCCGAGCGGTCGGTCTCACATACCCCGACTCGGATAACGCTCAACAGATGCTCGCTGCACTCGATCTTCGTGTTTGGGAGATGAAAGTGACTACCATCAAGGACACCACGGATCTCTCGACTTTGACTCTTGATGCGCTGTACTCGCGCCTCAAGACTCACGAGATTGACATTGTCTCTCGCAAGTCGAAGTCACAGTCGATTGCCCTAGTCACCGATCCCAGTTCGGCTTCTGGTCTTTCTTCTGATTCGCTGTGTTGATTCTCCCTTGCTGCTCTCTGTGATATAACTGATGATCAGTTAGAGCAGCTTGCGGATGAGCAGTTAGCCCTCCTAGCTCGGAGATTCTCTCATGCTTACAAGAGGAGGAGGGATGGAAAGAGAGGAGGACCCGTGATTTGCTTCGAGTGTGGTGGCCCCAACCACATTCGGGCAAACTGCCCCAAGCTGGGGAAGGGCAAAGGTGACTACGGCGGTTTGGGCAAGAACGACTACACCGACAAGAACCGCAACAAGAAGCCCTCAGTTCCGCATAAGGCAAGAAGAAGTTCCGTGACTTTGGGAAGGCCAAGAAGCTCTTCCACTGTGTCCTCACCACCTTCGACGACCTCGACCTTAGCGAGGTGGAGGGATGGAGCGACGACGACGAGACGGGTGACCAAGAACCCAAGGGCGGCGACGACTTCTCCGGCATATGCTTCATGGCCCTTGAGGGCGAACTGAGCTACAGCGGGCTGTACTCCGACTCGGACGAGGTATCCCCCACCTACGACCAGCTTAATCATGCTTGTCGTAGGGATGGCCCCCACCTAAACCCAGCAGGCCTGGTAGGAGATTATAAGGCCCAGAATAGGCCATGTGTAATGACATAACTGCCCCCAGAGGGGATAATCAGATGTAAGGGTATAACTGTAAAAGCACTCCTCATGTGTATATATATATGAGTACAAGCCATGGGGAAGGACCAGGCCATTACACTTATCTTTATCACTCTCCACTACCATCTCTCTCTCTGTTTGGTCTGTAGCCACAACAGTTGGCGCCGTCCGTGGGGAGGACGAGGACAAGCCTGAAGACCGAAGAAGAAGGATGGCACCGAAAAAAGCCTCTGCAGCGGCGGCGAAGGGAAAGAAGGCGGCCGGGCCGGAGCGTCATATGAGTACCAGGGCTTCGGCATCGGCAGCGGCGGACGCGGGTGGCGATGCAGGCGCGGGGGCCGAAGACGTCGACGTTCGCGCGGCGACGACCAACCTCGTCACCGGCACCGCGACGACCAACCCCGTCACCGGCACCGCGACGACCCGCCCCGCCACTGGCGTTGCGGGGACGGATCCCGCGGTCGACCCCGCGGTCGAAGACGTCGACGCGGGTGCGGCGACAACCGACCCCGCCGACGCAACGACAGCGGACCTCGCCGCCCCCACTGCAACCCTCGCCGGCGGCGCGGACCGGGCGGTCCGAGGTAGCCACGACGGAGCGACCGGCAGCTCGGGACCTCGCGACGCGGTCGTCCCCGCGCCGATCCGCCCGTCGGGAGTACCGGCGACCCCGCCTGCACCGGCGATGGAAAGTGCCCTGCTGGCGGCTCTCAACGCATTCCAGCGGGAGCTAGGGGACCTTCGCGGAGCCGTCAGAGATATACAAGAGGCTCGGAGTCAGCAGGCCGCGCCAGTAATCGCGCCCGAGCCATGCCGGAGAGGGCGGACAGTCGCGAAGCCCCCACGTCTAGCCGCGTGCCACTGCGGCGCGTGGATCCGGAGTCCCCGCTTTCGGCGAGGCTGCAGCAGGCGGCATGGCCCGAAGACTTCAAGTTTCCTAGCGCCATCGACTCGTACAAAGGCGACACGGACCCCCGTGAGTTCGTGCGCGTATACGAAACAGCGATCGAAGCCGCCGGCGGAGTCGACACCACGAAGGCAAAGGGACTCCCCCTCGCGCTACAAGGAGTGGCGCTCTCTTGGTTCTTTACCATAGAGCCGGGCTCCATCTACGCGTGGGAGCAGCTCCGCGTCCGCCTTCACAACAACTTCCAAGGAAACTACGTCGACCGAGTCGACGCGGACCAACTCTTTGCCGTCAAGCAAAAACCCTCGGAGAAGCTCCGGGACTACTTCAAACGCTTCGCCAAGATTCGCTGTCAAGTGAAAGACGTCAACGAGACCACCATCGTTAATGCAGCCATACAGGGCCTTCGTCCGGGCCAGATGGCCGAGTACAACGAGCGAAAGCCAATCAAGACGGTGGCGAAGCTCTTCGACAAGATGGAAGAATACGCCAGGGCGGAGGAAGACGCGCGGCGAAGGCAAGGTGACGACTCCGACACAAACCAGGCCGGAGCCTCGGCAAAAGCCGAAGATCCGCCGAAGGGTGGTTCTTCGAAGGGAAAGCGTAAGCAGGAGTCGTCCAGGGACGCGCCCGACCGCAGGGACAACTCGCATAAGGAGTCTTCCGATCAGCCCAAGCGCGGCCAGCAGAGGTCGAGGCGAAATCGGTACGTCCTCGACATCGAAGGCGGGTCCGACGAGGGTGCTCCAGCGGGCCGAGGCGGCCGGGGGCGCCGTGGCCGGGGGCGCGGCCGTGGCAGGGGCCGCGACGATAAGGGTCGTGGAGATTACGACGACCAGCATCAGGGACTGTGGTGCGTAGTCCACGGCCGCGGCAATCATGATACCCGCGCCTGCACCTCCATCGCGGCGCTACGCGACAGCGTCGCCAGGGACAGGAACCCGGAGGCGCGCCCGCCTGCGGTGGCCCACGTTCAATTCCCATACGAGGCCCCCATGCAGGTACAGGCGCAAGGGATGCAGGTACAGGCACAAGGGATGCAACCCCAGGAAGGCACCCTACGGATCCAAGCTCACGTACAGCAGTCTCGGGAGGGCCTCCTGTCGTTGCAGGCCCCGGACGCAGCCTACCGCAAGGTCATTAACGTCATATCCGGAGGCTCTGCGCTGGAATTCACCTCGGCACGGCAGCAGAAGGCCTATGCGCGAAGATTACATCACGTGGCGGCATACCCAGCGCAAGCACCGCCGGAGTGGGCGCAGCACGAAGTTACATTCACACCCGGCGACGCCCAGGGTGTGGATTTCCCTCATCAGGACCCCCTGGTCATCCGGGTCACCATCGCGGGATGCGACGTGGGGCGCGCCTTGGTGGACGGTGGTAGCTCCGCGAACGTATTGTTTGCGGCGGCCTTCGACCAGATGGGGATCCCTCGAAGCCGTCTAGGGCCCTCGGGAATCCCACTGCAGGGCTTCGGGGGACAGCCCCTGCGGGCGCTGGGCCAAATCGGTCTTCAAGTCTCCTTCGGCCGAGATGACAATGTGCGGACCGAAGATGCCACCTTCGACGTGGTCGACCTTCCGTACCCCTACAATGCCATACTAGGGCGCCCAATTCTCAACTCCTTCGGCGCGGTATCACATCACGGCTATCTATGCATGAAGATCCCGGGTCCCCGGGCCATCATCACCGTCCGAGGCGACCAGGATATGGCCCGGCGCATCGAACCAGGTACCAGGTGCTCGCGCCGCGAAGTCCAACGGCGCTCCTAGAGCTGGCGTCACCGCGCGGAGGTCCGCGGGGCCATTCACAGGCGCCCGGGCGGGCCCTACAGGCGTCTAGCGACTAGAGGCTTCGGCCGCACCAAGGGCAAACGGTTAGTATATCCACCTTTTGTACTTGCTCACCCGCGCAAACGGGGATGTAATGAAGATCGCCATTTGTCGCTAAACCTCTCTTTATCACACGCAAGTACGCGGTGAGGGCGCGCGCAGGCTTTGCCAACGCGCGCGTTCCCGCAGTACAAATCGAAGTCGCACGTTCGCGTGTGCACTCGCCGTAGCCAAAAGGTGACGGGCCTGAGTATAAACAAAGACGCACATCTGCGTGTGCACTCGCCGTAGCCAGGGGTACGGGACTGAGTATAAATCGAAGTCGCACGTTCGCGTGTGCACTCGCCGTAGCCAGGGGTACGGGACTGAGTATAAATCGAAGTCGCACGTTCGCGTGTGCACTCGCCGTAGCCAAAAGGTGACGGGCCTGAGGATAAACAAAGACGCACGTCCGCGTGTGCACTCGCCGTAGCCAGGGGTACGGGACTGAGTATAAATCGAAGTCGCACGTTCGCGTGTGCACTCGCCGTAGCCAAAAGGTGACGGGACTGAGTATAAACAAAGACGCACGTCCGCGTGTGCACTCACCGTAGCCAGGGGTACGGGACTGAGTATAAATCGAAGTCGCACGTTCGCGTGTGCACTCGCCGTAGCCAAAAGGTGACGGACCTGAGTATAAACCAAGACGCACCGGGGGGACGCCCTCGCGCGCACCAGTCTACGGACTTTAAATAAGACGTAGCGTTGAGCCTAGCTCCGCACGCACCAGTCTACGGACTTTAAATAAGACGTAGCGTTGAGCCTAGCTCCGCACGCACCAGTCTACGGACTTTAAATAAGACGTAGCGTTGAGCCTAGCTCTGCACGCACCAGTCTACGGACTTTAAATAAGATGTAGCGTTGAGCCTAGCTCCGCACGCACCAGTCTACGGACTTTAAATAAGACGTAGCGTCGAGGTCCGCCTCCGCACGCGAGAGTCTGCGGACTATAAATAAGACGTAGCGTCGAGCCTAGCTCCGCACGCACCAGTCCACGGACTTTAAATAAGACGTAGCGTCGAGGTCCGCCTCCGCACGCGAGAGTCTGCGGACTATAAATAAGACGTAGCGTCGAGCCTAGCTCCGCACGCACCAGTCCACGGACTTTAAATAAGACGTAGCGTCGAGGTCCGCCTCCGCACGCGAGAGTCTGCGGACTATAAATAAGACGTAGCGTCGAGGTCCGCCTCCGCACGCGAGAGTCGGCGGACTATAAATAAGACGTAGCGTCGAGCCTAGCTCCGCACGCACCAGTCCACGGACTTTAAATAAGACGTAGCGTCGAGGTCCGCCTCCGCACGCGAGAGTCTGCGGACTATAAATAAGACGTAGCGTCGAGGTCCGCCTCCGCACGCGAGAGTCTGCGGACCATAAATAAGACATAGCGTCGAGCCTAGCTCCGCACGCACCAGTCCACGGACTCTAAATAAGACGTAGCGTCGAGGTCCGCCTCCGCACGCGCGAGTCTCCGGACTATAAAAGAAGTCGTAGCGTCGAAGTCCGCCTCCGCACGCACTAGTCCACGGACTCTAAATAAGATGTAGCGTCGAGGTCGGCCTCCGCACGCGCAAGTCTCCGGACTATAAAGGAAGTCGTAGCGTCGAGGTCCGCCTCCGCACGCGCGAGTCTCCGGACTATAAAGGAAGTCGTAGCGTCGAGGTCCGCCTCCGCATTCGTCAGTCTACGGACTGTCCGTTCTAAGGCACCCTGGCGCAGCTACTTTGCCAACGGTGGTATCAACACACAGCGCATATCCTAAAATGCCCGGAAGTCTGCATATCGGAAAAATCACATGTACAAATGTCCGGCAACATCCCGGCCGCTCTAGGCCGCTACCCCGCGGGTTCGTCCTTAACACGCGCTAAAGCTAGGGCCTCGCTCGAAGAAGGCCGGCTCGCCCAAAAGTCAAGCGACTCTTCGGCCCTTCGCCAGCGTCGAAGGCGTCGCCGGGTTGAAAGGTCGGCCGCACGAAGCCGGCCCCAGCAAGGAAGCTGCCCGGGATATAGGCGAAAGTCAGAATGCATGCAGCAAGTGTGTACTTTATTCGCAAAGACAAGGAACAGTACAACGCACGCCTACACCTAGGCACCACGGCGTCAGACCTGCGGGTTCCCGGCGCCTTCGGAGGGCCCAGCGCCGCCATCGTCGCGTCGGGGGACCCCGTCCAGAAATTGGCCGAGGCTCCCCGTCCCGTAGAGCGACTTCCGGAGCTCGATCCGTACAGCTTCCGCCCCGACGTGACCCCAGATCCGGTCGAAGAAGGGCCCGAGGGCACGACGAGCGGAGCGGACGGCGCCGGACATTACTCCAGCCCCGCCAGGCATCTCCAGCTGGGGGTCATCTAGCCCGGCGACGTGCGTACAGCCGCGGTGCTGGAGGAGCGCGCACATCAAGCAGGCCGAAGTGTACGCGCAGTGGGTGCCAAAGGATGTCGCGGCGCCGCGCGCGACGTTGGCAGCATCCCCGACCCAGCGGAGGGTCCGAGACAACTCCTCCGGGCCAAAGCCGCGCTCCGGCACCTCGGTTACCAGCCCTTGAAGATGGCTCTCCAGCGCTTGCGTGGCGTCCCACGCAACCACCGAGGCATCGCCCAGCGTCCGGTTGAGCTCCGCTAGAGTCAAGGCAAGCTCGCCCTCTTCCTTCTCTAGCGCGGCGACCTGCTCCAGGAGCCCGTCCCGCTCCGCCGCAAACTTTTGCTCAGCAGCCGCCGCGGCCGACTCCTGCGCTGACGCAGCCAGTCCCTCGGTGTGCGCCCTCGCTTCGGCACATTCCGCTTCCAGCTGGCGGATGCGGGCGTCCTGGGCAGAGCGGGCGCCAGAGGCTTCGCGCAGCTCCTCCTCGGCGACCCGCAGCCTATCCTCGAGCGCCTTTTGGCTGCGAGCATAGGCCGTCTGCAGGGCCTGCCCCAGCACAAGTGTCTGTACAAGGGAAAAGACTTAGCAAGCTCAGCTAAGCCAAGGCGCGGTCGTATGAGTACTTACCCTCACCCCGGACACCTCGAAGGCGTCCTCGAGGCGTCCCGCCCCGTAGGTCTGCAGCACCTGCGGGTCGACGCTGGTGGCCGCGTCATTCACAATCCCGCGCTACGCCCTCAGCGTCTCCGGGGGCGGCACCAAGTCCGCGGGGCTCACGTGCTCGGAGGCCCCGTGTTCCGCCGAGTGCTCCCCCTCCGAAATAAGCAACGCTGTAAACAGGGATACGGGTGAGCACCCCAAGGCATAAAAGCATACACCAGAGTAAGCTAAGCCACCCTACCTTCGGTAGCAGAGGGAACGGTCCCGCCGCGACCAGAAGCCTCCGCGTTCGGGGAGGACGACGGTTGTCCCTGCGCGGCGGGCGGTGTGGCCAGAGGGGCAGAAGGCGAATAGGCCGCACGGCCCCCGGTGCTTGCGCTGGAGTCCCACAAGCTCCTGATGCCCATGGCCACGACGAATCCCCGCGGTGTCTGGTGGAGCTCCAGCCACACACACGGCTGTTTGGCCGGGGCAGCCAGCAGCGACACCGCCCCCGCAGCCGTGGTTGGGGAAAACCCCGCGGCTGCCGCGCCCGGGGGCGAGGGTTCCACGGGGGCAGTTGTCGCAGGGGGCACCTCGGTGTCCGCTGCTGGTGGTAAAGACAGCATGGCCACGAGCGCCCCCGCGGAGGGCGCCTCCGGCACCACAGCGGTCGCGGTCGAGGGCCGGCGAATGGCAGGGCCACCAACCGCCTGGCCGCGCTCGCTACTGGAGGCCATCGCTTCCCACGACGAGACTGAAGCGGTGAAGATAGCGCGAGGGCGTGGAAGGCGGAGCAGACAGGAAAGAGGGTGTAAAGATGCGGGGACGCTGTTACGGGGGGGCTATTTCAAGCCACCTCGCCCATACCGCCGCTACCGAAGCGTCACAACGATCCGCGTGCCGGATGCAACCGCAGCGGTGTAAAGACCCGCCCTGCACGATTCCCCGTAATTGAAAGCGAAGGGTCGCGAAGGTCTGTGTACGAGGCGCGACCGCAGTCGTACAAGCGCCCGTCCAGCACAACGCCCCACCCAACGCGGGAAGGTCATGACCACGGGCGCCAAGGACCGTCACAACATGGCGTTACCTAGCCGCTATTATAGGCGCACCTGTGGGCCAGGGGATCACAACAGCTCCGGCGCCGCGCCATTCACTGCCCGCCCCGTGTCCCCCTTGCCTAGGGAAGAGGCGAGCGGCTGCAAACACGCAACCGTCCACATCCCGCCGCCCACCCGTCATAGGCCGCCGCGTGCCCCGGGCGCGTTGGGTCGCACGATACGGGAACCTAACCCTGGCAGACCAGGGGCCGGCGTGATTCCAGGAACCTTTACAGCGCAAGACCGCATCACAAGACCCCAAGTCACCGCTCACGCGGCGGCGTTCGCGGGGAGAAGGCGCCAGCTTCGCTGCCACCCGTCCGAAGGGTAGGGGACGGAGCGCACGCGTCTACTTCGACTAGGCGCCAGCTTCGCTGCCACCCGTTCGATGGGTAGGGGACGGAGCGCGCGTCTACTTCGACTAGGCGCCAGCTTCGCTGCCACCCGTTCGATGGGTAGGGGACGGAGCGCGCGTCTACTTCGACTAGGCGCCAGCTTCGCTGCCACCCGTTCGAAGGGTAGGGGACGGAGCGCGCGCGTCTACTTCGACTCGGCGCCAGCTTCGCTGCCACCCGTCCGATGGGTAGGGGACGGAGCGCGCGCGTCTACTTCGACTAGGCGCCAGCTTCGCTGCCACCCGTTCGATGGGTAGGGGACGGAGCGCGCATCTACTTCGACTAGGCGCCAGCTTCGCTGCCACCCGTTCGATGGGTAGGGGACGGAGCGCGCGCGTCTACTTCGACTAGGCGCCAGCTTCGCTGCCACCCGTTCGAAGGGTAGGGGACGGAGCGCGTGCGTCTACTTCGACTCGGCGCCAGCTTCGCTGCCACCCGTTCGATGGGTAGGGGACGGAGCGCGCGTCGACTTCGACTAGGCGCCAGCTTCGCTGCCACCCGTTCGATGGGTAGGGGACGGAGCGCGCGTCTACTTCGACTAGGCGCCAGCTTCGCTGCCACCCGTTCGATGGGTAGGGAACGGAGCGCGCGCGTCTACTTCGACTATGCGCCAGCTTCGCTGCCACCCGTTCGATGGGTAGGGGACGGAGCGCGCGTGTCTACTTCGACTATGCGCCAGCTTCGCGGCCACCCGTTCGAAGGGTAGGGGACGGAGCGCGCGCGTCTACTTCGGCTAGGCGCCAGCTTCGCCGCCACCCGTTCGAAGGGTAGGGAACGGAGCGCGCGCGTCTACTTCCACTAGGCGCCAGCTTCGCTGCCACCCGTTCGAAGGGTAGGGACGGAGCGCGCGCGTCTACTTCGACTTCGGCGCCAGCCTCCGCGGCCACCCATGCAAAGAACAGGAATGGAGCGAGCCTGAAGAACGGAGAGCAGCACATACGACCACCATAACGCGAACAGGCAAAGGTCAATATTGCGGCCAGAGCAGACATGATCTCGTAGGCAGATAGGAGCCGCCACTCCATATCTGTCTACGAGAGCAAGTCAGGCCTTGCCATTTCCGCATCAAGCGGTGAAGCCTCCCCACAAACGGGACGTATTTTGTTCACCGGCGCTCGCAGGCATTGACGCCGGTCGACGCAGTCATCAAACGCAGGTGCACAAAACCTTCCCTACATATGAGAAGTTAACCATGAACAGGTACGGGATGTACAGCAAGGGATGTCTAGGGAGCGGCCCCCGGCGCCAACATATTTATACTCAGCCTCACTAGGCGAAGAGTCGCCAGCGTGGAGGCATGCCAACCGACGGAAGCACACGCGCAGGGGGTCGGGCGGTTCAGCTACCAGGGGCGCGTAAGAGCAACCGTCCGCACCCCACCGCGTGCCCTCCGAAAACCGTCGCGCGCTCCACTTACGAAAAGGCACACTGCACGATGCGACAGCCTACCCCCTGGCAAGCCAACCGTCATTAAAAAGCACCCACCCAGGCGGCAAGGTCGCAGCGACTGCGGAACGCGCGCGCCTCAGAAGCCCAAATGCCGGCAGTCCGCCGTCACATTGGCGGTCACGACACCTAAAGGCCCGCACCGTGCCAAGCACGCTTCACCACGTGGACGGCCGGAAGAGCACGCATCTGCTTCGCCCGCAGCACAGCTCCGGGTCAAGTTTGGACAAGTTCACAGGCCGCGGGGACGGAGGGGGCCAAAGGACTCGGCGACATGGCTTCGGCCTTGTGAAGCCCTTTACCATGAGAGGCTCCTGTCGTAGGGATGGCCCCCACCTAAACCCAACAGGCCTGGTAGGAGATTATAAGGCCCAGAATAGGCCATGTGTAATGACATAACTGCCCCCAGAGGGGATAACCAGATGTAAGGGTATAACTGTAAAAGCACTCCTCATGTGTATATATATATGAGTACAAGCCATGGGGAAGGACCAGGCCATTACACTTATCTTCATCACTCTCCACTACCATCTCTCTCTCTGTTTGGTCTGTAGCCACAACAATGCTTTTTCTTAAGCTAGGTGGATTTCATGCTAGAGCTAGGGCTAGGTGTACCGAGTTAGAGAAGGAAGTAGATAGACTATCACGGGAGCTTACTTCACTTACATCTGCTCCCTCCCGTAATGATTGTGATACATGCTGTGCTCTGTTGGGTGACATGGAGAAATTAAGGACCTCGCATGATAGTTTGTCCTCCGAGCTTGATATTGTTAAGGTGGAGAATCTTAGTCTGTTAGCTGAACTAGAGATGAGTAGGGTTGCTTCTATTTCATCTACTACTGTTGAGACTATTGCTTGCACCTCATGTGAGGATAAGGACAACGCAGTTAGAGGTCTTTATACCATGTTTCTGGATCTGCCCGAGTCTTGTGAAAATTGCAATAATCTGAAGATGAACCTAAAACGGGCAGATCATAAAATTGCTGAACTGCAAGCTTTTCTTCTTGAGCCTATTGCTTCGTGTGTTAATTGTCATAAATTGACTGCTGAGCTTGAATCTGTTTCCAAACAGTTTCAAGAGATGATTGACAATAATAACAAATTGGTTCAACATGCTTCTAAGGACCCTGTTAGCTCACCATGCATTAATTGTAACAAACTAAAATCTGATTTGATTGCATTGGATGAGAAATGTGTGAAGCTAACTAAGGACCTTCTAGAGAAGCCATCTTCTAGAGAACACATCTCCTAATCCTACGAACCCAGCTCTTAAACATGACAAGAACGCATCTCCTAATCCTATGAACCCATGGCAACAATATAGAAGGAGAGATTCTAGCAGTGCGTGAGCTGGATGTCCTTAATGCTAACTTGAGCACCATCTTGGTAGCTAGTTGCTTCCACGGTGCCTTTGCAGTGAAGGAGAGGCAGCAGTAGCGTCACCTTTGTGTCCGACGGTGACACTGCACAAGACACTCTTACGATACTTATGATAAGAGTGTGTTGTGCAGTGGACCGTAGTGTCATAATGGAGGCACTAGCTCACGGCAGTAGTCGGTGTCGTCGAAGAACAAGCTAAAAGTGAATGAACTAGCTAGGAGCAGCTGGTAGAACTCATGTATCTCAGAGTGAAAGGGAGATTGGGAGTAATTTATAAGGGGCAAGAGGTGGGAGGAACCGGTGCCTGCTGTTCGATATGGAGAGAATGGACTGGTGAGATTAAAATCCTGGGAGAGATGCCATGGATCGATGTCGTGGCATTATCAGAGACAGTTTGTTATACGAACTGTCTATGATAATGCACATATCACATACGGTTCTTATGAATAAACGTCCGTGAATTATCACAGACGATTATTAATACGAACCGTCTATAATGCCTTGCATTATCACAAATAGTTTATACTAACAACCGTTTGTGATAGTTTCACAGACGATTATTAATAAGAATCGTCTATGATGTCTTGTTAGTATAAACCAACAACTGTCTGTGATATTTTTATAGAAACCATCACTATTCATGGTAGTATTTGTTTTGATTTATATTCGCTCCGTATTTATATTTGATATTATCCGTATGTATAACTATACTAATTAGGCACTCTGAGGAAGCTCACGAGTTAACCTAAAAGATCTAGTCGTTCATCTGGTGATACAAGTTAATCACATGTGACTATTTTGCTCTATATGCTGCCTCTCATAAACAGACATAATTTAAGATTTTAAATTATAAGTCATAAATCACAGCTCAAAAACCTCACTTAGTCTTTTGGGTGACGTACACACGTCTTGTGCCCTTTAAGAAAAGAACGAAATTAGTTTAATTGATCTGGCACCTAAGACACCGACTCCATCCCTCCACGAACATTGTCTTGATTTAAAATGACAAGGACGTACGTTCGAACGCTTGAAAAGAAAAGATTTAAATAAGTTAAAAGAGTGAAGGAACGCGTAAGCATTTATGTTGAGACGAATGCTATGTGACACAAAAGTTTGGCTTGGACTTTGACAAGAAACTGATCGATCGAGCCTAGGTGATGGACTATCTTGGAAACAGGGGCGAAGCCAACGGAGGGTTTAGTAAGGCTTCAACCTCATCTCTCTCGATAGTGGTGACGTCGACACGAGAGGCAACTTGATTTCCATAATAATTCCCAAATAAAATTCCTAAATTAATAAAATTCAAAAGAATAATTAAATGAAAATTAGCAACTTAAAAGAATGAGTCCACGTCAAATATCATCCAAAATAATTGAAATTCAGAATAAAAATTAACAAAAAAATCAGGAATTTGATTTCCACAAAATTTCAAAGTAAAATGTCTAAATAATTAAAATTTGAAATAATAATTAAATAAAATCGCTAACTTAAAAGAATGAGTCAATGACAAGTACAAACCTGTGAGACTATGTGAAGGTCACCCCATGGTTGTGATGAGTAATTGACATTTTGATTAGAATTTGTGTAGAGGTTGAGTTTGGTTTTTGAGGTTTGTGCAGAAGTTAGCTCTCTATCTGTAAGGTCTTACGACTTGGTAGTCGGCTGAGGCCTTACGACTTGGCAGTCGGTAGAGGTGGTCGGCAGTCATCCTTACGACCATGTGATCGACAACCCGTGTTATGACTTGGTGGTCGTAGACGCTTTTACGACTTGGTGGTCACAGAAGCTTTTACGACTTATGGTTAGCAGCGCTTTTACGACTTGGTGATCGCAGAAGCTTTTACGACTTATGGTCAGCAGCGCTTTTACGACTTGGTGGTCGTAGAAGTTTTTACAACTTGTGGTCGGAAGTCGTTTTTACGACTAGGTAGCTAGCAGTCGGTTTTACGACTTGGTGGTCGGCAGAGACTGTTACGACTTGGTGGTCGGTAGAGGCTTTTACGACTTGGTGGTCGACAGGTGCTCCTACGACTTGGTAGTCGTAGCTTCTGCTGGTCGATAGTTGTAGCCTTTGCTAGTCATGATCGATAGTCATAGCTCTGCCTGGCTTGTGATCGATAGTCATAAGTCGTAATGACTAGATGTTGTAAGTGATATTCGTAGACTGGTGATCGATGGTCGTAGCTTACTGCCTGGTCGTGATCGATAGTCGTAAGTTGTGTTGTTGATAGTTGTAAGTCGTAGCGATCAGGTCTGGTAAGTTGTAGCCACTGTGAGCGATAATCGTAGCGATCGTTGTGGTAGTCGTAGCCGCTCTGAGTGATAGTCATAGCTTGTGGTCTTGATGGCCGTAGCAAGCTGCGTGGTGGTCATAGCTTGTAGTCTTGATGGTCATAGCAAGCTGTGTGGTGGTCGTAGCGGTTTTATGCGTGGTCGTAGGCTACTGGAAGGACCTTCTGGGCTACGAGTACCTCATTTCTTGTGTATCCGAGTACTCGTAAGTCATATAAGACCAGTCTTTGTGCTGAGGTTGTTCACTGGAAAGCATTTTGGTTGTGCTAATGGATGATCTTTGTGTATTGTGTGGTGCTATGTGATGGTTTGCTTGTTGGTGTTGGCTGCAGGACTTCAGAGCTAGGTTATGGTGAGGCGTAGGAGAACCGAGACTAGGCACAGAGAAGTGTTGAGGTCCAGAATGGTTAGGGAGACGCCAAAGATGATGAGGTGGTTGCAAACCGGGATGACGACGAATCGGAGCAGGAGCTACCAGTGATGGACATGATGGGCAACGGCGAGGTGGACCGGGAGTAGGCTTAGGGAGGAGTCGAGGTCCAGACAGTTAAGGATGCCGGGTGCCGTCATTCACGAGGAAAAGTACGTGGTGCGCCAAGTGACTTGGGTCGTTTGCAAGCGAAGACGGTTCGGTGGGATCCGGACGCATGAGAGGCTTGGCGACAAGTCATTAGGGCCACATGGAAGCCACTTTGAGAAGTGTGCGTGTGTAAAACCCGGTGTTAGGAGGGGTTAACGGGTTATCCCCTGTCTGGACTAGTGGTAGGATCCATTAAGTCTAGGGTTCGCTTGTGATCCTATAAAAAGGGGAGGGGAGGCAAGAGTTAGGGTTGAGCAGTGTGGCTAAGCCTTCACAGCTGGCGCCTCTCCCTCCCATGGGAGTTAGGTTAGAGTGTGAGTGTTGGCTCTAGGGTTAGAGCCTGGTCCTCCTGAGGGGAGTGGCTATGAAACAAATCATCCGAGCAATACATCAGTCTTCGTCTATGAGTTTTGTGTATCTCTTCTGTTTGAGTTTGCTCAGCTCGATTTGGTTCTTCCTCTGCATTCTTCATTTCGTTCCTCTCTCTTCTTGATCTGAAGGTGTTCTTGGCTATATCTTGATGTTGTTCTGAATCGCAGTGACATGTGGGATTGTACTCCAAGCCATATTGGCTACCCTTGACCCACGAGTGGTTTTGATTGTCTTCTTATTCTCTTCGATTTGGTTTTGGGCGTGTTCGGTGAAATCTCATGAAGCTCTCATTTTGGTTGCTAAGTTTTCAATTAAAGATCAGAGCAACCTTCTGAGACCCTAACCATGTTGTGTGCAAAGTTTCATGGTTAGTTGAACTCTTAATCAAAAGTTATTTGGATTCTGGATCTTTAGGTCGTGCGCCTCACTGGATTCCTCTATTCTTCTAAGTCCGTTACGACCACAATCAAGTTTCTGACCACAACACTTTACTTTTTGACTGCGTTCACTCATTCAATCGCACTTGTTTCCGACTGATAGATGGTCATAGATCTTGTGGTCGTGTGCCCCCACTACCTTACGAGTTGTTTACGACCACAGTCAGTTACAAGTGCTCGACGGTCTTCGATCACTGTGCAAGCTATCAACCACGTTGTCGGACTTACGACCACGATGTAAGTTTCGATCATGTTGCCGTTCTTGTTTTGATTTCTTAGATGCTACTGCTTGCTGTGACATGTGGGATAGTACTCAAAGTCATTTTCGCAACTCTCTTCCCACGAGCTAAGATCTACACATCGTTCTTGTTTTCAGATCTGGTGGTCGTGCGCCTCCTCTGGTACTTCTAGTCATTTACGACCACACTTTCTTTCCATCGCTCAATGGTCCTAAGTCGTGTGGTCGCTCGACTTTTCTGCAACCACTAGTCATTTTCAATGCTCTCTCGGTCTCACGTTGAACTGTTACGATCACATTCTGGTTTTTGACTGCATGTGTTTTTTGTGCGCACATTGGACATCGACAACGTTGGTTTTGACCACGTCGGTCTTTGATAGCGCTGGTTCTGACCACTCATTTGTCTTTAACTACGCTGGGCTTTCGACTGCACATTGGACATCGACAACGTTGGTAGTGACCACGTTAGTCTTCGATAGCGTTGGCGTTTGACCACGTTGGTTACGACCACATTGGTTACGACCACGTTGGTTATGACCACATTGGTTTCGACCACATTGGTTACGACCACGTTGGTTTCGTCCACTATAGTTTCGACCACGTTGGTTACGACTACGTTGGTTATAACTGTAACATCCTAAAATTCGAGGATTAAAAAATACGGAGTTTTTAAAACTTTTCTTGCATTTTGATGGTATTTTAATTCTTCGGAGTCTTTACTTGAAAACTATGGAGTGTTGTTGCATGCAAATAAATAAAAATGAGAAATAAAATCCAAAGTGAAAATAGTAACAGTGTTAATAAAAGATATGAGAATAATACAAATCAATGAATTATGAATTTTAAACCAATTTTTAAATTACACTCAAGTCCAAGTTAAAATTTAAATTATAAACTCAAAGCGAGAGTCAAGCAATTGCATCTAAATTATTAAATTGAGAAATTCAAAATTTTGAACATCCTGCAAAAATGGAAATTAATAAAACCTAATAAAAATTTAAAGTTTAAATTAAAAGTCTAAATTCTGAAAACTTTGCTTAAACCTTTCTCTTTCCCCCCTCTTTTCCTTCACTTTCTTCCTTCTTTCATTTCCATGTGGCCCCTTCTCCTCCCCTCACTGCCGTTGGGACCCGGCTTCCTCCTTTCTTTTCTCCCGGCTCCCCTCACTCTCATGGCAGAGCTTGCTCCACGTCCCCTCTCCTGTGCGCTCACCGCGCCCGCGTCAACAGCGCCTGCCGCCGCCCCTGCCCCCACGCCACCCTTGTCAGCCACTACGCCCACGTCACGTGCATGCCCCAGCTGACCCGCGCCCACGACCGCCGTGTCCCATCGCCCGCGCCCTGTAGCCCTGCCAAAGCCACGCCGCCGCCCAAGCCCTGCGGCCATGCCGTCGCCCGCACCGCGCACTGTGTCCATGTCACCGTCTACAGAATCTCCACAGACTCCCTCGGCTATAAGAGCCCTGCCCACTGCTTTCCCTTGGCATTCCCCCTTTCCTCCCCGGCCCGCGTTCTTTTTCTTCGGCCGCCGCGCCTCACGCAGCCCCTGCCGCACCGGCGAGGCTATGGCCGATTTCACCGTGTCAACTCGTGCCCCTAATTCTCCTCTCCCTTCCCTTCCACTCAATTGGAAACCCGTTCACCGGAGCTTACGGCCGCCCATCCTCCCCAATCTCGGCCGCCACCGCCATCCTCACCGCCGCCTCTTCCCCGGTCAATTCCGGGCCAATTCGGCGTGGCAGGAGCACCACCTCAGCACACCGGACTCGCCCCCGCTCCCGGTCGAAGCTCTTCGCCGCCCCAGCGCCTCTCGGCCGGAGCCGCCATCTCCGGAGACTTTCCCTCTCCTCCCCATGTGCCCGTTTTGGCCGTTGCTACCGACTCCCCGGTGGTCCCTCGCCGGTGCCTCCGTCGGCCATGGCCGCCCGAGCCGACTCCTCTGTTTTCCTCGGACTGCTCTTCTATTTTCCTAATTAAACCTGGGTGCTTTGTCAGGAAACACCCCATGCTCACTTGGCCAGCCAAAGCAGCACTAGCGCACCAGCACTCAGGTCCCAAGTTCGAACCCTCTTACCTACACCTTTATGTTCCCTTTTGTTTTTGCTAATTTTAATCCATTTTAACTAGGAAAAATTTAGTAAAAATTAAGGAATAATCTAGGAATGCTAATAAAATTTAATTAGGGTATAAATGAGATTATTTGAGGATTTAAAGTTGGAATAGCTCATGTATGAATAATAAATATGGTTTGAAAAATTGACTAAAAGACTAAATACTAATGAAAGACATTGATAAATGACCAAATAAAGATTGCCATTAATTAAAATTAAGATATATGCCCAATATTTAAAATGGTGCCATTAAATAACCCTAATCGTAGATTACCAAATATTGAAATATAACCCTTATAAAACAAGCCTTGCTAGATAAATAAATTTAATTAAAGCTAAGCCAAATAACAACTAAAATGTGGAGACTTCCTAAGTAAATATATATAAACACCTATAGGTACATAAAAATAAGTGGCTAGAGTAATGCGGATGGCATGTAAGCAGCCCACTAGTAAATATAACAATACAGTTTTTGCGTTCACCGTAGACCCTATTAAAAATACATAATCGTAAACACTATCATTAAATTACTGCTAACCATGAAATCTTAAGTGGTAGCTTTAGTTAATAATGATAACAAAATATCATCATGTATAGCAGGCTCGAGTTATAAAGGGATAAGATATCAGTAGCAGAAGCTTTCAGAGAGCACTCAAATTAAAAGGTCATAATAATATATAGATGCTAAAATATAATAGCCCTAGGTCATCCAGCATCACAATAATATCACAAACATATAGGTACTCCGAAGTAAACATGTAACCAGTAACACGAGTAATTAGGGTCACATAAAATGACACTTACCAAGCTTTGCTCAGATAGCTAACTTTAAACTAAAATTAGAAATAAAGTTAAGCATAATAAGTAGCTAAAGTATAAGCCAGATAATAATTGAATCCTAACACTAGTTTTAGTACCTATTTATATGGGTATAATTGTGTGTGTGTGTGTCTATATATATATATATATATATATATATATATATATATATATATATATATATATATATATATATATATATATATATATATATATATATATATATATATATATATATATATATATATATATATATATATATATATATATATATATATATATATATATATATATATATATATATATATATATATATATATATATATATATATATATATATATATATATATATATATGTATGTATATATATATATGTATGTATATATATATATATATGTATATATATATATATATGTATATATATATATATGTATATATATATATATATGTATATATATATATGTATATATATATATATATAGCAAGCGGAGACCCGTATAAATAATCCTTAATTCAAATTAAGCTCAGCCTAGTGATGAATGGAGGTACATAAAATATCATACCACAAAAGGTTATAAACATAGGCTATAAGATTAACTTGGTAAGCTAAGATTTGCAAGCATTACTCATATATGTATATCATATGCCCTAAAAATTAACGCTCAACAAAATAATACCTAGTTAGACATGTATTCCGATTCATAGGTCCATCCTAACTCATGGAACTTCCTTGATAAATATAAAAATAATAAAATGGCTATGATTAAACTTTAAATTATGATAATGGGATTACTCTAGCACCAAAGCAAATGAAACAAGACTCTAAATTTGTCTAAATCCCATGGCTACCCAAGGAAATGAAAATCTGATATTGGAGTTAGTTGGATTTTTTGTGGATGTTTATTTGGTTTGCTGATTGCCTTTTTCTTTTTATCCAAATTTTCGCGCACGTTAAAAATAGCGTACGAGGCTTAAGAGGAGGAAGCCGAGGCAGCAGCTCTAGAAGCTTCAGACAACCAAGAACCAACCCACTGTGACCAAGGCGAGTCAATACTTTGATCATGTTGAACCTACATTTTCTGCAAATTATGTTAGTTTAAATTATCAAATTGCATGCTGTTATTTTATATGCGAATACATGTTTAATTTAAGATTCTAGTTATATCCCATTGTGTACCTTGATTAACATTACACCTCCTTTGGAATATTTGAATTTGTGAACCTTGTCGCCCTAGCAAAAATTAACATAGTAACCTTTCGAAAATAAGTCTGTAAATATATGCCATGCTTAGTCTTGCTTAGATACTCATGGGCGTGAGAGCGCCCAAGCATCACTTTTAATCCTGAGAAAAAAAATTGGTTGGGCAGTCATGGTGGTAATGACTGGTGTAAGTTGGATATGGTTATTTTATATTCCCAAAAACCTCAAATTGCTTATTTATCTGGGCGGATGGTTCAGGGGTATGGTGCAGGGGTGCACGAGAGTGTGGTTTGTGGTAGAACCGCCCGGATACCACTAAGGACTGAATCTTGTCATGACCTCCTGTGTAAAATAGTACAACCACAAGTCTGTAAAGTACAACTTGGCTTACTAAATGTACCGGACCCTGAAAGTCATCCTCACAGGAGGAGGTGGTGAGGTCGTGCAAGAGGCTGTCTGGGCGACGGCTTGAATGGGACACTCGCAGAGGGTGAAGTTCTGCTGTGGCGGGCTAGCAGGGGGGTAGCCAGCTGCTAGACGTTCAGAAGGAGAACATGCCGCACAACGTATGGGACCCACAACGTATGGGACCCACTGCAAGTGGGAGCGACCCATAGGGTGAAATGATGGAAGGGGCGAGGTACTTTGAACGGTTATTGTGATGGTTGGCTCAACCGCATGACTAAGGAATCGTGTGGGGCAACGAGTGGACTGTCTCTTGCGGGTAAAGTGTGCAAACTCTGCAGAGTCAAAACTATTCGAATAGCCGTGCCCACGGTTAAGGGCAGACATGGGAACTTAACCATATATAGTTCTATTTCAAAAACTTTGTGGGTGGGAATGGAAAAGTGGAGTGCAGTGGAAAGCCCGGATTTGTGTTGCCCTGGGTGTCGTCCCAGTGATAGTGTAAGCGGCTATAACGCTGAAGGTCTAGCATATGGTGCAGAGACCATGTAATAGTGGATGGAATCTGGATCGATATTATTATTGCATTCTCTTACACATTATGTTTTTGTTCAAAACTGCTAGGTCTCAGAAAATTTTTATGTATTATATTTTAAAATAATGATAATACTTCCCACAAAGTAAAATGTTAGGAAGAGTAAATAGAGTTGTAAGAAAAGAAGATGGTTGTTGAGGTAAACATATAAAGATGTTGGTGGATTCACGTCGATCATAAAAGGATACGATAGTGTGGATTCTAGAGAAATAAATTGGTGGAGCCTAAATGAATATATAGGCTAGATAGACGGTTTGAATGATTTTTGGAGAATTAGAAGGTACAAAGGTAATTGCGGGATTACAACACTGATAACTAATATAAATTCTTGGGAAATGGTGGTGATAATGGGATTAATAGAATCTGATCGATTACTGGGTGGTTCAATTGAATCTTTGGGAATTTGGAGGAATGATAACAATTATTGGAGTATAATCTTGATCAATGATAATCTTGGTGGATGTATACTAAGGAATCGTAGATTTGATCACTGATATTCTTGGTGAAGGTATACTAGTGAACTAGTTAGAGTTAAATAAGAGGGATTATTGGAAGATCAAATTATGGTTTCGGATCAATATCAAAAGGATTGAATTATTAGAAAGTCCTGATACAAATGATGTCGGTGGATTTAAAAGTAAATACGTTAGTGGATCAATAAAATTCAGAAGTGAAGAGTTGATGAATAGTTATTACAAGATTGGATTATTAGGAATTCATAGCACAAAAGATATTGGTGGATTAGACAAATGATGTCGCTAGCTGTTCAGAGTTTTAGACGGCACATGATCGGTGAATTACATAAATTATGATACTCACTGTTTGGAGATTGAGGCAACAATTGATCGGTTGATTGCACAATTGATGATATTCGCTGTTTGGTGTTTTAGACAGAAATCAATTTAGAAAGTATGTGCTCGATGGATTACATAAATAATGTCGCTCGTTGTTTGGAGTCTTAGACAGCAATTAATAAAGAAAGGGTATTTTGGTGGATTGTGTCAATTATGGTAATCACTAGATGGAGTTTAGGCAGCAACAATGACACTATGATTAAATAATAATAATGTTAATAAAAGCAATTTTTGGCAAATAAAATAACCCGAGCCTCTCCTTTGATAAGCCATGCATACTATTTATTTGCATCCTGTGTATTGGCTCGCGGAGCACGATGGTTTGTGCTCACACTCGCTTTCACCACAAATTCAGAATCAGGAATCAGATCACTAAGCTTCAGCAATACTTTTGGGTCATGATGGTGAAGAAGATGTAGATGTCAAGAACTAGGTCGCGAACCTCCAGTTGGCTGCCTGTGGGCATGTCCTAAGGGTCCACCTGTGTGCTTCGTTTCCGCTGCGGCATTTTGTTGATTTCGGTCCAATCGGCCTGTGAGTAAGTTTAGTATTATATTTACGCTTCCGCATGATATGTACTTTGATATTCAGAACTGTACTCTGTGAGCACTATCTACTGATCCAGGGAATAGTGCGGTGGAATCACAGAGGATTCCAGATTGTATAATCTGGGCTCTTACAATAACCTCGTTGGTTTCGACCACGTTGGTTACGATCACATTGGTGACGACCACGTTGGTTTCGACCACGTTGGTTATGACCACGTTGGTTTCGACCACGTTTGTTTCGACCATGTTGGTTATGACCACGTTGGTTTCGATCACGTTAGTTACGACCACCTTGGTTTCTACCACGCTGGTTACGACCACGTTACTTTTGACCAAGCTGGTTTCGACCACAGTGGTTTCGACTACGTTGTCTGCCGTTCGACCACGTTGTCTGAATTTCGACTACGTTGCTTTTCTCTATTGACTAACCACTTTTGGTTTGGCTGTCCGGCGCTTTCCGTCAAGTAGTCGTAATCGACCACATTGTGTTTCCGCCGAGTGGTCGTAATTCGACCACACTGTGCTCTGATTTGGTCGTATGGAATTTTGTGTTCCTCTGTTTTCAAAGTGGTTTTCACTTCCTGATCTTTATAGCTATGTAGCTATCGGAGTAAAGGATTTATGAATATTTGGAGGACAAATTTCTAGGCACCATTCACCCCTGGTTGCCTGTCCGGTCCTACAAAACCAAATTAACTAAATTCAGAATAAATAATGAAAAATATTATATATTTTATTTGTATACGAATTCCAAACCTAAATTCCAAAATATTATTAAAAATAGCAATAAGATCTATACATATATTAATTATCATTAGTGTGAAAATTTCCACACTAATAAAAAAAGGGAAATATTTAGCGTCCATCTAGCAGACCAAGTTCCAAAGTACAATAAAATTAAAATTTTAGTTTTTCTTCAGATTTAGAATTCCACACACACACACACACACACACACACACACACACACACACACACACACACACACACACACACACACACATATATATATATATATATATATATATATATATATATATATATATATATATATATATATATATATATATATATATATATATATATATATATATATATATATATATACAATAAAAATAAAATTATAGAATTGATTTGTATATATAAGATCTACGTCAAGCATAACCTGAAACTTAGAATAACAAATAAAATAAAATTAGCAATAAATATAATAGAAAGGCTCTTCGTCAAGTACAATCTGAAACTCATAATTAAAATAAAAGAAACAAGAAATTTAATTTTATACAATTCCAAAGTAAAATTTCAATTGATCCTGCATGCGCTATCTAATTTTTATTTTCATTTTGAGAAAAAGAAATGGACCTAACTATATATGTGTGTGGATGAATTAGAAATATGTGGATGAATTATATTAGGTTTAGAAATTACTACGTCAACTAGTACGCCATATTGATCCACTCACTTTTTTTTTTATTAATTAGATGCAAGCAAAGTAGCTAGCTAAGTTGTAGTATCTCTCTCAATGACGCTTTCGTTTCTTTCGTATTGCATCAACACGAGTATTATTGACTTGGTGCAAATCAATTGGTCAATTAGTAAGTACTTTCTGTCCTTTATAGAACTAGGCCCTACAGATGGCGTGCAGGTCAATCCGATGACAGCATAATTAAGTGCGATGGTCACACCAACGTTAGTCTTTGGGGTGAGGTACACACGTCTTGTGCCTAGGTGATTTCCATTCCAGGCTTGCAGTCGCGGCCTATGGATCAATGAGGACTGATTGGGTCAATCTTCTACTCGATTAATTAGACCGGTTTTAATTTGGTTACTTGGGCTTCTTTTTGAACCTCTGAGGAGCGAATATAGGAGATGGAGTCTGATCATAGGTACCATGCTCAGCTCCTAATTGATGACGACGGATGGTGCTGGCTGAAGATGGCGCTGCATTGGATCGATGCGCACCCAAAAGATGGAAGTTACTAGTGTTAACGCCCCCTCATTTTGACTTGAATTTCTGGTTTATTTTTCACTATTCATAAATTTTATCTATTCTGAACTTTTAGCTTTTTATCGGTTCTTTTTTTTCCGTATTCGTTTGTGTTGTCCGTAATGAGCTAATATATTTTTTTCTATTTTTAAATTTTTTAAATTTAATTACGCTAAATAAGTTATCTTCAGTTATAGTGTAATTTTAACTAGCTATAGTACAATTTTAGCCATAAATCATAGCTTTTCAATCCAACCAATCACAGCATAAGTTGCGATGAACTTCCCAGAGCTTCAGGTAATTGATGCGAATGGGAGACGGAAACATATCGGCACAGAAATTAAATGCCGTGGCTAGCTAGCTCCAGTCAACTGGCTACTTGCATTAGTCTATAGTCCCTTTTGGACGCGGCAATTTTCGCAAATTCTTGCGTAAATTGAACATTTTTTTTATGAAATTAGTAGTGTTCCATATATATATATATATATATATATATATATATATATATATATATATATATATATATATATATATATATATATATATATATATATATGAAGCATCTTTTCTATTCCCGGGTGTAATTACACCCTATATCGTATCTCATAATATAGGGAGTATCTCGCGTAACGGAGGGTATGTACGTGTAGTATACAAGTATTTAAGACTATTTAGGTGGTATGAACAATTTTTCAGAGGTGTTATGTATATTTTTTCGATATACTCCTTTTTATGTGCGTATATGAAGGTATTTACAAAATACGCTAAAAACTATAAATTCCCTTACAAGTTTTTCATGTGGTTCACATTGGAGTATCTTATAATTAGTATATGAGTATACCTAAAGTGATAAAGGAGTATTTTAAGTTTATTTAGGTGGTATATTGGAGGTGGGTATAATTACACCCAGGTGTAAAAGGTATATATATATATATATATATATATATATATATATATATATATATATATAGTATAAATAACAGAGGCGCTATGGTATCCAGATTCTATAATTGAGAATCTCCATCCATGATTGATTTAGCATGCTAAACCAATGACTTCCTTTCTAAATTGACGTCTTTTCGAATTAATGAATGTTAACAGGTTTGTCTGATATATTACACTTACACGCATTTAAGAGCAATCCAAAGGCAGGAAGGTTTGTAGCCAAGACACCACATGCGCGCGCGCACACACACACATGTGCGCACGCGGTAGCGCTATTCTGCGTACAATTTTGCATCTCGGCAGGTCATCACCGGTTGTGTGAAAAGTTATTATCGGCTGAAAAAAGTTACCACCAGCTGTATTGTTAGCGTTCGGCAGTAACTTCACTTGCTACCAATGGTAACTGCATGCATAACCAATGATAACTTTTCGACACTGTGAAGGTTTGGCAATAACTTCATTCAGAGTTGTTAGAAATAATCTTGACTTCGAGTCCAATGCGTAGTAGAGTCGGTCTCCGTGTGTAACTCAAGTTGAAGTTGTGTCCAACTTAAAGTCCGAATACATATGCTAGTAGGAGTTTATTAGCCTATATATTGAGGAAGTTTGTAGCCAGTTCTTGTAAGAAGAAGAAAAAGAGGGGAGCAAATAAGAGAATAGAGAAATTCAGAAATTCTCCTGTGTTCTCTTAGTTTATTTGCGATATGTGTGTTTTCTCCTGGAAGAAAATTAACAAGTGGTATTAGAGCCTAACCAAGATCTGATCGCAAGCGCTGCCAAGGTAGATTCGTGCGCACGTCCTCCTCCAGCGAACGGTGCGAGGAGCAGAAGCAGCAGCGCAAGCTAGCGGCCATTCCCGACGTTTTTTCTTTGAGCCAGTGTAATACCAGGAGAGAGAAGAAGTTTCTTTTCAAAAGCCCACCCAACAACAGAAGTCTTTGATTCCTATGGACAGGGAGAGCATCAGGGACCAACAGGATAGAGCTACAGTACGGAAAAAAGTTCGTTCCTAGCTAGGAGGAGAGAGAAGCACAGCTTGGTTCATTTTTTTCAGTCTGCTATCTCCTTTGGTCAAGCGTAAGATAGGCTCCAGACGCATCCGAGCGTCCGAGCAAGGAGAGATCCAGTCGGTGCGGTGTCCGGTTCCGAGGTGGACTCAGCGTCCCGGTGTCTACGTTTAGCAGAGCAAAGTCAATTCCAAGGCGGAACAGTTTTTCATCTCTAAATTGGAGATAGGCAGACACGTGATAAAAGATGACATGAGGCGAGGCACAAAAGCAACAATCAGAGTTGGTGCAACAGAAAAAAGCATAAAGAAAATTACCGAGGTAGACATGATCATGAAGAGCAACGCTGCAGCTCGGAAGAAAAAAAGCACGAAGCGAAGCATTTTTTTGGTTTCTTCGGTCCAAGAGTCACTTCAAAGTAGCCCGAGTTCTTGATTGGTGCTTAAGATCATGTCGCGTTCTCCAGGAAGCGATGTCACCGGTGACGAAGCATCATCCAGTATGATGGCGAAGGAGAGTTCCGCTGTCTCGCTGCATTATCCGATGCTCACGACGAGCAATTATGCAGCCTGGGCAATCAAGATGAAGGTGTACATGAAGGCTCAAGGTGTGTGTGGGACGCAATCGAGAACGGCAACATCGATGTGCGCAAAAATCAGATGGCATTGGCGGTCATCTACTAGGGCATCTTAGAGGAGACGCTCTCCCTACTGGCCAAAAAGAAGACGGCCAAAGCCGCGTGGGAGACGTTGAAGACGATACATCTTGGCGTCGATCTTGTGAAGGAAGCAAAGATACAAACTCTCACCGACCGAGTTCGAGGTGTTGCGTATGAAGGAAACGGAATCGATCAATGACTTCACCATCTAGTTTATGGTCATCGTCAACAAGATTCGGGCCCTTGGCGAGAAGGTGGAAGAGTTGTACGTAGTGAAAAAATTGCTTCGTGATGTTCCCTCACAGTTTCTTCTGATTGCTTTGATCATAGAGCAATTTGGAGACCTAAAGACAATGACCATGGAGAAGGTCATCGGTCGTCTTAAGACGTATGAGGAACACATCCGCAATAATAGCAACAACGACGATGGACAGCTCTTGTTGACCTGTACCGAGTGGGAGATATGATCATCGAAGTGTGAAGACAAGAACACTTCCAAGGGTAGTGGGCAAGGCCGTCAGAATTAGAAGTTTGATAAGACAAAAGTGGGGTATTATAATTGTAACGATTATAGGCACTTTGCTTCAGAATGCCCCAAGCCGAGGATGAAGAAAGCGTTTGTTGCTGAAGCGCTGAACGATGATGAATCAACAGTGCTCTGATGATGAGTTGAGTAAGAGACGTCGAGAAGATGTGTCGTCATCCAAACTCAAATAAGGTGAAAAGAAATCGGAACGTTGAGAAGATATGTCACCTTTCTATATCAAGTATGAGTTTAGTAAGTCATAGTTAAGACTGATTGCCTCAATGTTTTCAAATCTTTGCATCTGGATGAACCTGTACTGGTTGAGTTGAGTTCCTACATGTAGCTTGCACATAGAACGCTTCATGTGGAGACGTGGCTGGTAGTTCATAATGCATTGAGACTAAAACTAGAGTATGTCAAGTCAAGATTAAGGGGAAGATTGTTAGAAATAATCCTGAATTCGAGTCCAAGACGTAGTAGAGTCCGTCTCCGTGTGTAACTCAAGTTGAAGTTTGTCCAACTTGAAGTCCGAATACTGCTAGTAGGAGTTTATTAGCCTATATATTGAGTAGGCTTGTAACCAGTTTTGTAAGAAGAAGAAAAAGAGGGGGATCAAATAAAAGAATAGAGAAATTCAGAAATTTTTCTGTGTTCTCTCAGTTTATTTGCGATGTGTGCGTTTTCTCCTAATGCAAAGTTTTAACAAGAACTGATAGTAACTTTTTCACGTATTTTACACCTGCACGCTAGTTAGTGATTGTATGTATGTATGTATGTATGTATGTATGTATGTATGTATGTATGTATGTATGTATGTATGTATGTATGTATGTATGTATGTATGTATGTATGTATGTATGTATGTATGTATGTATGTATGCGTTGGTAGTTTCCTTGCAAGCTCTTTTTTATGTATATATGATTTTAAGGGTATTCCCAATAGTTTGATACTATAACTTGGTACTAGAGGAGAGAATGGTTAGATAAGATTTTAGATAGAACCGTTTCAATAGTTGGATACTATAGCTTATTACTAAAGTTTGTATTTATATGAGAGAGAATGACTAATTTGGAGAGAGATGACCACTAATTTCTTAGTTTTCTAAAAAAAAACTCAATACTTACACGAGTATCAAGCTTGTTCTCTCTTTTCCCTCTCTCTTCCAACTCACCAAAAAGATAACGTGACATCTACAATATGTATAAAGCAAATTTGCTTGTTGGGAGTGTCCTAAGGGCATCTCCAATGGGTCTATAGCAGCTATCTACAAGAGAGTCCATGTCATCAACTGTCCTACGTGGAAGATATTAAATGAAGAAAGAGAACGCAGCTCTCTACAGCTCTAGAGATAGTCTATAGCGCCAAACGAGGCAGCCTCCATAAATTCTGTGTGTGCATGTAAGCATCAAATAGCTATCCTTATAGATAGTTCTTTAGAATGCTAACTTTAGTGTGTACTATATAGATGATGTGGAAGTCTTATAGTTAGTTGCTAGCTATAACCATTGGAGATGCCCTAAGGCCATCTACAATATGTTGTCACTAAAGACTCCAGCTTTATCTAGATAATCGTAGATCGAGAAAACACCTCAACTGTTTATCTTTATCGTCGATCCCATAATATTTTTTATTATTTTCACCCCACATTCTCCAACTCTTTTCAGATTTCTTCGTATGGTCTGAAAATTTTTATTAATTTAGAATTATTTTCCTGCCCTCACAAACTTCTCTCTTGCACGATAGTTTGTATGCCTAGGTTATCATTTAATTAAACAAGTGATGATATCTTCTCTCTTAACTCTCTCCTGTCCAGGCCACCTACGATTTTGTTAGGTGATATGGCATAGTAAGGTAAGGACGGCTGAGATGGCTACCATTGTCCATGCATGCCTGCCCTAAGCTGAACGTGATCGTCCGTATTACAGTTTTGTAGAGTTTAGCTGAAACCAGAGCTGCATACTTAGTTCACTTAATAATTCCTTTAGTCACAAATATATATCATTTTGGAATGCGTACAGTCAAACTTTCAAAATTTGATTATCGATTTCTTTTAAATATTTAGATTTGATACATAAAAAATCATATGTATAGATTTATCCTAAAAAATACTTTTATAATATTATAATTTTATTAGATTTTATAAAATATATTGTAATATAAATTAGTTGTCAAAGTTGCGTTTTAGAAAATACATCGATATCCAAAATGATATGTATTTGTAACAAGAGGGAGTAACCAATACTGGAATATTGCAAGGCTTTGATCAGAGTTTGTTTTGGTCAGCTAGCTAGCTCCATGGAATTGATCAGAGTATAATGAAATTGAATGGAGTGATTCTGCAGAATATTGCCGTACTCCACTTGATGACAATTGGATAAGCAAAATGATAGAAGTGTTTAGTGAAAGATTCGATGAACTTCTCAGAAATTCAGATCATGCGAATGATGGGAGGGCAAAATGGAGGGCATGTCGACCAGATCAGATGCATGGGAAATGCAATCCAGTAAAACTGCTAGCTCATTCTCCATACCTAAAAGCACGGCGCGTCATGTTCATATGCCATGCATACATGTGAACTTGAATTCCTGAAAGGAAATCAAATCAAATCAACGTCCCATACAGGAAAAAGAGAAACGGGGACCAGCCATATGGAGTATACAACTGTCCATGCTTTCAGAAAGAAACAATACGAATCTGCGATCATCTTGCAAATTTGCGCGTGCACTTAAGCCTATCGCTTTCTTTACGGACGTGATTAAAGGTACGGTGTACGCGGCAAATAGGAGTCGTCTCTCTTAAGTTAATGACTGAAGTGTATGCTGCGTGTTGTCTTCATCCTTTTCGATGCTCAGCGGTTTCCTAGCAAATGGCTGTCAATGCCGTAAATGATAAGTATCGACCAATTCTATGTTGGGACTGTTGCCTCTTCAACATACATGAACGCAAGTGAAGTGAAGTTGCAAGGATCAATTTGCGTCGGATAGAAGAACTTAGGGAGTGTTTGGAAATTAAAGTGGGAATAGAAAACAGATGAATGGAGAAAAACATAGGAAATATATAGAGATGTAGTTGCAAAATAGAGAAATGGAAAATATAGAAAAAGACACTTGGAACGTATGAAAAACGTAGGAGTGAATAACACAGGAATAATAACACATATGAATGATATAAAAATACTAGTACTAAGACATTTCCATTTAAGCTCATTGACAGGTGGGCCAAATAAATCGGAGATCCCACCGATCAGTAACTAACATGCATATATACTTCTTATCCTATTTCTCTCATTCTCCCGGGCGCTCTTATCCTTTCTCCATGGGAGGGTTGGTGGAGTCGGGTTGGACGGTGGTGAGCCAGCTAGGAAGGTTGTACGGCCTAGGTCGGTGATAACTGTGGCGGGCCCTTTGGGCAGGATGACGGCAGGCAGGCCAAGAGGGCCGAGCACCTAGGGGTAGTGACTGTGGTGGTCCGCCCAGGAGGGCCATGGGGCGGTGACGACCATGGTTCAACCCTGGAGGGCCACGAGAGCTAGGGTAGCAACAGTAGTAACATCAAGCACAGTGAGTTGGGTCATACATGCTGGGCGGATGGAGGCGGTGGCCTAGGTCAAGCTCCGGTGAGGTAGGGTTCTCTCCTTCTCTCCCCTCTTGCTTGCTTCCCAAATCTTAGGAAAGTTTATAAAGAGATTTGGGTGGATATTTTTCGTGAAATCGTGGGTAGGCAACAGTATTTCGTAGGAATTGATATGCTCGATCCTCCATTCCAAACACTAAATTCATGTGACTTTCCTCTGTTCTATGATATCAATACTTTTCCTTTGAAATCCCTCCAATCCAAAAGGGCCCTTAAATAGTAATTGCAGTTGACCAGGTTTGCAAAGCTGGTTTGCATATATTGGTAACGTCAATGGAAATATGTGTCTTCTACTTTTATTTGGCCTTCGATTACAAATTAAAGTCTCGAGGTGACATTTTTACCATCAAATTCTTTCAAAATATGTTCTTTCAAATAAAAAAACAACTATACATTATGAAAATATATTTCATGATGGATCTAGTAATAGCAATTTTATGTTGTTAATCTTGGTAATTCTTTATATATTGATGGTCAAAGTTAAAAAACGTTTGAATTTAAGTTTGACTGGCGCAGATTCTAAAATGACTCACACTCGGAATTGGAGGTAAGTATGTGCTTGTTTCGTCGGCAACATGACCACAATCCCAAAGTAGGATTACTACTCTATACATTGAATAATACAGGTGTTCTTGATTACATTGTACAATAACAAGTACTCCAAAGCATTTAAAACATGATAGCAAATACATCTAAAATATACATATGTTATAAATTGCATCCATATATGCAAACCAAAAGTTTGTGACATGGAAAAACTTGTTAGGTGCTAGTTTGTTCGAGGAACCTCTCCAAAAATTTTCAGAACTTTTGAAGTTGGTTTGCTAACTTTAAAATTTTAAACTTGATTGCCTTCGTAGTGGAAGCCATGGGAAGCTGTGTAGCCATCGCTGTCTTCCTCTCTGGTGAATGCGCCATCCCAAGCCAACGACTTCCTGCCGTTTCAATGAGTTTGGCTTCAATCTACTCATGTCACTTTGTGTTCCATCACCCACTCGTGCTTACCCCTCACTTAATTTCCTTGATCCCGTAGCGAGTTGTCAAGACAGCTCATTTCCCTGTTCCAGCTATTATCACCATTTTCATTGATTTTCGTTGTCTCGATGTGTCTCCGGTTGATTTTGTTTATTTCAACATTTAGCGTGCATGTGAGATAATGCATGGCTCCTTGTAGATTTTCCCCTCGTCACGTCTACCACCACTGTGAAGCCTTTGTCATTGCCTTGCTCACCGTCGCTGCACCACAATCGACCATCTCCATCGCCGGCAACCACCGTGGTGAGCTCATAGTAGCCCCCTAGTGCTAGTGTGCTAGTTACATTTTGAGCTTAATTAGTGTCATTTACCTAGACTTCACCATAGCCAACCATGGTGCCACCATGGTTGCAGGTCGCCGATGAGCCTCCGATGACCAATGATCCCCATGCTAAGCCCATTAGCATCGTATTTGCCCCCTAAACTCAGCACGCTAAGTCCTTAGGAGAGAGCTAACCCCTTTTGCGAATGTCATCATGTGCCCCCACAGCCTCACTACATTTCACCATCGCGCTGCCATGCTGGGTCGCCTTTGCTGCCATCATTGCCGCCCGTGGCTTCACCTCGGACCCGTCATTCCATTTTTCCACTTCGTCTAATTTTTCGTCAAGTCAATGAGTTTGACTGTTAAGAATATAAAAAATATCATAAAAACGAAAATTATAAAAATAAAATAAAAATACCAGAAAATATAGAAAAACTAAGGGACCACTTCTGAACAAAATAATTAAAATTGCACAAAAGTTTTACATCAACAGAATTTTAGCAATGTTCCATAAAAGTTGAGGAAGATTAAAATGTTTTCCTTAGTGTATTATTTTTTAAAAAAACATTCTTGCTGTAAATTTTCAAAAAAAAAAGTAGACAAAATTGTCCAAAGTTATCCTTAACTTTTTATTTTTGCTATTTTTCTTTTGTTTTCTTTTTATTATTTTATGGTATATTTTTGAACATTTCTCATATTTCTTAACGGACATACCCGTTGATTTGATGGAAAAGTAGATGGAGTAGCAAAAACGATAATGTGCACTGATGGAAGGATGATAAAAACTACAACAGCAAATTTTCGGTGGCAAAAATGATATTGCATATATTTTTTGGTGATAGAAACAAAAATTTTCCATTTCAAATTGCGCCGCTCATTTGGGGAGAGTTTGTGAGGGAGGGTTCTGTGGGAATGTACATGGGGCCTGGGATTCTGTGCAAACGTGCATTCGGTGGCCTATTCATACTAATGTGCTGAGTTGGTTGGGTGCAGAGTCTCGTTCCTACGTCTTAGATCGGGGGCAGTAGAGCAAGGCTAATAATATAGCTTTTAGCTGGTTGTATGAATACTTACAATTCACTTATCAGCACATTTATATAGTAGTTTACAGCCAGCTGAAGGCTGTATGACCCACCTCTTTCTCTCACAAAATCTCTTGGTTCTTTTGCTTCAGCTGGCTGTAAACTTACAGCCCACCTCTCTTCTCTCTCCTCCTCTCTCTCCTTCACCTCAACATACAGTCTACTAACAGCCTCTTATTACACTTGCTCGTACGCGCCTGGCTACAGTCGGCTTCGTTCCCCGCAGTGGCGTCGTGATCACAGTCCACGAGGCAGGTTCTTGCGAAAATATACCAGACAAACTAAACGATTCGGCAGTCGGCAGTCAGCGCGTGGGGCAGATGGAGCCTCGGAACCCAAGTCGCGACGCACGCGGCTCCTCCATGGTCCATCCAGGCAGTCGGCACAAGGCGCGGCGGACGCGAGTCGAGCCGGGCGGAAGCGGCGTCTCACGATCCGCGAGGCCGACGCGCGCGCGGAGTCGGCAGCCCACGGGAGCCGAACGGGCCATCCGTTAGGCCTAATTTCTTCTTCTGTTTAGATTTATGACTTTTGTTTGAAATTTTCGCATTCTAGATTATACGTGAAAGACAGTACGCAGAGAAAAATAGCTGTACATAATTTTAACCGATATAACTGAACTCGGTACAGTTTGTACTACAACCTACTTATAGACTCTATCTTAAAAAAACATACATTTTAAAAGCTAGTTAACGTAGTAAATAAAAAAAAAGCTGAAGCTACGTCAAAACATATCTATCCATGTCTTTTCTTGAACAAGAGAAGATGGTTTCTTCATCGTTATTTTGAACCAACTTATCGCGACAGTTTTTCTGAAACGGTTACTCGGTTTTTATTTACACAAACACCAGTGATAGCGTGGAAAACCATAAGCATCCATAAGCGGCGAGCGCATCGTGCGAAGCGGCCCAAATGAGCGGCGCGGCACAGCAGGCGGACACCGCGGTGGCACGGCGCGCCTCGAGTCCGGGGACAGACGGGCCGGCAGTTTCGGCGCAGTCCACGCGGAGACGGGCGCCCATGCATCCGCGCACTACTGGGCTGAGCCGCTTGAGGCCGTTGGCCGTGGCTGATCCAGCCGGTCACTAATTAGCACGGGGCTTGGCTCCTGAATCCCGAGTAGGTGCCCCCCTTTTTTCTCCCCCTTGCACGAGGATGGATTCACTTCTGAGTAGCTTGGTTGTAGTCAGAAAGTCGCAAGAACTGGTGTAACAAAGAAAAAGAGAAACAGAAGCAAAATGCTCTCTTGTGTCGCCCACCGCATCAAGCGACACCGAGCTATACCCCCCCTCAGTCCACTAATACAAGTCGTTTAAGACTGGCTGCGTCCTTTTACGTAAGACATGCTGTAGCGACAAGGACAAACTTTACGTATTCCGGAAACATTTTGCAAGACAATTAGGGGTGATCATTTGGGCTTTTTTTTGGCTTAGAGCAAGACTAATAATACAGCCTTTAGCTGGCTGTATGGACACTTACAGCCCACTTATCAGCATATTTATATAGTAGTTTACAGCCAGCTGAAGGCTATATGACCCACCCCTTTCTCTCACAAAGTTTCTTGGTTCGTATGCTTCAGCTGGCTGTAAACTTACAGCCCACCTCTCTTCTCTCTCCTCCACCTCAGCATACAGTCTACTAACAGCCTCTTATTATACTTGCTCTTATGGCTGAAAAGCACTGTGGCTGGCTGAAAAAATACTGTAGCTGACAGAGGTTTATTTAGCATAATTAAATTTAAAAAATATAAAAAATACGTTAGCCCATTACGTATAATACAAACAAATACGGGAAAAAACCGGCAAAAAAGCTCAACAAAAAGCCAAAAGTTCAGAAAAAGATGAAATTTATGAATAGTAAAAAATAAGTCGGATGCCAAAAACTGAAGCTCTTTTGATCACCACCTAATGGCTTTGTTTTCATGTAGTCAACTTTTGCGTATATTAGTGGTTAATGTTTTAAGCACGGGTTCCACGGCAGTCTATGTTACGGAAGGAAGAGGGACAAAGCAATAAGCAACAACATGCACTGCGCGTCAGAAGCACCTCCTACTGTCCTACATACTCTTCCCAGCAACTTAATTGAACTGTTGAAACATATAGTTTCCTTCCATCCAAAAAAATCATAGTCTCCTTGTCTACCAAAGTATATAGGCATTCCACTTCAAGCATGTTTCTAGCCGTCCTTTTAGGAAATGCTATAATTAAGCTTTGCGCATTCCATTCACGACAACATCATGTCTCTCTATCACGCCTCTTATAAAAGGCACGATAAAACAAGATAATCAAAAGAACAGGAGGCATAAATTTAACATAGAAAACTCATGCATGCGATAAAAATCACAGACTCACGAAGGCGGAATTTACTATATAAGAAGAAATTACAAGTATAAGAAACTTTGCCGCGTTTCAACCGTAGGACTACAGAGTATATATATAGGCTAGGAAACAAGACTCCTAGAATATTACAAAACCAAGACGAGATCGATGTATGTGTCCACTTTGTAACATTCCAAAATTTGGAATGACTAAAAATGTGAAAATTTTGAAACTTTTTTATGTGATTTGGTGTTACCTCAATTTTTCTAGTTTTCATTTGAAAATCTTGATTGGATTTAGTGTCAATCGAATCAATTAATAACAGTAAGAAAACTGAAATTTAGGCTTAAGAGATACCCAAGTAGAAAAGCAAATTCAAATGGAAGGCCGAATCAGGAAAGCAAAAGGATATTAAAATTCACAACCGAATAATTGAGCCAAAAATTTAAACAAAAATTCAAATTTGAATTCAAAATTCAAATTAAAAAGAAATTCAAAATCAAAATAAATAAAAGAAAAATTCCCAAACCAAATCAGGCCCAGACCATTTCTTTTCTTGACCCACAGGTCTGGCCCATCTCCCTCTCCTCTTCCTTTCTCTTTCTTTCTTTTTTACTTTCTCTAGCCCAATAGTCGCCCGACCCAACTTCCTTCTCCCTTTCTCTTTTCTAGATCTCTCTATTCCAACTCGACCTTGCTACGCGCTGGCTTGGCCCACACTAGCCGCACTGCGCCGGCAGTTGCACGCTCGTGCTTGCTCCGCGTGCATTGCGCGCTAGCCCTTGCCCTAGTCACACGCTACATGTGTGCTCATGCCGCCCGAACCAACACAGCCTGGCACCATGCCATGCTGTTTCGTACTCTCACCACGTGTGCCCGCCTTTGTTGACCATCATCGCCGTGCCCATGTGCGCCCAATCGCTGCTGTCACCTCCTCTGCCAAGCCGTCATGTCACCGACACACGCCCGCCCTACACCCATCATGTCGCCACTCCAGCACCCTGCTATGCTCGTGCCCTGCTACCTCATTGTGTCATCATCGTCACCACGTGCCCATGCCATGCCGGCGCCCGTGTTCTCGTCCATTCCACATAGTCTATTTAAGCCACCCGAGCCGTTCCCAACCCCCCTCCAGCTCCCTTCCCCAAGCCAAATTGTGCTCGGGAGCACACCACGCCTGTGTTGGCTGCCATGACCACCTCCCCCATTCAATCCAATTTGGTGTGCAAATCCAAACCCATTCACGTCTAGCATGTTCCACCACTCTCTCACTATTTACCCTCTCCCAATTTTAGAGTTATGTCGTCTCACTCGCTGGAATGTCTTCTTCCCTGATTCTAACTAGAACCAGCTGTCATTGTTGCCATTATGTCCCTGGTGATCCTCGACCCGATTCCTCCTAGGCGGAGCATCTCTCCATCGTTCTCTACCTCCCCTCATGATGCAGATACAGACATGCTTAGTGCTTTTTATTTACATATATTATTTGACTGAAAAGAATTATTGAGTCATATTAAATATTGTCAGGTGAACTCTAATTTTATTATATCTTTAATTATCATATTTAGAGATACGGAGCTACTACTATTTTATTTAATTATATGCAGGTCCATACTCGAACTGGACAAGCCTATAGTGAAGATGCGTTTAGAAAGTCTCATCGACACTGGTGCATCGTTCATCTCTTCAAGTGCACAAGATGACGAGGACATGCCCGTGATCACACATACATATATAGTGCTTACATTTGATTTCAATAATAAGGTGAATCTGTTCTTTAGTACATTTTATATGGGCAAAAGAGCATTGATGCTACATAATAGTTTAATTCTTGACTGTAGGGATGCTACTAATGTACAAGAATTAATGGAAAAGATGACGTCACTACCACAAAAAGCCTAATATTAGACGTCACATCAGAGACAGTTCCCCAAAACCGTCTATGAAGACGTAATATCATAGATTGTTCTTGTTAAGAACCATCTGTGAATTATCACAGAAAGTTTAGATTAAAAACCGTCTATAATGTCTGCAATTATCACAGACAGCTTTTAAATAGAACAGTCTGTATTTTGTCCTTTGTCATATGAACTATAGAAGCTACTGATCGATCAGTTGGAACAAACAAGTGTGGCCAGTCACTTTTACAAAAGACGAATTCAAGTTAAATTTATTACAAAAGTCCAAAAAAGAGATTCTCATATATTAGTCTTCTAGACTTCATATGCTTCCTCTTCTACTTTTGGAGTTGGAGGATTAGCAGCTGAGTTCTCGAATGCCGTAAAGATTGTCCTTGCCCTCTCCACTTCCTCCTCTAGCCTGGACAAATCATTAGCATGGCCCATAATCTCAAAGAGGATGCCATGATAAACTTTCTCAAAATAGGCCACTTCTGCTTCATCGGCAAGGTTATTCGTGTGTCTCTCCACTGCCGCAAGAGCTTCTACTTGTGCACATTGAAGAGAAGAATGAGACTGAGGATGGTTTCCCTTTCTTGAGCGATAAGGAGACACCTCCGTCGACGGTGGATGATGAGGTCCAGTTGACAGATGGAAGTGACTTGAGGAAGGAGAGTAGGGCGTGAGCGGAGGAGCTGCACCGGACGTAAAGTTGTTAGCCGCTTGTATAAGGTTGCGGCTGAACAAATCATGATGGATAGATGAGAGGAAGAAGATCAAAAGAATACTAGATGCCATTATTGAGAAATCTGGAGAAAAAGATGAGGGAGAGGACAGTTTAGAAGAGATTAAGTTGTGGTATCAAGGAATTGTACACTGCGCTACACATAAAGCCAACCGTGTGGAAGTTTAAGGGTCGCTAGCATCGGAATATTAACAGGCGGGAGTAGGGTGCGCATTTTTAAGTGTTATTACAGACGATTCGTATTCCAAACTATCTCTAATTGCATTATTACAGATGGTTCGTATTAAAAACCATCTCTGATATGTGCATTATCACATACGGTTCAGATAACAAACCGTCTCTGATGTGTACATTATCACAGATGGTTCGTATAACAGACCATCCCTGATATTTGTATTATCACAGACGGTTCATATAACAAACCGTCTTTGATAATGCTACTACATTGATGAATAAGAACCTCTAGGGAGTATTATGTGGCTGCCATCAGGGTGTCATCGAATGGTGAATTAGTTGCCCCTAACTGACATTGATTTTTTTAAAAAATCTTCTTGATCAAGCGTAGCCCAAATTAACCCATTATGTTGAAAACGTGCAACTCCACTTAGACTCTATATGTACGGATCTTGCCGTAGTAACCTATAGTATACAATGAATCATCGAAGAAATCGTAAATAATTAATCCCGCACAAATGCCGCCATTAATAGGCACAATGGCATGATTACAATGAACTCCACCTCCGACAGAAAATATGCAAAGTTGATGACACAATTTCTTGATGGAAAATGACGATCAGCTAAGGCAGAAGATCGTCGAAGGAGATAGTGTAGTACGACACCGGTTGATGCTCGGTATGGCGCGGGTTGGTGCTGAGTCAGAGTCAAGATGTGAAATAGAGTTAAGGCAAGTCAAAATCACCGAGTTAAGGCTACTAAAATCTCTTGGTATATATATTTGTGTACATAACAAGGGCCTGTGAAATCCATCATAATACTCGGAGCAAAAACTTTGGAAGTTCTGGTAACCTTTCCATGGCGCGCCTAGCAAAAGTCCTCATCCTGCGCTTGAATCAGGAAGCGAGAGATACCTTGGGAATTGTTCCATGATAATTGCACCGATCGGCTTTAATCACGAAGTCACGGTTCTGCCTTCGCTTCGGCTTTGGTGCTGCAGCCTGCTTCTTGCGACGCGTTGCTCCTAGAGTTCGATTGCATGCTGCCGTGTTGGACTCTGATTAGCTTTCATGGCCGACTTCAGACGCACAGGAACAAATTTTGATGTGAACTGACACGGCAGGAATTCCTCTTCTGTTCTGAAATAGGCGTCTGCTTCGGATAGGCGCACCTAGCAAAAGGTCCTCATCCTGCACTTGAATATGGACTGACAAGTCGAGATTAACTCGCTCGGTTGTCGAAGTAGAGCTCGACACAGAAATCCAGATCGGGAGTCGCCTAGTTAGAGAACGATGGCTTGTGAAGGAAAACGTCGAAATTCCTCGATGCGGCACGGATGCCTGTGCAGGCGCCGCGCGATGGTGCCACCCTCAGGAAAAATTCTATTATGTATTGGTTGCACGATTAAGTTTGCGTAACCAACAAATGAGGCTTCGATACGCGTCAAAACTACTATAGTAATTATTTATAAAACATATTCTCCGTACATATGGTACTGTAGCATCAATTTAAAAATATTATTTCGTACGAGCTACATCGCTGCTACAGTAATTTATGCCACATGTCCAAGCCTCATTTGCTGGTTACACAAACTCAGTTGTGTAACCGGTACACAATAGATTTTTTCCACCCTTAGAAATCGACTCCTCCCGGCGTAGATGCTTGGTGTCGTAGCTCTAATATCATTTATTATAATATAGATAGTAAAATTAGATGATTAAAAGAACATGTGACGTAAATTTAATATGAAAAACTATTGCAGAAAAAATTATGAATGCACAAAGACAGAATTCACTATATGAGAGATATTACAAGTATAGGGAACTTCAACATATCTCAGTTATATCACTATAAAGGTACATATATAAATTAGAGAATAAAAATCCTAAAAATTTACAAAATCGACATGAGATTAACATATGTATCCACTTGAACACGAATACATCATACTTTAACAACACCGTATAGCTAACAAATACTCCCCCTATTATGCCAGGGGGAGACGCTGCGCCCCCGCTCGGCCACGTCACCCCGCGCTCCGGCCGGCGCGTGGCGCGGGGATTTCGGTACGGCCGGGGGAGGGAGATTCCTTCTATTTTTCGGAAATTACGTACATGTCCTTTTTCCTCGCAAAGAGGTCTTTTTTCTCGCGAAAAGGTCCCTGGTGGTTTTTTTTACGCTTTGTTTTCCTGAAAACACCCCTCCAATTTACAGGATGGCGCCCCGCGGTTTTCTAAATTACGTATGGGTCCTCGTTTAGTTACGTACAGGCCCTTGGATTTTTGCGAAAAAAACCTTTAGATTTTTCGAAAATACACATGTGCCCTGTATTTTTTTAAAAAAAACTCCTCATGAATTATCACCCCTTTTACTTCGGTACACATGGTGGCTGGCGCGGCGACACGCCGCGCCTATCAGGCTAGTATCTTTAGGCTATGTTCACATGCATGCATCTGGTGGTTTTGACAGCAAAACATGGAACCCTTAAAAGTGGCCACCCTGGGTCACAGAATGTTGGCTTCAGTTTTTTAATCTGAAAAAACGGGGAATGTTGACTTCAATTCAGAGTTGCGCTTACCAAGTAATATATGCATATATATTCTACGATGGTGCATCTTCACCGACGATCACTCCTTTTACCAAATATTAACTAATTCATGTCGCTTCTCTATTTGCTGGTAATTGCATTGACAATGTTTAGAGCATCTCCAATGGGTCTATAGCAGCTATCTACAAGAGAGTCCATGTCATCAACTGTCCTACGTGGAAGATATTAAATGAAGAAAGAGAACGCAGCTCTCTACAGCTCTAGAGATAGTCTATAGCGCCAAACGAGGCAGCCTCCATAAATTCTGTGTGTGCATGTAAGCATCAAATAGCTATCCTTATAGATAGTTCTTTAGAATGCTAACTTTAGTGTGTACTATATAGATGATGTGGAAGTCTTAGGGCATCTCCAATGGTTATAGCTAGTAACTAACTATAAGACTTCCACATCATTTATATAGTACACACTACAGTTAGCATTCTAAAGAACTATCTATAAGGATAGCTATTTGATGCTTACATGCACACACAGAATTTATAGAGGCTGCCTCGTTTGGCGTTATAGATTAGTGCTTAAGGAAGAGCTGGCTCGATTTTTTTTTGCATACTCTCTTTCCTCCACATAGGATATATGCTGATGTGTACATGCATATAGCTAGCTGACTCAGACCATTGGAGATGCCCTTATAGTTAGTTACTAGCTATAACCATTGGAGATGCCCTAAGTTTTGGTTCTTTAAGTCGCATTACTTGTGTCGTTGTTGTGCTGCTTGTGCGCTGTGAATTGAATTGACAGCCATTCTGTGTCCAACATTAAATGAATCTATTCTATGAATGGTGCCAAGTTACAAGCAGTCCCCTTCATGGTTATTGCTTGTAGCCAAAAGGCTTCCCTATATGAGGCCTGAGCCGTAGCATAGTGGAAGGTGGCGAGGGTGATCGTCCCTCCGGTCTTGATTCCATCCTTAGATGGTACTTAATGTTTCTCGTTCTTAGGTACTGTTGTGTGAACGGTATCATCTAGAGAGCACATATGCGTGCACGTTTAGAGCAAGTACAATAGTATAGCCAACTAGTGGCTATAACACTTGTCCACTTCATCTATAGCCTTCAAAAAAATAGTTCATACAATAAGGTAGCTATTACAATAACTATTTGACCCCACGTGTAAGAGAGTGAAATGCATATTTTTACGTGCTATAGCTAGCTATAATTTAGTAGCCAGCTTCCTTCTCTCTCTTCCTTTCTCTCTCTGCCACATAAGATTTTGTTGATATTATATTTGCTATAGCCTGCTGACTAAGCCTTATTGTACCTGCTCTTAGTGAGGCAGTATGTTCTCGTACTTCGAAGGTTATTAAGCCTCCGTTTAATTTTTAGCGTGTGTAGAGGTAGTATGTTCTCATACTCCAGAGGTTATTAAGCCTCCGTTTAATTTCTATCGTGTGTAGAAGCATGTGGTGTGAGAGGGGGTGTGTGAGTTATGTGCGTCTATCTTATACTCCTAAAAAAGGTTTTCTTATATGTGGAAATTAAGAATTAGCAAGTAGGTAACTGTGTTCCACAATATGATTGCCAAACAAGTTCTGGCGATGATGATGCTTAATTAGATAGTGATGCGCACTGATGCATCAGCAAGTTGCATGACTAATAAGTCAAAGTTAGCCTAACTTACTACACAGTACCCTGCACGAAGAAAGGGAGGAGACGAGAGCTAGTCTTCTGCTGTTAATACTGTTGCACTACCTTTTTTCAAAAAGGTGAAAATAATTAAAGGCAGGAAAAGTACGTGCAAATCATTATATACTGAAATGGAAAGGTCCAACCTGCTTTTGCTGAGTTTTTTTTTCTGCACTACGGTACGGTATGCATGAATTTTTGTACGAATAATCTATTTTTTATTCGAAATTACAAAAATATACCTGCGGGAATTTTTTTTACAAAAATAGCCTCAAGTCGCCCAATGATTGGGCAACTGGAGCATTTCGCCCAACCCAGCAGCGACAACTGGAAAGTCGCCCAACCGTTGGGCAATTAATTGCAGTCGCCCAATGGTTGGGCGACTTTCATGCAGTCGCCCAATGGTTGGGCGACTGCACTCAGGTCCCCCGTGAATGTTTTAAACTTTTACAATTTTGTAATTTTAAACTGGTAAAAAATCTGCTGGAGTTGTAATAAAAGTTTATGTTCATTGTATGTTGGAGGTGTGTAAAATTTTTTGGAAAAATTACAGAGAAAAAAAGAGAAAAAGAGATAGAAAAAAGAGAGAAAAGAGTCCATCTTTGCCGAAATTTGGAAAATGCATCAAACCTTCGCCAAAAATAGTGAAAATTGATGGAGCTGTTCTTCATACATCCAAAAGCTTCTAGAAAACAATTTGAGCAATTTCGGCCATGGGATCAAAAGTTATAGCAGTTTCAATTGAGGTCGAAACGAATTCGAGTCCGTTTCCGACACACCTTCAGTAAAACGGGCATAACTTTTGCATACGGTGTCCGTTTTCGACGTTCTTGTACTCGTTGGAAAGCTAACGACGAGCCCGATCCAAAGAAAACAACTGGTTTGCGCCAGTTGCCCTCCAAGACATCGAAAATCTGTCATCTTTGGACCTAAACGCACGTCGCAAGTTTTTGGTTTCTGTTTTTGCCTTTTCTCTTGGTCTTCCCTTTGGAATTTGGATTTTTCTTCAACTGAAAAGTTGTAGATCTTATTGAAACCTTTCAAATGAGTATATATAAGCCATATAAAACTTTGCTATTTTATCTTTTGAGACTAGTTGTTTATATTGTATCAGTATATAAAACTTGTGATAGAGAGTATTACAGACAGTTTGTATGTATCGATCATTCTACCGATTGTCTGACCGCTGGGCCCGTCGATCCTCCTCAACCCAATCCTAGCCCAAAGACATGAATTCTCAGTAACATCAAAATATCACTTACCATCGTATGTACCGATCGTTCTACGGTCAATCGTTCCTAAAAAAAACTTTCAAAATTTTTAACACACCTACAACATACAATGAACATAAACTTTTATTACAACTCCAGCAAATTTTTTACCAGTTTAAAACTACAAAATTGAAAAAAATTTAAAATATTCACGGGGGACCTGAGTGCAGTCGCCCAACCATTGGGCGACTGCAATTAATCGCCCAACGGTTGGGCGATTTTCCAGTTGTCGCTGCTGGGTTGGGCGAAAGGCTCCAGTCACCCAACCATTGGGCGACTTGGGCCTATTTTTGTAAAAAAAACTTCCTGCAGGTATATTTCTGTAATTTCGAATAAAAAATGGATTATCCGTACAAAAAATTCCGGTATGCATGCACTGATCGATCAAAAGGAGAAATTGAGATAGCTATATACCTGCTGTAACTGCTCAAAATTACACATGTAGTGGCGAATTGGAGCTAGCTAGCTGTCAAAGAATGCCCCTTACCAGCCATTTTCCAGAGAGAGAGAGAGAGAACAAAAAGGAATGCTGCCATCCTTTGAAAATTCTTGCCCTTACAATTGTACACATTCTGCCCTTTGGTTCTTTACACAAGCATATAATGTGAGCCTTTTGTTCTGCGAATTATTTATCAGGAATGTGATACATAAAAAATGATTGCAGTATGTTGAAGAAATTGTTCATTGTTTTCGACAGCAGAAGCTAAGTAATTATGGTGTGACCTTAGCTAGCTAGTGAAAGAAAACTGTCTAGACACATACTATTCATTAGACTGTTAGATACTACTGATTAACATTTAACAGTACCACACGCAAAAATTGGCTGGTATCAAGTTTTAATTTTCGAATTTTGACCGGTTTTTTGGGTTACCGGTTTCAAAACATCCCAAAATTTAAATTTTGCTTTTTAAATTGTGACCGTTTTTGGTCGGTTTTTTTAGTGACTGGTCGGTTACCGTTAGCGGCCGCTGGCCAGGATTACCCCTGGTTCTGGATTTTGGAACCTTGGATTTAACCATGAACTGATCCTAATGCGATCAAGGCAATTATAACGGACAGTTTTCCTTTTTCTTTCCCTACAGTCGTCGTACTATTGTTAAGTAAAATTGTGAGTATTTTAGATTATCACAGTTTCAAGAAGAAATTATATGTTCTATCACGATATATCATCCCACATTAATTTGTCTATACGTGCGATAACTCATGCCACAATCAACTGTACATATGGGAGGTTAATGAATTACACCCATGTACATATATCAGTTGGGAATATATATATATATATATATATATATATATATATATATATATATATATATATATAGGACGAGTGTTGGCAAAGAAAAGTTACCTAAAAGGCATCTGCATCGAAACATACGTCTTAAAATCAATAGATCACAAACGGCCATTATATTTATACACTTTTCTGATCACAGGACTCGTCAATCAAATGACAAACTGAAGAATAACACATAATTGTCAATGGATATATCGGAGCAATACATGCCATGCTAATTATTCTAACGCTATCCTAAAAAGATAATGGAGCATACGTAGTTCCGGAGATTAATTACTGTTACACCAGCCAACTTGTTTTGACATCTTCACATTAAAAGATTACAAGAAAAGTATCCCGTTTAAAGTAGCATCCCATTAATCCTTCACAAATAATATGCCAAAATCTAAAAACCAATTAAGTCTATTTGGTGTATGCATTTGCAAACTTGTTTAAATCTACAAACCAATGAAAGCACAACGTGCGTATGCTTCGATGCTATTTCCAGCAATTTAAAGTTGACTCAAATTAATTTTGATGAAAACAATGAAGTGAGATTTATGTATTATCGTATCATTTATGAATAAAAAATATTTCTATGCTTTTCTACCTAACAAGGAGCTCTGACTTGCACTTACCAAGGAGTAAGCACCCAGGTTCGAGCCGGGTGGTCGATGCCACGCCCTGCGAACTGAGCAGCGTTGTTGAAATAGGTAGATCTGTGTACTCTCTCTCTCTCTCTCTCTCTCTCTCTCTCTCTCTCTCTCAAAAAGAGAGAGAGCTGGATCTGAGAACAGGCTACAGTCCTCTAGCTGCCTCTCTGGTGCTGATTACTGCTAAATCATGCTGGACATATACTATGCCAAAATCCACTTGCACACCAGAATTATTGTGTTCGGTTTAAAACTATTTAAACGCTGTAGCACAAGAGTGGCATCGAAATTAAGTCAAGAAAAAGAAAGAATGTATACTGTATAGAAACATGCATGCATCTAGATTGTCATGCATGGATGAGAGAAGATGAACTCACCAATCACCATATTGATCGTATTAATTTACCGGCGCCTAACATAAGCACCTACGCGTGTATGCATAGGTCCTTCCATTAACTCCACACAGTTGCAGAGAAAAGTCAGCAATATTAGGCATGGAAGTACCTTGCACGTATGGATCTGCCTTATGTGGATCTTGCATAGAAAGAAGGTGCCTGCTTGCTTCTAGGGTTTAGTAGCCTTCCTTGTGCTGCCATGAGAAGATGAAACTGCCAGATGATCTGATGGCTTAATTCCCATTTACGCTGTAGGCTGCAAATCATCTCTGTAAGAGCACTACTTTCAGATCATGCTGGCAGCTTCATCCACTTGTGGTGCACTAGAGAGATATACAGAGAGAGCTATCATCCTTTTGAGAGAGGAGGGGAGAGAAGAGAGGTGATCAGAAGATGTGGATGTGAGAAAGGTGATGAGGGCTTCTTAATGAGCCTTTCTTCTTGCTAATGCCGGTTTGGACTGCTGCTAGGAAAGCTGATGTGAAAGAATACTTCAGGCTTCAGAGGATGTGGTCCCTGAGAAGATGGGAAATAGAATATTGGCATGCTCATGGCTCACCCACTATCATGAACGCTAGCGCTTTTCGATGTATAAGGCGGGCTTTTCAAAAGCTGTTACCGAGTCTTTTGTGTATCTCTATACCTTGATTTTGGATATATATAACTCTACGTACTAGCATGAAATTTGTGTACACGAGACTCGTGTCGCTATTTTAGTTACGCAATAGAAATGAAGAAGTAATGTTTGCACTTATGGTAGAAATATAAAATGAGGGCATAACAGTTCCTCCTTCAGTGCCATAATTTTCTTCGATAAACTGTTGAAGCTAGACTTAATTTGTAATGGAAAACACATGATACCTTCCATAACTAAAATTTTCTTTACCACTTAATATTCAACAATGCATAGGATGCATGAGTAGACAATCAAATGTTCAGGCACCATGTTCATATATTAATCGTGGTTACTGTTACATGCATTTCGACCCAACAAAAGCCAACAGATGCTGTAAATTGAGGTGGCTAGCCAGTGAGCATAGCAATATATATCCGTAGAGGCCTAGACTGTAAAGACATAATAGGGGGACCATGCTTCTTATGACACTGTTGTTCTATATGCAACTATGCAAATGATCATCATCATCAAAGAGAACAAAAGGCATCTCCCTAAAATACCATAAGCCAACAAGATCATGTGATCTCCCTGTTCCTAAGACAAGAAATTGAATTAACATAGGCCAACAAGATCATGTGATCTCCCTAAGACAAGAAATCTGTTGTTAGTATTTCTTTGTGTACAGGGATCTAGTATTTGGTCAGATCCAAGAACCAACCACCTTTAATGACAAAGAAAGAGAGCAGGAGAGTGGGGCTAGAAAAACCAGTGCCTAATATTAGACACCACATGACAGATGGTTCCCTAAAACCATTATTATTAAATATAATCGTAAGTGGTTTTAGTTTAGAGACCGTTTATATTGCTGCTAGCGATAAAAACTGTCTGTAAAGAGGTAATATCAATGACAGTTCATGGTAAAAAACTGTCTATGAAACTATCACAGACGGTTTTAATTAAAAGCTATCTACGATGTCTCCCATTATCACATACGGCTTTTAATTAAAACCGTCTGTAAAATATCACAGACGATTTTTATTTACAACTGTCTGTGTTTTCTCCTTTGTCATATGAACTACAGAGACTACTGAGCTGGAACAGATAAGTGTGACCACTGTGACCAGTCACTTTTACAAAAGACAAATTCAAGTTAAATTTATTATAGAAGTCCACAAAAAAGAGATTCCCATATCTTGCTCTTCTGGGTTTCATATGCTTCCTCTTCTACTTTTGGAGTTGGAGGATCAACAGCTGTGTTCTCAAATGCCGTGAAGATTGTCCTTGTCCTCTCCACTCCTCCCCTAGCCTGGGCAAATCATTAGAATGGCCCATGATCTTAAAGAGGATGCCATGACAAGCTTCCTCAGAATCGACCGCTTCTGCTTGATCGGCAAGGTTATCCATGTGTCTCTCCACTGCTGCAAGAGATTCTTCCGCTTTGTGCACATTGAGGAGAAGAACGAGGCTGAGAGCCGTTTCCCTTTCCTGAGTGGCAAAGAGACACCTCCATCGACAGCGGATGATGAGATCCAGCTGACGGATGAAAGCGACTCGAGGAAGGAGAGCAGGGCGTAAGCGGAGGAGCTACTCCAGACATAAGTTTTTGGCCGCTTGTGTAAGGTTACGGAGCAAACAACTCATGATGGATAGATGAGAGGAAGGATATCAAAAGATTAGTAGATGCCATTATTGAGAAATCTAGTGAAGAAGATGAGGGAGAGGGCAGTTTAGAAGAGATTGAGTCTGTGGTATCAAGGAATTGTGGAAGTTTAAGGGTCACATATATCGGAATATTAACAGGCGGGAGTAGAGCGTTTATTTTTAAGCATTATCATAGACGGTTCGTATACCAAACCGTCTATGATATTGTCATTATCACAGCCGGTTCGTATACCAAATAGTCTATGATATGCTCCATTATCATAGACGGTTCATATATCAAATCGCCTCTGATATGTGCGTATCAAAAACAGTTCGTATAACAAACCATCTGTGATAATGTCACGACACCTATCCGTAGCATCTCCCCCAGAATTTTGATCTCACTCATCCATTCTCTCCTCATCAAGCGGTAGGCATCAGTTCCTCCCACTTCTCGCCTCTTATTACTCCCCTTCTCCCTTTACCCCAATTTCACTCCAAGAACACGTGAGTTGCACCAGCTGCTCCTAGTTTATCCACTCCTAGCTTATTCCTGCTTCCTCCTCTTGATGACGGCGACTACCGTCGTGAGTTAGCTCCTCTGGTTGTGACACAATGGTTCACTACACAAAACACTTTTGTCGTAAGTGTCATAAGAGTGCAATCTCACCATTGTGACAAAGGTGACGCTATAGCCACCTCTCCTTTATTACCGGTGATATCCGCCATCCGATCCCCTCCCCCTCTCTTTTTTTGATGCATGTATCTAAATTTATGAAATTAATAGATGCCTAGCTAGGGTTTCGAGTTCATATAGATTTTACGGTTCCCTCCCCTCTCTTATGGTTCACTAGGTTGTTTAATCTTGTTCACTGTGATTCACTTGTCAATTGTCTCCAACTACAACAAGCCGAGCTTAATTGTACATGCGTGTATTTGTTTATGGATTGTTAATTTATTTCATTTTAGTTAACTGATTTGTGAAATGGGTGTTCTTATTTCTGAAATGAATGTGAAATGGATGTTGTGTTTCTACTTGTTTCAGAGGGCATAACTAGCATTTTCTGAGGTTAACCAACAAACATAAATAGATTTAGGAATAGAAAAGAATATCACAGGCGGTTATTAACTCGTAACCGTCTGTGATAGTCAACTATCACAGACGATTTTTAATAGGAACCGTCTGTGATATATAATTTATTACAGACGGCTTTTACAGTTTCTACCAAAAACCATTTGTGATAGTCAACTATCACAGATAGTTTATAGTAAAAATCGTCTGTGATAGTCAACTATCACAAACAATTTATAGTAAAAACTATCTGTGATAAATCATATATCACAGACGGTTCCCACTAAAAACCGACTATCACAAACGTTTTTAGTCAAAACCGTATGTGAAAGTCTACATCAGAGTCGGTTCGAAAGTCGTCTGTGATAATCTCATATTATTACTGATCTATAAATTTAGACAGCTCATGAAACCGTCTATAATAATGTTTTTAAACTGTCTATAATGATTTTTTTTGTGCAGTAGTGCAGCTGCCTCAGATCAGTTTGCGTATGCCTAGGAATGCAGATTTTATGCCTTCTCCCTAATCCAAACGCACAAGATCGATGGGAGTGTCTATACAACACTGAACTAAACAATTGTGAATTTAAGCACATCTAGTTAAGTGTTGTATAACATTTCCGTCTCCTCTACATCAGATATATAGTAATTACTTCGTCACGTACAAAAACATAAATTTCTTTCCTTTAAGCGTAAAGCTTCAACTTTATAATTTTTTAAGCTTAAAAAATTGGAGCTTATGATCTCTTTTTTTTTTAGCTTATAGCTTATAACTTATAGATTGTTTCAAACAAACAAACAAACACTTCTTCGCCGCTTTTTTAAAGCAGTTTATCGGAACAGTCTTTTCGAAACGATCTATCAGTATTCGATTCATTCGCACAAACATTTAGGCCTCGTTTGGCACAGCTCCACCACCGGCTCCTGTAGTTATTTGGAGCCGTTTTGTGCCAAACGGGGTAAAACAAAATAGCTCCACCCAAGGAGTCCCTTAAAACATGCTGAGACAAAAGATATGTACGAGTTGGAGCTGAAAAAAGTAGCTCCACCCAGCTCCATCCGCAGGTCCGCATGCCACTGCCCTTGTACTTTCGTGAATTTACGTGATCTGCCACCGGCTCTTCTATTCTCCCGTTCCCGTTCCTCTGTTCGGTCTTCTCGTCTTCGACCGTGAAGGGAGCGCCGCCGCCATTAAATATTGGTTGCTAATACTTTGTGTTATTTTAATTTTTTTTAATTCAAATTTACTCGGATGAAAAATCATGTAGAAACATACAGCTCTTGATGTTACTACAAGCCAAATAGACAGGGGTATATTGGACAATTGACATCTCTCAACCATGCATGATAAAACAGGTGGAGCTGTTTTGCCAAACAGTCTACCAAAACAGCTCCAGCTCCATCGGTGGAGCTGTTCGTAGAGCTGAACCCAAAAAAACAGCTCCACTTGTAAAGTGGAGCCGTACCAAACGGGACCTTATTCTAGAACTATAAGCTATTAATTAGAGCAACTCCAGCAGGAGCCCTCAAATCAGAGCCCCTACTTTTGATTTGAGGGCTTCCCCTGCTTTTGAGGGCCCTGTTTTTTGAGTTGAACTCCAGCAGAAGCCCTCAAATCAGGGCCCTCAAATTCAATCCAAGTGAGAATGACATGTAGGGCCCACTCGTCATTCTCAAAATTCTCTACTGCTCAACTATTGTATTCGCTGCACTGCACCTGCCGCCGCTCCCCCTCGCACGCCACCGCCGCCGCATCTCCCGCCTCCTCCGCCACGCACCTCCTCGCCGCCAAAGCCCCCGGGCACAGCCTCAGCCTCGAGCGCGTCGCCGACATGGATGTACAGGCCGTCGCCGTGGTTCTTTTCGAGCTCGCGGAGGCCAAAGAAGTCGCGGGCGAAGCCGAGGACAGCGAGGGAGGGGCGCGGGAGGAGCGGTGGGAGGATGGCGAAGACGTCGAAGTAGGTGGAGGTGAGGAGCCGCCGAAGAGGAGCCGCCGAGGAAGGGGGCGGAGGCGCCGGGGAAGGGGAAGGGGCGGCGGGGGAGGCGGGGACGGCAGGGGGAGGGGGCGGAGGCGGCGGTGGAGGGGGCGGAGGCGCCGGGGAAGGGGAAGGGGGCGGCGGGGGAGGCGGGGACGGCAGGGGAGGGGGCGGCGGGGGAGGCGGGGACGGCAGGGGGAGGGGGCGGAGGCGGCGGTGGAGGGGGCGGAGGCGCCGGGGAAGGGGAAGGGGGCGGCGGGGGAGGCGGGGACGGCAGGGGGAGGGGGCGGAGGCGGAGGCGGCGGTGGAGGGGGCGGAGGCGCCGGGGAAGGGGAAGGGGGCGGCGGGGGAGGCGGGGACGGCAGGGGAGGGGGCGGCGGCGGGGGAAGGAGCAAGGAGGAGTCGGGCGAGGGAGGCGGCGGGGAAAGATGCAGGTGGAGGCAGAGGCGGCGGGGAAAGATGCAGGCGGGGGAGCGGGGGAAGTTTCACGGTGCGGGAAAAAAACAGGAAAATGAGGGGTGGAGGGGGAGCCCCTAGGAATGAGGGGTGGGAGGGGGATTTGAGGGGCTCCTCAAATTTGAGGGCTCTAGTAGGAGCCCTGCTGGAGTTGCATTTTTGTCTCAAGCCCTCAAATTTGAGGTTTGAGAGCTCAAGTAGGGGCCCTGCTGGAGTTGCTCTTATAGCTACAAACTATCGGCCGCAGATCAAAAAGAATACAGCTGTGTCCTCGCAAAGGGAGAGAAGTTCACGGCGGGAGATGAGACTGGGCTTGTACTAGTACTACCATCCAGCCGAACAGTATATGGGCCACGCATAACTAGGCCCTCCTATTTTCCCTCAAGCCCAATACGCAGGCCCAACAGGCCCGCATCTCTTCAGCCCAACAAACACACGGTTCTACGAATTCCTCTTCTTCCTACCTACGCACGCCTAGCGGAGTTCGATCGATGGAGCAGAGCCAGATGCCCAGGGTGAAGCTTGGCACCCAGGGCCTCGAGGTACTGCAAGCCCTACCCCCGATCCTCCCGACTGCCTGCCGTCTTGTTCTAGATTCTTGCATCTGGTCGCAAATCTTTGGAAAAGAAGCGATTTGGGGGGGGGGGGGGGGATGCGCGAGGTAGGTGTCCAAGCTCGGGTTCGGGTGCATGGGCCGCACCGGCGTCTACAACGCCGCGGTCCCCGAGGAAGCCGGCGTCGCGGTTATCAGGCACGCGTTCGAGGCCGGCGTCACCTTCTTCGACACCGCCGGTGCCTATGGGCCGCACACCAACGAGGTCCTGCTTGGGAAGGTAAGATGATTTTCCGACTCCAATGCTGTGTTTACGTCTCGTTTGGTTGGCGGGCAGTGGAATTCGTCGGGATGGTGGGAGTCTTCATGTGTAGGCAATGTATTAATTTCTGGATGATAGTATCAAGTGAAATTTGATTCAAGATTCTTTATTGGCACAAGAATTGCATTTCTTGGGAGACGTGGTGTTACTATATGATGATTGGTATGATCCGATTTGTATGCCAGGAATCCACTTTGGGAAGTTAAGAATGCAGAACTTCATGGAATCATGCACTATTTTTTTATCCATTGATTGCAGCTCGGGATTATAAGTAGATGAATTACATGATGGCGATTGGCATGTTGGCGAGAGGGCACGATGATGACGCCGTGTTGCATGGAAGAAAATCAGTGAAGCTCTAATGGACAGCAACCCCTGGACGTGGTTTGATGACGCAAGAGACGTTGAGGGCATGGGTATCTAGCTTAGGGCCGCAATATCATCATTCTTGTCTTGGGATGCAACAGTTGTGAAAGAGATGCGACGACGTTACTGACCCCCACATGGCAACCGTTGTGCTCTACAGTTGGGAGGCACGGTGTTGGCCAGCCGTGTGGAGATGACTGCCGCTGGACAATGACAATCTTCCTCCTTAGCAAAGGCATCAAAGGTAAAGTCTGAAGAAAAGTCGTCGTTAGTGATGTGGCCAGTGCCAACGCTGGCGTCGGGGAAGGTGGTGGCAGCACAACCATTGCAATGGCACACGACGCCTCTTCCTGCTCCTTTAGCTTGTCCACTATCTCCATAGCCTTCTCAAGTAAGTCCATCAGCTCCTTATTGCTAGTCTTTAATGATTCTAGGATAGACAGTACATCACTAGAAGCTATGTTAAGTGGCTCTGATACCGAATGATATGGTAGGGGATAGACCAGGAAGGCTTAAGATCGCCCTCCTTGCGGAGGCTCTGATTTGAAGACCAACCGATTTAGAACTTGATTGCTTATTGCTTAATGATAATAGGTATAATGTTGCCCCTTTTATGAGGATAGCTAAACTTGACCCCTAAAAAATATATCTCTATATTAAAGAAACTAATCTCTAATAATATGAAACTTATCTCTAATACTTAGAAATAATCTATAACGAAATAAGCCTAAATAATAAAAAAAACTAATTATTATATTTCTAATCTGCGTTATACTAGAGAACCACCCAAATCCGTACATGCTACAATACCCGTGGGAACTGTTCACGGTTGCTATAGTACCTGTGCGGTACTGTTCACATTTGCTACAGTACACACGGTACTGTTCACTCGCCTACTGCGCGTACACCGAGATCCTAGGCCATAACAGAGGGAATATATGCAATAAGCCCCCTATACATGTGATAACTATGCAGCCTATACATGTCTAACACCCCCTTCAATCTTATAGTGGATCAGAAATACTGAGTTTAGAGAGGTAAAAACTATATTAAGCTATTATCTGTGCCTTGGTGAAGAAATTTGCCAGCGGAAGCTCTGAAAGTACATACTGAAAAGCAACCATCTGCGTTTGCACTTGCGATGTCATGTAGAAAGCATCAACTCCAATATGCTTTATGAGCTCGTGCTTCACTGGATCGCGAGCAATACTGATTGCACCCGTGCTATCTGATAAGAAAGAAATCAGTGCAGAGATAGAAACACCAAAGTTCGCAAGGAACCACCATAACTAAATGATCTTAGTAGTCAGTGACGTCATAGCCCTCAACTCAACCTCAGCACTCGAACGAGAAATTGCACACTACTTCTTAGTCTTTCATGCAATAAGCGAGGAACCAAGAAAGACACAGTAAGCAGAAAGAGACCGATGGTCAGAATAGTCACTGGCTCAGGTCGCATCAGAGTATGCCTGAAGCTGTAAAGAGCTAGAACAAGAAAAGAAAAGACAAGAGATGATCCCACGAAAACATTGTATAACATGAAGAAGGTGGCTGTAGTAGAGCTGAGTGGGAGCCGAAACAAATTGACTCAAGATGTGAATAGAGTGAAAAATATCCAATCTAGTGATCCCAATGTAAACCAAACTACCGACAAGGTGATGGTATCGAGTGGGGTCCTCAAGGAGCTCACCATCAGTGCGTCGAAGATGGACTCCAAGCTCTATGGGAGTGTCTACCGTGCGCTAATCAGTGAGACCAGCACGAGAAAGAAGATCCTAAATATATTTCTCTTGGGAGAGGTAGTAGCTTTAAGGCTTAGAAGAAAACTCAATCCCAAGGAAGTAATGAAGGGAACCAAGATCAGACATCAAGAAATGCTCACTAAGACGCTTTTTCACAAAGGCAATATGGTGTGGATCATCCCCAGTGATGCTCATATCATCCACATAAAAAAGATGGAGCGTCCGACCACGAGAAGTGTGAACAAAAGAGCAGGGTCATGATCATTGGCGGTGAAACTGGTAGCAATGACAACGAAAGAGAAGCTCGCAAACCAAGCACGAGGGGCTTGCTTGAGCTTACAGAGAGAGCGACGAAGGCGACAAACCATATCGTCAGGGACAGAATACCCAGGATGTGGCTACATGTAGACCTCTTTACGCAACTCACCATTGAGAAAGGCATTCTTAGCATCCAACTGAGAGATTGAGCATTGAAAAACAAAGGCCACGTTAAGAAAAGTGCGAATAGTGGTCATATAAGCAACAAAAGCAAAAGTCTCATCATAGTCACAATCAAACTCCTGCTGAAAATCGCATGCCATAAGACGAGCCATATAGCGCCCAAGGGAACTATCCGAGCGAGTCTTGATCTTGTACACCCATTTGCACGTAATAGGAGTGACACAAGCAGATAGGGGAACAAGATCCTAAGTGCTAGTACGCTCTAGGGCAGCAATCTCCTCTGCCATCATGTGCTGCCACTCCTAATGAGCAGCAGTCTTATGGTAAGTCGTAGGTTCGGCAAGAGCAGTGGCTGCAAACCCGTAGCACTCAGGAGGCCTAACTGAACAATGATCATGAAGATCATACCCAGGAGTAGAGACTGGAGTAGGATATAGCACGGACGGAAGAGAGGAAATAGCAGGAGGAGGCACAACTAGGGATGTATTAGGTCGTGGATGGTGAGAGTAATGCAACGAAAAGGGGGAGACAACCTCAACAGAAGAGGTAGTAGAAGTAGGAACAAGAGAGTCTGAAGAAGCAGGAACAGACTAAGGTGAAATGGGTGAAGGTGATGAAAAAGGTAAAGTTAGAGGGGGAAGTGGAGAGTCAGAAAAAATTAGAAAAGAAAGCGCCTCAAAGGATGCTGAACTGGTGGAAGAAGACCGAGGGTAGTAAGGACGAGACTCATCAAAGGTGACATATCGAGTTATACTCATCCTACGAGCAACAGGACCATAACAGTGATAACCATTATGTTCAGAACTGTAGCCAAGAAAAACACACTCAACTGACCGAGCAGTCAGCTTAGTGTGCTCGCAAGGGAGAAGAAGATCAAAATAGATACAACCAAAACAACGGAGATGACTGTACTAAGGAGGCCTACTAGAGAGACGCTCGACCAGAGTACAACCCCAAAGAGCAGATGAAGGCTACAGATTGACAAGATAAGTAATCGTACAAATAGCCTCAGCCCAGAAATGAGGCGGAACATGAGAAGCAAGCATTAGAGCATGAGCGGTCTCAAGTAAGTGACGATGCTTATGGTTAGAGACACCATTCTGAGCATAAGCATCAAGACAGGAGTACTAAGGAAGAGTACCCTACTCAGCAAGAAAATGATGAAGAGCAGTAGATAGGTACTCACCAGCAGGGTTAGCATGAAGGACACGAATGGCCGAATCAAACTGAGTACAAACTATAGTGGCAAACGACTGATGTATAAAAAGAAACTGACTATGAGAAAATCCATGTATATCGAGAATAATCATATATGAACATTACATAGTAACAATGACCCTTTTTGAAACGAAGGGGGCTAGACCCTAAACATCAGAATAAACAAGATCAAAAGGACGGTGAGACACAGAAACACTAGAGGGGTATGGGAGTTTCAGCTGCTTGCCAAGCTTGCAACTCATACAGTGTTAGGAAGTGTCACTAGAAACAGACCTAAGAACACCACTTCGAACTAGCAAAGACAGATGTGAACCTCCGATATGACCCAAATGATAATGCCACTGGACGAAGGTGGCAGTGGAAGAAGTGACTGAAGCAAAGGCAATGGAAAAGATCGACTGGCCGGTGGAGGCAGTGGAAGGTAGGTGCAGCCAGTCAATCTCTCAGAGACGTTGCAAATCACGATGCCTAGGGCCAGTCCCAACCAGAGTCCTGGTGCGATGACCCTGAACACAACACGAGTCAGACTCAAGAATGATACGACAATCATGGTCGGTGATCTGACCAGCGGACATAAGTTGCATAGCTAATTTGGGAACATAAGAGACTGCAGGAACAAAAAAAGGAAGAAGTAGAGAGAGTATACCAGAGCCATGTGCTGCCAATCGCCGGACGACCGTGCGAGGTCACAGAGCCCAAAGTCCGGAGAGTGCGTCCCGGGCTCCCCGCTCCTGTGCATACTCCGGTGTTGACACCACGAACGTGTACAGCCGGCCCCAACCCCGCACGACGGCGGGGACCTCCCCCTACCCCCGGACAACGGTGGTGACCTCCCCCATCCCCAAAGGCTTGGACAACGGCGCAGAGGAGGTCGCTGGGGGAGGCGCAGCTGGGGTGGCAGGAGGTGGCCATAGAGGGGGCGAAGGGTGTGGCCAGCTGCGAGATGGAGGCGGGCAGCGGGCGTGGGGTTGGTCGGGGAGGAGGGCGATGGTGCGGGTGGGGACGCAAAAGGTGTGGCTGGCGGCGGGCGCGGGGTTGGCCGGGGAGGGCTGGAGGAAGGGAGGGAGGAAGAGCGGTGAGCCACTGCTGGTGATCAGGAGATTTCTGCTGCTGCTCTTGTTGCAGGTGGTAGTGGTGATGCTGCTGCTGTTGTTTGCGGCGGCAAGAAGCCTTGCACTCTCTTTAGCTAGGGCATCACAGAAGGTCCTGTGGGTGAGCAGGTTGTCCTTCCTGCATGGATATTAGTTCTGTAAACACAGGATCAGGGGGAAGAATTAGGGATTAGTTTGTGGGTCAATTAATACTGATGTGCACATGAGTACAGAATGCATGCATGCATGTAAAATTGCATTTAGCTTTGGTGAAAAAGTTTTTGTCATATGATTGGTTAAGTTTTTTTTGTTTCAATTCTAGTACTCCTTTATGACACTAGAAATGAAGAGGGGCGTGTGTGTGTGGAAGTTATCATTGGATTCAAGGATTCACATGGTAGCTGTAGATGTAAGTAGGGTAAATGCAGTAGTGGTCGTTTGATTCCTTGATATATTTCTGGTGTGTTCATATGCGAACTACTGTGCATCTTCAACAGGTTTTCTAAGGACTCAGGGGTTACCCAGATGGCAATTTATACTGCTTTAACTGCATGCTTTAATTTCACTTGCTAATTAATGCAGGGTGTTCCAAGAAATGGAAACATGAAAACAACCCTACTGTAGAGACAGATTATCTATAAATACCAAGTGTTTCATCAATTCCTCTTGGTTAGAATGTAGATATAGCTTGAACATCTTGGAGAATGCAAATCTCAAGGCCACATAAATGCACAACCATGAGTTCTTGCAGGCTGCAGGTTTCCAAATCTTGTCTGGTGTTTCACTAGATAAAATCAATCATTTTTCTAACCATTAGATGAAAAATCAATAGCCTACACTACTATAAAAAAAAGCCTATACTGGACGCCTCATCACAGACAGTTCCAGAGAATCGTCAGTATTGTAATTATCACAGACAGTTTTTGTTAATAACCATCTGTGATATTATCACATACGGTTCGGATTAAAAACCGTCTGTGATGTCAGCATACATCACAAATGGTTTTTAACTTGAACTGTCTATGATAATACCATATCACCGATACGTGGCATCTCTCCCAGGATTTCGATCTCACTCATCCATTCTCTCCACATCGAATGGCAGGCACCGGTCTCCTTCCACCTCTCGCCCCTTATTACCCCCTCTCCCTTTTCTGTTGCTCCTAATTCATTCACTCCTTATTCGCCTACTTCCTCTCCCAAACTGAAGCGCCCTAATTCAGAGGGGAGGTTAGAGAGCAACATGTTCACGCTATCTCCTTGTTCCTGTCTGTTTCTTGGTGTCTCTCTCTCACTCTATGTGGCTATATGGTTGTGTGGTCTCAAGTAGGGGTGAAATCGGGTCGGATACGGTCGGATCTCACCTTTCCCATATCCTAACCCACATTTTCTAATCGGATTCGGGTCGAATACGGATAGTATCGAATACGAATACAAACACGGATAATGTCGGGCACAAATATGGAACAAATACGTACCAAGACGGATACGGACACTATCGGTCACGAATATTTATTCGGATATCAAGTCGATGCAACAACCATTTTATACCACATAGACAATAGCAATGCAAGTATGCAACCATTCCATACATCCATAATGCAACAATACATCGATAGCCAGGAAACAACATTATGTTATAGAGCATCAGCAGCAGTAAACAACACCTTTTCTTGTTATGTATTGCCTACCAATAAGCTAGTAAACAAATTTCATCTACTCACTCATTCAAGGTTTGTTTCCCAAATCTCAAGCAGCCCAGGGTTTAGAAAAAATCAGTTGGTATAGGACATCAACACTAGAGCCATGCACACCAAACTGACCAGAGTCATGAAAGACTTGTAGAGTTGCACAAATTCCCTGTAAGGTCTGTATTATTCCCGGATGTAAACACAATACTTCTTTTTATACATACAGCAGTTGGTTAGACCTTAGCTACAAGGATACAAGTGGTATACTCGAGAACGATAAACCACCAATTAAAATGTAAACCATAATACACCAAAATCTGTGTACGAACTACAACGAGTGCACTGCTTCAATATTCAGTTCATGAATAATAGTGAAGCAAATATTCTGCAAAAGATAAACATACTGTGAACTTAGGAACATACTGCAGGAAGGTATGTACATACATATTTGTCTTGGCATGATGTCTGTCATGCTTGAATCTCCAAGGTTCGTAAGGGTATATCAATGGCAAGAAAGCTAGAGTTCCAACAATATCCTCCACTAGCTTATTCCTCGAAAATGATTTGTGGGCACACCGGCACAGTCATGACCTATGACAAAAAAACTTTACAAAAGCATGTGTAAGGGTATATCAATGGCAACTTGCGGCAGCAGTGCATCTGGTTTATTGCTATTTGCTAAGCAAATCCCCTCTAGGCTCTAGGCAAATCCCCTCAAGCAAAGTGCTAAGCACATCCCCTCTAGGCAGATCTGGCGTACCTCGACTTGGCGGCGTAGATCCGGTGGCGGCGAGGTCGAATCGACGGCGGTGAGGTCGAATCGCCGAGTGGATCTGCGGACGGGCGGAGGCGGTGCTGGGATGGCGGCCTGAGGACGTCCACGGAGGGGAAGACCAAGGGCGCCGCCGCGTCGGCCGTCGGGCACTCGGGCGTAGATCCGGTGGCGGCGAGGTTGAATCAACGGCGGCGAGGTCGAATCTCCCGTGCTCGGTGCCTGCCTTACGCCGCCTCGACCAGTGGATCTGCGGACGGGCGGAGGCGATGCTGGGAGGGGAAGACCAAGGGGCAAGGGCGCCGCCGCGTCAGCCGTCGGCGTCGGGCACTCGGGTAGTCGGCGTCGCCGCGTCAGGCACTCGGCCGAAGGGAAATGAGATATTGAGATGGGGATTGGGGAATCGGCCGAGGAAGCCCGAAGCAACGAAGTCCCGAACGCCCGAAAGCGCTGTGGAGACGGACCGGATGATTCGGAAAATCGGAAGTTCAGACTGGCCAAGTAATCCGGGTAATACCCGAATAGTTAAGCGGGTAATATCCGAATTTTATACCGGATAATCCGTATCCGTCGGATACCGACCTCCCAAACCCGATATCGTATCCGTCAAAAAACCCCGTATTCGGATCCGATACCCGTATAAGTTTCCGGGTACCCGAATTTCCGACCCGAATTTGACCCGCTTTAATATGGGCGGGCGGGCGGGCGGGAAATACCCGGCCCGTTTTCACCCCTAGTCTCAAGCAAGGATGGTACTACTACCACTGCGCAAGTGTGTGTAATGGGTGAACTGAAACCAGCAGCATGTCCTGTCAGGTACTCAGGTTGGTATATATCAGCATGTGGTTAAAAATCTGAGCTCTTACTTTGCAGCACGTCCTGTCAAGTTACCCTCCCTCATCATGTATTACCTGGTAATTCGATTGGATATCGCATGATTAATACATGGGTTAAGTATTGTGCAATGCTGATCGAATGGTGGTGCAAGGCAGTGACAACATGCAGATGCAGCACCAACTTTAGTTTTTGTGGTAAATGGTGAGCTTATTGATTACTATGTCATATTAAGATTTGTAGTAATTATACACCTACCATCTTGCCAAAAAAATCAGATTGTCAAGGAAAATGTGTTTCCATATGCTTGATAGATGCCATCTTTTTTGGAGACTGCAAGTCTGTTGCACCTGATAGAACTGAAGGGGAAATCCATGGTCTGCTTAGTTCTATGCTTTAGCTAGTTAGGGCTTCTCCCATTTTCTTCTCTTCTGGAGCACTCGGGTTTTTACCTGTGAACTTCTGGTTAAAGTGATGTGTTCAATGCACTACTTTTCTTCTTTTTTTCTCTTATCTGTCAAAGATGAGAGCAATGTGGCGTTATCTACAGAAGGGCAGTAAGATCAGCTTGACCTGTATACATGTTTTCTGTTTTCTACATTTCCCGTTGTGGGGTGACTGGTTGATACATAATTCAAGCCATCGGTATAAATAGATCAGCCACATTAATTAGCATATATATCCCGTGCTAATCCGAGTGAGCTTTCAAATATTTGTAGTGCTAGATGATCTTTTCCTATTGCCTCTTTTTTTACGGAGTACAAGACAGACACATACAACTCACACCACTACACGCGTGCGCTTTCTAACACACGCTTAAAAATTTTGCTAAGATATCAAGACTTTAGAAGCACAGGCATATGTTTTTCCACTGAATGCATAGACATGTGTCGCTATAGCAAGGGCTAGAGGGGGGGGGGGGGGGGAGTTACCACTACAGCCACTCACTGATCCTCTCCTTTTAATTTTGGTATTTTCCCCCACTTCCTCTGGTGTTTTATCTGAATATTTTTTCTTCCTGAGTTTACATCACACACCTTGTGATTGATGTTTAAAGACTACTTTCTGTATACTTGCAGGCAGTATATTTTGTGTAGGGGTTAGAAAGCCTGTGTTGGACAAGTCAGATCAGGCACCCATTCTTCTCTAGTCTTGGTGGCCTTTCTTTCCTGCAGGTTTGGTCTCTGATCACACTCTTTACATTTCTCCATCTTTCTGAAACTCTTCAGTAGTATACGTTTTTGATGGTTTTGGGAATGAACTCATCTTAATTCCTTGCTTGCAGCTTTAATCTTTTCCTTCGTTTGTGTATCTCCTTTTCTTATTCCATCCATGCTTTTCTGGCCCTCCGGCTGGCTGAAGTGCAGGGGGAGTATTATCTCACCAGCCCAACTGTGGCTTTGTGGCCTCTCCTTGTGCTGGTTGGTTGGATCTCTCCTAGTGCTGGTTGGTTGGATCTAATGCAGTTATACTATACAGTAAACACTGTATTTTTATTCAACTTTTTTTTTTAATGTTTGTGTGCGTGGAGAAAGCAATGCACATTGCGAAGTGGTGTGGTAAGTGTGCAGATGTTTATCCATCCAACTACCAACAACAGGTAGCAGCTGTATCTGATGCCGATTTGCCTTTTCACTGTTTTAGCAATTGACTGGTGAAAAAATTGATGAGTTGCTACTGTTTGTACTGCAGCTTGCTTCATGTTGTTCTCTCTACCTGTCAGATTTCTTCATATGCTGTGCTTACATCGGTGTCAAATACAGGAAAAGGCATAATGATCCTGTTAAGCCTAGGCATTTGGCTACTTTAGCTATTACTATACAAGATTAGTGTATGATTTTTTTATTTCCTCAATTAGCCAGATGTATCCGAAGAGCTCAACATCACTGAACAGCCCCATCCACTAACTTGAACCATTCAGTTGCACAGATGGTGTCTGCTTCCAAACGCCAAGACTACAAAAGCATCTTTCAGTAAGCAGGCATTCACAGGTTGTGTATGGCTGAGGGTATGGATTGTTGCCAAATGCCAAGAAACTGCAGAACTTGGGGCAGAACTTTGGCATGGTGTACTGCGAGCGACATCAAGACATATGTAATATTTAAAGAAAGAATATTGTTACCTGGAGTAACTTGTAATGTTAAATATTGTTACCTGGAGTAACTTATAATGTTGTAAATTTGATAAATAATGATGGACACTTCATCACTCGAAGTAAATTCTTGATGTAAATGCTTTATATAAACCTGCACATTAAGAATTAAGTAATACATGAGAATCTTGTTATATGGACAATACGAATATACGATACAGCTATTGTTGTTTAGACTTCCTATATAAGTATGAAAGAAATAAAAAATAACTGCAAGATAATAAGACATAGTAATATAGATCAAATAAAAGTATAAAATAAGTTTACAACCATATATTGACATAGTTTGTAACATCTCACACCAAAAGTTCTCAACGCACATAGTAAATTTCTCATAAGTAACAAGTCACACCGATCGACCAATCTATTACCCCTAGTCCTACCCAGTCCCCAGTCTATATAGCAAATAAACAATCAATCTATATAGAAATTAGGAAATAAATAATGATTCTAATCATATGTCTATTCAGTATTCACTGAAATGAAATCATTCCGTCGATCCCGGCTCCCTAAATCCCAATCTCAGCCTGCCAACCAGTCTCCAATGTAAGCACTAAGCGGTAGTTCTGTAATCTGTAGTTAGTACTAGTACTCTAGTACAGTAGTAGCAACTTGCAAGCATCAGCATTCAGTATATTTCTAGAAGACGCTTGTTTTAGCAAGCAAAGCAAGTGCTCGTATATTGTACTACTCTTGGTTTATCGAAAAGTGATCCTGGCTCCCTAAATCCCAATCTTGTTTTATTGTCAACAAATTCTTAATTCCATCAGCCCACATAGGCAGCAGAACACCGCGTATTAGCAGAGTAGCAGCACGCAGCACATATCAGCACAGCTGCAGCCTGCCGCGTGCACAGAAGCAGAGCAACAGCCAGCAGCGCACACAGCAGCAGGCCAGAGCAAACAGAGAGAAGAGGAGACCTGGCGAGGCCAAGACGACGGTGATGGGTTGGAGGCAGCGACAGCTAGAAGGCGACGTCGGAGGCGGTTTGAGGGAGGAGACAGGGAGAGGGAATCCCTAACCCTAAATCAGGTTTGAGAGAGGCAGAGCCATCACTTTAGTTCAGCACCCTCTTATACCTCCCGCTTCTTGTCTAGGTGCCGCCCAGCTTCGCCTCAGCTGCCTTGAACCGCTGTTGACCACGCCTTGCGCCGCCTGGAGCCACCGCGCCCTGTGCCGCCTCACCCGCCTAGCGCTGCCTCGGACCACCGTTGGCCGCCTAGTCAGGCCGAGCGCCTAGCCGGCCGATTACCAGTATATCGCGGTGGGGAGGCCACGCCTAGCGCCTATGCACCGCCTTTTAGAAGACTGGTAAGCAGGTATGTCAACCTGCACAGATCTTGCAATTCAACGGATAAGAACCATGGAACTGGAGTAGACAAAGCAAAATGCATTTCAGTTTGAACTTCAGAGGGGGTACATCAATCACATGGATGAGACTTAAATTTGATTACAACGGGACCATACTGAACCTACAACTAGATGCCAATACCTGACGAACGACCATACGATTGCACTGGCACAATGTACTAGAACTTGACTCAATTGCTGTATATACAGTAAAACACTTCTTCCACGGCTTCTGGTTGTCGAGCTACTGAATACCAGCTGATGACCACTCCATGTCTACATCAACTATCTTCTTCCATAGTCTTTAGGATCACTTCGTAAATCAGCATCGCATAGGTGGATGTAACCACTACACTACACATCATGGATCTCCATCAAGCGACAAGTGCATCAATAAAAATTGAGTATTGTTATACTTGAACGGTTTCTGAATGACATGCATGAGTAAGGGCAGTCAAGCTAAGTACTTACAGCAATAAGTCTTCAGCATCTAGCCAGCGGTGTCCACAGTCCGGGCTCCCGCATGAACACCTCATGTAGTCATATTTCCGCAAGTCAACCAAATCTGGTTAAGAAGCAACAAAGAAAGTTCAGAAACTAGTAACAGGGAAGAAATGGGGAGACACAACAAAACAGGCAATCGTAAAAGCATAAATCAGAATAATTAGAAAGAAAATCTGCATTATCGGTTGTCAGCCTTGTTGGCAAAGATCCAATCACTACTCTAATCCTCACTCCTGCAGATATGAGCAAGATGAATAAAATGAAACGTAACTACATTAGCAATGTTACCAGATATGCATCATTGAATACGAAATGTACCAGATTGTTTAAGATGATCTTCAATAGTGCTGAAGCAGCAGTATTTGATGGTTGAACCATAACACTACTCTACTTTGGGATAGTAGAACTCAGATACCCCAACTGTTGAGCCCGTTCATCAACATCTTCGGTGCTTCTTCCCTCCAAATTTGACTGCCCAGCCTTGTCCCCGAAATCTCCAACCAACAGCTCTGCCCAGAAGTCGTCATTGAGCTCTGCCTGGCCATTAGCTTGATCCCTCTGCTCTTTATCTGCCTTACCATTCCCAAGCTCCTGAATGTTCAGTGCTAAATTCTCCAGCTCGGGGATTCCAGGTTCACTGAGCTCATTGAGGACACCCGAATCAAACAAGAACGGTGATTCAAGTTGCTCGCTCTGACTTGCTTCCCCAGGGCTGTAAAATGGAACATTGTCTATAGGCCGCCTTCTTTTCTTCGAGATGGCATCCTCGAGCTCCTTCCTCTTATCTTGCTGCTGAACCAACTGTTGGAAGAACTCTGGGTTACGCATTGCTCTTGCCAAGAACCCCATCATCTGGACCTGCTTCTGCTCAGCTGCTCGTAGCCTCTCTTCCATGGCTTTCACATGATCTTTAGTAGCTTGCTGCTCCTGCCTTAGCTTTACTACTTCTGTGATCAAGATGTTCTTGTCACGCTTCAGCCTGTCAATTTCTTCCTCAAATCCAAACTCACCGACCTCCAGGCATGACGTGAGGGCCTGCTGCCGCGGCAGAGGCACATTGGATGGCAGCAGCTTCCTTCTTTTTATCATCTTCAGGAGATGCCTTTGACCCCTAAGGAAACCTTCATTTGCAAACTCCCACCTGTCAGGATCAACCTTCCTGAATCCCTGCAGATTGAGACAAGCAATGACCATTGTCAGGTCATAGTCAGAAGGCAAAACAATAGCTTACGGATAACTTTCCTGTAATTTTCAGGATTTAGGTTATAGCTTTTCACCGTGATGTTTTACTAACACGAAGTATAATTCGCAGGTTGTGAAAGAAAGCAGCAGTATACTATATCATTTGAAGGTGATCTGTAGTCTTCTAGAATAAAACAATCTGGTTCTCGTACTTCATCCAGTATCTTGTTCCATCTAGCTACAATAAGAATTTCAAGAAACTATGTCAGGATGGTACAATCGTTCCAACATCTCCTTGCCTCACTGTGAGATGAAGCTCATTGGACGATGTATTGCTTCAAGGATAAACACATGAAGTATTGTCTCATACACATGCATCAGTGCAAACTCAAAAGTTTCACAACAACTAGTACACATGCACTAGTGCACACTCAAAAGTTTCACAGCAACTAGGTTGATGCGTCCTGACCATCACACAACCTATAGCAAGCACGGCTGGATTATGATTAAAATCCGAGTTCATCTAGGGTACAATTATCAGTTACGAGTAGTGCTCCTATGTTCTCCTACAAACTACAACCTGCACAAGACCTAAACTGGTTATTAGTGAAGTAGTTAGCGAGTAGTCGCGAGGCAAGCCCTTGATTTGCTCTGAAAATTGTGCTTCCACAGTCTCAGCCAAGATATCACTATAACACTTCCCTACAATTATACCTATTTCAGTTCAACTATTGTCTCTCTTCATAACTAGATATATGCAAGCTCATCATGAATCTGCAACAAAATTATTAGAACATTTTTTTTCTAGACTCCATAAACGTGGTTCTCCTTTCAGTTTCCACAGTCTGAGCGAATAGTACCTTATGCTTCTTTGAAATGCTCTTGATGTTACTAGGACTCTAATAGGAGTAGATGCCTACACTGATAAAACCACCAAAAGGATTCTACCAACCCTACAACCTCTCACTCACACACACACACACACACACACACACACAAAAAGATTGTCCAACCATTGCAGCATTTGTTCAAGTATTTCAGAAAGATTAGCAACAACGAGGAATCGCCACAAGATGCCTCTACTTCACCTCCTTATAGGAAAGAATTTGCGACATCCGCCACAAGACAAGATCAAGGGTAACATAGCATTGCTCAACCACCATCATAACACCATAAGAATTAAGAAAGGTTTAACATTAACAATGCCCAATTACCAGCAACGTAAGACACCGTAAGAAAATATTGGTGCGCAAGAACAGGGTGATCACTCACATAGGTGTTGAGCTGGCGGACGAAGCTGGAGAAGTTGTTGTGCTTGAAGAGGCGCGGGAGCAGCACGTCGGCGAAGACGTGCGGGTCCCACACGACGAAGCTGTTGCCGGCGCGGCTCCACGACACGACGCCGTCGGTGGACGGGTCCTCCACCAGGTCGTATGTCTTGGTCAGGAACGGCGGCAGGCCCACCTCGTGCAGCCCTTCCATCGGCCGCGGTGCACCCCCCGCCTCAGCCACGCCGCCGCCGCCACCTTCCTGCGACGGCTCCAGGAGCTCCTCCTTCACGATGCTCGCTGCCCCCGGGTCCATGACCCAACAAGTTCACCAAGAACTCGACTTGCCGGATCAAGAATGTGAATTGGACCAAGAACCCAACTTGTGAGGCCAAGAACCCAATTGGACCAACAAAACTCTAGCCGGATGGAATTGCTACGATAAGTGGTAGGCGGAACGAATCTTGGTTGGATATTTGGGTGAAGTAAGCAACAAAGGCGAGATTTTTATGCACTCAAAATGGTCGGTAAATTTGCTGGGGGGGCTGGGAGGAGATGGGCGGTGGTTGCAGTGCTAAATACTCCTCCGTACGTGCGGCGTCGAGACACATCGCCAGGTTGTGGAAGGTTCTGGAGGAAAATGGGGGTGGGCGGTGAGGAAGACGGCGCAAGTGGCCCGGTCGCATCTCGACCACGCGGCCAATCTGCGGCCAACACGCATCAAAGCCAGCCCAATTGTTACGTTTTCATAGGGTTTTATTATAGGAGCAAGATTCCTCCAGGAGCGTGTAAGATATTTTCCTCCGATGCGAGTTTTACCTTGAGATAGGCGTTTTTTTTTCCTGTGGCTGAGAGCATCTCCAACAACCCCCCTAAATCTCTCCTTAAATCAAATTATTAGGAAATTGTGTAAAAAGTCTTCTTCAACAACTCCCCTAAACACCCCCTTATTTCTATTCCCCCCCCAAACTCTCCCAAAACCCAGCTAGAAACCGGGAACTTTCAGGGGTCCCCTATCCTCGCTCCCGCCGTCACGCGCGCTGGGGAAAAAAATTCGCGCCACACTTTTCCTTCACAGCTCGCCGCCCCCGCCTTTTTCCCAGCCACATCTCCCCGCCCGCCGCCCCAAACCTCCAGACGCCGCCCGACGTCGCCCGCGGCCTCCAGACGCGCCGACGCCTGATGCCCTGACGCATCGGGAGATCGAAATCGGGCGCGGGCGCCGGGCGACGTCCTGTGCGGTGCAACCTTGCAAAAGATTTCGCTTCTTTTGGTTCTTTTCGAAAGGAAATATTTGCGTCCCTCCGTCCAATGGAACGATGCAAACTAGTATCCGCAGCTGATGTAGATTTTGATCCGCAGTAGTATCCACCACCGTATAAATACATGCACGGACGGACGGAATATTTCTTTGAGAACACACTACGTGTACCGATCGGAACAGGACTAGATGCGTTTACGGAGTTCATGCCTTGTACATGTACACGCGATGGCCGAGTGCAGCGGTCAAACCGTAATCGCATCGTACACGGACGAGCTAGCACATCGGCCGCCAGTGCACGCGGCCAACTCTCCGGATCGCTCACGATCAAAATGAGGTATCGAGCAAAGTAAATGAGCCGGTTGTTAATGTTGGGCCAGATTCAACATACTATTAGGATATATTTAGGGGAGCTGTTGGAGGAGGGGACTAAAATAGGTTAACAAATTTTTTGGGCTGCCCCTAAAAGGTGTCTTTTGGGGTGGGATTTTAGGGGGATTGTTGGAGATGCTCTAAGCAACTCCAGCAGTAGCCCTCAAAACAGGACTCCTTTTCATTTGAGGGCTCCCCCTACTTTTGAGAACCCAATTTTTTTGCATCTACTCCAACAGCACCCCTCAAATTTAAGCCCTCAAATCTATTCCACTACAACTGACACATGGGACCCACTCCTCATTCTCTCCCTCACCCCGCCGTCTCCACTCTCCAGGCATCCCCACCTCCTCTTCTCCCCCTGCCCCTCACCTCTCCGCCTCCGCTTCCCCCTCCTCCCTCCTCCTCACATCCGGCCGCCGGCGCCCCTCCTCTCCTCGGTTCGGCCGCGCCGTCGCATCTCCCGCGCGCCACCAAGCACCAGATCCGCCGGCGCGTCATCTGCTCACTGCCGCCTCTACTCTTCACGGCCGGTCGCCTCGGCTTCATCAACATCGACGCCGACTCCTTCTACATCGCCCCTGCGCCATCACCGCCGTCCTCCCGCTGGGCACCACTCCATCTTCTCCACCGACGGGGAGCCACGGAGGTCCCTCATCGGGAGTCGCGTAGGCGCGTCGGGCGAGATGCGTCGGGAGCCGGGGAAGAGGAGCCGCCGAGGAGGGTGGTGGCGGCGCGGGAGGAATCGCCGGGGAGCGTGGGGGATCTGGCGGCGGAGGGAGCGCGGGGTATCTGGCGGCGGTGGGGTATTTTGGCCGAGCAGGACGGGCGGGACGGGGGATCTAGCAGCGGCGGTGGCGGGGGATTGGAGGCGGCGGGGGAATGGAGGCCGAGCAGGAGGGGCGCGGCGGGGGATTGGAGGCGGCGGGGGACGTTTCAGTTGTGCGGGAAAAAAACGAGCAGAGCTGAAAAATGAGAGCCAGAGTAGGGGGCCCCTAGGAATGAGGGGTGGGAGGGTGATTTGAGGGCCTCCTCAAATTTGAGGGCTCTAGTAGGGGCTCTGCTGGAGCTCGTTTTTTGGCTCAAGCCCTCAAATTTGAGTTTTGAGGGCTCAAGTAGGGGCCCTGCTGGAGTTGCTCTTACGAGTTACGACTCTAATTGATGATTTTTAATTTTTAATATAAATATTTATATAAATAAATTAATAAGCTGATTTAAAAACTGTTTTTGATAACCAATTTCAAAAAATAATTAAAAAATATTTTATTTATTTAAAAAGATCATAAACTATAAACTGAAAAGAAAATAACCATATTGCAAATACTCAAATCACCATCCACCAAGTCTTGCACAAGTAACAACTAGCCTCATAGGCGCGGCGACACGCCGCGCCAGCCACCGTGTGTACCGAAGTAAAAGAGGCGATAATTCGTGAGGAGTTTTTTAAAAAAAAATCGAGGGCACATACGTATTTTCGAGAAAGCTAAAGGGTTTTTTCGGAAAAAATCGAGGACTTGTAAGGACCTGTACGTAAGTAAATAAGGGCCTATACGTAATTTCGGGAATCTGCGGGGCGCTATCCAAAATTTTTTTTGGGAAAAAAACTTGCAGGGACCTTTTCGCGAGGAAAAGGGACATTTACGTAATTTCCGAAAAACTAGAGGAAACTACCTCCTCCGGCCGTACAGGAATTGCCCCGCCACGCGCCGGCCGGACACGCGGGTGGGGCGACGTGGACACGCCCGGGGGCCGGGAATCCCCCGGGTTTAGTATCTGTATGATACAGGGACAGTTTGATGGGGCATCTGGACACGTGGCACCTGCAGACTGGACCTCCATCTTGAAGGCTTGCTCAATTTGGTTCTCACAGTTCACCATATATCTTACTGCCTACGAGTAGTACATTACGATTTGGTGTTTGCATGTCATTTGTGTGACTTCTTTTCTGTCATTGTTGGCCGGGCGCGTCAACAACGTGTAAAAGGTTCATTACATGTTTGGACCATAAGATCTTCAGGCAATCAGGCATAAGCAGACAGATCAGATCCAGGAAAATAAACAAAAACAAATAGATCACACAAAGGACCACAGGTGCAATGGGAAGAAACCCCAGGGAAAGAGAGGGGCGAAATTGCATATCATAATGGGAAAAAAGAAGAGATAATTGAGGATTTGCCCCTCCTTTGTTTCACAACAGCAGATTTGCTCCATGGCTGACTTTAATTGAGGATTTGCCCTATCTTTCACCGATTCCTTCATTATTTGCTCTTTTAGAGAAAAATACACGTTTTACCCTTCTTCTCCATCTCTCCCTCCTTTCTTGTTGGGCGCCGGTGTCCACCTCATCTCCCTCACCAGTGCCAACGAGCACTGCCTCAACACGGTCCTCCTCTGCCATCCGCTCAGCCATTGCCGCCACCCGTGCTTCCCCCGTGTCGGCCTCCGCCATTTGCAACAGCTTCGATCGAGCCTTGGCGCGCCCCGTCCCGACTGGGCTCAACACTTCCATGGGCACCACCTTTCGCAGCCGCGTCACTGGCTTTATGCTCCGTATGCCCACCGTCACCGGCGATAGCTGCAGCCTTGTGCACGACACCATCCTCATGCAAGTCTCTCCGGATAACTCGATATGAGCGAGGTCAACGTAGGCCTTAAGTTCGTTGACCCTTCTTCTCCGGTGTAGGTGACGGCTGCGGGTGAGAGAGGGAGGAGGTGCCTGTGTGGTGCCGCTTGGCCAGCCGCGACATACGGCGTGCGACGGGGCGACAGAGGGTTCGACAGCCGACGGCGGTGCGAGACCAAGACCTAGGTGGGGGTTGGCCATGGGGGCGGCAATAAGGGGCTAGGGCCCGATAGGGTTTTGGCGTAGGGGTGGCGGGCAAGCGCTACCACTAGCGGAATCCCACACGGCGGCCGGAGCAAGAAGAAAGAACGAAAGAAGAGGAGAGAGGAGGAAGATAAAGGCAAAATTGTTAAAAAGGACAAATGATCAATGAGTCAGTGAAAGATGGGGCAAATGAAGAAACAGACACAACCATCTCGTTCAGATGCCTAGCAAGAACACACCGGATCAAATCCAGGAGACTTCTGTTGTCGTGCACCAAGCTCGAGCCACGCTATTGCTGCGCTCAAGTCGAACTGCTGCTGCGGCGGCGGCTATTGGTCACTTGCCCGAAAATCGCTTAGGTCACCACCACCATGTTGCGCTACGCCGCTGGAGCTCAGGTCGCCACTACCGTGCTGCTGTTGCCGGTCACCACCACTGTTCACCAGGCATCCCCCCTACCCAAGTCCATCATCGGTAGGGGAAATGGGAGCAAGGATGGGAGGGTAAGATTTGGATCTGTAACAGCAAATCGGGGGAGAAGATGGTGGAGAAGGGTGGGATGAGATTGGGAAGAACTTGTGGGGCATTATGGGGAACTCGGGAAAATGTCACACGTTCAAGACTACTTAGAGCATCTCCAGCAGGAGCCCCCAAAACAGAGCCCCTACTTTTAATTTGAGGGCTCCCCCTACTTTTGAGGGCCCTGTTTTCTGGGCTGCACTCCAACAGGAGCCCTCAAAACAGGGCCCCTACTTCTTAATTCTCTCTATTTCCTCACACACTATATGCATATGTATTTGAGAACATCACATTAGATAATAATTTATTTAAACTATAACTCTAAAGCACTATACTTAAAATTATGAATGAAAATACAAATATTCAAATTTAAATTCAAAGACAAATTTAGTCCGAATTTAATGATAGTCGATCACAACATAGTTCATAACATCTCTGCAAATCAAATGACATAATCATCAAACATATAGTCTGACAAAACAATTAAACAACTAACGTGCGCCATGTCGCGCCCACAAATGCTCCACAAGATCATTTCGGAGTTTCTCATGCCCCTCTTTATCTTCAATCTCATTGTGTATCCTGAGAAACTCGAACAACACATTTGGATTACGGCGTCTCATATCACCATCTTTCTGGGAAACACACGGCTATTTGGTGAGCTATTTGGTGAGTTATTTGGTGAGTTAATACACCCTCTCTCTCCCGCTTTCTAGCAGCTTGAAGATGAGCTATTTGGTGAGTTAAACACGCGCACACGCACACACACTAGTTGACGAACTACAAGAGACAAATGCAACACCCTCAGTCCCCCCTCTCTTTCAGAAATTATAGAATGCTGCTAGAAGAATAGTGTTGAGATTCAATTTTTTGTCTGACAAAGAGCTGTCTAAGACCATTCCCCAATATTTCAAAGAATAAAGCAATTTCCATGATTTCATACACAGATACTACCTATAACAAAAATTGGTGGGACTGAGTCACAGAACAACTTCAGATTTGGAAACAACAATCATATGAAGATCAGCTACCATAATATATCAATGTAGAATAACTTCTTGTACCATTAGTTTGGTATACATATCATGAACTCTGTTTACTAAAAGAAGAACACTAATTAACTACAAACGTTTGAACAATCACTAGCTGTCAATATGTCAAGGAAAAAAGTGCTCAGTAGAGTTACTCAAATTTTCAATCATGAAGTGAAGGTTATACATATGCTAAGAAATCTATATTATGATTTCCCACCCTGTTCATATATCTAAAACAAAATGCACTTGGATTCATGAAGTGAAGGTTATACATATTATGATTTCCCACCCTGTTCATATATCTAAAACAAAATGCACTAATTTCTAATAGGAACATACACTTGGATAGAAAATCATAACATATGCCATTTTATGGATGGATCTCTGATCTAATTCAGTCATTGCTTGGAACACTATTGTATTCATCTACTCAATTTCTAGGTATACAATCATATGTTCCAGAACTGGATAGTTGTAGCAGCCATCAAGCCAACAAGTGTAAAAGTATGTAAGCCGAACTAATCATGTTCAGTTGCATAGGGCTTTTCTATATCAATGGTTCCAAAACATCAAGTGAATATCAAATTAACCAGAATAACATCTCAAGAAAAGTTAGTACAGATTAGGATGTTTCATGTACTCTTAGTTAGAAAATGACATAATCAATGCACATATCAAGTAAGCCAATGCTAGAACAACACATATCAGATTAGGGTGTTTCAACAACACATATCAACACACACATATCTGAAATTGTCTACTACACTCCGAATCTATATCAAATTAACAGCACATATCAAATTGAATCACATATGCATATCAAATTGAATCACATATACATATCCTAATCCCAATCTGAAATTAACAAATCAAGCATACATGAGGCTGTCTATTTACATCAAGCAGCATAGTTCATCATCACTTTCTGCAGTGGAAATTGGAAATTATATACATGATCTTGGAGATAAGAGGTTTTCCATATATCATACATCTTAGCAATCTCAAGCTATCAACCCACAAAGCACATCGGCATATATACATACAAAGCACATTTCAGCATAATCCCAATCTGGCGGTGGCGCAACGGAGGGGGTACAGGTGACGCAACGGAGGTGGAGGTGGCGCAGGAGGAGATGGCAGCGGGCGAACCTGGCGTGAAGGATGTCCGGGTTGGCGGCCGGCGAAGTTGGAACCGCTGGTGGTGGTCGCGGTAGAGGTCGGCGATGCGGTCGAGGCTGGCGATGCGGTCGGCGATGCGGTCGAGGCCGGAGGAGACCGCCGATGCGGAGGAGAGCGAGGTCGCGGAGGAGAGCGGCGAGGCGGGCGGCGCTCGGGGGCGGCGCTCGGGGGGCGGGGGAAAGAGGCGGGCGGCGCTCAGGGGCGGGGGAAAGAGGCGGGCGGCGCTCGCGGGCGGGTTTCGGGAGGGGAAGAGGCGGGCGGGGGAAGAGGCGGACGGCGCTCGCGGGCGGGCTGCGGGAGGAGTTGAGCCGGGCGGCGCTCGCGGGCTGCGGGAGGGGAAAGAGGCGGGCGGGGGAAGGACCGGGCGCGGGAGGGGAAAGAGTCGGGCGGGAGGGGAATCGGGACCAGCGCGCGCAGGAAACTGTGATTTGGGGGCTTGGCCTAGAGCCCCCAGGAATGAGGGCTGGAGGGGGGATTTGAGGGCCCCCTCAAATTTGAGGGCTCTAGTAGGGGCCCTGCTGGACCTCTGTTTTTACCTCAAGCCCTCAAATTTGGTTTTAGGGGCTCAAGTAGGGGCCCTGCTGGAGATGCTCTTAGACAGAGAGTTGAGTTCGTAAAGCCCTAACGGAGGGTCACGGCAGTGGACCAATGGTGTTTTCTAGTTTTGCGTTTGGATGGAATGGACCGCATTAGATAAGAGTGGTCGTTGTACTGATTTTTACTGATGATAATTTTTAGTTAAAAATAAATAATAATAGCTAAAAGAAACATTTTTAAATAGAGGACGGGCAGTGAAAAATAGGGGAGATCCTGTACAAGCAGGACCTAAAAAAATTCGAGTCCATGCAAAAGCCACGGGCAGTCGCAAGGCGTCTCGACCGACCTCCTCGCCTCCTCGCCAATATCCGGATCCCGCCTCCTCGCCGTCGCCGGAGCGCGCCACCGGGCATCGGTGGCCGCAAGGAGGGCGGCGGCGGGGCTTTTTCCTCATCTCGTGCCTCTCTCCCCTAGTCGGCAGAGGGCAGTCCTCTCGGGCCTCTCTCCCTCCTCCCCCCTGCCCGGATCCCGCTTCCTCGCCGTCGCCGGAGTGCTCCCCGGCAGCGGCTCCCCTCGCCGGCGGCGGATCCGACGGCCTAGTGGCCGGATCTGGCGTCTCTCGTCCCAGATCTGCGGGGTGGAGAGGCGGCGGTCGGCCTGGGGCGCGTCATCGCTATGGAGGCTGGAGGCGCGCTCCTCGGGCGCGAGCGCACGGAGGCGGCCTCGGGCGCGTCTGCGGTGTCATGGCGGCTTCGAGCGTGTTGGCGCCCGTGGAGGGATAGGCCGAGCGGAGGCGGCCGGTGTGCGGCATCGGGCGCGTCGGCACTGATGGAAAGGGAAGGCTGGGCGGCTTCGGGTCGCCACGACGGCAAGGCGCGGGCTCGGTGACCGTTGCCGGCGGGTGAAGCCGAGTGGTCGGCAGTGGCTTCGGGCGGCTCCGATGGCGCTGATGCGGCGTCGCCGGTGGGGAAGTCCAAGCGGTTTCAACCGAGGAGTTCGTGCTTGATGCGCTGAGGGCGGGTTTCACCGTCACCGTCGACGAGCTGGTTACTGCTGCAGTGGCGCTATTGCGTTTGTCTCCAGTGGTCAAGCCTTGGAAGGGTCCTCTTCCTAAACCAAAGTCGTCACGGGAGTTTTCCATTGGTGATGTTCGGGTGAAGGTTGTAAGGTCTAGTAGAAAATCAAAGGGGAAGAAGAGCTTGAAGGACTTCTGTAGCATGAAGAAGGTGATTGTTCTGGGTGACGGAGAGAGTGCGTCGCACTCAAGTCCGATGATGTCGGTGCATCCAGTGGAACAGTTGGGGGCTGTGTTTTGTGTCGCCCGGTATCTGAGGACCGTGGGGGAAGCAGCACAGAAGGATTTTCGGGCTCCATTCCTACGGGCGGTGACCATGGTCCTGTGGGTGATGCTGGAGGTCGTGGTTCTGCGGGGGCTGATGGTGGTCATGGTGCTGGCCGTCAGTTTTGGCTAGCGACATCGAAAGGGGCGGCTGATCACAAGGGGGCTAACTCCGCGGCGTTCTCGTCGTGGAGTTCAAGGGTGGCTTTGCCATGGCCTTGAGGCGTGCAGGTCCCCGGTGGGTTCTATTCTATGAGTGGGTAGTGCATGGGGTGCTATGGAGGTGCTGGCGAATACCATACCGGTGATCTTACCGGTCTCGACAACAATGACGCCTTCGGGAGCTATTTTCCTTCTTGGAGGTGTTGTCATGGTGCTCTATAGCCCTCATGTTTACTGATCTCCAGGTGAAAACCTTGCCTCGGTGAGGCGGGCGGCGTCGGCGAATCTCGTCGCTTCTGTGGAGGCATCGCCTCGGAGGTCCTTCTTCACGCAAAGTAGGCCGAAGGTTGGATGGCACGATCGGATGAGAATAGGGAATTGGTTGAAAGTAAGAACGGAGAAGAAGTTCTGAAGCTTAGTCTTTCTAGCTTTTTTCATAGTCCTTAAGCTTTTTGTCTTGTTGTTTGTGCTCCTCAGTTTTTGAGGATTTGAGCCTAAGAGCTTGTGTAACTTTTGGCTATATATATCCCTCGTGGATATAGAGTCCGGATTTTATATCCATTATCTAAAAACAAGCAGGACCAAAAAGCAGTGGCATAAACCAAAAAGTTCAATTGGTCTAGTGGCTTATACAGATCACAATGAAACCAGTAGGCCATATCGCCAACATAGGTACATCCCAGAAACCAACCCACAAATTGTACCGGTTGAAACACTTAAGAACAAATCTTTTTATGCTCGCAAGCTTTTCTCAGAGGAAATATGGCCATTTTCAGCACCACGCACCTTCATCCATATTGGCACTTATTTCTATTTATTAAATATGTAAACAGTATATATAGCGCTATAGGCCAACTGACACAGGACTTGAGAAAAAGCACGAAGAGTTTCACTTCAAGCTGACCAGTACACCAATGATAGGATTGATTGCCCTCAACGAGCTTCAACAGCTTGATTTCCACCGCTTGCCTCGAGAAGTTTGTCCAGATACTCCTTTCTGAAAGAATGCGACGACTCCGTAAGAGGGAGCAGGAACAGGGAAAATGTTGGGAGGCAGGAAGGAGAATGGTGTTGGAACATTGGACATACCTTGCTGGAAGATGATCGTGGGGACGGTTGTACGGTGTCCAAACAGGCTCACCAACAAACAGTCGCATTGCCTGCAAGCACAAGGCACAGCTTCGGTAAGAAATCATAGATATTCAGAAGTAAACTATAAGGTACACCAAATGCAAGCGCGCAAATTAAGATTTTAGCAAACAAACAATGGATGCATATGTATTTGATTAACAGGATAGAAATCTTCACAAATTTCATATCATTATCTCAGTTGGTGATGACTGGCTGCTTAGGATTATACTTGGTTTGGGTGAGTGGCTGTAATTCGAGATGTAATGTAATATGCCCATTTGAAAGAACTGCGGGGTTGTCTGATTAATGATAACTAAATGAAATGTGCAATGGGATCAGCCAATGAGATACGAAGATAGGGTAAGTAAATAAAAAACAGAATAACCTTGATGTAGTTGTCACTGTCCAATGTGAAGCGGTGATACATCCCTGCAGGCAGAACAATCATGCCCCCTTTCTTCACCGCTACACGGATCCACTGATCATTTTGGTCCCTCACATCAAAGTATCCTTAATAACGTAAAAACAAAACACATAATTATACTACATATATCTTGTTTCTCAAAACGTGCAGATAGTGACATAAAAGAACATAACAAGATACATACCACTTCCCTCAAGACAATAGCGTATTTCTTCATCAGTATGCAGGTGTTCTTCAAAGAAATTCTTTATCTTAGTCTCATAATTTGGCAGCTTCTCCGGGCACACGTCACAAATGTCCTGCCAAGGGCAAAGCAATGCATGTCTGTTAAACTTCCTGCATTTAACTATACTGTTGCCAAACAGTACTAGTCCAGAACATAAGACAACAAATCACCACTGCAAGTCCAAGGACAAACCATGTAAGAGTAACCTCTGGCTTCACGAATCTTCTTGAGGTTCTCATCGTTCTCCCAGTTATCAGGATTTAGGCGCCAGCTGATTATTCCTAGTTCTACATGTAAAAGATTCAAATGTTTTATACTTCTATGAACATTGAACAGGCAAGTTAAGCATTTGCCGCTTCTACTAGAGTTCAAGCAAAGGCTGTAGTTAATGTGCTGAGCTACAGATAAGCAAACCTGAAAGCTTCTCAAGAGGAATGAATTCTTTGGGTTCACGGTGATGAGTAAGCCTCTGGTCCTCTTGGCTATCATCCATGTACCATGCTTCAATAACCTCCATCTTACCATCCTATAAAAAGGAGGAGTATAACTAGAAGTTAACACTACACACTACAAGGGACATACTTGAAATAAAATGTGTAAGTCGATAAGGATGCTACTTACTAGCCTAAGCCAACAACAACAACTAAACCAATACTGGTATTGTTGCTTATCTGATAACCCCTCTAAAAGAATCAATAGCCCCTCTAAAAGCATCATCATCAATAATAAGCGCAGGTACAGAAAATTCATACAGGGAGTAAGAATGTGAGATTTTATTTAAGGTTAGTCATAGATTTAACGTAAGTAAATCCATATATCAGCATAAATTTGGCAGACAACATGGAATGAAGTAACCGGTCTCTGAACTTAGGTTTTGTGTATGGGTGCAGCATGTATATGCCCTTTTTTGGTGACTTTGAGGAGGGAGGGGGCAGAGACTCTTCATTCCAATTTCTAAAATGAAAGACCCTGCATATAATGTATATATTGCACGACCAGTTGACCACTAATGATGATTACTAACTGTCCAACTATGTACTAAAATCCATGGCACTTGATTGTTGGGACTTGGAAATCAAATGGCAGAAAACACAATTTAGACAGGTGTACCGATTATTATTGTTGATCTTTATGTTTCGAATTCACCATTTGTCCCTGATATTCTAACAAAACTGTCTGATATTTTAAGAACTTATAATCTTCATAACGAGGAGACAGAGAAAGATTGGCAATGAACTTAGCGTTGGTGACTAGGGATGCATAGACGTGGCTTTCAAGTTTACAGTAAGTCTAAATCGAGAACTTACAACTCAAAAGAAACTAAACAGAAACAGGTCAAAGCAAACAGAGCACCCGTTCAGATATCCTTCTGGATGGAGCTACAGTATTGCTTCAGGACACCAGACAATTTTTTCGTCTCAGGGAGCATCACCACAGGACTAGCTATCAGTTAGAAAGGATTTCTGTCCCTGGAATGGCTCTAGACAATGTGATTCTGCACTAAATGGACGTACTAACTTTTCGTTCATCCTGGCCAAAGAACCTAAGGTATGATAGAAAGGGGAGAGTACATTAAACCGCTCTTGTTTGGTTTATATTTTTATCTAAGACTCCACCAAACAAGTCAATTGATAACATTCCTGGAGGCTCCTCCAGACCTCCAACTTTTAAGGACACAATGGAAGAAAACAAAAGCTGCTAAGCCAGCTATGAAAAGACCCAAATTTTAACTGATGGCGACAGTACAAATCACTCAGATAAACAAAGACCACTTCAAACATTTGATGTTTCATGCCGCTAGAACTACCATTACTTAGCATTTAACCACCATTACTCAATATTATTTTCCTCTGATTAGATGCGATGCTCCAACTACTTCCGGTCCATTTGAGTTCAGCATTCGCATCAGATGATTCATTTGGTCATCAGAGACATCAACATGTCCAGCTATTTCTGTGCGATATCTTCCAAGATCCCAACTTCGGCATGTTTCCAACACTAACCCAGCAAATTTCGATCAAATTCGAATACTAATCTTAAGTCCCTACTGTCTTTCGCATCATAAAACATATCGCCATCATCCCAATTGTTTCCAAGAATTCTCTCTTCCGCCATCATTTCTCTAATGAACCCTTATCGAAAGAATCACCCTCCTCTCCTCACCCTTCATAATCTCTCTCCCGAAGAACTCAAATCTATCCGAAAACCTTTCGCAGCAATCGGGTAAAATTTATCCTCTTCTGCTATTTTGTTTATCCCCCCATCCGATTCTTGCAGCCGGAACAAACAAGCACAGAAAGAACTCAAAGAGAAAAGGAGGAAAAATTCCAACTTTCTTGATACAGCATCCTCTCATCTTCACATGGAAAGAAGAACAAGAAAATCTCAGTGGGAAAGATTGCGTTGTGGGTACCTGGAACTCCGTCTCCATATCGGAACTCCTTGATGTTTGTTCTTGCTCTCTGTTCCTCGGCAGAATCCCTGAAACCACAGCGATAACTTTTATACGCTGGCTTTGGCTTTGGCTTGGGCTCGGTGCGGAGATTTATGCTTGTAGGCTCCCCAACAAACACTGAAATTCGATTTGTGCCCTTGGACTTTCCTGAGCTAAACAAATCGTCGAAGGCCACAGATAATGCATGGTTTGTGCCGGCTCTTACGGTCTTACCTGCCCTGCACATAAGTGGATCAGGTTTTTCCTAAGTTATAATATTTACAACAAATTTTTATTAATTTTCTCGAACCTCAAGTCATATAGACCTCAAGTGAGGCCTTGCTTAGAACGTAGGAATTTCCCCTATTTCTACGAGAATTTTTTCTCAAAAACATAAGATGTATGTGCTTCATTCAATAAAAAGAGTGAACTGATTACAGAGTAGTTTTCGGCGGTAAGAACAAGGGCCTTAAAAGGCCAGAATGCATAACTAACGGTACTAATTTACAAGAAGAAATACCGACCGGGGGCGACAAAAAGAACAGTGCCAACAAAGAAAACAATACGGATTGAAAGTATCAGAGTAAAAACCGATTCTTGCCGGCGTCTAGATCGCCCAGTCTGGACTGTAATTCAATATAGTGTGACTAGACTGGGGTAGGCGGCTGACCACACGAAGAATTCTTGCTTGATGCGATGAATGGATTCGTCTAGGCTTAGCTTGGCCTCGTTATACCAGAGCTTGTTCCTCTCCTTCCAAATCATCCAAACAAGCAGGATGATCAAGGAATCGATTCCTTTACGCTTGGAGCTTGGCGTCAACTCTCTGATAGCCTCCCACTGCTCATGGAGTGATGTTCTGGAGAAGGAAAAGGAGGTGCATATTAACACCAAGTGAAGGTGCAGTACCACAGCTGCTTCGCCACCGGGCAAGAAATGAAGAGGTGATCCACCGTCTCAGTTTCCTAGTCGCAGAGAATGCAGACCAAGGGGACAAGGATGTTGTGTTTTCTCAGCCTCGAGAAGGTCGAAAAATTCCTACGAGAATTGATGTGTCATTTGAAATTCCTATGAAAATCCGGTGAAATTTGTGCGTTCCAAATGGACCTAAATGTTTTAAAATTTTTATAATGTTGGCTGGTTAAGCATAGCTTAAGGCTAAGTTTGTGTTACTGTGCTACGCTGGTTTTTTCGGAATTGCTGAGAAAAAACAGATCCTGTTAAAAATCCAACACCTTGTTTGGCAGATCATTTTAGAGTTCCATAGATCCTGTTACTCCGAGGTTTATCCTTCGTTTTTTCTTCTCGTGTGAATTTTTCCACTCATAGGTACCCATATATCTTCTACTATTTAGAAAGAACATAACAATGCCTACGTCTGCAGTGTGATTCAAAGCAGTTCCAATGTCAACCAAAGCAGTTCCTCCAGATAAGACTATCACGATAAGACTAATAGAATATGGGAGTGTCTATACAACATTCGACTGTTTTTTAGGACAAAAGCAGTCAGATTTTGAGCCGTTAGATGGAGATCCAACACCCTAGATCATTTTTTGGAGGGGGTCATTTTTTTGGAGGGGGGCTTGTATGGGTGGATCCGTTGGATGGAGATCTAACGTCCCAAATCAATCTAACTGTTTTTATCCTAAAAAACAGTCGAATGTTGTATAGCAATACTCATAGAATATTTCAAAGCAGTTCCTCCAGATAAGACTATCACGATCAATTCCAATGTCAACCAAAGCCCTAGTTATCTGCCGGCAAATGATACGTGAGCGGAGCACATGACTCAGCTGGATCTTTTGCTAGGAAGTCCGTGTATATTACAGATATACACTCATGGATGCAGAAGAATATGGGTAACCTAACATTTGCTTGTATGCAAAGGACTCCAGTGGCAATAAGCTGTCTCTAAGCGCCGACAGAAGCAAATGGTTGATGAAGTGTCGAACGGCATGCCGCATCTTTGGAAATGATCATATTCCCATGGCCTACCACCTACCCAGCAATATTATACTTCTTGGCAATATCATCTTCACCGGTTCACTTCCATGATAGTTTGATCTACCAAATAGTTTTCCAAGAAAGTCTAGGACGTGTGCTAGATTGATAAGGTTATCCGGAGTGTATGAAAATAGGTCATAAGTCACCTTAAGGTAGACCTTAAACAGGCCATAAGCAAAAAAAGGTTTGAGGCCGGTCCTCAAGCTAAAGATCTGACCACAAGCATTAAAATACAATTTTCTATTAATCATGTTATTCTCTCTCCCCCCACAAGTCAACTACCAACTACCACATGTAACCGAGTGGGACCTTTGTTACAGCCGAGCGGTAGCCTCAAACATAACAAGTCGGCCTTAACAATTAGGTGAGGCTCACCTTAAGACCTATTGTGATATATACACTTCTGATGCTCTAACGTAATGTGTTGTGATCCTGCTGCAATGGGTTTTCCAGATGCTTTTGGCACAATTTCTTGCAAGCTTTGGCGGCACGAAGCATGCAGGCAGAGTCTCCACATGCTGCCACACAAACAGGACCTTTTTTTTTCGTGGTGCGTTGAATCTGGACAGGTTGTTTTGCTTGCAAGAGTGCAGACTGCAGACACGAACACGGAATTCAATTCTTGTTCAGAGTAGAAACCCAAACTACGCAGGCGTTGATGATGACCACATCAAGGAAACGGATAAGAAAAAACATATCTGCATTGTGCCATTGTCTATGCATTTGTTTGTCCAGTATATCAACCAAGAATATGCTGACCACGCCAGTCTGTTGTAATCCTGCTTCGACGAATGGCAACATTCAGGTCTCTTTTTTTGGGGAACATTCAGGTCATGTTGACTGTAAAATTTGTGCCACAATACCAAAATTTGGAATTATGGAGTATTTCTAAACACGTTAAAAAGTTGTTCCTAATTAAATACTCAGAGAGCTGGTTCTCAAAAAAAATTTTCTAGAGAGCCGTTTTGGATATCAACAAGCTGTTCCTGGGCATGTGCGACAGGAGCGACCGCCTAGGGCCCACGATAACCCAATATATATACACACACACATATATATATATATATATACCTATATATAACTTGTTCAGAAGTATATAAGGGTATATGCTTGTGTCGTTAATTTTCAAACAACCACTAGCAACAACATGAAGAAGACAACTAGCAACTATACTGAGAACTTATCTAGGCAACTCAAGTGTCCAACTCGGAAACTCGTCAATTTGGAAACACTGCAAATTTGGAATTATGGAGTATTTCTAAACACGTTAAAAAGTTGTTCCTAATTAAATACTCAGAGAGCTGGTCCTTAAAAAAAATCTAGAGAGCCATTTTGGATATCAACGGGGCCATTGCTAGGAATGCACGAGGGGGCGACCGCCTAGGGCCCACAAAAGTTAGGGCCCTTGCCCATGTATATATACCTATATATAACTTGTTTAGAAGTATATAAGAGTATATGCTCATATGATTAATTTTCAGTTAGCCACTAGCAACAATATAAAGAAGACAACTAGCAACTATACTAAGAACTTGTCTAGGCAACTCAAGTGTTCAACTCAAAACTCGTCAATTTGGAAACACCGTAAATTTGGGAACTTGTCAACTAAACGAACGAATGCTCGTTCATAAGATCGATGCCTAGCTCGACTCAACTAGCTTGCATCTTATTTACTTGCTAATTAAACTAAGAATTTGACAACTAGTAGAGAATTTGACAACTAGTAGTTTATTAGATATTTAAATTCTTCAGTTCAAGTATTCAAAGAAAAATTTTGGTTCAAGATTGGTAGTCTAGAACTCTAGATTTTCAGTGCCTGTGATTGTGTTTGGTGACTAACAAAAAGTTACGTATTAGTTGAAGGAATGAAGCATTTTTTGGAAGGTTGGTGCTTTTGCCTTTTAGTGTCATAGTATGACTGATAACTACTTAGTTATATGTCTTGGTTAACTGAAAAATCTCATAAAATGGTTTTTTTATGTGGTTTCATTCCTAAAGGGCATATTTGGAACGTATGAATTTCACAAGAAACACCATAAATTTCTCGAGATCCAAATAATCCCTTTAGGTTATATGTCTCTTGCAACTTGCAAGAGAAATTTAGTATGTATAATCTTGCTCATACAGTAGGATATTGGTTATCTAGAAGTATTTTCATTTGTTATTGGTAAACATTAGGTTAGCCATCCATTTATCGTTGCAGTTGTTAAGGACTCCGAATTCCATTTCCTTCAGCACTTTTGCATTCAAAACAAAGAACTTGGCGAAGTCAACATCTGGCCTCTTGCCATCATAATTCTTCACCAGCATTTTTTTTTTAGATGGAGCACAAGGCATTCAATTGGATCTAGTGGGTCATACTTCCGCAGATTTTTCGTGTCCTTTTGTGGGTGCGACTGGAAATAGAAAGAAGAAACAATACGAAAGCAATTTCTCACAAGCTGGCAACACAATAGTTGACTAGATCATATGTCAATCAAATGATTTAAAGCGAGCAAAGATGAATACTCACAATGACATACGGCCTCTCCAAGCAGGGGAAGCACTTGAGGAAGTGAACAACTGCATCCAGATTAGGGCCAGCAGAGTCAAGAACCAAAACCTTCAGAGTGCGCACCGTGGTTGTCAAGCTGACGGCAATCATTTCCTGTACAAAAAACAAATGCATATCAAGAATAATAGCCCGCATGTAGGAATGCCGAATGCGCGATGCAAGAAGGATGCTGTTATGAATAGCGCTTGTATTGATATGAGACCCAAAGGGTCATATATATATAGGAGAGTACAAGAGATATAAGGAAACAAATAAGAGTCCTATTCTATCTCTAATACCTTATCTCTAATACCCTTAACACCCCCCACAAATGCAAGGCGTATGCAATAGCATTGCATTTGAAAAAGGGTTAATACTAAAACAAAAAAAATATCCAACATCCGAGTCGTGATAAAGTCGTCGTTGCGTGCAGTCGTCGAATACACTGTCAAATCAAGCCGAAGAGGAATAGATAGAAGCATGACGGCACAGATCGAAGCCTGAGACGGCAGCGGCGCAGTGCACAAGAAGCGCAACGGAGGCGCAGTGCAGAAGAAGCGCGGCGGCGCAATGCACAAGAAGCGCAACAGAGGCGTGGTGCAAAAGAAGCGCGGCGACGCAATGCACAAGAAGCGCGGCGGAGGCGCGGTGCAGAAGAAGCGCGGCGGCATCATAAAGACTTCTACGATCTGCAGCGGCTCAAGGAAAAGAGCAGCGACTGCTATGCAAAAGAAAATTCCTACACTGCTATGACTGACAATAAATTTGTGGACTCGCACGGCTTGGACGAACGAAAAGATCAGAAACTACGGATTTTGGATGGACGCAACGGAAGACTCAAAACTGACTCTGAAGACTGACTCTGCGACGACGTAACTTGACAGAAGTAAAACTAACTCAACCGAGCCCGAAAAATAACTCAGATACTAGCGAGTAGCGACAGCAGCATAGACCATCCATCTTCAGCAGCATAGACCATCCATCTCTCCCCTCGCGTCTCACGGCCCTCCTCACTCCCGCAGCAAAACTCCTTGAGGCGAGCTCTCCAGGCGACGGCAGAGGCGACTCCCCAGGCGACGGCGCAGATGCAGTCGCCCAAGAAGAGGAGCGACGACAGAGGGCCAGCGGCGGCCAGATCCGGCGCGGCGTCGACGAAGAGGCCAGATCCGCGGGGAGAGAGCCGGAGGCGGCTGGATCGGGCTGGACCGAGAGAAGGCGGCGGTGATCGAGGCGACAATGGCGCGGATCCGAGGCGGCGTCGGGGTGCCTGGCTCCGGGCGCAGGCGGCCGAAGATGACCGCGACGGGCGGCTGCAGGGGCTGCTTTGCGGAGTCGCCGGGTCCGGTGGCGGAAAGGCCGGAGTTGGAGGCGAGCGGCGGTGGCGGAAGAGCCCGGCGACCACGACGGGCGGCTTCTTGGCGGCCTCGGGCGAGCCTGGATCCGTCTGGATCCAAGCGGGACGGCGGCCGAAAGCCACTGCAGAGTCGGCAACCACGACGGATCCGGGATGGCGACCACGGCGGCCGGATCCGACGGGTCTCGTCGGTCGGATCTGACGAATCCGGCGACGGCGGCGAGCCGGAGACGAGGAGGCGATGACGTCGTTGAGCAGGCCAACAAGGTGGCCGCCCCTGGGAGAGTAGAACGATCCTCCCAGGGGCAGTAGATGCGGAAATAGATGAGGTTAGGGTTTCAACCTAAGCTCTGATACCATGTTATGAATAGCGCTTGTATTGATATGAGACCCAAAGGGTCATATATATAGGAGAGTACAAGAGATATAAGGAAACAAATAAGAGTCCTATTCTATCTCTAATACCTTATCTCTAATACCCTTAACAGCTGCTACCTGAAAAACTATGGTTCCAAGGTGGAGTTTGGATATGCCCTTGGACAGCAAACCCAATATCTACAGATTAGGTGCTCGGATTACTGGGATAATCGCCGGACCATGGTCCGGATCAAGTGGTAGCAATCTCTCAAGGCAAGGGACATCCTCGATGACCAGTTCTTGGAACTTGATAGCATCTTCTCTGTCCCAAGGAGCACGGACGCCGATGCTTCTAAGAGTTGGGGAGCTGATGCGGAGGCGACCAATGCCCACATTCCGCTCCAGAAAAAGGCTCTCCAAGACAGGGCAACGGGACAGCACGCCATGGAGGGCGTCCTCCGAGATGGTGACGCTGTATAGGGTGAGCCGCGTGAGGTGCGGGAAATTCAGCGACGGTGCGATCTCGTTGGGGAAATGGCAGCAACCAAACTTAGCCACGCGGAGCGTTGGCGCGAAGCGGAGCGCGGACGGCGGCAGCGGGTACAGCAACCGCCGGTCCTCGATTCGTACCTGACCTCGATCAACTTTTGTTTTTTTTCTGATTTCAGGAAATCTTTGCAAATTGCAAGTGCTTAAAGATAGTGCTGGCCAAATAGACGGCACGACACGATTCACTTAGTTCATCAGCCTAGATAGGCCATGCCATGTCGTCTATGGGCTGAGCCTCAGGCCTAGGCATGGCCCACTGAGGTCACGGATCGTGCTGTGTCGGTCCAAGCCCATTTAGCCTGACAGATCGAGGAGCCCGTTTAGCCTATTTCGACCCGAAATTTTTAAAATTTGTAATAATTCTAAAAAATGTAGAATTCAAAAAATATATAATGAATTATAGAAATGTAATAATGAGCTTTATTAATATCTAAATGATTGTCTCGTTAAAAACTTTATCAAGTAAAAACTCAACTTGAGAAAACCTTACATAGAAAACAGAGTACAACCTACAGCTCTCTAGTATATGTAAAAAATGAGAAAAGGTACAACGTACATTCATGCTCTAAATGTCATCATCTAGATAAAGATTACTGCACGTGTCTGCTAACTATCAGCTTGTTCCCAGTCTTTTACTGTTAGAAATACTTCTACCATCTCGCTCATAAAACTTGTTCTACTTCTACCATCTCGCTCATGAGACTTATTCTTCTCTCCTCTAATATTCTTCCAGAAAGACTAAAAGTAGGCTCAGAAGAGGAGGAAGGGAGGATGCGGCGACTAACCTCGTGCCGCTAGATCGAGAGGGGGCTGAGCTCGCATCGCCAGATCAGGAGGAGGCCGATCTTACACCGCCGCCACGGGGGAAGGCCAAGCTCGCTCCGTTGAATCGAGAGGAGGCCGAGCTCACGCCGCCAGGGTACAGAGGGAAGCCACCATCCTTCACCCATCAGGGATCACCGGTCGGTCAGCCGCTCTCCTCTAGGGTTCACTCGCTGGGGAACGGGAATCGCGCGAGGTCGGCTCGCATCGTGTCGAGGCCGCTGCTATCTCATAGTGTTACTGGACCAGGCTTGTTCATGGGCTTCCGTTTGAAGTGTTTTGAGCTACCACATATCGGGAGGTATTGGGAGAAATTTTTGTACGGATAACCCATTTTTTATTCGAAAATACAGAAATATACCCGCGACAAATTTTTTTACACAAATAGGCTCGAGTCGCCAAACCATTGGGCGATTTACGCTTGTCGCCCCACCAAAACGCGACTTATAAAGAATCTGGTAACCGTTGGGCGATTAAATGCAATCGCCTCCCCGTTAAGCGATTCAATTGAATCGCCCCCCCCCCGGTTCGGCGACATAAAGAAGAGTCGCCCAACGGGGAGGCGACTGCATGTGAATACAGCCCGACGGCCACGCCCGTTTTCTTCCCCACGCCTGCTCGCCATTCACTCTCCACCGCGCGAGAAGACGGAGCAGAAGAGAGGAAGGAAGAGGAGGAGGAGAGGGGAAGAAGAGAAGGAGAGGGAGAGGAGAGGGAAGAAGAGAAGGAGAGGGGGAGGAGAGGGAAGAAGAGAAGGAGAGGGAGAGGAGGAGAAGCCGCGGGATTTGCAGGCATTTTCCTAATTTTAGAAAATTTATTTTAGAAAATTTGTTTAGATAAATTTAGTTTAGAAATCTAGTGTAGATATTTAGTTTACAAATTTAGTTTAGATATTTAGTTTAGAAAATTTAGTTTAGAAAATTAGCTTAGATATTTAGTTTAGATATTTAGTTTAGAAAATCTAGTTTAGAACATTAAATTTAGAAATGTAGATGCAGTTTACAAATTTAGATGTACAAATTTAAATGTAGAAAAATATAGTTTTTTGTATAATATTTGTAATGCATTATTGTGGAAAATTTACTTTAGAAAATTTGTTTAGATAAATTTAGTTTAGAAAATGTAGTGTAGAGTGTAGATATTTAGTTTACAAATTTAGTTTAGATATTTAGTAGAGATATTTAGTTTAGAAAATTAGCTTAGATATTTAGTTTAGATATTTAGTTTAGAAAATCTAGTTTAGAACATTAAATTTAGAAATTTAGATGCAGTTTACAAATTTAGATGTACAATTTACTTTAGAAATTTATTGTAGATCATTCAATGTACAAATGTAGATGCAGTTTACAAAATTGAAATGAAGAAAATTTAAATGTAGAAAATTGTTGTGTCGAAAATTTGTATACTATTTTTCATGTATTATTGTAGAAAATGTAGTGTACAAATTTACATTTAGATAATTTTACAGTTATGGCGGGTGACTAGCGGTACACGCTGTTGGACGAGCACTTGGACCGCGTGCACCGCGCTTCCCGTCGTGCGCCGCTACCGGGGAGCACGGACGAGTTGACTGAGCTGGGAGTGGTCCGGACACGCACACCTCGTGTGGCCTGGGGACTCGACCCCCGTTAGACTGTCAGGTTTGCACTACGCCAACGTTTTAGTATTACCATAAAAATATTTAATGCTGACCTTCACTTTATTTGCAGGCTGCGGGATGCCGGACTTCTCCCTCTTGCCCGGATGGTGCAGGCCACGGATGAGGACGGAGGTGCCTTGGCCGGGGAGGGGGACGAGGCGGGCGTGGAGCGATCACGACGCTTCCCGTTCGACCGTTCCCTGCTGACGGCTTTGGTGGACCGTTGGCGGCCCGAGACACACACTTTCCATCTACCAGTCGGGGAGATGGCGCCGACCCTGCAGGACGTGTCCGTACTCCTTGGCCTTCCGGTCGCGGGAGACGCTGCCTTCCTACCGGAGGCTCCCGCCGAGTGGCGCGAGGACCTGCTCGGCAGATTCCAGGTGGTCCTTCCACCGGCCGATCAGCACCACATCTTCGACGAGAGGCAGAAGCATGGACCGACGCTGAGGTGGCTGGCACAGTACCGGGTACGTGGTGTTTCAAGTCGATCGCGTCTTCGAAACTCTTATTTGTGCAATTACATACTAATAAAAACTTGTTCGCATTCAGGTTGAGCGCATGGTTGCAGATGCTGACGATTACCAGGTCGCGCGCCACCTGGAGGCTTACTTGCTGTGGCTGTTTGGTTGTGTGCTCTTCACCACCACCCACCTGATCGTTTTACTTTTTCGGACCCTCGTCACCCGCCGCCTCGTAATCCGTTGCACCGGAGGACGGCCAAGCGGGGCCGTATGGCAGGACGCGGGCGCGGTGATGGAGCACCTTAGGGTGGGGAGTGAGGGGTGTATGTCATGCATGTAATGGATAAATACGCGGCATGTTACTGCGTTATATTATAAAGTTCATTTAAATTCAAACAATGCTATTATCTCTTCTTTTCGTATAGAAAATTATTTCTATATCAAGTAATGTGACAAATATTAAATACCAGTTCTTGTGTGACTTAATTACGAAATTACAAAATAATGCGACATATACCAGTATATGTGACTATACCACATTTTTTACGAGTTTCAAATTACAAAATTCACAAAACCCTTAACAGGATTGGCGAGCAGGCGTGGGGAAGAAAAGAGGGCGTGGCCGTCGGGCTGTATTCACATGCAGTCGCCCCCCCCCCCGGTTGGGCGACTTTTCTTTATGTCGCCGAACGGGGGGCGATTCAATTGAATCGCTTAACGGGGAGGCGATTACATGTAATCGCCCAACGGTTACCAGATTCTTTATAAGTCGCTTTTTGGTGGGGCGACAAGCGTAATTCGCCTAATGGTTTGGCGACTCGAGCCTATTTGTGTAAAAAAATTTTGTCGCGGGTATATTTCTGTATTTTCGAATAAAAAATGGGTTATCCGTACAAAAATTTCGGTATTGGGACGTATCACAGGAGTATCGCAATTAACTTTGTTTATTTTCATAATTAAATTGCATGGATACTTTCCAATACCATATCGCCATATCGCGTACGGTAACGGCTGTTATGGGCCGTATCGGTGCTTCATAAGCTACAACAGGGAAGTAGGCAGGACCATCTTGGTGTGGCTGAAAGGGGCAATGTTATTGTACTTTAGTACAGGGTAAATTTTAATATGTAACCAGAGGAGATGGACAATAAGAAGCTGGTGATTACAAACCATGATCCCCTTATTAGGATGATACTCATTAATTGAAACATGATTGATTGCTGAAGGAAATAAAGCAGTCCACTGGCAGATTCTGTCGGTTATCTTCATTAGCCACGAAGGTACTGCAGTATGAGATATATGAACAGTATAATTCCAATGCTCAAAGATTGACATTTGAATAACAAATGGTTACATTTTTTAGAATGAGAAATGTGAGCATACTAGTAATCAGCCAGAAAAGCATCATCGTCTTTTCAATTGAGAACGGGAAAATTTGAAAGCATGACAACTGAGTAACTACAAGTACCAGATAGAAAGTTGTCTGCTAGCAGGATAGTTAGACTGGAAGTGTACAATTAACCCAAATGCAATACTTTCAAAAGGAAAAATGCAATTCTGTTGTAGAAGGGTTACTAATTAAATAAACAAATGAGCAAAAACCATCAAGGATTTTACTCCAGACTACTCCCAAAAGATAACAGATGATGATACAAATAATATTGTTATTCTTGCTAATGAGAAGACAAGAAAATTGTCACCCCAATGACCCATCAAATATTCGAACAAACTTTCCACCTACATTAAATTTGTAGGCCACGATGTAAGAACACTCCAAAGACATTTAGAGCCTGTTTGGACTAGCTTCAACTACAGCCCTAGTTTATGCTTTTCTTACAGCTGATGCTAGACCAAATTACTGGGAACTTGTTGGACTTTTCCTGTAAGCAAAAAAAAAAAACTCTTTGCACTAGCCAGTGCCCAGTAGGAGGAGCTTATAAGCTGATGGATAAGCTAACTTATTTGGTATGCTTAAGCTTAGCCAAACAGGCCAATAGATGACCATGATCTTGCACATATTATTTACTGCATAAAAAAGAATGGAACTTCTCTCAGCCAAGAAAGCTAGTTGCTGTTCGACCAGCAACACCAATCATTGTGAGCTGTCTTCTAGGAGCACTAGTTGCTCGGTAATTCTCACACACTCAAATGACTTTCCTCATTTGTCCGGATTATAGAAGTGCGCTGAAATTTCAATTCTGTTTATCCAGTGCTCAAATAATTGCTTCCTGTCATCCAGTCCCTTTACATAGATAAACTCTCACAGATTGAACATGCAAAGCTTATTGTTATTGGAATCGAATAACATTGAGCAACTACAAATCCCACCAAATGCCTCCTGGGAAGCACGCAAGGGACAACTTCCAACTATGCAGTAGCATGCGTGATCTTTAGTTGGACAACAAAATAATACAGCTAAAATTTGCAGATTTTGGTCAGAGAAATACTATCCAACAGTATATTGTTCCGACGAGATAGATGATAGCCGTTGGATCCAAACCGCATGAATCTCAAAACTCTTCTATTACTGCCGCTCCTCCGCTCCCGCAGCGACCCGTCTCCTTTCTCCCCCGCTCCCTTTCGTTCTTCCTCCCTTGCTGCCGCCACCATCCCCTCAAATCTCCTCCACCGCCGGTCCCACCTCATGCTAGATCCGGTGGCCTGGAGGGACGCCGCTGCCAGATCTGGTGTCGGAGGAGGGAAATCCACCTCCCCCGCTACAAGTTCACCCTCCTCGGGCATAGAAGGAGGTTGAGGGGAGGCAGCGGCCTGGCGGTGGGTGGCGGCGGGGGCAATGGGTGGGGTAGAAGGGCGGTGGTGGCAGTAAAGTTGGGCGAGGCGGCACGGCGGGGAGGGGTCGGGGGGCTGCGCGGCGAGGCAACGACGGTGCCATCGCCGCGGGTGGTGGTTGTTAGATATTTGCATACGACCATCGACCATGTTGTGTTGACTGTGGTCGACCTCTCGTGGTTGTTACGTACCATAAATCATGCATATCTTTTCAGATCTCTTCCTTCCCTATCTCCCGGATATTGTTTATATAAACCGGTTATTTAGATATAGAAAGAAGATGGCTATATATTTAACTCTTGATTCATTAATCAAGTGATTGCATGATTTCTCCCAAACACTATACGCATTCATGATATCAGAGCCAAGAGGTTTTAAATTCAAGACCCGGTTGATTTAATTAAAAAAATAATTATATCCCACTTCTATTCCACGTCTTAGGCCTGTAGAAGCCTATACGTGAAGGGATTGTTGGAGTACAAGTGAATTGTCCATCTCTCCTCATCAGCATAATATTTTGGGTGAACTAGCTGGTGCATGCAACTCAATATGGTACCAGAGCTATGAGGTCTTAGGTTCAAGATCTGGCTGCGCAATTAAAAAAAATTGCAGCTCACTTTTATTACACATCTTATACTTGAAAGAGCCTACATGGAGCTTATACAAGAAGGGAGTATTGGAGTATAAGTGAATTGTTTGTCTCTCCTCATCAGCTTAAGTTTTTGAATGAATTAGCTAGTACATGCAACTCAATAGATTTTAGTGGTGGAGGTAACGGGGGCGACGGAGGAAGCACATGGAGCTGATCGGGGTGGGGCGCCGACGAGATACACTCTGTCCCGTTGAAAGTCCTCCCAACGGGTAGTTGCTGTCTTTTGGTTAATACTCACAGGCCTGCGGCAGGAGCCCCTTCTCATGCACCACTCCTGCGCAAGCCACCCATATCAAGAATTCAAGATATCGCGAGGACCACGAGAAGGAAAGAAACCAAACCTTGCAGGCAAAGACTACGGGAGCAAGGAGATAGGGGGCGCGCACCCCAGTTCTTCAGCCTCCGGTTCTTCAAAGACTTCCACTTGGGAAATCTGCATCCACATGGCCAGTATCGCATCAAATCAAACTCACACGAACGCTTGAGAAGAGAATCAAAGGAAAAGGGGAAAGAAACAAAGGCGGGATTTGGCGAGTAGAAAGAACAAAATTGGTACGTGGTGGACGAGCTAGGATTGCTCGGGCTGGCAGATGAAGTGGGGGACGTAGAAGAGGGTGGGGATGGAGCTGACGGCGTAGTCCCCGAGGCTTCTCCTCCGCCGACGCCGCCGCTTCTTGGGTCGCCTTGTCCTCCATTGCCGCTTTGAGTCAAGGAGGATGCACGTGCTCGCTTCCGTAGCTAGACGATGCCTCGAGTTGTGTGGCGTGGGCCGTACCGTGGGCTTTGGGTTGTTTTGGGCCCTGGGCCAGGTGAGATATGGGCGCACTTTCCTCCGGCCAAACTTAATAGCATCCCATAACTTCTCTATTGAAGGCTAGGGTAAATCCTGGCACCTGCATGGTTTTGTTTGACTGCCGTATGTAGGGCCGTGCCATGTGTGACTTGAGGGGTGTTGTTGATATACAACGTATCATGTATGCACGATGGACATGAGGTGGTGCCCACTAACCTGAGTTCTATCCCTAAACATCGGCAGGTTTGTCTTACAGTACTCGAAGTATACACATGTTTGTAGGTGGAAAAGCACGCAACAATGTAAGAGGGACATTTTAGTCTTTTTTTTATAGGTTCAAGTGTATATAGATACCCTATATGACTTCTTTTGTTACGTACCATGGATCATGCGTATCTTTTCAGGTCTCTTTCTTCCCTATCTCCCGGGTATTGTTTATATAAACCGGTTGTTTAGATATAGAAGGAAGATAGCTATATATTTAACCCTTGATTCATTAATCAAGTGATTGCATGATTTCTCCAAAATACTACACGCATTCATGATATCAGAACCAAGAGGTTTTAAGTTCAAGGTCCGATTGGTGCAATTAAAAAAATAATTATAGCTCACTTCTATTTCACGTCTCAAGCCTGTGGAAGCCTATACGTGAGGGGGGTTGTTAGAGTACAAGTGAATTGCACACCTCTCCTCATCAGCTTAAGTTTTTGAGTGAACTAGCTGGTGCATGCAACTCAATATGGTATCAGAGCCATGAGGTCTTAGGTTCAAGACTCGGCTGGCGCAATTAAAAAAATAATTGCAGCCCATTTCTATTCCACATCTTAGACTTGAGGGAGCCTACACAGAGCCTACACGTGAGAGGAGTATTGGAGTATAAGTGAATTGTTCGTCTTTTCTCATTAGTTTAAGTTTTTGGGTGAATTAGCTGATGTATACAACTCAATAGCTTCCGCTGATCGTGGTGGCGCGGTGACGAGATACACTCTGTTTTGTTGAAAGTCCTCCCAATGAGTAGTTGCTCTCTTTTGGTTAATACTCACAGGCTTGCGGCAGGAGCCCCTTCTCATGCACCACTCCTCCTGCGCAAGCCACCCATATCAAGAATTCAAGATATTGCAAGGACCACAAGAAGGAAAGAAACTAAAACTTGCAAGCAAAGACTATGGGAGCAAGGAGATAGTGCGCGCGCGACCCAATTCTGCATGTTGGCCCAGATCCGAGGTGAGAAGCACAAGGGAGTGAAGAAAGAATGAGCGAAAACAAGATTAGGAACTATTTTTCATCCGGTAACACACGCCTACTATGACTTCCTCTTGTATTCACTGTTTTTCTTCTCGAAACTCACTTAGACTTCACAATGATTACAGGGTATATATACTACTGAGTCACACAGGCCACTCACCCACTACGACTCCTGCCTTTGTTGCTCCCCAGGTCTGCCGCTCAGCTCAGCCGCTCATGTCTGCTACAGAGTCTAGCCGTCTGCCCATGCCGCTTCGCTCAGCCGCCCCACGACTGCTACATCGACCAGCCGTCTGCCCATGCCGCTTCGCTCAGCCACCCCCAATTGCTACAGCAACCAGTGATTTTTCCATACCAGGCAGTTCACCGACCAAGGAATGGCCTGCGTCATCCATGACGACTCGTGCTGACGCCTGCACAACCACAGACACTGGCTTCAACCTCGACTATTTCTCGACTGCTTCTCCGATCTGAGCTTGGCTTCGACCACGGTACTGCAGCTACGACCACTGCAGACACAAGCACCAAGACCACGGTCACGCAGAAGTTATGACCGCGGCGCTTATGACCACAACGCCGATAGTTATGACCACACAGCAACCTGGTCGTTACATGTGGTCGTAACTGACCACCGACTATCGACTACAGTAGCTCCAACTACCGACCATCGACCATAGTAGCTCCGACTATCGACCATAGCTGCGACCACTGTATAGTACTCGATACACGAGTATATTTGGCTACGACTACTATACAGAATACGACACACTAAGACACGATTACGACTAACTCGAACACACCGAGTAGTTTGACTACGACCACACTCAATAAGTAGCTACAATTACCGAATACAGCTACAAGTTAACAACAAAATTATTTCCAACACTGCAGCCTCTGGTTCTTCAAAGACCTCCACTTGGGCACCGGCGCTCGGTAAATCTGCATCCACATCGCCAGCATCGCATCAAATCAAACTCACATGAACGCTTCAGAAGAGAATCAAATGAATAGGGGAAAGAAACAGAGGCGGGATTTGGCGAGTAGAAAGAACAAGATTGGTACATGGTGGACGAGCTGGGATTGCTCAGGCTGGGAGAAGAAGTGTGGGACGTAGAAGAGGGTTGGGATGGAGCCGACGGCGTAGCCCCCGAGGCTCCTCGAGGTCGACGACGAGGATGGCTTCTCCTCTGCCGACGCCGCCGCTTCTTGGGTCGCCTATCCTCCATTACCGCTTCGAATCAAGGAGGATGCACGTGCTCGCTTCCATAGCTAGACGACGCCACGAGTTGGGCGGCGTGGGCCGTACCGTGGGCTTTGGGTTATTTTGGGCCCTGGGCCTAGTGAGATATGGGCGCACTTTCCTTCGGCCCAACTTAAGAGCATCACATAGCTTCTCTGTTGAAGGCCGGGATAAATCCTGCCACCTGCATGGTTTTGTTCAACTTTGCCGCATGTAGGACCGGCCCGTGTCGTGTGTGACTTGAGGGGTGTTGTTGACATACAGCGTATCATGTATGCACGGTGGACATGAGGTGGTACCCACTAACCCGAGTTCTATCCCTAAACATCGACAGGTGTGTCTTACATTACTCGAAGTATACACGTGTTTGTAGGTGGAAAAGCACACAACAATGTAAGAGGGCCATTTTAGTCTTTTGTATAGGTTCAAGAGTCTATAGATACCCTATGTAACTTCTTTTGTCACTTGATCTTTTAAGAAATATAAACAGTTACTCAAATTGGTGTGTCTGCGGGAGCACCCCTCACGCGAGGAAACCCCATGTAGGCCACCGACAGGAGCACGTGATTCTCTTGGACCCTAAACATGTATAAATCTAGTGTCATTTTTATTATAGTGGACACTGACTCATCACATGGTCGTCATCCACACCACCCCGTGTTTGGGTTTTACACCTACAACTAGGGGTGCAATCGGAGTTGGAATATCCTATTTCTTTTTTTATCGGAACTGGAGTCAGACATAAATAGTACTAGGTACCCATTTGTTCCTTCTGTATTCGCTATGTAAGCTTTCAGTCAGTCAAAGGATAGAAAATAGTAGTAGATCCAGTAAATTGGATCATCGGTGCCATCACATGCTAATCTCACTTGGGCAATTAGGGTCACTTCCTATATACATAGTGTTACCTTTGATTATACTAAGGCTGTTGGAGTCACAAGACCCTAGTAGACGAAAATTATGTTCTTTTTTGTACCCCTTATATAGAACATTAGATAGTAGAGACGTAACCAGAGCAGGTACAGATAGATATTGCTCATCTCATATCCTATTTTATATTTTTCTTGAGGTTAGAGTCAACACAAACAGTGCCAGATACCTATTGCCCCTTTCATTTTAGCTTTACAATCCTTTGATTAGTTGATCGGATAAAAATTATCTGTTCCTTTTGTATCCCTACCTACCACACGTATGGTTTGCTAGACGTAGACACTTATTTTACTCAATCAAGCTATGATGTCAGATTAAGCCGATTCATACGAAAGTGTGGCAAGCCATGCGACACCAATCTTGTTAGCGACTAATCCGGGTTTGTCATATCAGACTAACTGACTAAGTACTAACTAGTACTGTGTGTGTTGTCAACACTGGACATAAGGTCGACGTAGCAGAACCCTCCTACATCTATAGCCAAACAGAGTCCACGGTCCGTGGACCCCGGACCACGGTCCAAGCGCACTTGAAAAGTAGCTTCTCCTCGTGCTCTCCACCGATCCGGCTGGCTGCACCGCCCGGCCGGCCGGCCCTAGGTTGATCTTCTTCAATCTCGATGGGACTTGCCAAGCCTGCCATACACAGTACTGCGTTCAATGAGAAGTCAAGGACAGAACATGGTCATATACCTCACTCTTCTCGGTTCTAGATTTGCAGCAAAAACATGTCCGAAGTCCAAGCCCAGCCGAGAAGTTCTAAGTTCCTATTCTCCTTGTGCTAGCCTCTTCTCCATCTACCAAGAGTCCAAGATCCCCTGCACTGCATGTTCGCTTTAGGGCAGTCGATCATGTCGTACTCTGCGAATTTTAGACGTTTCTAGCACTGTTGATACCCAAAATTCCAAAAATAGCCGCGTTGAAAACACAATTCCAAAAATAGCCCCCAAACGACCGCACGATTAACGGCAACGCGACACGTGTCCAGTGGTGCGGCCGGGGAGCGCACCACACCTGAGTGGTGCGGTCCCCGACCGCACCACACCCCCGCCGTACGTGCCACGTAGATGGTGCGGTGCCGCACCGCACCACTCCCCTAATGGTGCGGCACCACACCGCACCACTCCGCCGTGGGTCCCACCCCCCCGGTTAGGGTTTGCACGGGTAGGATTAATTCAAGTTATTTTTGTATGCATTTGTAAAGATAATTTTTTAAATAAAAATTTATGTGTATATATGAAATGATGTGTGAAAAAATATGAATTTGAAGTGGAGTCGACTTTACTGCTTGTGTAAATAGTTGTGCAATTTTGAAAATTAAAAATATTGGTTGGTAGAGTACGAACGAAATTTGTGTGAAGTAACGATTAGTGTTTTTGTGATTTTCCTATATTGCTGACCGTGAAAAATGTGTTCAAGTGACAATAACAAATTTCGATCATGGTATATTGTTTTATTGGAAGCAATTTAAAGAAAAATTTTTCGAGCACAAATGTGATATGAACAATTGGAGGAAATGAAGGAAAGTGATATTGAACATGTATGATTATAAGTTTTGTTAATTTTGTAGTTGTGAATCAGAAAAAAATTTGAAAAAATTGTAAAACAAGTTTATGTTGAGTATATGTTGTAGATGCATAAAAAATTTGGGTAAAATTTTTTTAGGAACGATTGTGCCTAGAACGATCGATATATAAAGTGGTAAGTGACTTTTAGGGTTTGGTATGTTTTAAGGGTTTGCAATCCGCGTGATGTTTGTATGTTTTGTCAATTTTGTAGTTATAAACCGCGTAAAAATAAGATAAAGTTGTAATAGAAGTTTATGTTCAATGTAAGTTGTAGATGCATAAAAAATTTGGGTACATTTTTTTAGGAACGATTCGATACATAAAGCGGTAAGTGATGTGACCAGTGGCATGTGGCATGTGTGGAACTCTGTACTTCTAATGTTCAGAATTCCACCACTAGTCCTAACATGCATGCCTTAGGGGAAATAACTTGCTAGGTCTATTACATCATGGAATGCGAAAATACGAGATATTAAACTTCATAATACAGTTGGGAGTAACATGCCGCGTAGATTTTTATTACATGCATAACATATAGCATGATATGCGACTAACCCACCCAACTGCTCGTACGACCTACTGTGTGGACCGGGGCCACTTTCCCTTCCTTGCCCGCTCGGCATTGAACTCCTCTCCGGCCTCTTTTGCCTTAGCCGCAATTTCCCTCTTTCTCTCGCGCTCCATCTCGCGAGCCTCCCGCTCCGTACGCGTGCACGCTTCAAGATGAGCTTGCGTCTCGCGCTGTATACGCAGGGTGTGCTCGTGCTTGCGGCGCTCCTCCTCCAGCAACTCCTTCTCCTTTGTGACATTCCACTCCTCGAAGTCAAGGGTCCATTGGTCCTCAGGGTGGATCTCAAGATCGATCCATTTGCGGTAGCCACACAGGGGCTCCGGAGACTGTAAATACATTGGAGATATTGTTAGTGCGTGTTGTGAAGGAGACTAGGTAGGGGAAAATGTTGCATGTGGTCATTACCGGCTGCCGATAGGTTGCGGTGTCAAAGCGGCGGTTGGGGTAGTCACTGGAGTAGTTTGCGCAACCCCAGTAACGCATACCTAGACTGATGCGGTGCTTAGACTTGAAGAACTTGCACACGTCCCCGCACCAACAAAGGGGAGGTGTCTCCCCCTCAGGTGGTAGTTGTGGCGAACGCTCGGTGGGGACGTCCGGGATTGGGTTGTTGCTACGCGGGCGCTCTGGGGGGGGACCTTTCATCGTAGCACGATGGGCTTGTTCTATCCGGACCTGTATCGCCCTTATTTTCTCATCGCGTGCGGCATCGCGGGCCGCAGCTGACCGTGCTATGTCACGGGTCTCCTTCCAATCCTTCACCATCTTGTCCCATTGCTTCTTCTTGCCTTTGTCCATCCTGGTTGGGTGAGGGTGAGGGAAGCGCGATGTAGTATGGGGTTTGGATGGGCAATGTTCGCTGGGAAATGGAATGCATACGAATTTATAGGGGTTGTTTTGTCTCTACTCGTACGTCTAAAGCTGGTCCGCGTGGTGGTAGCAGTGAGTAAAGATGGGAGTGCTGCGGTATCACTGAAAAAGGTCCCGTTTTGTATACGTACTCTGAGCAAAGCTGCCCTGAATTGTCATCTCACTGAGCAAAGCTGACCTCTTGTTGTCATGTCACTGAGAACAGATGCCCTCTTTAGTACTGCCACTGCCCAAAGCTGGCATGTTCTGTCGTCGCACTGAGTAAAGCTGGGCCGTTTTGTCATGTCACTGCGCAAAGCTGGCATTTTTTGTCATCTCACTGAGCAAAGCTGCCCCGTTTTATCATGTCACTGCGCAAAGCTGGCATCTTTTGTCATCTCACTGAGTAAAGCTGCCCGTTATGTCTTGTCTCTGGGCAAAGCTGGCCTCTTTTGTCATCTCACTGAGCAAAGCTGCCCCGTTTTATCATGTCACTGCGCAAAGCTGGCATCTTTTGTCATCTCACTGAGTAAAGCTGCCTGTTATGTCTTGTCTCTGGGCAAAGCTGGCATCTTTTGTCATCTCACTGAGCAAAGCTGCCCCGTTATGTCATGTCTCTGCCCAAAGCTGGCATCTTTTGTCATCTCACTGACCAAAGCTGGCATCTTTTAGTCATCTCACTGAGCAAAGCCGGCATATTTTGTCATTTCACTCCGAAAAGCTGTCCTGTGTCATCTCTTTGAACAAAGCTGACCCGTGTTGTCATGTCTCTGAGCAAAGATGGTCTCTTTTGTCATTTCACTGCGAAAGCAGACTTGTGCTGTCATCTCTCAGAGCAAAGATGCAGCAAGATGTCTCGTTTGGTATAAGTAGCACGGTTGGGGTCCCAGCAATTCTTCATTCGAACAAAGAAGTACCCTTTCTTTCGTGCTTGAACAAACCATGTCGGAAGCCGAGGGGCCAGTGGGATTTGGGTCACCGAAGGACGACATTCCCTTAGAAAGGAGGGATATGTTCGGTCCACAGTACCGATTGATGCCAAGTCGACGTGCTCAACCAGCGTGGCCGAAATGCAGGCACAATGAGTACGCGGTCGTGCAGATCTTGGATTCCCCGAACGATGGCGGGCGACGTTTCTTCCGCTGCTCACGCTCCGGGGTACAATTTAGTAGTTTTACTTTTTTGTACTGCATACGGACCCGCGAAGTTTACCGTCCTTATTTTTGCAGATGGCAAAATGCGACTTCTCCCGCTGGATCGACCCTCCTCATGAACGGTATGTTGATCGTTATGTGGATACATTGTGGGCTCGAATATGGGACTTGGAGTACCGAATGGAGAGTCTCACTGAGGAGAACAACGACCTCCGCGAACAGATGCAACGCGAGAGGGGCAACGAGGAGATCGCGAATATAGGAAGCTCATATGATCCCACATGTTGCTGCGCGAACCCGAGCTGCATATGTGCATGCCACTACCACGACGGCCAGCCACGTCCGAGACGGCCCCCTCAGCAATTCTCCATGTGGGTGCCACGAGGCTCGTTTGGCATGTAGGTAACGAGGGTTATGGTTGTGTCGTATTCTAGTTCATGTATGTGTTGCCTGTACTACTTTCCGTAAATTGTTGGGTGTACTACTTTCCATAAATTATGTATGTGCAATGTATGTGTTGTAAGTGCGTGACGCCTTCATGTTATGTGGCCTCTTTCCGTAACGATGTAATGTGCAACGTTGTTAAGCATGCGATGGATTGGTGGTTATCTTCGTGGAGTTGTTATCACAAGTCCCAAAAAATGCAATACTGAGCAAAGATGCCTCATTTTGTCATCCCACTGGGCAAAGGTGGCATGTTTTGTCATGTGAATGCGGAAAGCTGGCCTCTTTTGTCATGTCACTGCGGAAAGCTGGCCCGTTTTGTCAAGTCACTGGGCAAAGCTACCCCATTTTGTCATATCACTGGGCAAAGCTGCCCTCTTTTTTCGTGTCACTGCGGAAAGCTGGCCCGTTTTGTCATATCACTAAGCAAAGGTGCCCCTTTATGTGCGTGTATGAATTGTGTTGTCTGTGTCCTTTGGGCGTGAGGCTGCCCCCCCCAGACAGCCTATAAAACGGAGCCATCCCTCACATGCTCCCTTGCCATGTTATCAGTCACCTCCTGAGTTAGTTGTTCACAAGCAGTGTAGTTTTCTTTCGTGCTCACTCCCCCAGACTAGGCAATGAGTAAGCTCAGCACGTCTTCATGGGCACCGACGGTGATGTGCCCAAATTGCAACACCTTGGTTAGACGTAGGACATCACAGACGGCCGCGAATCCTGGGCGACACTACTACAAGTGCCCCCATCACTCGGTGAGTCAGATTGTTTCGGGTTCATTGAAATCGTGGTGGTATGTTTAAAAAATTTCTTGTCATGCAATCGCAGGAAGCTCATGGTGGTTGCCAATTCTGGGTGTGGGAGGATGAAATGGGCAATAGGACTGCCAATGTTCGCCATGACAGAGTTGTCGTGGGGGGTTGCGACCCCGTCGGGATGCGGCATCGTTTGGACAGACTCGAGTGGAAGATAAATTTAATGTTGTGTGCTATTTTGTTTCTTGTGATTATTGTTATCCTCAAGCTGTAGTGCTGGAGGTTCTCCCCATGTTGTGTTCGTTCGTGTGTTGGTGGTTGTAATACTTGCTACATTTCATGTACGTGCAATGTATGTGTTGTTTCGTGTTGTCATTGCCTGAGGCCTTCGTATTATGTGGGTTGTACGGTGTTGTCATCTCTCAGTTGGTTGTATGGCGTAGTAAATCAAAGAACTTAGAACAACCCTTTTATACTGGAAACCATATTTGAACATCAAACCATCAAGCACTTGAAAAACATCACAAAAATTACAACAGCCCAATTACAAAAATTCATTTATCATCTCGTCGCCGCCGCCTCGGACGACGTATCTGATCCTCCGAGAAGGTGAACCTGCTAGGGGAGCGCGGTGCATCTCGAAGGTCGTACTGCGAGGTCTGCGTCGGAGGCGGTGGTGGGTACATCTCTGTGGGGAGTGCCGATTGCTGGCCTATAATAGAGCTCAGCCAATCGGCGGAGGGGTCTACGTCCTGCAATGGAAAATACAAAAAAGTTTATAAACATTATTTGTATCATGTGGTATGTTCACTACATGCGTACATACCGGTGCATACGGCTGTTGGAATGACGATGACGCTGCGAATTCACCCATGTACTCCTGCGTCGTGTAACCTTGGTACGTCTGCCCGAACCACTCGTACTGCCTTTGCGTGTCTGCTCGGGTGGACTGACCGCCAGCCGCATATGTCGCTATCTGCTGGGGTGTCTCAGGATCGCTATCTGTACGCTCGTCCGCCGCCCTCCGGGATGACGACGGCTGTAGCAACGTGCTATCCCTTCGCAACTGCTGCAAGGAAAACGTGTGTTACGAATAAATGGCAATCGAGTGGACAAACGAACTGATGGCAAATGTCGTACCGCTGGTCCAAAAGGCTGTGAGGACGAGGGAGCGCAGCTGGGATGACCTCCGGACAGCGACGGACGACCGCCGGACAGCGATGGACGACCGCCGGACAGCGACGGACGACCGCCGGACATCGACGGACGTGCGCCGGACTGCGACGGACGACCGCCGGACTGCGATGGACGACCACCGTACAGCGACGGACGTGCTGAAGGTGGTGCCGACGGCGGCGCTGAAGGCTGCTCTCTGCGGACGCGTCGTGCATGGACATCATCCCGGTGCTGACTACAGCTCATGGCCTTGATCGCATTCCTGAGGTCACTGAAGATGCTACGCGCCGAAGCAAGAACCCGGTTGCCGCCCTCCCCACGCTGCAGCATCTGAAAAGCCTCGTTCTCAGCACGACGCATATGCTCGCACTGTACGTAAACAGCAAATGAGTTAAAACGCACTGTACGTAAAGAAACAATGAGTACAAACGTACTGCAGGTGCACGTACCGCCTCGTCAAGACGTGCTGCTCGATGACGGTCTGGGCCGGCCTGTATGGCATCTTCGTGCGCGACCTCTGAAGGACGGGGTGGGGCAGGCCGAGTAATCTTGCTGCGGGTGCGTGGAATGTACCACTCTAGGTACACACCGTATGTGGCGATGTCGTGTGGCCTAGTCTCGGCCACAACCTCTGTGCTCGCTGAGTCACGCCACAGGTCTGTCCACGGCCGCTGTGTGGCTGTCCAGTCGTCACCATGGTGCCCTCTTCTTGTTTGCCTGCAAGTTAGTGCACATATTGTACAATTAGTATTATCAACACATTACTACCTTGCGTACAGGTACCGTCCAATGGCTTACCGGTGGGCCTTCGGTAGTAGTGCCCGTCCTGGGAGGGGTGGCACGTGCTGGTGGAGGTGAAACTGCCTCATCACTCTCTGCGGGTTGTACGGTTCGACGAAGTGCGCGAAGACGAGGTGACAGGTCGTCAACCAGTACGTGTGGTCTTGGTGGCACTGAGATGACAACCCGTACGGGGCAATGAGCTGAATGAACCCTGCATCCCATGGGAACCAGACTATGTCGTTGTCAGGAAGCCGCTCGAAATCGTCATGGAAATCTGGGTACACACGCCTCGCTCTGTCCTTAGCCCACCGCAGCTGACCATGTGTCCAACGAGTCCCCATAGTCGGCCCATCTATGGGGTCATCGCCACCAGCCAGACCGTACAACTCCGGGAGGAGGTCGTAAGGGTGCACGGGCCTCTCGATCTTAGGCCTCCCAACCGTGAAGTGCTCCCAAGACCAGTACTGCAGGAGCACATAGCACGCCGCCAAGACCGGCTCGCTGGCCTCAGTACGCTGACAGGCATCACACAAGCCTCGGTACGTGGCACTAAGGACTGCTGATCCCCAGCTGTACTGCGGCACCTCGCCGGGCAAGGCATCCGCCAAGGACTCAGCAAGGTGTATGTACGTCGGATGCACGGAGACTCCAGTGGTCGTAGGAAACAAGACCCATCCGAACAAAAAAAGAATGTATGCCATGAGGTGCGTCCGCACGACCCCCTCATGAGCGTCCTCAGGGCAGGTCATGAACTCTCGTAGCCACGAGTGTGGCACACCAGACATGTTGTCTGGGATCGGGATACCGAATCGGGCACCCAAGGCGGCCTTCCAATGCGCCGCCCTGGGGGGTGGCACTACTGCTGCACCACGGATGGGTAGACCTGTCAGCATGGACACGTCCTGAAGTGTAATAGTCATCTCGCCCCACCGGAAGTGGAAGGTGTGAGTCTCCGGTCTCCAACGATCCACGAGTGCGGACAGCAACGCCGCATCGAACTGCAACGAATACGGAACATCCAGCATGCGAGCTAGGGGCAAAAGACCGGTGTCTCGCAGCAGCGGGATGTATCGCTCGTCTAGAGGCCAGTGCTCTCGGGGGCCCCTAAGGACGAAACACGGAGGGCCATCAGGCATTGATGCCCACGCGGTGCATCGGTGGCGGTCATCCCAACGGGCCTCAAGCAACTCGTACGCCATGTCCTGCCGATGATTAAAAACAAGTCAGTACGCAGTGACATGAGAATATGCAACATACATAATTTGTACGTAATGATAATACATCGTGAAATAAATGACAACAAAACATGAACAAACGTAATTTGCATCGAACGACAACAAATGATAACGAAATATCGAATAAGTCACAACATAACATAATCTGCAAGAAATGACTCAAACAAATTGTACACGGAAATAATTTGCTCAGATACATTCAGCATAGGTTATAGGAAAGACCCGCTATAGTTACAAAACACGGAACCAGCAGTGCACAATGACAGTCCATGTGCTGCATACTATGGAGCGTTACTTGATGTCGGCCTGTTTGGGCACTGCCTAAATGAATGGCCAACCGTCTTGCATAGTCTGCACTTCGGGCGCCGAACCCGATCCCCACGCTGGCTATCATCCATGTCGTTACGAATGCGACGGCCGACGTGCTTCAGTGCATCGTTCGGCACCCACTTGATCTGCCCTGGCCAGAGCTCCCTATAATGCATGTCCACCCCGTACGAATGGAACTCCGTGCTCCAGGTTTCAAATAGGTGCTTCATGTCATAGTACCTTGAGATGTAATGCGTGGGCGCCTGGTTCCATAACGCGCATGCCGCGTACACGTGGGAGCATGGCTTGTGTAGAAGCTCCGGCTTGTTGCATGTGCAAGATGCTCTGTCAGCAATCGTGCACACCTGCTTACGATCCCCTCTAGCCTGCCCCATCATGTACCTCTGTCTGAGACGAACCTCAAACTTCCTCCGTAAGCCATCCATGGTCTGAGCAATATGCGAACGAGCCTTCTCCATCTTCTTGTCCATGTAGGCCCGCGCTACCTCGGAGAATTCTTTGCCTTCGTCCATATGCTGCTTCGCCATCATGGCTCTATTGACGAAGTATCCTATTGAACGGTTCCAGGTCTCTTCAACGATTGCAGTGATAGGTAGGGATCTCACGCCCTTTAGAACACCATTGTACACCTCGGACATGTTTGTCGTCATGATTCCGTACCTTGCTCCGCCGGTGTCATGCAGTAGAGACCACATCTCCAGGTCAGATGCATTGGACTGCACCCATTGTGTGAACTCCCCAAGTCTCGTGGAGCCTCCCTCCACGGCCCCCGCTTCAGCCTGCTCAAGACGCCTGACATGCCTGCTGGTCTCCTGATCAAGGCGGCTCCACAGGGCATTGAACTTCGTCTTCTGGTTCTGCATACAAAGTTTTTTAAACATCTTCATTAGTTCCTTGCTATGGAACCTTCTGTGGAAGTTTGCCGCAAGATGCCTCATGCACCACCGGTTCTTCATGTCATTCCACTGGTACGGAGGCTGTGTCCCGTTTTGCATCGTTCGCATTGCAGACAACAAGCCTGCATTGCGGTCTGAGATAACACACACATCAGGCCGATCTTGTACAACGGCCTGCTTCACATTGACAAGGAACCACAGCCAGCTTTCCGTACTCTCATTCTCTACTATTGCAAATGCCACTGGGAGTAACTGGTCATTTGCGTCTGCTGCAACCGCGGTCAGGATTGTACCCTTGTATTTGCCAGATAGGAATGTGCCGTCCATCGTTAGCACTGGACGGCACCACTTGAAGCCTTCTATTGCCTGATGGAAGGCCCAGAACACTCTTTCAAGCACAAAACAATTCGGCCCTTCCGTCTCATGAACCCGCTCGTACTTGTTAATGAACGTGCCTGGGTTTGCTGCTGCAATCTGACACAACATTCTCGGGACCAGATCATATGCCTCCTCATATGTCCCGAACATACTCCGCAGTACCTTCTGTTTCCCCCGCCACACCTTCTTGTAGCTCACAGCAAACCCCACCGTGTTCGCTACCTCCGCCATGAGAACCTTGGGAGTAATGGATACATTTGCAGCCACAAGATGCCTTATCACCTCTCCAACATATGACGCCGTCATGTTGCGGTGCCTAGGTAGTGGCGCCGCAAGCTCACAACTGTGATCGTTCAGCACCGTTATCCGGAAGTCCGTGGCAGCGCCTCTGAACCGCTGCGCACGGACCTTGCCAGGGCAGGAGCCGTCCACACACTTCACAATGTAGGTGTCAGGGTTGGACCTGTGCACCCGATATGTCCGACTGATGTTGACGGCGTATGTGGCAATAGCTTGCTGTGCAGCACTCTTGTTACGGAAGCTCTGCCCTACAACGAGTCTGCCTTCATTGAATCCCCACTCTGCCTCCTCCGCCCGTGGCAGCACTAGGGATTGCGCTGCGATGTCGTCCAATCTGGACGGCACGTACGCACCCTCCGTGGTTACAACACCACCTACTCCCGTTGTAGGTTCCCCTTCTTCCTCCTCTCCTGAACTCTCTGTTTCCACATCGTCCTCCTCCTCACTTTCCTGCACCTGGTTCTCAAGGTACTCGTGACAGTCAACACGTGCGGCCCACCACCTCTCCGCACCTTCATTCGGCTGAAAATTCTCCACGCGCCTCTGCAGGTCACCATCTTCCATTGACTCATGGACTCCTCCTTCACCTCTATCTTCATGACCGCCGGAGAGTAATGCACGCTCTACATCTCCGCCAGCACCACCAGAGCCACCCATGGCGGATGATTCTGTCCTCTCCATGAATTGAACATACACCATTGGCCTGGTATATATCAATGCGTCTGGATTGCACACGACCTCCATGTAGTTCACCCATGAAGCGTCGCTCGTCACCTTTATAAGTTGCCACACTGTCTCCCCTGCAGCACCTCCAACTGTGGCATACACTGCCTCGATCCGTAATTTGTTCCTTGCGGTGTCCGGATCGAATCCGGAACGCACGCATCTCCGTAGCTCCAACAGGCTCATGGTGTTCAGATTGCGTGCCCGGATCACAATCCGGTCACAATTATTCAGGTCTGCCCCGTACGGCCCGTCCCGTACGAGACCACTTCCATAGAACACGAACAAGTCTTGGATGTCACCCATGGCGTACCTAACATAAGCCCAAAATGAACCCTCTTAGTATATATCACAGGCAACAATTGTACCATCACACATAACCTACTGCGTACCACATACAAGCGTACCATTTATGGAGTGCGCTAACAAATTTCTATATAAATCAAATTACTAATGTAATGCACTTTTTTCCAATTTCTATTCTACAAATCTTAATTCTGTGCTACATATATTACAATTTTTTCAACTTCATATAGTCTAATTTATTTTTAACTTCTCATTGTATTTTTTACTTTATTTGCAGAGCGCGCTAACACATTAAATTCAAATTTTACTGCAAATCAAATTACATTTTGTATTATTATTCTACTAATTAAATCACTAATCGAGCAACTCATTTTTCATCATTTCTTACTTACAATTTCTTACATCGATCAAATAACTACATTTTTTGCCAATCTGTTAGATCCTCTACATTTCTAATACTACTTCCTCTACATTTCTAGTACTACCCAACAATGTGCCATTCTTCATATATGCAGCGTTACACTTTAACATAGATTTTTTTTATGAACATGCATAGCAAGATCTAATATTATTCAGTGATTTTGGTTACAAAATGAGTACATGTTAATACAAACAGTACATGCGCAAGTGGCCTTTCCGACTAGCTATGTGCTTCACAATGACACCATTTAAATGTAGTTATAATCCACTTAACAAACAGCAAGATTACTGCTTACAACATCAGTACAAAAACTATTCACATAAAATATAAATTACAGTACTCTACAACTACAAATATTTTATAAAAAAAATTGCAATATACTACGACCACAAATAACTACAAATATTTTACATTACAACAACATTACTTCATTTCTTAACATAAAATATAGAATACAACACGATAATTACATAAAATATAGACATATTGACATCGTGTACGCTAATTACAGGCTAATCACTATAATACCATCTTAAACGCATGGAGATGATATTTACCTTTTCTTGAAGCTCACGAGAGGATCTACAACTTTCACAATTGCGAGAACTTCAGATACCTTCCAAAATTGCTCCAAATCCCGTGTTTGTGTTCTTCTTTCCTTCAGTATGAGCGCCCTTTCTTGCTCCCTCTCTGGCTGCTTCTCTGTCTAGAGCAAATGCAAATGCACTGGAGCCTTCGAAAGCCATGCCACCCTCTTCCTTTTATCGCGAGAAAATAACAGTCACATGCACAGAATGAAGTAGGGGCCGGTTCTCACGTATATACACGTGTTACAATCCTACAGAAGAACATGCAATAGCAGCGCAGCACGGGAGCTACTTCCAGCGAAAAAAGCCAGCAACACGAGGGAATCCTGGGGCTTTGGCGACGCGACGGGAGGGAATCCTGGGGCTTTGGCGACGCGACGGGACGCCAGGCATGTGGTGCGGTCGGGAGCCGCACCATTTGGCCGTGTGGTGCGCTGCCCCTCCGCACCTCTGCCTTTGACGTGACGGCGGGGGTGTGGTGCGGTCGGGGACCGCACCACTCAGGTGTGGTGCGCTCCCCGGCCGCACCACTGGACACATGTCGCCTTGCCGTTAATCGTGCGGTCATTTGGGGGCTATTTTTGGAATTGTGTTTTCAACGCGGCTATTTTTGGAATTTTGGGTATCAACAGTGCTAGAAACGTCCAAAATTCGTACTCTGCAGCACATGGTGACACTTGACACCCAACACTGCCTATTTGTCCTGAAACTATGCATGCAGACAGACAGCAGGCACTGCAGGATGACGATGCCAATAGCCTAGCTTGGCCTTCTTTATTCCTCCGCGCACGAGACAGCACATGTTGGCCGCAGGGGACTGCATGAGCGACAGCAAATCAGCGACGTGATCTGTGAGCTAGCGCTTCCATGGATGCTTCCTGGTGTTTTCACCGTACCTGTCGGTACATCAGGGTAGTGTACCGATTTAGTTTTTAAAATGATGTACTCGGCTCATACTAGCATGCTGTTCTGAAGTTTAATATAATAATATATATTTATAAATATGTATATGTTTAGTTATACGTACATTATAAGTATATATTTGTTTAGTTATATGAGCACCATATTTTATTTGTTGTATTACTCCATATACATATAATAGTATGATAAAATATAACATATAGTTCAATTTCTTTAGTAGACAGTATTATTAATTCTGTCAGTATAGCTAGTATTGATTGGTGAAGGCTGGTATGAAACACAACGCTACTTTGTACAGTTTTAGGTGGTGGAATAGTACGGTATCGATAACTTTAGTTTTCATCTCTTGAATTTGGCTATATTTTGAAAAAAAAGATTAATGGAGTAAATTCGGAAATATATGTGGCGATGAGAAAGAAAGATCATGTGAGAGAAAAAAAGGGAGAAGGGATTCGAATCGGTTGCAGTTGTTTAACAATGCATACCCGCGTAACCACTTGGTCGAGAAACTACGCCTAAAATAGATTTTGTAGCAAGAAAATTGGCATTTTCTCGCAGTTCTGCAGTTTCCTGTGTGAATTTTGAAGCGCTTGGTTTGAACCGTGGGTCGGACGGCCATCGACATACACAGTGTGCCAGTACGGAGTAGTCGCTGTTAAGCTGTGAATTCCGTTTTATGTTGTTGTGATGGTTCATATTCAGTCCTCCACGCTTACTGTTCGACCAATGTTCAGGCTTAACTCTGCCACCGACATCCAAATCGGTTGAAAGGCACGCGAACCAAGAGCATACGTATCCAAGCAAGATAAAATAGAGTGTGGACTCAAAAGATTAAGCTAAATTAATATAAATATAGTATTTTACTCTTGTGCAATCTAAATCCATCTATAAATAGAAGAGAATCAAAGCAAAAAAAAAGAGAAATACAATGGAGTATCTCACTATTGAAAAGCGTATCCCAAAAATATATCCAGTAAGTAGCGATATGTCATCTGTATATCAAAAATTAGCAAAATTAGTTATACAGTAAAAAATTATAAATGCTCATCAACATTCAAAATAAACGAAACATACCACTAATACGTTGGCTTAAATCACGAGGCAAATTATTTTGGAATATCTCTCGCTCAGTGTAGCACATCATCAAGTCATTTGGTTACTCATCGGCTACCTTATTGCACAAATTTGTTTTTGATAATATTCATTGTTAAAAATATTCTCTCAACAGATGTCGTTGCCACTGGAAGGACAATGTCAACTTTATGGGACGACATACTAATGGAAAAGTTCTATCCTTTTTGTTTCGACTATCATTTGTGCAAGTTTTGTAATATCACGACATTCATAAAATTCCTTACTTCTCGTAATATTGAGAATAGAGGTTTGAATCTGACTTCTTAACAAGAACCAGTCGACCAAGAATCTAAGTTTTTGCAAGCTATTAAATTCACCTTTCATATTGAAAACTCTATTATAGCCTTGCTCATGAAGTCTTAAAATAGGTAAACCATATCGACCAAGTAAATCAACCAAAATTCCTTCAATACCACAGATGTACAATTTGTGATATGCTCAAATAGCAAAAATCCTTTTCATAATCTTCCCTTGATTGTTAACAAATCTGTATACCATAAATTTTGCAAAGTTAGAACAACACAACACTACGTAAATGGTATGAGTAAAAAATATGATGTGCAACTAACTACACAATTACTGCCATTTGCTCCTTTATTGATACATCTGAAGACTCATCAATAAGCACTGTGAAATTCCTATCTTTAATCTATATTCCAACCAATTGAACATATTAAATCATGATTCTTAAAATGATTTTCACACTTTACCATCCAATGTCTTTGGAAAGGCACATCCAATTGCTCGAGTTGGACTATTTAACAAATATGCTAGCTGGCCCCCGCTGTTCGCCACCTCCCACGCCTACTTGTGAGCCCACCGCCCGACTTCCTCACACCCTCACACGCACCCATAATAGATCTGCCTACGTCAGCACCACCCTGCTAGCTGCCCCCCGCTGTTCGCCACCTCACCTTCCCTATGCAGTTGCACCTCCTCGCGCCGAGTCGAGCCAAGCTTCCGCGTCGCGTGCACCTCCTCAGAGCATCTCCAGCAGGGCCCCTACTTGAGCCCCTAAAACTAAATTTGAGGGCTTGAGGTAAAAACAGAGATCCAGCAAGGCCCCTACTAGAGCCCTCAAATTTGAGGGGCCCTTCAAATCCCCCCTCCAGCCCTCATTCCTGGGGGCTCTAGACTAAGCCCTCAAATTACTGTTGAAGACCGTTTTCTGCCCGCCCCGCCCGGCTCTTTCCCCGCCCGCCTCTTTCCCCTCCCGTGCACGCTGCCATTTTCCCCGCCTGCCTCTTTCCCCTCCCCGCCCGCCTCTTTCCGCGCCTGCGCTCGCCGACGCCCGCCTCCCCGCTCTCCTCGGCCCCTGCCTCCGCTGGCTCCTCTCTATCCCGGCCCCGGCCTCCTCCCTCGTCTGCTTCTTCCCCGGGCTGTGGAGAGCGAGGGGGTGAGAAATTTGAGAATGACGAGTGGGCCCTACATGTAATTCTCAGTTGGAATGAATTTGAGGGCCCTGATTTGAGGGCTTCTGCTGGAGTTTAACTCAAAAAACAGGGCCCTCAAAAATAGAGGGAGCCCTCAAATCAAAAGTAGGGGCTCTGATTTGAGGGCTCCTACTGAAGATGCTCTCACAAGCCAGTCGTCTAACCTCCTCATGTGCACTCGTGTTAGATCTGCCCACCCTAACGGTGCCCTGGCCGTTGGCCTCCGCCGTCCACCACCCCGGTTTCCCCGGGCAGTCACGCAGCTGGCCGTCACTCAGGACTCAACCCAGGTGCGAACTCTCCGTGATCCTCTTCAATTTTGCATCCTGGATTTGTCATTGTGGATGTAAATTGCTATTTGCTACTAGTAATTGTGGGCCTTATGGACTAATTAGTGGTTGTGGACCCACTTCTTGAGAAAAGCCCATCTTCTCTCTTCTATTCTTCTTCCTAGAGGCCAGAGGCATGGCTAGCCTGGCCGCCCATGACTGGCCGTCGGGGAGAGGAGGGGGAGGGGGAGGGGTAGGGGAGGCTGTCTTCGGTGAAGAGTAAACTGAAGCCTGATGAAGCCCCGTTGGATTCACCTATGTCCGTATCCCCATTGCATTGCAGTGCTTGTGCTCCAAACATCCAGCTAAGGCAGGCACCACTGCATTACAAACGAAGCAGACGGAATATATTCCAATGAAGTAGTGTCACAATCATGGTCATTACTCAAACAAAAGGGTACTCCAATGACAATGCGATTACTGGATCAAACAGGATTCACAGCTACATTTTGAAGTTTTAAAATTGATTCGGAATGAGTTTTTTAAAACTGATTTGAAATGAGAAGCGGATATGGAATTGTGGATGAGAAAGCATGCAGCTTGGTATCTGATTTTTTTTTTGAGTAATTGAGAAATTGAGGTTTGGGTTAGTACGTGCATAAGTGCCTTGTCTCCAAGGAACCAACACAAGGGTCACATGAGGAATAGGACCATCAGGGCCCAGGCATGTGGCTGCCAACCACAACTCACCTCATTGCTCCAGATCATACACCCATACGAAACTTGCAATATCCCCAGAGATTCTTTTCACATATGCATAACAATAATGATATTGATAACTTGTATCATTTTGCAGCAAAGGCAACAAAGATGTCTCTAGTGGAAAGGAACATGAGTTTGCAACAAGACACTGTCTTAAACTCTTAATTACTTCGCAAAGTCACATGTCTTGATTGGCTACACTACATACAAAACATAGTAACTTTATGACTCATATCCTTTATGTCAAGATTTCCATACAAGTACACCAATATCCCTAGTAAAAAAAAAGAACAAAAGCACACCATCGTCATTAACACAATCATATACAAGTGCAGAGCCACTAAGCACACGTCACAATGCAAACCAACCCAACCAATCCACCATCTTCCATGAGAGCGCGACCCATGATCGACATGGACCCAGCTCGAAGTTCAGCTGAGCTGAGCTCTCCCCAGTAGTACAGTACACTTGTCATAATTACCATCCCCTTGTTTAAAGGCGAAAGATTCTGACAGGCAGCCTTGTAGGGATACACTCCACGTTCCTGCCGTCCCGCGGCCACATGCGTGAAGCGTCCGTCGCCATTGATCAGCAGCAGCTCGCCCAACTCGGTTGACTGATACGTTGTACTGTCCCGAGCTGCAACTACGCCTACGCGGCCTGGGTGGTTGGTTGGTGATTGCTATGCAATGCATGGCCTTCGTCGCTGATCTTTGAGCCGGCGTTATATAATTCTGCTCTGTTGTCGTGTGAGAGTGAGACGATAGATTAGATTTCATTGCATTGTGTTTGAGAAGGTTAGGGAGCAATGGGAAAGGCGGGGAGGTGGCTGAGGAGCTTCTTGGCGAGGAAGAAGGACGGCAAGGTCAGGGACAGGGAGAAGCAGGGGCAAGGTGACGCGACGGCGAGCCCGAGGGAGAAGAAGCGGTGGAGCTTCCGGCGGTCGGCGTCGCCGGGAAAGGCCGCCGCCGCGACGTCCCCTTCGACCCCGGAGCCGAGCGTGTCCGGCGGCGGCTGCCTGTCGGTGTCGGAGCGCGAGCTTGAGCAGAGCAAGCACGCCATGGCGGTGGCCGTGGCGACCGCGGCGGCCGCCGACGCCGCGGTGGCTGCCGCACAGGCAGCGGCCGCGGTGATACGCCTGGCGGCGTCTGAGAGCGACCTGTCGTCGAGCCTCGTCGAGGAGGCGGCGGCCGTCAGGATCCAGGCCACTTTCAGAGGCTACCTGGTGAGTTTGATGCGAACAAGTTTGTTGATGTTTTAGTCCAGTCCAGCTTAATGTGATCAGCTGAAAAATGAATTTGCAGCAACATGACGATAAGAAAAGTACCATCCTAATGATAGTGCTTTGCCTGTTTAAAAAAAATGATAGTGCTTTGCTATTCTAGTTCAGTAAAGTTCTTAATTTGCAATTTTTTTGATCCATCTGCAATTGTAGTTCTGATGTGCATAGTGGATAGTACCTGCTCGGCCAACGAGTGAATGAATGCTTTGTTAGGCCATAAACATTCTGCTCAAGTACAACACCTTTCTATTCTCCAGTGTGAAGATAAGAACTGAAACTGTGCCATACAATTGCAGTAACAGTGTTCTCAAAGAAAATGGTAAGTAAAAATGTACAATAGTGCCAACTAACAATGTAAATACTGCTGATTTAGCAGTGCACGTACCCTGAGCAAATGCAGAAGCAATCGAACAAATTCGGCACAAGCAGACGCATTTTTTTCTCTCTGATGTGGAAAGATGTGACGATGTGCTGCAGGCGAGGAAGGCTCTGTGCGCGCTGAGAGGGCTGGTGACGCTGCAGGCGCTGATCAGAGGCCACCTGGTGAGGAAGCAGGCCACCGTGACGCTCCGCCGCATGCAGGCTCTCCTCCTGGCGCAGTCCGGCCTGCGCGCGCAGCGCATGCGCATGCTGGAGGACGACCACCACGCGCCCCACGCCGCCGCCGCCGCCGCCGCCCACCGCCGGTTGCCGCAGCACCCCAGGCACCGCCGCTCCTACGTAAGCCTTCCTTCCCGCGCGTTGGCTCCATGAGTCGAAAATGTGTCGGTGTTTTGTGGTTTGCGTGTGACGGACACGGCGGTTAGGGTGCGATGGATCCGTGCAGGAGATGGACAGGTCCGGCGAGGAGCACGTCAAGATCGTCGAGATGGACATCGGCGAGCCGCCGCGGCGGGGGCGGAGCAGCTGCTCGGTCGCGGCGAGCGAGTCGAGGGAGCGGCGGCTCGCCGAGTACTACGGACAGTGCTCGCCGGCGCCGTTGGCGAAGTTCACCGAGCTGATGAGCCCGTGCGCCTACAGCGGGCACTTCGAGGACTTCGCGTCGTTCGAGCCGGCGACGGCGCGGAGTAGCCCTTACGTGCCGGCCGCGGCGGAGCCGGCGTCCGAGTTCTTCCCGAGCTACATGGCGAACACCGAGTCGTCCCGCGCCAAGGCCCGGTCACAGAGCGCGCCGAGGCAGAGGACCGACTCGCCGCTCGAGCGGCAGCCGAGCCGGCGCCGCGCCGCGGCCGTGCCGAGAAGCGTCAAGATGCAGCGGTCTTCGTCGCACGTCGGCGTGCCGGCGTCGGCGGCCGCCGCGTACGCGCATTACCGATACCAGTACCCGTGCCCGGTGAAGCTGGACAGGTCCAGCGTGTCGTTCAAGGACAGCGAGTGTGGGTCGACGAGCTCCGTCCTCACCGCGGCCACCGTCGGCTACTGCCGCTCCATCGTCGGATTCGAGGTGCGCGACGGTCAATTACATTGCATTCTAAACAGAAAAGTTTGCGCATTTGTTCGTGGACTGACAAGTTCTTGCTCTTGTTTTGAGTTGTTTCAGGTGCACAGGGGACAGTACTGAGTCCTTGCCTCGGTAGCTGCAACAAGTGGCAACTCAACTTCGCAATGTATCAGTATCATAAATAGTGTGCTGTGTGTAGATGTCGTCAATTTTCTAGAAATTTAATGTGCTTGATGGCTTGATGATGCAATTCTTAGCAGTTTTTCGGTAAGCGATTTGTTCATAAATGTGAAAGGTGCTGCGCAACAATCGTCCTAAGAGCATCTCCAATGGGTCTATAGCAGCTATCTACAAGAGAGTCCATGTCATCAACTGTCCTACGTGGAAGATATTAAATGAAGAAAGAGAACGCAGCTCTCTACAGCTCTAGAGATAGTCTATAGCGCCAAACGAGTCAGCCTCCATAAATTCTGTGTGTGCATGTAAGCATCAAATAGCTATCCTTATAGATAGTTCTTTAGAATGCTAACTTAAGTGTGTACTATATAGATGATGTGGAAGTCTTATAGTTAGTTGCTAGCTATAACCATTGGAGATGCCCTAAGTTACTACTAACATTGTTGCGTGCATTTGCAACCTCCCGAAAATCTGACGTGTAAATGAGCCATGTTAAAATACGTCTTTAGATAGTGTTGGAGGAATGACTAACACCTATCAATGATGAGCCATGTTAACATACCTCTTTAGATAGTATTGGAAGAATGACCAACACCTAAGGCTGTAAACGAGCCGATCACGAGCGAGCCTGACCTTCTAGGCTCGAGCTCGGTAGAAGCTCGAGCCGAGCTCGAGTTGAGGTTCGAGCCTGGATCTGGGCTCGAGCTCGGCCCGGCCTAAGCTTGAGTAGGTTCGAGCTCGGTTCGTTGAAACTCGATAACAATTAAAATAATTTATTATGCATTAATTTTCAATAATAAGAAAAGTTCGAGCTTAACAATCAAAATAGTTCAAACATACATTAATTTTCAACAATAAGAAAAACTCGAGCTCGAGTTCGGCTCAGATAAGCTCGGTAAGAGTTAACATGTATCACTATTTAAGCTCGTCAAGGCTCGTGAACTATTCAAGCTCTGCTCGGTGAAACTCGTGAACTCGAGATCAAGCTCGAGTTTAGCTCGTTTAAAGTTCGAGCCGAGCTTGACTAGCTCACGAGCCTCGAGCTTTTCTTACAGCCCTACCAACACCCATCGATGATGTGGGCCCAGTGATGGTGAGTGCACACCCCTTGCTTATGGTCCGCAGAGGCTATGGTGCAGGGGCCCTCCCAGTCATGGGCTACGTCCTTGGCACTGCTCAAGTATGAGAGGTCATCACAAGGACTACACCTCCCATAACCCCTTAAAGGCGTTAGGGGAACTACAATGGAAGACATAGGCCATCCAAGGGTGTATCCATGCCAAGTCGGCCCTGCATAATAGGTGGGATCTACCAATCTAAGAATACACCTTCATCCTTGGGACCACCCATCAGATGATCCCACAAATACAGTAAAATCGATGACTAAATAGAGGGCGCACAGATCGTAGGACTACTGCCATCAACGCAAATGATGATCGTACCCCTCACTTGTACATATAGCTTAGTTCTTTGTAGGGGGCAATTCATTCTTTTGTTAAGACCCAAGCGCCTACAAATACCCCCAATGTAATCTCATTTGCGACTTGAGCACTCTTGAGCAATAAAAAAACATATTTAAACTGGTGAGCCCTCGGAGATCCCTTTCCTGGAGGCAACCCTCTATTGACTCGCAGACAAGAGTAGGACGGTCCTCTCAACCCCCGAATATATATAATCCCTGTGTCATTTTTGCTCTCATGGATGATGACCCATTAGACGGCTCACATCCACTCTCTCACTTGTGTTTGGGTTTTACACCTATGACAGATAGTATATTTGACTAGTTCTTTACATTAGGCTTATGTTATGTGCGCACGATCTGCCTTCTTTCTGTGAAACTGCTAACTTTTTGCCGTATGTTTTTATTTGTGATTTCAGTCATTTTATTGACCCTCTGATCTGCTTTGGGGTGAGTGCATTTTCGGGTCCATCTCTTCTTCTGGTTTTTGTTTGAATCTGTTTCATTTTGCACCTGTTACCACTTCATTCATTTGTCCGAAGTGGAGGACTCAGGGAGAGTGAGAGGCGACTTAGTTGTGAAGGGTCGATGAGGCTGAGGTGATTTCTTCTTCCCCATTACCATCTTCTTGGCGGAACTGGACATTGGTTATTCGTGAGGAGAGGACAGTGCTCATTCTTCGTCTTCATCACCGGCTTTCTAGCTTTATGGTGAAATCTTTAGTATAGTTTTATGGTGGCAACTCGGCTTCTATTTTTTGATGAGAACAGTAGGGAGAGCCCTACTAAAATTTAAAATTGAAAGAAGTTATAAATACTACAAAAGAAAAAGAGAACCATAGGACCCCAAAAGAAAAGAAGTAAAAGACTCATATAAACCAAACAAACAACAAAGAAACAAGAACAAAAACTTGGCTTAGAGCTGACAACAAAAAAAACTAGAGATAAGCATGTTGTAACCAAGCATTGAGAGGCTCCAGTGACTTAGAAGAAACTCTGTCCTTTAGGAGCTTTAATTCTGCAAGCAACATTCTTCTCCATCCTGTTTTACTATTAGAAACTTGATCAAAGATACATTTATTTTGTTGGATCCAAATGAACCAACATCCCAAGGTGACTAACTCCATGAAAAATGAACTAATATTAGCATTTTGACTTTTTGCCAATTCAAGCATTTCCAAAATATCCTGCGAGGTGTCCCAAAAAAAGTTTATTAGATCCCAACATTCTTTACTAAATTGACATTCAAAGAATAGATGCTTCCACTCTTCTCTAATCTGGCTATTGCAAAGCACACAAGATACATCATCAACACGAAAATTTTTACTCTGCATTAACCCTCTTGTGTTAACTTTACCATATAGCAGTAGCCAAAAAAATTCTGTTCTTCAGCATGCATTTGTTTTCCCAAATTCACTTATAAATTAGAGATGACTCTATTATATTAACAGAGACAGATAGATAGGCTTTCTTAGTAGAAAACTTATTTGTATTCTAGATAAATGTTCAAGAATCATGCTGATCATAGGAGTGCAGTAGAGAAAGTCTACCTTGAAGATCCTGAAGTTGTTCAAGAGCAATTTGTGACAAAGGATGATGGAAGGCTTGGAAAATATTTTCAAGAGCTATACTTTCTAAAACCAGCAAATTAACCTTTTTTTGCATGTGAGAATAGCTGTGGATAATCATCTTTTAGAACTGAATTTAGCCATAGATCTTCCCAAAAGATGATAAAGCTTCCACAATTTATTTGAGGCCTGGCAATAGCTTTAAACCAAACCAATTGCTTTAAGACATCCCTCCACCAAAAGGATCCTTAGAATTTCCTTCTGTAGGAACCGATCTGCTATAGTATCTTTTCTATAGGAAAACCACTCAAGGGTAGTCTAAGTGATTGAAAAATTTATAAAGAGATTTCAAAAGTAAAGCTTCATTCTGTCTTTTGATGTTTAAAACTCCTAGACCCCTAGCTTTTCTAGGTAAATAGACTATTTTCCAAGCTACAAGACAAGAACCTTCATGAACTTTAGATTCACCTTTCCAAAAGAAAGCCCTTCTAAATTTCTCAATTATAGAATTAGCCTCCATTGGCAGAAGAAATGTACTCATATGGAACATTGGCAAAGATGATAGAACTGCATTTATAAGTATCAAACTTCCACCCTTAGATAAATAACTTGCTTCCCAACCTGAAAGTCTAGCAGAACATCTATCAATTATACTTGCAAAATCATGAATTCTTGGCTTAGTCACACATAAGCAATCCCAAGTAGGTGAATGGGAAAGATTCAATCTTGCAGCCAAATATATTAGCTAAGAACTCTGTTTGGTCATGCTCCAAATTTAAAGGGACCATGAATGATTTTGAGAAGTTGACTTTTAGTCTAGTGGATAATGCAAATATTTGCAACATGTACATTTCTTTCAAAAAGGTAACCTCTCCCTGACAAGCTTTCATTACAACTAGTGTGTCATCAGCATATTGATAAACAGGGAAATCCAAGTTTAATTCAGAACCATATGGCATAGAAATGAGACCTTGATGTAGGGCAGCATTAAATAGGAGAGGAGAGATATGATCTCCTTGTTTAAGACCTCTCTTATAGTGAAATTTCTTCCCTGGGACTCCATTTAAAAGAACTGCTGAATTAGCACTTTGAATAATGAGTTTTATCCATCTAGAACCAAAACCTTTACTCTGCTGATATGTAAAATAGCTTCATGTTCCACAGTGTCAAGAACCTTTCAAAGCCTAATTTAAGAACAATTGCGACACACAAGCGCATGAGAAGCGTGAAGCGTTGTGGTGAGCAAAGCAATCGTTAATGGCAACGGGAGAGACCAAGAATGAAGAAGGAAATGGGTTCAACCGAAGCATCACGCCACTAAAATAAGGATGGGACACATGAATTAATGGTGGCAGAATGAGCGTGGCTTTCCAGGAGGCATGCGTACCCCTATAACTAGCTAGCAGCCCACGCCGCACGTCCCTTGCTCATATTGCAATCATGTGTATGGCACAAGGCATTCGGAGCAACCGCCAGCGATGGCATTTTCAAACCAGGCAATAGACCAGGAGGTCAATGGAATAGAGGGAGCCAAAAGCAAGCAGCATGATTTTTGGCCCCCCACCTTGGCCTAATGATCAACCCATTACGCGGAAAGGCCCATTATGTCTATAATTGTGGCAAGCCTAGTAGTAGGAAGTGACATGTTTGTGTTTACTATTACAGACCCCAAGGAGGGTATTTGTGTAAATAACTCCCTATAGCTATAAATATGGCTCTTAGGGCGCCATAGAGGGATAGACTCTTTTTTAGAAAAGACTTGAGTATCAGCTAAGAGTGATATTGGCTCTCTGCCCTGTTCCCTATCGTGAGTTTTATCTTTGCGTAGCCCCTTTGTGGTCTTTCCATAGCCCCTACTTTCCACTTTCCACAATAGTTTAGATAGTTGATTAAGACTTGAAGCTCCATGTGGTTTCGATAACCTAGAATACTCTAGGTAAAAGCTACAATGGTCTTGTACGCTTATGAGTAATTTTATGTACATAGTAGATGTCAACGAATACCATGTCTATATGGTTGGCATTGTTCTCCTCCTTTGTGTGTTGTGAGTGACGGTGTGAGTAGATGCTGTCATGCTGGTGTTGTTTTAGATGGGTGTTTTAGTATCTTAGATAGTTGGGTGTCTTAGTAGTAGTACTTTTTTTCCTCTATTTTCCTCTATTGTAGATAACTTGTACAAGTAGCTTATGTAATAACTTAGTTTTGTTTGTCTCTCTTTTTCTTTCTGACTTGGAAAGTTTTTCTCCTACATATATGTATATATGTGTGTGTGGAGATATGTCGATATGATCAGGCATATTGCCATCTTTTCATTAAAGAAAAGTTTCAGTATATATGAAATCTAAATTTTAAACCATATTTCTAAAAATTAGGGTTACATGTTAGGATTATTCTGCTACTAACTAAAAATATATGATGTTGCGAACGAAGAGCTCGCTACTTGTTTTGACACAAAATTTTAGAAATTGTGGTATATACACTAACAGATATAAAAGTATACCCTACATCAACATCATTATAATCAATTTTGTTATACTTATTTTAAGTTACTTAGTTTCGTATTAATACTTAGGCATCATCGTCAAACATGAGTTAAGACAAGAGGTATAACTCAATAACAATGTAGCAGGGTTTATTATACATGTTTTGTGGTCGCGCTTTAGTACTACGAACACAGGACCACAACTATTGAAACAACCCTAAAAATTCAAAAATTTTGAGCCATTTCTTGAATTTTTGCTTGAATTCTCCTTCTTTCCCAATTTGGCAAAAACCTCTGAAATCCGCTTTCCTCTTCCGTCGTTTCCGCTTTCTCCTTTCCCTGGCACTGCCGCGCGCGTGCGCCTCTCCACCGCCTTCGCTCAAACGCCGTCGCACACGTCGCTTCCTCCCCGCGCAAAATTGCGGCTGCCGCTTCCCAGCTCAACCCATCCTTTGTGCAAATGGCCCCACCAATCAGCCTCACCTCCCTGCTTCTCCCTTGCTCCGCGCGCCACCGCCTTTGTGCATATTCTCTCCGCCGCAACAGCGCTCCCTCTCACTCTCTCAGTTCGGGCGCCTAAAATCAACAAGCCATCGAGTTTGGTAGAGTAGCAGTGCCACCTCCCTCTCTCAAGCTCCCTGCTTCGCACCAGAGCCATCCCATCGCCCTCCCTTGCACTGGAAGCTCACCCCGAACCGCCTCTCCAAACCGCCTCTCCATGGAAACCGACCTACACCACCCATAAAAGCCAGCCTCCATTGCTTGTGCTCTCTAGAACCCTCAAGAACCCCACCGAGCCAAAAGATTCAACTCAAATCAACCGTGTTGCCGCCGATTGCATGATTCCATCAGCCATTTTTCAATTCAATGCACTGACATGATCCTCTCTGTCTCTGGAACATGTTGATGAACTTCCACGGGCGAGAGCTTTCGTCTAAGACTCTGGCGACTGAAGTCGCCGTTGGCCGAAAAGCCCCCTCCGTGGCCAGCTCGCCTGAGCCGTCCCTAAGCTAAACCATCACTTCTATAGCATTCCTAGCAACCCGCATATGGTGAAAAGCAACCCATTTTTCCGGAGAGCGGCCAGAGGCTCATGGCGCCACCGTAGTGGCCGCCGTTAACCACCGCCTTTAGTCCACATATCTCCCAAAGACCCAAAATGGAGTCCTCGGCTTGAGCCGCTTCCCGTAGTACCACCGCTTTTCTCTAGGAAGCCTTGACGGTGCCGAATCACTAGTGCTGCCGTACCTCTACTCGGCACAGAAGAGAGTGGCGAGAGGTAGACGATGAACAGTCGTGGCCTCATCTCGACCGCCCGTGCCACCGCTGCCATATAACCTAAGCCGTCCGCTAAGATTGCATCGCTACCTTTTGATGTGTTTAAGTTATCCAATCCTAGCCGGCCGTAATAGGTTGAGAACCCATCCGACCATTCGAACCGATCTCCTTTGGGCCGTCCGATCCCCATCATGCCGCTACCAATCGCCTGCGCGCGCGCTTGGCCTCACGGCCGCGTGCGCATGGGCTAAAGCTCGCCGGCCCAAGCGGCCGCACAAGCGCGGGAAGAGGCCGTCGGTCGCACAGTGCGGTTGGGCTGAGCCCAACACTGTTCACTGGCCGGGCCGCACTGTTCACCCGAGCCAGCCCATTACTGTTCATAGGAGTTAGAAAATTCATTAAAAATCCCGAAAAATCCAGAAAAAATCCCAAAAATACATCATCTTGACCAGTTCAACACCCTGAATCCAAATTTGGCCTCCTTTTCCCCAAATTCATCTCCAATAAATTCAAACCCTTCCATTTGATAATTGTTAAATGTTATTTGCTTAAAATCAAATGTTTAGATTGGCATGCTACTTAGATAAATCCTACCATTGAAAAATGCCCTGCCTTGATTGATGGCCACATTCACCTTGACAGCTTTAGTAAGAATTAAACTATTGCACAAATATTCATAGATCATCTCACTCAATATTTTGTACTACTAAGTGACTTTGGCTGCGGGCTGGTAGGTTTTGAAAAACTTGGAACTAGAGTAGAGCGGTTGTGGGGCACCGCGAGACGGTCTTCACCCACCACTTTACCCTAGATTGGAATGGGGTAGAGAGGCTGTGGGGCACCGCGAGACGGTCTTCACCCACCACTTGGTTGGAGGCTAGTTTGGAATGGTGGTGGTTAGTGCTGTTGAGCACAGTGGAAGTTTGTGGTTGGATGCCTCAGGTGAAAAATATAAGGACAAGAACTTTATGCTAAGTAAAAGACACAGTGATCGCTCAACCATAGGAGTTGACTTATCAACACTGGTTTAGTAGCTGCTCATTCGATTGAAACTCTATAGGAGGTGAGATGACAGGATGCCGGGGAGTTAGGTATGTTGCGGGTACCTAACAACGGTAGTGGTCACTCAAACGGCAAGTGGAGTTTAGGTTTAGTTTTGGCCTAACTGAGTGATTCTACCGGGTAGAGCCTATATAAAGAATTGAGCAGGGAAATAATCTGACTTTCTTAACTCTATCGCGGGAGTTAAGGAATCGTGTGGGTAAAGTTGAGCAACTCTGCAGAGTGAACTAATGGTATTCGAATACGCTGTGCTTCCTGTTAATGAAGCTGTGTTAATTGGGTGATTCCAACAATGAGGCATAAGTAGGGTTTATGATGTTGTTAATCTGGGCAATGATAAACTTTATAACAGAAAAAAAACCCTGATCTTAAGGAGAAAATATTTTAATTTTATTTGTTTGCAAATAAAATTGCATCCACTCAATGTAATAAAACCAATATATCCCCACCTTTGAATTATCCTTGCAAATAGTAAATTAGGGTTTACCCTTGTAACTTGCTGGGTACGGTTGTACTCATGACTTGCTAAAACAACAACAGAAGTTCAATGGTGCCAAGAAGAGCCTGCAGAGGAAGAAGCTCTCGAAGATTTAGTCTTCCCTAAAGAGGATTGGTCTTAGGTCTTAGTCTCGCTTAGGCCGTCTGTGATCTTTTTGTAATGTACTGTGGTTTGTGGGCTTGCACGCCCACTGTCTAAACTAGTGATAACCATATATTGTAATAAAAGTTGGTTCTTTGTTAGAAGCTTGGCTGTTGTGATGATCGCTCTCGTTCAGAACGGCGTAACTGTTCATTTTGTACGATTACAGAGTTCCGTAATGTCCCTAGAAATGAGAGCGTTACAACTATATATTGCTCAAATGGAGGAGAGCTAACGCTTTCTACGACTAACAAAAGCAAATTAGTATGATCGATACAATTAGTCACTACTGGCTGCCCGAGGTTTTTCTATATTCTTGAGATCTCGTATGACCATTTGTAGGGCTCTCTCAAGACTCAAGGCATCTTATGGCTTGGTGCAAGTGAGGACGTCACTCTCTTCATAGACCTTTTCCACACACTAGCTAAAATATCTAGTTAAGCGTTTTGCATCTTCGGTTAATATAGATAACTATCTAATAATTGAAACTAGCTAAGTAGAGAACCACCTCTTGGTGGTGGTGAAGTTGTAGATATACGATTCCATCTATTAGGGTTTAAATCCTAGTATCTACATAGCGCTACAATCGAAAGTTTTTGAGGTTACAGATTTATCTAATCCTCTGTTTGTTTAGACATGTATTAAGGGGACGCACTCGTGACGTGTATACATATATAGTGGTGTGTGCGTGTGCTTGTGAAACTAGCTAAATAGCCTGCACACTTGCGCGGCTAGCTTCACTATTTTCGTCGCCGTTACTTGTTGGAATTTACATTCATCCATTCGGGTGAAGCCCAAAACCGACCTGACATTTGAGAATCCAGGAAGGGAAAGGTCCACGCCCGGCCAAAGCGACCTTGACCTGCTGAGGCCATGGCATGCTCACAATCCCAATGCAAGGCAGCTGCACTGTGCTATGCTGCGTCATTGCTGCGGCGGCCGGCCGGCTCATGCATGCATCCAACGGATTGAACGGACGGCTCCTCCCGCTCTACGTCGCCAAGTTGGCCACTGCACGGACTCGAAAGGCACCGTGCTTGACTATCTGCTCCGATCCGTCGCCGTCGTCCGTCTACGGCGTAGCCTAGCCCCTCCTTTCTGGATGGCCGAGTGCACCGCGCGCGCGGATCGGCGCCGCTGCTTCCATCAAAATCTGCAGGTCCCTACGAACGCGCACGGAAGCAATAGCTAGGGTCGTAGCGTGGTGGGACGTACGGCTGGGAGGGACCGCGCAATGCAATCTCCAAGGTTTTGCTCCGGCCGTCGGCTCGTTCGGTGCCTTTTCCAACATGGAGTTAGCTGTTGTGGTTACGCGCTAAATAGTAGATAAGAGCAGGTACAATAAGCCTTAGTCAGCAGGCTATAGCAAATATAATATCAATAAAATCTTACATGGCAGAGAGAGAAAGGAAGAGAGAGAACGAAGCTGGCTACTAAATTACAGCTAGCTATAGCACGTAAAAATATGCATTTCACTCTCTTACATGTGGGGCCAAATAGTTATTGTAATAGCTACCTTATTGTATGAACTATTTTTTTGAAGGCTATAGATGAAATAGATAAGTGTTATAGCCACTAGTTGGCTATACTATTGTACTTGCTCTAACAGAGCTAAATAAAAACTACAGAGGGCTATCTAGGACCTAAGATACAATAGAGAACAATATAGAGGGCATGCATCACGTTGCTGTTATTTTGAAATCGCCATATAATTATAAATTTTGTTTCAGGGAGTACACCGTACGTACATTGAAGACGTACCTAACCTACTTCCATCTGTAGTCCGTAAGACCCAATTTGCAAACATCGAATAAATTTACGAATTCATTTTCATTGAAATAAACCAAACATTCCATTCCTCCAGGGTATAACATTACAAGCACTTCGTCTAAAAGAAAGTTATGGACTTCTGAAATATAGCGTTTAGAAGCTGCCGACGTCATCCATTAAGTCTTTTAGCTAGCTCCAGAGGTGCTCCCATAGGCCGCGCAAGACAGATGGGCGGGCGGTGGCGTTCTAGTTGCCGCGCGGACGGCATAATGGCATATAGCAACAGCGATTGGGGCAACGAATGAAATTACCTTCTAAGAGCATCTCCAAGGAATGCCCAATAAATTCACACCTTAAATCTCTTTTTACAGATCCTAATCACGATATAAGGTCCCAAAATAATCATTCCCTCCAACAGATACCCTAAACCAGAAAACAGTATTGGGAGCCTAGATCATCCTCTATAAGTAGAGAGCGAGAGCCCATTTTTTTGGGTGTGTTCTATTTTTGGGAGTCTATTTGGGAATCTGTTGAAGCTACTTTTTACCCTTCAACTCTAAAATTTAAATATTAAGAGCCATATAGAGTATCTCTTGGAGATGCTCTAAGGCCACGAATGAACAGACCAAGCAAGTTTAAATTGACGTAACATGAAATCTATTAGTGCAAAAGCCCATAGAGAGCGACAATGCGTGGGTAGAAACAGGATGGGTTCGGTTAGATTTTGATTTTGGCTTATCATTTTCTACTACAATAATTAACTTTTAAACTATGTGTATTTTTAAGGTGGGGTCTACAACTAGATTGTAGTAGACACCATACCGAGTTTAGTTGTACCGGCTAAAATCATATACAACTGTTTCTCTCTACATACTACCTCTCGCGAACAGTCAAAATAAAAAAACCATAAGTTATAAGCTAAAATTATAGCCTAAAAGAACTCACCCATTAGAGGGGTTTAGGAATTTTTGTGCAAGCTTTGATGTTGGGCCAGGCTTCGGTGAGTGAAGCCCAAGCCCGACTTGAGACATTTGCGAATTAGAAAGGCAAAGGGCCGAGATTAGCCCAACTGCCCTAACCTGTCGAGGCTATACCACAGTGCTGACGCATCCAGCGGGTTGAACGGACGGCTCCCCTCGCTCTACATCGTCAAGTTGGGCACGGACCCACGAAAGGTAGGCCACACATGCGTGTGCCTTTATAGCAAACGACGTCTTTACACAGGACATAACATTAGACAATATGGTACAATTAGAGTGAATATGAAGAAATTAATCACCGAGATATCGAAGGAAGAACACTCGATATTCTCTAACAATCCGACTATATATTATCTTATTTCTAAGTAAAGTCACAACAGACTTTCTCATATCACTTGATATACAGATATACACAGACTGATATCACTCATTCCGTATCATATTTTATATTTTTTTCTTAGGAGTCGGAGTTAAACATGAATAAGTACCGGATAGTTATTTATCTCTTTCATATTTGTCATATAAACCTTTTATCGATCAGTCGTACGGAAATTATGGACCTTTGCACCTCTACTCATGCGTCCATGGACGGACGGACGGACGGACGGACGCGACAGATGGCTCGCACCGTAGCGTGGCGCGGCCGTGCAATCTCCAAGGTTTTGCCCCGGCCGTTGGCCCCGCGCGCGCGTACATGCACGCGTCACGCTACATGGTATGGAGGGTACCGCGCCCGCGCGCACGTACGTACAAATATAAGCCACGTTGGTATGGACCAAACGATTCCATTTGGACGCGCGTCGTCGCCTGGCCCTTCACGGGTCAAGCTCGCAAGGCTGCCGCGCGTGGTGTAGGCGCTAGCTAGACGCCAGCCGGCTCGGCGCCAAATGATCGTTCGACGACTTGGACAGCTGCTTCGATCCTCCTTTTCTAACAGAAGTCCAGATTTTTGTTGATTTTCATGGAGGCTAAAGCCATTCCTTATTCGTTGAAGACAGAACATTTCGTCATTTCATCACATAAATGCAAAAGCAAAAGAAAAAAAAGAAAAAAAAAGAAGTTGTTAGGATGATGAATTGGTTGGTGCACGTTATGGCTGCTTGGGCGGCCGCCCAACCTCTCCTCACTAGTGGACAGTGGAATAAAATTGAAGCTCGTTGTGCCGATCGATCTGCACACATATTACTAGTTCTATTGATTTGCACACATGTTGTACGGACACAACCCTTTACTTTACCTTGTCATATATGAGCCATATACGGCGTAAACTCTTACGGCATCTAGTTTTCTTCTGAAAATCTGTGAGAATTAATGCGATAACCTAATCCTCATGGGATAATGTTATTCGTCTAGCAGTAGACGATTGTAAAGCTCTTTGGATTAGATCTAACAAATACAAAAACTCACTAATTAAGGATGGAGGCCTAGAGTTCATAAGCAACTCCACAGTAACCTTTTTCAAAAAGAAGATGACAGGAGCTCGCCGTTCAATCGGAAAAGAGAGTCCACGTTAACTTGTCATGTTTAAATCTGCATGCATGTACAATTATGGATTTGAATTGAATTCCACCCGGTGTATATGACATGTATATACAATATATGAGATATCACCAAGGGACCCGGCCGCTGCATGCACGTACGCGTGCTTAATTAATTTGGATCAGGTATGATTTCGAATTTTGCACTGGTTTTATTGAGTTTTCATAGTTTCTATGCTCAAGTCACTTTGTTATTTCATGGCATGTATTATAACTAGCCACGTAGGCGTGGCGCCACGCCACGCCAGCCACCGTGTGGACCGAAGCAAAAGAGACGACAATTCGCAGGGAGTTTTGAAAAAAAAATCGAGGACACGTGCGTAATTTCGGAAAAATAAAAGGGCTTTTCCGTAAAAAACCGAGGACCTGTAAGGACATGTACGTAAGTAAATAAGGACCTGTACGTAATTTTGGAAACCCACGGGTCGCCATCCAAAATTTTTTTTGGAAAAAACTGGGCGCAGGGACCTTTTCGTGAGGAAAAAGGACCTTTACGTAATTTCAAAAAAAGTGAAGGGATTTGCCTCCCCCGGCCGTACCAAAAATCGGGGGACACCCGTCGGCCGGCCGCGCGCAGGAGGCGACGTGGAGGGGGTGCGAGCGGCGGAACCCCCCCATCTTTAATCCCGGTAGGATTTCAAACACAGTGCAGTATGATAATTTCTTCATATCATCGCTCTTTTGGTACAATATATCACTTTAGATTTATCTTTTCGTATTGAGTATATACAATTGTGGTTTGCAGTGATTTGTGTGTGCATACCTCCGGACGGACATTTGTATACCAGTTCGGAGATGCGTAACATTTTAAGATAATATTTGATGTCCGATTCAACTAAAAAATTCACATAAGATTTTCACCCAAACCACTATCATGACGTACAAATTCACCGCTCTAAATCATTCCCTGCGACATACGCGTTTTCTTACGTCGTTCTTCTCCATGAACCATTCAACGAGAATTTGTTTCACGAATGACATGAAAATTTCACAGAATATTCTCACCTTAACTGCTAACATTATGTACAAATTCGCCGCTCTAAATCAGTTCGTGCGACGTATAAAAATTAATGGAAGTTAACACACACGGTTGTTCTTGTACCGTTCGTCTCAATCAATCAATTTAAGATAACATTTTGTTGTCCGATTATAATGACAAATTCACACAATATATCCACCTAAACCCCTATCATAATGTACAAATTCACCGCTCTAAATCATTCCCTTCGACATATAAAAAATGGAAGTCAACAAACGCTTTTTTTCCTACGCCGTTTGTGTCCATCAACAATTCAACGAGCATTTGTTGCTTGAATGATATGAAAATTTCACAAAAGATTTTTACCTAAACCACTTACATGACGTAAAAATTCGCCGCTCTAATTCATTCCGTGCGGTGTATAGAAAATAATGTAAGTCATCACACACGTTTTTTCTATACCGTTCGTCTCCTTCAACCATTTAAGATAGCTTTTTGTTGTCCGATTGAGATACAAAATTCACATAAGATTCTCACCTTAAATGCTAACATCACGTGCATTTTCGCCACTCTAAATCATTCCGTGCAAGTCAACCTACGCGTTTTTCTATGCTGTTCGTCTCCATCAACCATTTAATATAGTATTTTGTTGTCCGATTGAGTTGAAAAATTCACATAACATTTTCACCTTAACTGCTAACATCATGTACGAATTCGCCGCTCAAAATCATTTTGTGCGGTGTATAAAAATTAGTGAAAGTCAACACAGTTTTTCTTATGCCGTAAGTAGACCACTTAAATTTTTTTGAGTATAATACTTCATTTGATCACAATGATTCATCATATGTTCCTCGTAATGATATTTTTCATGCACCATACAAGCGAGCATACTTCCAATTCTGCCGTATGGATTTGCATACCTATTCCACGTTAATTGTTGTTCGATTATGTTGAAAAATTCACACAAGATATCCACCTAAACCCCTATCATAACGTACAAATTCGCCGCTCTAAATCATTCCCTTCGACATATAAAAAAATGGAAGTCAACACACGCTTTTTTGCTACGCCGGTCGTGTTCATCAACAATTCAACGAGCATTTGTTGCTTGAATGAGATGAAAATTTCACAAAAGATTTTTACCTAAACCACTTACATGACGTAAAAATTCGTCGCTCTAATTCATTCCGTGCGGCGTATAGAAAATAATGTAAGTCATCATACACGTTTTTTCTATGCCGTTCGTCTCCTTCAACCATTTAAAATAGTTTTTTGTTGTCCGATTGAGATAAAAACTTCACATAAGATTCTCACCTTAAATGCTAACATCACGTGCATTTTCGCCACTCTAAATCATTCCGTGCAAGTCAACATACGTGTTTTTTCTATGCCGTTTGTCTCCATCAACCATTTAATATAGTATTTTGTTGTCCGATTGAGTTGAAAAATTCACATAACATTCTCACCTTAACTGCTAACATCATGTGCGAATTCGCCGCTCAAAATCATTTTGTGCGGTGTATAAAAATTAGTGAAAGTCAACACAGTTTTTCTTATGCCGTAAGTAGACCACTTAAATTTTTTTTGAGTATAATACTTGATTTGATCACAATGATTCATCATATGTTCCTCGTAATGATATTTTTCATGCACCATACATTTTTAAATTTATATGTACAAGTGTGCATACTTCCAATTCTGCCGTACAGATTTGCATACCTATTCCACGTTAATTCAATACATCGCATATACACATACCTATTCCCCGCTAAACACACATTGAGCAGGAAATCTATTTATGGCAAGTAATGATCTAGACACATACACATTTCCATGTTAATTCAAAAGGATCTAGCTAGACACATACCTATTTCCATGTTCAGCAGGGAATCTGTGCCCGGACACCTAATAGTACTCAATATTTTTTTTACTGTGCAGGAAATCTATTTATGGCAAATAATGATCTAGACACATACATATTTCACATACCTATTTGCACGTACGGCAGGGAATATGTGCGCGGGATTTATGGCAATTATATTTCACATACCTATTTTACAGTTATGTTTACGGCAGGGAATATGTGCGTGGGATTTATGTGTGCGCGGGATAGACACATACATATTTCACATACCTATTTCCACATACCTAATAGTACTCAATAATGATCGCTGGATATTTATGGCAATTACCACTCAGGATTGCATTAATCATTCTATCGTTTGAATACTAAGGCAAACAGTATTTGCTAATGGGTATACCCGTTAATCTCATACCTACTACCATCTAACACATCTCAATGCGATCGAATGGTTGATAGGTTAGGTGTCCGGGCTCCTTGGAGTCCCATTTCGCCTTCAAGGAATACTATATATATATATATATATATATATATATATATATATATATATATATATATATATATATATATATATATATATATATATATATATATATATGGGAACGTATCCAGTGCTAATAGGCTTTTCAGTGCTAACATGCTAAAATCACCCAGGATCGTTAGATCTACCCCCAACGGTCCAGATTCTTAAAGGTGGAAACACCAAACCACTTATACAAATTTGCCAAAACCCCCCTGCCTTCCCGTCTTCTTTTTTTCCTCCCTTGCGCCGTTTCGCCTCTCTCCGCAAATTTGCAAGCATCAGACTTAATTACTTGGATCTTTGATTAATCCCTGTGTAGACGAACACAATTATTTGGATCTTTGATTAATCCCGTCGTTCACGTGCTGACGGACGCCGGCCGACGGCGCCCTCTCTCCCAGTTCGCCGTCTGCGCCCTCTCCATGCATCGCCGGCGCTGCCTCGTGCCAAACGCTGTTTTCTTTTGTTTTTAATGAAAAATCTGACGAAGTCATCAATGGTTTTGAGTGGTATTGATGGGGAAAAAAACAACGGATTGTTGCCCATTTGTTGCCAGTAGGCATTGAACGCGTAGCACTCGCCGCCGGGGTGGATGGCGCGCGTGGGGAGTAGGCGCGCGGGGAGACGTCGCCGGATGATCGAGGGATCAGGCGCCGCGCAGAGGAAGGCAAAACGGCGCCGGGAGGAAAAAAGGAAGATAGGGAGGCAAGGGGTTTTTGGCAAATTTGCATAAGTGGTTTGGTGTTTCCACCTTTCAGAATCTGGGCCGTTGGGGGTAGATCTAACGATCCTGGGTGGTTTTAGCATGTTAGCACTGAAAAGCCTGTTAGCACTAGATACGTTCCCCATATATATATATATATATATATATATAACAGGGGCAGATATCACCAAGGACCCGGCCGTTGCATGTACGTACGCGTGCTTAATTAATTTGGATCAGCTATGATCTCGAGTTTCGGAAAGTCCTATTAGAGATCGATACGCTCTCAATCCGAAGTTAATCCATGTCTTATCCGTCGTGTATATGGCCACGCACAGGGGACTCAAGAGAGGCTAGATCCTATATATATAAAGAGCATGCTTATCTTCGTTAAGCTGATCCTACAAAACAAATTTACATCGACGGATCGACGTACGTGTGCACGCGAGAGCTAGCCTTGCAGTAGTTGTATATACGTAAGGAATCGACCATTCGCCGACTAGTTTCCCGGCGAAAACAACCGCGTCTGTGCTACCGGAGTTGCAGGAGTCGATCACCGGCCGGCCGGCCGATCGAAGAACAGGCGTACATCGTCGTCCTCAACTCGATCAGCATCTCTGCAGGTACGTGCGTACGTACCATCTCGATCGTCATGGCTAGCTAGAACTAGACCCTTCCCAAACTCCTCTTGTTTTTCCCCTTTTTTTTATTGAGAGGTCTCTGACCGGTCGGATTCGAGCATGTATGAGGTTAATTTCCAGTTAATTTCTGATTCTTAGTTTGCCACATGAAGTTCAATTACTGTTTCTAGTCAAGCTGGTTTTGGTCTCGGATGGTTAAATAGTGAGTGCTCTTGGTGTCTAGGCACCATAGTCTAAAATAAGTATGTATAATGTGCGAAAAATTTTAAAATTTTTTGGATGTCAAGTTCAACTAGTTTACTAACTAGTTCAAACAAGTTTGAACTAAATTTCGAATTGTAGTTGTCTTTTTTGATGACAGTTTGATTGTAAGTATATACTGATTATAGCAAAGTATGTGATCTAAATTTGTTCAAAATTTTGAATTTGAGTATATTTTTTCAAACTTATACGTTTCATTTGAATTGTTATAGATGAGTATATACCCTAAAACTGATATTTCAAAAAATGTACCTGAATTTAGATGAAATTGATGCATTTGAAATTATGGTGCCTTGGCACTATGATGTCCCATTTCTAGTTTTGTTTGGATCCATATTTTGATTGTCTATTTGGTGGGTTTAGTTACATTCTTAATTTTGCCAAAATGCATGTGACCCGGCCCAGATTAGCCTCCAAACTAAGGAATCTTGTTTTTGCACTAAATGTTTTTCAGGCGGGGTATGGGATTAAGGCATAAGCAGTTTTGTTCCCAAAAGTAATCCATATCCAAATATTTCACCCTTGCTACATAGCTTGTTCTTTTTTGTTAGTTAATTAGGTCGATCTCATTGTAATACCTCACATGCCAATATAAGATATTACTACGAAACATCATTGTCAAAGTAAATAATAAATAATAAAAGCAACAAAAGAAATCACAAGAAAATTAAAACTTTAAAGGTACTTTAAGAGAGAGCCAATGGAAGCTGAAGTAAATGTTTGAAACATGGGACCGGTCCACTTCTAACCAAATGAAAAATAAAGAAAATGACATAAATAGTGGCAAGTCACGGTGCTGAAAACTCGAATGCTCCCACCCATGCATGTTGCTATCACTCCTCTATCCTTTTACTTGAGAATGGAAAGAGCAAACGTGAGATTTGAAAATCTCAGCAAGTACCTAACAACGGTTGCAACACGGTGAGCAAAGGACAAGTAAAGCAAGCAGGATATGAAAAGGACAAGAAATGTAAGCAAAATATAAAAAGGGCAAGCACCGTAAGCAAGTAATTGACACAGGTTATATTCAATGAACCTAGGTTACCAGAACACTGATATATATCGGAGATAGAGATCATAGAAACAGTCTTATCAAAGATAACTGTTATTTAGCAAGTTATGACAACGGCAGTGGCGATTATTCCCACATACCCGGTTATACAAGAATAGTCAGGCATAATGCTGTCCTTGACTGTATAGCCGCAGATGGGGTGTAATATTCTAATTAACGAGAGTGTACAGGCCCCCGTACGTTACCAGGTGGGTGGCAATCTCCCCTATATGTGGATAACCCCAGGCCAGGTAACCGTTATATTATTAACATGTTATATGGTGTGAATTTAAGGGACTGAGAGAAGGCTAAGATAATATTATGAGAAGTGACAAGATTTGCTAAGGTTAGGAATGAAACGACCTAATACCCGATAAGGCGATGTGAAATGATAAAGTGGTGATAAGGTAAGTGTTACATCATTGGCAGGTTATGTAGTATGAATTTAAGACGACTAAGAGATAGCGGAGATAAGGCTATGATAAGTCGAAGGATTCGCTAGAGGTTTGAAATGGAGAAGCACTAGATCCTGATAGATAGCGATGTGAAATGAAAGCATGGCGATAACGGTCGAGGAATAATTCTAAAAGAGATATTATAACCTACTTCACATAAGGGTTGACAATCAACTAAGTTTTATTATGTAATAAGTGATTATTAGTCAAATTAACAATTATTAATATATACATCCTTCATAGCTTACATACCACCTCATACAATTAATGGATCATGATATTAGGAAACTAAAACATAGTAGCCCTAATGTCCATAATGTCGAAAGAGTACTAATAATTTAACCTAAGTTAAAACAACTCATATGCTACCCCCCATTAACGATTTAAGTATGAATTCTAAAACACTAATTAAAAGCATGAATTCTAGAATATTATTAAATGAGCATCCTAATAAACATAAACACATGTGAAACAAAATAGTTTAGAACATCACGATATAATACAGTATTAAAAATCTATAACCAGTCAACATGAGCGATATGATAATAACTAGATAAGCATTAGAGATACGATAATAACCAGATAAGCTTTAGTGATATGATAACAGCCAGATAACTTTAATGATATGATACTAGCCCGGTAACTTTAGTGATATGGTATCAGCCAAGTAACTTTAGTTATATGATAATTATACTCAATGACAAAGTGACAAGTAAACTGGAAACACGGGATATGCGAAACGGAAGGTCACAGCCGCGAGGTATTTGCCTTGAGCACGCTCGGCGGACATGCTACACGAAAGATCTGGAATGCACAATTGCACGAACACTCTCTCAACAGCTGCGTGAGATCCTACACAATGGAATGGAAAACAACCGATCTAGCATAGATGAGTACGATAAGGAATGATAAGAGATAAACTTGATTGGAGAGGAAAAGAGTTCGCTAGCCCCACGGCCAAGTGAAATGCCGTTCAGCAGTGCGAACCGTCGTTCGGCCCAAGCGGAATGCCGTTCGGCCATGCGAAAAGATGATCGGTCGCGCGAACGGCCGTTCGGCCGAGCGAAACGATGATCAGCCGCGTGAAACGACGTTCAGCCGTGCGAATGGCCATTCGGCCACCGGTCGCCGCTGCCATGGCCGCGTGCCCGTGTCGCCTCGCGCCGCGCCGCCACCGGTGGCCGCGCGCACCGTGCGCCCCCAGACCAATGTAAGGAAGAGAGAGAGATGGGAAGAGATTGGAGAGAGGAAGGTAGATTGGAAAAGAGATAGGGAAAAGGATAGGGAGGAGAGATATAAACGGGAGAGAGAGTTGAATATATTAGAAATAGAAGAGAGATTAGGGATATTTTTTTGATGCTACACTCATCCCAACCGGATCATATATAGATTAATTACATCGGTCCAAATTAACACGGAATCACAGTTAGTAACAAAAAAATATGGATTGGTACGTATCTCCCAGTCTAAATGCTCATTAGCACCAAACGAATCCGCTCTCGATCATTGCCACCTACCAAGGGTGTTTTCATGATATATGACTATCAACTGTTAACTACAATAGATATGTTTAATAAATAGTATTAACAGAAAAAATCAAAGCCAAAATCAATCGAAAAAATAAAAAGAATCCAAATCACCTCACGCTGAGCTGCCGATCGAGAAGCGTGCCAACCCCAAGTGAACGAACCGGCACACGTGTGCCCTCCCGCACCTCCCACGTACCGACGCACACGAGCCACCTCACGCGCTCGTCGACCAAAAAGGCCCCATCAACTCAGTGTCAGTGACAAATTGGGCTCGCAACTATATAACCCAGCGTCACACGCCCCATGCGTGCGTACGAAGAAGATGCCTTCCCCAGTACAAGACGATACTTACAGTAATATAGGTTATAGCTAAAATTATACTGTAACTATTTAGAATTATACTATAATTAATGGTAATTTATTTAATATAATTAAATTTAAAAAAATAAATAAACAGTTTAGCCTATCACAAACAATACAAATAAATTTGGAAAAAAAGTCGGCAAAACAGTTCAAAAAAAACAAAAACAGAAAAAGATGAAATTTAAAAATAATAAAAAATAAATCAGAACCTAAAAGTTCAAATCGAAATGAGCGAGTCCTTAATTACTGGTACTATTGAACACACGTGCGTGCAGCCGTGCAGGCCGTGGCTCCCACTCACACCGTCACACTTGCGCAAACTCTATATATACACACCTGGGAAGCACAGACACGTATTCTTACGAGTAAATTAACCGTGTGGACAATTTTTTTTGTACACTCTGCAGGTTCGCTAGCACGTACGTATACGTGTGCACTTCGGGCTTGACGCTCATGGTGGGGCAAGTCGTCGACGCTCCGGCGGCGGACAGGCCGGCGCCGCGCGTGCCGGTGCCCCCGGCGCGGCCATTCCTTCGCACGCTCGGCGCCAACCTCATGGAGACATTCTTCCCCGACGACCCGTTCCGCGCGGCGGCCCGGGAGGGCGGCGGGGGGCGCGCCGTGGCCGCGCTCGGGTACCTCTTCCCGTGCCTGGAGTGGCTGCCGTCCTACTCCCTCAGCGCGCTGCGGTCCGACCTCGTCGCCGGTGTCACCGTCGCCAGCCTCGCCGTCCCCCAGGGCATCAGCTACGCCAAGCTCGCCGACCTCCCTCCCATCGTCGGCCTATGTAAGTATACACACACACACGTGCGACGTTGTCGATTTCTGCAATTCTACAATGCATGCACGTGTGGCGTGTACATGTATTGACGAGTGTGTACGTACGTGCGTGCGTGTGTGTGTGCAGACTCTAGCTTCGTGCCGGCGCTGGTGTATGCGGTGATGGGGAGCTCGCGGGACCTGGCGGTGGGGACGATGGCGGTGGGGTCGCTGCTGTTCGCGGCGATGCTAGGGAGGGAGGCGCCGCCGGCGGAGAGCCCGGTGCTGTATATGCGGCTGGCCTTCACGGCCACCTTCTTCGCCGGCGTCTTCCAGGCGGCGCTGGGCGTGCTGAGGCTGGGGTTCGTGGTGGACTTCCTGTCGCACGCGGCGATCGTCGGGTTCATGGGAGGCGCCGCGACGGTGGTGTGCCTGCAGCAGCTCAAGGGGCTGCTCGGCCTCCAGCACTTCACGACCGCCACCGACGTCGTCTCCGTCATGCGCTCCGTCTTCTCGCAGGCTCACCAGGTCAGTCTCACTGTCCGGCATGCACGTAGTACTGCATGCCCAAAGAAATACTCCCTCCGTTTATTTCTACGAGGGCTGTACAATTTTTGGCCAATAATTAATACTCCTTCCCTACATAACCTGCAATCAAACTTCTTTAACTTTAAGTATTAATATATAAAAAACTATTTAAATTGATCATATAAAAATACTTTCATAATATAATTATTTTATATTTTTATAAATATATTTATATAAAAATAGTAGTTAAAGTTGTATACTAAGAACCGTGTCGATATCTAAAACATTGTACATTACGAACGGAGGGAGTATAGGATTTCTGATAATCACAAATATGATATCCAATCTCCAAGCCAGTTCTTTATTAGTTTATTTCCGGCTCGGTTCGATCTTTGCCATGCTTGCAGCCGAACTATGTGCCATGCACTGCATTGTCGAATTGTTGCAGAATGTGTTGTCTGATTGTCTCTGTCGATATCTAACCCTTCGTGCTGCGTGCCGGCTGCAGTGGCGATGGGAAAGCGTCGTTCTCGGATGCTGCTTCCTCTTCTTCCTGCTCATCACTCGCTTCTTCGTAAGTACTACTACTATGACTACTACTATGTATGGCCTCCTTCAATTCAATTTCAGCTAGATTTACCTCCCATCATGCGCAAGCTTAATGCAGACTGTTAAGTTACTAGGACGAGGTGTACTTAGGAGTACTCGCAGAGAAGTAATTACGCGTACAATTGAAATGCTGAATCTTGTAACTGAAGTAGATGAACTCTTGAAAGAGTGGTCCTCATGGTATAGTTAAAAAGTTGCTACTGCCAGGCGGTCTACTCAGGAGCATGCATAAGATTTGATGGAAGGAATATTGCAATGAAATTTAATGTTTGGATGCGTCGCAAGAGGACAAAGGAATCAATCATCGATGCATTGTTAGGAGTAGGAGTCTAGGACAAAGGAATCGATCCACTTGGGTAGAGAGAGCTCATATTCTCAGAACGCCATCAAGATTGGCCTGACGATCAGTAGTACTCCATAGTCCATAAACAATTCGTTTCTAGTCCAAATCTTGACTGAAAACTCGTCAGAATTTCTTGGTCTGAATTCTGATGCTCTGATCAAAGATGCATGGCAGTTCTTGCAGATTAATTCAAACACAAAGGGGTGCAAACAAAACCGTAATGTGCGCGCATTAATGTGTGATCATTCTTTTGACAGAGCAAGAGGCGGCCCAAGTTCTTCTGGGTATCGGCGGCGGCGCCGTTGGCATCGGTCATCCTTGGAAGCCTCCTGGTGTACCTCATCCATGGCGAAAACCATGGCATTCAAGTGGTGAGCCGTGAGCATGGATAGAAACATCATAAACTCAGCAAGAAACACACATAAATCAAGTAGTAAGGCCAAACTGAATGAATGATTAATTTGTGCCAACTATTTCTGGTGTCTAGATTGGCTACCTCAAGAAGGGCATAAATCCTCCGTCGGCGAAAAGCCTGCTCCTCTCGTCGCCGCACAGGATGGCCGCCCTCAGGACCGGGATCATAACTGGCATCATCGGCCTCGCCGTAAGCCTGACATTACTGCCACTTCATTTCATCACAACTGACGGTAGCAAAAAAAAAAAAAGGAAAAAAGAAAGAGTTTTTACCATTCCTAGGAGGTATCAGTACCTTCCCACCAAATTACCCTTAAACTCTTGATATCTCTCGGTACCTCTACCCTTAATCTCTTGGTGCTAGTTCAATGGATGATTTGGTACCTCCTAAGGATGGTAAAAAAAATCTCAAAAAAAAAGTCAGTGAAATATTAGCTATGTGAGTACTTACGGTACTGTGTTCTTTTTAATACAGGAAGGAATTGCAGTAGGGAGGAGCTTTGCCATGTTCAAGAACTACCATGTCGACGGCAACAAGGAGATGATCGCCTTTGGATTGATGAACATCGCTGGATCGTGCACATCCTGCTACCTCACCTCCGGTAAAAAAAAGTTTCTCCAGAAATCACAATTGCTTTTCAGATAAGAATGAGCCAAGAAGTCTCAATTCTCCATGAACTCCTGACAATTCTCGCTCCATGGATGGCAGGCCCATTCTCGCGGTCTGCGGTGAACTACAACGCCGGGTGCAAGACGGCCATGTCGAACGCCGTGATGGCGCTGGCGGTGATGATCACACTCCTGTTCCTGACACCGCTCTTCCACTACACCCCGCTGGTGGTCCTCTCGGCGATCATTATCTCGGCGATGCTGGGCGTGATCGACTACAAGGCCGTGGCTCACCTCTGGAAGGTTGACAAGGTCGACTTCTGCGTGTGCATCGGCGCGTATTTCGGCGTCGTCTTCGGCGACATCGAGATTGGACTGTCCATCGCGGTATGAGCTCTCTCAACTGGATTGCACAAGACTCAGATGTCTGTCTGTCAAGCCTCATTTGATCATCCCAATATGCTACAGTGTGCTGTACTGAACAGTGGTGACCAAACTTGGGCTTCTGTTTGATTTCAGGTTGCGATATCTTTTCTCCGTATCCTGCTCTTTGTCGCAAGGCCAAGGACGACGGTCCTTGGGAACATGCCGAACTCGATGATATACAGAAGGATGGACCAGTACACGATGGCACGGACCATACCGGGAGTGCTTGTTCTGCACATTGACTCACCTATCTACTTCGCCAATGCGAGCTACTTGCGAGAGAGGTGAGTAAAAGCACTACAGCAGTAACAAACAGCACAACACACTGTACAAAATCCGAAAACATGTTTGGTCTGAAGAGGCTTACGTATGATAGCAACTTCTGCTCTTGCGTTCAGGATCTCGCGGTGGATCAACGATGAGGAGGACCGGATAAAGGCCGAGAGGGAGGAGAGTTTGCAGTGTGTGGTGCTGGACATGGGTGGTGAGCTCCTGCACTCAATCTGATACAATTCTCTCTCTCTCTCTCTCTCTCTCTGCACAATCATAACGTACACATGTTTGTAACACTGAACCTGAAAGAACTAGTCTATTTTGGGAATTCCAACATGAAGATTAAGCAAGCAGTCCGCCTTTTATGCAGCCGTTGCCAGCATCGACACGAGTGGGACGAAGATGCTGGAAGAGCTCAAGAAGAGCCTAGACAGGAGGAGTATTCAGGTAAGGAGAACAGGAGCAATGGCACCAGCACCCTTTGCTGAAGATCTCTTGTTACAGGCATTGTTCCTTTGACTGCCTTTGCTGGTGATGTGTCTGCAGATTGCGTTGGCGAACCCAGGGAGCGAAGTCATGAAGAAACTAGACAAATCAAAGGTGCTCCAGTTCATCGGCGACGAGTGGATCTTCCTGACGGTGGGCGACGCATGCGACTACGCGCAGCACAACTGTAAGATAGGAATGGATACTCCTGACAACATGGTCTGAAACTCTGAATGGAAGGTTGGCCTGAGCATTTGTGTTCCAACTTAGTTGGCATGGCACAGGCCACTGGAAGAAACTTCTATATAAAACATCTTGACCACTGTACTGTACTGTCATCAGAAGATCGGTAGCACGGATCTTTTTGGTTAGAGTGAAGTTAAGCCTGCTTCATCAGTTTTGCTTACACAAGTTTCAGTTGCTAATCTAAAATCATGTATGGGTACTGAAACACTGTTTTGCACGAGTTACGATTGCCTGTATGAAAAGATGGATAAATTGTCAGATCACAGTGTTCATTTGCAAAGAGTATTCTTGTCCAAAACTTCGGGTATCAGACATCAAACTGCAGTACAAACTAGAGCACCAACAGCTGTTTACCGATGCTTCTAGACGCGCCAAACACCAACAAGCTGACATCACACACAGCGCTTCACTGATAGAACCGAGCTTAAACCTTTTTTTTTAAAAAAATACCGACCAGATGCCTTTTGATACCTAGAAGGCCAGAACAGTGTTATGTTCAGTTGTTGCTCCTCGACAGTTCTGGCATTGGCATTTGGACTACTGCATGACAGCCACATTACATGAAACTGTATCTTTGAAATAATCAAAAGGAAATGGGAATGGCGCTTCTCCAATATACCACTTTTGCAGCCTGAGCGCTGAAACAAAAATCATCGCAGAAGCCATCCGGATGCAGCATAGGAGGAAATGGAATGCCTTGATACATCATATTGATTTACCTAAGGTATAACACATTGAACTAGCTAAGATGGCCTCATTTAAACAGGAAAGCCAAAATTTCAGATACATAAGCTTGTTCTGAATTAGTACATGCTATACAATGGGGATCCTAAGAACATCACCTGCCCAAAGCAGTGATACATTGCCAGCCTCTTGGGGCTGACATCTCATTTCCTTCTTATTTCTTGCTGCCGCCAGAACAAAATGGTTAAGTCTCAGTTCTCGATTTAGGACGCACACAACCACACAAGGGTACCCTCTCCTTTTTCTTCTGCCCGCCACCACGGTTGTCCTTCCGTCCGTACAGATAATCCCTCAGAAGCACTCGAGTGCGCTTATCGGAGACTTTAAGCTTTCTGTATTCATGCTCTTCCTCAATCTTTAGCAAGACGTACTGTATCCTCTGAAGTTCCAGTTCTAACCTCGCCACATTTTCCGACCCCTTCTGCACCTGCTCGGATATTTTCCTCCTGGTCGAATACCCTTCTCGCTCAGCATTCATACTATCCGACAATGCAGGATAGTTTTCAGCCTTCTTTGTCAATTTGTTGTTGAAATTGATTTGTTCCAAGACACATCCCTCGGTCTCAATCAGCTGAGCGCTGACACTGTTGTATTCAGAATTCATTGGGGACTTACCCTTTGATGGCCCCCCCATTTTTCGCTTCAACTCCTCAATGCTCGCTTGGATGCTCAGCAGCCTCTGAGCATCAGAAGTGAGCTTCTCGAGTACATTTTTGCTCCATACTTCATGAGGCTCTACAGATGCTGTTGACATCTCCAGCTTAGTGATTCCGAGGTCTCTTCCCCTTGCTAGCTCAGAGGAAGGGTACTCACTCTTCACCTCCTCAACCGCTTGTATGTCGTGCTCAGATGACGAAGACTTGGCTGTTTGGTTCTTGCAGTTCCTCTCAGCAGCCTCCCACAGTTGAAGCATCTCATCATCCAGCTCGGCATTTGCACCATTGCCAAGTGGGTAGAGAGCAGCTCCAGTGCCATATGGTGGACAAGTAGATATTTGATCAAGCTCAATATCTTTCATCATCTGAATCTGCTTCCCTTTGGAACCATCAACATCTTTTTGCTTCCCATTGTCAGAATATATTTCCCTTGCCTCCATGCGTGAGACGCCTCTTGCTTTAAGCTCTTGAATTTCTATATTTGCAGCTGCCATCTTAGCAGCAGACTCGGTCAACTCCTGATCTTGACGGTCTTTGGCATTTAATATAACCACTTGAAGTGCTTCTATTCTTGCAATTAACCGCTGTAACTCTGGAGTTCCTTCTGGGGAGTGAGATTCTGTCGCATGGTTGCCCTCTTGCATACAAGGTACCCGCACAGCTTCCTATGAAGATAGAAGATAATAAGACCACTAGTTCCTCATATTTATTATGGATGGAAGTACATGATAAAGTGCCACAACCATGTTGTGCATGAAACCATAGTAGAAATATCCAGCTACTAACATAAGATGCTAGGAGGATGAGCAGCACAAAAATGTAACATTTCCATGCTTCAATGTAAGACTGCTAGGGTTGCAATTACATGAAAAAATGGAAAAGAATGACTAGTCATCAAGGATAATGGAAGAAGCTTACCTCTTTGCCTTCCGTGCTATAGGGCTTTGACAGAGAAAGAATGTCTTCTTCCAGCACATTGACATGATCAGACAAAGATGCTACGAGTGCTAGATGTGTGCTCAACTCAGCCTTCAGTTCTGCATTTTCTTCCTGCATGCCAGTTAACTTCGTATGCAGATGCTCAATATGAGCACCTCGTGAGGAGATTTCCTTCATTAGCAACACCTTTTGGTCTATTGCACTAATCTCCATAGCTTTGCCCTCCATCATAAGCTTGAGTGCTTTTTCTTCATAGACTGCAGCATTCACTGAAGAGATTATTGCATCCCCCATGAGCACAACAAATTCCCTTTCATGTTGCTCAACCTCTTTTGACATGAACTCATGAGCGGAAGTCAAACTATCTGCCTTCCCTTTTAGAATGTTAGCCTCCACTTGAAATGTCTCATTTGCTCGGCGAAGAAGCAAAATGTCATCATCCTTGGTAGTACCCTCCTCACTCAGTGTTGCGATTTTCTTATCAAGTTCTCCTTTCACCACTTTAGCCCCTTCAATGGCAACCTGAAGAGCCCCGACAACTCCACATAATTCCCTGTTCTTTTCTTGCAACAATTGAACCCTCTCTTCTGCTTCCAGTAGCTCATCATCCTTCTGCAACAACTGTGCCATTAGACTCTCAAGTTCAATGGCCAACTCCTGGCAGATGTTTTTACTGTTGTTCAAATCAAACTCTGAAAGGACTAACCGAGTCCTGAGAATCTGTACCAAGTAGACAAAATACTCCTTTAGGTGTTTATTTTCCGATTCAAGCATCATAGTTCTTCTGCTCAGCCCTTGGACTTCACAATCAAGTTCACCCTTAATTAAACTCAGCAAAGCCATCTCATCGGTAAGAGATACCAATGTAGATGCTACCTCATTATTATGGCCCCTCAAGAACAAAGATAAGTGCTCGAGCCTCATGCACTCTGCAAGACAAGTACCATTCTCATACTCCAAGGTATTGTACTTCTCAATCAAAGACTGGTATTCCTTAGACAAAGACTCATTTTTTTCAGTCAGGTTGGCAATTTCATCTCGTGAAGTCTGGTAGGACTCACTCAAGTAAGATAGCTTCTCTTGTAAAACCAATACTTCAGTTTTCAGCAGCTCTTCCCTTTCACTGCCTTTCTTTAACCCTTGCCTCAGCTGTTCATTGCATTCCAAAATCTGTTGATTTTTATTTCGCAAAGAAAGAAATTCTGTTGCCCCACTTTCCACTTCTTTCTCAAGGGCACACTTCTGCAAGTGCAGATCTCTGAGCTCCGTTCCTACTTGCAACAGAACTGTTGCAAGAACCAAGAGCTCAGTGTATATGAGCCTATTCGCATCTTCACTTTCCTCTTTAAGTTTCAGAATATTGAAGGTTTCATCTGAAACAGCCTGCAAAATAATTTCGTCCTGAGCTATATTAGCAGGACCTAAATCCTTGTAGATATTAAGGACCTTCATGTGTCGTGAAATCCCTTCTCTAAGTTTCTCAGTACGCATTAGCAATGTTTTCCTCTCCTCTTCATGATATTGGGCTTCATCCTGAAGCTGTAAAATTAACATCCCTGCGGTATGATTTGCCTCTGCATACTTTTGGCATTTACTCAAAAGAGCAATGTTCTTGTCTTGCACATCAGCCAATATGTTCTCCCAGATCACTACACTAATAGAAGCACTCATGTTTCTTTGCTCTTCCTGTTCAAGCATCTCATCCATATAATGCCTTTTCTCTAGCAGAGAAGAAGTTTGCTCCTTAAAGCTGTTTACTTCCATTTGATGAGATTTCACAGCAGCTTCATATTCCTCATTTTTTATTCTCAACTGACCTTGCACTTCCCTTACTTGATCATATGCAAGATCCTTCTCTATTGATAAAGAAGAGTGCTTGTTTTCCATATCGGCATGCTTACCTTCCAGGGCTTTCATAACCACTGTAATGCTCTCGAGCTGAGAGACAAAAGTTACTCAATATGTTAGGGACAAACAATGTTTTATGTTAAAAAAAAGATATTACATGAGAACAATTTATCAAAATTTTAATTGATATAACAATATCAACTTCTACTAAAGTAGGAAGTTGATTTTGTAGGTTTTACTTCAGTAATTACCTGAGAGAACACATTGCTCTTTTCGGCATTAAGAGCTGAATTATTTGCAAGGTGAGCCTGGCAGGTTTCTTCAGAATCTTTAAGCTTTGTTCTCAATTCTTCAAGCTCAGCTTTCATATTAGATAATGTGGTATCCAAGATAGAATTCTTCTCTGAAATATCAGTGAAACTTTTACCAAGGGCTTCTAGCTCTGATGCAAGAACAGCCTTTCCAGAAACATGAGAGGAAACTACATCCTTTAGAGAGCTTTCTGAAGCCTCTAATACTTTTATCTCCTCTCTTAGTGCATCAATTTCGGCATTTGCATCTGAAAGTGAGTTCTCCAAGAGTGAATATTCTTCAGATAACTTCTCCACCTCTTGAACCTTTTCTGAGAGAAGTGCCTTTTCTACCTCATTGTTTGCACATGCCTCCTTCAGTTTTAAGTTCATAATCTGCAATTCCTCAATAGACTTCTGGTTTATTGCTGCGCTGCTTTTTAGAACATCCATCTCATCAGCCAGAGCATGGTGCATCCCCTCTAGATTTTCTTTCTCTTCTCTTTGACAAGCAAAGTCTCTCTGAAGTGATTCCTTTTCACCTATATGTAACCCCACTTCAGTCTCAAGTTTCACGTTCAATTCCTTCAATGTGTCCAATTCACGATGAAGGTCTTTTATCATAAGCTCAGCAGTAAGATTCTGTTCATGAAGGATATGGATGTCCTCTGTATGCTTGGTTACGATGTTCTCAAGATCCATCTTACTGTTCTCCACCTCACTTAACTTCCCCATCAGCTTCTCAATCTCTAGGGCCAATCTGTTCACTTCCTCCTGAGAGTCAGAGTGAAGATTTTTCATTGAGAGAAGAGCTGCTTTGCCTTCAATGCATTTCTGGGCTTCATCTTGTAGGCTACTTTGGAGGCTACCCACTTCTTCTTTCTTATGTTTGAGTTCCTGCTCCAGCATCTCTACTTTCCCTTCAACCTTCTCCAGTTCAGCTTGGAACTTTGAGAGTTCAGATTCCAGATCGGATACTCTCAACGCAGACTTCTGGTTCTTAAGAAGGGTAGCATCTTTCTCGGTATTTAGAAGTAAGATGGTGTTCTTAAGTTCAGATGACGAGTTCTCCAACTCATTCAACTTGCCATTCAGCTTCTCGATCTCTAGATGCAACGTACTCATTTCTTCCTGAGACTGAGAATACATTTTCTCCACTGACATGACTGATGTTTCAGCCTGCGCCCTCTTCTCAGCCTCATTTTTCAGACTCAACTTCAGGCTGTCCACACTTTCGCTCTTCTGTGCAACTTCTAGCTCCAGAAGCAGCATTTTCTGTTCAGACTTCTCCAGTTCCAACTGTGTCTCTGAGAGTTTTAACTCCAAATCAGATACTTTCTCCAAAGACCGCTGTTGTTGAAGAAGTGCTGCATCCTTCTCAGAACTCAAATATAAAATGTTGTTCTTTAGTTCTCTTGATGTGTATTCCAGATCTAACTTGTCATTTTCCAACTCACTCAGTTTCTTTGTTGATCTTTCAAGATCTTGTGTCAGCTTTTCCACATCTTCCTGTAACTGGGAATGTAGACTCTCTGCCGTGAGAAGAGCTGCTTCAGTTTGTGTGCGCTTAAGGCATTCGTCTTGCAGCTGGGCATGGACACTGCCCACTTCCTCTCTCTTCTGTTCAAGATCTTGCATCAGCATCTGTACCTTCTGTTCAATCTCGTCCAGATCTGACTGTAGCTTCAAGAGTTGAGATTCCAAAACAGATACTCTTTCGACAGACTTCTGGTGTTGCAATAGAGCTGAATCCTTCTCAGTGTTTAGCTGTGAAATGTTGCTCCTAAGGCTTTGAATTTCACTTTGAAGTTCATTCTTTGAATCCTTCAGCGAATTTATTTCATCATGTAGTCCTTGTATAAGCAGCTCAGAAGAGCGGTTTTGTTCGGTAAGGCTCTTGAATTCCTTCTTCAGCTCACAAACAGCATTCTCAAGATCCATCTTGGTCTGCGTGAGCTCATTCAACTTTTCATTTGCCATCTTGATCTCTATAGTCAACCTCTGTACTTCTTCCTGAGATTGAGCACGCTCCTTCCCCTCAGAAAGTAGAGCACTTTCAGCCTGCAAGCGCTTTCCATGTTCCTCCTGGAAGCTTAAGTGGAAACCTTCCAATTCCTTATGCTTTTGTTCAAGTTCTTGTTGCTGCATCTTCACCTTTTGATCCATAGCCTCAAGCACAGATAGTATTTCACTATTGCGTGTTTCAGCCCTATTTAGCTTTTCAACTTCCGTAGACATTTCATCAGTTAGCCTCTTGAGGTCAGCCTGTGCCTTAGAGAGCTCAGACTCCAAAGTAGACAACCGCTCAGTGGACTGATTATATTGCAGAAGAGATGTGTCTTTCTCAGAATTCAACTGCAAGACTGTATCCTTTAGGCTTTGGATTTCACTTTCGGCTTTGTTCGCCCTCTCAGATTCTGACAATATCTGTTGTTTCATATTCTGGCTCCCAGCTAATAATCTCGAAATCTCTTGTTGCAAATTTACCATTTCGTTGCTGATATCCTCGTTCCCTTTAACCTCTGGGCTTTCAAAGCTTAGGCATTTCTGTACTTTTCCGTCAAAAACGGCATGAGGAGCATTTTCACTGCTCAATGACAAATCATTGAACTGCTTTACACCTTTGCGGTTTGGCAATGCACTGGTTTCATCAGGGTGTATACCATTCCTCTTGGAGGTGAAATGTTGCAGTGACACACCTACTCCATCCTTCTGCAGATCATCTGAATCAAATGGTGCACGGGTGAAAGTAGGCATCTCTGGAGTATGCAGTTCCATTTCTTGGCCCGAAGAAGAGGGTAACTCATCAGACATTGATGGCATCTGATTTGGAAATGCTTCAGAAATTGTTCTGTGTGCCTGTCGAAGTGCACCAGTGGCCTGATCATACCTTTCTGCTAATGCACGGTATGCTCGGTAAAACTCCTCGACCAGTTTCATTAGCTCTGGGCGTTTCTTGTAGTACATCTCTGCCCTCCGTGCAAAAGAATCAGCATCTTCATTGATAAGTTTGATCATTGCTTTAACCTTTGTGTCCGTGTCTGTTGCAAGAAACAAGATACGTTTAGCTCATGTAGCACACTATATAAACCAGGGATGTAGATATTTTGTTTAAACCAATTTTTTTCACATTGATTACCATAGTTATCAAAAAGGTATATATATAGACCAACATTGGTTATTGCAAAATGATAAAGAGTGCAAATACAGGCATAGAACACAAATTTATCTATGAAACCATTGGAGTTTTTCAACCCCATTGAAAAACATTAAAATGGAAATCGGGACACCTAACAAGGATACCTGGGAAAGATGATTCCATCATCCTATATTAGTTTGATTTTGATACACTTCTTTTTTTTCAGAAAGAAATGTGCTTCAGTTCAATTGGTTAATATGAATAGGACATTTAATTCCTCGAGATGACTCTTAGCATATCCAAGATTCTTTCAGTTTTTTACATCAAAGGAAAGCTCATGTGCAGATGTGATCAATAGTTCATGATCTAGCCTTAACTTACTTTCAACTGAGACAAGTCACATGATAACAGAAGATCATGTCAAGTTCAAGACTCAAAATTTCGAGAGAAATTAAAACACTACTGCAAGAATAGTACTTCATTTACCTTGTTTACAAAACCTACCAAATATTAACAACCATGAAATTTCCTCTACATACTCAATTCAGATAAGAAAAAATAACTATGTATGTTTTCCAAAACCAGCTATGCAAATTTTCAGCAAAAACTGACATGAAGAGAACTTTCCAAGAGGAGAAAAAACTATATATGTGTGAATGGCTTGCATGCACACCATGAGCAATTTCCTCAAGTTGCTAATTTGAGCAGTAAATATTCAATGTAACGCTTGTTGCAAATGGACCTTGATATATTTCAATGGGCCAAAGGCCAAAATATGTACATGTACATGTGTAGGTAAATAAGCAAAGAAGACCATATACAAGATACTAATCACATAGCTAATGACACCCTTCCAACTCATAGTGAATCAACAACACTGAGTTTAGAGAGGTAGAAGCTGTGCTGAGCTCAGGTCTGTGCTTTGGTGAAAAAAATATGCTATCTGAAACTCCGAAGCCACATACTGGAGAGCGACAACCTACTCCTGCACCTGCTTTATCATGTAGGAAGCATCTGATCACATCGGTGCTGTCTGACAAGAGAGCAGTCAGTGCAAAGATAAACACTCAAATCCTTAAGTAGCCACCGTAGACAAGTGATCTCAGCCATCAATGATGCCATAGCCCTTAACTCTACCTCAGCACTCGAACGAGAAACAATTGTCTGCTTCTTGGTCTTCTAAGCAAGCAAAGAGGAACCAAGGCAGCCATAATAGGCAGAACGAAACCGGCGATCAGAATGATCACTAGTCTAGGTCACATCAGAGTATAGCTAAAGCCATAGAGAGCTAGAATAAGGAAAGAAAAGGTGTCGAGTTATGGTCCCGCGAAAGTATTGCAGAACACAAAAAAGGTGACTGAAGTAAAGCTGAGTGAGAGCAGAGACAAACTGACTCAGAATATAAATAAAGTGGTGGTAGCGAGTGGGATCCTCAAGAGGTTCACCGTCAGTGGACCCAAGGTGAACACTAAGCTCCATAGGAGTGTCCATCGTGCACTGATTAGTGAGGCAAGCGTGAGCAAGATACTCTTGAATGTACTTCTCTTGGGAGAGGTAGTAGCCTTCAGGCGTAGAAGAGACCTCAATCCCAAGTAACGAAGAGGACCCAGAACAAACATCAAGAACTACTCACTGAGACACTTCTTTACAAATCAATGTATAAGGGTCATCCCCAATAATAATCATATCATCCACATAGAGAAGCGTCCGACCACAAAGAGAAGTGTGGACAAAGAGATCAAAGTCGTGATCGCTAGCAGAGAAGCTGATAGTAGTGACTGTTATGAATATTGTGCATCTATTCATGAGGCCCAAAGGGCAATATATATAGAGTACAAGAGGGATGTACAGAAGGAATACAAATCATATAAGGAAACAGATAACAGTCATATTCTATTTCCTATTCTATCCTTAACACACCCCTCAAACTCATGGTGGATCACACACACTGAGTTTGGAGAGAAAATACAAATGTTGTGCTCTAATTTGTGGTTTCGTGAAGAAATCAGCAATCTATAACTCTGATGACACAAACTGAAGAGCAAGTACACCCTTCTGCACCTGGGAGCGAGTGTATGAAGCATCCACACCAATGTGCTTGGTGAGCTCATGCTTCACTGGATCACGAGCAATGCTGATAGCTCCTGTACCATCAGTCATAAGAGTAGTAGGTCCCCTCACAGGTACGCCAAAGTCTGCAAGTAGCCATCTCAACCAAGTAATCTCTGTTGTCACAGCTGCCATAGCTCTCAACTCAGCCTCTGCACTCGAACGGGAAACTGCAGTCTGCTTCTTCGTCTTCCAGGCAATCGGGGAGGAGCCAAGAAAAACACAGTAAGCAGAAAGAGAACGACAATCAGAAGGATCACTAGCCCAGGTCGCATCAGAATACGCCTGAAGCTGGAGTGAGGTGGAGCTAGGGAAAAATACGCGACGAGAGATGGTCCCACGCAAGTAGCGAAGAACACGAAGAAGATGACTGTAGTGAAGATGAGTAGGACAAGCCATGAACTGACTCAAGATATGGACAGCATGAGCAATATCAGGACGAGTGCTCACAAGATATACCAAACTGCCAACAAGATGACGATACCGAGTAGGATCCTCAAGAGGATCACCATCAGTAGCACAAAGCTGAAGAGAGAGCTCCATAGGAGTCTCAGCAGTGCGAGTATCAGTCAGATCAGACCGATCAAGAAGATCTCGGACATACTTCTGTTGGGAGAGGTAGTAACCCTCAGGCGTGACAGAAACCTCAATCCCAAGAAAGTATGTAAGCAAGCCAAGATCAGTCATCAGAAACTGCTCAGTGAGATGCTTCTTCACATATGCAATGAACGAGGGATCGTCACCAGTAATGAGCATATCATCCACATATAGAAGAAGCAGTGTCCTACCTCGAGGTGAGAGATGGATAAATAGAGCAGGATCATGGGCACTGATAGTGAAACCGACAGCGGTGATCACTGAGGTAAAACGCGTAAACCAGGCACGAGGGGCCTGTTTGAGACCATAAAGAGCACGACGAAGACGACAGACATGACCAGCTGGAACAGAATACCCGGGTGGTGGCTGCATGTAAACCTCCTCATGCAAGACGCCATTAAGAAAAGCATTCTTAACATCCAGCTGAGAGATAGACCACCGGCGAACAGAAGCAACCGTAACAAGAGTGCGAACAGTGGTCATATGAGCAACAGGAGCAAATGTCTTATCGTAATCTTGACCATACTCCTGCTGAAAACCACGAGCCACAAGACGAGCCTTGTAGCGCTCGATAGTACCGTCAGACCTGGTCTTAATCTTGTACACCCACTTGCACGTGATAGGACGAGCGTGCACAGGTGTCGGGACAATATCCCAAGTCTCCGTACGACGAAGCGCATCAAGCTCCTCTGCCATAGCGAGCTGCCACTCAAAATGAGAAGCAGCCTCACGATAAGAACTAGGCTCAGTGACAGAGAGAGCATGAGCTGTCGAAGTAAAACCAAGACGATCAGGAGGCCGAATGGTTGCCCAGTCGCGAAGGGCATAACGAGGAGCATCATCAGATGAATCAAACGTCGGTGTCGGCAAAAGACCAGGAGAGGGATCTGGTGAAGGACGAGGACGTCTGGAGTAGTGCACCCCAGAGAAACGAGACGGTGGTGCCATAGGAGCAGGAGGCGGTGCTGCAGGAGGCAACACAGGAGGTGAAGGTACCGAAGGCGGGGAAAGGGGGGAAATGGGTGAGGAGTCAGGGAGAGACAACCAGGAGATCGTCTCGATGGTGGAAGCAGTGTGAGGAGCCGAATCTCGATAGAAGAAAGGTCGAGATTCATCAAAGACAACATCTCGTGAGATCCTAATCCGTCGAGTAGAAGGATCGTAGCTGTTATGAATAGCGCTTGTATTCATATGAGGCCAATGGGCCAGAATATATACACAAAGTACAAGTGGTAAACATGCAAAGAACCCCTCATAACAATGGGGAATAACAAACTATACATATCTCTAACACCCCCCCTCAAACTCATGGTGGATCAACAACACTGAGTTTGGAGAGGTAGAAGCTATGCTGTGCTCGAGTCTGGGCCTTCGTGAAGAAATCCGCTATCTGAAGCTCCGAAGGCACATACTGAAGAGTAATCATCTGATCATGCACACAAGACCTCATGAAAGAAGCATCCACACCAATATGCTTGGTGAGCTCATGCTTCACAGGATCACGAGCAATACTGATAGCACCTGTACTGTCTGACAAGAGAGGGGTCGGTGTAGTGACAGAAACACCAAAATCCTCAAGTAACCACCGTAGCCAAGTAATCTCTGCTGTCAAGAGAGCCATAGCTCGCAACTCAGCCTCTGCACTCGAACGGGACACTGCAGTCTGTTTCTTCGTCTTCCAGGCAATAAGAGAACCACCAAGAAAAACACAGTAAGCAGAGATAGACCGGCGGTCAGAGGGATCGCTGGCCCAAGTAGCATCCGAATAGGCCTGAAGCTGTAACGAGCTGGAACGTGGAAAGAAGAGACGGCGAGAGATAGTCCCACGAAGGTATCGCAGAACTCGAAGAAGGTGGCTGTAGTGAACCTGAGTGGGAGCTGAAACAAACTGACTCAGAATATGAACTGGATAAGTGATATCCGGACGAGTAACAGCAAGGTAGACAAGACTCCCAACAAGATGACGATAGCGAGTCGGATCAGAAAGAGGCTCGCCATCAGAGAGTCGGAGGTGAATATTGAGCTCCATGGGAGTCTCAACGGTACGCTGATCAGTGAGAGAGGCGCGATCAAGAAGGTCCTGAATATATTTCTCTTGGGACATAAAGAAACCATCTGGAGTGGAAGTAACCTCAATCCCAAGGAAGTAACTAAGAGGACCAAGATCCGACATAAGGAACTGCTCACTAAGACGAGCCTTGACAAAGGCAATGTACTCAGAATCATCTCCCGTAATGATCATATCATCAACATACAGGAGAAGAAGAGTCCGACCACGAGACGAAGTGTGGACAAAGAGCGCAGGATCATGATCACTAGCTGAAAAACCAGCAGCAGTGACCACAGAGGAGAAGCGCTCAAACCAAGCACGAGGGGCTTGTTTAAGGCCATAGAGAGAGCGACGAAGGCGACAAACCATGCCCTCAGGAACAGAATACCCAGGTGGAGGATGCATGTAGACCTCCTCACGCAACTCGCCATTAAGAAAGGCATTCTTGACATCAAGCTGAGAAACAGACCAGTGGCGAGCAGACGCCACCGAAAGAAGAGTGCGAACAGTGGTCATGTGGACCACAGGAGCAAAAGTCTCGTCATAGTCAACACCATGCTCCTGCTGAAAGCCACGAGCAACAAGACGCGCCTTATAGCGCTCAAGAGAGCCATCAGAGCGAGTCTTAATCTTATAGAGCCACTTACATGTGATGGGATGAGAATGAGATGGCAAAGGAACAAGATCCCAAGTACCAGTACGCTCGAGGGCAGCAATCTCCTCGGCCATGGCAAGCTGCCACTCAGGGTGAGTAACAGCATCCCGGTAGGAGACAGGCTCACGAGTAGCTGCACTAGCAAAAGAAAAACGGGCAGGAGGCCGAATCGACTGGCGATCGCGGAGAGCATAGCGAGGAGAAGATGATCCATCAGGGGACGATGGAGCATCAGAAGAAGATGGAACATCAGAAGAAGATGACTCATCTGGAAGATCCGCAATACGAGGTCGACGAGTGTAGACGATAAGGGGAGGAGCCTGGGGAGTCGTAGGAGACGACACAGGCGGCGACAACGGCGGAGAGGCCACAGGGGGAATATGTGGACTCAGTGGAACAGATGGACGAGGGCAAAACAGATATAGGAGTATCTGGAAAGGTCAAGAAAGACAGAGGCTCCACAGAAGAAGCCGAAGGAGAGGCAGGACGTGGGTAGAATGGACGAGACTCGTCGAAAGTCACATCCCGAGAAACCCGCATCCGACGACCAACAGGATCCCAGCACCGATAGCCCTTGTGCTCGGCACTGTACCCCAGAAAGACACACTCAACAGACTGAGCGGTCAGTTTGGTACGTTCTCGAGGTGCAAGGAGAACATAGCAAACGCAGCCAAACAGATGAAGGGCAGAGTAGTCAGGAAGAAGACCACAAAGACGCTCAACAGGGATCGCACCCTTAAGAGCAGAAGAGGGCTGAATGTTGACGAGATAAGTGGCAGTGGAAACAGCCTCGGCCCAAAAGTGAGGTGGAATAGAGGCGGCGATCATCAGAGTACGAGCCGTCTCAAGGAGGTGACGATGCTTGCGCTCAGCGACACCATTCTGAGCATGAGCACCAGGACAAGAAAACTGAGCGAGAGTGCCCTGCTCAGCAAGGAAGCTGCGCAAGTGACGAGAGAGGTACTCGCCAGCAGAATCAGCACGAAAGACACGAATAGGAGTGGAGAACTGTGTATGTATCATAGTGGCAAATTGTTTATAGATAGGTAAGACCTCACTACGAGAAGACATGAAATATATCCAAGTGTGGCGAGAGAAATCATCTATAAAAATAATATAATAACGATGACCCCCTTTCGAAACGAAGGGAGCCGGACCCCAAACATCTGAATGAACAAGATCAAAAGGACGCTGAGACACAGTCTCACTATGAGGATAAGGAAGCTGAATCTGTTTACCTAACTTACAGCCCTGACAATCTAAAGACACGTCTCCTGAGACAGACCCCAGAAGACCACGACGAACTAAGGACGACAAACGGGATCCACACAGATGGCCAAGACGGTGATGCCACTGCTGGAAAGAGCCGGTAGACGAAGTGGCAGAAGCAGAGAGACTGGCGCCGATGGTGGCAGCGGAAGGAAGGTGAAGCCAGTCAAGCTCCCAGAGACGCTGTGAGTCACGGCGCCGAGGGCCAGAACCAACCAGAGCTCCCGTGTGGCAGTCCTGAACACAACAAGAGTCAGAGTCGAGAATAACCCGATAACCAAGGTCAGTAATCTGCCCCGCAGAAAGAAGCTGCAAGGTAAGGCGAGGAACGTGAGCAACAGAAGGAACATGAAAAGAGGAGTTGCTAAGAGATCCTCGACCAGAGACAGAAAGAGATGTTCCATCAGCAGTAAGAACACTGACAGGTGAATCAAGAGGTGTAATAGAAGACAGAGTGGAAGGATCAGGAGTCATGTGAAAAGATGCTCCAGAATCAAGAATCCACGGGGAGGTACCTGACTGTGTAGGAGGTGGTCTCTCAGTGCCTGAAGAGTCAGTAGCAGAACCTGCAGAACCTGTCGAGGGAGAACCTGAAGCGGCAAGTAGGCGTCGAAGTCTGGCTATCTCCTGCTCGGTGAGAGAAGCTGCTGAAGAAGTCGAGGCAGACGTCGTCGTAGAAGCACTAGTGCCAGTAGAAGAACGGCGTGAAAGATGCCGCTTCTTCTTATAGCACTGGGACTCAGTGTGGCCATCCTTGTCGCAGTAGGAACAGTGAGGACGGCCACCTCCAGACGGAGGACGGCCACCACCACCTGTGGTAGCCGCTGGAGGAGGCAGTGTAGCAGGCGGACGAGCGGCGAGCACAGAGGGGAGTGGCATCAGACCAGCACCACTCAAACGAGTCTCCTCTGCGCGTATCTCGGTAAGAGCCTCCAGGAGAGTGACACGAGGATGGCGTGCAAGGAGCTGAGCACGCCTTTGCTCGAACTCAGGACGAAGGCGAGTAAGGAACTCGTAAACCCGCTGAAACTCCAGGTCAGCATGAACCTCCAGGCAGCACGGACAGGTACGACAGCCAGCAGTGCGAAGTGAGTCCAACTGACGCCAGACAGCAGAGCTCTGAGCGTAAAAGGCGTCAACAGTAGCATCACCCTGCTGAAGAGAGTGCTCCTGGCGGACCACGGACAGGTACAGGGCATCACCGGAGGGCTCGTAGCGCTGACGAAGATGAGTCCACATCTGGAAAGCCGAAGAGAGTCCCACAACCTCAGAAGAAAACTGAGGCTGGACACTGGCGATGAAGACAGCAGCAGCCCGAGCGTCGTCATCGTACCACTGAGTGTAGACGGTCAGACGATCTTTGTAGGAATCCAGAGCCTCCTGGTAGGCAGTGGCAGCTTTATCATCAGCTTCAGCATCAGCAGCGGCTTTATCAGCTGTCGGAGGCAATGCAACAGGCGTAGGCTCCGTCGGAGGAATAGGGCAAGGCGGACAGGTGACATCGCCAGAGAGGACGCCCCAGAGACGAAGACCACGCATGTGAATGCGCATGTGAGACGCGAAATCGGTGTAATTAACACCATCAAAGATCACCGGGCAGCGAGGGAGGGAAACGGTGCCCATTGGTAGGCGGCGCTGGACGGCGCGGCGACCAAGGCAACGAAGTCTAACAGGCGGCGCTGGACGGCGCGGCGGTTAGAACGACGTTTTTTTTTTGCTTTTTTTTTTTTTGGCCGGCTAAAATTTTAAAGCCGGCAGTGGGCCTCCGGCCCACACACGCACGCAGCCCTTAGGGTTTCGGGCGGCGACGCAACGGGGGCGGCGGCGCGACGGCGACGCGACGGCGGCCTCGGGCGGAGTGGCGGCCGGCGGCCTCGGGCGCGGGCGGGCTCCTCGGGCGGAGTGGCGGCCTCGGGCGCGGACGAGCGCCTCGAGCGGAGGAGCGGCGACTTCGCGGCGGCGTCCCGGGGCGGGAGGCGGCGGCCGGAGCGGAGGCGGCGGCCGAAGAGCAGCCGGCTGGCGGCGTGAGGAGCGGCGGCGGCGTCCCGATTGGCGGCGTCCCGATCTTCACCGTGGATCGGGAGTCGACGGCGGAGCGGTGGAGGCCGGCAGAGGCGACCAGGGGAGTCGACGGCGGAGCGGTGGAGGTCGGCAGAGGCGACCGGGTAGGAGGGGAGGCGCCGGACTGGAGGCGCCGAGGTGGCGGCCGAGTGGGAGCAGAGGAGGCCGGCGGGGACGGCAGCGGCGGAGGAGGCCGGCGAGGCGACCGGGTGGGAGTCGGGCGGGGCCGACGGCACGGCGGAGGCCGGGAGTCGGCGACGGCGGCGGCGGCGGCACAGGGAGGCCGGCGACGGCGCGAAACCCTAGGTAAACCAAAACCCTAGTTTTGGCTCTGATACCATGTTATGAATAGCGCTTGTATTCATATGAGGCCAATGGGCCAGAATATATACACAAAGTACAAGTGGTAAATATGCAAAGAACCCCTCATAACAATGGGGAATAACAAACTATACATATCTCTAACAGTAGCAACGATAACCCTTATGCTCAGAACTGTACCCAAGAAACACACACTCGGCTGACTGGGCTGTCAGTTTAGTGCGCTCACGAGGTGGCAGCAGGACAAAACAGGTGCAGCCAAAAACACGAAGGTGATCGTACTGGGGGCTCTAGAGTAGAGACGCTCTATAGGACTGACATCCTTAAGAGCAGTGGAAGGCTGCATATTAATGAGATAGGCAGCCGTAGAAACAGCCTCAGCCCAGAACTGTGGTGGAACGTGAGAAGCAAGAAGGGTGCAAGCAGTCTCAATCAGATGACGATGCTTGCGTTCAGCAACCCCATTCTGAGCATGGGCACCAGGGCAAGAAGACTGGTAAAGAGTGCCCTGCTCAGAAAGAAATTGTCTGAACGCACTAGAACAATACTCGCCAGCAGAATCACAACGAAAGGTACGAATAGAGGACTCAAATTGAGCACGAACCATCATGGCAAAGCTATGATAGATCGCAAGAAACTGACCACGATTAGACATAGGGAAAAGCCAAGTAAAACGGGAATAATCATCAATGAAAATAACATAGAATTTATGCCCGCCTTTAGAGATAATAGGCACAGGTTACCCATACATCTGAATGAACTAAATCAAAAGGACGAGAAGACAATGACTCACTAGAATGATAAGGAAGTTGTAGCTGCTTGCCCAGCTTACAACCTCGACAAAACATGGACGTGTCAACAGTAACACGTCCAAGGACACCCTGACGAACTAATGACGAAAGACGAGACCCACACAGGTGACCTAAACGGTGATGCCACTGCGCAAAAACTCCAGAGGTGGTGGCAGCAGTAGCAGTGGAGGTAGACGTGGCAGGAGACGTGGTAGGAGCAGCTGAAGCGGACGGAAGATGAAGACGGTCGAGAATGTAGAGACCCTGACGATCCCTACGTCGCCGGCCAGTCCCAAGTATCGTCCCTGTTTGTCGATCCTGAATGAAACAGGTGTGAGAGTCAAAACCAACGCTACAACCAAGGTCAGTGAGCTGTCCCACTGAAAGAAGCTGCATGGTTAGTTGGGGAACATGAGAAACAGCTGGAACAGAAAAATCAGTGGACAAAAGAGTGCCCTGACAGCTAACAGACAAGGAAGTACGATCAGCAATCTGTACAGAGATAGGGAGGGCAGGAGGTTCTACTGAAGTGAGAGATGTGGAATCTGGTGTCATGTGGAAAGAGGCACCAGAATCTAGAACCCAAGAGGTACCTGGGGGAGACGTCTGAGCTAGACTAGCAGAACCCGCTGAGCTGTGAGAGAGCTGCTGAAGAAGAGCCTGGCAAAGCTGCTGAACAGAGTCACCTCGCTGAGATCCTGATGAGCTGGTCTGTCCTCCTGTGAAGGAAGGGCCTCCCTGCCCCCCTTGGATCGTCCAGCCCCACGCGCCTTATTCCGCTTTTTTCGCACCGCACAATTCTGGTAGTCATGCCCGAAGTTCTTGCAGTAGTTGCATTGAACTCCAGTTGGTGCAAAGGCAGGAGCGGCAACAGGCACCTGGGAAGGAATCGTAGTCGTAGCAGGAACCGTCGATGTAGTCGAAGGAGCAACAAGCACAGTCGGAACGGACTGTGCTGCTAGCCCGAGATGAAGCTCCTCAGCCCGAAGTGTCGAAAGAGCCTCAGTGACAGTCGGTCGTGGCGAGCAGCTCAGCAGCTAAGCTCTGACAGGCTCAAACTTTGGGCGAAGACGGCAGACGAAATCATAAAGACGAAGGCGATCATGATCCGCCTTCTGAACTTTGTGGCACTCCTAGCACAGTGGAGAAGCCAGCTCATCTATCTGTCGCCAGAGACTAGCCAGAGCTCGGAAGAAGTCGTCGACGGAAGAATCTCCCTGGCGAAGCGTCTCCAACTCACGCTGAAGCGAAAAGAACTGAGCATCACTGCTCTGCTGGTATCGCTCACGCAAGTACTCCCAGATCTGTCGAGTAGACCGCAGACCAACAATATCTGGCTGAATGGAGTCGTCAACGCTGACCACCAGGATGGCACGAACACGGGCCTTATCAGCACACCAGCGCTCGAAAGCGTCAATGGCATACTGAAAAGCCTCATCAGCAACGTCAGCAGCAGCAGCAGCGTCAGCCTCTGCCTTCTTCTTAGTAGCCTCATCTGCTCCAGGAGATGCAGAAGCACGCTGCCTAGGAGGCTGAACCGGCGGTGGCAGAGAAGGACGAGCATCGGTAACATGTCCCCAAAGGCGGAGACCATCAAGCGTGATCTCCATGAGGGAAGACCATAATCTGTAGTTCGTTCCATGGAGCTTTGTTCCCGAGAATGGGATCGCAGCAGATGGAACGGAAGCCATCGGTAGGCGGCGCTGGACGGCGCGGTGACCAAGGCAACGAAGTCTAACAGGCGGCGCTGGACGGCGCAGCGGTTAGAACAACGTTTTTTTTTTGCAAGACTATAAAGGTCACTCTTCACTCCACTGGCTCACTTGGAACCAGCAGAGCGGCGGCCAATGCGGACCGCGAGTGAATCGGCGGCGGTGACGACCCGGTGCAGCCGGTGGAGCAGGCGGCGATGGCGGCGACCCAGCGGAGCGGGCTACGGCGGCGGCGGCGACCCGGCGGAGTCGGCGGAGCGAGCAGCGGCGGCGGCTACCCGGCGGAGGGGGCTACGGCGGCGGCGACCCAGCGGAGCGGGCTACGGCAGCGGTGACCCGACGTAGCCGGCGGAGCGGGCGACGGCGGAACCGGCGGATCAGGCGACGGCGGAACCGGCGGAGCAAGCGACGGCGGAACGGGCGACAGCGGCGGCGATCCGGCGGCGGCAGCACCAGGTCAGATCTAGCGGCTCAGACGTCGGCCGGATCTGGCGGCAGCACGAGCCGAGAAGCGCCAGATCTGGCAGAGCAGCGACGGCGGCTCGGGGCGGAGGCCCAAGATACAGGCGGCGGCGGCACGGACAGCGACGGCCTGGGCGACGGCACGGATCTGGCAGAGCAGCGACGGCGACTCGGGGCGGAGGGCCGAGATACAGGCAGCGGCGGCACGGACAACGACGGCCTGGGCGACGGCGGCACAGGCAACGACGGCCTAGGCGGCGGCACAGACGACAACGACCTGGGCGGCGGCGGCTCAGGCGACTACGGCCCGTGCAGTAGCGGCGGCGGCTAGGGCGGAAGTAGATGAGGTTAGGGTTTTAACCTAAGCTATGATACCATGTTATGAATATTGTGCATCTATTCATGAGGCCCAAAGGGCAATATATATAGAGTACAAGAGGGATGTACAGAAGGAATACAAATCATATAAGGAAACAGATAACAGTTATATTCTATTTCCTATTCTATCCTTAACAGTGACAATAGAAGAGAAGCGCTCAAACCAGGCATAAGGGGCTTGCTTGAGCCCATAGAACGGCGAAGGTGACAAACCATGCCGTCAGGGACGGAATTACCCATGAGGCGGTTGCATGTAGACTTCACGTAGCTCACCATTGAGAAAGGCATTCATTACGTCTAGTTGAGAGATGGACCGCTGACGAACAAAGGTTACGACAAGGAGTGCAAATAGTAGTCATATGAGCAACAGGAGCAAATGTCTCATCATAGTTACGACAATGCTCTAGCTAAAAACCGCGCGCCACAAGATGAGCCTTGTAGCGCTCAAGTAAACCATCCGAGTAGGGTTTGATCTTGTACACCCACTTGCATGTGATAGGAGTGACACGCGCAGGTCAAGGGACAAGATCCCAAGTACCAGTACGCTCCAGAGTGGCAATCTCCTCAACCATCGTGTGCTGCCACTCTTGGTGAGCAGCAGCCTCATCGTAAGTCATAGCCTCAGCAAGAGTAGCAGCTGCAAAGCTGTAACGCTTGAGAGGCCTAATAGTACGATGCTAACAAATATCGTATCTGGGAGGAGAGGCTAGAGTAGGACCCAGCAAGGATGGAAGAGTGGAGGGAGAAGAGGCCTCAACTGGATGAGTAGTAGGCCTCAAACGACGAGAGTAGTGCAATGGAAAAGGGGAGATCACAACAGAAAGCTAGTAGGAGCCTCCAAAGGAGATATGGAAATCATCGGCGAACACGGGGAAACTGTGATGACTGAGATAAGGCAAGGGCAGGAGGAATCGAATAGTCAGGATAAGTCAGAAAAGAAATTGACTCAAGGGAACCAGAACTAGTGGTAGAAGACGAGGGAAATAAGGACGAGACTCATCGAAAGTGACATCACGAGAGATCCTCATCCTACGAGCAACAGCGTCATAAGTCATAACAGCAATAACCCTTATGCTCAGTGTTGTAGCCAAGGAAAATACACTCAACCAAGGTGGAAGAAGAACATAACAGACACAACCAAAACAACGGAGGTGCATATGCCGAGGAGTCATACCAGTAAGACGCTCAACGGGAGTACAACCTGAAGAGCAAAAGAAGTGATGCGAATACGCATATGTTTTACGCTTTTCAGTTAAAAATATTATTTAACTAGAAAGAATTATTGAGCCGCATTAAATATTATCAGGTGAATTTGTTTCTTAATGAATTTCCATGCATTGGTGAGAACAGTATTCTACCTCATCCAAGCTCTTTGTGTATTCTCGGGTTTGAACATGAAGAAAGAAAGCTCATACAGATCACACCTATAGGAAGAAGGCCATTGAGTGGTACATGGTCCAAGCACAAGTCACAAGAGAAGTCCATCCACCTATACCGTGAGAAGCCCATGGCCTGTACGCCTCCCTAATGACCGCATTGCTAAGACCGAACCAACTAGAAGATCAAGAAGCCATGCAAATTTGCATTGGAAGGAGGATGCCTGTGAGCCATCCAAGGCTTGTGTCAAGTCTGTCCAAGCCCATGTGGTTTTGTAATTTTGTTCCCCTTAGTTTACTCTGAAGCAAAACTATTAGGTATACTGAGTATAGGAGTTAATGTCAAGGCTCTTGGCCCAATTAGAGTTCGATTCGTCCACATGACCGAAGCAATTCCAGTTCGGCCAGAGGGATGCGTGTGTGATCTTTGGGGGGACACCTTAAATAGTCCGTGACCTCCTCTTGTAACAAGAGACCACTTTTCACTAAATAATAGATTGATTGCTTGTTTCTTCATGATGACCAAAATCACATCATGAGAAATATTGGGATTGTTTCTCTAATCAAGATCGTTCAACCTTTCTGCTGGGAATTGGAAGCACGATATGGTTTCGCTTTGTGGTCGTGAAGTCTGGCGCGTGTGTTCTTGCGAATTAAAGTGTACGTTCTTGCATTGGCAACGGAGAATCACTATAATTCAAGAGAGGGTACGTGAGTATCTTGATCCTACGTTGAGAAGATTGGGCGACCCCGTATCAAGAAGGTTGATGATTGATAAGAAAAGCAATTGTAGAGACAACCTTAGCTCAAAAGTGAGGTGGAACATGAGAAGTAAGCATACGAGCATGAGCTGTCTCAAGAAGGTGACGATGCTTACGTTTAGAGACACTATTCTGAGCATGAGCACCAGGACAAGAGTACTGAGGAAGAGTACAAGAACACTGAGGAAGAGTACCCTACTTAGCAAAAAAATGGCGAAGCACACTCGAGAGGTACTCTCCAGCAGAATCAGCATGAAAAACCTGAATGGTCGAGTCGAACCGAGTCGAACCATAGTGATAATTTGCTAGTAAATAGAGAGGACCTGACTGTGAGAAGACATAGGATAGAGCCAAGTGTACACAACAACAACAAAGATTTTTGTCCCAAACAAGTTAGGGTAAATTAGGAATAAAACCTCCTAAAGGTCAAATAAATAAGAGCCATGCTTGTCATGGTGTCGCCTAGGCCACGCCTTGGCGTCTAGGCGCCGGGGAGGAGACGCTGGGGAGGATCGCCTCGCCTTGGCCAGGTACGTCGTCCGCCCCTCTCCTCTCCAGCCGCGCCGCCTCCCTCCACCCGCGCCGCCTTCCTCCCTCCCGCCGCGCCGCCTCCCTCCCGCCGCCGACTTCCCTCTCCATCTTGCTCCCACCGCCGAGGGGAGGGGAGGCGACGGGGGGAGGTGGCGGCGGGGGGGAGGCGTCGGGGAGAGAGCGGGAGGTGACGGGAGAAGGCACCGGGGAGAGGATGCGGCGGATGGGGAAGGCGGCGGCGGGGAGAGGATGCGGCGGACGGGGGAAGCGGTGGCGGGGAGAGGAGGCGGAGAGGTCGGGAGAGACGGGAGAGAGAGCAGTATGAGGGGGTATGAGAGGAGTATCGGCTGACGGGAGAACTTCGTTGGCTATATACGTACCATATGCATGTAACATTGTAACTGCGGGATATGGCGCTCGCGCGGCGTCGCCTAGATGTCGCCTAGGCGTCCAGGCGCCTCTCACTCGCCATGGTTGCCGACTTCGCCGTGACAACCATGATAAGAGCCTTGTAATAAAACCTACAAGTCTAAAACCTTAAACCCTACATCCTGCTATTTGAACTGAGTGTTTAAAACACCACCCCAAAACCTTCTTCTTATGCCATGGTTCTGGTACGTGGATCTCTAACTTCCATAAAGAGATTGATGTACATGCTACCCACCAGAATCGCGAAAGCACGAGCCTCGTCATCTTGCCACACCTCATAAGTGTGGAGATGAGTCTGGTACACCTCCATCACCTCCTCAAAGGCGATGATTGAAGCTCTCTAAGTAGCCTCATCGGTATCCGCAGGAAAAGCGAGCTTGGCCGGTAGGGTGGGGCAAGGCGAGCAAGGCCGCTCATCGGTGAGGTAGCCCAAGAGGTGCCGGTTCCTCATGTGAATTCACCCACTCGTGGTAGTTCAGCCCATTGAAGATGAACGATGGCTTCAAAACAGAGACGACCCTTGAACCACTGGAAGGTACCATCGGGTGTGGAACATCAGTCGGCGGTGGGAGGGGTCCAAGGCGGCAACCAGGAGGGTGGCAGCGGTCGGGAATCGGCGGCACTAGTGGCCTGGGAGCAATGGGAGGTAATGGAGTCTAAGGTTTCAGGTGGCAGGACCCTAACCATGGCTCTGATGCCATGTTGCAAAATGGACCAGTGGCGGATCCAGGAAAAATTTTTGGAGGGGCTGAAGTACCTTCAGCTCGACCTCAGCCCCTTCTATATTATACATCCATGGCTAAAAATTTAGGGGGGGCTCCAAGGGTCCGGTAGCGGTAGGGGGGCTCGAGCCCCCCCCCCCCCCACCCCACCGCTGGATCCGCCCCTGAAATGGACATTGATATATTTCAATGGGCCAAAGGCCAAAATATGTACATGTGCAGGTAAATAAGCAAAGAAGACCCTATACAAGAGACTAATCACATAGCTAATGCAATCTCTAACAACGGTGATGACAATTTCACGATAGGGCACAAAGCAATGTATAAACATGAGCTAAACAGAGCAAAAAAACCCACCGTTGAGGTTTTCTTGGAGCCATTTGGAGTTCTTGGGGCTGATATGGCTAACCCACCACCATGAATACTGCCTTGAGTCATGACCAACCAAGGCCATTGGTGCCGAAAAGCAACAAGCAGCACTCTGGCCAGTAAATAATACCTCACTTCTTCAGCATTTAGATCTATGCAGCAATGTAAAATCTTCTTCCCAAAATTATAAAATGCCTCAACTTCCCCACTGTTCAGAATGGAGCAGCAATGAAATTATCTCATGCTTATGCTTCGGGAACCACCACCGGTTGAACGAATGACGGGCAAGAAGAGCCTCCCATCCAATCTGTCACTGTTTTTACCTAGGCAATTAGAAACAAATAATACGGCACCAATAAGATCAACTAAACAAGTTGCACACAACAATGGGCAACAGAACTCCACAACTCCACGCTACGAGTTAGTACTTACAGATGCTAAGTCTTCGATTAATTGAAAGGACAGGAAGATATATGAATAGTTCTCAGTTGCACTGCGCTAAACTGAAATTAGAGGGAAAAAACTGTATTGAGTAATTGGATGAGGAGAAAGAATTGTGCATGCACAGGAAGCACACCATTAGAGTAGCCACCTTTCCTTGATGGAAATTTTTTTTGTAGAATCGGAAAGCAATCTCGTCAAGATTCCAAACAGGAAATAGACAGAACTAAAAAAATCTCAATCCCCCATGAGGAAGCTTTCGCATAAAACAAGAACCTCGAGCCGCGATGCTAAGGCAGAAGAAAAGACAGGAGCCACATTTGCAAGCAAATCGCACAAACCAAGCAATCCAAACTATCAGCAAGAAAAGGAGGGAAGAAATAGATAAAATCACATGATCCACACCAACGATCCCATGGCACCAACTGTTCGTCGTCCCACCAACCAAGAAACCAACCACCACCCGTCAACATCAATCATTCCGCTAATCTAATTCCCAGAAAAAAAAACAAATCGCAGAGCATCAAGAGATGGATCTTTGAAGCATACAATTACTAAAACATAGATCAAGAAAGCAATAACTGGGTAATGATCACGGGATGGAAAAGAATCAAAGATTCAACCTTGCAGTAGAGAGGCTAGAGCGGGGAAGGAAGAAGCATACCAAGTGGACTGGACTCCCTAACAAGCAGCAACGGGCAGAGCGCGAGATGCCAAGATCCACCAAGCTGCCTGCTTCACCCATCTCACCCCATTCTGCTCCGTCTTACCCCTCTATCTGGACTCTTGCTGGTGTGCAGTGCGCAGGTGCCAACGAACAAGCTCGGCACTCGGCACAGTAGGAGGTAGGTCCCAACGAACAGACAAAAACAGTACAAGAAGATTAAAGTAATCAATCTTTGAAGGGGGAGAAGCTTTTTAGGAGTAGTGATTTCAGTGATTCGATTTGTTGCCTAATAATGCGATGAGCTGTTTTTTAAAAAAAATTACTGCGTCATAATTAGGATTGGATTAATTTTGGGAAAATTCGAATATCTGATCTGATGCAACGACTAGAAAATGTCAGAGGAAAGTAAGACAAAAGGAGGTTGTGATTATTGATTTGAAATGTCTGAAAAGATAAGCTACATAGGGTTGTTAGCAATACTTTTTGGCTGACATAAAATACTAGTTATGAATTTAGGGCAACATTACTGGAGTTTGGCAATGTTTCTGTGTGTTCCAAACATAGCCTCGACGTGACTAACGCGTTACTCCTCACAGTTTTGCTCAAACTCCTGAAGATATGTCTATTTTTCATGGAAGACATAACAAAATATTGTATGATATTATAAAGTGATATGACATGCTAAAGTACAACGTAACTTTGCTCTCACACTAAGCATTTCCCCTGCTTGGTCTACATCCTTCCTGGCCTAGGCTAATCTTTTGTGTGTTTCCCTATCCTCCAACCCAAAGAAAAACATTACCTCTCTGTTGATTAATCCATTTTGTATTGTGTTCATGTGTTCTTTCTTGGGTTCTCCAGCGAAGCAAGTTGTCAGACTCGTTTTGGTGTAAATTATTTGTCAATTTACCGATGGATCTTGCTTTGATTGGATCATCGGAGAGGATGTTGGTATTATTTGGTCGGTTAATCCAGAGATCAAAGAAAGCAGAATCATGATCCCCATGTGACCTACTTGCAGTTGCAGAGGTGTCGACAGCAGATGTCACGTTGCGTCGCCCTGTTTGATTCCGTGTATGCAGTACACTGCGAGACTTTTTTTCTAGTAGTAATTAGGTGGTGCTTATTTGAACTTTTTTTGTGGCTTATGACTGAAAAAGCACTGTAACTGACAGAGACTTATTTAGCATAATTAAATTTAAAAAATAAAATATATGTTAGCCCATTACATATAATACAAACAAATACGAGAAAAAAAGAACCGGCAAAAAAACTCAACAAAAAGCCAAAAGTTCAGAAAAAAACGAAATTTATAAATAGTAAAAAATAAGCCGAAAAAGCTGAAACCAAAACAATCACAACCTTAATTTGAGATTTCACTAACTTTTGTCTAGCTTCTTTGTTTATTCAGACCCGTCTGCAACACAAAAACTTCACAGAAGTCGTAAATAAATTATGCTGTTTCCTACAAACTTTTTTACGAAATATAGATTCCAAATAAGCTCTTAACCACGTGGGGAGTGATCTTTTGGTCTAGTAGACATTTTGCAATTTTTACATGGACATCAGTTCTTTTCTTAACACAAAAAGTAAAGCAAAAGAATAGGCACATATATATTCCAAACTGAGGTAAGCCAAATTCCTCTTTTCTTAGCATACACTTTCTTCGGTCCGTAATATAAGTCAGACAGATATACCATAAAGGTATATAATTTAAGTAACATTTAATAAAATTAGATTATATTTATCTCTAATAGAAAGAGCAATACTATGTCTATCTAATATGAACAATTATGATCTAATTTTATTAACTATTACTTAAATAATATGCTTCTTAGGTATGTGCACTGTACTTATCGCGGATTGAGTAATATGTAGTTTTACAGTTTGGAAATATCCCATTACTAAATTCACGCAAATCATGTGGTCAACCTTAATATAGTAGAGTACTAGTAGCAATCTCTAATCATGCTACTATTAGATGGTTAATGGATCAATGCCCATTTATTGGATTAGTTCTTTTTTCTGCAACTGAGGTTAGTGGTTTTTAGCTATAGTATGAGCGTTTGTGTGAACGAACCGAATGCCAATAAGCTAGTTTGAAAAGGTTGTTCCGATAAGTCACTTCGAAAAGACAACGAATAAGTCATCCTGTTTATTTATTGAGGGGAAACCATAAGTCATAAGCTGAAAAAAAAATGCCATTAACCATATGAATGGTTTTTTTGTTTAACAAACATATTTTGCATTGTCAAGTTCATGTGGATTAGGGGCGGATCTAGCGGTGGGGCGGGGGGGCTCGAGCCCCCCCTACCGCTACCGGACCCTTGGAGCCCCCCTAAATTTTTAGTCATGGATGTATAATGTAGAAGGGGCTGAGGTCGAGCTGAAGGTACTTCAGCCCCTCCAAAAAATTTTCCTAGATCCGCCACTGATGTGGATGCTTTGATGGACATAGTTGCACATCTTTTTTTTTGTCACATTTCCTAGATGAATTAGGCTAATATATCAGGCGGCAAAAAAAAAACCAACAGATCCGCTAATTTTCAAAGCATGTCAATCTAAATTTGGAACGTTATCACCAGCAATCGGATGCACACTCTACTAGTAAAATTAACCCTAATCACCATCCGAAACTCAAACAAATTTGACCTGTCACACTTACAGGCTACTGTAGAGAACGATGGCTTTAACAAATCGTCTTAAATCATTTTAAAGACTTTTAATCGTTTTCTGTGCGGTAGAATTTTAAGAAGTTTTTTACTGTTTGGCCGGTAGCATCTCGTTTTTTTCAAATCTACCCTCCGGCACACATATTTACAAAAATAGCCCTTTTCTCGAGCGCATGAGGACGGTGAGGCGACGTGTGTCACCTCTGGTGGCCCCATCGCGGTAGGCTGAATCCACCACAGAAACACCAGCGAGTGTAGGAGACCAGTGGCGAGCGCGGCCAGTGGTAGGGCCCACCCACCTGCCACGGCATACGGGCGCTGGAGGCTCTCCGCGCCTATCGCACCCGCCAAGTACCAAAGGTCGCCGCCTACCACGATAGCTGGGTGCAATAGGAATATCTCACCCATAGTCCCCGCCCATAAAGCCTATCGGTCGCCGCCTACCACGGTAGCTGGGTGCAATAGGAATATCTCATCCATAGTCCCCGCCCATAAAGCCTATCGGTCGTCACTTTTCCCACCCTCACACTCATTCTCCGTTGCGTCGACCGAAGCTCTAGAAAAACAATAGAGAGGGAGAAGAGAGAGTGAGAAAAAGGGTTTCAATTTGATTTTTGAGGCTATTTTGTTTAAATTGAGAATATTTGATAGTTCTGAAAAGTGTAGATCAACTCAAGAGCTTCAATAAGAGGGAAGTCTTCTCGGTACCTGAAATCGAATCTCAAACCATAAGAAAAACAATCTAACTTACAGACGTGGAATTCAACCGCAAGACGCTCGACTGTGTGCATGGGCTCGATGGAGACTCCGATCGCTCAGCATTCAACCGCTCGCTCGATCGAATATGCATGTGGTCAAAATCTCTCATCGCTCAAAAATTTCAGCTGCTCAAACGTGAAAGCATCTAGGCCCCTAAAAATGGTTTTGGTAATTAATGAATTCATGTGAATATGGGACTAATGTGTTTTATGAGCATGCAAAGGGTTAGTCCACATGTGAGCGACAAGTTGCAAGCCAAAGGATATATGAAGACCCAAATTGGCTCAAGACAAAGGTATACTTAGTGTATGATCTCCTTTTTAATTTTATCGGTCTTAGGAGAAAGGTGGAAGACCAGATTATAGGGTAGATAATCGTACCATAAAGAGGGATCATGGCGAATAGCTTGAATGCAAATTCCTTCTGCCATTTGTATCAATATTAGAAGCATGCATTCATCAAAAAATCAAATTTAAAACTTAGTCTGTGCTCTATCTAGACGTGCGGTAGTACCGCAAATTTGAACGTCGGAACTACCGGAGAGCGGTAGTTCCACGCTCAGAAGCGGTAGTACCGGCGAGCGAAAACTCCGGGTTTTTGAGCGGAGCCTTTTTCCAGAGAGCACCCCCAGATGCATTTTAGATTTTATGAAAGCGGAAGTACCAGTGGTTTCAATGCCGGAACTACCAACTACCGCAAGGAGCGGTAGTTCCGCATTTTGAAGCGGTACTTCCGGAGTTCGATAGATCCGGAGGGTGAGCGGATCGTGTTTTCCAGAGAGCACCTCCGGATGGTTTCTGAAATTTCGTGGAGCAGAAGTACCGGCAGTTTCAACGCCGGAACTACTGCAGGGAGCAGTAGTTCCGCTATTCAGAGCGGTACTTCCGGGGTCCGGTAGCTCCGGACTCAGAGCGGAACGTTTTTTCCAAAGAGCGCCGAATTTGGGACCTTTCGGATTTCGGCCGGAGCGGTAGTACCACGCCGACTTTGCGGAACTACCGGAGAGCGGTAGTACCGCAAGTTTCAACGGCGGTAGTACCGCGCCACTAAATCCAACGGTCACTACAGAGCTCTAACATAGCCGTTCTGCCGCGAAGATTTGGTAGCGGTAGTACCGACCCATGGGGGCGGTAGTACCGCTCATCCTGAATTTTTTCAGGAATTTGTGCCAAACGGCTAGTTTTGGTTGGTGGAGGGTATAAATACCCCCACCACTGCTCTTGGACCATGGTTAGAGACTCATTGCATATTTCTTGAGCCCTAGAGCATTCACTCCACCCTCATTCTCACTTTGTGCATTAAATTTGAGGTGGTTGAGCAAATAGTGCTAGAATTCATTAGTTGATCCATTTGACACTAGATTGCATTCAAGTGAAGCCCGGATTCATTACTCTTAGTGCTTGTCGGCACTTGGACGATTGGGCAAAGGTTCGATCGGTGATCTTCTCAAGAAACTTGTGAGAAGACCCGGTGATTTGTGAAGGTCGGAGCTCACCTACCCGGAGTGGGGAAGAGCTACCACTAGTGATCGAGGTGCTTCGGCTTAATTTTTGGAGCTGGTCCGATTCGTCCGGGCTAACCTCAACGTGGACTAGGGGAAACCGGCAAGCTTTCGAATACCATGGTAAAAACATCGGTTGTGTTCATCTCTTTTTTAGCTCTTGTTTATTTACCTCATTGTGATCATTCGCTTGCTTAGAGCTAGGATTGCTAATCTTGACTAGAATTGTGTAGGATTAATTTCTTTACATTCTTGATATTTAAATTATGAAGAATTAATCAAGTGAACAAGAAAATTTTAAAAACCTCCTATTCACCCCCCTCTAGCCGGAATCCTTGATCCTACAAAACAAGAACACACCAAAGACAACACCATGCTCGTATCACTTGAGATCAAGATGTGTTAGCACAACGCCGCCAAAACCACAAGAAAAATCGATGCATGGAAAACACGTCACCGACGTCGACTAATTTTTTTGAAATAGACCTTATCAATTATTTCTAGAACATGTTCTGTGGCTATAAAGCGCCCTCACAGCACCCCTAAAAACACTAGCACAAAAAGACTCGCAAAGCCATGGCTAAACCCATAGCCTCTCCTCTGCTTTTATATGCTAGATCCCTAAACTGTATTCACCTCAAATATGGACATCTCAAACCGTGTCCATAACAACCTGGACATGCAACCCTATCTCTTCCGAAAACCAAGAAACCTGAAACCCTTCCAAACACAAATTTTAACCAAACTCTAATCCTTCCCGTTATGGACTGCTTCCATAATGTGTCCAATCACACCACGTGATGAAGCCTCTAGAACAGCGCCTCCTGTATCTTCATCATGCATCATCACCACTCGTGTCGAAGCCTCCTAGACCGCACCATCCATAGCTTCTCCACGAATCATCACCTTCGATCTCCACATGCTGCAGTGTGAGCCCGACCATCTCGCGTGACATCCTCAACCGCCTGGATCTCAGACTTCCCCATCCTAGTCTCGGTTCTCCTCATCACTGACCATGATTGTCTCTACGCTCACCTGCATATGCAAACACCAAAGAAACATTTTTCACTGGTACAAGTTCTTTACAACTTGACCGTTATCAGCACACATACTTAAACCATACCCTCGTCTATCCAAGGACAAAAACCAAGCCATCCACAACCACCAACCAGATCATCCACGACCACACTTTCTATCGCTATCTAGAAATCACCCTCAGACTACTCATTACGACCACCATTTTTATCGCTATCCAAAACTTAGCCTTAGACTACTCAATACGACTGTTAGCTCAACGAGTACTCAAAAACAACAAATACTCGAGAATTACCAACACTCCACTCAAAACACTTAGGAATAACAAGTATCGCTACCGACCACAAAACCAACTAGTACCAACTCTGTACTATATCACCGACAACCGCTATCGAGTATTGAGTCCTTTCGACTACGAGTACCATTCCTCCGAACATTGTTCACCGATCACCGACCGCCATGTACCAGCCAGACATATTGCTGACCTAATGCTAGTACTCAAAGTACTTAAAGCTCAACTACTCGAAGCAGACCAAAACCATTCGAAGCAGATCAACAACCACTCAAAGCAGACCAAAACCACCCAGAGCAGACCAAAACCACTCAGACTCGAAACCTTCAACTGCGATCGACCAAAACTTTCACAAACATAAATTCTAAAATGATCAAAATATCAATTATTCATCATCACTAAACTCACGACCATCCACATGGTCTAACAGTATGCTATTAGCATTTAATTAGCGTAATGATGGCCTGGTAGTGTAAAAATTGGTAATTAAGCATGCTTAGTTCATGTGGATGACATAGGTTAATTAGTCATAGCAATGACATCTTAGTCGCAACAATTATATGGTTGACATTGTTTATTTAGAATTAGATAAGGGAAAAGACGTGTTTTGTTGCCATGATAGTGTAGCTACCAAGTACTAATACTAGTGGTAGTGGATGACATATACGGTCGATAATATATACGGTGAGTAATATTTAACGTAAAGTTAATAGAAATGAAGAATGGTAATTCCTTACTTTTTGACAAGGATAATAATGCAATTGTGAGTTGATTGCCTGTGGCTGTGTAGCACGGCAGGTCCTGCCGCACTTGTGTACCGCAGCAGGTGACTCGGCCTGGCCACCACCCTCGCTCGCTAGTCGCCTACTGCACTTGATGTCGGTCCCACAGTTCCTTCAACCTACCATGATAGGGTGGCGCTAGAGGTGACACACATCGCCTCCCCGTCCTCCTACACTAGAGAAGTGGCTATTTTGTAAATTCATGTGTCATGTGACTAAATTTAAACAAACGTGGCGCTTAGGGCCAAACAGTAAAAAAGTCTGAATTTTAAAGCCTGGTAGGTGCCAACGGCGGCCATGGGTCCCCACCCCTAGTGAGTGCACCCATAGCCTTCTTGTGATTAGGGATGTAAATGAGCTGAGATCAAGCGAGCATGACCTTCCAAGACCGAGCTTGAGCAAGCCTGTGTTGGGATTCGAGCCTAGACCTCGGCTTGAGGTCGGTTTGGCCCAAGTTCGAATAGGCTCGATAATAGTCAAAATAATTTAACATGCATTAATTTTTAACAATAAGAAAAGCTCAAGCTTGGCTCGACTAATCTTGATAACAGCAAAAACAATTCAACATGTACTAGTTTTTAACAATAAGAAAAGTTTAAGCTCGAACTCGGCTCGAGTAAACTCAATAAAAGTTAACATACATCAATATTCAAACTCGAATTGAGCCCTAACGAGCTATTCGAGCTCGACTCGTTTAGAGTTCGAATCGAGCCTAGAGCAAATCGAGCTCGAGCAGCTCGCGAATCTCGAGCTTTTTTTATAGCCCTACCTGTGATGTCAGGACGGCCTCATTTCTGTACTAGCTTCCATTGCATCATCCAAAAAATAAAAATAAAAATTGAGCTGTGCATGAACTATTTTGAGCTGTACCGATGTGTTGTCGCATCTCATAGCAATTCTTCCGATGAAAACGATCAATTGGTTTTTGAGTCATGTTTCATCAGTGTTAACCTCCAACAATCTGTTATACCAACTGGTTCTTTTATTAACATTACCTTTTCTTTTTTTCATTTTTAAGGGGAATTAAAGCACTCATGTACAGAAGAGTGGTTGGTTGGTCAGATGATAAGCTACCATTCATTGTTCAGGTATTGGAAGTTTTTATGCAAGAATTGTGCGTAGAAAGCTGTCTTTTTTCTTGAACTCATCATTTGTCAGTTAAGTGTCAACAGCAATAAATGGATTATCTGACAGTTTTTTTAAGAACAGTGACAGATTGGCATGATAAAAACTGTTGTATGTGAGAGGGCATATTGGGAATTTCCCAATTGGCTCAATGCCACCGGTTGCTCTAGGGTGGAGCCCTCTGGCCGATGGGTGTACAGAGAGGAAAAGGGGAGGAGACACGGTCTCCTCTCCCGACTGGCCTTCCTGGCGGCGCCCATTTCTTCTCCCGGGCGATTTTTTCGGCTTGGTCGTTCGCATCCTTCTGGATCTGGCGATTTTGGCGGTGAATGGAGAAGGTGGCGAGTGCCGAAGCGGCGGGGGAGGCGCGGGTAGGCCCGGGTTCTTCGGAGCCGGCCGCTCGTGCCCCCTGGCGGCTCACCTCGTCTCCCTTTTTATTCCCGTTCGGCTGCACGGTTTGGCAGAGGATTTTTCCGATCTGGTTCTTGCCCTCTTGAGTCTTACTTCCTCCTCTTTGATCTCTGGTGGTGCTAAGGGGATTGGCTTCGGCCATTTCCGAGGGAGGCTTGGCCTTGGTCTCCTGTGCAATCCCTAATTTAGGGTGTGGGGACTTGGGACCTTGGAGTTCCATCTGAGAAGAGGAGAAGGTGACGCCGGCTCCCTGCTGTGTGTGTGTGCGCGCTTGGCCAGTGCGCAACTCGTTGTCTTGTGCGGCATCTCTGTACCTCGACTTCACCTCTGGTTTTCGGCTGAGAAGTGAAGAGCGGCATTGTATCTCCGTGAATCATCCACTCGCTTGCGACAGCGGGTTGATAGATTTTCTGGGACAGCGATTCATCGTGCCTTGCCGATTTAATTGATTTCTCCTGCGGCTCATTGTCTTCTGGACAGTTTAGAGTACTGTCCGTGTTGTGAGTATATTTGTCTCTTTGCAATTTACAGCAGTTACTCTTGATCTGTAATTTTGGCAAATTATCTGTGGGCTGCTGTGATTGAATGTGGGCACTTATGCTCTGTGATGATAATATCGTAGACTGAACATAATCTGATTAACCGAGATAGATTTGAGCTCATCTGGGTAGTATACTTTAATTCTGTTAATTGCTCATATTTCGGCTGAGGAGATCAGTTTTCATGCAATTGAAATTTATCTGTTATGCAGTAAAACTCTTGTCTAGCCTTGTGTGGATCAGATCCCTTTTGTTCTGTTGATCTGTGATTGCTGCCAGTTACATTAGTGGTAGACTAGATACTGCATGATATTTCATTTGCTTGTGAACTAATAAGCCGAAACCTGCTAGCTTATTGCTTACTGTTTATGCTCAGTTTGTAATAGTAGAAATCTATTCTTTGTGAGCTCAAATCTCTAGTTGTCAGATTATTGATGATGAGTAACGATATTTGCATGAGAAGGCCAAAATCTCTGATTTTGCGCAACTCTGTTCTGAGAGCAATAATGAAACAATTAATTTGTTTTATGCTAGATTTAGTTGTTTCATTGTTCTTAGGACTGTTATGCACATTGCTATTTTCAGCATTGATGATGTTATATTCTTTGAATATATATGTGGAGTTGAATGACATGTTAGAATTCCATGTTTTTATGAAATTAATGTCATTCTTCTTATGCTGGAAATATATAGTTTATATTATGAAGGCTGGAATTAAATATTCAAATATGCTTATACCGCAATATTTACAACAATCCAGAAAATCTATATTGAAAGAAATGGCTTCCTCATCTGATGTCGTGAAACCTGAAGTGTTTGACGGAGCCAATTTCAAGCGCTGGCAGGCGAAGGCCAAACTTTGGCTGACTGACCTTAAGCTCTTCTGGATCATCTCAAATCCACCGGCGTTTCCGCTGGAGATCCCTGAGACGATGAAATGGGAAGATGCTAATAATGCAGTCTTAGCCCGTTTGCTGGCCATCCTGTCTAACCGCTTGTTTGACGTCTATGTCAACTTCACTAATGCCAAACAACTTTGGGATGAGCTCGAGGAGAAATACTCCGAGGGAGATAATGGAAATGAGTCCTTTGTCACAGCCAATTACTTGAACTACAAGATGGTTGAGGGCCGGTCGGTGATGGAGCAGCTCCACGAGCTTCAGCTCCATGTACGTGACTTATGTCAGTACGACTGCGCCCTGCCAGAGAGGTTCCAAGTAAATGTCATTTTGGCTAAGTTACCGCCTTCGTGGCGTGACTTTGTGACTGCACGGAGGCATATAAAGGAGCGCTTGACGCTCAATGAGCTGTCAACTGCTATTAATGTCGAGGAGCGTGCTAGAGCCGGTGACGGCTCGGGAAAGGCTCAAGTTCAGGCTCATCAAGTTCAACTTAAGAATGGTGGAGGACCTGGGAAACCCAAGTTCAAGAGTCAGCCCCAAGTCAAGCTACAGCCTAAGAAAATGAAGAAGAAGAAGGAGGACATCGTCTGCTTCGTTTGCGGTGAGGCTGGCCATAAGGCCAATCATTGCCGCAATCGGAAGGGCAAGGGTCCATCTCCGGGTCAGCACAAGAGCCGCAAGGCTGAGGTTAATGTCGCGCTGGCTAGCACCAGCTCAGATGAGTACGTACCTATGGCCTTTATGGCAAGTCCATCTATTGATTGGTGGATTGATACAGGTGCTACTAGACATATATGTGCTGATAGATCTTGTTTCTCTTCATTTCAGGGTGAAGGTGGTGGATCCGTCCTAATGGGCAACGGAGCTGCTGCAACAGTACGTGGGATTGGACAGGTTTGCCTGAAGCTTACTTCGGGCAAAACACTCATCCTAAAAGACGTGTTGTACGTGCCTGCGATGACACGCAATCTTCTTAGCGGGTCAATGTTATGTAGGCAAGGAATAAAGCTTGTGTTTGAATCAAATAAAGTCATTTTGACTAAGTTTGGTAATTTTGTGGGCAAAGGCTATGATAGCGGAGGCATGTTCCGCTTATCCATTCTTGATTTGAATAATGTAAACGTTTACAATGTTTCCCATTGCAATAAAGTTCATGATATTTGGCATTCACGGTTGTGTCATGTTAATTTTGAAGCCATTACGCGGTTAAGTAAGATGAGTTTAATTCCAAACTACAGTTATGAGAAGGGTTCAAGGTGCGAAGTGTGTGTGCAAGCTAAGCAGCCCCGAAAACCTTTTCATAGCGTTGAAGGGCGAAGCACTTCTCCACTTGAACTAATCCACTCTGATCTTTGTGAGATGAATGGAATATTAACGAAAGGTGGCAAACGATATTTCTTAACTCTCATAGATGATGCGACTAAGTATTGTTATATTTATCTACTTAAGTCGAAAGATGAAGCACTTGAATACTTTAAAATCTACAAAGCTGAAGTTGAAAATCAACTAGAAAAGAAAATCAAACGGTTAAGGTCGGACCGAGGCGGTGAGTACGTCTCACATGAGTTCTCCCAATTCTGTGAAGAAAGTGGAATAATTCACGAAGTTACTCCACCTTACTCACCCCAATCTAATGGAATAGCCGAAAGAAAGAACCGAACTCTTTGTGACTTGGTTAACGCCATGCTTCAGAGTTCAGGTATGTCGGACTATTGGTGGGGTGAGGCAGTTCTCACAGCTAACTATGTTCTGAATAGGGTTCCGCCTCGCAATCAGGAGGAAACACCCTATGAAGGATGGAAGGGGAGAAAACCCAACTTATCCTATTTTCGAACGTGGGGATGCCTTGCAAAAGTGCATGTGCCGTTGCCGAAGAAAAGGAAGCTTGGTCCTAAGACCGTCGATTGTGTCTTTCTAGGATATGCTATTAATAGCACGGCTTATAGATTTTTAGTAGTCAAATCTGAGGTGAGTGACATCGCTACAAATATAGTGATGGAATCTCGTGATGCGACATTCTTTGAGCATGTGTTTCCTATGAGACCGAATGATGACAGTGAACATATCGGTGAAGATGATCTCTCTATTCCTCCTAGTGTGGATAACACCGCTCCAGATTTGGAGTTGAGGAGGAGTAAGAGACAGAGGACCGAGAAGTCACTTGGGGATGACTTTGTCACCTATGTCGTGGATGATGAACCACGAACCCTTTCAGAGGCATACGCATCTCCGGATGTGGATTACTGGAAGGAGGCAGTCCGTAGCGAGATGGATTCCATCATAGCTAACGGAACATGGGAAATTGCAGACCTCCCGCCTGGTTGTAAGCCAGTAGGTTGCAAATGGATCTTTAAAAGAAAGCGTAGACCTGATGGTACTATTGAAAAGTACAAGGCCCGCCTAATGGCTAAAGGTTTTACGCAGAAAGAAGGTGAAGACTATTTTGATACATACTCTCCTGTGGCTCGTCTACCCACAATTCGAGTGCTTCTAGCATTAGCTGCGGCATATAAACTCCAAGTACATCAAATGGATGTAAAGACTGCTTTCCTAAACGGAGAGTTGGATGAGGAGATTTATATGCAACAGCCTGAAGGATTTGTGGTTGAGGGGCAAGAAAGGAAAGTATGTCGATTGATTAAATCATTGTATGGTCTAAAGCAAGCTCCTAAGCAATGGCATGAGAAATTCGATAGCACGATGACGTCGGTCGGCTTTTGTGTGAATGAAGCCGATAAATGTGTCTACTATCGGTTTAATGGGGGCGAAGGTGTCATTCTATGTCTTTACGTAGATGACATATTGCTATTTGGGACCAACATAGATGTGATCAATAGCACAAAGTCTTTCCTTTCCCAGAATTTTGATATGAAAGATCTGGGTGAAGCTGATGTTATTTTAAACATTAAGCTTATAAAGGGTGAGAATGGGATTACTCTTTCACAATCCCATTATGTGGATAAAGTCCTAACCAGATTTGGGTTTATGGACTGTAAGCCAGCAGCTACACCCTATGATCCAAATGCAAAGCTACATAAGAACACCGGACATGGGAAGGATCAACTTAAGTATTCTCAAATCATAGGATCCCTGATGTACCTAACTAGTGCGACGAGGCCAGACATCTCATATGCTGTATGCAGATTGAGTCGTTATACGTCCAATCCAGGAGATGATCATTGGATAGCACTAGAAAGAGTATTAAGATACTTGAAGGGAAATCCTAATTTGGGAATACACTATTCTGGTCATCCTGCAGTCTTGGAAGGATTCAGTGATTCCAACTGGATCAGTGACTCGGATGACATGAAGGCTACGAGTGGTTATGTATTCACTCTAGCAGGTGGGGCAGTGTCATGGAAGTCTTCTAAACAGACTATTATTACACGGTCCACCATGGAGGCTGAATTGGTAGCGCTTGATTCAGCGGCTGTAGAGGCAGAATGGATTCGAGAACTCCTTTCTGACCTACCTGTGCTGGAAAAACCCATTCCAGCAATACTTACCTACTGCGATAACCAAACCGTTCTGGTTAAGGCGAAGAGTAGGAAGGACAATATGAAGTCTTCAAAACATATAAAGCGCCGACTTAAGTCGGTAAGGCATGCCAGAGAGACGGGTGTTATTTCTGTAGAATACATCCAGTCTGAAAGGAACTTGGCAGATCCTTTCACTAAAGGATTGGCGCGAAAGGTCATCCAAGCAGCGTCACAGGGAATGGGGCTTATACCCGTATAAAGGCTCACATTGGTAGTAACCTATCCTAGGAGATCGGAGATCCCGTGAACTAGGCTCTAGGACAACAAACTGTGTGAGATTAAAGAGCACATCTAACGGGTCCCATTAGCTGCAGTGCTCTGTCTGTATGGAAGGTTGAGTTTTGACTCTTAATGAACTCTAGGTCTATATGACTTATGGAATCGTCCTACAGGATTCCTAGAAGAGTTCACCTACGTGAGTGTGATTGTGAGGTCGCAATCAAAGAAAGATAAGGGTATACTTTCTTAAGCACTCATGAGTTAGATACGGGGACATGACCGTAACGTCCCAACCCGAGAGGGAAAGGGCAAGCCGCCCAGTACAGAATGTGATTTGGGTGAAAATTCTCACACCAAGGCATTGAATCAAGGCGTAGTCCTCCTTTGTCTGTGCAGAGTCGTAGTCCCTATCGCTAGACTTTGGGTTCAAACCCGTAAGGTACCCATTGTTGAACAGCTGTATATTAAACAAGACTTTGACATCTTTTACCAATTGGTAAATTGGTGGGGACTGTTGTATGTGAGAGGGCATATTGGGAATTTCCCAATTGGCTCAATGCCACCGGTTGCTCTAGGGTGGAGCCCTCTGGCCGATGGGTGTACAGAGAGGAAAAGGGGAGGAGACTCGGTCTCCTCTCCCGACTGGCCTTCCTGGCGGCGCCCATTTCTTCTCCCGAGCGATTTTTTCGGCTTGGTCGTTCGCATCCTTCTGGATCTGGCGATTTTGGCGGTGAATGGAGAAGGTGGCGAGTGCAGAAGCGGCGGGGGAGGCGCGGGTAGGCCCGGGTTCTTCGGAGCCGGCCGCTCGTGCCCCCTGGCGGCTCACCTCGTCTCCCTTTTTATTCCCGTTCGGCTGCACGGTTTGGCAGAGGATTTTTTCCGATCTGGTTCTTGCCCTCTTGAGTCTTACTTCCTCCTCTTTGATCTCTGGTGGTGCTAAGGGGATTGGCTTCGGCCATTTCCGAGGGAGGCTTGGCCTTGGTCTCCTGCGCAATCCCTAATTTAGGGTGTGGGGACTTGGGACCTTGGAGTTCCATCTGAGAAGAGGAGAAGGTGACGCCGGCTCCCTGCTGTGTGTGTGTGCGCGCTTGGCCAGTGCGCAACTCGTTGTCTTGTGCGGCATCTCTGTACCTCGACTTCACCTCTGGTTTTCGGCTGAGAAGTGAAGAGCGGCATTGTATCTCCGTGAATCATCCACTCGCTTGCGACAGCGGGTTGATAGATTTTCTGGGACAGCGATTCATCGTGCCTTGCCGATTTAATTGATTTCTCCTGCGGCTCATTGTCTTCTGGACAGTTTAGAGTACTGTCCGTGTTGTGAGTATATTTGTCTCTTTGCAATTTACAGCAGTTACTCTTGATCTGTAATTTTGGCAAATTATCTGTGGGCTGCTGTGATTGAATGTGGGCACTTATGCTCTGTGATGATAATATCGTAGACTGAACATAATCTGATTAACCGAGATAGATTTGAGCTCATCTGGGTAGTATACTTTAATTCTGTTAATTGCTCATATTTCGGCTGAGGAGATCAGTTTTCATGCAATTGAAATTTATCTGTTATGCAGTAAAACTCTTGTCTAGCCTTGTGTGGATCAGATCCCTTTTGTTCTGTTGATCTGTGATTGCTGCCAGTTACATTAGTGGTAGACTAGATACTGCATGATATTTCATTTGCTTGTGAACTAATAAGCCGAAACCTGCTAGCTTATTGCTTACTGTTTATGCTCAGTTTGTAATAGTAGAAATCTATTCTTTGTGAGCTCAAATCTCTAGTTGTCAGATTATTGATGATGAGTAACGATATTTGCATGAGAAGGCCAAAATCTCTGATTTTGCGCAACTCTGTTCTGAGAGCAATAATGAAACAATTAATTTGTTTTATGCTAGATTTAGTTGTTTCATTGTTCTTAGGACTGTTATGCACATTGCTATTTTCAGCATTGATGATGTTATATTCTTTGAATATATATGTGGAGGTGAATGACATGTTAGAATTCCATGTTTTTATGAAATTAATGTCATTCTTCTTATGCTGGAAATATATAGTTTATATTATGAAGGCTGGAATTAAATATTCAAATATGCTTATACCGCAATATTTACAACAAAAACGGTGTGTTATGTTGTTCATAGTGGTCATACATCTGAATGAATTTTGAGCTGCAATGCTAGCATTGTTTTCGTAGGAATCCTGGTTGTCTATCTAATCAGGTAATCAGGTCTATCTAGGAAGCACAAGAGGACAATAAAGCGGTAGCTGAAATACCAAGAATTGCTTTCTGACAGCACAGCAGTTGATATTTTCAAGAACAATAAGAATCCAATGACTGATAGAATGTGTAATTCCTCAAATCAGAACAAAAACTATCATGTTCCAGGAAGTCCCCTACCATTCAGATATCAACAAAGCTAGGAGTAATTGGATGGTATGAATTAGAAAGAATTAATGATGCTTTTGTGGGTTGCAACAGACAGAAGTTATACAATATACTGTTTCTGTCACCCCAAAACTGCACAAGAATTATCAATTTCCAATGTACCACCACAAATACCATTGGCACCATGCCTCTCCAAATTGCCAATGGTATGATGCAAGATTCATCATTTACTTGTATATCTGCACTGCACATTCAGAGCGGTTGATCACGGCCAGATTTCCAACAAATGGTGGAGACTGGATGGTGGTTCATCACAATTCACATGGCTAGCATGGCCCTGATAAGATTGCAACTTTCCAGGCCTGAAATCTCCCATTTGCCGGTCAGAAAAACGTCAACAGTAATTTCCCGTTGCTTTGGCAGGAAGCCTTCAGATAACTAAAGTTAATCCATCAATTTCCACAGGTAAAGGAGCCACTAAAAAGCAGATCAACTGCAGTCTCAAGGAAGTGTAAAGAATTGCGGTTCAGTCTTAAGCACAATGATTAGGCTCTAAAAGTAACTTTGCTTGTCCCCGTGGGTTCACCGAGAAAGTCCCTACTATACTTACCCTAGTGTAATTTCTGGACCAGTAAATTGCACCATAAATAGATATACTTGGGAAATGGGTGTATCTAGACCACTAAACTATTAAACCATATATTTAGATCAATGAACTTGTTAAACCATACTAAAGATGTCCAAAAGAGGTTTTGTAAGCTTGACAAGGCATCCATATGTCACTAATGCTTATGTGGCATTTATTTGGTAGCTTTTCTTCTTTCTCTCTTCTCACCGCTTTTTCTCTATCCTTCACATACTCTTTTCTCACTCACTCCGTCGAACCCCAATTGGTTGTTGATGAGGAATCTTAACCAGGTCAATATATTCAATCAACAGGAATCAAAATAAAACTCTTTGTCTAGACCCACATAGTTAAGATCCACTAAGTATTTTGTTTAGCCTGCAAGCACATAAAAGATGAAGTTTTTCCCTTTAATAAATATAACTAGCCAATGACCGATTACATCCAAATGATGACCGGTTGTGGCCAATTACGACTATTAACAATTCGTTTCCTCAAGCAGAATATTAACTGGTCAGGACTGATACAGTTTTTCACATTAGTGTTTAATTCGACACGGGAAAGTGGTTAAAGGCGTTTCCGATAAGCTGTGATATTTGACAAAGGGCACAACGTTTCAAGACACAGAAAACACTTACGCGTGAAGACAAAATGCTCCTATTCAAACATTAACCGCCACCCTTTGGATTTGCATAAATAGGGTGGCCATTCACATTCATTGCTATACTCTTGTAAATACTCTTTGGCCACATTAATAAATCCTATTGGTGATTAATGTTTTGCTTTGTTATTCTCGCAAGTTCGATAGTAGACAACCTAGTCCTGTGTGGGAATTAGTCAACCGCGGGTGACACAATCTGGAGCATGTGGACGGACCTACCGTTTTCTTCTTTGTTGGCTTTTTCCCCATCTACATCTACTAACAATTACATCAGCTCCATATGCATCTCATGCGACTAGAAAGCAATAATAATTCACCCCTGCAATTAATCCCATCATTGCAGCAAGCTCATGGCTTTTTTCTCAATGAAAACCAAATCACTTTTGAACGCTTTGAAATGGCGTTGATGGACACGTAGATGGGCATAACCGGCACGATAGAGATAGAGACCTTCACATTCTCATGTCAGCGTCTACATCAACGCTACATAAGTATTAGTGTTACGTGGATGACTGACTTGTCATCCTTGAAAAACCTCTTTTGCACCTTCTTTATTTGGTTTAACAGGTTCATTGACCTACATATATGGTTTTATTTTTTAATACCCTAGATGCATAAACATCACATGTTCATGTATATATGGTGCAATTTTACTCTTTCTGGATATACATGCAAATAAACAGTCACAGACAAACAGGCCCAGCGACCGGATCGCGATTCAGGGAACACGTACATGCCAACCATTATAAGAGAGGTTTTCGGAAGAATTTCATGATGAAGCTGAAACATAAGCTAGTGGAACGGAATTCGATCAGCCAAGCACAACTAAACAGAAGATCCAATCCAACCAGCCAGGATCGATAGGCATGGCCACGCAGGCTCATGAGGGGCCTCCAATTCCTCCATACCATTGCAAGCACCATCATTCCCATCAATGTGAAAAAGGCTGGTTCCATCCAATCATGGCTGGACAAAGGTTCGTTATTTTACTGTAGCTGATAAATTTTATCTGTGGCTAATAGATCTAATGATTAATAACAACTGATAGAAGCTGAAACCAAAAATCGATTGAAAAGTTAAAAAGAATAGGACCAAAATGTGCATACGAGATCTCCACGGGAGATACATGGTGAGGATAGAGAGAGACCCATGTTGCAACTATACAAAAATGTGCCTTGCAAATGTACAACTAATTAGGCATCAAGAACGCCTTTCGGCACCACAAGAGACAGGCGATCTTTGGAGTCGCTTGCTCGCATCACATGGCGTGTTACCTGTATGAGTGCTTGTGCTTGCAAATCTGCATCGCCATTTTGCCGCGGCATGATTGCACTTGAACAGTGACGGCGTGGCAGGTTTGTCCTCAAATTGGCTACCAACAGGTACACCACCAGTAGACTCCGTTTGGAAGTATGTTTTTCATAGGAAATAGTTTAAACCCCATAGAACTTAGAAACAAATTTCACATTTCAAACGGTGCCTTATACATACGCTTGACTGTATAGTTTCTACGAGACAAGGTCCCCAAAAATTCACTGGTATCATTAAAATTGCCATAAAAATTCACCAATATTTAGAATTAGTTATTTTTAAAAGAGTAAATTACACCCTAGGTCATTCAATTTGTAGTGTTCGTTCATTTGGGTCACAGTACTTTGAAATTTTTGAGTTACTGAAGTGCATTAAGTAGTTCACTTGCGAGCAGAGGTGGGCATTGGGCCGTGCCCAGCACGGTCTGAGCCCACCATGCTTCGGGCCGCGTCGTGCCGTGCCGACTCGACCTAATCACCATGCCATGCCGTACCGAACCACCTCGCCTACGGCCAGGTCTAGGTACGGCCCAAAGCCCGATTGCATGCATTTTCTGGTGTTGTTTTGTGTTAACTTTGTTCTAGGAGAAAATGCACACATCGCAAATAAACTGAGAGAACACAATTTCTCTATTCTCTTATTTGCTCCCCCTCTTTTCTTGCTTTTCATTTACAAAACTAGCTACAAGCCTCCTTAATATATAGGCTAATAATCTCCTACTAGTATATGTATTCGAACTTCAAGTTAGACACAACTTCAACTTGAGTTACACACGGAGACGGGCTCTACTACGTCTTGAACTCTAAGTCAAGATTATTTCTAACAATCTCCCCCTTAATCTTGACTTGACATACTCTAGTTTTAATCTCAATGCATTATGAACTACTAGCCACACCTCCACATGAAGCATTCTACATGCAAGCTACATGTAGGAACTCAACTCAACTGGTACAGGTTCATCCGGATGCAAAGATTCTAAAACATTGAGACAGTCAGTCTCAACTACGACTTACTAAACTCATACTTGATACAGAATGGTGACAAATCTCCTCAACGTTCCGTTTTCTTTTCACCTTATTTGAGTTTGGACAGCGACACATATTTTCAACGTCCCTGACTCAACTCATCATCAGAGCACTATTGATTCATCATCGCTGAGCGCTTCAGCAAGAAGCGCTTTCTTCATCGTCGGCTTGTGGCATTCTGAAGCAAAGTGTCCATAATCGTTACAATTATAACACCTCACTTTTGCTTTATCAAACTTCCAGTTCTGACAGCCTTGGCCACCACCCCTGGAAGTGTTCTTGCCTTCACGCTTCGATGATCGGATCTCCCACTCGGCATGGGTCAACAAGGGTTGTCCATTGCCGTTGTTATTATTGTCGCGGATGCGTTTCTCATACGCCTTAAGACGACCGATAACCTCCTCCATAGTCATTGTCTTTAGGTCTTTGCCTCGGGAGAGCTACGTGAGCGGAGGAGGCACCGTGCGCTGCTGCTTCGAACTGCTTTGGATTTTTTTCTCCACGCACTTACTTGTGACTTTCCGTCGGACCAAGCACCCTGCGCCAGGAGCGTCACGTGAGACGAGCGCGAAACGGAATCGCGGAGACGATTTTTTTCAGCAACTCGGTTCTCACTTAGGCTCTAATACCACTTGTTAATTTTGTTCTAGGAGAAAACACACACATCGCAAATAAACTAAGAAAACACAAGAAAATTTCTCTATTCTCTTATTTGCTCCCCCTCTTTCCTTGCTTTTCTTTTACGAAACTGGCTACAAATCTTCTCAATATATAGGTTAATAATCTCTTACTAATATATGTATTCAGATTTCAAATTGAACACAATTTCAACTTGAGTTACACATGGAGACGGAATCTATTACGTCTTGAATTCTAAGTCAAGATTATTTCTAACAATTTGATTTGCATGGTTCTTTGGCCAAGTCTACGGGAGACCATTATCTAGGGTTCGATTAAAGGAAATTAGATAGGCGCTAGAAGTGTTGCAAGGTGCTGTATCACCTCTAATTCCTTTGCTACATCATTTGTGCTTAAATGCAGTGCACAATATTTATGAACAGTGTGTTACAGTCGACGCTTCTTGTTGATTCGCATATGCATGTCGTGAGTTATGTGTACCTGAACACCTCCAGTAACTTAGAAAATTACATTGCCGTTACATCTGAACAGGTTCATTTGGAGTACCTTGAAGCTGGGGCAATCGTTTTGATGACAGGATCATATCAGGTGTTCATCGGTTACTCAAACATCATTCAAGTAAAGTTGATGATCTCAAGTAAATGAGTGCTGTGACTTGTAATATTGCTATTGCAGTTAACAATCCAGGGCTTTCTTTCTAGGGGGTTTTCTCAGGAGGAAAGTGAATCCTTCCTGAGAAAAAGTGTTGAACTAGCACAAGAAGCACGGGATGCATATCTGGACAAATGTTACAATAGTTCTGATGAACCCAAAAGATAGAACATATTACAGGAAGAATCCTATACTAATTGCAGCATCAATTGGAAGTTATGGAGCATACCTGGCAGATGGCTCTGAGTATAGGTTGGTTCCATATTTAAAATAATAAACAATGCATATCAGCATATCAGCGTGTGGCGTGTGTTTAATAATGTTTCAGAATACTATTTGTGTGAATGCTTATCTTTTCTCATTTTGTTGAGAATCTTGGTGGTAATTTACATCTGACTGAATGCTTTGCAGTGGTGATTATGGAAATGAGGGCAATTTCGAGTTCCTAAAAAAATTTCAAGGAGGCTTCAAGTCCTTGCTGAAGCAGGTGCCGATGTTATTGTTTTTGAAACTATTCCAAACAAAATCGAGACTCAGGTATGTTTGGGAACTGGGATTGTATTTGAACATAATGTGATGCAGATTGAACAAAAAATACGGAATAAAAATGGATATGTAATTGATAATAAACTAACACTCATTTTATGCATTGGTATATTCTCAGTCAACCTGCACTGTGCATTACATGATTAACGCTGGATAATTACTTCAGACTTGATCCTGTATGATCTTTTGCAGGCATATGTTGAGATACTAGAAGAGTGTAATTTAGGTATTCCGGCGTGGTTTGCTTTCACTTCAAAGGATGAAACTACTGTAGTAAGGGGGTGTTTGGGACTGCTCCACAAACTCTACTCCACAAACTCTACCGTGGAGCAGCTCCACAAAAAACCTGGAGTTTGTGAAGCACCCTTTTAGGTGCTCTCACAACTCCACCTTTTTTCCTCGAACAGAGTGCGTGGAGCTGAACCTGTTTGGCTAAAAAACGTGAAGCGGAGCTGAAAAACGTGGAGTGGAGCAGTCCCAAACACCCCCTAAGTGATGATTCCTTGATGGAGTGTGCTTCTGTTGCTGATTCATGCAAGGAGGTTGCTGCAGTTGGTATCAATTGCACTCCCCCAAGATTATCCATGTGTTAGTCTTATCTGCCCGAAAGGTAACTCCCATCAGGGTTGCATTGATCTGTAAATGTCACTGCGTTTGTGATGCCTGATGAATTTCTAGTTTTCTGTTGTGTGGGTGACAACTGACAAATAAACCAATATTAATATACCCAAATAGCGGCAAGAGCTATGACCCTATAAGAAAGTAGTGGGTGGTGAGTATCAGTTAAAAGGATCATGATAATTTTCTCTGTATGTCTGTGGTTTCTAGCAATAGAAATCGGGGAACTCCCTGTTAAAAAAAAGCCATTCTTCTACTGGATTCTTGACCTGCATTGTTTTAGAAAAGAAAATTAATAGGAAAAAGAAAAGAGGAGCCTCTATTCTCATTGGGGAAAAAGGTGTATGCTCCATTCCCTTCCATGAGAAGAAGAGGGGAAAATGTTATGCGCTAGTCAGATTATCAAAAGCAACAGTATGCCAATATGCAGCCCATAACCACATGCACGTTGGCCTGTTCTTGACCTCACAAGCTGGTGGCTTTTGGCTTTTGCTACAGTACCTAACTTTCAAACGGAGTATTTTCTCAAGACGGGTCTACAAGTTAAATGATCTACACGTTAAAAGCCCAATATCTGTACCAGCCAAAATCGCAAGTGGGTATCTATCTCTCCGTAATCTGTACCGTAAACAGCCAAAATTCAAAAAATTCAGCCAAAAGCCATAAGCCGCAGCCGAAAAGAACAGACCCTTTATGCAGGCTTGTTTGGCGTTTCAAATGAAGATTTTGTTTCATATGTGAAAAAATGGCATGAGGCTGGGGCCTCCCTGATAGGAGGTTGCTGCAGAACAAGTCCAGATATGATAAGAGGCGTATCGAAGGCTCTACATGGGCTTCGATTGACAGAGATCGCGTAAAGTTGACAGTCAGTTTTCGGAGTAGTTGCTGACTCACCTTATTTATCTGCTCTGGCAAGCTTCTCAGTGGTCACACTTTTTGGGATCTTGAAGAGCTGTTGAAGACAAGTCAGTCTCGAAAAACCTAATGTTGCGTTGTTCTTTCATTAGCTTGTACCAAAACCTTTTCTGATATTGTCAAGAAGAGCCGTTACCCTGTTGGCCTTTTCAAGTTCTGTTTCCCCATGTTTATCCTTCAGTAATCAAGATACATGCAGCATTTCTGAATGCAAGCTGTGGTTAAGAACAAACGATCGTTTGTGCATAGTATCATGACGAGTTTTCTTCTTTTTTTTTTTTTGAAACTGGGAATTTCATTACTTATCTGCTGAAAGTTCAGCAGCAACAATTACACCGACATTACTAGGAACTGTTGCAGTAATTTGCTCCTCCCCTTCAGCACATTCAAAACCCTTGACAGGTAGAGGGAAGATTGATCACTTGCTGAGCGCCTACCAAGCTGAATTAATATCTTGTAAGAAGGGAGTTCAGGCGGCTTTATCGTTGGGTATTGGAAGTTTGATTCTGGAGACTGATGCTCTATTGGTTCAGCAAGCACTAAAGTCAGATGATTTCTCGGCAATGCCTGAAGGTGGTCTGGTGGACGAGCTGACGGATTTAGTGTCCTCTAGCTTTATACATTTCATGACGAGTTTTCTAGCCAAACATCTTGCAACTAGCTAGTGAACAGCAAGGATTAGAATACCGGATTTTAAGCCGATAACCGGTCTATTCCGGTTTGGTATTTCTTTTTCTTCGTCTTTATATATTTTTCCTCAAAGTATTGCATTTCTTTGGTGTTCTATAAGCAGTCTCATTAAAATTAGTACGAAAGCTCCTCTTTCCGGTACTAAATATACCCCTTTTTTGTTCCGGTGAGCAGTCATGCTGGCTTTTGCATGGTTTGGTGAATGGTGCCTTGTCACATTAGAGGCAGAGTGGCCATGGGAATTGCCAGGACTGAGAACGCAGCACTGAAGAAAGCCGTCTCCATCTAACACTGAATGTTTGTAGGCATGAAACTTTTCAATGTTGCTTCCTTAAAAAAACTTCAGTGTTGCGTCATGCACATCTCCTGTGAGATTGTGCATTTCTGTAGTCCAATTATATTAAGCTATTTTTCTAGAGAGTATATTGAGCAGTGGCGGATCCAGGAAAATTTTTTGGAGGGGCTAAGTACCTTCAGCTCGACCTCAGCCCCTTCTACATTATACATCTATGGCTAAAAATTTAGGGGGGGTTCCAAGGGTCCGGTAGCGGTAGGGGGGGCTCGAGCCCCCGCCTCACCGCTGGATCCGCCGCTGATATTGAGGATGCACATCACACACGGACGCATGTTCACTGCACATTAGAAATTTTGCGGAGGCTCCAAAGTCTTATGGAGAACGGATATACGTTTTTCTATTGAACAAACACGTGTATACTTGATTAAAACAGTACACATTATTGATCATATGGATTGAACCTAGATAGGAACAAATACTCTCACTCCCACCCCCAGGCATTGCCCGGTCCTTCAATTGTGTGAAGCTATGTTGCCACTCATAGCAACACTAGGCAAATTTTAGTAATACGAAGGCTCAAAGCAACAACAGATTGATCATAATTGTACGGATAAAATTTCCCTAAAAATTATGCACCAGTAACACCAAAATTTTGAAGGATTTGTACATAAGTTAGGCGGTTTCCTACTTTTTTTTCTTTTTTTTGTGATTTTGGTATTCGAAATAAGCCTAAGCATGAGGAGTTAAGGGTCTCTTTGGTTTGTTAACTACATTTGTGACTTAGTCAAGTTTGACTTTGTCAATAATATTTGTTACTTTTTTCTGTTATAAATACTTGTCAGTTTTGATCAATATAGGGTTACCTAGGCAATAGCTTTTTTATTTAAATGACCAAAATATCCTTGACACTAATCCTAGGCCCACCAAATGTGTGGTGGAGGGGAAGGTGGAAAGTAACAGGAGCAAAATTAGAAAAATGCATTGGAAAGCATGAAGAGTTAAATTTTTGTGAACAAATAAAGTAGTCAAAACTGACAAGTATTTATGAACAGAGGAAGCATTTGCTAAACTTGTGACAACCACACTTTCCTAGTTCTATAACCAACGTGTCATTAAAATTTTCTTGCCAAATATTAGCACGCTAATTAATTATTATAGGTAACGGTTTGATTACTTTAAACACTATAGCTTGCCACACTTTTGGCACAAATTGTGTCAAAACATGGCAAGCAACCAAACGTGTCAAAACCTATCAAATTCGGCTAGGGTTAATTACCATAATATTCAGGATTCGGAAAGTTTACCGTGCAATTTTGCCTTCCTAGCGGCACTTATCTTTTGTCCAATGGTTTATCTGAGAAATTTCGATATTTGTAACTGAATACGTGCGCTCTTAATTTTTAACTCCCAATTCGCACGCCTTTGGAAATTTAACCCTCTCACTGCGAATTCTTTTGATTCAAGGGATTCTCCTCATTTTTAGGCCACTGGAAATGACCGTAGTGCCCTTGAATCAAAGGAGAGAAAATGAGGAAAATCTCTTGAATCAAAAGAATTCGTAGTGACAGGGTTAAATTTTCAAAGGCGTGCGAATTAAGAGTTAAAAGTTAAAAGGCGCATGTATTCAGTGTCAAATATCGAAATTTCTCGGTTTATCTAGGGTTGGCTCGTCCTCTTGCAAACTAACCTCGCCGCCGCCTCCACCCCTGCGCGTCCGCACCTCGCCTTCCACCTGCGTCAGCCTCCTCCCGGAGTAGCGCCGTAGCAATCACGACCTCCACAGCCAGCAGCAGCCGTGTAAAGGTCAGTTCCAGTTACAACCTCGACCCACCATTCCCCCCTCTTCTCTGCTCCAGACCTAGCTGTGACCATTAGGTTTCTTGGGGAGCCTTGTAGAGGCCATGATGGCGACAGTGATGAGGAGATGGATAGTGGCCTTGAATTGGAGCGCCTTTGCTCCAAGCTCGAGGCCCGGCCGCCGTCAAATCCGTCGTGCTCTGTGCTCCGGCGCGCCGCAGGATGGCGAATTGGAGGCGGCGCTGCGCGACGTCGTGTGCTCCGGGGCCGGGAGCCTCGACGAGGTGGGCAGTAGGCTGGACCGCCTGAACGTGGCCGTCTCGTCGGCCCTGGTCAGGCGGGTGATTGACTCGTGTAGCGAGAGGGGTGATTCGGGCAGGAGGCTGCTGCGGTTCTTGTCGTGGTGCCGGTCCAAGAACCCCGGGGGATTGGGGGATGAGGCTTGCGATAGGGCGATTGGGGTGCTTGCTCGGATGGGTGACCTCACCGCGATGAGAATCGCCATCAGTGATGCGGAGAAGGATAGACGGAGGATGGCTCCGGTGACGTTTACCATTGTGATCGAGGCTCTTGTCAAGGCGGGGAAGGAGGATGATGCTGTTCGGTTGTTTAGAGGCTTGGGGAGGCAAAGATTGCTGCCTCAGCGAGGTGTGGGTGTTGGAGGGGAAGGCATATGGTCAAGCAGCCTTGCCATGGTCCAGGCATTGTGTATGAAGGGACATGCTCGTGAGGCGCAAGGTGTTGTGTGGCATCACAAGAGCGAGCTCTTGGTAGAGCCCATGGTTAGCATCGTCCAACGTAGCCTCCTCCATGGGTGGTGTGTCCATGGGAATGCTAAGGAAGCTCGGAGAGTCCTTGATGATATTAAGTCTTCAGGCATCCCATTAGGCTTGCCGTCCTTCAATGATTTTCTTCACTGTGTGTGCCATAGAAACCTCAAGTTCAATCCTTCTGCCCTTGTTTCGGAGGCTATGTATATCTTTACAGAGATGAGGTCCTATGGTGTCACCCCAGCTGCATCTAGCTTCAACATCTTACTTTCTTGTTTAGGACGAGCAAGAAGGGTGAAAGAAGCATACAGAATCCTCTACTTGATGAGAGAAGGAAAGGCGGAGTGCTCCCCTGACTGGGTTAGCTACTACCTTGTGGTTAGGGTCCTCTATTTAACAGGGAGAATTATTGGAGGGAAAAAGCTTGTATATGATATGCTTGAAAGCGGGGTGCTTCCAACTGCAAAGCTTTTCCATGGTCTCATAGGCATCCTATGTGGAACTGAAAAGGTTGACCATGCTCTTGATATGTTCAAACTGATGAAGAGGTGTGGATTGGCAGACACGCATACTTATGATCTGCTCATAGAAAAGCTTTGTAGGACTGGGAGATTTGAGGTTGGAAAGGAGTTGTGGGATGATGCTACAAAGAGTGGGCTTGTGTTACGATGCTCAGAGGATCTGTTGGATCCCTTGAAGACAGAGGTATTCAGACCAGTTTGTCCGGCACAAAGACTGACTCAGAACTGTAAGCGCTTGGTCCAAAAAAAGAAGATTACTTCTGTTGGAGGAATAAAGAAGGTCACTTCTATGGCAGCCTCAAAGAAGAAGTAGGGAGTCTAGGTACTATTGGACTTGAGTAAATTTGCTTGTAGCTCTTTGATTCAGAACTATATGATGATGACCCTTGTTAATTGTTACTAGTCACTCAGATGTGAAACATCTCCTGGAACTTGAGTATAATTACCTTACGTTTATCTGAAAATCATCCCATGACCAGCTGTTATTATAAAAGGCCTGTAAACTTGTTTTAATTTCAGTGAAGCACTAAAGCTGTTTTTTTTTTTGTTTGCTACCTTATTGTCACAAAAAAAGGCTGCCCATTTTAATAGTTTGGAAATGACTGGCAATCTTTTTGAGCAGCCTGTTTTAAAGTTATCTATTCTCCTTATGATTTTTTTGCCTGACATCTTTCTTCTTTTAATTCTCCATTGCAGTTTTGTTTCAAGTGCACATTAGACTCAATGGATACATCTCAGGAGCAACACCAGGATTTTGGTCAACTACTGAAGCAGGGGGCAGAAGGAGTGAGTCAAGACTCAAGAGATATCTAGTTGTAATTTCTTCTTTTTCTTGCTTGTTCAATAGTTTGTTTGCTTCTCTGCAGAGGGTCTTCGTTTCAACATTTGTGGGACATAAGTGCGTAATCAAAGAGCGGTTTTCAAAGAAGTACCGACACCCATTGTTGGACTCGAAGCTGACTCTTAAACGCTTAAACGCTGTCAGTCTCCTTAACCAGCATGATTTTGTTTTTAGATTAATTCTTTTCTGTGTAGAGCATTGGTCTGTTTTCCTTTGTTAAACCGCAATGTGTAGCCAAAACAGTTGCACATAACAACTGATGTTTACTGAAATTCAACTTAGCTTGGTCACCCTTCCGTGTGTAGGAAGCTCGATGCATGACAAAAGCAAGACGGCTTGGTGTTCCTACTCCAGTTCTTTATGCTGTGGACCCACTTCTGCATACATTAACCTTTGAGTATGTGGATGGCTTGTCTGTGAAGGATATACTTCTTGGATTTGGGTCAAATAGGGTTAATGAGGAACACCTCAATGATATTGCCACACAGATAGGGAATGCAGTTGGCAAACTACATGACGGTGGTCTTGTTCATGGTGACTTGACCACTTCAAATATGATAATCAAGAACAATACCAGTCAACTGGTGCGTAGAATATCCTTTCCATCATCCTGTTTTAGTTCATGTATTTTGTTTTTTGAGTCATGAGACCAAGGTTTAACTCAAGAATGACATCTGCGCTATTAATTTGTCACTTATGTTTTCATATGCCAGGTTCTTATTGATTTTGGTCTGAGCTTCACATCAACTATTCCTGAGGACAAAGCGGTGGACCTATATGTGCTGGAGAGAGCTTTGATTTCCATGCATTCGTCATGTGGGGATGTGGTAAGGGAATTGCATAAATGATACTCCCAAGTTATATTGTTTGTGACTCTGTGTGTAATTCGCTCTGTCATTATTACTTCGTGTTCTTGAATGTGGATGTCTTAAACTTGTGCCAGATTAATATATTCTTTCTGAATTATGGTCTTCCTCAGTGGCTGAGCCACTTTATTGTTGTGACCAAATGATGTATATGGGGTGATGCAAATATCTAATTGCCCATAAGGTTGGATTCAAACTATAATTGAAATGCTAGGTCAAAATTTAGCCTTAGTTGATCGTTATTATGCAATTGGTGGAATATTGTTGTGGATGAATATCTTTGTGAGCTGGTTGAAGTTCAGCTTGTTCATTTATCCTGCGGAAATCTCGGGATTTTCTGTTGTTATGGGTCTTCCATGTCCTATGACCTTCCAGCTGGTTTTTTCACTTGATAATGCCTTAAAATTATTGTTATAGAGATCATCTATTTTGACAAGTCAGCTTTTGTAAGCACTTAATGTGCGTGTCTATATTCCCACCCGCCCAATACCATCTGCTGTGCAATTGGTTATGTATGATAGGGTCATAGCGAGAGGAATAGCGCCATTATTATTGTCCTTTTAATGTGGATAACAACCACTCATTTTGTGATGAACCAGATGGAGAAGATTCTCTCAGCTTACAGAAAAGCTTCAAAGCAATGGTGCTCTACTTTGAACAAGCTAGCTCAAGGTATGACCAGTCGTACTGGCCCCCCTGCAAAGTATGCACTCTATTAACTGTCTTGTAAGTGTTAACCCATGACATGTTTCTGTTCGTATCAATTTTACAGTCAGGCTACGGGGTAGAAAGCGAACAATGGTTGGATAAAACTTTACATGGAGTTGCTGGATGTTACGAAGGCTATCTCAGTTGATTGAACACCTGCAGTATCATTTCCTGTATTTGTAGTGGTTCAGTGGCATTGCCTCTTGTAAAATTGAAATGGACAGGAATCATTTGTAATGATGATTGTTGTAATTTTCACCGAATCAAATCTTGTCTCTTCTAATCTAGTGGCTATCTTATGCATTAAGATGAATGGTTGTTTATGAATTATGGTAATGCATGGTATTCGCATTCCATTAACTAGCAAGTATTTTAATGTTGTAGAGCTACCACTGGCAGTTGTATGCACACACGGTAGTTGCCTGCACAAATTACTAGCAGTTGCTATCATTGGAGAGAAGTTTTATCCAGTAGCAATACAGTTGTGGGCTAGCAAATCAAGAAAAGCTACCGCCAGTAGTTCTGTATAAATCACTAATAGTAGACATTAGACATTAATTAATGGATAGTTCCTAGATATTGACTAGGGAGTTGCCATTAAATAACATCTCTATATGATATTGATGTGGCTTATTAATGTTGTATATAGCTTTAAAATTTATAAGTAAAATGTAATGCACTATCTGCAAAATCTAAGAGAGGGTATGGAATACAGTTTGTATCTAATTACCTCGTGCATTATTAAATTGTAATAAAATCTAATTTCAATTGAATCATATAGCAAAGAAAAAGTATATATATATATATAGTTTTTAAAAATTTTGGAAGTGCTAGGGCATACCGGGCATCCTCATGGCACTGCCTATGCTGCTAATCAAGTTACGCCCACATGTCGATTTAACATTACTTTATACTTGATTATATTTTAATATAGCTTAGCTTCCTAATTACTCTCTAGTGAGGCCAAGGTCTCAGTGTAGGGGCCATCTTCCTCGTTCCCAAGAGAGGACGAGACAGTGAGAGCATAGAGTAGCGTCATGGGAGCTTTGGCTAGGCTCGGCACCAGCGAGGGGCACCACGATGGTAGTAGGAGAGCGACAAAACAAAACCCCACGGTCTCGTCAACCCCATGGGTTGCGATGGTGCGGCATGAGGCGGACTACAACAACAAAGCAACTATGTAAGGCAGCAGAGGCGACACTGCTACCCCGACGAGGCACTATGACAAATAATCTCCAAACATTAGGCGCATCACGAGCAAATAGAAGACGAGGGAAACTCACCAGAGTGGTTGGTGACGATAGGGAAGCACTAAGGTGGTGCGGTGGCAATGACTCGAGGCAGCGAGGACATCTCATCGGTGATGGTGATATGGGGCAAGGTGAAGCCCAAATAAAAAATCTAATGAAAGAGGAAGGTGTAAGGGTACTCTAGGAGGGACAAATAGAAATAGGTCCCACCGAAGAGGAGATCGTGTCGGAGGTGGCAGTTTTGGCCAAACCCAAGAAATACTATAGCGCTGGAGAGCTCCTATGGATGAATTCCCGAATTGGGTTAGGGAAAATGTCGAGGAGGTTCGGAAACACGTTTTGATGTGAAAGAATAGGGGAGAAGTTCACTGGAGAGAGGGTTGCGCACTACCCATGTTCACGACCGACACATAGAGGTTCGAAGTAGAGAGGGAACTTGAGAGAGATGAGCTTGTGTGACATGACTGTCAGGTCCGAGGAGCTCGTGCGCCTCAATGCACAAAGGCTAACAACACCAAGAAGTGCGGGATGCGGTGGAGCGCCACGACGACGGCCATGGTGGTGAGACACAACGGTGAGGAGTCTCGCCTGATTCACTTGTATCAAGCCAACCAAAAAATCTCTTCGCTCTCACTCCCTATCTCCATCTCTCTTCCTAGACCCAAATCCGGGTGAGCTTCATATTCTTCCTTTGTTCTTCTCCTTGCTCTGCATGAGCTCTAGCATGCGACACAACATCCTGGCCAGCTCCCTGGTTGCGAGCGCGGCCATGGGCATGATGAACTTCCTAGGGTTGGACACGGCGACTGGCAGTAGCAAGCTGGAGAGGCCATAAACGAGGAGGAGGATGGCCGTGCTAGTGTAGGTTATGTTGTGGGGGAGGTCGACCGCGACGGTGGGGGAGGGCAGTAGGAGCAGAAGCCGGTGAGGGGAGGGAAGCCGGAGAGTGGAGAAAGAGGGAGAAGGAGATGGAGCATGGCATATGGGCCTACAATCTTTTTTTTCTTCTAATTATGCTGATTGGTTTCAATATCATCTAAAACTGAGTTATGTGTTAAAACCATTGCCACATCGGCTAGAACCGTCTTCCATCATCCTCAGGGAGGAGGAGGGGTAAAATAAACTATATTGATAGTTGAGGAAGTAAAATATATGGTTTTGTACTTCAAAATTAAAAGTTATACAAACATAAGAGTTATTCCTATATGTTATTTCTTTCTTGTATGCTAAGATGTATAGTTGGCAGATTTTGATCCTTTCTTGATTTGTTTTGTACCCTGCTGATTAACTCGGATTGTAATCCGGGCTTACAGGTTGTACTGTTGTCGACACGGCAAATATAAGCGCACGACCGAACACTGCGTTTGGGTGTGCTGTGCTCCCTAGTCTTGTATCCCTCGTATTCACACTTCACCGGTTTTCTACGGGCTGCATGCCCAATTCGATGCTCCGTGGCTATGCGGGGGGACTTCAATGAAACCCTTTGCAATTTGGTGGTCTGGAACGGGATGACTGGAAGAGGGAGGCATTCAGGGATGTGGTTGATGCTTGCGGTTTCTCTGACCTTGCTTATTCTACTTGGGTTACCTTGTACTTGGGATAACCGTCAAGAAGCTAACCCGAATACTAAGGTTCGATTGGATGTGGTTTGGGTGACAGTAATTCTATGGAGAAGTTATGGTACTAGTGTGCAGCATATCCAAACTGCAAGAAGGTGATAACCGATTCTTGGCAGGCTAAGGGAGGCAGCCTACATGGGATTTCATGTTCTCTGCGACACTACCAGGGTTGCTTACAGAATTGGAGTCGAGAAGAATTCGGTTCTGTGCAAAAAGAAAAAAAACAGTTGCAGAAGCTTCGTCGTAGAGTGGAGAAATCGAGGGCATGTTCTCTGTACTCTGGCCCAACCCGAGAAGGACGTGATTTAGTGAAAAGAACTGCCGAGCTGCAATCACAAGAGAGGACAAGACAATGGAAGCATAGAGTAGCGTCATGGGAGCTCTGGCTAGGCTCGGCACCAACGAGGGGGACCACGATGGCAGTAGGAGAGCAACAAAATAGAACCCCCACGGTCTCATCGACCCCATGGGTTGCGATGGTGCGGCATGAGGCGGGCTACAACAACAAAGCAACTATGTAAGGCAGCAGAGGCGACACTGCTACCCCGACGAGGCACTATGACAGATAATCTCCAAACATTAGGCGCATCATGAGCATATAGAAGACGAGGGAAACTCACCAGATTGGTTGGTGACGATAGGGAAGCACTGAGGTGGTGCGATGGCAATGACCCGAGGCGGCGAGCACATCTCATTGGTGATGGCGATATGGGGCGAGGTGAAGCCCAAATAAAAAATCTGATGAAGGAGGAAGGTGTAAGGGTACTCTAGGAGGGACAAATAGGAATGGGTCCCACCGAAGAGGAGATCGTGTCGGAGGTAGCAGTTTTGGCCAGACCCAAGAAATACTATAGCGCTGGAGAGCTCCTATGGATGAATTCCCAAATTGGGTTAGAGAAAATGTAGAGGAGATTCGGAAACACATTTTGACGTGAAAGAATAGGGGAGAAGTTCACTGGAGAGAGGGTTGCGCACTACCAATGTTCACGACCGACACATAGAGGTTCAAAGGAGAGAGGAACTTGAGAGAGATGAGCTTGTGTGACATGACTGTCAAGTCCAAGGAGCTCGTGCATCTCACTGCACAAAGGCTGACAGCACCAAGAAGTGCGGGATGTGGCGGAGTGCCGCGAGCCCGCGACGACGACCATGGTGGTGAGACACAACGGTGAGGAGTCTTGTCTGATTCGCTTTTATCAAGCTAATCCAAAAAATCTCTTCTCTCTCACTCCCTATCTCTATCTCTCTTCCCAGACCCAAATCCGGGTGAGCTTCATGTTCTTCCTTTGTTCTTCTCCTTGCTCTGCATCAGCTCCAGCATGAGACTTGTATCCCTCGTTTTCACACTTCACCAGTTTCTACGGGCTGCGTGCCCAATCCGATGCTCCGTAGCTATGCGCAGGGGACTTTAATGAAACCCTTTGCAATTTGGTGGTCTGGAACGGGATGATTGGAAAAGGGAGGCATTCAGGGATGTGGTTGATGCTTGCGGTTTCTCTAACCTTGCTTATTCTGCTTGGGTTACCTTGTACTTGGGACAACCATCAAGAAGCTAACCCGAATATTAAGGTTCGATTGGATGTGGTTTGGGTGACAGTACATCTATGGAGAAGTTATGGTACTAGTGTGCGGCATATCCAAACTACAAGAAGGTGATAACCGATTCTTGGCAGGCTAAGGGAGGCAGCCTACAGGGGATTTCATGTTCTCTGCGACACCACCAGGGTTGCTTACAGAATTGGAGTCGAGAAGAATTCGGTTCTGTACAAAAAGAAAAAAAACAGTTGCAGAAGCTTCGTCGCAGAGTGGAGAAATCGAGGGCATGTTCTCTGTACTCTGGCCCAACCCGAGAAGGACGTGATTTAGTGAAAAGAACTGCCGAGCTGCAATCACGGGGAGAAGTGATGGCCTGACAGCGCTCGAGAGTTCAGTGGCCACAAGAAGTTGGGATAGAAATGCCTCGTCTATCAAGCGTCTTTCCATGCAAAGCCCGTGACAGGGCGAGGCGACGAAATCTCGTCTATCAAGCGTCAAGCCGTACCTTTTGTACAACTCAATCGGAACTAGTGATTTGGGCGTGTTCGTATTGTTAGAGATATATGTATAGTTGTTATTCCCCATTGTTATGAGGAGTTCTTTGCATATTTACCACCTGTACCTTGTGTATATATACTGGCCCATTGGCCTCATATGAAGACAAGCGCTATTCATAACATGGTATCAGAGCGTACCTAGGGTTTCCCGTTGCTTCGGCGCCGCCGCCGACTCTAGGGTTTCCCGTCGCTTCGCCGCTGCCGCCGACTCCCTCGTCGCTGCTGCCGCACCTTCCGCCGTCGGCTCCGCCCGACTCCGCCCGAGCCTGCCCGCTCGAGCTCACCGCCGTCGGCCCCGCCGACTCCCGCGTGCTGCCTCTGCCGTCGGTTGCCGTCGCGACTCCCGCCGCCGTCGCCTCCCGCCGTCGCTCCGGGCCACTGCTGCCGCCTCCCGCGCCGGGCTGCCGTCGCCCGCGCCGGGCTGCCGTCGCCCGCGACGGGCCACCGCCGCTCCGGGCCGCTGCCGCTGCCTCCCGCGCCGGGCTGCCGTCGCCCGCGCCAGGCCGCCGCCGCCGCCTCCCGCGCCAGGCCTTCGTCGCTCGCACCGGCCGCCGCCGCTCCAGGTCGCCGTCCGCCGCCGCTCCGGGTCGCCGTTTGCCCTAGGGGCTCGGCTGCTCCGGGTCGCCGTTTGCCCTAGGGGCTCGGTCGGCTCTCGAGTCGGTTTTGTAAACCGACCGAAGAAGAAAAAAAAAGCAAAAAAAACGTCGTTCTAACCGCCGCGCCGTCCAGCGCCGCCTGTTAGACTTCGTTCCCTTGGTCGCCGCGCCGTCCAGCGCCGCCTACCAATGGGCACCGTTTCCCTCCCTCGCTGCCCGGTGGTCTTTGATGGTGTCAATTACACCGACTTTGTGTCTCACATGCGCATCCACATGCGTGGTCTTCGTCTCTGGGGCGTCCTCTCTGGCGATGTCACCTGCCCGCCTTGCCCTATTCCTCCGACGGAGCCTACGCTTGTTAAGGCTGCTGCTGATGATGAAGCTGATGGTGAAGCTGCCTCTGCCTATCAGGAGGCTCTGGATTCCTACAAGGATCGTCTGACCATCTACACTCAGTGGTACGATGACGACGCTCGGGCTGCTGCTGTCCTCATCGCCAGTGTCCAGCCTCAGTTTTCTTCTGAGGTTGTGGGACTCTCTTCGGCTTTCCAAATGTGGACTCATCTTCGTCAGCGCTACGAGCCCTCTGGTGATGCCCTGTACCTGTCCGTGGTCCGCCAGGAGCACTCTCTTCAGCAGGGTGATGCTACTGTTGACGCTTTTTACGCTCAGAGTTCTGCTGTCTGGCGTCAGTTGGACTCACTTCGCACTGCTGGCTGTCGTACCTGTCCGTGCTGCCTGGATGTACGTGCTGACCTGGAGTTTCAGCGGGTTTACGAGTTCCTTACTCGCCTTCGTCCTGAGTTCGAGCAAAGGCGTGCCCAGCTCCTTGCACGCCACCCTCGTGTCACTCTTCTGGAGGCTCTTACCGAGATACGCGCAGAGGAGACTCGTTTGAGTGGTGCTGGTCTGATGCCACCCCCCTCTGTGCTCGCCGCTCGTCTGCCTGCTACACTGCCTCCTCCAGCGGCTACCACAGGTGGTGGTGGCCGTCCTCCGTCTGGAGGTGGCCGTCCTCACTGTTCCTACTGCGACAAGGATGGCCACATTGAGTCCCAGTGCTACAAGAAGAAGCGGCATCTGTCACGCCGTTCTTCTACTGGCACTAGTGCTTCTACGACGACGTCTGCCTCGACTTCTTCAGCACCTTCTCTCACCGAGCAGGAGATAGCCAGACTTCGACGCCTACTTGCCGCTTCAGGTTCTCCCTCGACAGGTTCTGCAGGTTCTGCTACTGATTCTTCGGGCACTGAGAGACCACCTCCTACACAGTCAGGTACCTCCCCGTGGATTCTTGATTCTGGAGCATCTTTTCACATGACTGCTGATCCTTCCACTCTGTCTTTTATTACACCTCTTGATTCTCCTGTCAGTGTTCTTACTGCTGATGGTACATCTCTTTCTGTCTCTGGTCGAGGATCTCTTAGCAACTCCTCTTTTCATGTTCCTTCTGTTGCTCATGTTCCTCGCCTTACCTTGCAGCTTCTTTCTGCTGGGCAGATTACTGACCTTGGTTATCGGGTTGTTCTCGAATCTGACTCTTGTTGTGTTCAGGACTGCCACACGGGAGCTCTGGTTGGTTCTGGCCCTCGGCGCCGTGACTCACAGCGTCTCTGGGAGCTTGACTGACTTCACCTTCCTTCCGCTGCCACCATCGCTGCCAGTCTCTCCGCTTCTGCCACTTCGTCTACCGGCTCTTTCCAGCAGTGGCATCATCGTCTTGGCCATCTGTGTGGATCCCGTCTGTCGTCCTTAGTTCGTCGTGGTCTTCTGGGGTCTGTCTCAGGAGACGTGTCTTTAGATTGTCAGGGCTGTAAGTTAGATAAACAGATTCAGCTTCCTTATCCTCATAGTGAGACTGTGTCTCAGCGTCCTTTTGATCTTGTTCATTCAGATGTTTGGGGTCCGGCTCCCTTCGTTTCGAACGGGGCTCATCGATATTATATCATTTTTATAGATGATTTTTCTCGCCATACTTGGATATATTTCATGTCTTCTCGTAGTGAGGTTCTGTCTATCTATAAACAATTTGCCACTATGATTCTGTAACATCCCAATTAGGGAACTAGTGTAATTACGAAAATTTTAAAATCTTTTAAATTGTTTCTCCTGCGTTTCTAAAAAGTTTTTGGCGAAGTTCAAATTTTCTCGAATTGATTCCTTGCCAAAAGCCCGATCAATGAAAGTCCAAATCTTGGAATCAAGAACCAAAAATTTAAAGTTAAGATTGAGAAAATCCAAATCCCCTTGGAAGTAATAATTTCAAATTCGGATGATTAAGGTTTATTTCCCCAGAACTCGATGATCTTAAGTTTAAAATTGTTAAACCTAAAAAAATAAACCCAGGCTCCAAATTCAAAATCTACTCACAAAAACCAAATCTGAATTTCCAAAATTTGGAAATCTCAAAAATCCCAAAATTCCTTTTTGGGCGGCCCGATTTCTTTTCTTTTTCTCCCGGCCCAGCCGGCTCTCTTTTTTTCCCCGGGCTTTTTTTCCCCCGCCTCCTTCTGGGCTTCGCCCAGCCCAGCGCCACGCTTTCCCCCTCTCCTTCTTCTTCCCGCAGCGCCTGCGCTCCGCCTCTCTCTTCGCTCTGCGCGCTCCCTCGCCGGACCCAGCAGCAGCGGCCCGCCTCCGGGTTCCCCGCGCACGCGTGCCCCGTGGCAGTCTCCCCGCGCTTCCCGGCATCCCCGTCGGCCTAGGCCCCGGCCCCCTCGCCGTAGACTCCCACGCGCCGGCCCCCCCGCTCGCCGCCGGGACAACCGATGGAACCGCCCCCTGTCTCGTCGTCCTGGCCACGTCGCCGCTCCCCAGCTCCGGCATGGCGGTCACCGCAAGAAATCAATGGGCCACAGGGGCTCGGCGTCCTTCCCCCGTCGCTCCAACACCGCCGCCCATGCCGGCCGTGCCACCGTAGCCGCGCTGCCACGCCGCCGTACCCAAGTGGAGGCCGCCGGACCAAGTTGGCCATGCCGCGCACCTCCTCCTCCTCTGTGCGACCGTAGAGCGCGGTACCCTCGCCCATTCCCCGCACTGCTCCACCGGACGCGCCGCCCATTCCCCGCACTGCTCCGCCGGACGCGCCGCCCATGCCGACAGTACCCTACCCACGTCGCGCCCATGCCGTCGCCGTACGCGCGCTCGCCTATAAAGGGGCCCGAGCTCGCCTTCTTTCCACTCCCCCTCCCTCAATCCGAGCTCAGCCCGAGTGCGCCGCCGTCTTCCCCACCTCTGGCGCCCGAGCTCCCCGCCGATTCGTCGAGCCCCGACTCAATTCCTGGCGCCTGGAGCTCCTCCATCAGCCACGGAAGCCATCCCCACCGCCACCTTGGGACCTCCTCCCCCACGGCGAGCCGTCTACGGAGCCCTCCCCGCGCCGCCGCCTGAGCTCGACGCCAGCCTTCCTCGGCCTCTCTCCGGCTCCACCAAGCCTTTGGGTAAGCTCCCCATGCCCTCCTCTTGCTCATGCGTGCGCCCTCTTCTACCCTCTCTTTCCCGGCCGCCGGCGCCCTGTTTCCCCCTCACCGCCGGCCGCCTAGAACCATCTCCCGCCCGCCTTGGTGCCACCCTGACTGGAGCTGCTGCCGCCCGAGCTTCCTCGTCACCGGGGCAACCTATTTCGCCGGTCTCCGTCGCCTTCCCGGCCGTTCCCCGCCGGCGACGCCGCACGGCCCCACTGATGCCCGCCTCCCCTGTTTCCTCCTCTTCTGCCTGCTCTTTAAGTGCAGCCGACAGCTCTGTACACTCTCTCCCTCTGTCTCACTTGGTATGACATGTGGGCCCAAGCTTGCTAATTGCATAACTCCTTCCCCCTTTGGCTAAATGATGAATACTTGTGCAAATGTTTATGAATACACTAAAATAAATTTTGGATGATGATAAGAATAAGAAAACTACTTATAAATTCATAATGAGAAGATTTATGTAAATAAGCTAAAAACTTAACATTGGCCAAACAAGATTAATGACTAAAACAAGATTGTGTATGATCTATTCCCAGAGGTCAAGTAACCGACACGAATTCGATGGATATCGATGTTAACAATCAAATATGTGAAACTAATTAAAAGATCATCTTTTATAAATCAAAGGCACTAGAAATTAATCCTAAATAGTTAAAGTCGCATGTATGAGGCCTTAAAAATATATAATTTTTAATCCTTTCAAACCCTACTCGGGAAACTTGAATAATAACTTTAATACTATCCCAAGTTGTTGAGATGCTATCTTTCATCAACCGACCTAGATCTATTTTTGCAAACTAAGTAAATCGATTTAACAAGATTTTGCCACATAAAATATTGACCATAAATTGCTCATCTCTAAAATCATGGGAGCTATCTTTCCAAAAAAATGCTTAAAATATATGAAGTAAAGACTTTAACAATTATCTTAAAATACTAGGATCAAGATAACAAATAAAATACGATTAAGAAAGTCTTAAGCAAGAAAGAGCAATCCTTAGTCTTTGTCTCGCACCCAAATCCCCAAACATTGTCTCGGGATTTAACTTTAATGATCGAAATTAAATAATAATAAAAGGAATAGCTTTATTAAGAAGATCCCTATAAAGTAATAGCATCTCTTTTAGTAAAACATAACCGTTGGCCGTTTCTAATAATTTTGTTAATGAAGCAGAATAAGTAACTTTGCTCATAATAATGATTGGACTAAAATGGCCAACCCCATCATATAATTAAGTTTTTAAAATAATGGTTCATTAAATTGGCAGTTGAAATCTCGGATAACTATTGCCACATAAAATATCGAAGTTACACTAAATATTTAAAATTATACTCATCTCCTGTAAAGCTTCCGCATCCAAGAATTACCAGGTTCTGTTCCTCTTTACTATCTCCGATAAGTTACACCTTCCCTTTTGACCCCTCGTCATCCTAAAATTTTCCCTCACGGTAAAGCTACTTAGATAATTCATTCTCCTGCCCAATTCATCTACCGCTGTGTTTACAGCCCATTGATCCGAATCATCCTTCTATTCTCAAATTATAATAAATGTATACTTTAAATTAAATCGGGCATTTAAAGTGTGTGGATTTATTTGGCCTTTCTTTCCTTTGCCGCGTATTAGAATCGGAAGACTCGACGAGGCGACGGATTCGAACAGGATCGAGACTTGGGTGAACGCGCAGATCAACAAATTATAAGCACTGACTGAGTAGGCTTTGACTTAGATCAATCAAGGCCATGGTACACCAAGCAAGGCAAGTCATCACTTTGATCATATTGATCCTACATTTTATGCAAAACTATGTTCTTTTAAACTATCAACTTGCATGCCTAATTCGTTATGCAAATATATGTCAAAGCTTAAGGTAGCTACATGCCCACTTGATGTTGTATTAAATTTATTATGCCATCCTTTGATACTTGAATCACCGGATCCTTGTCACCATAGATATTAATGATAACTTTACTAGCCATAAGTCATATTAAATGCCATGCTAGTCTTGTCAAGTCCAGGGCGCTAATTGCCCTGATCATCAATCTTCAAAAACATAAGGACTTGTTTTGGGACAGTCACGGGATGTACGTGGCTGAATACTTTGTGACTACTTATTTTATGCTTCTCAAAACCCTTAAAACATGCTATACCAGTCTGGGCGGATGGTAAGAGTGGTGGGTGTGGATGTAACACGAGGATTGTGGTTTGTGGAATGAACCGCCCGGACACCTTAAGGACTTAATCTTGTAATGACCCCTCCGTGTACAACAGTACAACCACAAGCTGGCAAACTGTAGGCTTGGCTGAATAATTTACTAAACTCTCTAGCCATTTCACGGAGAACGGTGTAGGCGGGTAATAAAAGCCCCCGTGGAATGGGACATCGGATATAGGTGACGTCGCTGAGGCTAGCGTATGGTGGAGAGCGGAGTCCGAGTGCGCTAACCTGTGGCGGACATCCCGCACAACCTATGGAAGCAACCCCATAGGAGTGAGATGCTAGAGAGCGAGGTATTGTAAAGGCCTCGTGGTAGTCTCTCGATCTGCATGACTAAGGAATCATGTAGAACCATCGGGACGATTACCTCTTGTGGGTAAAGATGTACAGACTCTGCAGAGTATACAACTATTCGAATAGCCGTGCCCACGGTCAAGGGCAGACACGGAAATCTTCCTCGAGTTAGTTCTATTTCAAAAACCTTTGTGGGTGGGACAAAAACCTATCAGAGGGAGGTACTCTGATTTTGGACTTTTTCCTGGAGGGACGTACTCCAGCGTGGTTGATAATATGGAAGTGGCATAAGGATCAAAAGCTAGCATAGGTGGTTGGAACCATGTAATTGGTGGATGGAACCGACACCGCTATATTTATTGCACAATTTCGAACTCTTTAAAGCATGTTTATAAAATGCCAAGTCATAGGAATTTTAATTATGAGTATTGCAAATGTCGCACTAAGCAAATAAAAGAACCTCAAGCCTCCTTTGACAACCTTGCATCTATTATTATTGCATCCTGTGTGGTGGCTTGCTGAGTATCATCGTACTCATTCTTGCTTAACTGCTATCATTCAGTCAGAAAGGAAATAAAGTCAAGCCCTGCGATGCCTAAAAAGGGTCGACAGAGCTGGAAGATGATGAGGTCATGGACTAGGTCGCGAACCCCAGTTGGCTGCCTATGGGCAAGTCCCGCGGGTCCCACCTGTGTGAAGTTTCCGCTGCTGCATTTTATTGTTTTCGGCCCAATCGGCCCATGAGTAAGTATTACTGTATTATATACGCTCCCGCATAATATGTTTTTGATATACAGTAATGTATCTGTGAGCACTATCTACTGATCCAGGGAATAGTGCGGTGGAATCACAGAGGATCAGGGTTTGCTAACCCGAGGTCCGACAGAGCTGGTATCAGAGCATATCGACTGTAGGTCGTAACCTTAGTTAGCATGGCCGTTAGCTTTATAACTAGAATTATTTCTTCAAAATCTAACTACAAAATATAAGTAGTAGTACTACTCTTATCCCTCTTAGATGATTCCCTCTCATCTATTTGCTGCCCTGGCCATTTTTAGCTCCAAGGCTCTCTTATCCCGAATTCAAACTAGCGCGTGCCTGAGTTCTCTTCTGAAAAAAAAAATTTTTTTTCCTTGGGCCAAAGTCATAAAACCTATAGTGAGTTTTATTTACAAAAGTTGTTTATCCTTGGAAGATTAAATTGCCAAATTTTATTTGCAAAGCTTCTTTTCAAGCTTATTTCAACTAACTTAAGCTTCCAAGGAAAGTTTTCCAAAAATTTAACTCCCTGCCAGTTTATTCTAAGGATTCGCCTTGATTTCCCAGATATATGTGTAAATCTTGGTGGAATTCATGTCAATCGTAAAAGAGAATCAATGGTGTAAATTTCTGGGTGAAAATTAGGCAAATCAATTTGAATAACCGGGTGAGCTAAATGGGTGAACCTACTTAATGATCGGATTGAATGAGTGGATAGATCAGTTTACCTGATTTGATTGATTAAGACGGGTGGACCAATTTGAATGATTAAATTGGCTGAATTAGTAGACCAATGTAAAAGGACTGAATAGGCTAAAATAATCGGATTGGTTAGATAAATGGAGAGATATAGGTGATTGAATTGGCTAAATGAGTGGACCAACTCAAAAAGATTGGATTGGCTCAAATAAGTGGATCAATGGAATTTTAGAAAAGTGGGGAGTCTAATAACAATTGTTGGGTTGCAGCTTTAATAAACAATATGGCTCCCGGTGAATGTTTGCACTAGTGGGATAATAGGATATAGCTGATTACTGGATGGATTATTGGAAATTCTGAGGAAAACTAGGAGAGGTAATAATAATCCTTGATTTATAGATTTGAGTAATAACAATACTCTCGGTGGACGGTTATGACCATGAGGTCGCTTGGAAGGAAATTTGTGATAGTAGGACTGAACACTTGAATAAACAGATTATGAGTATACATCAATGGTGGAAAAGGTTGGATTATAATACAAATGCTATTGGTGGATTGACATATTGGAACCATAATACAAGTGGTACTGGTGGATTTAAAATGTAAAAGATGTGAGTGGTATTGGTGGATTTAAAATATAGAAATCTTGAAACCATGATGCAAACCAGTACGGGTGGATTTAAAGGTAAAGATTTTGGAGTAATATTCAGGTAAACAGTTGAATGGGATTGTGGAATGATAAACCCAAGACTGGATTTATGATTTTATGTAGGAAAGTGAGATCCATTTGAGGAATAGGTAACTCTGATTTGGTGAATGAACCCTTGGAAATTATATGATTGTGGATCGGATAAATGATAACACTCACTGTTTGGAGTATTAGTCAATAATCGTGCTGAGACTAATTACTAAAGGGAGTTACTTTTAGATTCAATCAAGTATACGCAAGATTAACAAGGCCTTGGATTCTAAGCCTACAAATGAAAATAGTTTGGAGAGTAAATTAGTCTGTCAATATGGTGACCTTGGAGGATATTAGGATTTTTTTTTAAAAAAAAGCTCTGTTTCCAAAACAATAATAAGAAGCATGAGCTTCGTTGCCAAAGCACGTCTTAACCCTTTCCTTCTGCTACTTCCGTCTAAAGAAAGGAAATTTGGTTTTCCTTATTCCTTTTCCCTCACTTCAAAGGCTTAAGCTCAAAGGCGTCAGGGATGCTCGTGAAGATTTGATGGCCTCGCTTCAACAAATCTAGTGTTCAGAACCCTGTGCTTTCTTGTGCGTGTCTCCACGCATAGACGTTGCTTGGTAAAAAAAAAGGGATTTTTGCTGTCCCTGTGCACTGCCTTCTTGCCCTCAGGCGTTGTATTTCGTAGTCACAGGAAAAGTTTGTTTTCAAAAACTTGGTTTTTCTGTGTGGCTTGTGTACTGCCCCAGCTTCTGGGTGTGCACTCCTTAGAATGGGTTAGAATATCTCCTCCCTGTAATCTTTTCCGTACCTCATGCTAATTCCCCCTCCCCTTATTGCTGAAAACCCCGACAGGTTTGCAGGCAAGAGGTAGCAGATAGCCAAGTCAAGACACATAAAGCTCTGAAGTTGGAAGAGGTAACATCTTTGAAAGGGACAACAACTACGAGGCCTTAAACCGCAAAAGGGTCAAGACTCAAGTTTCTGTCTCACAATAAACTCACCATTACAATCATCATCAGGACACTGTCAATGGCCAAGAACAAGGCTAGAAGCAAGAAGCAGGAACCAATGATTTTTACTCGCTTTGGTCCCTACCACTCAACCAAATATTTATTCAGACCCACACCACAGAGAATTCTAAGAAGCAACCGTCACAATGGGGATAATGGTGGCATAGCACCAAACCAACCTCGAAAGGATATTGCTTGTTTCTGTTGCCAAGATATTGGACACTATGCTAACCAGTGCCCCCAAAGGAAGCAAGACAAAGGGGCCAACTGCTTCAAATGTGGTGACCCAGGACATTATGTGAGAGACTACCCTCAACGAAAATTGAACAAGCAAGAAAAGGGTGTTGACGCCATCAACCTCGGTCTTGGCAAAGGAAAGTGTGTTAGCTCCAAGTGTGTCATCCAGGAACCAACTGGACCTAACAAATCCCTACTACCAGGTCTAGAAGCTCTCCCAGTTACTGCATGCGCTGAATGTGGCAAGATAGGACAAGGCGCCCAATCATTCCCTCCACTACGACAGGTTACATGCTTTACCTGCGGACAAACAGGACACTACAGCTACAATTGCCTAGATCCGTATTGTCCTTACTGCAAGAAACACCACCTACCAGAAGGTTGTCTCAAGAACCTAGTGGCATGTACACGTTGCGGAGAAAAGGGACATGAGAAAAGTCAATGCACAACAAATTGCCCCAACTGTGAAGAAGACCACCCACCAGGAGAATGTCCAACGAGCAAGATCACCTGTTTTCTCTGTGAGGGACAAGACCACTGCCCCAAGGATTGCTCCATGAGCTCGTTGCTGACCAAGGCTGCTGAGATACAAAGACTGAGCCTCCAAGCTGCCACCAGAATTGTCATGACTAAAGCTGACAAGAGCAATTAGTACCGGTCACCCGTCATGTTAAGGGGGGTAGCCCGAATAAATAAGAAGTGTCGGAGCACCTTGACGTTAGACCCTGCTACCGCTTCAGCATAAAGAGAAATAGCAATCAACACTGAAGAAACAGCAAGCCCTCGAAATGTGAAGCGATGAAGTGAAGCTAGCTGCAATCTATCCAGATGAACAAGGTCTCCTGTGTGGTGTTTTCTCCAAGTGTTGACCATTTTTATTTGGATATCCCCTCTTCGGATGGCTCCAAGAAAAGGGCGTAGTACCAAGCAGTACCCTAGAACCTTTTTGCTAGCCGGCTTGTTCCCACCTACTTCTTTCTACTCCACTCGAATCTCGGGGACGAGATTCCTGTTAAGGGGGGTAGGATCTGTAACATCCCAATTAGGGAACTAGTGTAATTACGAAAATTTTAAAATCTTTTAAATTGTTTCTCCTGCGTTTCTAAAAAGTTTTTGGCGAAGTTCAAATTTTCTCGAATTGATTCCTTGCCAAAAGCCCGATCAATGAAAGTCCAAATCTTGGAATCAAGAACCAAAAATTTAAAGTTAAGATTGAGAAAATCCAAATCCCCTTGGAAGTAATAATTTCAAATTCGGATGATTAAGGTTTATTTCCCCAGAACTCGATGATCTTAAGTTTAAAATTGTTAAACCTAAAAAAATAAACCCAGGCTCCAAATTCAAAATCTACTCACAAAAACCAAATCTGAATTTCCAAAATTTGGAAATCTCAAAAATCCCAAAATTCCTTTTTGGGCGGCCCGATTTCTTTTCTTTTTCTCCCGGCCCAGCCGGCTCTCTTTTTTTCCCCGGGCTTTTTTTTCCCCCGCCTCCTTCTGGGCTTCGCCCAGCCCAGCGCCACGCTTTCCCCCTCTCCTTCTTCTTCCCGCAGCGCCTGCGCTCCGCCTCTCTCTTCGCTCTGCGCGCTCCCTCGCCGGACCCAGCAGCAGCGGCCCGCCTCCGGGTTCCCCGCGCACGCGTGCCCCGTGGCAGTCTCCCCGCGCTTCCCGGCATCCCCGTCGGCCTAGGCCCCGGCCCCCTCGCCGTAGACTCCCACGCGCCGGCCCCCCCGCTCGCCGCCGGGACAACCGATGGAACCGCCCCCTGTCTCGTCGTCCTGGCCACGTCGCCGCTCCCCAGCTCCGGCATGGCGGTCACCGCAAGAAATCAATGGGCCACAGGGGCTCGGCGTCCTTCCCCCGTCGCTCCAACACCGCCGCCCATGCCGGCCGTGCCACCGTAGCCGCGCTGCCACGCCGCCGTACCCAAGTGGAGGCCGCCGGACCAAGTTGGCCATGCCGCGCACCTCCTCCTCCTCTGTGCGACCGTAGAGCGCGGTACCCTCGCCCATTCCCCGCACTGCTCCACCGGACGCGCCGCCCATTCCCCGCACTGCTCCGCCGGACGCGCCGCCCATGCCGACAGTACCCTACCCACGTCGCGCCCATGCCGTCGCCGTACGCGCGCTCGCCTATAAAGGGGCCCGAGCTCGCCTTCTTTCCACTCCCCCTCCCTCAATCCGAGCTCAGCCCGAGTGCGCCGCCGTCTTCCCCACCTCTGGCGCCCGAGCTCCCCGCCGATTCGTCGAGCCCCGACTCAATTCCTGGCGCCTGGAGCTCCTCCATCAGCCACGGAAGCCATCCCCACCGCCACCTTGGGACCTCCTCCCCCACGGCGAGCCGTCTACGGAGCCCTCCCCGCGCCGCCGCCTGAGCTCGACGCCAGCCTTCCTCGGCCTCTCTCCGGCTCCACCAAGCCTTTGGGTAAGCTCCCCATGCCCTCCTCTTGCTCATGCGTGCGCCCTCTTCTACCCTCTCTTTCCCGGCCGCCGGCGCCCTGTTTCCTCCTCACCGCCGGCCGCCTAGAACCATCTCCCGCCCGCCTTGGTGCCACCCTGACTGGAGCTGCTGCCGCCCGAGCTTCCTCGTCACCGGGGCAACCTATTTCGCCGGTCTCCGTCGCCTTCCCGGCCGTTCCCCGCCGGCGACGCCGCACGGCCCCACTGTTGCCCGCCTCCCCTGTTTCCTCCTCTTCTGCCTGCTCTTTAAGTGCAGCCGACAGCTCTGTACACTCTCTCCCTCTGTCTCACTTGGTATGACATGTGGGCCCAAGCTTGCTAATTGCATAACTCCTTCCCCCTTTGGCTAAATGATGAATACTTGTGCAAATGTTTATGAATACACTAAAATAAATTTTGGATGATGATAAGAATAAGAAAACTACTTATAAATTCATAATGAGAAGATTTATGTAAATAAGCTAAAAACTTAACATTGGCCAAACAAGATTAATGACTAAAACAAGATTGTGTATGATCTATTCCCAGAGGTCAAGTAACCAACACGAATTCGATGGATATCGATGTTAACAATCAAATATGTGAAACTAATTAAAAGATCATCTTTTATAAATCAAAGGCACTAGAAATTAATCCTAAATAGTTAAAGTCGCATGTATGAGGCCTTAAAAATATATAATTTTTAATCCTTTCAAACCCTACTCGGGAAACTTGAATAATAACTTTAATACTATCCCAAGTTGTTGAGATGCTATCTTTCATCAACCGACCTAGATCTATTTTTGCAAACTAAGTAAATCGATTTAACAAGATTTTGCCACATAAAATATTGACCATAAATTGCTCATCTCTAAAATCATGGGAGCTATCTTTCCAAAAAAATGCTTAAAATATATGAAGTAAAGACTTTAACAATTATCTTAAAATACTAGGATCAAGATAACAAATAAAATACGATTAAGAAAGTCTTAAGCAAGAAAGAGCAATCCTTAGTCTTTGTCTCGCACCCAAATCCCCAAACATTGTCTCGGGATTTAACTTTAATGATCGAAATTAAATAATAATAAAAGGAATAGCTTTATTAAGAAGATCCCTATAAAGTAATAGCATCTCTTTTAGTAAAACATAACCGTTGGCCGTTTCTAATAATTTTGTTAATGAAGCAGAATAAGTAACTTTGCTCATAATAATGATTGGACTAAAATGGCCAACCCCATCATATAATTAAGTTTTTAAAATAATGGTTCATTAAATTGGCAGTTGAAATCTCGGATAACTATTGCCACATAAAATATCGAAGTTACACTAAATATTTAAAATTATACTCATCTCCTGTAAAGCTTCCGCATCCAAGAATTACCAGGTTCTGTTCCTCTTTACTATCTCCGATAAGTTACACCTTCCCTTTTGACCCCTCGTCATCCTAAAATTTTCCCTCACGGTAAAGCTACTTAGATAATTCATTCTCCTGCCCAATTCATCTACCGCTGTGTTTACAGCCCATTGATCCGAATCATCCTTCTATTCTCAAATTATAATAAATGTATACTTTAAATTAAATCGGGCATTTAAAGTGTGTGGATTTATTTGGCCTTTCTTTCCTTTGCCGCGTATTAGAATCGGAAGACTCGACGAGGCGACGGATTCGAACAGGATCGAGACTTGGGTGAACGCGCAGATCAACAAATTATAAGCACTGACTGAGTAGGCTTTGACTTAGATCAATCAAGGCCATGGTACACCAAGCAAGGCAAGTCATCACTTTGATCATATTGATCCTACATTTTATGCAAAACTATGTTCTTTTAAACTATCAACTTGCATGCCTAATTCGTTATGCAAATATATGTCAAAGCTTAAGGTAGCTACATGCCCACTTGATGTTGTATTAAATTTATTATGCCATCCTTTGATACTTGAATCACCGGATCCTTGTCACCATAGATATTAATGATAACTTTACTAGCCATAAGTCATATTAAATGCCATGCTAGTCTTGTCAAGTCCAGGGCGCTAATTGCCCTGATCATCAATCTTCAAAAACATAAGGACTTGTTTTGGGACAGTCACGGGATGTACGTGGCTGAATACTTTGTGACTACTTATTTTATGCTTCTCAAAACCCTTAAAACATGCTATACCAGTCTGGGCGGATGGTAAGAGTGGTGGGTGTGGATGTAACACGAGGATTGTGGTTTGTGGAATGAACCGCCCGGACACCTTAAGGACTTAATCTTGTAATGACCCCTCCGTGTACAACAGTACAACCACAAGCTGGCAAACTGTAGGCTTGGCTGAATAATTTACTAAACTCTCTAGCCATTTCACGGAGAACGGTGTAGGCGGGTAATAAAAGCCCCCGTGGAATGGGACATCGGATATAGGTGACGTCGCTGAGGCTAGCGTATGGTGGAGAGCGGAGTCCGAGTGCGCTAACCTGTGGCGGACATCCCGCACAACCTATGGAAGCAACCCCATAGGAGTGAGATGCTAGAGAGCGAGGTATTGTAAAGGCCTCGTGGTAGTCTCTCGATCTGCATGACTAAGGAATCATGTAGAACCATCGGGACGATTACCTCTTGTGGGTAAAGATGTACAGACTCTGCAGAGTATACAACTATTCGAATAGCCGTGCCCACGGTCAAGGGCAGACACGGAAATCTTCCTCGAGTTAGTTCTATTTCAAAAACCTTTGTGGGTGGGACAAAAACCTATCAGAGGGAGGTACTCTGATTTTGGACTTTTTCCTGGAGGGACGTACTCCAGCGTGGTTGATAATATGGAAGTGGCATAAGGATCAAAAGCTAGCATAGGTGGTTGGAACCATGTAATTGGTGGATGGAACCGACACCGCTATATTTATTGCACAATTTCGAACTCTTTAAAGCATGTTTATAAAATGCCAAGTCATAGGAATTTTAATTATGAGTATTGCAAATGTCGCACTAAGCAAATAAAAGAACCTCAAGCCTCCTTTGACAACCTTGCATCTATTATTATTGCATCCTGTGTGGTGGCTTGCTGAGTATCATCGTACTCATTCTTGCTTAACTGCTATCATTCAGTCAGAAAGGAAATAAAGTCAAGCCCTGCGATGCCTAAAAAGGGTCGACAGAGCTGGAAGATGATGAGGTCATGGACTAGGTCGCGAACCCCAGTTGGCTGCCTGTGGGCAAGTCCCGCGGGTCCCACCTGTGTGAAGTTTCCGCTGCTGCATTTTATTGTTTTCGGCCCAATCGGCCCATGAGTAAGTATTACTGTATTATATACGCTCCCGCATAATATGTTTTTGATATACAGTAATGTATCTGTGAGCACTATCTACTGATCCAGGGAATAGTGCGGTGGAATCACAGAGGATCAGGGTTTGCTAACCCGAGGTCCGACAGAGCTGGTATCAGAGCATATCGACTGTAGGTCGTAACCTTAGTTAGCATGGCCGTTAGCTTTATAACTAGAATTATTTCTTCAAAATCTAACTACAAAATATAAGTAGTAGTACTACTCTTATCCCTCTTAGATGATTCCCTCTCATCTATTTGCTGCCCTGGCCATTTTTAGCTCCAAGGCTCTCTTATCCCGAATTCAAACTAGCGCGTGCCTGAGTTCTCTTCTGAAAAAAAAAATTTTTTTTCCTTGGGCCAAAGTCATAAAACCTATAGTGAGTTTTATTTACAAAAGTTGTTTATCCTTGGAAGATTAAATTGCCAAATTTTATTTGCAAAGCTTCTTTTCAAGCTTATTTCAACTAACTTAAGCTTCCAAGGAAAGTTTTCCAAAAATTTAACTCCCTGCCAGTTTATTCTAAGGATTCGCCTTGATTTCCCAGATATATGTGTAAATCTTGGTGGAATTCATGTCAATCGTAAAAGAGAATCAATGGTGTAAATTTCTGGGTGAAAATTAGGCAAATCAATTTGAATAACCGGGTGAGCTAAATGGGTGAACCTACTTAATGATCGGATTGAATGAGTGGATAGATCAGTTTACCTGATTTGATTGATTAAGACGGGTGGACCAATTTGAATGATTAAATTGGCTGAATTAGTAGACCAATGTAAAAGGACTGAATAGGCTAAAATAATCGGATTGGTTAGATAAATGGAGAGATATAGGTGATTGAATTGGCTAAATGAGTGGACCAACTCAAAAAGATTGGATTGGCTCAAATGAGTGGACCATGAGTAAGTATTACTGTATTATATACGCTCCCGCATAATATGTTTTTGATATACAGTAATGTATCTGTGAGCACTATCTACTGATCCAGGGAATAGTGCGGTGGAATCACAGAGGATCAGGGTTTGCTAACCCGAGGTCCGACAGATTCATACACAGTTCTCCACTCCTATTCGTGTCTTTCGTGCTGATTCTGCTGGCGAGTACCTCTCTCGTTACCTGCGCAGGTTCCCTGCTGAGCAGGGCACTCTCGCTCAGTTCTCTTGTCCTGGTGCTCATGCTCAGAATAGTGTCGCTGAGCGCAAGCATCGTCACCTCCTTGAGACGGCTCGTGCTCTGATGATTGCCGCCTCTATTCCACCTTACTTTTGGGCCGAGGCTGTTTCCACTACCACCTATCTCGTCAACATCCAGCCCTCTTCTGCCCTTCAGGGAACGATCCCTGTTGAGCGTCTCTGTGGTCTTCTTCCTGACTACTCTACCCTTCATATGTTTGGCTGCGTTTGCTACGTTCTCCTTGCCCCTCGAGAACGCACCAAACTGACCGCTCAGTCTGTTGAGTGTGTCTTTCTGGGATACAGTGCCGAGCACAAGGGCTATCGGTGCTGGGATCCAGTTGGTCGTCGGATGCGGGTTTCTCGGGATGTGACTTTTGACGAGTCTCGTCCATTCTACCCACGTCCTGCCTCTCCTTCGGCTTCCTCTGTGGAGTCTCTGTCTTTCTTGACCTTTCCAGATACTCCTATATCTGTTTTGCCCTCGTCCACCTGTCCCACTGAGTCTCCACATATTCCCCCTGTGGCCTCTCCGCCGTTGTCGCCGCCTGTGTCGTCTCCTACGACTCCCCAGGCTCCTCCCCCTACAGTACCTCCTCCTCTTATCTTCTACACTCGTCGACCTCGTTTTGAGGATCTTCCAAATGAGCCATCTTCTTCTGATGTTCTCTCTTCTTCTGATGCTCCATCTTCCCCTGATGGGTCATCTTCTCCTCGCTACGCTCTCCGCGATCGCCAGTCGATTCGGCCTCCTGCCCGTTTTGCCTTTGCTGGCGCAGCTACTCGTGAGCCTGTCTCCTACCGGGATGCTGTTACTCACCCTGAATGGCAGCTTGCCATGGCCGAGGAGATTGCTGCCCTTGAGCGTACTGGTACTTGGGATCTTGTTCCTTGTCCATCTCATTCTCATCCCATCACATGTAAGTGGGTCTATAAGATTAAGACTCGCTCTGATGGCTCTCTTGAGCGCTATAAGGCGCGTCTTGTTGCTCGTGGTTTCCAGCAGGAGCATGGTGTTGACTACGACGAGACTTTTGCTCCTGTGGCTCACATGACCACTGTTCGCACTCTTCTTTCGGTGGCGTCTGTTCGCCACTGGTCTGTTTCTCAGCTTGATGTCAAGAATGCCTTTCTTAATGGCGAGTTGCGTGAGGAGGTCTACATGCATCCGCCACCTGGGTATTCTGTTCCTGAGGGCATGGTCTGTCGCCTTCGTCGCTCTCTCTATGGCCTTAAGCAAGCCCCTCGTGCTTGGTTTGAGCGCTTCTCCTCTGTGGTCACTGCTGCTGGCTTCTCAGCTAGTGATCATGATCTTGCGCTCTTTGTCCACACTTCGTCTCGTGGTCGGACTCTTCTTCTCTTGTATGTTGATGATATGATCATTACGGGAGATGATTCTGAGTACATTGCCTTTGTCAAGGCTCGTCTTAGTGAGCAGTTCCTTATGTCGGATCTTGGTCCTCTTAGCTACTTTCTTGGGATTGAGGTTACTTCCACTCCAGATGGTTTCTTTATGTCCCAAGAGAAATATATTCAGGATCTTCTTGATCGCGCCTCTCTCACTGATCAGCGTACTGTTGAGACTCCCATGGAGCTCAATGTTCACCTCCGACTCTCTGATGGTGAGCCTCTTTCTGATCCGACTCGCTATCGTCATCTTGTTGGGAGTCTTGTCTACCTTGCTGTTACTCGTCCGGATATCACTTATCCAGTTCATATTCTGAGTCAGTTTGTTTCAGCTCCCACTCAAGTCCACTACAGCCACCTTCTTCGAGTTCTGCGATATCTTCGCGGGACTATCTCTCGCCGTCTCTTCTTTCCACGTTCCAGTTCGTTACAGCTTCAGGCCTATTCGGATGCTACTTGGGCCAGCGATCCCTCTGATCGCCGGTCTATCTCTGCTTACTGTGTTTTTCTTGGTGGTTCTCTCATTGCTTGGAAGATGAAGAAACAGACTGCAGTGTCCCGTTCGAGTGCAGAGGCTGAGTTGCGAGCTATGGCTCTCTTGACAGCAGAGATTACTTGGCTACGGTGGTTACTTGAGGATTTTGGTGTTTCTGTCACTACACCGACCCCTCTCTTGTCAGACAGTATAGGTGCTATCAGTATTGCTCGTGATCCTGTGAAGCATGAGCTCACCAAGCATATTGGTGTTGATGCTTCTTTCATGAGGACTTGTGTGCATGATCAGGTGATTACTCTTCAGTATGTGCCTTCGGAGCTTCAGATAGCGGATTTCTTCACGAAGGCTCAGACTCGAGCACAGCACAGCTTCTACCTCTCCAAACTCAGTGTTGTTGATCCACCATGAGTTTGAGGGGGGGTGTTAGAGATATATGTATAGTTGTTATTCCCCATTGTTATGAGGGGTTCTTTGCATATTTACCACCTGTACCTTGTGTATATATACTGGCCCATTGGCCTCATATGAATACAAGCGCTATTCATAACACGTATTACCTTTTAATTCAGGTTTCTATTTTTAAAAATAGAAATCAACATGAACATTCAGTTTTGTTATGAATAGTCTTACATGGATTGTGGGAAATAAGAAAGTATAACTTATAATTGTAAGGGAGTCTCCACCCACATGGATCAATATGAACATTCAGTTTTTGAATTTTGACTGTTTACGAGAGGCAGTACGCAGAGAAAAATAATTGTATGCGATTTTAACTAATACAGCTAGTTAGAGCCTGTTTGGTAGAGCTCTACCAGCTCCAGATCCACCCAGATTCACCGGATCCACCCAGATCCACCGTGGAAGCTCCACCGTGGATCTAGGTTTCATCCAAGTGTTTGGTACAGCTCCAGCTTTGAGTTTGCTCTCCTCTATCTCACTGACACCTGGGCCCACACGTCAGCTCTTCATCTGAGCAGAGCACGGAGCACACGCAGGGACGCGCGGGGCCGGCGGTGCGGCGGCTCCTGTGGCCGGCCATGGCGGCTGGGGCGGGCGCGGCCAGCCTCGCTGCCTCGCCGAAGCTCGCGGGCACGGGGGTGGAAAGGGGACGGCGATGCCGGCGTGGGGAGAGGAGAACCGGAGGTGAGAACGAGCTACAGGAGGTTAAGGGAAGGCTCACAGTGCGGGTGGTCGGGCCGGGGAGAGTCCACGGTGGGCTGGCGGCGTGGACCGGCGGCGGCGCGGGTGGAGCTCGCGGTGGGGAGAGAGCTCCGACGGCGAGGGCATCGATTGACGGTTGGGACGAGTTGAAGGCACCGGGAAGGCGCTCCCCCCGCGAGGAATCGGCGGGAGATTGACCGGGGAGGAGGCGGCGGTGGGAATGGCGGCGGCCGAATTTGGGGAAATTGGTCGTGCGGCGAGCTCAGGGCGATTGGGGGACGATTGGTCGCGGTGGGAGGATGAGAGAGATGAGGCGGGGCGGGCGGGAGAGTTCGCTCGCTTTTAAGGGCCACGAGCCGACCGGGCGGCGTGCAGGGCAGGCGGTGCGGGGCTCGGCGTGCGGAGGAGCGACGTGCGGGGCGCGAGCGACGGGAGTGGGTCGGCGCAGAGGGCGAGGGCGGCGCTGCAGCGGGATTCGGAGCGGCCGACGTGGATGCCGGAGCTCGCGACCGGGGCTGGAGCGGCCATGGCGGGCGGGCGCGGGAGACGGTCGCGTGCGGAGAAGAAGAAGAAATAGAACGAACTGTTTTTTTGTGTGTAATCAGTGGCATGGTGGGTAATTTTCTCCAACTCCACCAAATTTGAGTTGGTGAAGCACCCCTTGAGGTGCTCCACCAAATCCATGAATCTGGGGGTAGATCTGCTGTTTTCGTGGAGCAGATCCATGGTGGAGCTGCTGGAGCTAGAAGTGTTTGGCTGGTAAAATTGAATCTGGATCTGTTTTTTGTGAATCTGGAGCTGGTGGAGCTTTGCCAAACAAGCCCTTACTATAAATAAACTATAAGCTATAAATAGAGAAAAAGTCAGCCAATACTTGCCGTGGTGTATGGCAGCCCGGTAGGGGTGCAACCTGTCCGGTCCAAGTTGACCCAAACCTTGCCCGTTGTGGACTAGTTCGGTTTCGTCAAATCTGTGGGCAGGCCTGTTTTGACGACAGTGCCGTGGCCCCATGACCCATGCGTAGTAGCCACAAGCTAGTAGATGGTGAGCTCTTCAAGTTGCAAAACAAAGAGAAAAAAAGAAGATGGGGAGCACCTCAAATCCGACAGCAGCCTCCTCTTCTAGCTCCCGGCGGTGGCAACGAGAACCTTGTTGGCCATAGTGGGGAGGAGGGATGATCCTGACAGCCGAGGGGGGTGAAGGCGGCAGCCAGTAGAGGAAAGAAAGGCAGCGGATGGTGGTTGGTAGGGATGCAAACGGATCGAATACGGATGGATAATATCTTTATCATATTTTTTCTCGAATGTGGATACGAATATGGATATCTCAGATACAAATACAAATACGAATAATATTGAATACAAATATGGAGCGAATACGAATCGAAACGAATATGGTCACTGTTGTAGGGGTGGCCCCCACCTAAGCCCAGCAGGCCTGTCAGAGGAATGTAAGGCCCAGAATGGGACATGTATAATGACATGAGTCCCCCTGAGAGGAGCACTCATATGTAAGGTTATAATTGTAAAAGCACTCCCCATATGGATGTATATATGCAACAGGCCATGGGGAGAAACCCTAAGCCATTCACTCACCTAACTCTCCACTACCATACTCTCTCTCTGTTTGGTCTGTAACCACAACAGTTGGCGCCGTCCGTGGGGAGGACAAGAGCAAGCCTCCAGATCCGAAGGAGGATGGCACCAAAGAAAGCTTCACCATCAGCGGCGAAGAAAAAGAAGGCGGAAGCGGCGAAGTCTCACGTCAATACCAGGGCTTCGGCTTTAGCAGCTGCAGGTACGGGTGGCGATGCAGGTGTGACGACTGTGAGCACCAGCGTTCATGACGCGACGCCCAACACCGCCACCGGCGGCACAACGCCCGACCCCGCCACCGCCGCGACGAACAACCCCGCCACCAGCGGCATAACGCCCGACCCCGCCACTGTCGCCGCGCCGCCAGACCCCGCCGCCACCGCCCCGACGACCAACCCCGACGGTGGCAACCCCGGCACGTCCGCTTTCCCACCCGGCGCAGGAGCGGTGAGCGGTCCCTGCGACGACGTGGGTCTCGTCACCAGCTCCAGGGTCCTCCAGGACAATGCGGCGGGCAGCCTGGGCGCGCAGGCCGTGGTCACCGCCGTGCCGATCGCGCCGCCGGGCGCACCGACGGCCCCAGCCGCGTCCGCGGTGGAGACCGCCCTGTTGGCGGCCCTCAGCGCATTTCAGCGGGAGCTGACAGACCTCTGCGGAGCTGTGCGAGACATGCAAGAGGCCCGGAGCCAACACGCCCCCCGGCGGTGGCATCGGAACCCGCTCCGGAGAGGCGGATAGCCGCGACGCCCCTACGTCTAGTCGCGCCCCATTACGGCGCGTAGACCCGGAGTCCCCGCTCTCCGCGGGCCTGCAGCAGACGGCATGGCCTGAGGACTTCAAGTTCCCGAGCGTCATCGAGGCGTACAAGGGTGACTCCGACCCGCGAGAATTCGTGCGCGTTTATGAGACCGCTATCGAAGCCGCTGGCGGAGACGACACCACGAAGGCAAAGGGACTCCCTCTCGCGCTACAAGGGGTGGCGCTATCCTGGTTCTTCACCATCGAATCACAGTCCATCTACGCGTGGGAATAGATCCGCGATCAGCTCTACAACAACTTCCAGGGAAACTACGTCGAGCGTGTCGATGCGGACCAGCTCTTCGCAGTCAAGCAAAAGCCTGAGGAGAGGCTCCGGGATTACTTCAAACGCTTCGCGAAAATACGTTGCCAGGTCAAGGACGTCAACGAAACAACCGTCATCAACGCAGCGATACAAGGCCTCCGCCCAAGACCGATGTCCGAGTACAATGCGCGCAAGCCCATTAAGACGGTCGTGAAGCTCTTCGATAAGATGGAAGAATATGCCAGAGCGGAAGAGGACGCGCGGCGGCGACACGGCGACGATTCCGACACCAACAAGGCGGAAGGCTTGGCAAAGAGCGAAGGCTCGCCGAAGCAGGGCTCCTCGAAAGGCAAACGCAAGCAGGAGCAGCCGAAGGGCGCCGCCGAGTGCAAAGACTCCCAACACAACGACTCGTCAGGCGATAGGCCCAAGCGCGACCAACGCAAGTCCAGAAAACCTCGTTACGTCTTTGACATCGAGGGCGGCTCCGAAGATAATGCTTTCGTAGGTCGCGGGGGCAGAGGGCGCCGGGGCCGGGGACGGGGGCGTGGGCGGGGTCGCGATGACAGAACCCGCGAAGAGTACAACGATCAGCACCACGGGCAGTGGTGCGAAGTCCACGGCCGAGGCAACCATGACACGCGCACTTACGCCACTATCGCAGCGCTCCGACAGAGCGTCGCTAGGGACAAAAACCCGAAGGCACGCGCGCCCGTCGTGGCCCACGTCCAACACCCCCAAGACCAAGGAATGCAGCCCCAAGAAGGCCTCCTGCGAATTCAAGCCCACGTGCAGCAACCTCGGGAGGGCCTCCTGCAATTACAAGCCCTGGAAGGAGCCCAGCGCAGGATCATAAACGTCATTTCCGGAGGCTCCACGTTGGAGTTCGCCTCAGCGCGGCAACAAAAGGCCTACGTGAGGAGGCTGCACCATGTCGCGGCATACCCAGCACAGGCGCCGCCGGAGTGGGCGCAACACGAAGTCACATTCACGCCCGCTGACGCTGAAGGCGTGGAGTTCCCCCACCAAGACCCTCTGGTCGTCCGGGTCCTTGTAGCAGGATGCGAGGTCAGGCGCGTCCTGGTCGATGGAGGAAGCTCCGCGAACATCCTGTTCGCCGCGGCCTTCGACCAGATGGGGATCCCTCGGAGTCGGTTGGGCCCTTCAGGCATCCCGTTGCAAGGCTTTGGAGGGCAACCTTTGCGCGCTTTGGGCCAGATATGCCTACAAGTCTCCTTCGGCCAAAATGACAACGTGAGGAGTGAAGATGCCATCTTCGACGTGGTCGACATAGTATACCCCTACAACGCCATATTAGGGCGGCCGCTCCTAAACACTCTCAGGGCAGTCCCGCACCATGGCTTCCTATGCATGAAGCTTCCTGGACCGCGGGCCATCATCATCGTCCATGGCGACCAGGACATGGCTCGGCGCATAGAGCTTGGAGCCAGGGGTCCATGCCACGTGGCTCGCCAAGGCACCTAGACCGGGTGTGAAGATACGGAGCCCCCGGGCGCCCTCGGAGAGCATCTCGCACTCCCCGTACACAAGTTGTCCCAGCAGCAGCGGCTCGTCAGCGGTCGCCCCCGCCCTAAAAGCGGTTAGTGGTTGATATCTCCCCTTTTTTGTAACTGCTCACCCGCGCAAACGGGAATTTAATAAAGTTCACCGTTTGCACAAAATTTTCTTATTTCCCGCAACAAAGACACGCGTTCACGCGTGCACTCTCTGTCAAAGATACGGGTATGAGTATAAACAAAGACACGCGTCCGCGCGCGCACTCTCCGTTAAAGACACGGGTATGAGTATAAACAAAGACACGTGTCCGCGCGCGCACTCTCCGTCAAAGACACGGGTATGAGTATAAACAAAGACGAGCAGAGGGACGCCTCCGCACGCGCTCTACGGAGTATAAATAAGACGTAGCGTTGAGGTCCGCCTCCGCACGCACCTCACCGCCCGCAACGCGCAGAGACTTGCCTCCGCGCGCAGTCCACGGACTCTAAATAAGACGTAGCGTTGAGGTTTGCCTCCGCACGCACTCTACGGAGTATAAATAAGACGTAGCGTTGAGGTCCGCCTCCGCACGCACCTCATCGCCCGCAACGCGCAGAGGCTTGCCTCCGCGCGCAGTCCATGAACTCTAAATAAGACGTAGCGTTGAGGTTTGCCTCCGCACGCACTCTACGGAGTATAAAAAAGACGCGGATGCTATCCCTGCGCACTCTACGGAGTATAAACAAGACGCGAACCCTGCGCATGCATAGGCGTTGCTCCTGTGCGTACTCTCCGGAGTATAAATAAGACATGGATGTCGATCCCGCGCACTCTCCGGAGTATAAACAAGACGCGGATGCTATCTCTGCGCACTCTACGGAGTATAAACAAGACGCGAACCCCGCGCACGCATGGGCGTTGCTCCTGCGCGTACTCTTCGGAGTATAAATAAGACGTGGATGCCAATCCCGCGCACTCTCTGGAGCACAAAAGAGACGCGGAGGCTATCCCGACGTACTCTACGAAGTGCGAGGCGCACCACGGGAGCCCACTCCTATGCGCATCCCGCGAAGTACCAAGGTGACGCACCAGAGACTAGCTCCCGGCGAGCGCACCTGCGGGCGAAAGGCACTAGAGGCTGTCCTCCACTTCGATTAAAGCGCCAGCTCCGCTGCCACCACTTCGAAGGGTAGGGGACGGAGCGCTCGCGCCTCTACTTCGACTAAGGCGCCAGCTCCGCTGCCATCACCTCGAAGGGTAGGGGACGGAGCGCTCGCGCCGTTACTTCGACTAAGGCGCCAGCTCCGCTGCCACTACTTCGAAGGGGACGGAGCGCTCGCGCCTCTACTTCGACTAAGGCGCCAGCTCCGCTACCACCACTTCAAAGGGTAGGGGACGGAGCGCTCGCGCCTCTACTCCGACTAAGGCGCCAGCTCCGCTGTCACCACTTCGAAGGGTAGAGGACGGAGCGCTCGCGCCGCTACTTCGACTAAGGCGCCAGCTCCACTGCCACCACTTCGAAGGGTAGGGGACGGAGCGCTCACGCCGCTACTTCGACTAAGGCGCCAGCTCCGCTGCCACCATTTCGAAGGGTAGGGGACGGAGCGCTCGCGCCGCTACTCCACGGAGCGCTTGCGCCGCTACTTCGACTTAGGCGCCAGCTCCGCTGTCACCACTTCGGAGGGTAAGGGATGGAACACTCGCGCCGCTACTTCGACTAAGGCGCCAGCTCCGCTGCCACCACTTCGAAGGGTAGAGGACGGAGCGCGCGCGCTGCTACTTCGACTAAGGCGCCAGCTCCACTGCCACCACTTCGAAGGGTAGGGGACGGAGCGCTTGTGTGGTTACTATAACTACGCGTCCACCTTGACCACCCTACCCTCACGAGGCGCAAACCGTCGTGTACGGGCGAATGTAGTAACTTTCCGAGTTTACCATGGGACAGCGTAGCCAGAGGGGCAGAGACGCCTTTCGCAAGTTCCAATCAAGACTATTCTTTGCATTCGCTAAGAACGCTTACAAAGGCGCACAAACACCTCCGGCACACGAGGCCGCTACTCGGCAGGCTCATCCTTAACATGCGTCCGTGCCGAGGCTCCGCTCGAACACGCCCGACCCGCCCAAAAATCCAACGCTAAAAAAAACCCGGCACCGGTTACAATGCATGCCAGCACGCCACAACCTCCTGTCACACCTGTGGGTTCGCAGCGTCCTCTGGGCCCGCAGCGCCATCCTCGTCACGCCGTGGGACCTCGTCCAGAAACTGGCCAAGGTTTCCCTCGCCGTGTAAGTTATTCCGCAACTCGACTATGGCTGCGGTCTCGCCGCAGTACTCCCACATCCGCTCATGGAAGAACTTCACGGCGCGGCGAACGGCGCGCACGGCACCGAACATTACCCCGCCTCCAGCGGGCATCTCCAGTCGAGGATCGACTAGCCCGGCGACATGTTCGCAGCCGCGGAGTCGCAAGAGCGCGCATGTCAGACACGACGCCACGTAGGCGCAGTGGGTGCCAAAGGTCGTCGCGGCACCGCGTGCAATGTCGGCCGCGTCTCCAATCCACTGAAGCGACCGCGACAGGTCCTCGGGTCCGAAGGAGCGTGCCGGCACTTCGGCGACAAGCCCCTTAAGGGTGTCCTCCAGGGCCAACATAGCGTCCCAAGCAGCTACCGAAGTGTCGCCCAAGGCTCGATCCCGCTCCGCGAGAAAGGTGGCAATCTCGCTGTTCTTCCTCTCCAGCGCAGCGACTTGTTGCAGCAGGCTGTCTCGCTCCGCAGCAGCCTCCTACCGCACCGCTTCGACGGCCGACTCCCGCGCTACGGCGACAAGCTCCTCGGTGCACGCCTTCATCTCCGTGCACTCCGCTTCCAAGTGGCGTACACGAGCGTCCTGGGCAGAGCGTGCCCCAGCAGCTCCCCTTCGGCGGCCTGCAGCCTACCCCGTAGCGCTTCTTCCTCGCGGGCGTGAGCTGCTTGCAGGGCCTGGGCCAACACGAGTGTCTGCGCGGCGAAGGGGTTAGCAAGCGGTAAACGGCTGCGAGTGGGCCAAAAGACAGACGCTTACCCTCACTCCCGACACTTCCAACGCGTCCCCAAGGCGCCCTGACCCATAGGTCTGCAATGCCTGCTGGCCAATGCTGGCGGCCGCGTCGTCCGCAATCCCGCGCCAGGCCCTCAGAGCATCCGATGGAGGGACGAAGTCTGCCGGGCTCGGGCGCGCGGCATCTGTGCCGCCTGCGCCAGGACCCCCACGCTCAAGGGATGGCTCCTCCTCCGGGATAAGTGCCGCTGCAAGAGGTAGTATAAGGTTGTCGCGCAAGACGCGAAAAAAATTGTGCTAAAGGTATGCTGTCCTAGCCTACCCTCGATGGCAGATGGGGGACTTTGCTGGGATGCTTCCCTAGCTCTGGGCGGGGCCGCAGCGACTTCGGCCCCTACGGACGGCGTTGACCCGCGGGGCGGAGGGACCTCCGAGCTGGGACCCAGCGCCAACTAATCCTGCGCCACGATCATTGCGGCCCGAGGGGCCGGGAGGGCACGGGGTAGAGGAACTTCGATGCTCAACACGGAGTCCCACAAGCTCCCAACACCGATCGCCACGGCAAACCCCCGCGAGGTCCGCTGAAGGGGGGACCGCAGGCGTGGCCGCTTCGCCTGAGGGGGAGACCCCACCTCGGTAGCCGCTACAAAAGGAGCCTCTGCGGCAACAATATTCACCGAAGGGGCCTCCGCAGCTACAACGTCGCCGGTCGGGGACTTCGTCATCATGACCTTCGCAAGGGGCACCTCCGCCTCGGTCGCACTGTTGGTGAAGACCGTGCTCCGCATACTCCCACGGAGGGTAGCCCTGCCATGGCCATGGCTGTGGGCGAGGCCTCTGCACCGATGCCACCAGCCAACACCAGCTCCGCCTCGGCGTTTGTCGCGGGCGACGAGACCTCCCTCTCCTGGTAACCCGCGGCGCGCCCTCTGCTCCTGGCGCCTTCGCCCTCAGCGCCCGCGCCCTCCTCCAAGTCTGAGTCGGCATACTTCGTCGAATCCGACTCCGGGCTCGCCGCGCCGGCAGGAGCAGCGGTAATTGCCGCACAGGGCGTAGTCGCAGTGGTCTGGGTCCTCTTGCGGGATGACGCTTTCGTCCTCACGGCACCGTCGTCCTGATGTTGCGGGTCCGGAGGGGTGCGATCTGGCACGGGAAGCCCTAAGGCCTCGCACATGTGGTTTATCCGCCCCACTCCCGCCTCCACAGTCGCGGCTGTGCATTGCCCGTGCTCTCTGGCAGTGTATGGCCCAAGGAACACGCGCGCTGCACGCTCCGCGTCCTCCAGGCGAGTTCCTGCGCAGGGCAGAAAGCACAGTTACACACGATGCAATACGTACGAACGGAGGGGAGGGCACGGTCGAGGCTTACGAAGACCAGTTGGCACGGGCAGCGAGCGGACGGACGGTTGAACGTTGTCGTCCCGACGTTCCCCGGCCGTGAAGCGCAAATCGCGGGCGAGCGACATCGCACCACACATCATGTACTCCTCGGCGAGGTCGCGCATATTGAAGCGGGTGGCGACCCCCACAAGTCTTTGCACCCTTCGCCTATCTTCCTGGTCAAGTGTTAGGCCGGGTGTGGTCTTGAATGCAATCGGCCCGCCCGTGCACTCAAGGCCGCTACCACTCGCCACGCGGTGATAGAACCACCGCCTCGTCCAGTTGGACTCCCATTTCCCTCGTGTCGAGTTCGCGGGGAAGAGCCTTCCACACGATGCCCGAAGAACGAAGTTGACGCTGCCAAACTTCGACAGCATCCCGTTCTTCCGCTCCTTCGGTTGACACTGGGCTTCGTGCAAGTATGCGAACAATGAGGCGATGGGCCAACATGCTTCCGAGCGAAGGGCCCAGTTGTACACGGCAAGGCGGGCCACCGCGTTCGGAGTCAGTTGCGACAACTCCAGCTTGAAGGTCCGCAGCACGTCCCCGACAATCGCTGCAGACGGTATGCGAAGTCCGGCTTCGAAGTAGGCGACAAAGACAATCGCCTCCGACTTCTCAGGGCGCGGCTCCGTCTCATCATCGGTAGGCAGCCGCACCACTTGGCGGTCCGATAGCCTCCCCTCGCGCAACAGCGACCGAATCGTCTCCTCCGTCACGAGCGTGCGGCCCAAGTCGCCGGATTGCGCTCCTCGAGCGCGTACTTCACCTCAAGCGGCGAGGACCACCGGCGGATGGCGTAGCCGCCCACCTGAGCACGCTCGTCACAAGTCGCCATCGGCATCCACGGGGTACTCGACGGCAAAAAGGAGCACAGGAACAGGACGAGCAAATATGGGAGCCGACGTGAACAACCAGAAAACGTATGGAGGAGGTGTAGGCACAACACCACGGGGGGTACTTAAAGACCCCTCACCTCCCACCATCGGTAAGCGCAAACGGTGGACGACAACCGCTCACCTCCCCACGTGCGAAGCCGAAGCGTCGCAAGAGCACACGTAGCCCACATATGACCGTGGTCGTACAGAGTCATGTCACCACACGACGCGCCACTAGCGTCCCACCGCGTGTCGGTTAGCGCAGGGAATAAATGCAGGTTGCATGACCTGACATAGCCTTGGCGCGCGTCGGCGTGGTTCTTCGGACCCTTTAACCGCAATAGTCCAAACGGGGTCTTCGCCACCCTGACTTTGGCCGCACCTGTCCGAAGGGACACCGCTGCGAAGGCGCTGGACTGGACCATCTGGGGCGGAGTTTGGGGTCCGAGGTATCCCCTGCTCCGGTTGCGGCTCCAGCTCCGCCTCAGCCCCCCACACCAATTTGGGCTTCGGCATTGGCTCTGGCCTTGGCGTCGACATCGGCTCCGACCTTATGCCCGGGAGGCAACCTCGCCCCTAATACCGTAGGGTAAGGAGGACTTCGCCATCCTACACGGGGGACAACCGCAAATCTGCGTGACAAAGGCAATCGAAGGTCGGCAAAAAGCACAACCGCTAGCAGCCGGGGACGCGCGTTGGAAGGTGGGCAGCCAGCGCGCGACGCGCCTACAGCGCCGTGCCACGTACCCCGCCCCCTAGGGAAGGGGCTTGATCGCTGACAGCCCGTGACGCGCCAGTCATGGCCCGCCGCGTGTGCACCCCGAGTGGACAAGCGCGTACGACTACGGCAGCCTGCTCGTGCCAGCCCAGGGGTCGGCGCGATTCCCGGAGCCATTAAGGCGCACTACCGCGGGGTCGCGTTCATCGCAGGGAGTGCCTCGCTTTAAGCGGCACACCACCTGGATATAGCGCCCTCGCGCGCGTGGCACCAGGGAGTGCCCTCGGCTTACGCCGCAAGCGCCCGCTCTCCGCGGGCACTGTTTTTGAAGGTAGGGAAACGGCGGCTCCGCCTCCTTGCCTCCGCGCACGCAGCGCCCTCGGCCTACCCCGCAAGCGCCCGCTCTCCGTGGGCACTATTCCTGAGGGTAGGGGAACAGCGGCTTCGAAGCACCGCCTCGCCGCCCGCCTTGTAGACACCGCCTCGGTGCGATGGCACGCCGTCAGTGCTCGACTTCACCGTCCGCCACGTAGGCATCGTCTCGGTGGGGCGGCACGTCCTCGGCGCTCAACGTCGCCTCGTGGGCGTTGCCTCGGCAGGACGGCATGGCTTCGGCGCAGGACTTCGCCGTCTGCCACCAACGCTGCCACGGTCTCGACTTTGGCTTTGGCTTCGAGGACCGGACTCGCGCGTAGGGACACGTCCATCGGCATTCCCCACATAGGGTACAAGCAGGGGTTACGTCACGCCAAGTTTTGACTTGTTCTCATAAACAGGCCACCTTCAGTGCATCAACATTCTTTCAAAGTAATGCGGATGGGCTCGATCAGAAACCCCGACTGAAGGTGGGCCTGTCTAGGAGAACAAGGCAAACCTTGCCGTTATATGCAGAAACACAGCACGAAGGCAGCAGGTGTGACCAGTTACCGACAACAGACGCTAACCAAGCTCCCAAGAAAAACAGGCCTCCATCAGTGCATCAACACCCCCCAAGCCGCGTAATGCCACTATGGGATGTGGATGCACTGAAGAGGCCCATTTTAGGGGAGCAGCATCTATCCGAGCGCGCAATGCAGGTACAATGCCGCACAAGCATGATATATATACCCCATCAGCGGGGGAGCCAACCGGTAGAAGTCCAACCGGCAGGAGTCCAACCGGCGGGGGAGCGTCGCGGCATCGTACGGCCACGTTGCTTCAAGACCTGCGCCGCGCCAAGAATATTTCGCCACGTGGACGGCCAGAAGAAGGAACGTCGCAATGTGGTATGGCCACGACCCCTCAAGTCTCGCACCGCGTTAACCAAGCCTCGATAGGCAGGCTGGCAGTCGCTTATCGTCAAGGGCACTCGACGCCGGAGTCCGCTGTCACTTGACGCGCGCGTGACGACGACTTAGGGGCCCGCTCCGCCTACCTATGGCGACGCATCTGACTCCGCCAACGCCTCCAATCCGGCCCGGCCAACCATCGACCCCGCCAAATCGGAGGCAACTTCGGCCTCCAATCCGCCCCCTACGAGGTATGGCGCCAGGTGGCTTGGCGAAGTCTTCGTCATCCACAGAGTCCTGTGGTGGCGGGGTCAGGGTTGTCGTCCGGGGCGAAGGTAGAAGTCGAGGTTGGCATCACGACAGGGCGAACACTACACTTCGACGAACGTTGAAAAGGCTCACAGGCCGCAGGGACGGAGGGGGCCAAAGGGCTCGGCAACATGGCTTCGGCCCGTGAAGCCCTTCACCATGAGAGGCTCCTGTTGTAGGGGTGGCCCCCACATAAGCCCAGCAGGCCTGTCAGAGGAATGTAAGGCCCAGAATGGGACATGTATAATGACATGAGTCCCCTTGAGAGGAGCACTCATATGTAAGGCTATAATTGTAAAAGCACTCCCCATATGGATGTATATATGCAACACAGGCCATGGGGAGAAACCCTAAGCCATTCACTCACCTAACTCTCCACTACTATACTCTCTCTCTCTCTGTTTGGTCTGTAACCACAACAGTCACGAATATTTATCAGAACACGAAAACCCCTTGAACTATACATCCAAAATCAATGAAAATATATAAATAGTTTATCTTGTCAAAACATTAATGAAATCTAAACAAGCGTAAATATTTTTATCCATAATAGTCATACCATTGTACAAATTTTAAATCTTCAAATAGCAGTTAATTTTTTAAGTCCTAAATAATTCTTAATAGATTTCTACCATTTACATGTGACTAATAAATTAATTAAGAATTTAAATTTGTATCAGAATGATGTAAACGGTAGTACATCAATTTAATCGGTACAATTTTTAATCTACTGATAATACTAAATTTATTTTTAATAAACATAAATATTTGCTAGTGGGCTGGTGGCAGGGGAGATGAGATAGGCTGGCTTGGGTTGGGCAATGTTGGACTGAAATCTCGGATATCTTAATTCGTATTATCTGGATAATTCGTATTCGTCGGATATCAGGTCTACTGTATTCGTATTCGTTTTCGATTAAAAAATCTGTATTTGTTTCCGATCCGAGAATTATTCGAAGAAAATCCGATCCGACACAAACTGTACCATTTTCATCCAGTTCAGTCGGAAATTATCCGATCCGTTTTCACCCTAGTGGTTGGGGGCCTTGGGGGGAGCCTCGGAGGCGTAGAGAAGTAGCAGCAGATAGACCAGGCGGTGGCGCTCTAGGTCTCGGGAGATAGCGGTGGTCCGACGCACTGACCCTAGGGGTCGAATTGGATCGTCCTCGGTTGGCTCGGAAATTTGTTGGTCCGACTCTCCCGCCCATTAAGGCCATTCTTGCGGGTCGCCTCGTTGTGCTCGTGCTTCGTGGTGTTGATCCGGATGAGCCCCCGCCGCGTCTCCTCGTCCAGCGCGGCGAACTCCTCGTCGGTGAACGTGCGGCAGTCGAGCGGTCATCGCAGGCTATTGCTATGTACTCCCTCCATCGCGGCAGGGGACGGCGGCGGTGGCGGGTTGGAGACGGCGGGCGGGCGGGAGCGCCGGTTTCTCTTCTCCGGGTTTTTCCGCGCCATGCCGCCACCCCATGTACTGACCAGGGAGGCCGTGGACTCTGTTGGGCCGTTTCTGGGCCTCACATTGGCTGGTAGAAATCGGCCCATTTTCTGAGTCCGAGCCCGCCGCGACGACAGAGGGAAAAGGCAGGCCTGTCCATGCTTGGATTCTTCTTTATTCATTCTTCTTCGTCTTTGCGAGGATGAAGGCAGAGGGTGGGCTAATTAGCCATGTCTATCAGCATTCTGGTGTACGAGATAAATCTGCTCACGCTCAAGGTTCCCCAACATGAAAACAATTCGAAGCTAATGGCTAGTTAGTAGTTAGCCATGTCTATCAGCACTCGGCAGCTTTAATTCCTCTGAACTGCACGAATGAATGGTCTCATCAGTTAATCTTCGTTGCAAGAAGATGAGACGAGTAGCGGTGAACAAGGGTCATTGGCTCGTCAGTTGATCTTCGTTTCACATGCCCGTGGTTTAGGTTCATTAATCAACCATCAACCAATGGTTTTGGCCACATGCTAGCGTAGACCGGCTTGTGATATATCGTGTACGAGGTTCGCTGTCTGTTTGGCCGCTCTGCGCTTTATGTACTGTACATGCCGCACCTACCGTATCAGTCGATGCTTGGTTAATTCTACCGCACAGAGGCCCGTTCAAAAGAACTGTGGCTTTTGGCAGTCATTTGATTTTTGGCTGATTATAAGATAGATTAATAGAGTAAAAAACACTCGTGTAATTAAAAAATCACTCTGTTTAAAAGTGGTTTGTGCAGTAACTTCTACAAACAGTTTATAAAAATCACCTTAAGAAGCCATTTAGTTTAATTTTTAACTTTTAAAAACTAAAAATCTGAAGCTGTTTGGGACATAACCTAAAACTTGCACATACGTATGTACGTACGTGCATGAATCGATACTTGTCGTGGTGTACTGCATCTACACGAATACTTGCCATTAGCAAGCATGATGCGATAAAGAAGGCGTTCTGATGGAGAGAGAGAGAGAGAGAGAGGCATGATGTGATAAAGAAGGCGTTCTGATGGAGAGAGAGAGAGGAGAGGAGAGGACGACAGACTGCATGTTCTGACCGACCCTCCTCCCTCTCTCACGACATGCTCAATGCTGCCACGGCCCGTGGGGCCCACGCTTCAGGTTGGTCAAATGATGGCCACCTGATGTGCGATGCATACCAAAGGGTGGGGCCCAGCCGCAAGAGAGAGGGGTGGTGGGGCCCACTCCACGCTGCAGGGAAGGAGGGGTAGGTGGCCCACGCATGCAGGAGGAGAAGGTAGGGTGGGGTGGGGTCCGTGGCAGGGCATGCATTCATATGCATGTGGGACAAAAGGGAGGAATGACAGCAGTGAGAGGGAAAGCATGCATGCATGCAAGGGAGGGAAGGGAGAAGAAGAAGAAGATTGGAAGGGCAGGGCACTGGGGAGGGGGCTGATGATCGGCAGTGATCTAGAGGGGCTCTGGCCTCTGGAGGGTTGCTGTCCATCTATGTACACATCCCCTGTCTCTGTCTGTCACCTAGCTAGAAGCTTGCAGACAATGACCCGAGGTAGGGGAGAGTGTACAAGGCCATCCACAGTGTAGTGCTTCGTGTGGATGCCTCGTAGGTCCACTTAGGTTTTGGACACCGCGGTGAATATAAGATGGTGGCTTACAAAGTGTCAGAAGAGTTTCTGTAAGGAGTGGGTTTTTGGTGGAGAAAAGGAGTAGTCTAGGGAGAGAAGAACGAAGTGCACGGGCTTGGTGAAGGAAAGGAGTGGTCGACCAATCCCCATCACTTGGAAAAGAAAAAGGACTGCAAATAGTTGAAACCACTACTTGAGATTATATGTATTGTGGAATAATAAAATTTCATGTGATAGCTTTAGTTAATGTGGCATCGTTCTCTCTCCTGAGACCACTACATAAGGGTAGCCTCCACTATGGATGCCCCTGGCTAGACAAGTGTCCTAGAATTCATGGTTTGAACTTTATCAAACGATGCTCGATCATAAGCTACAAGCCGAAATAAACCGAAAACAGCATGCACAATATCGAACGCCACAGCCTCCATTCCAGCCTAATAAATCTCGAATAAAAAAAATCCTCTGTGAAAACGGATGCGGGCGCACGTACGTCGCAGCGCTACAGCGAAAGCACGATCTGACTGATCGGAGATTTCCGGTCGTCGATCCTGATATCACAACTATATTTCCCCCCACGAATGGGGTGGCGAATTGCTCAGCAGCGCCGCGTGGTGTGAATCTCTCGATCGAGCTCTGGAAACGTGGGAGGACGAACAGGTGGGCCACCGTGCCTCGCTCGGCCGCAGCAGAGGCATAAACGAAAATCCTACGGCTGTCAAGGCTGAAAAGCCAAAAGACGGACGGGCGGATGGGCCCCTCCGGCGAAAGCATGCATGCAGGGACGCAGATCCTGTTTTGACCGCCCCCACAGGGACACGCTCGATGGGGCAAGAACACAGGGCCATCATGCCTGCCCTAACCCCCGATTAGGCTCACTGATTAAGCGAGGAGCTGCATGCTCGACAGCCCAATTAAGCATCCCACTGGCCCCTAATTACCCTCTAGAGTACTAGCGCTGTGCCTAAAGCTGCTCGCTCGACATCAGCATGCAGATGCAGGGTCTCTCCCTATATATTGAGACCGATGTTCCAATTTGTTTTTTCTCTCCTCCCTACGTAAAGCGTGCCCTAGGACGTTTGGTTAACGATTCCCAGATTGTAAGACTGGGATCTGTTGCGGTTGCTACCTCTATGGTTTGGGTTAGACCCCAAATCAAATGAAGAAGAAGAAGAAAGTGCACCCCCCCTCCCTATTTCTTTCTCAATGCTTGATCTCGATGTCGATCCGATCAGGGGTGGAACCAGCCTAAGCTCCAGGCTAGACCTGCTCTTGGACCAACTCTTAAGCTAACTCTAAATTTTTATGATTTTTCATGAAATTTACATGGAGTTTGGTTGCCAGGCCTCGGGCTAGCCTGGTTCCGCCAATAAACTTGATCCTTGGTCCAACGGCATGTGTGGCTGATAGGGGTGGCAACGAGCCGAGCCGAGCCCGACTCGGCTCGGCTCGTGAAAGCTTGGTGGAATGGAGGCTCGGCTTGGCTCGGCTCGGTTAGGATATCAAGCTTTTTTGTGGGCTCGATTCGGCTCGTGATGCGGCTCGAACCAGCTCGCGAGGGCTCGCGAGCCAGCAACATGTTAGATATATATATATATATATCCAATTAAGCATTAGACTAATACGAGATTTTTGTAATGCAAATACTTTCCCAGCAACATGTTAGAATGGAAAGCATGATTTGTGATGTTAAAAATCAACATTTTGCATCACATTAGATGATTATATGACACATAACTTTTACTTTTTAGTTGGCTCGCGAGCCAACCGAGCCGCTCGCGAGCTGGCTCGGGCTCGGCTCGTTTAGATCCCAAGCTTTTTTGCTGGCTCGGCTCGGCTCGTTTCATTCACGAGCCGAGCCAAGCCTCCACGAGCCCGAGCCGAGCCCGAGCTGGCTCACGAGCCCGAGCTTTTTGCCCAGCCCTAGTGGCTGACAAATGCGCAGACTAAGGAAACACGCCATGAGAAAATTTAATAGATGATTTCCAAAGAAAACGAGGGAATCTAATAGAGATCGATTGAATTTGCCCCTACCAAATCAATTCTCCGCCGCCATTCGACATTATCTCCCAACATAAGAACCATGAGTGGTAGACATGAAAAAAAACATAACAAACGCACCTGGATTACGAAAATGGATCTTCATTTCGAAAGAACTGAATTATGTTAGCAGAGCTGATCTATATGGCAAAACCGACCGAGCGCGAGAACAGTGGAGCTGCTACCCAATCTGCGAACTGGGGAGGGACATGCGTGGCCACTGGATGGCGTTTACATGGAATCTAGACCCTGAGAGAGACTAGCCTCGGCCTGCCATTAGGCTGACACATTTTATGCACTGAATCATTCTTAATTTAGTTTAATGGCCTACTTGATCCCCAAATTAGAGTAGCACCACTAGATTAAGCAGCTAACCGAACCATTTCTCAGGTCCTTTGACCCTGGTCAAAGTCTCCCCCACAAGGCAGGAAGGTTCATGGCTTTGTCTTAGGGAAGGGAGCAAGCACAGCGGCTAAGTACTGCTAGTACTAGTAGCTAGCCAGGGGATGTACTTTATGATTAAATTAACGAACTACTAACAACCTGGGCTACTTTGGGGGTCTAACCCTAGATTGCGAGCTTTGCAGGAATTAATCATCTTTTATCGCCCGCTCGTGGAGTCTCTTACATGGCCACACGGTTCGTACAGGGGTAGGCCAGTGAGTTCACTGCACACTGACAGCCCAAGTCGATGTAAGATAGAATTTCTCTTCTTCTTTCTTCTTTGTTTTTGTAGGGAACGCAGGAGCTCTGCCGATTCGTTAGAGGGAGAGAGAGAGGTATAGTTTAGAAATTACATCACCTGTCCTGATGAACACGCCAAAAGGATAAACACCGAAACACGTGAGGGATCCTGTACCGCTCGTTTCGGCTTCAGCTTCTGGTTTATTTTTTACTATTCATATATTTCGTCTTTTTCTGAATTTTTGGTTGTCTTAAACTTTTTTGTCGGTTCTTTTTTTCCCTATTTGTTGGTATCCTTGAGCGAGCTGGTGAAGGTTACTGAACCATTTGCAACGGTTCTTGAACGATCGAATGGCTTGTATTCGTACCAACCACCCCCACCCCAAAAAAAAACACGCATACGCATGCACACGCACACGTACTCCTACTTGGGAGTGATTTCAGCTCGCGAGAGTGCCCATGAATCTCTCTTTCTCTCTTCGACTTTACTTTCTCTCTCTTCAAATGCAGACAGAGACACTGAGACGCCTACCTGCCTTTAGGCCTGTACCTCCTAGAAGTAGCAGACAGCAGTAGCATCACTCGCATTTAGCCCAGCTGCTGCTGCTGCTGCTTCTCCTCCTCCTCTTAGTCATCTGTCATCCTCCCCTTTGCTTCAGAGGCCAGCCACAGACAATTCCAGTTGCAATAGTATCAGCTGCCTCTTTCCTCCGAAGGGATTCCAACCATCCTGATGCTGTCTTCTTCCTTCCAATAAGAAATTCTTCCCTCAAACAACTCTTCACTTGAAGTCTTGCTCTCCTCTCTCTCCCCCATTACCATCAAATCACGATCTTTGTGCACAGAAAGGCAAACAGTGCCCTGCTTGTCTCTAGCTCTCCTGCCTCCTACCTTAGCCTCACCTGGCCGTCTTGCAGTGACAAGGGAGTAAGAGTAAGAGCACAGCAGGGAACCATTGCTTGGCCTGGCCTGAATGAGTGTGCTGCTCACCCTGAGGAACAATGAGAGATGGAAGCAACACCACCAAGAAGAGCAAGGTGAGTACTTAACTTCTTGGACTTCCTTGAATTAAACCACCTACCAATGCAAAGAGATTTGGCTCCAATTAATCGATCTTCTTCTTCTTGTTGCTGTTGCTGCTGCTGCTGCTGCAGCTGTCATGGTCCAAGAACCTTGTGAGGAAATGGTTCAACATCAGGGGCAAGTCCCATGACTTCCATGCTGATGATGCAGCAGCTGCCGCCGCTGCTGCAATTGGGAGAAGAGGTGTGTACTGACTCTGAGCAGCTAGGCCTCTCTTGTGACTATGTGTGTGTTCATGTGGGGCCCTCACTGCACCCCATTGCTCCCACAGTGATCTCCATCTCTCCTACCTCTTGTCTGCCTCCAGGAGGTCACTCTTTTGTTTTTTTCCACTGTTGCTCATCCCCCTTGTCTTGTTCTTTTGCTGCTGGTAGTCAAAGCCCTCGACTTTTCATGTCTCTGGTTTGTTTCCAATGTTCTGTTGATCCAAATTTGCTGAGACATTATTTGTTCTCTTCAACGTCTGCTCTGACTGCAGGAGGAGGGGATGATGAGTGGATCAGCAGCAGCTTTTCCAGGAGGGAGTCCTGCACAGTCAAGAAGAGCAGGACAGGTACATACCAATCTGGAAAGAAGTCACATTTATGTTTCTGATTGAATTGGGCAGAGCCGATTCCTGAGTTGTGATTTGCATTTGCCCAATGCCAGGAATTTTGGATCCAGAGAGGGCGTCGAGGAGGAGCCATGAGCGGTCGCGGCGCAGCAAGATCGACCTCGACGCCGCCGAGGCCACCGTCACATTGCACTACAGGTAAGTGCATTATATCGTTGCATCTCCATTGCAATATTGCGCAATCCAAGAACTCGATCCCATCCATAATGTCGTCTTGTTTGATCTTGAGGTAGGATCTTTGTTGCTACATGGAATGTAGGTGGCCGCGCACCGCCGGGCTCCCTGAGCCTCGAGGACTGGCTCAACACCTCGCCGCCGGCCGATATCTACGTCCTCGGGTACGCGCGTATCACGCTCATGTCAGACTCGCCTGCTGACACCCATCCACTGGACGCAATTGTTATAGCTTGATCGGCATTGCCGCCGTTGTGGATTCAGGTTCCAAGAAATCGTCCCGCTGAACGCCGGCAACGTCCTCGGCGCCGAGGACAACGGCCCGGCGAGGAAGTGGGTGTCGCTGGTCAGGCGGACGCTGAACAGCCTGCCGGGGAGCGGCGGCGGAAGCCTGCAGACGCCGTCGCCGGTGCCGAACCCGGTGGTGGAGATGGACGACGACTTCGAAGGGTCGTCGAGGCGGGACAACCCGTCCTTCTTCCACCGGCGGTCGTTCCAGTCCGGGCTCAGCCGGAGCCTGAGGATGGATGGCGACATCCTCGGCGCCCCACAGCCGAGGCTGGAGCGGCGGTACAGCGTCAACGACCGCGTCATGTACGGCAGCAGGCCGAGCGACTACGAGGCCAACTGCCGGTGGGGCGGCCTGTCGGACGACGAGAACAACGACGGCGAGTCGCCGAGCACGGAGTTCTCGCCGATGTCGCATGGGTACGGCAATGCGCCGTGCGTGGAAGAAAGCAATGGATCAGCTGGTGGTCACACTAGGTAACTATCATTTCAGGCTTCGGATCTTGAAACTAAAGTACACGTTTTTTATTTAAAAAAATTGTTTTCATGAGATTTAGTTAGTGTTTGTTTGTTAAAATTGGGTGATAAGGTACTGCCTTGTTGCAAGCAAGCAAATGGTTGGATTATTTCTGATGATTTGGGCTCGGAAAGAAATAAAGAGCGACATACGAAATCTGAAGGTGTCTTGTGTTGGGAGAGGATTGATGGGGTATCTTGGAAATAAGGTGAGTTACGTTTTGTTCTGATTTCTAATGCTATACCTTAATTGCATGATTGAATTTGTTTCAGTAGAACTACATTCCAATGAAAAGGGTTTGCTTTGCAGGGTTCGATTTCGATTAGCATGCTTTTGCACCAAACAAGCTTCTGCTTCGTCTGCAGTCACCTGACGTCGGGGCAGAAGGATGGCGACGAGCACCGTAGAAACTCCGATGTGATGGAAATCCTGCGAAAAACCAGGTTCCCAATGGTTTATGGACAGTATGAGAGATCACCGGAAACTATCTTAGAGCATGAGTAAGCAAGCACCTAATTCGCATACACACATCATCCTTGTGGCAACTTGCAATCACAAATGTTGTGTAGTATTATCCCTTATCTGCGCTTTTTTCTCGTAGTCGAATCATTTGGCTCGGTGACCTAAATTATCGGATAGCGCTTTCCTACCGGTCAGTGAAGGCCCTTGTGGAGATGCGCAACTGGAAAGCATTGCTGGAGAAAGATCAGGTAAGAGCTTAGCAACAACTTTCGAACACACAATATAATGTGTATGTGTACACATGTATTTCTGATTCTGAGGACCGGAAAAGCAGTAAAATTCTTTCCAATAGTAGATTTCTTGTGACATAGGCAATCAATGCTTTATGTCTTGTCATTCTTTTGCTTTGGTGATGTTACAAGACTTCAGTAGTTTGACAAAACAAAAGGGCGGGTACAATTCTGATGAGAAGGTGTAAAATTTTGGTTCTTTCAGCTGAGGAGTGAGCAAAGAGGCGGCCGTGTATTTCCCGGCTGGAATGAGGGGAGGATATACTTCCCACCGACGTACAAATACTCGAATAATTCTGACAAATATGCGGGAGAAGACATGAACCAAAAGGAAAAGAAGAGAACTCCAGCATGGTAATTACAGTACATTGTCAGGTTTTTGCCATATTTTGTACAGTTCAGAAAATTCAGAAATCTTGTTATACAGGTGTGACCGTATTTTATGGTACGGAGGGGGCCTTAGCCAACATTCATATGTTCGAGGAGAGTCTCGCTTCTCAGACCATAGACCTGTGTACAGCATGTTCAGTGCAGAAGTAGAATCAATCAATCACAGCAGAATTCAGAAGATGAGTTCTTCAAGCTCGCAATTGGACATCGAAGAATTGCTGCCCTACTCATATGGGCACACCGACATCAACCCGTATGGATATACTGACCTCAATTTCTATTGAAATGGATAAAAAAAACTTTGGCTCAGCATGGGTCTTCAGTCTGGAAGCAAGTCTCCAGTCCTGAACTGAAATGCCTACAGTTATTGCATGCCAATTCTTTGCCAACAACAGAGGACAGTGTTGAACTGTTGATATACATGAAGGACTAAACCTAGTATTTGCTTCCGATGAATTCGTGAGCTGCATTCGTATCTCCTGGTTATTGAAGTTTATTACGTCGACACTTAACCTGAGTTCAGAAAAATCTCAGACTTCCACATTGGGTCATATTCAGAAGTTCTCAGAATGTTCAGATAGCTCTCAGGATTTTACTCGTTCAAACAAGGTATACACCAAGTTCATGTACAACATCTGCGATTGTGGTGAATGAGAAGCTTGATGAACCAATGGATGCTCTCTTTTGCAGGTCACCATCTAGTGTTAACAAAGTTAAAGACTGCAGGTAGTAGAAAGAGAGATCGTTCACTGACTCCATAAAGAAAAAGGGAAACAAAAATTACATGACTAACATCAAGAGCATTGCTCGTATGATGAGCAGATAGTACTGACCGTTCAATCTGAAGCCCAGGTGACTTTGGCCAAAGCAGAGATATGCATGCCAGACAACAGCAGCAAGCGTGCGCAAGTTTTTTTTGTTCTCTGTAAATTGTAGGACAATCTCTTTCATTCTCTTTGGTTGCTTTGAGATGGTAAACGACGACAAGTGCCGGTTTGTACAATTCTTGTTTTTCTTGGCTTTTGAAAGCTGTATAAAGGGTCATGAATGTCTGCAATATCCATACTCATTTCCCTGGATGGAAAAGAAGCAAGTGTAAGTCATGATCATCGTGTGTTGCTGTAGGAGCATTGCCTGATCAGTGAGCTGACAAAAAAGGCTACTAGTCACATTTCAGCCTTCACTCTGTAGGAAAAATGTGTTCTACCCTTGCTTCCTTTCCCTCCTTTTGCTGTTCATTGCAGGAGGCAGTAACTGTGAATAAAAGCCCCAGAGGCTCTGTTAGTAATCCTGTGCACGTTAGCTAGAAATCTTTATATATGCATGTATGTAAGTGCTAGTATTTAGTTCACCGTCAGCTAGTAACGTTGCATGTTGGCATGATTTAATGATCTTGTGTGTTTTCTGTTTCTCAGTTGAATGCATGGCTGTTAGCAGTATTTAGAGTAATTAAGGGCTTCATGTAGGGAATTGCAATGGCCACGACGTGTTCATGCATTGTATAAATAAGAGAAGAAAACACTGCAAATGTTTGAGCAGTGAACAACAAACGCTGCAATGTTTGAGCAGTGAACAACAAGATAGAATACTACCTGTGTGTGTATTCATGAAAGCCCAAGGCATATGGGACACCATCGAGCTCAGCGACGCTGACACACGCAAGGACCAGATGGCGTTGGCGGCTATCTACCAAGGTATTCCTGAAGACATGCCCTTCCTGTTGGCTGAAAAAGAGACAGCCAAAGCCGCGTGGGAGGCATTGAAGACCATGCACATGAGAGCCGAGCGCGTGAGGAAAGCTAAGGTACAGACCCTCAAATCTGAGTTTGAAGTGCTGCGTATGACGGAGTCGGAGTCGATCGATGACTTCGCCATCCGGTTGACAACAATTGTCAACAAAATCAGAGGGCTCAGTGGCAAGATGGAGGAGAACTACGCGGTAAGAAAATTTCTTCGTGCAGTTCCCACCAAGTTCCTACTGGTAGTCTCCCCAATCGAGCAATTTGGTGGTCTCAAGACAATGACAATCGAAGAGTTGATCAGCCGCTTAAAGGCACATGAAGAATGGTGGACATCTCTTGCAAGGGAGTGCCGCGAACTGAAGGAGGTGGCTCTTCTTACTCCAGTGGATGTAGAGGATGAGCCAGCGCTGCTTTAAATCTAACAAGAAATCTTTATTTTTATTTGGTGCAATTTAGTTGAGTTCGTGTACGACTATTAGTGCACGATTGCATTTTGAGTCTTTTGGCACAATAGGTGTGTTGCATGTGTCATTTATTTGGGCGTGCACGTAAAAGGTGTGTTACATACGTGCGCATAATCGTGTCATGCTCGTGCACGTAGATGTGTCAGTGCATGATGTAATGTGTGTGTGAGTCCTTGTAGTTATGTCAAAGTTCTCATGTGTGTATGCTCTGATGAGAGTCTCCGTCGCCGTCAAATTGTGTCATTGGCGAAAGACAATTGGAGCTGAGGAAGAAGTCAAAGTCGTCGGTAAGATGTGTCACCGACGGTGAAGAAGTGAAAAACGTCAGCAAGTTATGTCACTGGCGGCATGATCAACAAGAAGAAGACAAAACTCCTTAGAGATGCGTCAGGAGATCGGACTTCATCTTGAAGAATTGACAACTAAAGGCCAACGAGCTCTGATTGGCGTCAAAGAACATGCACAGGGATTAGGGGGTGATTGTTAGTAATCCTGTGCACGTTAGCTAGAAATCTTTAATTATGCATGCATGTAAGTGCTAGTATTTAGTTCACCGTCAGCTAGTAACGTTGCATGTTGGCATAATTTAATGATCTTGTGCGTTTTCTGTTTCTCAGTTGAATGCATGTCTGTTAGCAGTATTTAGAGTAATTAAGGGCTGCATGTAAGTAATTAAGGGCTTCATGTAGGGCACTGCAACGGCCACGACGTGTTCATGCATTGTATAAATAAGAGAAGAAAACACTGCAATGTTTGAGCAGTGAACAACAAGATAGAATACTACCTGTGCGTGTGTTTTTTCTTTGTGTTCATCGTATCCAGAAGTGTGTGTTTGAGTTTTTTTTTCTGAGCTAACAGGCTTTGTGTTACTGGAATCTGCAGAGACGTTTTAAATTCTTGTTTCCTGTGTTTGAGCTTCTCACCCTTTCTCAGTCCATGATGGAACTACTAGCTTTTGCATTCTGGCATATCACATTAAGTGTAACTTGAGAGCCTGAGAATCCACTAATAGCAGTTGTGGAGTCAGCTATCATGAGATCCTGACGGAATGAGATCCAGACATCCAGCAACTTCATTATGAACATCTACATCAAAATGCAAATGTGAAACTTGATCAAATTCATACATGCTGACATCGAATTGCTTAGTTGTTGCTGCTGATCACTGAGGATAGATGGATAACACTTGCACCATGAGTGAGAGACTAAGATCTATATCTACAGCAAACTACAAAATACCTCAAAGTGGAGCAAAGAATCAATAGCTGCATGTCCCTATTTGGGTTCTCTCTCTTTTCTTGCACACTTTGAAATATTTGTTTCACAGTTTCACACATTGTTTAGTGTTTGGGGGGGGGGGGGGGGGGGGCGAAATACCTGAATCATTTTCACTAAAGGAGGGACAGATTAAAAAAAGGCAAAGGCTGAAACTATCACATCTCAGATGCTTAAGCACCAATATTCCAACAAGGATCCTAGACCTGACCACTTTAACCATGCACCTTGGCAGCCTTACAAACTATACTTCTTTTCACGAAAACAGTTTTTGGTAACTCTAAGCTAAAGATGGCCTTTGCTGCCTGAAAAGAAGTGTATTGGAGGTATGTATGGTACTGTATAATTGTAAGTATACACCGCTCTTGTTACTGACCGATGGGTCCATGCACCTCAGAACAAGAAATTTTCTTGGCACATATGACAGTCTTGTTTAAATTTCTTATGGGGGAAAAAGAAAATGAGAATTTTATTGCACCTACCTCTCTTGAGAGTTCTGCATGATGCAATCATACCAAGGATTTGATATACTAGTTGCGGAAGGGTGGCGCCAGTCGTGCTAGTTACTACGTGGACTGAAGCAAAAGAGTCGATAATTCATAGGGGGCTTTTTTTAAATAAAATCAAGGACTCGTACATATTTGCCAAGAAAACGAAGGACTTTTATGAAAAAATGGAGGATCTGTATGTAATTCTAAAAAAGCGTAGGGCTTAATCACATAAAAGAAGTAGGGCTTAATCACATAAAAGAAGGGCTTCCTGAAAAATCAAGGACGCATACGTAATTTTTGAAAACAGAGGGTTTATTCACAAAAGTGCTGACATGGCGGATGCCTTCTAGAAAAGTTGACAACCCATACGCAATTTCGAAAAACCGAAGGATCTTTCACCAAATCGCTAACGTGGCGGTGCTGCCCAAGGCGGAATCCCCCGAGCTTAGTATGTATGTGTGTGTGTATGTAACTACTCCTGTGAGTAGTTACTCTCTATGTCATATCTCACATAACGAAAGGTATGTACATATAGTATATGAGTATATAAGACCATCTAAGTGGTATACATATTTTTCAGAGGTGGTATACATATTTTTTTAAGACATACTTCTTTTTATGTGCGTATATCCAAAGTGATGTCAAGTTCGTTTAGATGGTATACCAGAGGTGGGAATAACTGCACTCAGGAGTAGAAGTGTGTGTGTGTGTGTGTAACAAAATGATTCCATACTCTTAGGAGTACATACTCACACTCCTTATATACCGCTTAAATAATATTATTATAACTATTTATCCTTTTTCAGTATACTCTAATAATGATTATTAGATACTCCAAAATAAGTTCCATAAAAATTTCCATTAAAGTTTATTTTTATAGTATAATTTTTGTATGTACTTCTTTTATACATGAAAAAATGTTTATAGAAAAAATAAAAAAACCCTGATAAATTTTTTTCAACCAAATCGCATTGGAGCATCTTAGAATTAGTATTTAAGTATACCAAAAGTGATAAAGAGGTATAAAATATTCATTTAAGTGGTATATTAAAAGTAAGAGTATATACTTCTAAGAGTACGGAAAAAGCCATACATACATATGAAAATAATTTCATACTCCTGAGAGTACATACTTTCACTTCTCATATATTATTTTAATGATATTATTATACCTTTTTATCTATTTAAGTATACTCCAATAATGATTATAATATACTACAAAGTGAGTTCCATAAAAAAATTTCATAAAAATCTACCTTTTATAGCATAATTTGTGTATATATTCCTTTTATGCATGGAAAAGGATATATAACAAAATAAAGGGTTTTCATGAAATTTTTCAACCGATTTGCATTAGAATATCTTAGAATTAGTATTTAAGTAAGTCGAAAGTAATAATTAGGTATAAAATATTTTTTTGAGTGGTATATTAGAAGTGGTAGTATATACTCCCAGTAGTGAGGAGTAGGCTTCATATACACACTGAGTATAGAACTATATCGATCTATCTATGTGTGTGTGTGTTTTCTTGGGTCACATTAGTGCCTACCGCGTAAGCACAACAGCTCGAGGTCGGTGGAACATCCATCGGCATGGGGGCAAAAATGGTTGAGTCATGACAATGCATCCTTTGGGCATGGAAGTGATTGGAGAAAAGCAGAGACAGGACATGACCCTTGATATGAGAGAGGAGAGATGGATCCATGTAACCCTAGCTAGCTAGTCTCCTAGAACCCTAAAGCTACCTATGGCAACAGCAACAAGCCGAAAGCAGGAGTACATTTTGCAAGGGGCCCAACCAAACAATCTAATGGACAGTGTAGCGAATGATGGTAGGTCTGTGATCATGCATGGATTGAAGAAAAATGCAGTCAAGAACTCAAGATCCATCATCCATATTTCTTTTCCTTCCCTAGCTACTACTCTGATTTTGCATGCAGTTCTGAGTTGATTGTGTCTTCTGCTAATGATTGGGGAGTGCCACAAATTGTCATGCCTCATGAGCAGGGGTCTGCTGCTCTTTCCACAGCATCATGCCCTAGCCGCTTGCAGCTATGCGATCACCTCTCCCAGGTCAGAAAATTCACTCATTCTGGTCTCTGACCATGCACAATATAGACTCATATATTTGCTATAGCAACCAATAATTACATTGCATGTCATTTCAATCTCTTGTGATTATTATTTTTTTCATGAAGGAATCAGTGGCATGGGAGAAAGAAAGATGCTGGATCTTGGATGCATAGGGAGCAATGGAGTGGCACTACTAAAAATTAGCTCGCCATCCTACGTTTGTGACAAGTACGTGGTAAGACACTATCAATTGGCTAAGTACGCATGCACGAGGAGAGGGAAAGAGCACAGTGCGTATCATTCGATTTGGCCCGAATATCGAGGCACGAAAAGTAGTGATATCAGCACCTTCACCTTCACCATCCAGGCAGCGAAAGCCACGGCCTAGCCCATAGCCAGTGTCACCATAAGGAGGCCTACTACTTCACTAATAATTTACATGCACCATCCCTGCATTTAGCATAGAAGGGGGATTAATCAAATGTAAAATGGTACATGGACTTAATTATATCTAAGTAAGAAAAAAAAAGAACTTGCCCATAACAATAGGACACAGTACAAATGGATTTGTATCATCTGCCCCTGTTTCAAATGATGTGAGCATGTTTCTCTCGGCTCCATGAAACTAGAAATTAAACATCAAATTGAGGTATAGTGTTCTATCATGAGCAATTACGGATCCACAAGTGTGTGTGTCGGTTTTCGATCAAATGGCAAATGCCATTTGAACTGCACCAAAGATGATACCGTGAAAAACAAGCTTCAGTTGGTACGCATAGCCAGAAAACATTAACCGGCACATCAACCTTTTGGATTGAAAGGACACGGGAATCGGAATTAGAGATGAGCTTAAGTGAAGTGAAACCTCCTTTTTGTTTGCCTTTGGGAATGAGAGCTTTGCTTAAGGGGAGAGCGAGGCACCCAGGAGAAGCAACTGCCACTGTTCTCTCCTCTCAGGCATGGATGCATTCATTCTGCTCTTCCTGGGACAGACAAGAACAAAACATACATATTAGTAGCACCCAAACACAGGTTTGCAATCGATATTTCCCAATATATTTATACACATGTATATCGATGATATTCGATTTACGTGCATGTCTTCCTTGGTTCTTGAAGGGGCACCAAGCCACCAACAACCTTTTTCAGGCTTTTACTGACAGCAAGCTCAGGGCAACTGTTAGCCTTATCACGCTGGAGACATGTCTATGTAGTGAGCATTTAGCAGGCAATAAATCAGAACACTGAACACATTTAAAAATAGAACTGATTTTAGTGTTGCAAGGCTCAGAGACAGTTTATAGCATCAGAAAATTAGTTTTGGCAATGTTTACAGAGTGAAACTTTGGTAGAGCTTTTTATGAAAATGAACTCTAAGCTGGATCATGCATTTGATATGTGGTCTGCATTATACATCGTGTTCAAACAATAATAGCTCTACTTCTTTACAGGTATATCAGCAATCAACAAACACCAAACATACTGCATGGTAGTGAACCTTATGTATCTCCCTAAACCCTTCAAAATCATTATAGTTGTATGTAAAAAACTCAACTGCATGGTGGTGTCATGAAGACTACTTGGGTAGCAGCATTATAACACATCAAGCTTCGAGCGGCAGATTGTGTAGATAATATGAGCAGTCAGATCAACCAAAGGTGTAACTTTTATCACCACGGCTGTGTGCAAAATCATGGTGCGCACTGTGCTTATTGAGATCTCCCCTAGCCCTAGGCCCTAACTAGGGCAGCCATCTCTAAATGGTCTACTAGGTGAAGTGACTTAGTTTCCAAAAGAGTTCCTTTTGTACTTTGACTTTTTCCTATCCCTATGCAAATGTATGAAGGACGTTTTCCTTTAAATGAACCAAGATCTTTTGAAAAGAAGAAAAATTAGCTTACACTTATTGATAGAACATTTGTTGAAAAGGTACTAATGCATAAGTGTATGTTGTCTAAAACAATGTATAGTGTTGTACACTACGAAATCACTTGGTACAAGGGCGATTTGTTTATAAAATATTTCTGTCTCTCCTTGCACAGCTCGCCTTGATGGTTTTTGATGCATTATACCATTTTTTGAGACAACACCCACTTGCATTAGTTCCTTATCAGTTATCAATACATGTCCTATCAATAAGTGTGAGCTAATTTTTCTTCTTTTTAAAAAGAGATTGTGGCTCAACCAAAGGAAGATGTCCTTAATACATTTGCTCAGTAATAGGGAAAAGTCAAGTTACAAAAGGAACTCTCTTGGAAACAAAATTACTTCAACTACTGCCATTTGGAGATGGATGCCCCAGTTAGGGCTAGGGCAGATTGGCTAAATATCAGATGAAAACCACCGTCTCCATGAAAACTATATGTAAACGTTTCAAAAAATTCTCAAAAATTACTATATGTAAGGGAGATGATATTCTATAACCATGTAAAATTTCAAGATGATATTATCCACAACCCCAACCCCTCGCTCCCTCCCTCCCTCCCAAAGCCCATTTGGGAAATGTTACTCTTCTGAACACAAGTGCCTTCTTAGACAGTAGCGGAACCAGGGTTTAGCTACGCCCCAGGCTCAATGATGAAATGATTTGGGCTACCTGGGCTAGACCATGAGAATGTTACCCTAAACTAGACTAAATTTAACTAGGCTATACACTAGGTATTTTTCCATGCCCCGAGCTAAAGCCTACCCAGCCCAGAGTATGGTTCCGCCCTTGTTCTTAGGCAGGGTTACATTGCTTAATCAAAACGTACTAGCTGATCGCCCGCGTGATAGCGCGACGCGCCGAAACCAATTCATGTCCCGTGGTTAACAAATATATTTTTAAAATTGAATTGATAAATGTAAGAGGAATGGAAAATGTTCATACATAGTAACAAAAGAAGCAAAACATTATCACAAGATGGTGTTACAGGATAGGAGTCTTATGGGTAAGACCTTAAACCAAATATACAATGAGTGAAATTAAAATGTAGAACAATCTAGTGATTATAAATGACTCTGCAACTGATGAATAATACAAGTTTTTTTGTCCAGAATGTATCACTGTACCAGATGAAGAGTCAAGGTGAACCAGTTATAATCAAGCGCATACACTGGAATCATACTTTTGGTCAGTGGGTTAGCCTTACCAACTATGATATATGGTACACCATAACCATACAGTCATAGTATGTCCTCTGAGCTTCAGGCCTAAGATGCAGCTTGTAAGAAAGCAGGAGGAAAAAGAATTGGCACATATTAAATTGCAAAAGAGTCGGTGCAGAGAGAGTAGTAGAAATAGGCTCCTGGAAAGAAGAAAATTTAAGTGGGCATGTGGTGATTATTGTTATGAGTATTGTGTATGTATTCATGAGGCCCAAAGGGCAATATATACAGTGAGTACAAAGAATATACAAAATAATATACCATACATAGATAAGGAAACAAATAAATCAATCATATCCTATCCTTAACATTCATCTCAAACTCATGGTGGATCACACATACTGAGTTTGAAAAGAAAATACAAATATTGTGCCCTTATCTGTAGCTTCGTGAAGAAGTCAGCAAGCTGTAACTTTGAAAACACAAACTGTAGAGCGAGTACTCTCCTGCACCTGTGAGCGAGTGTATTAAGCATCCACACCAATGTGCTTAGTGAGCTCATGCTTCACTGGATCATGAGCAATACTGATAGCACATGTACTATCAGACATAAGGGTCGTAGGTCCCCTCACAGGTACTCTAAAGTCTACAAGTAGCTACCTCAACCAAGTAATCTCTGTTGTCACTGCTGCCATAGCTCTCAACTCAACCTCTATACTCGAACAGGAAATTACAGTCTGCTTCTTTGTCTTCCAGGCAATCAAGGAGTTAAGAAAAACATAGTAAGCAAAAAGAGAACGACGATCAGAAGGATCAGAAGGAGATATCCCTTGGTGTATACTTCTCGCTGATGATGTGGTGCTGGTTGATGAAAGTAGGATATGTGTTGATAGCAAGCTCGAGTTATGAAGGAAGACCTTAGAATTGAAGGGCTTTAGACTTAGTAGGACTAAAATTGAGTATATGAGGTGTGATTTCAGTGGTGCTAGAGTAGATGATGGAGATGTTAGATTGGATGGACAAGTAGTGCCTAAGAAAGACACGTTTCGTTATTTGGGATCGATACTACAGTGGGACGGTGAGATTGATGAAGACGTGAGCCACAGGATAAGAGCGCGGTGGGTGAAATGGCGCCACGCATCTAGTGTCTTGTGTGACAAAAAAATCCCTCAAAAGTTAAAGGGTAAGTTCTATAGGATGGCGATTAAACCCGCAATGCTATATGGAGCAGAATGTTGAGCGACTAAAAGACAACATACACGAAAAATGAGTGTAGCGGAGATGAGGATGTTGCGGTGGATTTGTGGTCATACAAAGCGGGATCGCATCCACAATGATGATATACGTGATAGGATGGGGGTAGCACCAATTGAAGAGAAACTTGTCCACCATCGCTTGAGATGGTTCGGACATCTCCAACGACGGCCTCCTGAGGCACCGGTACATAGTGAAATTTTAAGACGTACTGAAAATGTAAAAAGAGGCAGAGGTTGACCAAAATTAACGTGGGAGGAAGCAGTTAAAAGAGACTTGAGGGATTGGAATGTATCTAAAGAATTAGTTTTGCATCGGAGTGCATGGAAGTTAGTGATCCATGTACCGGAACCATAAGAAAGTTAGGGGCAGTGTTTTAGGCTCTTGGTTCAGATAGCAGGTTGTATAGCTTAGGGTTTTAGCATTGTAAGTTTTATTTCAAGGCTCGTATCTCTTTGATCTTGAGAAGGTTTCATTCCTAGCCTACTCCAACTTGTTTGGGACAAAAGGCTTTGTTGTTGTTGTTGTATCATTCTTGTTTAACTTGGATCTACTTCGTGAAGCAACACTCTCAATTGTTGTCTATATATCAGTCTTTTGTTAGGATGATTCACACTCGGTTTTCCTATGCCATTTGTACTTTTCGTTCTGATTCCGAGGGAGAGTATTTGTCTACTGTTTTTCAACACTTTCTATCTTCTGAAGGCACTCTTCCTCAGCTCTCTTGCCTCGGTGTTCATGCTCAAAATGGTGTTGCTCAACACAAGCATCGGCGCATAATTGAGACTGCTCGTACTTTTTTAATTGCATTCTTTGTTCCTTTTCATTTCTAGGTAGAAGTTGTCTCTACAGCTGTTTCAATACATATTAAAACCGTAAGTATATGGATTTTCCTTATAGGTTGTCTTGATGCAATGAATTGTATATCACAATAGCTAATTCAACCGTCCAGAATTCAGAATACTTGACCTATTAACAATTTGTCTAAACAGTTCAGTCACAAATGCAGCTTTATTAACACTCAGTCCCAATCAGGTAACAAAATAATCTAAAACAGTTTGAATTCTTCAAGCCTAGAATACAATTTTAAACATCATAACACACAAATTTGCAAAATGGAGACACAAGCATCCCATGATTCGAATACATACGTATTGCTGAAGAGCAGGCCGAGGCAGAAACTCCCGACGCAGAGCAATAGAAACTATCTTCTGGGCACACCCACATTCCCACCATCCCTCCTGTTCACATTCTCAATGAACATCTCGAACTCAAAGGTGTGTAACCTCCATAAATAACATCAGCACCATTTTCAGCAGTCAGTAGCCTAAATGGCAGAGTACCCTGCAAAAGTAATTAACAAAAAAAAGGTAGATACCACATACAACTGTGTATTAAGATTTTGAGCATATCCTCGAGGAAATATATGCAAGTTGTACAGGATGATAACTATGTATTCAGCGATCCCAGATTCCTAGCATGTAAACTCATTGATATCTATCCATTTCGAAAAGTACACAATGTTGGTATTCAGTAGCTGTAATTGAACAATTGATATAACCCAAACCACAACGCAAAATTCGAAGCTCCACTCCAGAAGTATAGAAATTTGGTCCTTGTCACTCACCTGAATGTCCTTTTGTCCCATGGTTAGTAAATATGTTTTGGAAATGAAATGGAAAATGTAACAGGAAAGGAAAATCTTCGTAATCCATAAATTCAATGTGGCATTCCATTCTACCAAGATGTTAACCCTCGGATACACCCCTCATGACTAAGACGAATATAGAACTGGCAGTGTTCGAATCGTATTCAAGTATGGTGGTAAGTGGTAACATAAATATGTAAGATGGACCATACATGCAGCTACTTCTATTTTTATCAGAGGGATTCTACTGTAACAAACATTGTAAGAGAATTTTGATGGAACAAAATGGACAAACATATGAAAAGAGGTAATTTTGTAATTGTTAGCTGACAACGAGCATGATATCATTAATTGCAAATACAGGTGCCTGCAACCCTCCCAAATTGTAAATACAGACAAACATAAATAAGACTAAATGGAGGATTAGCTACTAAATTGTATCCCTAACTCACATGCCAAGTAGTTATGCTCTCATCACTCGAAAACTGGGGTAAAATCAAAATTTTCTTGAACCACCAACCTATCAAATATTACGAACAACCAAATTTGTAGAATATAGAACATCTCCACTCCCAATTGTACAAATCACGGACTATCTCCCCCAAATTGCCCAATCACCTGCTGAAATTGAACAAATCGAAAAGGGAATTAGGAGCAAGGTTTCACTCACTCACCCTTCCTCGGCCTGAAGCACACACAAAGATCCCTTTTTCTCCACGGGCAGCTGTGGCTGCTGCTGCTGCGATAAGAGGCGGTCGGCACAGGATCTGTTGGCTGTGGTGATGCAGGTTGTGGTCTCTGGCCTCGGCGAGGCGGCGGCACTGCAGCACGCAGAGGAGGGGAGGAGGAGGTGGTGACGCGGGGAAGGGGAGGCGGCTGGCCGAGGAGGAGGAAAGCAAGTAGCGGCGGCGGTGGGAGGAGGTAGGGCGGGGCAGGGAGCGCGCGGACGCCGGGCGCGAGGAGGAAGAGGGAGCGTGCGCGGCGTGGGGATGGGTCGAGAGGGAAAGAGAGATGGAGGCGGGGGGGTACGAGAATACGGCGCTTCTCAAAGGATGAGGCTAGATTTTTCTTTTGGTGGGAGAAGCCTCTGTCCAACGGCAAGTATACACCGAAAGCCTGATCGGACGGATATTAAAAAAGGATGACGTGGCGCGCTATTTTGCAGCGACACCCAGCAGGTTTCATATATAGAGATGAGCTAGATAACACACACGATAGTTGGTGCTAACCATTGCAAATGACTGGATTGTGATTATGAACACTGTTACATCTTGAATTCTCATAACTCAAATTTGGTACAGCCCATTCCTAAAATGAACTCTTCAGAATTATTTGTGGAATTATAAAGAACACTCTGCAATTATGATTTGTAACCTTAGAAATGTACCCTTTCTTAATGCTAAGGCACACCACGATATGGAATGTTATTCACTGCAGCATTTTGTTCTAGCAAACAGAACAACCTAATCTCTATACAAAATCTAGATATGGTTCTGATTATGAGCTTCACCAGCAGGCAGCAGCAATTTCGCAAAATATCTTAATTTCTAAAGAACTTCATAAAGTGTTTGCATATATTTGTAAAGTGCCATCCATCAGTTTGGTACTCGATGTTATGAATTACGCTGTGATGCATGTCACAAATATCTTGTTTGAATCGATTTTCCATGCTGGAGGTAGGGAAATTAGGCCATGGAGCTTCTAATGGAAGAAACAAAATTGGAGGCCATGTGGAATGCCAGTCTACACACATCAATTGCATGTGGAAGGCCAATCTTTTGACATCTTCATGTTAATAATTTGTAGAATGAGAGGTTCTTCCAAAACATATCACGCTAATATATGTTCTATGCAATATTTTCAAACAATGCATCATAATGATACGCCTATAAATAGACTTGTCTGTAATGAGTAAACAGAGGCAGAGAAAAAAAGCTTAGAACTAAAGAGCATAGCTAACATAAATGATAGACAAGTAAGAGGTTAAAGGTATTGAGTTTCATGCACCAGCCAATTCACCCAAAAGCTTAAGCTGATGAGGAAAGATAGGCAATTCACTTATACTTCAACACTCCCCCTCACGTGTAGCCTCCCTTAGGCCTAATACGTGGAATAGAAGTGGACTGTAATTAATTTTTTTAATTGCGTCAGCCAGGTATCGAACTCGAGACCTCTTGGCTCTGATACCATATTGAGTTTCATGCACCAGCCAATTCACCCAAAAGCTTAAGCTGATGAGGAAAGATAGGCAATTCACTTATACTTCAACAAAAGGGATGTGACAGACTGTATAGTTCTTACGATATAAAATTTTAGAGCAGAAAGATATGCACCCTAGAAACACTACCAATAAGCAGCGAACTGATAAAGAAATTCACAAGTCACAGCCCCATTTTGCAGACACCAAGAATCACACCTTCAAGCAATTTAAAGATCACATTGCAGTGCAATACTGCAATGTTTTGCCTTCTGAAACTCACAAAACCTACTTGTTTCATTTAAAAACTTCATGCATATCTTGATATATGGAGATGCTCCGTGGCTAACTTAAAAAGTGCTCATAGAATGTCCAAACATAATACTTCACTTTTGTAACGATCACCCTCAAATGGCCAAGGTCTGGCCGGCCAGTTATGTATGCACATCTATTTGCACGTATGCAAATATAAAAATTTCCAAATATCTTGCAATTAGTACACTTGTTGCACTAGTAAACTAAATCCATCTATAATTGTCTAGTACCTCACATCTACTGAAAATTATACATTAACTGTAAAAAGAAAAATGAAACTACATCAGTGCCAATTAGCTTCCCTCACTAGACCCTGACTCCCTGGAAAATCCATGTTGAAATTTAGACCAATTGTCACTAATTTCATCTACGAAGTTCATGCAAATTACAAAATAGCTGTTCTGAGGGTGAATGGTTCAAAGATTTGTATTACCAGATGTGTCCATACAGTGTATCCAACCATACTGGTCGCGTAACATCTCCGACGGCACACAACAAATAGAAACAGCTCAGTTATCTATCAGATTGCAGTGCCTTCAAAATCTCATGCTTTCATGTCAACCCAATCCATCTCTTGAAATGTAATGCTGCTTCCCTCCTTTTCAGTTGTGCTTCTGTTTGCACCTTAGGTGCCTTACCTTTGTACAATGTTCTGTGGTATTTAAGCCACAGGGACTTGTACTTGTATTTGTCTATAAACATCTTGCCTGTTTCCATCATTTCTATAACTTCCATGGCTCGAAGGAAGAAACCACCTCTCACAAAGCAATACAATAGAGAGTCCAAGAGTTCCTGATCAAATTTCATCAAGTTTGAGTTGGCCAGGACTTTCATTTCACCCCACAAATCAGTCACCTCCACATATTTGCCACCAATAGCAGCATAAGCAGTTACTAAAGAATGGAAAGTCTGGGCATTTGGCGTGTGGCCTAAAGCCCGCATTTTGCTCAGTGCTTTGTGAGCATCATGCATCAATCGCTTCTTGCAGAAGAAATGGATAACATTATTCCAGTCATGAATAGCATGATTAACCATATGACCACTTTTGACTTCCTCCACAAGCTTAGCCGTCAAAGCAGCTTCATTAGTATCACAGCCTTGTACTAGCATCTCAAATTCCTTGTGACCGGCTTTAAAAAAATTCAAGTTCTTCAACTCTTTAAAAAGATGGAGAGCACCTGTGGTGTTATTATGACGCACCCTAGACTGTATCAAATCCTCATAGCAGCTTGCATCAAGCTGAATGCCTGCTTGTTGAGCATCCTTCAAAAGTGCGGTTATGTCATCTTCATGGTGGCCCTCTTTGCAATAAGCCTTTAGGAGTGATGAATAAATGGAAGAACCAACTCTAATTCCAGAAAATCTCATCTCATCAAGAAGGTCATGTGCTTGTTCTAATAACCCAAGAGAAATGCATGCATTTATCACTTGAACAACAAAGGAGCTTTCAATAGAGATAGAAGAATCCTCTTTGCTTGCTTTCACAAGAAATGATGACAATGCACTGATCTTGTCTGCTTCCAAGAAAGCTTTAACAAGCTTGGCATACAATGCTTCAGTTGGATGGAGGATACCATGTTCAGATTTTACTAGCCCAACCTGTTCCTGCAGCTTATCTGATAATAGCTTGAGCAACTCTCTTGCCTCTAATTCAAACCTTGCAAAGCTCTTATCTTTGAAGAAAGAAACATAATTTAGCATCTGGCTGTCAGTAGATACAGATTTGTTTGAGGTACCTGAATTTTCAGGCTCAGCTTTCTCATGAGGAAGATAAATTTTGTTATTTTCAACTGCTTCAAGAACTGCTTTAGCTGCTTCTAGTGAACGCCTTGCATTCTTACCCTTTTTAAGCATATCCAATACCATATCCACTGCAGAATCCAAATCCCCAAATTTCAAATGACACGAGAGCAGGCAATCATAAAACTGCCTAAACTCCGATTCACTAAGACTACAGGCCTCATTAACATGCCTCTTCAACTTGTGAATCTCATCTCTGTGCCCATTCTTTTCATATATACGGGCCATAACAATCAACAAGCTGACTTCAGGCTTCACCCCTATCCTGGGCATTAATTCGAGAAGCTGCTCTGCTTTTCTTGTAGTACCAAACAGGAGGGATGCAGTCAGAACTATGTTGAAGGTAAATGAATTGGGCTTCATTGATAGCAAAGGGCGGTTGCTCTTCTTCCGTGGATCAACTCTATTATTCTGGAAAAGGTAGCCAATCTCCATTACCATGTCACCAGCAAGAAATGCACCAGTTGCAGTTTGACACATGTGTGCTACAATTGCTGACCATGCTGCAACAGGTGGGTATGCTTCCATCTTTACCAACTTCCTCACAACATTTATAGCAAGATTAGGAAGAGCACATCGTGCAAGAATGAGAGAAAGGTAAATCATGGGCTCCTTCTCCAACAATTCATACTTCTCTTCAAACACATGATTGACCATGTTGTATGACTGGTTAAGCCAGTGAGCATCGCAGGTCTCTGCGAAGCCAATGATGAGCTTGCTCAAAACAGACTTTCTTGGAAGTTCATCCATGTGAACATGCTTCTCATAAGCCCTCCATGCATCATCAAACCTCTGCTGATCAATTGCATTCTCTATCTCCAACGCTAGCTGAGACGGGTCACGAGCTTGGACCAGAACTGTTTCAGTAATAGTGGAGAAGCAAGCGCCGCAACTACCGTTATGTAGCTTCGGGTACAAGAATCTGATATTATTATCACCGGTGTGATTTGCCCCAAGAAATTTATAGTCCAAGCAATGTGGGCTGTCATGAGCAACCAAACGTCGTGGATCCACTAGTAATGACGATACAGCACGGGTTGAACAAGGTCTTGTGCAAATTCTCCCAACACGAAGCATTTGCCTGCCATGGATAAGGAGGGTCACACAACAGAACAAAAGAAGTTCAAACTAACACAAGAAATGTTAGAATTCGGCAGGTTCCGCCATTGAAATGACTGGGCTTCAGTGACAACTATCCCAAATTCCCAATCAATAATAACACCCCGTTTGGCTCCCAAGAAATGAATTTGACTCATTGAAATGGATTCAAATTCACATTCTAGTAGACTTAGAATTTGATTCAAGCCGGTTAAAATTCGAAAATTTCTGTTTGGCTGTCCTTTGGAAATTGGAGTCAGAAAATTTTCCCTATCACTCCCAAATCAGCATCGAAGATGCAACACAAGATAAATTTAACATCATGGATTAATCTGGAGAAAACCCTAATGAACAATCCCAATTAAGAAACCAACTCTAGGTACAAATCATCACATCAAGCACAAAATAGAATTACTCACCCCCCAAGAACCAAATGTATCTCCGATCCGAGCAAGGCGGAGCACCTCATCGGAGCGGGCACTAGGAAGGGAGGGGAGATGTACCTCATGCATGAAAAGGGTGAGCTTTCCTTGCACGGAGCGCCGCCTACTGTGAGCACAGCCCTGGGCGATGGCTTTACAGAGTGCGGCGCGCCGCCGACAGGGCCGGGCGCCACCACCTGCAGCCTCCAGAGAAGGGCGGGCTACGCCGCCACCTGCAGCGGCCAGAGTAGTGCGGAGTGCCGGCGGCGAAGAGCAGCCAGTGGCGGACCCAGAAATTTCAGGATGGGTGTTCAAAGCTATAAAAATATTGTTCAGTAGAAAATATAAAGGTCCACAATACCAATAGTTAAAGTACAATTGTTCATACTAGAAAACAATGGTAAACAGCATGGCAGTGGTTGAGAATCTAACTAATAACCAAAAAAAGAGAAAACGATCATTCTACAGAGATTAATTTTTGCTAAAAAGGTTGGACAAAAGCATGTCAAGCATACTACAACTCGAACACTTTTCATACTGCTAGCAGCTAACTATTCTAGTTGATTATGGTACAATTTCCATGACTGATATATATCCATTAACAAATGATTCATGATATTCTTGAGGTAAAGTTGGGCCTAATTTAGTGTTTGCGTGGAATGGAAATTAAAGAGCCTTGTACTAGCAGAGCAAAAAATGAAATCATGGCAAATGAAAGGGGTATCTAGCGTGCTTCCCTTCCTGACCAAATAGAGTAAAAGAGCTGTCTGCTACTTCTATAGGCTACTACTACATGCTAAAATCCTAGGGAGGCAGACAAACAAAAACCATTCCAAACAAGTCTACATTTTTCCTATCCGCATTATCAGCTAAATAGGGACCAATCACATATTAATGGCTGCTTTCAACATTGTTGAAACATCTGTCTACGGTGATGGTTCAAGTAAATCCTAACTGAAGCCAATGAATCCAACAGGTTTCCCATCTGAATCGATTAAGTTCCTCATTTATCGCGATCAAGTAAGCTTACACACGAAATTGTTAATACAAACATAACACAATCAAACCACTAAAGGAGGAAATTTGAGGGGCGCCTAATTGCTATCGCTCCCAAACAGCGCAACCAAGAACGAGGCTAAGAAGAATGGAAAAATAGCATCAATAGTTCTATTTGATTCAAGAGATTTGGGTTTTTACCTCTTGGGGAGACTGGGTGTCATCAATGAGCTGAACGCCAGGCGGCTGCTCTGGCGGAGGCGCGGAGCCGCGGAGTACCGAAGGCACGGAGGCGCAGGGTCGCTCGCGCAGAGCTAGAGGTGAGTCGGCTGCCAGAGCCGGAGGCCGCAGTTGAACACCACCGGAGCTCACTCGCCGTCTCGGTCTCGGCCTCTCGGGTCTCCTCTCCTGGGGCCGCCGCCGGCTGTCCTGGTGACTGGTAAGCAGGGCGTACATGAGGAGAGGAGTGGAGACCGAGTAGTACTTGTTAGGGTTGAGATTTGGGGATTGGGTGGGTCACGGCTGGGCCGAACGGCGCGCAAGCGCAAAGCCGCAAATGGGACAGGCCTAGGCCACGAGGGTATAGGTATTTGGGGGCTGATGAATTACGAATATAGATATTTTAGTTCAATTATATATATATATATATATATATATATATATATATATATATATATATATATATATATATATATATATATAATTGGTTTTACAAGGGTATTTCAGTAATTTTTAATTGAAAAGGAAAAAGAGAGAAAGGTGGGGCCCACCTGTCAGTGGGCCGACTGAGGTGATAAGGGGAGGAGGTTGTGTCTCCTCCCGTGACCGTTTGCGTGCGCGTGCGTTCGTCTTCTCGTGTGCGGCACGGAGCGAGTTCAACCGGGTCTTTCGGGGTGACCGAGTCGAGCGGCGGTGGCGGCGACGAAGGAGGCACCACAGGCGAGGGCGCTTCGGCGCCAGCCGTGGCTGCAGCTCGCCGGCCTCTGCCCTGCTCCACTTTAAACGGGGCCTCTCCTCTCTGTGTTGGCCGGACGCAGCAGTGAGCTCTCCCCTCTCCGATCTCAAATTTCTCTCAGTGGTTCTTCGATCTTGAGTCTTGAGAGCTGTCGGCCGGGTTTTCTCTTGTCGTCGTCGGCTGAGGAGTGCTAATCGGCATTCTAGGGTTTCTCCGTGCGGTTTCCTTGAGCTTTTTCTTGGATTTGGCCAAAAGGAAAGGTCTGGGGTTTACCTCTAGAGGTTGATTTGGCTCGGACTTGTGCTGAGTTTTGTGGGAGGTTTATGACCTGTTCTTGGTGTCCACGAGCGTTTTCGGCCGGAGCACTCGTTGGTCTTGTGTGGCGTGATTGCGTGAACCCCGACCTTCGTCTCCAGCGTCGGCTACCCGAGGTTGGAGTGGGCATTGTATCTTCATCTATCACACTCTTCTTCTGCAATAACACAAAGGGGTGCTAGGTTTTTTAGGACAGCGCAGTTTGCATGTCTTACCTTGTTCGGATTCTTCTTGGTGATTTCGAGTATCACCAGCTTTGTGAATATTTCGGCTGTCATCTCTTTGCAATCTGTGACCAGTTTCATTTATCTGTGATTTGTCAATAGTTGATTATTGCAAGAGATGCATGTGGGGTTGGTTGTTACCTCTATGAAGAAATTGGTCTTATGCTAAAATTGAATGTTTAAACCTGAGTTCTAGATTACTGCTGTTTCGATCTCATTTCTACAAAATAGAAATTCCGTTTTAACATAATCTACTATCAGTGATCACAATTACTGTTTTGTACATATCTCTATTAGCCATTTTGGCCTTCTGCATAGCTGATTTACTTGTGAATATGTTCTCTGGAGCATATCACTTAGTTGGCTAATTTTGGAGATATTTGGTGGTCATTTTGATTGTATCTTTTGCTAGCCGAAAACTTTGAGTAGTCTCAGTTTGTCTGTTCCTGTTTAGAACTTAAGGTTTAAAACTTATTTGGCATATTCAGTTAATGAAGAGTATAAGACCATAGTAACGGGACGGCCAAAATTAAATTTTCGGCAACCCTATTTCTAAGAGCTCTAATCAAAATCTAAAACTTGTGCTTCTTGCTAAGTTTTATTACTTTCCAGTTCATGAGAATGTTAATCATGATTGTTTTAGCAGAAATTTTGGTTCATATGATAAATATATGTTCTTATATAAGTGACATGGAAGAATTATATGTTTGTATGTTGTTTATGTCATTTATATTTTGTTGGAAATGTGATTTAATGACATATAATTAAGCTGGAATTAAATTAAAATTTAAGCTAGTACCGTATATTTTACAACAATTATATCTTGTATATATTAGATTTTTTACCAAAAATTTTAGATGTTCAACTGAACACCCATAAAATACTGTAGATCTGCCCCTGAGAGCAGCCACCTTTTGCCCTTCCTCTTTTTTCTCGAGAGGCAAAGAGCAGCTGAGACGGCGGGGAGAAGTGGAGACTAGCCTGCCACTGCTAATGGGTTGAAAACAGCCCAAATTTGGTCCTAAAGCTTATGCAAAATCTAGTCCTAAAGCTTGTACTGATCAAAAGGCCATTGAAAGGCACTGTATTTTTGGCTTTTAGGTTTTGTTTTTGACTTCTTCGAAAGTCAAAACGCTAATCGTCAAAATGGAGCGTACTTTTGAAGAGGATTTTTAAACAGATTCTCGAGTCCAAAACCGTGTGTATGATCTGCGTTGGCGTCTCCGTTATCTGCTATCATGTCAAAAAGGATAAACAAAAGACATTAGTTGTAGCCTAAAAGAATACCCCTAAAACCTAGATCAGATTCTCATGCGCAGGCGGGCCTGTTTGGTTCGCTGGAATTTCACGGCAAATTTTGTAGGAATTTAACAGGAAACGGTTCTATTTCCTGCAGGAATCCCGTGTTCTAAAGGGTTCTAAACTCTTCCATTTTGGATTAACAGCGCTTCCATTTTGGACGGCCTATCGATCATTTGGTGACGGCTCGATGCCAGATTGTCAATCTGACACACATGCTATCTTTCATAGGAATGTCAATCAGATACGCTACATTTCCATGAATTTGGGAAATTGGCATAACTTCCTTGCAATGCTTTATGCTTGATACTTGATTCTCACATATAGAAAAGGTTAGGAAGTAGCCATGGACAGCAATTGAGCGTCCAAATAAATTGCACCATGCCATATACATGATCCAACATTTCCACTAAAATTCCTCTGCTAATTTGATTGAGGCTGCTGGCATTGGCTCAGTTCTCTGCATGTCGAGTTCTGCCTTCACTGAAATTTGTCCCAACTCGGAGGTCATTTCAACTCTGGTTTTCTATGTAGGAGTTCTACACAGGAATCAACAGCTAGCATTCGGAGAAACCAAATTCAGTAGAGGCGTTAAGCTTGCCATGCCTAATCAGTAGCAGTATTACCCACTGCCATTAATGCTGGCCACCACGTACTCACCTCCCCTCATGACATTTTCTTTTTTGAAGAATCTCCTCATGGCATCATTGGCATGGAATTGATGGAACACAACAGTTGCATCAGACACATCAATGTCTCACTCTTACATGCTTGCTTAATCAAAAGGGAGTGTAGGTGACAACTGAAGACTCCTAAGTCCTAAGTGCTCACCAAATAAGCTACCACTCAACAAGAAACAGCAAAATGATCCGAAAAGACCACATTTCACAGTGGAAAGAACAAGTGGCATGGAGGAAGGATCAGGTCTTCTTCTCCAACATCTGAAGCACACTGAAGCTTACAAAAAAATTTCAGGAGCCGGCAAGTCAAAATGTGTCAGAATTCTTCCATGCCCCCGTCGAATAGCATCTCGTGGTAGCGGCATTCGCGGCTGCAGAAGGCCCTCTCCCCCCTGGAAGATCAGGCCACCAGAATTGGTCAATCAAATGACATCAAAGAAAATAAAAAAAATACAAAGATACTTCCAAGAACTAGTGATAGTTCTAGTTCGTTGCGATGTAGTACTCACTACTGACTCCATTAGCATTTAATTCTACCAAGTACGTACAGAGTTCTGATAAGGTTTTTTATTACTGAATCTTCATTGTGGCCAAATAGCTTAGAACACCAGGAAAGTTTTAGGTGCAAATGAATGAACTAAGCAAGTTAATTACTAGCTGAGACATACTAAATTTTCACTCTCATAACTGAAAAGATTCAGAACAATATGCACTTCAATTCTGAAAGTTCAGAGAACTAGAAGGAAATGGAGAGTAGGCTGGCACTGACCCGTACATGAAGATATCCTTACCTTGGCCAAGGTCCTTGCTGCAGCCATGGCAGTACCTCAAGAAATCGTCAGTGCCGCTTGCCGCCCACTCCGCCGAGAACCCAGCGCGGCTCTCGACGACGCGGTTGTCGAATATGTGCGTCGTCCTCGGGTTCGGCCCGCGGGCGATGACGCAG